>OY740716.1:69383731-71783731 GCA_963513945.1 Hydrotaea diabolus | reverse complement strand
TTGTCGCCACTGACCGTGTTAAAGAACATGTGTACTTACCACGTTTAGGCTTGGGAAACGATTCATGCAGAATGAAAATTATCTTCTCCACAAAAGTACTGATATCGGCCTGTTGACTACCCTTGACATACAATTCCCAGTCGTGAGTGAAACCTTCAACGGTCTTTTTGCTCCTTAACTTCGAGGTATGACCAATTTCGAATTGCACCTTAACCGCCATTATTGCCTCTTTTCCAACAAAACTGACAGCTCCAAAAGTCCTCCTCAATCGAAGGATCACCACTGAAATATATGAAGCAAACATAGGCACACACGTACACAAATTAACTCAACATCAATGGAAGTCGGCAAAAGCACGACAAAAACATGCGTGCATTGAGGAAAAAAACTCCCACTCCCTGCAGGCAGCAGATGGGGTAACGCGCTTCAATTCCGTTATTCGCAATCAAAACAAATCAACGAAAATCGGCATCGGATTAATAGTAATAATTATCACTTTGTTTTTATTGACTTATCAAACAAAAAACGAAGAGTTTCTTTAATTTGAAAATAATTCTTCTAATGTTTCCAAACCGCGCACCCCTAAAATCCAGAATCTACTTTACTGCCATACAATTCTCTTTTTACACGCTCTGCTTTTTATCATTTGTTTTCAATTAGAAAATTGGAGAATGGAAAAATCTTTCTGGAACTTACATATTCTGTGCCACAATGAACGGTGTGCTACTATTTATTGCGACGACCTGATCAAATGGCGTCAGGACATTTGTTTTTTAACACATCAATTCAGTAATTAATAGTTGGATTTCTGATTTCTGCAATATGTTTTTTTTCCATAATTTCTTCTTGCAGTTTGGATTTTCTTGTCGTCTTCTTTCTACTTTGGGGATACCGAGTACTCAATACCGAGTGTTTTTTCTAGTAGCCGATACTCAAATGTAACTATACGTAAATCCCCAAGGTTGTAGTATTCAGTACTCGTACCAGTGAAAACGCAGAATGATTAAACACAGTTATTGTCGCCAACAAAATGCCTGATTAATGATCTCGTTGAGAACCTTAACGAACGAAACCCAGTCACTGACTTTCAAGTAGAACTGGAACTATGTAAGTCACAAAAAAAAAACAAATGATGTTTGACTTACAATTACTTGACAATTGTGTTTGACTTACACAAACCAAAATTGTGCTGAAATGCTTACGTTTTCGAGCGACTATATGCGTCAGGTAAAATCAATCAGCTGTTTATCGTTTGCTAGTAGAGAAAAACAAACAAAAGGCCTCCGTTAACAGGCCGAAAAGTCGACTGCGCTAAACTTATACTGCCAACTACATATTTCATGACAAAATTAGAAGCTTTCGTTTTCTTTCATATACAAAAAATTTAAATTCTTAATAATTAAATAGGGATTCACTTTCTATTTAAATAGAAGACAAGTTTTTAACAAAATGACATAGTGACATTGATTTTCGGGGCTACACATGCTTTTATCGCGATTTTAGGTCCGTGACAACACTCTTCAGAAAGCTTTGCAGCAATTGTTGAAAGAAAAACCGAACTGTTTAAGACCAGGCTCTCACCAAACGAATTAGAACTTCTCTTGTAAATCCCACGAAAATACAGCCCACTCTTATTATAGGGAATTTTATGGAAAAACAATATAGAAATCTATTACTTTTCGCCATAGTTTAAATGCGACTTCGTTTTTTTCTTTTTGAATAAAATGAGTTTAACTCAGTCCACCAAACCATCGCCTCTAAAGCCTGGTATTATAATCGGCTTTTCATGTAAAAAATTTCCTTTTCTGTGAAAAATAGATACTAAAAAACAATAAATTATAAACTTTGAGTTTGGTTTGTTGTGATCATTTGTTGTTATTATTTTTTGAAAGAGGAATTACTCCACAAGCTAATAAGATCAGTTTTGTTGTTGTTTGTCATAGCGGGAAGGAAAAGAAAGTCAGCGAATAAAGCAAACACAACACCATCTGGTAGACGTGGCGTTTCGTCGTTGGTGTGGGCGACTTTTCAATACTCGTTTTACGATCTATGTATGTATACGAAGCATGCATTTATTTTGTATATGCGATTCCTACCATACTGACAGACTTGTCCAACTGACCAAATCATCTACATACGTGTGTGTATGAACGAAAGTAATATGTTCTCGTACTGAAAAAACGTCAGTAGGACAAGTCTGTCAGTATGATAGGAATTGTTTCAGTGACAATAATACTTTGCATGTGGAAAATAAGTGCATGCTTCGTCGAAATTTTCTCCATATGTGACAGCGCATAGAGAAAAGGACTTAAGGGTAAAAAAATCAATTTTCATTTTTTTTTCTTTTTTTGATGTGGACAACATCTGAGCATCGAATGAGAACGATCCCATGCCCCAAAAGTGTTCCCTCCCAGAGATATGCGCGTTTTATAAAAGTGAAGTCGACGATTCTAAGCGCAAATAGAAAGGGACCTAATCTTTAAAATAGCTCTCCTGAACAAAAGTTTTCATCAACTTTTCACTTTTTTTTCGATGTGGACAACATCTGAGCATCGAATGAGACCGATCCCATGCCCCAAAAGTGTTCCCTCCCAAAGATATGCGGGTTTTATGAAAGTGAAGTCGACGATTCTAAGCGCAAATAGAAAGGGATCTAATCTTTAAAATGGCTCTCCTGAACAAAACTGGTTTTTAACCTTAGGTCCCTTTCTATTTTGCGCGTCACATATGATGATGCTATGGAAAGAAGCACACACTGATGGAAAAGAGGACGGTACCACACTCCATTGACATAATTTCATATCAGAACGGAATCCATGATGTTGGATATGTAAGCTTAAGTACGGCCGAACTTAATTTGTCCACTTGTTTAGAATATATAACAAAGAAAAACCATGTTTTTATATAGCGGGGTGTGTAATTTTGTCTTTTTGTTTAAAAATAAGTGTGGTAACTCTAACTTGTTTTCTAATCGACTTAAGGCCAACTCGCTTGGAAACTGTGTAACTTTCATGCAAATGGTAGTTTGGAAACTTATCGTAAAGGTTTGGTTATGTATAACAAAATGCAAAAAATAGTTCTGTTACAACAACTTCGGATGTTACGACGATTCCGTTTAAAACGTCCATAACATGTTCAAATTTAGAAATTTGTTTTCGTTTATAATCAAAGAAATATATGATGAAAACAAATGAGCAATTTGGAGGCTTGAATCTGGGTCGTTGAATGCCATTTTAGAAATTTACCATTGCTAAATTCCGCTTAGCTATTTTTGTTTGGTGGTACTCAGCTGAAACGAAAAGGTGGCGGAATTTGCATCAGTTACAGGGATGATTTCACCATTTGCAAACGAAAATTAATGTTCTAATAATTGTTTGGCCAAGGAATTTTTAAATTTACCAAATGAAATAAATTAACAATCGTTGTGAAGTTGTTTTTGAGGGTATTTAAATGAAGATGATTAAAATAATTTATTTGAAAATGCATAACGGCTGCTCCTTCTACACTGCTCTATGCTACAATTTTTCCGTGTAAAGATAAATGCAAAACTCCTAAGCGAAAATCGTTTCAGGTGAACACTAGGCTTTAGGAGTTTTTCATTTATCTCTACACAGAAGAATTGTAGTGTAGAGCAGTGTAGAGGAAGCAGCCGTTATTCTTTTTCAAAAAAATGATTTTAATCATATTCACTTAAAAATTCCTTGACCAAACAATTATCAGAACATTATCGTTTGCAGATGGTGAAAAAAAGTCAACACTGCTCTTATAATCATCCCAGTAACAGTTGCAAGTCCGCCACCTTTTTTGTTTCTGCTGAACAGCTAAACGGAATTTACCAATGATAAATTTCGTTTGCTTTGCTTCATGCATTTCTTAAAGGAGCGAGAAATTCGTTTTAGGTAAATACTAGGCTTATGGTAGAAATGCACAGTGGGTAAAATGACGAAAGACAGGGTATCAATAGCAGTTGCAGCCAATATAGACGGATACGTTAAACGCAAGCTGTTGGTCATAAGAAAGTCAAGAACACTACGTTGCTCTAAAAACGTTTCTTCTTTACCTGTTAGCAACACATCGAACAAAAATGAGTTGATGTATTCTGCAGTTTTTGAGAAATATTAGAGGAAGAGGGAAGGGGAATTGAAAAGATCGAATAAATATTTTTTGTGGTGCATAACTGTCCAGCTCTTCCAATTGTTGACAGTTTTTCAGCTATAAAGCTAATATTTTTTTTAAGCCACTCGAGATATACAAGCCTGTCACAAAAAGCGATCGAAATGATTTTAATTCCGTACTTACCATTCCGGTCGGTTTTGTTTTACCTTCTTCAGATTCCGATCGATTTAGGTAATTCCGAAAATTTTAAAAACCCTGGTTATTCTAATTTGCTATGGCAACTCTATGCAGTGTTTATTTTCTTCTACTAAAAGGCTGCTCAATTCCGAGTTGGATACATGTTGAGAACGAGATCAGTGGCGCTTAGGAGTAGGAGATTGTGTGCGGGAAAGATGCCTCTTTGAAGCTGATGGTGTTACACTTAGCTTTCTTGCCAAATCATTTTCTTTTTCTCTAGCACTGTCAGATGTTGAGGGAGTAAAATCGAGATCTTCGTCTTTTTCTTTGTCAGATTCACAAATGAACGCGATCAGACCCACTTCTCCAAATCTTTTGGCGCCAGCAACGACTTCTACACTTCTCTGCATTCCGGAGACTCTAACAACAGCTTCCTCAACCTCGGACAATACATATTTGTTATATGGGCCACCACCGTTTTTTGTTGTGGCACAGTTTCTTCTTCACGTATGTTTTCCAGTCCGTCCAGGTTTTGTTCCATCCATGACAATCTTTGGGTGGTGGTCCAGAAGAACTCAATTTTTGTGTTAATTCTATCCAAAGCGCTTCTACAACCACACGATCTCCCTTCAGGAATCCTCTGGCTATATCATTGTGCCACTCCATGAACTCAACAAAAATTTTATCATGAGCACCGTTTCTATGCTTTTCCCTAAAATATTTGTTTGTAAATGAAAATATTGGGAACAACTTATAAAATACTCACATTTCTTATTTGTTTTATTTTCGTCAGCCAGAATATTACACGCCACAACAAAAGACGATCACAAACAATACAAATTACAAATTAATTTTCCAACGTTTTTTTTGGGGGTTTAGTTTACGAGGGCGACCGCAAAAGTAACTGGCCTAACATAAAAAGAACCGTTTTTTGGAATTATTATTATTTATTTTTCAACATAATCTCCTTCCAACGTTTTTCAAGTTTTTTAATTCCATCCGAAAAATAAGATTTTTCAAGGCCTTCAAAATATGCCTCAGTTTCAGCAATAACCTTGCTATTGGACGAAAATTTTTTGCCATCGAGAAATTTTTCTAAATTTGGGAACAAGAAATAATCAGAAGGAGCTAAATCTGGACTATATGGTGGATGCGGAGCAATTTCAAATCGTAATTCGGCCTGTTTTTGTTGAGTTAAAAATGCAGTGTGTGAAGGAGCACTATCTTGATGAAAAAGAACTTTTTTTCTAAATGCGTTCGTTTTATCTTGATTTCTTCACTCAACCGATCCAATTATGCACAATAATATTCACTATTTATAGTTTTTCCTTTCTCAAGAAAATCAATAAATATTATACCCCTTGCACCCCAAAATACTGTGGCCATTACTTTTCCTGCTGACTTAACAGTTTTCGCCTTCTTGGGACCACTTTTACCGGCTTCTATCCATTGTTTTGACTGTTTTTTTGCATTCTGGGATGTAGTGATGGATCCATGTTTCATCAACAGTTATGAATCGGCGCAGGAACTCTATTGGATTACGCTGAGAAATCGCTAAAAGCTCCTCGGAATTGGTCCAACGGACGATTTTTTGGGGCAAAGTCAACAAACGCGGCACCTTTTTCGCGGATAGCTTTTTCATGTGGAGTTCATCATGTAGAATACTCCAAACTTGTTTTTCGTATATTTTAACAATATCAGCAAGTTCTCTGAGCTTTATTCGTCTATCTTTAGTCACTTCATTAAATAACTTTCTAATGTTTTCAATAGTAGTAGCAGTTTTCGGTCTTCCAAAGCGTTGTTCATCTTCCGTACTTGAACGACCCATTTTAAATTGTTGAACCCAGGATTTCACGTTGGAGTATGATGGTGCATTATCACCATGAACAGAATCCAATTCATCTTTGATTAATTGTGGCGTATAACCTTTCATATAGAAGTGTTTAATTACCGAACGAAACTTTATTTTCCATTTTTCAAAAATTATAAAACTTGTATACTTCAATCACCTGTAACAAAGAAAATAATCATTAAGTATTTCGGAAATTTTGACAGATGGCTTATAAAAGATTGCTTTTAAAAAAAAAGTTGCTAGTAAAACAGAAAATGTGCCAGGCCAGTTAGTTTTGCGGTCGCCCTCGTATTCCGTTCAAGGCAATTATTTGGCTTGTATTATTTATTGCCTTAGTACTATTGAAAATATAAAAGATTTATAAAAAAATGTTAACTAAGCAAAAAATTAACGTTATTAAATTTTACAATAATCTTTGTTGAGAAAAAGTACTTTTATCAAAGTTTTTTTGTGTTTATAGAATTAAAAATATCAATTCCGATCACGTAATCAAAAGTGGTTTCAGTCCGACCAAATATTTTAGAATAAGTTTTCTGGAGAAGCAAAATACGGAAATGAAACCACTTTCGATCGGAATTGTGTTCTGTGACACGTCTGATAGAGTCAGAAAAGGAGAGCAGTTGTATTTCATTATTAGATGCAATAAGCATGACAACAATTGCTTTAAACGAGCATGCCTAAGAACCCGTGCGGCTGCCTGAAAATATTAAATGAGCAACATCTAATTATATAAAATTTTACATGGGTGGACTTTGTATCTGTAGATGGCGATATTATAGTAGCAGATAAGACAACTTTGATATGACAGATGATAACACTTATGTAACATTTTGCCGATTATGATAATGACGAGAATACTTATATTTTCGAACCTCCTTCTTTTTCTAATTAAAATAAGTGCAATTCAAACATTGAAAAAATACTTCATTTTTAATACCCATTCTTCTACAATAAGTTAAACCATTTCAGAAATTGAAAAAGAGATGGGAAATATTTACGGCAACAAAACTTAAAAAAAAAAACAAAACATTGCTCAATCGCAATCATATTTGTTCGATAGAAGACAGTATGTATGTTTAAATGGATGTTCCTCAGATTTGTCCCAGTTAGTAGTGGAGTCCCTCAGGGTTCTGTTCTTGGACCGCTTTTATTTGTAATGTACTAAGAAGGGACATAAATACTGTTACAACATTGAACACACCCATTTCAATAGTAGAACTGAACATACCCCGTTAATTTCATATGGGTTTTGAAAGCTAACCTCAATAGCGTTAGTCTGTAACGGGATTTTAAAATTGTTTCAACTTTCATCATGGGGTGGTCAGATTATGAGAACCGTATCGCTGTAATAGCCCTTTTCAAGTGTGAAATAAAAAAAGCGATATTTTCAAAACGCTCCGGCAACTAGGAATTAGCCGCATGTTCGTCTACCGATGTTTGAGGAGACTGGAGCTGTAAAAGACCGCCACTGGTCGGGCCGCCCACGCTCTGTTCGAACACCGCATGTCATCAAAGCGGTTAAATCAAGAATTCACAGAAATCCGCTCCGAAAACAGAAAATCATGGCCCGTATCATATCACGCAAAAGTCCATGAGTCTAATCATTAAAAAAAGACTTGGGACTTTCAAACGACGTACCGGACATTTATTTAGTGCAGCTTTTAAAGAAAATATGATTGAAAAATGCAAACGTCCTTTGGTGAATCACGCTAATAGCTTGCACAGAAAAATTTTGTTCACCGATGAAAAAATTTTTACCGTTCAGGAAAAATTTAATAAGCAAAATGATAGTGTATGCGCGGTCATCTAAGGAAGCATCTGAACTGATCCCAAGGGTGGAAAAGATCATCACCGAGCTTCAGTCATGGTTTGGTGGGGTGTCTCTTACGACGGGGTCACTGACCTGCGTTTCTGCGAACAAGGAGTCAAAACATCGGCCAAAGTTTACCAAGAAACCGTTTTGGAAGCTGTTGTAAAGCCTCTTAACAATTCCCTGTTCCAAAACCAGCCACAGACTTTCCAGCAGGATTCTGCGCCGGCCCATAGGGCTAAAACGTCCCAGACCTGGCTTCGAAACAATTTGCCAGCGTTCATTTCCTCTGAAGAATGGCCGTCAGGCAGCCCAGATTTGAACCCATTGGATTACAAATTGTGGGCAGTTTCAGAGGACAAGGTTTGTCACAAAAGATACCCCAACTTTGGATCTCTTAAGACTGCTTTGGTTGGAGCTGTGGCCAATTTTCCAATGGACGAGGTTCGTGCAGCTATTGACGATTGTCCAGTGCGACTTAAGGCGTGTGTAAAGGCAAAAGGAGAACATTTCGAATAAGTAGATTCTTTTTGGATACAATATACATCAATAAATATATTAAAAAGTATTTGGTTCAAAAACATTCAGTACTTTTTATTTTACAGCTTAAAACGTGTGTAACAGTATTTATGTCCCTACTAAGTCTTTAATGAGATGTTTGTTAGTGTTGAAACCAGCTCCTGTGTTCCTTTTGCTTATGATGTTCAATTGTTGTTCAAGGGAAATTTGGACATCTTAGACGTGTTGCAGAGTAATAATAATTTCGGTACATCTAATTTGGCTGTCAAGGAATGGACTTACAGGCAATGTGAATAAAACGAAAGCAATGTTCATTGGCAGTCCTTTGGAGAGTAATGCTGTAGTGTCTGTATCAAATAATGTAATCGAATTCGTTGATAATATTCCATGTCTTAGTATTACTCTTGATATTAAGTTAAGGTTTAAGGCCCGTGTTGATTTCATGGTTTCCAGAGATAACTTTACTTTGCGAAAGTTGTACAACTTGGAATTTCCTCTTCCACTACACTAAACTTAGAATATGTTATGCGTTTGTTATACCAATATTTCTGTATTGTATTAAATTTGAGGCCCATGCTGATTCCATGTTTTCCAGAGTTAACTTTACTTTACGAAAGTTGTACAACTTGGAATTTTCTCTTTCACTACACATTAAACTTAGAATATGTTATGCGTTTGTTATGCCAATATTTCTGTATTGTATTAAATTTTACTTTGGAGCAATGGCTCAGGTCATGGATTAGATTCGTCGAGCATTCAATCGTGTAGTGCGGTATTTATATTCCCTTAATATTCGGCAGCACGTTTCGGAGTACATTGATAGGTGCATTGTAGCTTTATGGAGTTTACAAAAATAAGGAGCTAACTTCACTTCTATAAATTGTATAAACTTCAGACACCAATCTTTGTAAATGAGTTTTTTCAGTCTGGACGGTCCAGCAGAAATCCATAGCTTAAAATTCCCCGTCGATCATTTCACATGAGAGTTGCTCGTATTTTTAATAGTTTGCCTGTCTCACTCAGATCAATTAAATACTCCTGCCATACTTATAACAAAAAATGTTTCAAAATGTGCAACATAATGATTTGTAAATTAATAAAATAAAATTGTTTTCTACGGGTATTGCTTTATCTTTCTATTAAACAATTAATATTGGCTTGTATTCTTAGTGTGTTTGATTTTCATGCTGTTGTTACACTACCAAACTTATCTAGTAGACTTTCATGAATGCCTTTTTTGCGTAATTTGGGATATATATTTTTTTTATTTTAAAGTGTACTTACTTAATATTTATTTTTATTAAATTGTTTAATCTTACTTTAAGTTTTTTTTTGTGTATATTTTCAATAAGTCTAAAGTAGGGTCTATATAAGGCCTAAAGGCTCGGTTACTTTTTGAATATCAATAAATGAAATAAAAACAATAAAAAACAACATTATAAATAAACATCAACATATTTAAAGAATATGTTTTAACGTCATTCGGATATGCCGAAGAAAATTTTCAATCCCTTCAATGTCGTTATATCCGAATTCTACTGTATGTTGAAAATTTACAAAACGTTAATGATATTAGAGTGTCAAAATCTGGATTAAATCTGGAAATCATAACTTAGACTTTATACAAAACACTTTATTTATTTATACATTTTGTTCTCGATCACATCTTAAAAACTAATCACAATTACTTATTGCATTCGGTATATTTGGTGGTATTAAAGTGAAATATAACAGTTGCAAAATAAATCTATCCTTTTTTTGTGGCACATAAATATATTTATTTCTTTTGTAAATTTGTTCACTATTTCAGGTGAAGGATTTATCGACACAGGTCCACACGAGTCTATAAATTACATACTAACACTACGTTAACATATTTACAAATTAACTTCTTGGTGAAATTTAACGGATCGCTCTTGTTCAATCAAATTGTATTAACCTAAAAGAATTTATTTGCCCCACGATATCTCCTCGCAAAAAAAGCCAAGACCCTCTTTTCATTTTAGACTTCATTATGAATCAAGCATAGTTTTTTGTCTTTTTTAAAAATTTAAACAAATTAATTTAATACCCTTTCACAAGTGCGATATGTTTAAGTGGGGAAGTGTTCTAAAGTTTGTGTTTTTCGAGGTATAAGTATTTTGTTGACGATGAAAACAGAGGTAAATATATGAAATTGATTAAGTGAATTACGTTTAAGTCCATAGACTAACAATTTTTGAATTGTTGGCGCATCGGCAATAGTTTCTATATAGTTATATCATGTTCTTGAAACATATTTAAAGTACATCACATCTCAAATTGTTTTTCACCGCAGGCGGTGGGACAGTCGTGTAACTTTCTGTGATATACCACCGCCTGAATAAAAGCTTTGCCCTGTGGTTGGTCTACAAGCTGGCAGATAGTGGTTTATAAGTATGAGTTTACATTGAAGTTGTAATCACAACTTTCGCTGTAAGTTTGATTTTCCTAGATAATTTCTATGCAAATTTTAGGTTTGTTTTTTCTAGATAATTTCTGTGCAGTTAATTCGCATACAACTTTAGGTCTTATCCCATACTCACTACTTTTTACTACTTTTAGTCCAAAAGCCTTTCCGTACTAGAAAACTAGTACAAGTTTCATGTAATTTAAGAGAGAGTAGGAAAAACACTAATTTTTACTAGTTGTCACTCGAAGAATTTTGCGGTATAAAGCCTAGTATTTACCTAAAATGAAATTGTCGCTGAGGAGTTTCAAGGAAAAATTGTTGTTAGAGCAGTGTAGAATAAGCAGCCGTTATTCATTTTCAAATAATTTTTTTTGAATTATGTTCATTTTAATATCCCCAAAAATTACTCCACAACATTTTTTATTACAATTATACAATGATTAAAATATTAATATTCGTTTGCAGATGTTGAAATTAGCTGAGTACCACCAAACGAAAATAGCTAAACGGAATTTACCAATGGTAAATTTCGTTTGCTTTGCTACATTTATTTCTTATGGAAGCAAAAATTTCGTTTTAGGGTAATATTTGGCTAAAAAATTGTAAATTGCAGTTAGGGTTGTAACGAATGTTCGCAATCGCATAATCGAATGCGAAAAAAATATAAATTTCAGTATTCGTGTTGCATACGTGACGTTTTTCAATAGTGAAAAATCAGCAAAGTGTATTTTTGTTAAATATAAATGGATCTACTAAACTTTGAACATTGAATAATTCAAATGTTTAAGTTGATATTGACCATAGAAATAAATCTCTGTGAACTATTTTAGGTTTTCGTTTAAATAAATACAAATGGGGCCAAACTCAAAATATAATTAGTGGTAACAGCCATTTTTAAAATATTCGCATAAATATATATTTTAATATTCATATTCGCTAAACCCACTTTCGTTACAAAACTAATTGAAATCAAGAAATTTAGTTCTTGGAAAAAAACCATACAAATTAATTTTAGATTTAATTTCTCAAGATTTTGGATTTTTGAATTAAAAATACAGGGTGATTCATTCACGACTGGAAAATATGTCTATCTACGACCATGCCCAAAAATGCAAGGTGCGAAATGCCAGTGATTTGAAAATTTTCGAATTGGTGGTCTACCCTAATTTTGGAAAGGTAAGAGGTAGGGCTATCTTTAAAGGGGAAAAACAAAAAAAAACGACCACTGGTTTAGAACTTAACAACTTTACCCTAGTACCCTCCGACCAACAAACCGAAAATTTTCAAATCTCTGTCATTTCGCTCTCATGCATTTTCGGGCATGGTCATAGATGGATATATTTTCATGAAATCAGCCAAGGAATACGCTGGCGAAATTTGTCAAGTCGTGAATGAATCACCCTGTATATCTGTTGTAATACTTATTGACGCCTAATTCTTTTACCAATCCCCACTATTTCTACGATTTACTTTCATTTGAGGCAGAAGCACAAAAATTACGCAAAGGAAATTCCGGGTAAAATAATTTTTTTTCGTGATTAATTGGATTTCACAACAGCTACAGAAAGATTTTCACTTTCAGTAAATGTGGAATCCAGCACATCCCCGATAATCACGATGAAAATCGAGTGTGCATTTTCATGGCTATTAAGGGACGACAATTTAACGAGATACCCCAAGATTTTTCAAATCGAAAACACTTGAACACATGTTTAATAATCGACTGATTTTAATCGAGAAAGACACTGTAGATTTTGCAAACTCTATTGTATTTCCGTGATTATTAACCGACTCAATTTTGCAATGTTAACGCGTCTCAAAATACCTCTTACAGTTAAGATGAAAACGTAGCCTAATATTTACTCTAATACTAAAATAATTTCTCTCGTATACACTTTTGGGCGGGAATAGGCAAAGCAAGATGTGAGTTTACTACTACAAGTGTGTGGTATGATTTTCCTCGTAGGCCATATTCGCAATGCCTTCGTCCGCCGTTTCTCCATTTGTGTGATTCGGCAGAAAATCACTTTGTTGCAATTGTATTATTTTGGCCTCTGTATAGGGTCCTATTGGTATTTGTAGATTTTGTAAATTTTCCATATGCAGAGGACATTGACGCGGTCCTTGTTCGTGTTTTTTCTGCCTTTCCAGCTTTTGCTGTTTTTTGCATAGAAGATTCGTGGAGGATTTTTTGGAGAAATGGGCTTCGATTTCCTGGAAAAATTAAAAATAAATAGTTTAATACACATTGGTACATTGAAATGTTAACGTTTACTTACTCCTAATGTCCTTCCCTCTGTTTCGGGTAGTGTAAAATACAATGTTACAGCTCCCACAAATGCCACGGTGGAATAGAACCAAAATGTTCCGGGCATCGTGAGCGCGGCCAACATTTGCAAGAAGAGTTTATTGGCCAAGAAGCCGAAAATGTAACCCAAGCCACTGACCAGACCCGAGGCAGTGCTGCGTACCGGCGCTGGGAATACTTCACCTATTAAAATCCACGGTATCATACGTATACCCAAATGGGCAAAGAAGGCCGCACCAAGTAACAAAATCAAGGGAACCCACACCAAATTGTTTTTCTCCTGTTGCGGCACTGTCAGCAGGATTTCTTCCGAAGCCTTCTTATTTTGACTTTCTACAGGTTCGTCAGCAGTGTTCGGTGTGGCATTTGTCGGTACAATCACTGTTGAAGTGGGTGTAGTCAAGGATACCATCGTGGTAGTTTCCGTCTCATTTTCCCGCGATTCATCTAAATCAAATATTGTTTCATTATAATTTGATTTATTTTGATCTTCAAAATCCAAATCATCTAAATCTACAAATGATAGATTGTACGGGTCTAGGGTGGACGATTCTTCAGTTGAGGCATCTCGTCTAGACCTGTTCAGACGGTTTTCATCATCCATTTCTGGCGTAAGAGTCGTTAAACCCTGCATTTGCATAGCATCTTGTAATAGTAACGCCTTCCCTTCGGCTTCAAAAATGTGTGTTATATTATCCTGGGATATAATACTGCCCTTAGGTACGAGGGATGAAGCGTTGACAACTACATTGTTGATGGCAAAACCAGGCACCACCTTTAAGTAGTAAGCGTAAGTTGCTGTGCCAAAAAAGCAAATGCCCACACCGACGGTTGATACCAAGACCAAAGGCCGTTTGCCGGTAAAATGTATCAGGAAGACACACAATACCGTAGCTACCATTTCTGCCATGCCCAGTAGTATGGTGGCATGATACTTATTTATGGGTGCCTTCAGGGTGTGGAAAATCTGCACGGCATAGGTTTGTAGCGACGTCTTGCCGGAGAAATGTCCCACAAAGAATGTAAAGGCTACCAAAAAGAAAGGAGCCAAAAAGGATCTTTTGCGGAACATACGGAATCGACTAAAGCAACTAGGTTTCTTGCCAGCCAATTGTGCGATTTCAGCTTGTTCTTCCAAGGCGGGCTGTGTTATGAGTTCATTATACAAGCGATTGAACTCTTCTTCGATTTTATGTTCGGGCACCCAGCCCCTCAGCCATTGCAATGATTTGATGGCCTCTCTAAAGCGCTCCTCTCTTATTAGCCACGTCGGGGACTCTGGTATGAAGCACAGTGCAATTATGGAAATTACCGGAAATGCAGAACTGACAGCCGCTATGGAACGCCAGTCCATTATGGAGCCCATTATGAATTGGATGAACACACCCGTTATGACACACGTAGATCCCAATGCCGATAAGATGCCTCGATATTTTGGTTCTGTAATTTCGGCGACATATGTTAAGACCTGTGGAAGTGCAAAGCATCAAAAGTTTTAAAATAAAGTTTGAAAGTGAAAAAGGTTAATTAAAACATACCGGCGCTTCCATGAGACCGCCACCTAAGCCGCTTAAACATAAAGCGGCATATAGGTGTTCCGTTCTGGTTGAAAAGTGGAAGAGAAGCCATGACGCTAAGATCGGTAAATTGACAAACTGCAAAAAAGAACAATTAAGAATGGGTGATTGTTCAATCCAAATATTCGACAGGGTATTAAGTCCTGAGACAGTAATCAATTCGTTACTTATAAATATAAAAATGTTAATTTATTATCAGTTCTTGCAAAGGTAAGTAAAGAGTGATCCAATTATAAGGCCGGTTTTCGACCACAATATATTTGTGGTATGCTAATGTTTGTTTTTATTTATTTCAGACAATTGGTTCAAGAAACGATTTTCAGTTTAACTACGCATAAAAGTGATAGTTCTAATGTTTTAGAAAAATTGCCGTTCTGCAAGAAGTGCATTTCGCACACTGTGTGATTTTTTCCGATTCTCATAAGCGGCCATCTGAGATTTTAAAAATCTGGGTAGGTGCAAGTAATGACAACACCTGGCATCTTGGCTGTTTGACTGAAACCAATTTTTGAGTTGGGAATGAGTGTAGGCCAGGCAGTCGCAAGCTCATATCTTTATCGTGTACTGCTACTGAACCTTTCCTACAGTAGGGTTACTAGAGATCGGTATTCTGATCAAATGGATATTTGTTGTAGTTAAGAGTTGATAAAGTAACCAAATTGGTGTGAAAATGAAGAGAAATAAGTTTTAAAAAAAACAATCGATTGTGATGTGCTTATTATTATGGCAAACGATAGTTCTAACAGATATCAACTAGTAAAAAGAAATTAGATTAGGGTTTTGAGTAAGCGGATTTCTGTCATTCGGAACAGCAAAAAGGGGTAGCACACCGAAAAGCAAACATTTAGACCCTAACTATGTTTTCACAAAATCCGTTTCATGACTTATCAAGTCATTTCCGATGGGGTTTTGAACGCTTCAACAGCATCTTCTGGCGACGAAAATCGAGGACCACGCATTTTTTTCTTGATGTGCGGGAATTAAAAGAAATCATTGGGTGCCGCCAAGTCAGGGCTGTACGGCGGATGACCAATCAATTCGACGTTTTGGCCGGTCAAAAACGCGCTGGTTTGAGCCTATGTGTGAGTGCTCGCATTGTCATGGTTCACAGTGATTGATCTTCTCTTGTTCGTTTTTCGAATTTCTCCGAAGACTTCAGGCAAACAAATTGCGGTGTACCACTCAGAATTGACCGTCCTACGTTGCTCAAGCGGAACAGTCGCCACATCACCAGTTTTGCCGAAGAAACAGGCGACCATTTGCTACGAAGTGCTTCTTCTACGAACAACTTTCGCTGGATTTGGCTCGTCTTCGAAGACCCACACGATCGATTGCTCCTTTGTTTCGGGCTCATACGATAGATAGTTCTATGATTCGCCACCTGTGACGATCTTATAAGCGTCTTTTGAAGCACCGCGATCGTTTTTTTTTTTCCAAATTTCTTTGCACCAATCGACACGAGGCTTTTTTTGAGCGATTATCAAATTGTGCGGTATTCAACGAGAACAAACCTTTTTTACGGTTAGGTGTTCATGCAATATCGAATCTATGCTGGTGGAAGAAATGCCACCACAGAAATGCAATCACGGTATGTCACATGACGATCTGTCATTATCAGTTCACGCACGGCAGCAATGTTCTCTGGCACAACGGCCGTTTTTGGACGACCCTTGTCTTTGAGCAAGCGTCGGCCACTATTGAATTCATTAAACCAGTTTTTCACAGTGCTATAGGATGGTGCTTCATCGCCATACAAAGATTTAAGTTCATCTTGTCATGATAATCCACGTCGAAAGTTGTGAAAAATGATCGCACGAAAATGTTGACGTGTTAATTCCATTTTTTTTTTGCCAAATTGATGTTTTCAAGTCACTGTGAACAACGCAAATGATGGTCGTACGTCAAACGTTCTGAGTACGTTTATGCTAAAAAATGTCAAACTTTTCAATGGAAATGTTAGATGGCGCGAGGCAACACTTAGTGTTGCCTAGGCCAAAAATATATATAGCAACCCGTAACATTCCGCCCAATGTGGTTATTAAAGATATATTAAAGATGTTCAAACTTAAACACTATTCACAGGTTCTGGCTAAACATTAATACGTTAGAATACTCGTTAGTTGTTCTCATTCCTGACTAAATCTTGAATAACTCAGTTAAATTTAATCGGATTGTACAGTTTATTAGCTTGTTGCAAGCGGATTATTATGTTATTATGAAAATACAGCTCGGTATAAAAAAAATGTAGGCAGTTTAAAGTATTTTGTTTGTAGAGAAAATTCAAATTTCTGTAGAAGTTTGCATATATCTTCAACAAATCTTATCTCCTCTAAACATCGCCCTCAACTTTTTTAAAAACGGTTAACAAATAAAGCAGTTAGGGGTCCTATTGTTCAAAAAAACTCAAAAATAATGGTTTATGTAACTATCTTTTAAACAAGAGTGAAACAGCAAATCGGAGGCCAGATTCGTGATCAGCATTCCCACATCAACTTTAGTTGACTATCAAACCTTCTGCCGCAAATTTATTGTTTTTACAACACACACACGTTGTTGTAAAAGAAATTTATTGATGGCTCTCGAGGTGGAGTCTCTTTAGAGGTGGCAAGAGTGAGTTGTATTTTCGTGGGCAATTGTGTGAAGAAAACTTGAAACGTAAGGTTTACAACAGTAGTTCTCATTCGTTTGGGGAGAGCCTGGCCGGTTTTAAATTCAACAATTGCAGCAAAGCTTTCTGAAGAGGGTTGTCACGGACCCGAAATCATGATAAAAGCAGTGTGCAGCCACGAAAATCAATGTCACTTTGCCATTTTGTTAAAAACTTGTCTTCTATTTAAATATAGAAGCAAGAGGTCTTAAGCCGGTTAATCCCTGTTCATTGTTGAACAATGTAATTTTTTCAAATTTTTGGTTTTATTGGAGGGGTTGAACTTTTTCATTTAATAATGAAACGTAATATCATTGTCATTTGTAGTCATATACCGCTCAGCAGTACCTTCTCCAATCAGCCCAATTTTTCAGTACATTTTTGATTGTTTCGGGTCGAATATCTTTAATAACAACTTTGATTTCATGTGTTATCACTTTAGTTATCTCTGGATGTTTTGCGTAACATTTATCCTTAATGGCTCCCCCACAGAAAATAATCTAAAAGGCTCAAAACACAGCTCCGAGGCGGCCAATTGAAAATTCCGGTTGATAATTCGATTTTCAAAAACAGTGTGTAAAATATCGATGGTTGACATGTGACCTTGTCTTGTTGAAAACAAACGTCATCCATGTCATACTCTGTCGGCGGCGCCTTGCTTATTTTTGAAAATGGCCCAATGATGCCGCTAGCCCAAAATCTACACTAAACTGTGACTTGTTGTGGTTGCATTGGCTTCCCAGTCACGTGAGGGTCCTTTGAACCCCTAAAGAAAAGGAGCTTTATGTGAAAATACGATTTTTCGGTAAAATTCTTCAACTCCTGCCAAACAATCTTCAGCACCTTGGACGAAGCGAAATCGCTTTGGATGGTGTTCCATTATTAAATGACTATATATAAATTAAAATCAAAAGTGGAATATTTATTGGTAATTTGAAAGGACATTTTATGACATTTATTTTTTGAATATAATTTCCTTTAAATGTTGGCCGCAACTACGCCTCAGGGTTTCCATTCTGAGGGTCCAATTTAGGAGGACTTGCTCGAGCATATCGACCGGTATGGCTTTAATGGCACGCGTTGTTGGCTTCAAAAACCTGAATCATAGCTGGTTTGTCAGCATAGACTTTGGACTTTACGTAACCCCAAAGAAAAATGTCTGAAGGTGTAATATCATTCGATCTAGGCGGCCAACTTACCTGTCCAAAACGTGAAATTAGCTGCTCTCGAAATGACCTCTCAATAGATCCATTGTTTGAGCAGCTGTATGGCTAGTGGCATCGTCCTGTCGAAACCAAGTGTCGTCGAATTACGGGCTGCAATTTCAGGTAGCATAAAGATCAATATCATGGCGCGATATCGAGCAACATTCACGGTTACGTTCCGGTCATCATCATTTTTAAAAAAAATATGCACCGATGATTCCAATAACTAATGCACCGCACCAAACCGTGGTATTCTCTGGGTATATTGGCACCAATTGAACCTCTTCTTGTTGCTCTTCAGCCCAAATGCGGCAATTTTGTTTATTGACTTAGCCGTTGAGCCAGAAATGGGCCTCATCACAGAACAAAATTTTTGTCGAGAACAGCGAATCTTCCCGTTTCTCACCGAACGCTCATTTCCATAATACAGTGGCCAACATTTGAAGGAAATTATTTTCAAATAATAAATGCCATAAAATGTCCTTTCAAATTACCTATAAAGACTCCACACTTGATTTGAATTTTTATATTTTTTGTTCTGAAAAAATACTTTTAGATGGATAAGCCTATATTTAGTGAAAATTAAGTCTTATGCAAAAACTGCATCATAATATACCAAGTGTGTCTGCTCTGGAGCTTGCAAACAGTGACTGAGAGCAGTACAAACTGTAACAAATGTGAATATGTCTGCTGAGAAGATAATTTCAATATTTATTTATTTTTTCTCAATATTAAATTTGTTTTTTCTTATTATCCATTTGTATTCCTCGATTTCAATTTTTGTTTTCTCAATTTCAATTGTTTTGTTCATAATTTAAATTTTCATTTCTCAATTTCAATTGGATTTTCTCAATTTCAATGGGAAATTGTGTAGTATTAAAGATATTACAAGAATGCAGAAAGTGGGCGAAATGGAAAATTTGGTGGGATGTTTTAGAAGGGGGTGTGACAATAAAGCCTATAAGAAGTTTTAAAACACATTTCAACATTTAAAAACGATGTGTAACTCTTTTCTAAAATTTCCGTGCGAAGCAGAGTCACGCACGCGCATTGCAAAAATGACTTAAGAAGACTTGAAATGGACCTGGTCAAATCATATGTAGGGTTACAATACGTCCTCTTTTCGGAGGACATGTCCTCCTTTTTGACCACTGTCCTCTCGTCGTCCTCCCTCCTTTTCAAAAAAGTGAAATTTGTCCTTCTGTTGCAACTAATATTCCTTGTAGTTTAAATTATAATTCTTTAGGAAATTATTACACCAGAAAATGAATTTTTTATATTACCAGCTGTATTTTACATTGAAAGTTAAGGATTTCAAGAACAAATGTGGATTAATACTCGATAAATGGCGTTGTGCATAAAATCCATAAAAACAAATACAAATAGGGATATATGTATAAAAGTTCAGAGTATTATAATGTTCTAAAGGATTAACAAGTAAATAATAATATTGTTTTTCTAATAATTACTTCACTGAATTTCCTACAGTTTGGCAGCTATGGGCCAAAAATGGAAAAAACGGATATAACAAAATTACATTTAAGCAATTTTGGACTTTTTTTTCCTCGTCCAATTTCAACAAATTAAAGCAAAGTTGCAGTGAGACAAATTGCATGTTTTTCGGTAGCCAAAATAAAAAATCTGCTCAGCAGCTAAGCTGAAGTTTCAAATCGAACTTCAAAAAATCGCACACGAGAAGGAGTTTCCATTTTATGTATTGCACAGTTTTCAAACGTTTTTTTTTTAATAGTACAACATTTTCCAAAGACATGGTCAACATTGACAATTTTTATTAACGAATGACTAAGTTATTGCGGTTTTGCTATCCAGTCTACGTTGTCGACGCCTAAGAGCCCGACCACAACCATGTCGCATATCGAACGACGAATAACATTTTCTTGTCGAACAAACAAAACTGTCTGGCGTCTAAAATTTTATTTTTTTGTTTTAAATTTATTTGTTTACGAGAGTTGCTATATATATTTCTGGCCTAGGCAAAATTAAGTTTTGTCTGGCGCCATGTGACATTTGGAAAGTTGGACATTTTTTAGCATAATCGTACTCAGAACGTTTTGACGTACGACCATCATTTGTGTTGCTTACTGTGACTTAAAAAAATCAATTTGGCAAAAAAATGAAATTAACTCGTGAACATTTTCGTGCGATCATTTTTCACAACTTTCACGACAAGAGTTCATCGATAAACTTAAATCTTTGGCGATGAAGCACCATCCTATAGCACTGTGAAAAACTGGTTTAATGAATTTAATCGTAGCCGAAGCTCTCTTAAAGAAGAAGGTCGTGAAGGTCGTCCAAAAACGGCCGTTGTGCCAGAGAACATTGATGCCGTACATGAACTGATAATGCAACATCGTCATGTGACATACCGTGAGATAGAGGTACCCTTGGACATTTCATCCACCAGCATACTTTCGATATTGCATGCACACTTTGCCGTAAAAATACGTTTGTTCTCGTTGGATCCCACACAATTTGACAATCGCTCAAAAAAGATTTTGAAAAACACGATCACGGTGCTTCAAAAGACGTTTATAAGATCGTCACAGGTGACGAATTATGGATCCATACATATGAGCCGGAAACAAAACAGCAATCGACCGTGTGGGTCTTCGAAGACGAGCCAAATCCAACGAAAGTTGTTCGTGGAAGAAGCACTTCGAAGCAAATGGTCGCCAGTTTCTTCGGCAAAACTGGTCATATGGCGACTGTTGCGCTTGAGCAACGTAGGACGGTCAGTTCTGGGTGGTCAACCACAATTTGTTTGCCTGAAGTCTTCGTAGAAATTCGAACAAGAGAAGACGAATCATTGTGCACCATGACAATGCGAGCTCTCACACATCGGCTCAAACCAGCGCCTTTTTGACCGGCCAAAAAGAAAAAATGCGTTGTCAACAATTTTCGTCGCCAGAAGATGCTGTTGAAGCGTTCAAGAAGCATGCAAAAGAGTTTAAATCATGCTGGAAAAAACTTTGAAAAACAATAAAGCCATTTTTGATGATAAATATTCGCATTTTCATTATAAGGCCTGATATATATTTATAACAGCCCTCGTTAATATTTTTTTCGTATTGAATTTGAGCTTAAAATAATTAAAACTATTTTTAACAATGATATTTGCCAGCAAATGTTAATTAGTTTCGAAAAACACATAATGTTCGGAAAATACTTGTGAAACAAATTTTCCAACACTTACATTCTTTATACCTATAAATAGTTGACAAGAAAATAAAAAAGAATTTAAGTTGGCTTCTTGTCTCCGGTCGTCACGAGCATTCGTCAACGAAATATACTCTGCCATATGAAATACATGATAAATAGCTGTTTTCCATACGACAACGACATGGTTGTGTTCGGGTTCAAATAAAGAACACCACTTTTATTATTATAGTTTCTACATGTTTATTTCGCCACCGAAATAAATTTCATTTTTCCTTTTTTTTCCATATGCACTATATAAATAAGACATGAAAATTTTTTACACAAAATTATATTGAATTCGTGGTCTTAATAAAAGTTTTATTTTTCCAATTAATGTATTTTTTTTTATTTTTTAATGTGTCTCTTTATCAATGACTCGAACGACCACTTTTTCGAAAAATCTTTATGGTAGCCATGCAGTAGGGTTTATAACACTCATACCTCGCTATACGGCCTTCGTTATACGCTTTTTCGCTTTTACGGCCTTTTCAAATTATAGCTTGATTTCGTTATACGGCCAAAAAACATGTACATACTTTGATAAGAGGCAAAGCAGCAAGTGCTGATGATGATGCAGCAAGAAAGTTTCCTTCCGTATTAAAATTAATTATTGAAACAGGTGAACATTGCTCTGATCAAGTCTTTAATTTTTGACGAAACTGAGCTTTATTGGAAACGAATGCCGGACAGAACCTTCTTTCAAAAGAAGAAAAAAGTGCATCTGGGCATAAGGCTTCAAAAGAAAGTTTGATGTTCCTTCTTGGAGCTAATACTTCTGGTGACTTAAAATTAAAAGCATTGCTTGTCTACTTAGCAGAAAATCCCAGAGTCGATAAGTCAAAACTGATAGTCATTTGGAAATCCAATAAAGAGGCTAGGATGACGAAAACTATGTTTGAAGATTAGTTTAAAAATGATTTTTGTCCTGAAGTTAAGACATATTTAAACAAACAAAAATTGAGCAACAAAATACTGCTTCTATTAGATAATGCTCCTGGACATCCTGTAAACTTGTCTGAATAAGTGGAAGGAGTAGAAGTGGAGTTCCTCTCAAAAAACACCACAGCCCCAATTCAACCCATGGATCAGGATGCAAACCCCACATTAAAGGCGCTTTATTTGTGCAAAGCATTCCAGGAGTTGATGGCCAAAACTGATGTTAAGGAGAAAACTACAGTGAAAACTTTTTGGAAATCTGTAGTGAATATCGGCGAAGCTTGGAACGAGGTCAAACCGCAAACTTCGAACAAAGTTTGGAGAAATATATGGCCGAAATGTGTTCTAGCATCTGAGTCATTAATATCCCACGCTGATTCCGTGCCTTTCATTTGCCAAAGTATTTTGGGAATGGCCAATGATGTCGGCTTTGACATGATTAAATGATTTGCTGCGACCGTTATGACTTAAACAGTTTTTATTCTGGTTCGAGACCTTTTTGTTGTTTCTTTTTCAGAATTAACTAAAAAATTGGTAAAATGTATTGGCTACGGTTGCCAGGCAGACTGTACAGATGTTTCTAAACTCGGCAAGGTTTTTCTTCAGCAGTCTTTGGCAACGATTAATTTGGCTACAAATCAAATGACTTATACAGGAGTCTCACTATGATTAATGAGAATTACCCTCTACACTGAAGAAATAAGGCAACTTGATTATTTCAAACCATCAGACAGTGAAGGAGCCAGAGAAAATTAACTACAAAAAAGATTAAAGAAGCTCTTGATTTTTTTGAACAGGGCATTAGTGTTCTTATAGATAATGATTCGCAAGGACAGCGTAGTGCCCAAGTTGCACAATCCATAAATAACTCTCTTGGCTGTTTCAAACAACTTCAGGAGAACCTAAAACACACATCATAGCAACAACGATTAAATAAATTTTTAAGCCCAAAGTTTCAGAGCAATGCGAACTTCTTTCTACACATTTAGTTACTCATGTTTTCTTAACCCTTATATAAATATTTGTCATGTTCCTTTTTCTAAATAAGTATGTTTAATTCTTCTTCGCTTTGCATTAAATTAGTTAAACATGTTAAATAGAACCGATCCCCTGCGGTTTGTATGGTTTTGTATGCAATTTGTTATACGGCTTTTCGGTTTACGGCCATTTTTTTGGAACGCATCTAGGTCGTATAACGAGGGATGAGTGTATTTCGATGCGTCAAACATTTTACCCGGTACAAATAAAATACAATACCCCTCTTTCCCATTACAAATAAAATACATAACCCCCTTTTTAGGGTTTAAAGGCAACAAGGGTTTTAAAAGTAACACATATTTCGTTATTTACCTGCATAGCTCTTCTTTTGCCAATTGGTTGGGTTAACATGCCCGAAAAAAGACAACCCAAGGGCACGCAAATTAAATTAATGGAACCTAGAACGAAATGGAAAAAAATTAATTTGGTTTTAAAGCTTTAATTAAGACTGGTTAGAGCACGCCGGCCGCTGTAAATTCAAAAATCCACACACCCAGAACAGATTTGTTGCCAAAACCGAATTTTTTGCCAGCCGAATGTTGTTGGTTGCAAGTACTAATCATGTATTCCATCGTTACTACTGAATGTTGATTTATTAGACAGCCATTTTCAGTAAGGGGCATTGACACCTTAGGTTGAAGAAAAAAGTATCGGTAATCCTAACAGACTAAGATAATTATTGGAACGGAATTTGTACATGATTGGTTGTTATAGATTGTTGATTAAAAGTACTTTGAACAAATGTAACATTTTACCGCCTGATCAGTTATATAAATACGTTTTTGGATAGATGCTTTGATACGCATTGCAGTTAGGTCCCTATCTAAAATGAATTAATAAAGGTATATAACAATATAAGTATTTATTGACAAGCTTTGGGTGGCCATAACACAAGAAAAATGGGTCGCTGCCAAAAAATTCGTTGTTGTTTTGAATAATAATGAGGGGTATCTATGGCGAAAATGCTGATCAGGTCCGAGTAAAGTCACTAAACTACAGTTAAGCCTGTTTCTATATTCTGGAATATATTTTTTTTATTGTTCCCATAACAAATGTTCCCGGAACAAATTCAGTTAGCAAAATTTAGGTCGATTCTGAGAGTGAGGGGTGAAAATATAGGCTAAATTAGAAGACCCGTATCGCGGCGTTTGTTTATGTTAGTTCGATTTTTTTTAATCGATCTTCGAACTTTGCAGTCAAATGCCGATTTTCAGCATATTGTTTATAAGGTTTTTTGGCTATAACTCGTCGACTAATTAATATTTTTTTAATCTGTAAAAGCCAAATTATTGCTAGAGACCTGTCCAACAATTGATTTAGAAAATTTTTGTAGTGCTTATAAAGCAACATGTTCGAAAAATATTTTTTTTCATGGGTTTTTAAAATATTTTCCACAAAACTAAGTCTTTTTTGCTTTCTGTTTGATCTATAATATGCTTCTCAGTTTCTATAATAAATTTCATTTGAAAAGAAAACAATCATAATACAAAACTTGCGTTTTCCAGCTTAATATTAATTTACTTTTATTTTTAATGTATCAATTTTGTTCAGTGTTGGTTTTGAAAAAACATTGAAAAAGAAATTATAAAAATATGTAAAAAATATAATTTTGAAATGTTAGTTATGCAAAGTTTTAAGTAAAAAAATTAAATAAATTAAATTAATGATTTGGCCAGTTGACGTATTTAATATCTTGGTCATCGTCATCATCATCAGAAAGGTCGATAATAATAAGAAAAAGAGGAAGACGGGTAAGATAAAGATGAAATTCCAGAATGTCTGTTGGACGAAATTATCGACTTTTCTGATGATGATGACGATGACCAAGATATTAAATAGAGCAGTGATGTTGGCCCACAGCCGCCTAATAAACGTCAACTGGCAAAATCATTAATTTAGTTCATTTAATTTTTTTACTTAAAACTTTGCATAACTAACATTTCAAAATTATATTTTTTACATATTTTTATAATTTCTTTTTCAATATTTCTTCAAGACCAACACTGAACAAAATTGATACATAAAAAATGAGTAGTACATTATTATTAAGCTGGAAACCACAAGTTTTGTATTATGATTGTTTTCTTTCCAAAAGAAATTTATTGAAGAAACTGAGAAGCATATTATACGAGTAGATCAAACAGAAAGCAAAAAAGACTTAGTTTTGTGGAAAATATTTTCTAAAAGCATGAAAAAAAATTATTTTTCCAACATTTTGCTTCATGAGCACCACAAAAATTGTCTAAATCAATTTTTCAAAAAAATTAAATTGTTGGACAGGTCTCTAATAATACAGGACCGGTCTCAATAATTTGGCTTTTACAGATTGAAAAAATATCAATTAGTCAACGAGTTATAGCCAAAAACCATATACGAGTAAACAATATGCTAAAAACCGGCATTTGACCGCAAAGTTCGAAGGTCTATTAAAAAAAAATTCGAACTAACATAAACAAACGCCGCGATACGGGTCTTCTAATTTAGCCTATATTTTCACCCCTCACTCTCAGAATCCACCTAACTTTTGCTAACCTGAATTTGTTCCACAGTGTAATTTTATTGCAGTATAGTTTGGAAGCATTAACCTTCTAACCCAAGAAACTTAAACTGTCTGACCATTTTGTTTTTATATATTTTTTGGGGATTTCGAAATAAGTTTTCGTAGTAAGCAAAGGTTTTGTGACTAACACTGATAGAATATTAAAGGGTTTATTTATGATTTGACTTGGTATAACCAATATTATGTTACAACATCCAACATAACACTTTAAAGATCTAATCTGTTATCATTACCAATTATTGGTACTAAAGTGGAATGTACATCCCAATTGGTTGGTTGCCATATTCGGGTTGTAAAACTGTTTTGTTGGCTGTGAATACTGTGATATGGTTGTAGCAACCATCATATGATATCTCGAACCGTGTAACCATCATTAATGAGGAATGATGGCTATTGCAACAGAAATTCGGTTTATGCAACCGAATTTTTGAAGTTCGCACCGATTTCCAACTTATTTTTTCTCTGTGTGCAGATATTGAAAGATGTTAGCTCTAACATTGTTATGGTCAAAACAAGGTGAGTTTATACTTACTAAACCATGATATTTCGTCCTTATTTAAAACTATATCACTGGGCTCTCGGCCCTCGCCTCCTTGTATAGCGGGTATAACAATCGTCGGAAATCCCAGAGTCATTCCATACACTGTAAAAACGTACAGACAATAAATAGTTACAATTATAATCAATTTCGACCTCTCTACAAACTTCCACAAAGCCAAAAAGCAATTACATTAATTTCGAAATCCAAACAAATGGAAACCAAAAATGCTGTTTACTTTTAAGTTGGTGGGAAAACACAAAAAAAATAGTTTGAGTATTTACCAAAAAGTAAAATATTTTTAACACTAACGGCTAAAAACTGCGGCAGCGCTCGTCGGAAATTGCTAATTTCCTGTGTGTCGGCAGCGCTCATCGAAAAGCGTCTATTCCCATTTTGCATGAACAATGGACGATCATTAATCGAACTGAAAGTAGAAAAAGCGAAAAACTTTTAATTAAAACAAATAGTTTCACTTCAATCGAGAGCCAGACAAAATCCCAATCTGTCGCAGGCTGTCAGTGGATGATTTTGTAATACCGAATTCATTCGTTATAATTGTGGAATTACACAAATAATTACTTAAAAAGTTAAAAAAAGTTTGTTTTAAACAAAGCTCAGCCGGCACACCTTAAAATTGACCACTAACAACAACAGTTAGCCAAAATTGATGTCAATATGATATTTACCCATTTTTAAGACCGTTTGATTTATGCGCCTCCATAGTGAAATTATTGTGGAACGAAGGTATATATGATGAAGAGTGTGAGGAGGAGTACACAATTGTCGTGTTGTTTTTTTTTGGACAAATAAAACGTTACGTTGACTTTATAATTGTGTTCTGGTATTTCGGTATTTTGTCATTTTTTGTTTGTTTAATTTTATTTAATGCTTTCTTTTTATTATTAGAGCTTATGATCGTTGACCTTTTATTCTGCAGTTAGTTGGTGGTTTGTAAGATCTGAGGAAATTAGAAATTGAACGTAAGTATGTAGTAAAACGTTTGAAATAGCTGTTAGGCACTGGATCAATCTTATTTTATTCTGTAATCAAAGTATTCTTTGGTTAGATTTTTTGCACTAGTACAAATGGCATTAAATACGGCTTGACCTAGTAGCATATTTTACCTTCGCCCTACTATATAAGAGAGTATATAAAGGAGGATTTTTGTTTAAATAGAAGAAGGAATTAACTTCTGTCTAAATCAGACTTTACGATGGCCTTGTAATTCTTTGTTGATTAATCCCTTAAAAGCAAAAGCAATTATGTTCGGTACTCTTGGTTTTGACATGGACATATTTGTGGGGCAACTCAGAGTTGATTTTGTTGATCGTCATAAATGTTAAGGTCTTATAATTGATAGCAAATTTATTTTTGGACATCATACTGACTCTGTCCATTGTAGAATGTAAGGTATTTTGCGCAGGTTGTATTCGACTAACATTTATTTAGCGCCATGGGTTAAACACGCAGAGAAAAAACATGGTTACTATATGATTACGGCAAAAATAATATGTTCTCCGTAATAAATGTATGTTTGTCGCAACCATAGTATTGTTAAATGAATTAAATTTTGACAATAGTATGATTGCCGCAATATTAAGATTGTTGATATGAAACAATAGTATTATTGCCAACTTTAATAATGAAAATATGGTTGTAGCAACAATATAAATATGGTTGGTGCTACAAAAGTATTGTCTTTGGGTTTTATGTTAACGATAATATAATTACGGCAATCATACTGTATGATTGTAATTTTTCATCATTTAAAAATGCCCTTTAGACAATGTTATTGGTACGGATCTAATGCAAAAATATTACTTTTTATATGGAAATTAAAATTTTTCAAACAAACTGCTTGGGCTTTGTTTAACTGAAATATTTTTAATAAAAATGTTAAGTGTTTTAATTTTGTCAAGAATATTTACCATCAAAAATGGTCTTAATGTTTTTCAATGTATTCTCCAACATGATTTATACACTTTTGCATGCGCTCAATCAAACCAATTGTCGAAGCACTTTTTCCACTCCGATTGAGACACCTTCAAAACATGGTTTTTGGCGACAAAAATCGTTGACCACGCATTTTTTTCATGATGTGTGGGAATAAAAAGAAGTCATAGGTTATGGCTTATGGTTATAAGCTGTTTGGTACTGTTTGGCTGTTGGTATATATTACTGGCCTAAGCAGCACTAAGTGTTGCCTGGCGCCATCTGACATTTCCATTGGAAAGTTTGACATTTTTAAGCATAAACGTACTCAGAATGTTTGACGTACGACCATCATTTGTGTTGTTTACAGTGACATGAAAAAATCAATTTGGCAAAAAATGGAATTAACGCGTCAACATTTTCGTGCGATCATTTTTTCACAACTTTGGACGTGGATTATCACGACAAGAGTGCATCGATGAACTTAAATCTTTGTATGGCGATGAAGCACCATCCTATAGCACTGTGAAAAACTGGTTTAATGAATTCCAAAAACGGTCGTTGTGCCAGAGTACATTGATGCCGTGCGTGAACTGATAATGCAAGATTGTCATGGGACATACCGTGAGAAGAGGCATCCATCCTGGCCGTAAAAAAAGTTTGTTCTCGTTTGATCCCGCACAATTTGACAATCGCTCAAAAAAATGCTCGTGTCGATTGGTACAAAGAAATTTTGAAAAAATACGATCGCGGTGCTTCAAAAGACTTTTATAAAATCGTAACAGGTGACGAATCATGAATCTATGTGTATGAGCCTGAAACAAAACAGCAATCGGCCGCGTGGGTCTTCGAAGACGAGCCAAATCCAACGAAAGTTGTTCGTGAAAGAAGCACTTCGAAGCAAATGGTCGCCTGTTTCTTCGGCAAAACTGGTCATGTGGCGACTGTTCCGCTTGAGCAACATAGGAAGTCAGTTCTGAGTGGTACACCACAATTTGTTTGCCTGAAGTCTTCGAAGAAATTTGAAAAACGAACAAGAGAAGACGAATCAATGTGAACCATGACAATGCGAGCTCTCACACATCGACTCAAACCAGTGGCTTTATTGGCGGGCCAAAACTTCGAATTGATGGGTCATCCGCCGTACAGCCCTGACTTGACACCCCATGACTAATTTTTATTCCCGCAAATTAAGAAAAAAATGCGTGGTCAACGATTTTCGTCGCCAGAAGATGCTGTTGAAGCGTTCAAAAACCATGTCGGAGTGGAAAAAGTGCTTCTACAATTGGTTTGATCGCATTCTCTCATGCTGGAGAATACTTTGAAAAACAATAAAACCATTTTTGATGATAAATATTCGCATTTTCATTATTAGGCCAGAAACATATATAGCAGCCCTTGTATTATAATCGTTGCATGCATAACTGGAAACTTTCAGTTCTTTCTTCGAGGTTCGATTTTTTAGCCGATTCGAATTAAATTAAATACTCTGTTTTACACTCTCACGTAGAAATAATAACATTTTTATTATATTAATAACACAGTGTGACAGGGAAAAATACCTGGGAAATGATATTATTTTTCTTGTAGTTCTTGCTGAGTACAACAAGAAACCGGTTTTGAAATTTCCCAAACACCTCCAAAATCTGGAGTTACGGGTAAAAACCCGGTTTTTCGGATCCTACGCACTTACATGCCCGTAACTTAGTTTAATATCAACCGATTTAAAACTGCGGCCTTTTGAGTGGTATACACAGTTTGAAAATCACAATGAAAAAATCTGTGTATTTTTCCTGTAAACTTTTTTTACACTGAAAAAATTCGTATTTTTTCTCTAAACCTTTTTTTAAATTTTTGTAATTTTTTAACTTTGGATGTGTTTTTACACAGAATTTTTTAAAAGAAACCGAACAAATTTTAACCTGAATACTAAAATCCCTTAAAAATTGATTGAGTTAAAACAAAATTTTTTGAAAAAATACAATTATTGGCAATACTACTTAGCAATGTTTGTTTAACCGTTTTTTTTTAATTGAACATCATCAGTATCCCGTTTAAGCAATATTCGGAAATCATTTTTATTTTAGCTTTTCCCTCAAAACGTTCTTCCATTGTAATTATTTCTTGATGAAAGTGTTCGCGTTGTTCATCACTGAACTGGCCCAGGTTTTTTGGGCAGAAGTCTAGATGTGAATGGAGGAAATAAATTTTAATTGACATGTTGCAGCCCATTTCACCATACGTACTCAAAAATTCATCAACAATCGCGACATAATTGTCGCTTCTTTGATTGCCAAGAAAGTTACGGAACTGAGCTTGTTACTAAAATTCTTATCTCTCATAACTTTACGAATTTAACGTCCAATGAATATACCTGAAACTCATCAGAACTGATAAATTCGATAACAAATATTAGATCTGTGGAAATTAAAACCTTTTTTAATTTTGGCTTCGCTTAATTTTGGGAACACCGCTCTAAGATAGCAAAAAGCTATACCATTTACATCAAGTTTTTTTTACGAATTGTTTCATGTATCCAAACTTTAGGTGCAGTGGTGGCAGAATAACCTTATCAGCTTTAACTAATGGGGCGTTTAGAACGTTTTTTCTGCCTATTACTTCTAGATATGCGTCACGAGATGGCCATACCTTGCGATCGTATCGATTTGGTGCACGACTATCCCTTTCACAAAGATAACATGGATATTTTGTGTAACCACCTTGCATACCAAATAAAATTGTCAAAACCTTTAAATCAGCGACGACTTTTCATTTATACAAGTCATAGTTGATAGAGTTTGGTTCATAACTTTATACGTTTCTTTTGTACTAGTCACATACGCGATTGGAACAGATTTTTGTTATGCAGCTTTCAAGCCTAGAAATAGCATTACAAATTTTATATATAAAAAAATTAAAATCTATTAAAAATCAATATGTTTGTTTTACTTCAATGAAAAGTCGCAATTCATCTGCCTTATAATTATGACTTAATGCCGAAAAAAGTTTGGGTACATCAGCGCAATATATGAGATTACTGTCATTTTCACCAGTCTTAAAACTTTCTTCAAATAACAATGGCCGGTCTTTTCTTCTACAGAAAGTTTCACGAAAATCTTCTTGCGCCAAATTCGACTGCCTTAATCGCGACCCAAGGATTTCAGCCTGTCGTTTTGACAAACTCAAATCGCAAACGAGATCGCAGAAATCTGCATTTGAAACAAAATGTCGCTCCGTTGTAGATTTGGATAGAAACTACTCTTCTTCCACCAAATAGTTTTCAGCTTTAAAACCACATATGTTCGTTGTCGAAACTTTATCATTAACAGATATCGGTTTTGTAACACTTACAACATTTGTGTACTTTACATTTTTGCAGGTTTTAAAAGTGTGCTCTGAAATATTTGTTTCCCAAAAGTAGCAATCATCTGGTTTATGCCAGAGCTGATGATTCCAAGTCATAGGCGTACAAAAGGGCAAAGAAATTGAAGGTTGAACTTTGTATTTTTTTAATGTTGCACAGCAACTTTCACAAACAAATTCTGGCTCATACCAGCGAAAGATTAAAGACTTTGTTGTATACTTCCACCACAGCAATATTTTTTTTAAAATCATGGATATGACGGATATCCGTAAATAGGCCACAAATGTAACGAAAAATATTCCGTTTATCACACATTTTTTTGGTTAATTACACTCGATTATCAAATTGCTAACTTTTTTATTAATACAGTTTCAGAGCGAACAAGAAGTAAAAATCAAACAAATCAAATGAACAAAAAATAAAACAATATGTTTACATGACAAACGGGATACTGAGATATTCAATAAAAAAACGGTCAAACAAATATTTCTGAGTAGTTTGGAAAAAAATTTTATTTTTTCAAAAAATTTAGTTTTTATAAAAGTTGAATAACTCAATCAGTTTTTAAAAATGACACCAAACTGTATTCGTAGGAACACTCTCTTTTTTATTCAGTTCAATTAAGTTAAAAAAAAAAACTTAAAAAAAAATTGAGTTTACAGGAAAAATACACAGATTTTTTTCAGTGTGATTTTAAGTGTATACTTAGTAGGGACATAAATACTGTTACAACACACCCATTTCAATAGTAGAACTGAACATACCCCGTTAATGTCATATGGGTTTTGAAAGCTAACCTCAATAGCGTTAGTCTGTAACGGGATTTTAAAACTGTTTCAACTTTCATCATGGAGTGGTCAGATAATGAGAACCGTATCGCTGTAATGGCGCTTTTCAAGTGTGAAATGAAAAAAGCGATATTTTCAAAACGCTCCGGCCACTAGGGATGAGACGCATGTTCGTCTACCGATGCATAAAACTGTTTGAGGAGACTGGAGCTGTAAAAGACCGCCACCGGTCGGGCCGACCACACTCTGTTCGAACACCGCATGGCATCAAAGCCGTTAATCAAGAATTCACAGAAATCCGCTCCAAAAACAGAAAATCATGGCCCGTGAGATGAATATCACACAGAAGTCCATGATTCGAATCATTAAAAAAGACTTGTGGCTTTGAAACGACGTACCGGACATTTATTGACTGCAGCTTTAAAAAAAAAAAATAGGATTGAAACGTCTTTTGGTAAAGCACGCTGATAACTTGTACGGAAAAATTTTGTTCACCGATGAAAAAATTTTTACCGTTCAGGAAAAATTTAAGAAGCAAAATGATAGAGTGTATGCGCGGTCATCTAAGGAAGCATCTGAACTGATCCCAAGGGTGGAAAAGGGTCATCACCCAGCTTCACTCATGGTTTGGTGGGGTGTCTCTTACAATGGGGTAACTGCGAACAAGGAGTCAAAACATCGGCCAAAGTTTACCAAGAAACCATTTTGGAGGCTGTTGCGAAGCCTTTTAACATTTCCCTGCTCCAAAACCAGCCATAGACTGCACGCAGAGAAAAGATATGGTTACTATATGGTCACGGCAATAATAGTATGTTTTCTGCAGTAAAAGTATAATCGTCGCAACCATAGTATTGTTTTTTGAATTTCATTTTGACAATAGTATAATTGCGGCAATATTAGTAATGTTGAAATGTAACAAAAGTATTGTTGCCAAATTTAAAAATAAAAATATGGTTGTAGCAACAATATAAATATGGTTGGTGGGCCAAAAGTATTGTTTTCGTGGGTTTTATGTTAACAATAACATAATTACGGCAATCATACCGGCAAAACCTTACTTTTTTTAATTTGACAATGTTATTTTTACGATTCTTACGCAATAATAGCAATAAAAATTAAGTTTTTCCAAAGAAACTACGGATTAGTATAACTAAAATATTTTTAATAAATGAATTTTTTTACTGTTAAATAAATCACTCCTATTGTTACATAACTTACTTAATAAAATTCTTTACTCGTATTGTTGAATAACAACTTATTCCAGTCTTTACAAACAATTTTGGGGATCATAGTATGGTTGCTCGTAAGTCATACTATGGTTGTGAGGATCATACTATGGTTGTACGTTAAACAAACTATGGGTATGAGGATCATAATATGGTTGTGGGGATCATAGTATGGTTGAATGTGAATAATAATATGGTTGTGGGGATCATAGTATGGTTGTGTGTGAATGATTCTATTGTTGTGAGGACCATAATATTGTTATGCGGATCATAGTATGGTTGTGTGTGAACCATACTATTGTTGTGATGATCATTATATTGTTGTGCCTCAACCATATAACCAACAATAGCATGGTGCTCTTCGAATATTGTTACCCCAACCATACTTTTTTTCTGCGTGTGTCCAGCAGGATTCTGCGCCGGCCCATTAGGCTAAAACGGGCCAGGCTTCGAAACAATTTGCCAGCGTTCATTTCCTCTGAAGAATGGCCCTCAGGCACTCCAGATTTGAACCCAATGGATTACAAATTGTGGACGGTTTTAGAGGACAAGTTTTGTCACAAAAGATACCCCAACATTGGATCTTTTAAGACTGCTTTGGTTCGAGCTGTGGCCAATTTTCCAATGGACGAGGTTCGTGCAGCTATTGACGATTGGCCAGAGCGACTTAAGGCGTGTGTAAAGGCAAAAGGCGGACATTTCGAATAAGTAGATTCTTTTTGGATACACTATACATCAATAAATATATTAAAAATATTTAATCCAAAAACATTCAGTACTTTTTATTTTACAGCATAAAACGTGCGTAACAGTATTTATGTCCCTACTAAGTACAGCGCAGTTTCTTCTTACTAAATCAGCCGAAAAACTTAAAATCGGTTGATATTGAATCAAGTTACTGGCATATAAGTGCGTAAGATCGGAACACCCGTTTTTTACACGTAACTGCAGATTTTGGAGGTGTTTGGGAAATTTCAAAACCGGTTTGTTGTTGTTCTCAGCAAGATCTACAAGAAAAATAATATCACTTCCCAGGTATTTTGACTTCATTCGTTTTTGTTACACTGTGTAATTATTAATCACAAATTGGCAGAAATCATTGTTGTCCATTTTTTAATGTCCGATTATGCTTTGTATGCAAGACAGAAAAATAAAAAGAAAAAAGCAATAAAAAAAACGTTTTGAATGGGTTCGCTAACCACATGGACTAATTATGATTTAAACATAAATGGTGGCTTTAAAGCAAAATAAATAGGTGTAACAGCAACTTCCATTCCATTTCAGTTAATTCAAATCGTACATAAACAAATCATGTACATGACGACAAACAAACAAACTTGTGGGCTAGGTAGTTAGGTCGCCCGCCCGTTTATAGCTAGACACGTTCGTCGTTCGAACATGTCTAGGTTGAACTCAGGCTTAAATGGCTACTCGTATCGGTCGTTTTTTTTGGCTCATTTCTTTTAATCATTTCAGCGTGTGCTGTTCTAGAATGTCGAGTTTTACTCAACAAACCGATAAAAGAAAATAATACTTTGTCCATTGTTGATGGTGGTGTCATTAGTACCAGCAGGAGGGTTCACGAGAGTTTAAGACGCTTCTTGATTGGTGTTATCAGTTGTGTCTCGATTTATACGACAGATTTTTTGTTGGTGTACAGATATGGTTGTTTTTACCAATGACACCTTTGCGGAATTTTATTTTATTTATATCAATGTGTAATTTAAGGGAAGTAGTCAACGGTTATAAAACAAATTAAAAAAATTCCCAAGTTTCTTTCTTATCTACATTTTTTTATATGCAATCATAAACAGTTACAATTACTTACACGGTGTTTTGCAAAAATGTCTTATATGGTTGATTCAGAGATTATGGGCCACTTTGCTGTCCTTGGTTGTTTCAAGCGGGAAAAATAAAATATATTTTACTTTATTATTTACTATACAATAAATCTTTATAGGACCTTTAAAGTCTTTAAAATTGTTTTTTACAAAATTTATTTGTTCTTCAAAAAGTTTCCTACCAAAGTGTTCAAATATCATTTCCCTGGTTGTTCCTAACACTACTTTCAATTGAAATTTTCTCAATTTTTTACAAAAATATTAATTATTTATTTAATAAAACCAGTCCATAGTAAAAAATAATATTCAATTAATTTTGTTGTTATTAATGATTATAATTTTTTATTCAATTTATATTTTTATGGATGTTTTTTTCTGTCCCTGAAAATACACAGTCCTGTAAAATCCCCTGTAAAATCTAATATTCGCTAAAATTCATATTTCCAAACCAATCTTGATTTCAAGCAACTCAAATATGATTGAACATTACATGAAGTGGGTGCACATCTAATAGTTTTTTCGTCAACAGTCTTATTATATTAAATTAAATATTAAATTCTGCAATAAAATCTAATGCCAAAAATGATGTCGAAATTGGCCCATAATCTCAGATATGCGTCCATATGCGTTTGTTTTCTTATAAAAGATGTTCTTATATCCGTTGCATACTGTATATGCGAATTAATTTCTCATAGGAACTATTTTTGTAAAGTCACTTGTGACCGGGGTTTGGTAAACAGTTCTTTTTATCCGTTTGTTTCTTATAAACGTGTTTTTTATGCAAAATTGTGTTTAGTAAAATGAAGAGTTTTGTGAAAATTTTAAATATGCCGTTTTTCTCATAAAAGATGTTCACTTATTGTAATAGGCAAAAAAAAACGATAATTAATCTTAATTCTTAAAATTACACAGGCCTACAAACATTTATTTTCAGTTGTTGTAAACAATTAAGTTCTCGAATATTTGTCAATTGTGGTATAGTGGCCTGAAAACAGTTTTCAGCATCTCTGGGCCAGCAATAGTTTTTGAAACAATTTTCGAAAGATACTCGTACATATGTGACAGCGCATAGAGAAAGGGACCTAAGGGTAAAAAAATCAATTTTCATTTTTTTTCTTTTTTTGATGTGGACAACATCTGAGCATCGAATGAGACCGATCCCATGCCCCAAAAGTGTTCCCTCCCAGAGATATGCGCGTTTTATGAAAGTGAAGTCGACGATTCTAAGCGCAAATAGAAAGGGACCTAATCCTTAGGTCCCTTTTTATTTTGCGCGTCACATATTATGGGCGACTTTGGTAGTCCGTATATCGCAAAACAGATCTTAGTGATTACAAACGGATCATTACTAAATCAGAAACAAAGTTGTTAGAAAGTCTTAACGTTTTTTTATTGCCATAAACTTGCAAGACATACGGCCAAAAATTAAAATAAAAATACATTTGGTTATTTTTTGAGCCACTCCGGGCTCAAAAAGATTTATCTACATCATGAATATGGTACAGAATTGTGAGAAAATTTCACAGTTTCAGGGTACTGTATTAAACATTAAACACACGCAGAGAAAAGATATGGTTACACTATGGTCACCGCAACAATAATATGTTCTGTACAATAAAAGCATGTTCGTCGCAACCATAGTATTGTTTTTTGAATTTCATTTTGACAATAGTATGATTGCGGCAATATTGCTATTGTTGAAATGTAACAATAGTATTATTGCCAAATTTAGAAATGAAAATATGGTTGTAGCAACCATATAAACATGGTTGGTGCAACAAAAGTATTGTTGGTTAAAATTTACGTTAACAATAATATGATTACGGCAACCATACAGTATGGTTGCGACTATGAACATAACAAAACAGGTTTTATAGAGCATACATGTGTGTGTGCGTATGTTTTTTTGATATACAAAAAACACATACACACGATACAGTGTTGCTGCCCAGGTAGGGCCAAACGTTAAATGTGTGTATATCTACGACATTCAAACAAAGCTAATTTTCGAGACAATTATTAAGTTATACAGTGAAAAAGTCAAAAAAAAAGGTTAGGTTTTTTTGCTATCAAAGGAGACCTTTTTCTCCTTTGCTCAGTTTGGGAGATTATCAATACCGACCGATCTACAACTATTAAAAATAGATTTAGTAAGAAGACTCAAGCTCTTTTCCTTTGGACTAAATCGTGATTTCAATTGGCAGACGGACAGGGCTAGATAGTTTTAGAATTTTATGACGATCAATGTACGAGTATACAGGTTGACTCATTCACGAATGGACAAATTTCATCGGAGTATTTCTTGGCTCATTTCATAAAAATATGTTCATCTACGACCATGCCCAAAAATGCAAGGGGATGAAATGTCAGCGGTTTGAAAATTTTAGGATTGGTGGTTGGAGGGAACTTGGGTAAAATTGCTAAGATCTGAACCAGTGGTCGGATTTTCTTCTAAAATACTTAGTAGGGAGATAAATACTGTTACACACGTTTTATGCTGTAAAATAAAAAGTACTGAATGCTTTTGGACCAAATATTTTTTAATATATTTATTGATGTATATTGTATCCAAAATTAATCTTCTTATTCGAAATGTCCGCCTTTTGCCTTTACACACGCCTTAAGTCGCACTGGCCAATCGTCAATAGCTGCACAAACCTCGTCCATTGGAAAATTGGCCACAGCTCGAACCAAAGCAGTCTTAAGAGATCCAATGTTGGGATATCTTTTGTGACAAACCTTGTCACAAACCGTCCACAATTTGTAATCCAATGGGTTCAAATCTGGACTGCCTGAGGGCCATTCTTCAGAGGAAATGAACGCTGGCAAATTGTTTCGAAGCCAGGCCTGGGACGTTTTAGCCTTATGGGCTGGCGCAGAATCCTGCTGGAAAGTCCATGGCTGGTTTTGGAACAGGGAATTGTTAAGAGGCTTCACAACAGCTTCCAAAACGGTTTCTTGGTAAACGTTGGCCAATGTTTTGACTCCTTGTTCACAGTTACCCCATTGTAAGAGACACCCCACCAAACCATGACTGAAGCTGGGTGATGACCCTTTTCCACCCTTGGGATCAGTTAAGATGCTTCCTTAGATGACCGCGCATACTCTCTATCATTTTGCTTGTTAAATTTTTCCTGAACGGTAAAAATTTTTTCATCGGTGAACAAAATTTTTCTGAGCTAGTTATCAGCGTGCTTCACCAAAAGACGTTTGCATTTTTCAATCCTATTTTTTTTAAAGCTGCAGTCAATAAATGTCCGGTACGTCGTTTTAAAGCCACAAGTCTTTTTTAATGATTCGACTCATGGACTTTTGCGTGATATTCATCTCACGGGCTGTGATTTTCTGTTTTCGGAGCGGAATTCTGTGAATTCTTGATTAACGGCTTTGATGACATGCGGTGTTCGAACAGAGCGTGGGCGGCTCGACTGGTGGCGGTCTTTTACATCTCCAGTCTCCGCAAACAGTTTTATCCATCGGTAGACGAACATGCGTCTCATCCCTAGTGGCCGGAGCGTTTTGAAAATATCGTTTTTTCATTTCACACTTGAAAAGCGCTAATACAGCGATACGGTTCTTATTATCTGACCACTCCATGATGAAAGTTGAAACAATTTTAAAATCCAGTTACAGACTAACGCTATTGAGGTTAGCTTTCAAAACCCATATGACATTAACGGGGTATGCTCAGTTATACTATTGAAATGGGTGTGTTCAATGTTGTAACAGTATTTATGTCCCTACTAAGTACGTTCTTTACTTTGATGTGAATATTAGGCTTTAGAGAAGAACATAGGCAGCTAAGGTGTTGGTACGTGATTTGACTCCTGATGAAAAATAGCACTCAAAGCTCTTCTTTGAAAGCAAGGCAAACATTTTTTAAAAAAAGTGTTAAAATCATCGGTTCCTTTCAATATGTACTTATAAGAAATTCCGGGTCACAACTTTCGGTTCATTTCTACTACTTTGGATCTTTTTTACTGGTTACGTGCCGCTACAACAACTTGAAGTATTTCATACAAACGAGCACAAAAAATCCGTTTTCATCTTTTCACCACTTTTATAATTAATTTTTTGCTATTAAATATATATGAATTGTAAAATCCAATCGTGCAAACTTCAATTTTTAACAAGATGCAGAAGTCATCGTTCGGCGACGTGTTATCACTTGAGAGCGTGTGTCAATCATTATTATCTGCGAATTATTGTATTTATTTCTGGAAATTAAAAAAGACTTATCCCCCAAGGAGTCCAAAGTATCAACAAGACGATCATTTAAAATATAAAAGATTATTTAAAATTAAAAAAAAAACATATTGACAATATCCTTCGATATGTATGTATAAAAAATGTATTTATAATTATAATAAATGTCTTCTGACAATGTTTGTACAAATTTCAATAGACTTTAGTTTAAAATTCACAAAAAATGTATTTTAGTAGAAAGACCAAACGTACGTAGAAGTACGTAATTGATTTACGCGTACGTTCTATTTCGAAAACAAATTTCCGGTTCTCTAAAAAATAATTCACCAGAAGACATTGAAGTGGTACGAGTATATTCTCTGTATTAATAAAATATTTAATTAAAACAATTTTGTTGTTGTTATACATATTAATGATGTATAACTTTCCCAAAAATAAAACAGGTATTTTGTGTAGAACGACAACACGAGTACACATGCGTAACGATTTAGTAACAGTCGTATAATAAAACCTGAAGCTACTCCAGAAAAGGAAAAAAAACTAAGAAGGTTGTTAACACTTGCAGTTACATAAAAAAACACATATATCAATATTATTCAAGCCTTTATTTTTTTGTACGTCATATTTTATTAAATAATCTTAATTGATGCTGAAACTAAAAAAAACGCCTTTTTTCTATGCGGACTACTGCAGACTACTTAGAATAGTCTGAACAGAGTTTTGCCTTGTAAAGTCTGCCATTAACTCTATTCATTCACATTTTGAACTGAGATTTCCTTAAAATGGGTGAACCAAGTAGAGATACTTTTTTCAATAACCTTTTTTTGACAGTCCACGTGTGAGTCGTGTCATGCTGTCATGTTATTTTTGTTTAGACTGAACAACCTTTACAAATCGTTCAACTTTATTACGAAAATTCACGTTCTGTGGGGAGTGTGTTTCGTGCACTTCGTCCAACTTATGGTCAATATAATCGGCCTACTGAGCGTACTATTCGCAACACCATAACCCATATTGACACCCAGCATTCATTATTGGATAATATTCGACCGAATAGACCACTTCCAGCACGCAGTGAAGAAAATGTGGAGAGTCGATTCGGCGCCGTTCACAGCAACTCGGACTGGCGTATGGAACGACTTGGCGCATTTTACGTCGAGATCTTTAATTGAAAGCGTACAAAATACAGCATGTGCAAGAACTGAAGCCGCCCGACGTTTCCAAGCGACATCGCTATGGGATCTTGAAAAGTTCCAAGAAGATCCGACGTTTCCGAGCCAAATTTTGTTCAGCGATGAGGCCCATTTCTGGCTGGTATGGGTATGTCAACAAGCAAAATTGCCGCATTTGGGACAAAGAGTAACCAGAAGAGGTTCAAGAGCTGCCACTTCAACCAGAAAAAACAACGGTTTGGTGTGGTTTGTGTGCGGGTGGAATCATCGGTCCATATTTCTTCAAAATGATGCCGATGAGAACGTAACCGTCAATGGCGACCGTTGAACGTAACTGACTATATGATGCCCGAAATTGAAGCTCGTGATCTCGGCGACATTTGGTTTCAACAAGACGGCGCCACTTCCCATACATCGCATCAATCAATGGATTTATTGAGAAAACACTTCGGTGAGCAGATAATTTCACGTTTTGGGCCGGTCGATTGGCCACCAAGATCATGTGATATCACACCGTTAGACTTTTTCCTGTGGGGATATGTAAAGTCTAAAGTTTATGCGGACAAACCCGCTTCGATTTAGGCCTTGGAGCAAAATATCACGCGTGTCATTCGCCAGTTACCAGTCGAAATGCTCGAACGAGTCATCGAAAATTGGACTCAACGGATGGACCATCTGAGACGTAGCCGCTGCCAACATTTGTTACACATAATCTTCAAAAAAATAAATGCCAAAGTATGTTCATTCAAATGATACTAAACATTCCCCAATCAATTTGAATTTTCTGTGTTTTTTTTCTCTTTAAAAGAGTAGGGAACCTCGAAATGGATCACGCGTTATTAAGTTTGCAGCGACTCTATATGTGACGCGCGAAATAGAAAGGAACCTAAGGGTAAAAAGCAGTTTTGTTCAGGAGAGCCATTTTAAAGATTTAAATACGTGTATGTTTGGTGTACCATCACTTTCATAAAACGCGCATATCTCTGGGAGGGAACACTTTTGGGGCATGGGATCGGTCTCATTCGATGCTCTGAAAATTGATTTTTTTACCCTTAGGTCCCTTTCTCTATGCGCTGTCACATATAATAATCGATGATCATTTAAAGCATGCGAATGGTTTCAAATACAAGTTACTTTTTAGACTATTCAAAATGGGGCTTCTTTCTGTGTTGACCTTATTGTATATCATTCCTGTTCACTAATTCGTATTTAGACCTAGTCATGGGACGCCTGAATAGAGTGGTAAAAAAGACTTCTTGCAGAAAAAAACACTTTTATGCTTTAGATTACAAGGTTCTACTTTATTAATCAATATTGAAACCAGTCTGAACATGCGGAATAGAACTATGGGGAACTGCTAATAATTCGAATGTAGAAAGCCTTAAAAGATATCAATCTAAAACCCTCAGATTAATCACATAAGCGTCTTGGCAAATGAAAAATAAAAATATACAGAGTGATCTTAGTGTTTCTTATATTAAATGCGAGATCTCTCGAATAAGCTCAAACTACTTAAATAGATTAAGTCATCATACTAATATTTTAGCCATAACTCTACTAGATGATACCAATGAGGTGAGGTAATTAAAACGACCTGATATGCTAGACCTTTCTTTTCTGTGTTAAAAATTTACGAGTAATATAATGTTGAGCAAATCGTTCCGAGGCAATTAAAGCGTTGAAACGTGTAATCGATGTTGCTATTAAAGAGATTCGACCCGAAACAATCGATAATGTACTGAAAAATTGGGTTGTTCGGATGAGGTACTACGGAGGCAATAAAACCAGAAATTTGAGAAATGGTTGCGTGGGTGGTGCCATGCCCTCTTATACAATTGCATTAGTCCATTAGTTTGGCCATAAATGCGATTTTCAAAAGTTGGCGTGTGAACGCTCACTTCTAGTAAGGGGAAAATCGATAGTTCTCTTCGATATCGATAATTATGGTTTGACAGCTGATAATGTCAAACTGGTTTGACATATCTGTTCAGTAAGGATTGACAAGTCATCGTGAATCGTTTAACGCCAGCAAAAAAACAAATAAGTTCTAGAAAAATTTAATCAGAAAATTGTGTTTAGTAATAAATTTCATTTCGCGAAATTGCAGAATTTGGAGCAAATGGAATCCTCAAGCCGTTAATGAATCACCATTACATTTATTAAAATTTACTGTTTGGCGCGGTTAACACGCAGTCAGCATTATCGGTTAATATTTCTTTTGAAGTACGAAAGGTGTAGCCATTACAGTAAATGGCGATCGCAGCAGAGCCATGATGACTGAATTTTTGTGTCCAAAAATTTATCAGCTATGTATCAACGACATTTTGTTTCAACAAGACGGCGCAACTTACCATACAATGCGCTATATAAAATATATATATTTTTAAAATTAATTTGCTGACAACTTTTTTCCAGAAGTGCTCTTGTTCACTAGCCCACTCTTTTGTGCGATTTATCGGATTTCGTTTTATGGGGCTATGTTTACGAGGGTTGCTATATATATTTCTGGCCTAGGCAACACTAAGTCTCGCCTGGCGCCATCTGGCATTTTCATTGGAAAGTTTGACATTTTTTTTAGCACAAACGTACTCAGAACGTTTTGACGTACGACCATCATTTCCGTTGTTTACAGTGACTTGAAAAAATCAATTTGGCAAAAAAAATGGAATTAACTCGTGAATATTAGGATGCGATAATTTTTTACAACTTTCGAAGTGGATTATCATGACAAGAGTGCATTGATGAATTTAAATCTTTGTATGGCGATGAAGCACCATCCTGTTAAAAACTGGTTTAATGGATTCATCGTTACCGACACGCGCTCAAAGAAGACGGTGGTGAAGGTTGTCTAAAAACGGCCATTGAGCCAGAGAACATTGATGCCGTGAACTGATAATGCAAGATCGTCATGTGACATACCGTGCGATAGGGGCATCCTTGGGCATTTCTTCCACCAGCATACATTCGATATTACATGAACGCCTGGCCGTAAAAAAGGTTTGTTCTCGTCGGATCCCGCACAATTTGACAATATCGTGTCGATTGGTGCAAAGAAATTTTGAAAAAATACGATCGCGGTGCTTCAAAACACGTTTATAAGATCGTCACAGGTGACGAATCATGAATCTATACGTATGAGCCCGAAACAAAACAGCAAACGACCGTGTGGGTCTTCGAAGACGAGCCAATTCCAACAAAAGTTGTTCGTGGAAGAAGCACTTTGAAGCAAATGGTCGCCTGTTTCTTCAGCAAAACTGTTTGCCTAAAAGGTATCCCAATCGGAGTGAAAAAAGTGCTTCCACAATTGGTTTGACCGCATGCAAAAGTGTATAAATTAATACTTTGAAAAACAATAAAACCATTTTTGATGATATTTATTCGCATTTTCATTATTAGGCCAGAAACCACTAACCAGCAACTCTTAGAAAAAAGTTGTCAAAATGTAATACAAAAAATGCATTCTAACAATATTTCTGTTTTCTATTAGCATTTCAAGTTATCAAGCTCTTAAAAAACGCCCTGTACTTAATAAAGCAATTTAAATTGTCGCTACCGGAATCGCTAATTAGGATGGAACAATGGTGGAAGGCAGAACAACTTAAATACAAAATGTCTACGTGACAAATGTTATCTATGCTTCGAAACCGGAACTTCCAATTTTGTTGGTAAACCACAAAGTGCTGTGCCGAAATCCGACACGAAATTGATGCAACATATATGAGATAAAATTGAATTATCCCGAAGTTTTGACGGGAAGATTGTGATTATAATGGTTAGGTAAAGGATTGACGTATATATTTTTAATAGATTTAAAGCCAGTATGCGGTATACTTTCGCATCAGATGAAAATATCCGATTTAAATATTTCTTCGCTTGCTTACGGGTAAATTGTCTTTAAATGTCAACTGTAGTGTTTTGAGGCATTCAACTATGAATATTTAGTTTCAGTCAATTGTTAAGATCATTTTAGTAACTTTGATTAAGAAGTGCAAATCCAAGATGAGCATTAAAGTGCCACAATACCTGTTTGTATTAACACTTCCTAGCCTTCGAAGTAGTGTCGTTAATGGAATTTTATTGCATTTTGTTTTGGTTTGTTAACATTTTTGTGAAAATTTCAAACGTGGCGTTTGACCAAACAAGGAAAATATGTGCTCACAGCCAAACTCATGGACCTAGATGTGTTAAAACGTGTTTTGGTGTTTTTTACAAGCAGGTCAACAAAAAAACTATTCATGCACATTTTTTGTGACCTTGCTCAAGTATTGTGTATACCCTACACTATAGCAGCGGAGATATATAGGAAGTATTATTTAATTTAAAATTTCAGTTGGAGTTATTGACAGACTCTAATTAATGAAGGCATAAAGACTGTAAATTTGTTTGCTCTTCGTTTGGTCAGATACCGAATCGGAATGTACAAATTATACGTGGACTATATAGAATAATGGACCGATTGAAATTAAGTTGAACGCGATTTGTCTTATATGAGACTAAGTAAGCATTCAACCACTCCCCGAGATCGAAATCGCATCTAGTTCCATGCCTAAGATATTTTATCGAACTCAAGGAGTTAAAAGGGTTCTTGCAAATCTCAGTGTTAGTAAGTCCCCGGGCCCGGATGGTAATTCGGCACGGGTCCTATGTAAATGCTCCTCGACGCTAGCTCGTCCACTGCGCAACCTTTCGACCTTGCTTATCGTGCGGGAGTCTTCCCAGGTTGGAAAGTTGCAAACTTCCAGCCAGTTCCGTAAAAAGGGTGAAGCCAATAATCCTGCGAATAATCGGTCAATCGCGATTTGCTCTGCGCTCTCCAAGGTAATGGAGAGCATGGTTAACCACCATCTTGTAAGGTACCTCGAGTTCAACGACCTGCTTAGTGATCGACAGTATGGCTTCCGTAGAAATCGCTCTACGGGAGACCTGATGAAAGATGGAGCCGGTCTATCCACCAGTTTGGTGAGAGTAAGGTCGTGGCTCTGGATATCTCCAAGGCATTTGATAGAGTCTGGCACGGTGCACTCTTATCAAAGCCGATCGCGTTTGGTGTCGGTAATACCGTTGCTCGATTTATATCGTGCATTCTCAGAGATCGCACCATACGAGTTGTTGTAGATGGGTTCTTATTCAATAAACACAGGCTGACCGCAGGTGTGCCGTAAGGCTCTGCCCTTTCTCCCTCTTTATTTCTTATTTTCATTGATGATCTCTTGGGTCAGACCGTGAATCCAATCTACTCTTTCGCGGATGACAGCAGCCGATGTCATTCATATTCATTCGACCGTAGGCCGAGTTTCAAGATATTGAAGACAAAAGACGAATTATGGAAGAGACACTTGGCCGGGGTTTACTGGCCATTTCCGAATGGGGTCGAGTGAATAGAGAAGATTTAAATGGGCGTAAGACACAGTGCTGCTTGTTGTCTCACAAACGATTCAGTGACCCAACAGTGTCGTCCTTACCTATCGATGGTATGGATGTCGAACAATCAGATGCTCTTGATGTTCTGGGCATGAAAATACAATGTGACGCTCGTTGGGCGAGACATGTATTCGAAGTGTCGAAAGAAGCACTAAAGTGTAAAGTATAGGCTTTCTAAAGCGGTGCAAGAAATATTTCACTCCTTTCGATCTTTTCGATATCTATACAAACTACATCAGGCCAAAGTTGGATTACAACTTCCATATATGGGCAGATGCTCCAAAATTATCCTTGGAACTTCTGCACCGTGTACAAAGGAGAGCGATGGTACTGATAAGTGACAGTGGGGTATCCAATTCTATTGTTTCCCTGAAGCATCGTCGGAATGTGGGTTGTGTGTCACTGTTCTATCGCTTCTTCCATGGTCTGGTCTTATTCCTGATATGAGGATGTTCGGCAGGGATACACGACTTTCCAGAAATTGACACCCATTTTTTATCGATTGGCCAGTTGCCTGCACTATACACTACAGATCGAATTCGTTTTTCGCTGAACCGTCTGTATGTGGAATCGACTTCCGGCAAATGTATTTCCCACCAATTACCAATTAACTCCGATTTTTAATTACTTTTAAGTTTACCCATTATAAGTTTGTCCTAAATGTATCTTTTAAATATTTTAGTAGGATGCCGTGGGTAGCGTGCACTATTATTCGAGTGAACCCAGGAGAAGTACTTCTAAAAAATGATCAGCTGCAGATACACTCCGCGGCTTGTCGACAAGTCTCGTACAACGGCAGAAACTTGTATAGTCTCCGGCATTTACGAGGTGGAAATCGGTGGTATATTTTATGTCTCTCCACCTGTGGAAATAAAATTAGACGACTGCAATTTTGCACATAAATACGTATATGTATATTAGGGTGGGTCGATTTAGCAATCGATATTGTGCCATCGATTTTTCGATAGCTGTGGCATGAGGACAAATTTTTTACTACGGCTTTTACTACAGATGTTGTTTTAGTCCATGGATAGAGAACCTTTTTTCCTCTGAATGGATTTGGTTTATTATAAATCCAAAACAGCTTGCAGCTTTTTAGGTTTATTATTGTGACCGCTATCGTGCTTTCAACAGACACATTGACGGACGGACAGTCAGATAGCGCTTGAACGTCTTAGAATTGTACGCTGATAAAAAACATTTATACTTTATAGGGTATTAGATCGATATTTTGTGGTGTACCAAACGAAGTGCCAAATTTGGTACACCCCCATCATAAGGTGGGGGATAAAAAAGGTCTATGTGGAAGATGCTTTATTTCTTTTTTATTTTAATACAGAAAAGGCAATACAAAAAGGGCCTATGTGACATTTTTGTACATATATATATATGTGTATCATTCAAAATCGCACCTTAAACTCAATTTATTTTAATAAAAACGTGGCAAATCTATCTAAGAATCAACTGCAATTACTAATTTTTAGAAATGAATAAATGCAAAAGTTTTTGGGGTCTCCTGTAAAGTATCAGAAAAACACATAGGACTTCTTCTGGAAACGCCGACGTTATGGTTTTTTTTTACATAAAACTATGACCAAATTTTGCACAGAAGCGGCGAGTAGTTCAGGTTTTCGAATAACACCTGCAGAAAGGTTTTTCCTATTCGTCTCCAATTGGTGGAACCATTGCTTGGTACGTTGGATCATATCGACCAATGTACCATGTCCAATCTACATTTTTCATCCGATCTTGGTCAAATTTAGTAATGTGCAATATGGAAGATCTATTATCAATCCTTGTAATATTAGAAAATATCAGTTCACGTTTTTTGTAACCCCCATATATAGAAAAAGGTCCGGTCTACAAGTTCTACAATATATCTGATCTCACCCAAATTTAGCATAGGGCGTTATGAGCGACTTAAAACAAACGTACCGATGCTAAACCGTATTTTTTCATCTTTGGATATAGCTTTGCCGCTCTATAGGACACATTTAAAATTCGATCAAATAAAGCACTGTCCAACTTATAACAAATTCTAGTGAAATTTTGCCCTTCCAGCTATGTTTTCATACAGCCTTTCACTAAATATGTTTTTCATATGCTCCCCATGCCCTAAAAGTCTCATATTTAGACCGACTTATCTATTGCGTTTTTCCTAGCAAGTGTTTTAAAATTCCTAAAAACGAAATGAACTTTCAATTCAATGAATATGTTGATGGTTTAAGCATTTTTTCATTCAATAGAAAAAAGTACGCAAAAATTAACCATTCATTTAGGCAAAATGCACATTTTGCGGGAAACTGAGAAAGGTATCAAGAATGTTTCAGGATTACCACGGTACTTTTTAAACTAACTTAATTATCCCTGGTTTGTTTACAGTAGCCGTGTTCTTTTCAGGTAACTATATAAGTTACCTAGTTAGTTACCAATATGGTATTCTGCCAACATTCAACCACATTTTGAATCAGGTGGCAGCATAAGCTCAACAAAAGTTTGTTTACAAACACAAAAAAAGACAAAGCAAATTATTGAAAACGAATTTTGTTTTGTTGTTTTGTTAACATTTATTGATAAATCATGTCGTCTAAAACATGTTGATAGGCATTTTTTGTCGCCGGGGTCATTCAAATTCGTTCATTCTGGTTTTGTAGCAAGCCAACAGCACTAATGTCTCGTCCCTCGTTCACTATTTGCATTTAGTCACCACGAAATTTCTCTAAATCTTAACAATAAATATTTTCACTTACTATTTTTGCATCATTGTAATTTATGGAAATGGTGCTATCGCACTTTTTCTATTTTCTTTCATTCTGTATCAATAACAAAAAACATATGTTTTTGATTTGGTTATACAAACCGGGTGTGCCATAATATTTTTTTGTTACAAGTAAAAATATAAGTCAGGTAACTCTAACTCGTTTCGCTACCGAGTAACAGCCAACTCGCTTGCTTACCAAGTAACATCCATACAAATGCTTGTTTAGTAACTTGAAAAGAATACGGCTATTATCTATTTTAATTTTTTTGGTGACTTGCATTTTGAAAGTCATCAATAAAAGACAGTCTGTGACTTTGGTATCTTAAAGGCGCAACATGGTTAAAGTCATGTTTATTAATTCCAGCAATAGAGATATTGAATGCCAAAACGATATAGAGGGTGATTCATTCAAATTTCACCAGCGTATTCCTTGGCTCATTTCATGAAAATATGTCCATCCACGAACATGCCCAAAATGCAAGGGGCGAAAGGCAGCGATTTGAAAATTTTGGGATTTGGGAATTTTGGGAGGGTAAAATTGCTAAGTTCTGAACCTGTGGTCGGGTTTGTTTAAAGATAGCCCTACCTTTTACCTTTTCAAAATTATCTAAACGAAGCCCAAAGGCCCTGCCGTTCCATAGTTATGACCATTTGACAAAAAAGCAAAAAAAAACATTTTGAAGCGAAATATCAGCATACTTTTATTTCTTTTTGTAAAATAACACAAAAAACTTTTTGCATTTCAGTCAAATAGTCAGGGGTCTTAAATAAATAAATCCATTTTTGAATTCCAAGTAAAATTAAATCAAATTCGAAAGCAAGTCTGCCGTTTTTGGGCCTACGAGAGGGAAAAGATTTTGCTCATTAACAAACCAATAGGTTATAAGTAAATACAAACCTTCGGGGTCCTACATTTTTTTTTTGGCGAATCGGACTTCAATTTATAATTTGATTTTTAGAGCGGCGGCCTCCAATCTAAAGAAATCCTTACAATGGGTTTTATTTAAAACATGAATCGCTTTATGGTTATAGATCTATCATAGCGCATTAAATTTGAGCAAAATAGGATGTGAAAACTGGCTTGTACAGCGGGAGGACAGAAGGATCCTTAAGAAACACATGGACGAAAATGATCCACCATGGTTGATAAGTGTTAACACTTCACGTACTATGCGGATGAAATGTGCTCAGCAATAGACCTGGGGACGAAAACACGGACCGATATAGTGCAATTTAGCCAGCGTTTGTGACAACGCGCTATGCTATATTTGAACGAGATCGGAAGTGAAATATGTTTTGCCAATTGGCAGCACCTCAAATCGCAAGGGAGTTTGTGTGAGGGATATATGAAAACATTGACTGGTTTGAACAAGGTTGCCAGAACTTGGTGAAGAAAAAAGCACATAAAAAGCTAAATCCAATATAAGTAGAAAATCCCATGAAACATTAAAAACGTTTTAAAATCTTAAATGGTTGCTATATATATTTCTGGCGTAGGCAACACTAAGTGTAAGGTGGCGCCATCTGACATTTCCATTGGAAAGTTTGACATTTTTTAGCATTAACGTACTCAGAACTTTTCGACGTACGACGTATTTGTGTTGTTTACAGTGACTAATGCAAGATCGTCATGTGACATGCCTTGAGATAGAGGCATCATTGGGCATTTCTTACACTAGCATATATTCGATATTGCATGAACTCCTGTTCGTATAAAAGGTTTGTTCTCGTTGGATCCCGCACAATTTGACAATCGCTCAAAAAAAGGCTCGTGTCGATTGATGCAAAGAAATTTTGAAAAAAAAACGATCGCGGTGCTTCAAAAGACGTTTATAAGATCGTCACAGGTGACGAATCATGGATCTATGCGTATGAGACCGAAACAAAACAGCAAGCGATCGTGTGGGTCTTCGAAGACGAGCCAAATCCAACGAACGTTGTTCGTGGAAAAAGCACTTCGAAGCAAATGGTCGCCTGTTTTCAGCAAAACTGGTCGTGTGGCGACTATTCCGCTTGAGCAACGTAGGAGGTCAATTCTGAGCGGTACACCACAATTATTTGCCTAAAGTCTTCGGAGAAATTCGTAAAACGAACAAGAGAAGACGAATCATTGTGCACCATGAAAATGCGAGTTCTCACACATCGGCTCAAACCAGCGCCTTTATTGGTCGGCCAAAACATTGGTCACCCGCCGTACAGCCCTGACTTGGCACCCAATGACTTTTTTTATTCCCGCACATCATGAAAAAAATGCGTGGTCAACGATTTTCGTCGCCAGAAGATGCTGTTGAAGCGTTCAAAACCATGTTTTGGAGGTGTCTCAATCGAAGTGGAAAAAGTGCTTCGACAATTAGTTTGAGCGCATGCAAAAGTGTATAAATCATGCTGGAGAATACTTTGAACAACAATAAAACCATTTTTGATGATAAATTTTCGCATTTTCATTATTAGGCTAGAAATATATAAGAGTATAGCAGCCCTCGTATCTATCACTTGTTCCAAATTAAATTTTATGTAAGAAAACAGCACTCGGAGGTCATCTCTACTCATGGTAAAAAAATATTACATGGTTTTCCCCATCTTTTCTTTTAATGAAAATCCAAGCAAATAGTTCTTTACTCTACCTAACATTTGCAATCTTTGAATAAATATTTTTTGTTGTTCAAAAGTGTGATATAGCCCAATCAAACACCGAAGCAGCAATTCATCGACCTATGGCTGTATCTCTGAACTTTTTGTCGCTACAACAACAGGATAGTATGCTTAGTACGGATGTTTGTAACGCTATAAACGAAACGAGATAGACCTCATGTTACTTATACCAATCAGTTCAAATTCATTACCTGATTTCATTAAGCAATCGTAATGATCACCTGTTCCACGGTGTGGTGTAGGTATTTAAAGCGCAAAGTGTTTCAATAATAGGCGAGTTGTTTAAAAAACGAAAAAATCAGCTTTAAGCATCGCTGAAGCGATACGTGGTTTGCTATTTATATTTCGGGTCCGGCAATAATTTATTATTGCAAATGGTTTTATTGTTTTTCAATTTTCTTTTAGATCAATACACGTTTGCATGCGCACAAACCAATTTTCGATAAACTTTTCCAAAAACATGATCCAAAACGTGATTTTTGAACGCTTAAACAGATGCTTTGGGCGATGAATAACGTTGACCATGCATTTTTTTCTTGATGCTAGGGAATAATAAGAATTCATTGGGTGCCAAATCAGGGCTGTAGCTCAAATGCGGTGTATAACATTGTCGCAGGTAAGGAATCATGGATCTATGCATATGAACCTGAAACAAAACAACAATCGAACATGGATGGCTCATCAATTCGACATCTTGAGTGGTCAAATAGCTCATCGCTTCAACTGATGTGTAAGAGCTCGCATTGTTGTGATGCCAAATGATCCGTCTTCTCTTATTATCTTTCCTTATTTCTTCGAACACTGGTGGCAAACAGATGGTTGTATATCACTCAGAATTGACCGTCCTACGTTCCACTAAAGGCACGGTGGCAACATGGTCGGTTATACCTTTTGTTGGACTTGGCTCGTCTTGAAAGACCCATACGTTCGATTGCTGTTTTTTTCAGATCCATGATTCCTTACCTGCGACAATGTTATGCACTGCCTTTCAACTACCGCAGTTATAATTTTTCAACATCTCTTTGCACCAATCCATACAAGCCTTTTTTGATCATTCGTCAAATTATGTGGGATCCAACGAGAACAAATTTTTTTTCACGGCCGAATGAACATGCAATATCTTATTGATGCTTGTCATACGAGTACTAATGCCCAAGGATGCCTCAATCTTACGGTATGTCAAATGTCGTTCTTGCTTAATCAGTTCACGCACAGCATCGACGGTTTCTGGCAAAGTGACCGAAGTTGAACGTCCTTCACAAAATGCATCCTGCAGGGAACAGTGTCCGAGACTGAACTCTTGTTACGAGTACGAGCGTTTAACAGTGGTTTTAAATGGTGCTTTATTGCCAAAAGTCGAAACAAGTTGATTTAAACACTCTTGTCTCGATAACCCCCGCCGCAAATCGTAACAAATCATCGCACGAAAGTGTTCCGGAATTATTCCATTTTTTGACTGAGATGAATTTTTCAACCCACTGTAAACAAATCAATTCGCCTTAAAAGGGCAAAACGTTATGCTAAAATATGTCAAAGTTTCCAATGGAAGTTCCAGTTTTCGTCTGGGAAAAGTAGTATTGTCAGGTCCCGAAATATAAATAGGAACCCTTGTAAAATCAACACTTTATCTTAAAATATAAATTGTGGCAAAGAAGTTACAGTGGGTTTGGTCCTTGCTTTTCGATAGTACTTATTCTCATTTGTGAAACAAATAAAATTATAAGTTCTTATTTTTTACACTTATATATTGTTTGTATATACATCGGGAACCCTGGACGATAAAGGACAGGGTCTCGGGTCCGAGAACTCCAACTACCCACGTTTCTACGCAAACTAAGGTTCTTACCCAAAAATCTGCATTCTTTGCCAACAGTTTTTGTTATTTCTATTCCCCAGAGTTGTCAAACTCAGAAGCAACGGTCCTGAGACAGGGTGAAGGATTTATGTATCTGGCTTCGGTTTATTTACCATCTGATGCCCCGACACTTCCACTCACGTTTAAACTACAGCGATTGGTAAGGGAAGGACGACAAACAGGTATGAAATTAATAAAAGTTGTGATGATTACTCTCACCATGTAGATTGGGGCAGCAGTAATGGCAACGAGGGCAGGTTCTTTTAAAGTTCCTGAATGCTATCGATCTTTTAACACTTTTAACCAGTAATAAGGCTACATTTGTTAACAAAATTAGGAATGAGGTCACAGATATAACGATTTGTTTCGATACAGTTCCAGGCGAAAGCGTCCTCCACTGCCCGATACATAATGTTTACCCTACGAGGCCGTCTTCTAACCCAATACAGGTTAGGAATAAGGAACCCCAACTGGACAAAGTTCCTTAGAAAACTTAAGTCCAACCTAGAACCAAGCGGCGGCCCCAAAATACCAGTAGAGATTGACTAGAAATGTCCAAACACTCAGAATCTCTGACACGGTCTTTTGAGGAGAGTTGCCGAGTCCGGGACAGAAAATCAACTAAGGGAAAACCCTGGAGGACATATCAGATACGAAAGCTGGTCAAGTCAGTGAGTAGACTTCTCAATGAGTAGACTTCTCGCCGCAAAATGAGTGCAATATACTGGGATAAATACTACAAGAACCTCAGTGGGTACAACAAAACCATGAAAAACACAGGTTATCTTGCGAACAGGTTGACAGCGTAAACAACGTCTCTAAGAAATATCTATCCAAAATCTATACGCAGCTGGAGATACTAGTAGACGAAAATTTAACCAAGATGAAAACAGTCGAACAGATGCTAAGACCTTAAATTAAAACCCACTTGGCGACTCTGAACCGACAACGGTAGAACAACAGCCTCATCACGAAGTCTTAAGTACAAATAATAACGGGTGATCAATCTAGAGGTTTTTTTTAATTGTGTTTTTTCACAGATTACGCGTGACTTGTGTTAAACTTTATTGTTTTTCTTTTCAGTATTGTTTGCCATTTCATCATGAAAAGACTTACACCACAACAACGTCTCCAAATTGTGCAACTGCAATGGGTTATCAATCTACTTTAGAGGTATTTTTTCAATAGGGGTTTTCCACAGATTTCGCGTGAGTTGTGTTAAACTTTATTTTTTTTTCAGTATTGTCTGCGATTTCTTCTTGGAAAGACTTACACTTCTTCCTGTGCGTCGCTGTTTCAGTGTTTGTGCTTTTCAAAAGCTCGAAGAAGATATCTGTTTTCGTCCAAAATGTTGTTCAGTGACGAGTCCCATTTCGTATTTGGGCTGAAGAGCAACCAGAAGAGGCTCAAGAGGTGCCTATATACCTAGAGAAAACTACGGTTTGGTGAGGTTTATGGAATCATAGGTCCACATTTTTCAAAATGATGATGGACGGAACGTAACCGTGAATGGTGCTCACTACCGCGCCACGATATCGGACTTTTTGATACCTGAACTTGAAGACCGTTTCTTCAGGACATTTGGTTCCAACAGGACGGTGTCACTTGCTCAAAAAATGCATCTATTGCTTTGAAGAGCAGCTAATTTCACTTTTTGGACCGTTGAGTTTGCTGCCTAGATCATGTGATATCACACATTTAGTTTTTTTTGGGGGCTACGTAAAGTGCAAAGTCTATGCTGACAAACCATCTACGATTTAGGTTTTGGAAGCCAACATTACGCGTATCAATTAAGCAAAACAGGTGGAAATGATCAAAAGAGTCATCCTAAATTGGACCCTCAGAAATAAACACCCTGAGGCGTAGTTGCGACCAACATTAGAAGGAAATTATTTTCAAAAAATAAATGGTATAAAATGTCCTTTCGAATGAATAATGAAGATTACACACTAGATTTGAATTTTTGTATTTTTTTATTTTGAAAAAATACCTCTATATTGATCACCCGATATTATTGCGTAATATTCGTAACAATAACATTGTTCAAAAAACCATATTCAAATTTTTAAAAGTTACAATCATGCGGTATTTTTGCCGTAATCATACTGTTGTAAACACAAAAACCAAAAAAAAAACAGTACTTCTGTCGCAACAACCATATTTATTTTGTTGCTATAACCATACTATTGTTACACTTCAACAATATTAATACGACGGCTGCTATATATATTTTTGGCCTTATAATAAAAATGCGAATATTTATCATCAAAATGGTTTTATTGTTTTTCAAAGTATTCTCCAGCATGATTTATACACTTTTGTATGCCCTCAAACCAATTGTCGAAGCACTTTTTCCACTCAGATTAAGACACCTTCAAAACATGGGTTTTGAACGCTTCAACAGCATCTTCTGACGACGAAAATCATTGACCACGCATTTTTTTCTTAATGTGCCTGAATAAAAAGAAGTCATTGGGTGCCAAGTCAGGGCTGTACGGCGAATGACCCATGAATTCGACGTTTTGGCCGGTCAAAAAGGCGCTGGTTTGAGCCGATGTGTGAGAACTCGCATTGTCATGGTGCACAATGATTCGTCTTCTCTTTTTCGTTTTTCGAATTTCTCCGAAGACTTCAGGCAAACAAATTGTGGTGTACCACTCAGAATTGACCTCCTACGTGGCTCAAGCGGCCAGTTTTGCCGAAGAACAGGCGACCATTTGCTTCGAAGTGCTTTTTCCACGAACAACTTTCGTTGGATTTGGCTTGTCTTTGAAGACCCACACGGTCTATTGCTGTTTTGTTTCGGGCTTATACGCATAGATCCATGATTCATCACCTGTGACGATGTTATAAACGCCTTTTGAAGCACCGCGATCGTATTTTTTCAAAATTTTTTTGCAATAATCGACACGAGCCTTTTTTTGGCCGATTGTCAAATTGTGCGGGATCCAACGAGAACAAAATTTTTTACGGCCAGGTGTTCATGCCATATCGAATGTATGCTGGTGTAAGAACTGTCCAATGATGCCTTTATTTCACGGTATGTCACATGACGATCTGCCATTATCAGTTCACGCACGGCATCAATGTTCTGGCTCCACGGCCGTTTTTGAACCTTCACGACCTTTGTCTTTGAGCGAGCGTCGGCCACGATTGAATTCATTAAATCAGTTTTTCACGGTGCTTTATCGCCATAAAAAGATGTAAGTTCATCGATGCACTCTTGTCGGGATAATCCTCGTCGAAAGTTGTGAAAAATGATGGCACGAAAATGTTCACGAGTTACGAGTAATTCCATTTTTTTTTGCCAAATTGATTTTTTCAAGTCACTGTAAACAACACAAATGACGGTCGTACGTCAAAACGTTCTGAGTACGTTTATGCTAAAAAAATGTCAAACTTACCAATGGAAATGCCAGATGGCCACAGGCAACACTTTGTGTTGCCTAGGACAGAAATATTTATAGCAACGCTCGTTTTTCCGCGGTAATAAAATTCAAAACTTTACATTTCACACCAATTCATGAGCAAAATAGTTAGTATTGAAAAATTGAAATTAAAAATAAAGAAATTATTCAAAAAAAACCCTTAGCGAATTCGCTTAGTCTGCCTAAATACAATAAAGCCGGCTTAACACTCTTGTGTCAATAACTTTTTTCTAAAAAGTTTGACGGATATATCCAATATATTTTCCTTTATGATTTTTTCATTACGTCTTTAAATATTTGTTTAGCGGGGTTTAAATCGAATTTTTTAGTTTGACAAATATAAAATGCTTAATATTAAAATATATTTCGGCTTGTTTTTATTTAAAAAATACCAAATTGTGCTCAAAAAGATTATTACGAAAAGAAAAAGTTTCTCTAATACTCTTTTCACATATGCCAAAAATCACATGACTATTAAACTAGACTCTAACCGGCCATCACTGTTCGTTTTAACTATTTTAAATTATTTATTCATTTACACAATTTCTCTTTTAAACTTGCTAAAGTTGATATCCAACTCATTTGCCGAACCCATAATGGAAAATAAAAAAAATGTCATTTGTTTAGGGCAATTTATTCGTGTAGCTATCTTCCTAATGATTTATTCCTTAAATAATTATAATTGGTCCGATATGCTTGCTGATTTTTAAGACTACATAAATTTCGAGGAATTTCGAAGTTGACAAATGTAATTTATGTCGAATATATTGAAATCAAAATTATTGATTTAGATCTAGTTCAACAGGGTAAATACAATTCGGTCTAGTCGAACTTAATGCCATTTTTACTCTTTGTTTTTCTTTTATTTTGTTCAGTTGTTTTGTTTGTGTCCGATGAAGCAAATATTTGGGACTAGTTTGGTGGGTTAGTTGGTTGGTTAAGGTGGTTGCTGGTCTACTATTCCGAGTTGGTAAGGGCAATGCACAAAACAATGCCACCGTCAGTATTTGAATATGTTTTTTGATTTTTTTAATTATGATTGCAACACGATTTTGTTCAGCTTGAAATACAATTAAAATTCCAAATTGAAGTATTTGAAAATTAAAAGAAAAACATTAATTTTAATAGCACTTGTACATAATTGCACATTTTTTCCCTTTTTTTTTGTATTTGTACATATATTTCTTATTACATTATTTGTTTTAATATTTTTTTTCAATTGAAAATATTTTGATTTTTCTTTGCAATTTTTTTTTTAAGTTTTCATTTTTTTTACTCTTTGATTTTATTTGTAAATAGCGTGTATTTATTAATGGTACGTTAAGCGTTTTTTTATTTTGAACATCTTCGCGCCACGGTAGTAGATTTTCGACTAACTTTTAAATCGTATTTTTGGCTTAAAAGCTTTGTTCAGTCTCTCCCTCTCTGTGTCGCTTCGGCCGGTGAGTCCATTAACAATTTTGTCGTTGTGTTTTCGTAAAATACAACAGCAACAAATCCAATCAATTGTTAGGCTTGTCAGCGTTGCCAGTTTAGGAAATTTTTGGACAGTGTGAAGATTTTCGTTTCACAATGTGGATGCAATTTTGTACCCTACACTAGGGCTGATATTTGGTTGTAATGCTTTAATATTTCGTCCATTCGTCTGCTGTTCATCTGTTCTTTTGTAATCAATTTATCAAGACGTTTATCTATTCTTTTATTTGTTAATGCAAAGAATTAGCGAATATATGAGGCAAAACATTTAATTGATGGTTTAATTATAAGTCAGGGTGTTTTTATGTAACTTTGAGGAAACCCTCACCTTGTGTGTAAATGAACTCGATATAAAAGAGGCAATGCAATATTTTGAAACTCAAATGTATTTATTGACTGAAGCTATTGAAAAAAAGAAAAGTAAACAAACTATAATTTAGGGATTTTTTTCAAAATTAAAATAATGAATTCAAAATGAAAAACGTGCAGAAACAACATTTCTATTGCATTTTCTTTATTAAATTTCGTCTTGTATATACTTATAAGTATATAGGGTGATCAATTTTAAGGTTCCCTACATTTTAAGAGAAAAAAACACATAAAATTAAATGGGTTATGTTTATTATCATTTGAAAGTACATTGTTTGGCATTTATTTTTTCAAATGTTGGACGCGGCTACGTCTCAGATGGTCCATCCGTTGAGTCCAATATTCGATGACTCGTTCGAGCATTTCGATAGGCATGGCGTTAATAACACGCGCAATGTTGGCTTCCAAAACCTGAATCGTAGCTGATTTGTCAGCATAGACTTTGGACATTACGTAGCCCCAAAGAAAAAAGTCTAACGGTGTGATATCACACGATCTTGATGGCCAATCGACCGGCCCAAAACGTAAAATTATCTGCTCACTGAAGTGTTCTCTCAATAAATCCATTGATTGATGCGATATGTGGGAAGTGGCGCAGTCTTGTTGAAACCAAATGTCGCCGAGATCACGAGCTTCAATTTCAGACATCAAATAGTCGGTTATCATGGCACGATAACGGTCGCGATTGACGGTCACGTTCTTACCGGCATCATTTTTGAAGACCGGCCCACAATCCACATCAAACCGTTGTTTTTTCTGGATGAAGTGGCAGCTCTTAAATCTCTTCTGGTTGCTCTTCGTTCCAAATGCGGCAATTTTGCTTGTTTACATACCCATTGAGCCATAAATGTTGCCCGATTACGAGTATGTCGACCATAAGCAGAACGAAGTGCACGAAACACATTCCTCACAGAACGTGAATTTTCGTAATAAAGCTGAACGATTTGTAAACGTTGTTCATGCGTAAGTCTTTCCATGATGAAATGCCAAACAATTTTAAACAAAAATAACAAGCCAGCATGACACAGCTCACACGTGATCTGTCAAAAAGAGGCTATTAAAAAAAGTATCTCTACTTGGATCACCCTATATGTGCTTTTATGTGTTTTTTGTTAACAAGCGAAAGACAAAACACAAGTAACCAAATTTGACAGCGATTAAAGTCAGTGGCTCGCAATTTTATATAAAAATTGTGACGTTATCGTTCTTTTTATGTTTCGTACGAAGGTTTGTCGTTTAAATGGCAGAAGAAAAAAAACGTTGGACATCGTGGGTCACGCTGTAAATTTAACACACACGCAGAAAAAAAGTATGGAGCTACTAATAATACTATTGTTGGTTAGATGGTTGTGACACAACAATATTATGATCATCACAACAATATTATGGTCCTCACAACAATAGAATCATTCACACACAACCATACTATGATCCCCACAACCATATTATGATCCTCATAACCATAGTATGTTTAACGTACAACCATAGTATGATTCTCACAACCATAGTATGATCCTCACAACCATAGTATGACTTACGCACAACCATACTATTATCCCCAAAATTGTTTGTAAAGACTGGAATACGTTGTTATTGAACAATAAAGAGTTTTGTTAAGTAAGTTATGTAACAATAGGAGTGATTTATTTAACAGTAAAAAAATTCATTTATTAAAAATATTTTAGTTATACTAATCCGTATTTTTTTTATTACTATTATTGCGTAAGAATCGTAAAAATAACATTGTCATATTAAAAAAATTAATGTTTTTCTGGTATGATTGCCGTAATCATGTTATTGTTAACATAAAATCCATGAAAGCAATACTTTTGTCCCACCAACCATATTTATATTGTTGCTACAACCATATTTTCATTTTTAAATTTGGCAACAATACTTATGTTACATTTCAACAATATTAATATTGCCGCAATCATACTTTTGTCAAAATGAAATTCAAAAAACAATACTATGGCTGCGACGACCATACTTTTACTGCAGAGAACATACTATTGTTGCCGTGACCATATAGTAACCATATCTTTTCTCTGCGTGCAGTTGAGTACAATCAACCAGTATCTAGCTCTGAAAATATCGGACTTTCGATCAACATTTTCAAATAGCTTTAGAACAAAGGTCCGACCTGATTTAAGATACAGCTTCTCAAGAACACTAATATTAATTACGATTTAGATAAAATTTGGTATAATATGTTGAACAACAACCAGTCTTATACAGTTATGAAGGTTATACAGGTAAATTTTTCGTTTTCTTATATACATACATAGGCATATCGATATCATTCAACAACAAAATTTTGTCACAAAACTAAAAATAGGATTTACCGATTTCGCAAAATTTAAGGGCCAGGACTAACAACGTGATATTCAAACATGGAAATATGGGTTTAAGAAAACATCAAAATTCCGGCACAAATCCAAATATGTATAACATTATTTTGAGGGCCCCCATTTTCCCCACAAATCTATATAAACTAGTATTTTTAAAGCCCAAAAACAATATAAAACTATGGCATCTTTCCACGACCCCAAATATGTCTTTTTTAAGATATAATTTATTCTGAATCGGACCCTAGGGCCAGAACACTATCCCAATTTAATGAAATTCAAGCCAAGGGCCCTATGAAACAAATTAGCCAACTAGAAATATGATCACCAGTATACCTAATGTCCCTTAAATGTCCAGACTTTACATACATATGAAAAAAATTTTAAATTATTTATTAATTTCGCTGGACCTAAAGATCGTCAGATTTTCTAAAAAAAAATTAATAATTTACCCCATTTCGAACACAGAACTTAGTTAAAACTTGTAAACAAATGGACCTTTTCATATCCTGGATGCGCAAACATGGCCGCCGTTATCTGATTGTTAATGTTAACGGCTATTGTATAAGTATACTTATATACCCAGGTTTAAATGCGGACAAAACATCTAATATTTTTCAACGGCGGAGTTTCCATCTCGTAAACGTCGTTGACTTATCGAGTAAGCGATTAATCTCTAAGCCATGTAAAAGCTTCTCTATAAAATGAATTCGCCTTTCGGAGCCGGCATGAAACAATAGCAAAAGTTTCCCTTTTTTCTTAGAGGAATGCATGTAAGTATGTCCCCCAGGTGGCCCACCCACTGTAGCCTCATTTTACTCGGTCTAGGTGCATAAGGGATACTCTTTTTACAAGAGAAATTATGTTATTCGCACTGCGCTAACAAAACCATGTTTGGCAAACCGTCTCGGCAAAAAAGAATCTGGCAACACTGAGTAATGTTGTCGCTTTTAACCGTACAATGACGTTGACAGCGTTTTCTATTCTCTTACTTTTTCTCTGTTTGCAATTATTGTAAGCCGGGTTTTTATTTCATTGTTAGTGCGTCTGTATGGGCTTTAGTTGTATGTACATTAGACTGTACCTAAAAAAAGTTTGCCGTACACATTTGAAAAAAATAATGTATTTTTTTCTTGCCGAACGTAAGTGTCGCGCTTTACAAATGTTCGTTATATCTTCTGCATTTGCAGTCAGATCTTAAAGTGTGATTCATCCATGTTTTTGTCTCGCGTCAAAAGTTATTGACCTCAAGTTCACCTAGAAAAAATGTATTGTTTGGGAAACAATATTCGAAGAGCATCATACTATTGTTGGGTATATGGTTGTGGTACAAGAATATTATGATTCTCACAACAATAGTATGATTCCTATACAACCATACTATGATCCTCACAAAAATACTATGATCATCACAACAATAGTATGATTCACTCATAACCGTACTATGATCACCACAACCATAGTATTATTCCCACTCAAGCATACTATAATCTCCACAACCATATTATGATCCGCACAACCATAGTATGATTTACACGCAACCATGTTATGATCCCTACAACCTTAGTATGATCACTCACAATTATACTATGAGTCCCAAAATCATTAGAATTCGGTTAAGTTGTCAACAATAGATTTGAATTATGAAAATTATTTAAAATTACATTAAATTTATAATAATAGAAATAATTTATTTAACAGTAGATAAAATCAGTTTAAAAAAACTTACGTTTTTTAGTATTATTGCCGTAATCATAATATTTTTTAACATAAACCCCAAAAACAATACTTTTGTCGCACCAACCATATTTATATATTGTTGCTACAACCATATTTTAATTTTAAAATTTGGCAATAATACTATTGTTACATTTCAACAATATTTCTATTGCGACAAACATACTATTGTCAAAATTAAATTCAAAAAACAATACTATGGGTGCTATGAACACAGTTTTATTGCGAAGAAAATGTATTTTTATTGCCGTGACCATAAAGTAACCTTATTTTTCTCTGCGTGTTCCTTTTTCTAATACGAGTACTTACCCATCATATCTCAGTATCTACTACCCTAATGCTCCACTCTAGTATGAGAGAATTAAAGCTCGCACAAAATCATTAAACTCTTGAAAAGGAAGTTTGTCGATACTTCCAGCAGAATAATTTTATAAAATGTTTTTTGTTATTTTTTTGCCAAATGTAGGGGTAGTTATATTTTTAAGTTGTACGTTGTTTCTTCAGTGTTGACAGTCGAATGTTAAAGTGGGACATATCGAAGTTTTTGTCTCTAAGATACCATTTTTTTGGGTTTTTAACTCATTGACCTCAAGAACCTACTTCTGATACTTACCTATCATATCTGTTGCTTTTAACCTAACGTACCACCCTTATATCAGAAAATTTGAAGCTCGATAAATATAGTAAAATAATAAAAAAAATTTGTTTATTTTTATTTTCGCTATTCCCGGGTAAAACGAATAGCAATAGCCGAACAAAGTAACAGAGTAGTAACGGTGTGCAAAAAAAGTCAACTAAAAATAATTTATTGCAAGCATTAATTTTCTGATATAAGAATGGTACATTAGGGTAGTTGCAACTGTGATATGATGGTTAAGTACCAGAATGTGGTACTTGGTATCTAGGAGACAAAAACGTCGCTATGTCACACTTTAACATCCGACTGTACACACCGAAGATACAACAAACAATGGCAAAAAATAACCCTTACTTTCGGCAAAATAAATAAAAAACTTTTTTAAAAATTGTTCTGTTATCGACTTACTTCCTAAAAAAGAGTTAAATGATTTTTTGCGATCTTAAAATTTTCTGACATTAGGTTGAGACGTTAGGGTAGAAGCAACTGAGATATGATGGGTAGGCGGTAAGTACCAGAAGAGAGTACTTGAGATGGGTACATTGATTTTTTTTGTTTTTGAGACAAAAATACGATGTATTACACTTTAAGACCCGACTGTAAATACAGAAGATATAACAAAACATTTAAAAACACGACCCTTACGTTCGGCAAAAAAAAAATAAATGATTTTTTTCAAAACTGCCTTGAAACCACACTTTACGAGTATATTCGAAGATGTACGGCAAACTTTTTTTTGTTTACCTGTAAGGTGGTACGGTCTAATGTACATACACACATACTTACTTTGTTGATGTTCCCTTCTTTTCGTTCAGAATTAGCAACGCTCAAAAAACATTAGTCAAACATTAGTAAGTGCAGAGAAAGTGTTAGTTTGCCATACACAGAAGCTCATCAAAGATCACTTACTCATTATGCCATTGTTCCTTCACCATCTAATAGTGGAATCATTTAAAACAGATATGTGTTCATTATAAGACATTTCTCGGCAGAATTTATTGTTGTATGTCCGGTAAACATTTATGCCTGCTTATATTTCACGAAACATAATAATGTTTGGGTGCAAACAATTACATGTTTGCACATAAGCATACACACAGGGAAAAGATATGGTTACTATATGATTACGGCAACAATAATATATTCTTTGCAATAAAAGTATGTTCGTCGCAAACATAGAAATGGTTTTGAATTTAATTTTGACAATAGTATGGCTGCGGCAATATTAATATTGTTGGAATGTTACAATAATATAGTCATATTTAGAAATGCAAATATGGCTGAGCAGCAACATAAATACGGCTAATGAGGCAAAAGTGTTGGTTTTTTGGATTTTATGTTAACATTAATATGATTTCGGAAATCATAATGTATGATTAGAATCGTATGCAAAAATAGAACTTTTTATATGTAAATTAAAGTTTTTCAAACAAGCTGCTTTGAATTTGTTTAACTAAAATATTTTTAATAAATGAAACTTTGCTTTTTTAAACTGATTTTTCTACTGTTAAATAAATCACTCCTACTATTTTGAATTTAATATATTAATTAATAATTATCTTTAAACAAATCTCTATAGTTAACAACATAATACAATCCTAATAAATAATTTTGGGGATTATAGTATGGTTGAGAGGTATTATACAGGATGGGCCAAAAGTTACTGTGGGGTTTAAACATTAATAACTTTTTCGGTTTTATATTGTTTTTATTTTTTTTCAGATTATTTAAATAATAACACTTGGAGAATAAATAATGGAGAGATTCATATCTGAACAAAGAATCAGAATAATAGAATTTTATTACTTAAATCGTCGATAAATTATTTTAACGCAAAGTGATGAGTGATGAAGTTTATTTTCATTTTAATGGCTTTGTTATTTAGCAGAACTGTAGGTTCTGCGGTTCTGATAATACAAGAGTCATTCATCAACGCCAATTGCACCCCATTGTGTGCATCTGCAAATATCATTGGACCTTACTTTTCGAGAATGAAGTGCTGTAACCGTAAATGGAGAGCGGTATCGGTTTATGATAGAAAATTGGTTATGTCCTGCTCTTGAAAACAGATCTGATATGTAGTTTAAGCAGGACGGAGCCACTGCCTACACTGCCCGAGACACCATGACACTTTTATAACAAATTTTTGGAGAGCGAATAATTTACGAAAATCCGGATATTATTTAGCCAGAGCGATCGCCAGATTTGTCAGCACACGACTATTTTCTTTGGGGTTATTTGAAGGAGCGAGTACATTTGAACAAGCCCGAGACAATCCTTCAACTCAAGGCCAACTTTGTTTTAGAAATTCGAACGCTACCGCCACAAATTTTAAAAGATGTTATGGAAAATGCACTAAAACGCGCCCATCAGATAGATTTTTTCCGTTCCCGCCTTAAAAATGTTTTACATAGAAATGATGATTTAAACCAAAAACAATTTAAAATGAAAGAATGTACAACTAGAGTTTTTACCCGCAAATTATCGAGATGCAATTTGAAGTATAATGCCAAAAACATTATATATTTTAATCTTATTTTGGTTATTAGATAAAAGGCTAAATACTTTTTTTTATGAGATTTTTTCCATTTCTGCTTAAAAAACATTTTATTTTATTCTCCGCTTATTTTTTCTGCTTACGTACGGTGTTGTAAAGTGTTATAGACACATGCAGAAAAAAAGTATGGTTGGGGTGACAATATTCGAAGAGGATCATACTATTGTTGGGTATATGGTTGTCACACAACAATATTATGATTCTCACAACAATAGTATGATTCACACATAACCATACTATGATCCCCACAACCATAGTATGATTCACACTCAACCATACTATCATCTCCACAACCATACTATGATCCTCACAACCATAGTATGCTTCACACTCAACCATACTATTATCTCCACAATCATATTATGATCCTCACAACCATAGTATGTTTCTCATACAACCATAGTATGATCATCACAACCATAGTATGATTCACACGCAACCATACTATGATCCACACAACCATAGTATGATTCACACTCAACCATACTATAATCCCCAAAATTATTTATTAGGATTGGTTATTGTTGTTATTAAAAAATATAAATTTTTATTAAGTACTTGTATGTTATTTTAAATTGCATTACTATTAGTTCATAGCCAGATTTGATGCCATGTTTTTATTAAACATTCAAGAAACAAAAATATATATTCCAACGGTCAAAAATACTTTTAGTTGCCAGCAGGGGTGAATGCTACTTCACCATCCGTAGACACCAAGTTACGAATGTGATTTTACCATGATCAATGGCTATATACTTAAGTGCAGGCAGATTTTAAATAAACGAAAACCAGTCGGTATTAGAGTATTTCACCGAACAAAGTAATCACAATAAAAATCCCTCGAACTACCTTCCGATTGTTGTTGTTTTTTTAATGGACAGCAACCATTCACTGTATCGTGTGTATGTGTTTTTTTGTATATCAAAAAAAAATACGCACACACATCCATGTATGCTCTATAAAACCTGTTTTGTTATGTCCTTAGTTGCAACCATACTGTATGATTGCCGTAATCAAATTATTGTTAACGTAAATTTTAAACAACAATACTTTTGTTGCACCAACCATGTTTGTATGGTTGCTACAACCATATTTTCATTTCTATATTTGGCAATAATACTATTGTTACATTTCAACAATAGCAATATTGTCGCAATCATACTTTTGTCAAAATAAAATTCAAAAAACAATACTATGGTTGCGACGAACATGCTTTTATTGTAGAGAACATATTAGTGTTACGGTGACCATAGTGTAACCATATCTTTTCTCTGCGTGCAGCGTTGCAAATTATTTTTAATATACATTTTTAATGTCACAAAAAGAAAAATTTCTTGTCGAACTCATGTGGTCATTTTTCTTGCATCCATCTTTGACTTCACAAACTGAAGAAAGTCGAATGTTTTTGTTGCGTCGTCTAAAAATGATGTAAAAAAAATTATTATGTTTAAGACTCAAAAAGTGCATCTCCATTATATATTTCAAAATTTTTTTGTTAATGTATGGATTATAGGTTTTCATTTTTGTAAGTTAATTAAATTTGAACATATATAATTTTTAGTTTGGGCTTTATGTACCAAATTTGGTAAGTTTTTTCTTTCAGTTGTAGGATGGTAGGCTAAGCCGTATTTTGGTAGGTTTTGCGATAAATATGCGTTTACATAAATTAAATTTGTAAAATAATTAACGTATGCCAAGAATTATTGCGATGCCAAATGTGTTATTGGTACTTTTATGCTAGAATGTTAAGGGCAAACATAACAGAAACTGATAATATGTCAGACGGGCTACTTTCTGCTAGATTGCCACTTTTTAGATGGCCGATTTTCAGCCCCCAGGGTAAACATCAAATTAAGCCAACTGATTATAAATAAATTTTTTGTTCTTGAAAATTTTACATGTATTTTGCTATCCATATTTGCTTCACATTAGTCTAGGACTAGTTGTTGGTTCATCGTAAATTCTATGCCAAATTTGATCGAAAAAATAATTTATGTACTCGTATAGGTGTTCCGTAGCAGTAAACCGATATGACCCATTATCATCTGAGTAGATCGATCGTTGGTAAAAGACCTTACATCGATTGGACATATGTTTGGGAGCTATATCTAAACCGATTTTGTTAAATTTCAGTAGCAGCTGTCCAAAAAACTTACTTCTGCCATTTTTATATTTTTATATATGTAAGTCGGACGACAATTTCGACCTGTAGATAGATAAGGATATTAAAAAGGGCTGTTTTAATTCAATTTGGTAGGATTCTTGAAAAAAATTTGTAGGAAAATAACTTTGTCAGTGGCAACACTGATACTAAGTTCCAGATGAGTGTTGTCGACTACGTTTTATTGTTATTTTTTTGTTTTTCTCAATCGTTTTATGTTTGTAGTTTCCATTTTTGGTTTTAAAACTCCTGTTATAAAATTTATAAAAAGATTATCGTTTGTCAACCTTTATGAACATTTTTGCATGCAGTACAATGGTAATGGTTATTTTTCAGCATGAAACAGGCAATGTTGCCAAACAAATTATTTTTAATTTTTACAACTTAAAACTCAGTACTGATTTACAGCTTTTCAGCAGCGAGCTCACGTATTTTTTTTTTGTATGAAGTTCGACACATTTTTACAGGAAACATCGAACTTATTTCCAGCCTTTAGCGGGAAAAGCTTTTTTTTATCACTGAACTAGCGAAATTGTCAGCTTGTCTAATTAATGTGCGGTCGTATTCGCACAGATTTATTAAAGTTTCTGATCTCTTTAAGCACGGAGCACACTATAGCATGCGATTTTTCTGTACTGCGTTGAAAATTATACGTAAGAATATATGCCAAAAAATTCTACATTTTGTATTTTAAATCCCAAGTTCCATAATTTGACTTTCGACTAATCGATTTTTGGAAAACAAATTTTAAAAAACAAAGTCGACTTTGGCATTTTAAATTAAGCCAATATTACTACATGTCTTTTGGCCTCGATAGCATTAGAACTAAAGCGACCTTCGTTGCTGAGTTTCTGAAAAAGTATTTTACTCGTATAATAGAACAACGCGTATTCACGCAGAGAAAAGATATGGTTACACTATGGTCACCGCAACAATAATATGTTCTCTACAACCATAGTACTGTTTTTTGAATTTCATTTTGACAGCAGTATGATTGCGACAATATTACTATTGTTGAAATGTAACAATAGTATTATTGCCAAATTTAGAAATAAAAATATGGTTTTAGCAACCATATAAACATGGTTGGCGCAACAAAAGTATTGTTGTTTTAAATTTGCATTAACAATTATATGATTACGGCAATCATACAGTATGGTTGCGACTATGAACATAACAAAACAGGTTTTATAGGGCATACATGAATGTGTGTGCGTATGTTTTTTTGATATACAAAAAAACACGTACACACGATACAGTCAATGATTGTTGTCCATTAAAAAAACAAAAACAATCGGAAGGTAGTTCGACGGATTTTTAGTGTGCTTACTTTGTTTGGTGAAATACTCTAATACCGACTGGTTCTCGTTTATTTAAAATCTGCCTGCACTTAAGTATATAGCCACTGATCATAGTTTAATCACATTCGTTTCTTGGGGTCTACGGATGGTGAAGTAGCATTCACCCCTGCTGGGAACTAAAAGTATTTTCGACTGCCGTTGGAATATATATTTTTGTTTCTTGATTGAAATGTTCAATAAAAACATGGCCTCAATTCTGGCTATAAACGTATTGTAATGCAAAAATGCTTGATAAAAATCTATATTTTTGAATAACAACATTACCCAATGCTTATAAATAATTTTTGAGTGTGAATCATACTATGGTTGTGTGGATCATACTATGGTTGCGTGTGAATCATACTATAGTTGTAAGGGCCATACTATGGATGTATGAGAAACATACTATGGTTGTGAGCATCATAATATGGTTGTGAAGATAATAGTTTGGTTGAGTGTGAATCATACTATTGTTGAGAGGATCATAGTATTGTTGTGCCACAACCATATACCCAACAATAGTATTATCCTCTTCGAATATTGTCCTGCGTGCTCAATTGGTCATTCCTCCCTCAAAGCTATTGAAATCAACAAAGTTTGTACCGCTCTTTTATATTTGATCTTTACTAATTCAGACTGAGTTTCTGTACATTTGTCAGCCGTATAAAAACTTAAATTTTTTATGAAATCTTTCTTATCCTAAAGATTTACTATTTTCCCACATTAAAGTGAATAGATCTTCAGACTACTTTAGGCGTCATAACAAGATTAGGGGGAAATCGATTTTTTGAAAAAATTTTAAATCAAAAAAGTCATAATCCTAGTAAGGCGATACAAATTCCCCAAATGTTTGTATTAATATTTACAATTGATCGTTAAAGTCAGCTTGAAAATGGGTGACAAAAAAGGCAGTTTTTTAATTTTATACTTGTACAACAAAAAAGCATTAAGCTCATATAAAACTGTCATTAAGATTCAAAACCATGCCCTAAGCCTTTCGTGTGACCAACGTCTGTTTCAAATGGCTTGTTCTTACTCAAATTAATTTCTAACCAAATTAGAAAAAATTTAAATAAAACCGTTGATGTTTAAATGTCCTTTAAAACATATCATGTTTATATAAATCTACTAAGAGTTTAATATTAAAATTTTCTTTACAAGAAAATGTTCTTTAAAGCCCTTTTCGGACTTCAATCCAAATAATTTAATGTTTTTTAAACGTATTTAATGCCTTATTTTTGCCTGGGTTTAATGCGGATGTTCTGTTAATCGCACAAATGCGACCTTTTACATAAAATATTTTTTAAAGCAGGTGGATTTAACAATTTTTTATTTGTCCGAGAACTCAAGAAATGATTCACATATCTCAGGAATTAAAAAGTCCAAAAAAAGAAAAGCTTTAGTCGTAAAGTTCTTTTCGAAATTTGATCACAATTGAGAGTAATATGTGGATTATAAAACTGAAGACATTGAAATCGATGAACTATAATAAATTCAATTATAAAACTTGGTTCAAACCCTAAACAATGTAAAAGTTTTGTCAAGATAGCGGCAAACTTTTTATATTTGGCGGAAATAGTTATGGGGTTCTGAGAGGTTGCTTTTTAAAAAAAAATTAAACCTATTTTTTTTTAATAAAAATATTTTAAATATCTCAATCAAAAACAGCTTGTTAGAATGTTTGTGGTTAAAACTTATTCTAATTCTAGGCGGATTAGCGTAAGCCCCTTAAACGCCTTTTCTAAAAATTTTAATATTAATTTTTTTTTTATAACAAATGTTTTTTGATATATTTATCGAAAGTATTTTGAGAGGAGAAAATAAGTTAAGATTTTTATAACGATTTGAAATTATAAAAATTTAAAAGGGGGTTTAAGCAGATTTTTTTGTTTATTCAATAAAACACGCTTAATGTTTGCTCGGACGCTTTTTTAAAACTAATAAATCAGAAAAGATATTCGAAACAAAAATCACTTTCAGAAAATGAACTCGTTTGATGAAATATAATTTGTTTTAAGCTTTTTTGTCATAATTATGTATGCCTCATATATTCTCACTTAAATTATCGAGTACACCAGATACCGCATATTATCTTATTGGGACTTTACCTTATTTCAGTTGTATGCATTTGGTTATCGATTAAATTTGTTAATTAATTGTTGTGTGAACAATAAAGAAAAATATAGCAAAAACAAAAAACTTCCGTTTCAAATTAAAATTCTACATTAAAATTCTGATTTTTTTTTATTTGTGTTTTGGTTCTCTAAATAAAATGAAAGTAGTAACTGATTTTTTTTGCCGATAAAACTATTTTAATATAACATTTTGTTAAAATAAATTATTGCCTGTAGATGTGAACGCTTTAAAATGGGAATGCCGGTTTGGAATTCAAAATATCGTGACAATTACGATGATTTGCATACATTGACCGTTTTCATACAGTGAGGGCTAAAAATGTACAAATAAAATATTGCGGAATAATTTTAGCGGGTTTTGTTCGTTCGGTAACTTAGAAAGGATTCAAATATTAATAAAGTATAATACAATGTTGTAAGTAGATTCAAATACTTTTAAAGAACTAAATATGTAAACATTTTACTTATGTGAAAATGCACCACCTTTTTTTAGAAAGAACTCATTTTTATATCAACCACATTTAGTTCCTTCATAATATTATTTTAAAAATATTTAATTTTATCGTGTCCCTACTAAGACATAAATACTGTTACACACGTTTTACGCTGTAAAATAAAAAGTACTGAATGTTTTTGGACCAACTACTTTTTAATGTATTTATTGATGTATCCAAAAAGAATCTACTTATTCGAAATGTCCGCCTTTTGCCTTTACACACGCCTTAAGTCGCACTGGCCAATCGTCAATAGCTGCACGAACCACGTCCATTGGAAAATTAGCCACAGCTCCGGAGATCCTATGTTGGGTTATCTTTTGTGACAAACCTTGTCCTCTAAAACCGCCCACAATTTGTAATCCAATGGGTTCAAATCTGGACTGCCTGAGGGCCATTCTTCAGAGGAAATGAACGCTGGAAAGTTGTTTCGAAGCCAAGCCTGGGACGTTTTAGCCTTATGTGCCGGCGCAGAATCCTGCTGGAAAGTCCATGGCTGGTTTTGGAACAGGGAATTGTTAAGAGGCTTCACAACAGCTTCCAAAACGGTTCCTTGGTAAACTTTGGCCGATGTTTTGACTTCTTGTTCGCAGAAATGCAGGTCAGTGACCCCATCGTAAGAGACACCCCACCAAACCATGACTGAAGCTGGGTGATGACCCTTTTCCACCCTTGGGATCAGTTCAGATGCTTTCTTAGATGACCGCGCATACACTCTATCATTTTGCTTGTTAAATTTTTCCTGAACGGTAAAATTTTTTTCATCGGTGTACAAAATTTTTCTGTTCAAATTATTAGCGTGCTTCACCAAAAGACGTTTGCATTTTTTAACCCTTTTTTTTAAAGCTGCAGTCAATAAATGTCCGGTACGTCGTTTGAAAGCCCCAAGTCTTTTTTAATGATTCGACTCATGGACTTTTGCGTGATATTCATCTTACGAGCCATGATTTTCTGTTTTTGAAGCGGATTTCTGTGAATTCTTGATTTAAGGACTTTGTTGTTGTTGTAACAACAATATATTTATTTTGAAGTCTTGTTCGTCTATGGGGGATCTGCTTCGATATCCAGGTGAAGGAAACGCGCCATTTGAACTGGATGCGTCCACAGAGACCTGGGGGTCAGCTGAGTGGGCTTGGCCGGACAATTGAAGAGGTGCAGTACATCATGTGGTCCCTGATGGCAGGCGGAACGTTAGCATCAATTCGTGCCCAGTAATAATTGAGGCGGCTGCACCATCCGGATCTCAGCTGCGCCAGAACCACGCGCGTCTGCCGAGGTAGTACCTTCTCCTCAGGTGAAATCTCCGGGGGATGTTCCCCTAGCACTGCATTCACACGGTAGCTGGATACTGCTGCTGCGACATCATCGGCGTGAATGTTGTTCAAACCTGCCTGATAGTTTCGATGATCTAAAGGTTCTCTCTTATACCGCTGGACCTCTCTCTCTAGATCATGAAGATCGTACCTGATCTGCCTGGGTGGAGGCATCCTGTTCAAGAGATGGTGGTTAGGATGACTGCTGCGAAAACACCCTAGCAGGAATTGCTTAGACAACAGGAAATTGTGTCTGCGCACGGTAAGGACCTTCGTCTCCTCATGTAGATGGTCCTCAGAGGACATAAGAAGATACCCTGTTGATGTTCTAAAGGCGGCATTCTGGCATGTCTGAATTTTCTTCCACTGCGTCGTACTCACGTTCGCCGACCATACAGGTGCTACGTAGTTTGCTACAGACCGACCTATCGCTTTGTAAGAGGTCAACAAGGTTTCTTTGTCGGCTCCCCAAGTACTGCCGGCAAGTGACTTGAGGACCTTGTTCCTACTTTTGAGTTTATCGCAGATAGCTGTAGCATGTGCAGAGAATCTAAAAAGGCTGTCCAATGTGACCCCAAGGATTTTGGGGTAGTTGGTGGTCGGGATGTTGACGTCATCGACTTTCACATTGCGTGACAACCGCACCTCTGCGGTCCAAGCAGTAAACAGTGTGGCTGATGATTTGGAGGCGGATATTTTCATATTCCTCGCAGTGAAGAAACGTGCTAAGTCAGTGAGGTAATAGTTGATTTTCTCGCAAATGTCATCCACTTTAGGTCCTGAAGCCAGAATTGTGCAATCGTCAGCGTACGACACAATTTCAACGCCGTCTGGTGGTGCAGAAAGTTTAGAAAGGTAGAGGTTAAACAGAGCCGGGGATAAAACTCCACCCTGGGGAACTCCTTGTTTAACTCTACGGGGCTTCGACTTTCTGTCTCTAAATTCTACATATGACTGGCGCCCACACATATAGTTTACGACCCAACGTTTCAAACTGGGCGGAAGGGACGTTTCTTCAATGTCCTCGAACAGAGTGGCATGATTGGCCGTGTCGAAGGCTTTTGTGAGGTCAAGAGCCACGAGGACCGTCCTGTCGTTAGGCTTGTTCTGGTTAAGGCCGCGACTTATACGTGTGGTGATGGTGTGTAAAACAGTTGTTGTGCTGTGCTGCTTGCGGAATCCATGCTGATGATCAGCACTAGGAAAGTGTTCGATCAGGCTGGGGAGGAGCAGTGCTTCAAGCGTCTTTGCTTCTGGAGAAAGCAAGGAGATCGGCCTGTACGAATCTCCTTTACTTGCGTCTTTGCCTGGCTTCAGTAGCGGGACCACTCTGCCCATTTTCCAGGCATCGGTGGCTAGCGACAGATTGAGCAGTTTGGTCATGTACTCTACTCCCGGAGTATCCAAGTGCTTTAACATCAGCATTGAGATTCCTTCCGGACCCAGCGCCTTTGATGACTTTGCGCTGCGGATGACATGGGCAACTTCGCCAACGGTAAATTGTGGTGGTGTCTCTTCGACTCGGAGAGCGCGGATACGACGCAATACTCTCCTTTTCGCCTTATCACTCTCTGGGTGCTCAATAAAAAGCCGGTTAAAATAACACGCGCACCGCTTCGGATCTGTCACTGTTCTATCACCGAATGTGACAGCTGTCCGATCATCCTTCCTTACAGGGTTAGAGAGTGATTTGACCGTTGTCCACAACTTACCAATTCCGGAACTCAAGTTGCACTGCTTTAAGTGGTCTAGCCATTTGTTCCGCTTATATTCGTTGACGAAGAAAATAAAGTTTCAGTGTTCGGGCCTTTAAGGTACTAAAGTTATATTGATAAAAATTACACTTTTTTGACTTTTTTCTTAACAAATCGTAGTTTTTTGTGGACGAGTAAATAAAATAGGTACTGTTAGTTGGGACTCATTCAATTCCTCCAAAATGGCGTATGGACGTTTTAGCTCATGTGGCCCAAAAAACGGCCCGCATGGTCAAAGCGGACGATCAATAGCGAATATGGGCATAAGGGTACTCAAATTAAAGAAAAATTTGCCACGACTCTAAGTAGTTATATGCCGTTTTTAACGCTTTAGTAGCATAGTAACGGTGGAGGGTATATAAGGCCTGGTCGAACTTAACGACGTTTTTTTTGTTTAATACTCATGTACACTTATACTTTATTGAAGAGTGGTGGTATCATGAAACCCTCATTGCGTATATTGGCTTTAAAATACAATTGCGACAAGATAATCTGCCGTAAGTACTATGCTCGTCTCCATTCTCGTGATGCCAACTATCGTAAGAAGTGTGGACACACCAACGGCTGGAATGTGTGGACGTCATCGTCACTACAAATGCTTTGAGAGCAGCTACGACTACACGCAGAATAAAAGTATGGTTGGGGTAACAATATTCGAAGAGCATCATACTATTGTTGGTTATATGGTTGTGGCACAACAATATTATGATCATCACAACAATAGTATGGTTGACACACAACCACACTATGATCCCCATAGCAATATTATGGTCCTCACAACAATAGAATTATTCACACACAACCATACTATGATCCCCACAACCATATTATTATTCACATTCAACCATACTATGATCCCGACAACCATATTATGATCTTCATAACCATAGTATGTATAACGTACAACCATAGTATGATTCTCACAACCATAGTATGGCTTACACACAATCATTCTATGATTCCCAAAATTTTTTGTAAAGATTGGGTTAAGTTGTTATGAAACAATAGAGAATTTTATTAAGTAAGCTATGTAATAATAGGAGTGATTTATTAAACAATAAAAAAAAATATTTATTAAAAACATTTCAGTTATACTAATTCGTAGTTTGTTTCGAAAAAATTTAATTATTTTTAATATTATTGCGTAAGATTCGTAAAAATAACATTGTCAAATTAAAAAAAGATACAATTTTGCCGGTATGATTGCCGTAATCATGTTATGTTAACATAAAACCCATGAAAACAATACTTTTGTTCCACCAACCATACTTATATTGTTGCTACAACCATATTTTCATTTTTAAATTTGGCAACAATACTATTGGTACATTTCAACAGTACTAATATTGCCGCAATCATACTATTGTCAAAATGAAATTCAAAAAAAACAATACTATGGTTGCGACGACCATACTTTTATTGCAGAGGACATACTATTGTTGCCGTGACCATATGGTAACCATATCTTTTCCCTGCGTGTACCATCAAAGCTCCCATTTTCTCTTTTCTATGTATACATTTAAATTAATGCTACTGAATTAAAACGAGTATTAATACTCATGACTATAATGAATTATAACGCTCGGGTCCAGGAGAGCTTGAAAATAATTTTCTAAAAGTTATTTGGCTGGACTTAAAGGTTTTCAGCTAAGGACAGGCATTATCAAGGAAATCGGGACTTCAAACAAAGCCTTCTGCTATTGATCACTGTCGCAGAGTTTGGTAAAAATTCTTCAAATCTAGAAATAAATCATAATCACTCACTTAATTTTTTAAAAAAAAAATTAATCGGTCTTTTTGTATTTAAAAATTGAGTTATCCACTATTTTAGGTCTGGCATTCTTGAGCATTTTTCTTTCGTATGAGTACGGACACTTAAAATAATATGGGCGTTATCATTTTCAATGCTCTGAGACCCTCTATAATTTTTTTCGAATACACGAACTATTTCATTCTCATCAACATCATGCAAATGTATTGCTAAGTAATACGGTGGGCTTTTGTATTTCTATATGAATAAATAAATAAATAAATGTCAATTTTCCGAATTCTCACTTAAAAGTATATTTTTTATGATTAAAATTTACGAATTTCACTTAACGCCTACACACAGTTGTTTCTAGACGACATAAAACTTTCAATTCACTTAGGTATACGTATCATTGACTTTTAATTAGAAAATTGTTGAAGCAATTGAAATAAATAATCATTGTAAGATTGTTAGATTAGAAGACTCGTCTCCGTCTTGCCATACAAAGCAGGCATAATTAAGAATTTATTTCAAAAAAAAGCATAGCAACAAACTTTTCTCATTCAGAAAAAAATTATACAACAGCAAAATTTTTCCGGTATTTAGCAAATGTTGTTATTTAATATCGTACTCAGAAAATGAGAAAAAATAAAAACAAACAAGTAAATGGCACATGGATTGTAAGTCGTCGTAAGTATTGAATTGCAAAACGTACAAAACAAAAATGCCACTAAATGTCAACACTACGTGAACTTGCCATTACTTTACTTTTGTTTTTGTATAAAAAAAAACATTAGATTTATTTTTGTACTTGTATAAAAAAAATAGTTATAAAATTCAAAAGATATATTAACAAGATCTGAGTCGTGTGCTGATCTTGACACAGCTCTTGGACATGTTGCAATAACAACCACAAAGCAATGCGACAAACACCACCTGTTATTTTCCTGAATGAGTTGTACGTACTAAGATTATTCAGTAGATGATACCCAGTATCCAATGATATACGAAGAATAAACTTAGACTGGCGGACAGTGGTTAATGTAAAGCAAAAATTGATAAGAGCCTTTTTAAACTGTTAGAACTAAATTTTTTTACCATAGAAGAAGTGAGATATTATGTCAAGAATTTGAGAAACAACAAATCACCTGAAATTGACGGCATTAAAAAGGTGTTGTTAAAACAAATGTCAAATATATTTTTCAGCAAATTGGTTACTATTTTCAATTGGTGTTTGTCTAACGGCCTCTTCCCAAATCAATTCAAACTTGCTAAGGTCATTCCAATTTTGTAACCAGGAACAAATTTTAAATTAGCTTCAAGTTACAGGCCCATCAGTATGCTGAGCATAATTGACAAAATATTAAAAAAAAATATATTAGCAAGAATATTGAAATTCAGCGGCACTAACAGTGGTATAAATAAAGATCAATTTGGCTTCAGAAAGGGGCACTCCTCTATTCACCAAATAAAAAGGGTTGTTAACATTATATCCGAAAATAAGAGGAACCGAAAAAGCCCGGGAGTGATTATCAGATTTTAAAATTCCAAGAAATCAGTCTGCAGCGTTTTAAGCAGACGATTCAGCAATAACACAGTACAACAGCCAATCTGGGGGGTGAGAAATTCCAAGTCAGGGTGATGGTACTAGGTCAGTATATTAAAACCCTCAAAGGGTTTTGCGTTCGTATGTGCCAGTTTTTTTTATGACCTTTTACATTTTTTCCTTATCTTGATGTTTTTTCGCTTAGTTGTAAAATGTTGGCAAAAACGTAGTTTGACATAACTCGAGAACGACTAGTTCGATTTTGCTGAAATAAATTGAGAAAAATTAATAATTACATTTTCTTTAATCCATTAATATACTGTTTCTCTACCAAATCAACATTTTTGCAATTAGAAATAAATTTATGAAGAAAATTTTGCCAAAAAAAAATTTTTTTTTTTTTAAAACATATAAATCCCAAACGGAAAAACGTGTGAGTCTTATAACTTTCACGTAAAGTCACATAACCTATAAACAAAATGCGACATAGATCATAGAAATCGATTAACGCGTTCTGCTTTTATTTACAATTAAGTGAAGTTACATACGAACGCAAAACCCTTTGAGGGTTTTAATATACTGACCTAGTACCATCACCCTGACTTGGAATTTCTCACCCAATAACTCAGACAATAACCACACAGTGTAATCAGCACAGGAAAACTCTTAAATGCAATCGTAAAAAATATGAAAAAGGCTTTTTATGTATCTCAAAAATTTTTCGATAAGTGGAAAATTAAAATCATTCAAAGCAAAACACAAGCAATTATATTCCCTTAAATAAAACACCGAAAAGAAATGCAACTGAAATACTTATCATACATGGATCAGTTATTCCAATACGGGATTCAGTTAAATATCTCGGCGTAACGATAGACAAAGAGATACATTTTTCAAGTCACATCATAATTACTCGAGACAAAACGTTAAAGAGTGGAAGATCTCTGTTTAACAGAAAATCTGGCTTGAATATAAAAAAACAAAATACTCATTTTCAACATGTGCATTCGCCCTATTATGACATATGGTTGTCCAGTTTGGTTCCTTATAAGCGCTCAAACTTTTTTAAAAAAGTTACAAATAATTCAGAATAAGAATTTAAAAATAATTCACAATCTATGCTTTAGATATTCTACGGATCTGCTACATGAAAATTATAATCATAAACTACTGACTTCGGTTTTTGTAGATTTAACGCAAAGATTTGAAAATAAATGTAGATTGTCACGATATAAATCAATATGAAATTTATGCAATTGAAAATACTTTAATATTTTATAACTTCGAAAAAAAGCAGAATTAAATAAACTAATTTGAAATAGCTACATATATCATATAAAGGTGTTTCCTATATTTTCAACTTGAATTGTGTTAATCAACTTCAGTTAACATTTTTATATAATAAGATTTAATTTGCTGCAATACTATATGTAAAAACTCAAAACTTGTATATTAAATTTTAAACATTGTACGATGTAGTATTAATAAAAACAAAAAAGTTTTCTTTCTCCGCAATAAAAGTATGTTCGTCGCAACCATAGTATTGTTTATTGAATTTAACTTTGACAATATTATGATTGCCGCAATATTAATATTGTTGAAATGTAACAATAGTATTATTGCCAAATTTAAAAATGAAAATATGGTTATAGCAACAATATAAATATGGTTAGCGCGACAAAGTATTGTGTTTTGCGTTTTATGTTAACAATTATATGATTACGGCAATCATACTGTATGATTGTAATTTTTCTTCATTTGAATATGCTTTTTAAAACAAATGTTATTGGTACGGATCTAATGCAATAATAGTACTTTTTTTTATTGAAATTAAAATTTTTTAAACAAGCTGCTTTGGCTTTGTTTATCTGAAATATTTTTAATAAAAACGCTTACGTTTATTTAAACTTATTTTTTACTGTGAAATAAATCACTCGTATTATTTTGAATTTAATGTATTTTTGAATAATTTTGATAATTCAAATCTATTGTTGACAACTTAAACCAATTCTAATAAATAATATTGGGGATCAAATCTATTGTCGACAACTCAAACAAATTCTATTAAATAATATTGTGGATCATAGTTTAATTGTGGGTGATCATGCTATGGTTGTAGGGATCATAACATGGTTGTATATGAAACATACTATGGTTGTGAGGATCATACTATGGTTGTGGAGATGTGAATCATACTATGGTTGTGGGGATCATAGTATGGTTATGTGTGAATCATACTATTGTTGTGAGGACCATAGTATGGTTGTATTTGAATCATACTATTGTTGTGAGGACCATAATATTGTTGTAGCACAACCATATACCCAACAATAGTGTTATCCTCTTCGAATATTGTCATCACAACCATATTTTTTTTCTGCGTGATTAGACTAGCTGAACCTTCCACACACACGGTACTATCCGAACATTTTCTAACCCAAATAACTTTTTTCTAATGCATGAATTTCCCTTGAATTTCCTTCCTTCAATATGATTATATAAAGTGAATACCACTCTCTCCATCGACCCTTTTTGCAATTTCGATAAAATCGCTACTAAACTTATATATTTTCTGGAGCAACAGATGCAACATACTCGTATAAAAATAGACTTTTATATGGAAGCTTACAAATATTATAATTATCAATCAGTCTGATCCCAATCTTAGGCAATTTATAAAAAAAAGTCAATATTCTATTTGTAGCGAGTTTTGATTTATTGCGAGTAATGGAGGCTATAAAAATAATAAAATTTTCTCACAAATTGAAATATGTCGTTATTTTTAAGATTTCAGTAAATTTGGACCCCATGGACGGGGACCAAATTTACTGAAATTGGCAATTGGCTTTGCAAGGTACAGTCGGCAAATAAAAGGAGATGTTAAGCAAATACTCAAAAAAATTAAGCTTATTCAAAAGAACATTTTTAAGTCCCTAAAAGGAAACAATTAACCATGCCATAAGCTATCATCATGTAAAATTCGACGAACCTTACTCAGACACACAGACGAACGGACATTACCAGATCGTCTTAGAATTTTACAGCGATTAATATTAGATAGCCTCAATATTTAAAGGTATGCCAAACAAGATGACAAATTTAGTATACAGTGGTTTAACATTTTCAAAGTAAATAAGATATACTATATCTTCTACATAGCATTCTATATGAAATGCTATAGTTCCCACCTTTTTTTCAAGTTGAATATTACACTTGAGATTTGATAAAAGATTAAGATAACAATCGTCTCTAAAACATAATTATTAGAAAAAATTAAAAAAAAATTGTTGCCATCAAATCCTGATTTGTCTATTAAAAATTTCAAGTTCACGTCAATGCGAATAGGCTCTAAGCCGCTTTATCTAACTGAAACATGTTCAATGTATTTTTCTTTTTGAAAGCCACTGTGCCGTACGACGAATACCACTGGAAACTCACGAGTCAAGAGTCATTCTCGTACTCGATCTGCACATTTGCAATATTTAAGTGCCCAATGTAGTCGTAACACATTCAACTTGAAGCGTTTAAAGTAAGGTTTTTGTTGTTGTTGCTTTCGTTATTGTCAGTGTTATTATTGTTTCAGACATGCTGAAATGTTTAACAAAAACAACAACGCAGAAACAAATTATTTACGAAAAATCGTCTCAGGTAAAGTTTTATTTAAGGAGAAGTTACGAGAGTCACACTTAATATTACGCAAACGTTTGAAGTATTTGTCTGGTTGTAGCGGTGTGTATTTGCCCAGATATACGAGCACGTGCTTGAAGACTTGCGCTTTTTCCCCGCGTTACGTTTCTGGGATCCCGCTCCGGGAAATTATAAAGAAAACTTGGTTTGAAAACATAAGGCGATGATTCTTTGCAAGGGAATGACATTAGGATTTTTTTGTCTGTCGATTCAAATGTGTTTTCCTATGTACATTATTGCAGTGTGTACAGTAAATGTTTCGTTTTTAAATAACAAGTTATTCGAAATTATGTTTGATTTGTTATATATGGCGTTAAATATTTATAACAGTTTTAGATCCGACATCAAATCGAACAAATATATAAATTTCGAGTCACAAAGCCTCTCAATAAGTGTTATTTATTATTTAAATTGAAAGCACTTTTATTTTGATTTTGTATATACGAGTATAGGATGTAACAGCCTTTCTAAATTAAAATTTAAAAAAATTTCGAAGTTTTATTTATTGTTTTTTTTTTGAAAAAGCAAACATTTTCTTTATTAAGAGAACACCATTTTATTAATGTGGCTTGCATTAGTAGCAGTGTCTCCATCTCACGAAATGCTTGCTCGATATTGGCTTAAAGGAACTGAATCGTTTATGGACTATTCGCATTACATACCACATCAAAAAAAAAGTACGACTGCGTCAAATCGCTCCATGGTGGCCCTACGGCTACTTACACGATTTCAGGACTAGGCGCGCAAAAAATTAATTCTTAAAGAAAACTCCAAAATTCGCAAAAAAAAAATCCATTGGTTTCTTTACAATTACATGAGGCGTTTTTGATCTCCATATGCAGCCGTCGTACTTATTAAAAAAGCCGCCGAGAAAAAAATTCGTTACATCAAAAAAGATGATTTTTTGAGCAAACATTTTGTCAAATTCAAGCTGCTCTAAAGCCCGAACTGAGTAGCCATATCGAAGCAGATGATCGCATGCTCTTAAGTGATAAGTCAATTGATAGTGTAAGCGATTAATTCGATGTCTTTGTGCAAAGTTCCTATCAGGGTTTTGCGTAAAAGGTTGAGTTATGAAGTAGAGAAGCGAGTCGATGTTCCAAAAATGTGTAGCACAGTGTTCTTTTTGGATGACGACAGTTTCCCAAACACTAGCAAAAATGAGCCAAACTGAAAATCAACCAAACTGAGATTAAACAAATGGACAAATTAAGCTTTTATACCCTTCAACATGGACAACGGTCCAATTTGTGTCAAGGGGCATGGCACCGGCTTCTTTAATGGTGTGTTTATTTCCATACCATTATCATATATACCAACTACTATCGTAATATCGGCATTAGTTCACGAGATATAGCCTTTCAACGTTCAGGGTTGTATGGTGTGAATAAGCAATCATTGTTTTCTTCTTATTCAAACTTTATAACGAACGTTCCATTATTTTGGCCATAAATGCGATCTTTAAAAGGATCGTGTCACCGCCCACTTTTCTCTAGGATGTGTTTTGAACCATAACAAAATCATATGTTCCAAATATTCTCGTCGAATCTATTATAACGAATAAATCTAGAGGAATTTTTATCAAAACAAAAAAAATACAAAAATTCAAATTAAATCAAGAATCTTCATTGTTCATCCAAAAGGCTATTTTATGCCATTTATTTTTTGAATATATTTTCCTTCAAATGTTGGCCGCAACTACGCCTCGGGGTGTCCATTATGAGGGTGCAAATCTGGATGACACGTTCGAGCATTTCGACCGGCACAGCGTTAACGACACGCGTATTGTTAGCTTCCAAAACCTGAATCGTAGCTGGTTTCTCAGAATAGACTTTGAACTTTACGTAGCCGCAAAGAAAACAGTCTAAAGGTATGATATCACATGATCTAGGCGGCCAACTCACCGGTCCAAAACGTGAAATTAGCTGCTCATCGAATTAACCTCTTACCAGATCCACTGTTTGAGCAGCTGTATGGCATGTAGCGACGTCCTGTTGTAACTAAAGATTACGGTCTTTGATTTCAGGTAGCAAAAAGTCCGATATCTTGGCGCGATAGCGAGCACAATTCACGGTTACGTTCCGCCATCATTGTTTTTGAAAAATTATGGACCAATGATTCCACTAGCCCATAAACAGCACAAAACCTTGTTTTTCTTTGGGTATAATGGCATCTCTTGGACCTCTGCTCTGACACTGAAAAAATGTTGGTCGAAAACAGCGGATCTTCTCGTTTCTCACGAAACTCTCATTTGCATAATACGAGGGCTGCTATATATAGGGTGTCCCAAGAAGAACGCAATTTTTAAATCAGGTTTGACATTTGAACAATTGTTATTGTTTGTTAGTAGAAGGTACGAGGTTAGTAAAAATGGAGCGCTACACGAAAGGGAGTTCGTTAATTGGGTATTGGAGAGACAACATGAAAATGCTGATTTTGCCGATAAAATCATCTTCAGTGACGAGGCCCATTTTCATCTTGATGGCTTCGTCAATAGGCAGAATTGTCACATTTGGGGTGCGGAAAATCCTCGAGTGATTCACGAGAAGCAAATGCATCCTCAACGTGTCACTGTGTGGTGTGGTTTTTAGGCTGGAGGAATCATTGGATGAAAATGAGGCAGGTCAAGCGCAAACAGTCAATGGTGTTTGGTATCGTGAAATGATAACCAGTTTTTTCTTGCCTAGAATTGAAGAAATGAATGTGGAGGGCATGTGGTTCCAACAAGACGGCGCCACATGTCATACAGCCAGAGAAACAATTCAATTGCTGCATCAGTCAGTTAAAAATTGCGCTCTTCTTAGGACACCCTTTATATATTTCTGGCCTAATAATGAAAATGCGAATATATATCATCAAAAATAGTGTTATTATTTTTCAAAGTATTCTCCAGCATGATTTATACACTTTTGCATGCGCTCAAACCAATTGTCGAAGCACTTTTTCCACTCCGATTGAGACAACTCCAAAACATGGTTTTTGAACTCTTCAACAGCATCTTCTGGGGACGAAAATTGTTTTCTTGATGTGCAGGAATAAAAAAAAGTCATTGGGTGCCAAGTCGGGGCTGTACGGCGGATGACCCATCAATTCGACGTTTTGGCCGGTCAAAAAGGCGCTGGTTTAAGCCGATGTGTGAGAGATCGCATTGTCATGGTGAACACTGATTGGTCTTCTTTTGTTCCTTTTTCGAATTTCTCCGAAGACTTCAGGCAAACAAACTGTGGTGTACCACTCAGAATTGACCTACGTTGCTCAAGCAGAACAGTCACCACATGTCCAGTTTTGCCGAAGAAACAGGCGACCATTTGCATCGAAGTGCTTCTTCCACGAACAACTTTCGTTGGATTTGGCTCGTCTTCGAAGACCCACACGGTTGATTGCTGTTTTGTTTTGGGCTCATACGCATAGATTCATGATTCGACCCGTGACGATCTGATAAACGTCTTTTGAAGCGCCGCGATTGTTTTTTTTTGAAAATTTCTTTGCACCAATCTACACGAGCCTTTTTTTGAGCGATTGTCAAATTGTGCGGGATCCAAAGGGAACGAACCTTTTTTACGGCCAGGTGATCATGCAATATCGAATGTATGCTGGTGGAAGAAATGCCCAAGGATGCCTCTTTCTTACGGTATGTCACATGACGATCTTGCATTATCAGTTCACGCACGGCATCATTGTTCTCTGGCACAACGGCCGTTTTTGGACGACCTTCGTCTTTGAGCGAGCGTCGGCCACGATTAAATTCATTAAACCACTTTTCCACAGTGCTATAGGATGGTGCTTTATCGCCATACAAAGATTTAAATTCATCGATGCACTCTTGTCGTGATAATCCACGCCGAAAGTTTAAAGTTGGCGTGACGAATATTTTTGTTTTTTTTTTTAAATACCCATACGCCATAGTTGAAGGACCTCTATGAGCAAAGTCCGAGTCCAAACTTGGCCCAAATCTTAAATCTAGTTGCATGTTTTGAGTTGTGAGATAATTTTACTGTTTTTGGATACCCATACGGGCGGGTTTTGGGCCGCAGAACACTTTTTCAATTCAGCCAATCGTAAAATTAATATCATATTCAGATTCGTCATGTCCAAGTTCGAAAGGACCAATTTTTTTACATCCTTTGGACTTTAGACCCATGGGTCAAGTACATAATGCTAATGGAATTGTAAAGTTAATATAAAATTCAGATCCATGGCGAAGTTTTAATGTTTTTTAATACCCAAATGTCCTTAGTTCAAGGAGGCCAATTTTTGGGCCCTAGGGCCTATACAGACTAGATTGAGTTCCAAATTGGCTCAAATTTTTAATATAGATTCCAAATTCGCTAAAATTTTAAATATAGGTACATATTTGTGTTTTTTTTTAGAAAATATCACTGTTTCCCTATACCCATAGGCCACCGAGCATGAGGTACGGTTTTTAGGCCCCAGGGCTTATAGACCACGCCCAAAGGTCAGCCGATTAGTAAAATTAGTGTCATATTCAGATTCTTTATAAAATTCCATTATTTGTGAGTGCCCATGTCTATATTCGAAGGGTCCAGTTTTTGGCGCTCCATTGGGCCTAGAACAACGATCGGCAAAAAGGTGCCAATCTGTGGCTCTCTCACACGAACTTAAGCTTACTCATTGAACGAATGCATTCAGTCTCGCTTGAGCATCCGTTTGATCTAGATTGCAGAGAAGAGAGTATATTTCTTGTGTGGTTTCTTGATGATAACATTTCTTCCAGTGCATTGAGAGCACAAAGTAAGGGTGTGGATCCCTGGCCTAGGAATCCTACCCCATGGGCCTAGGCGTCAAATTTCTTCGAATCGTAAAATTAATGTTATATTCTGCTTCGTGCCGAAATTTTATAGTTCTTTAGAACCCATATGTCCAAAGTTCAAGGGGGCTGATTTTTGGGCTCCTGGGAAATATAAGGGTCTGTAGGTCCGAGTTCGAAATTGGTCCAAATCTTAAATATATACTTGTGAGAAGATTTCACAATTACTGGATATCCAGAATCCTAAAAACCCTCCCCGTAAAAGTGCGATTTTTAGGGCTCTAGGGCCCAATGACCATGCCCATTTATTGGATGGTTAATAAATCTATGCCTACCACTTTCAAACAAGTCTGATTTAAAAATTAATTAATCTAATTTCATAGCAAAAATGTAAAAAAATGTGCTCTGTACTTTTTTTAGTCCCTCAAAAAGGAACATTTTTGTCATTGCCCGACATAGTTTATTTACAAAACCAACCCATAGCCGACTACAAGATATATATCTTGTAAGTTTGACGACCCCAGCTCTTATTGTTTTGTCTGAATTGTGCCTTTAACCGACGGAAATGGCTAGATGTCTTGGAATTTTATGATGATCAATAAAATATGTATGTATATATATGGTAATCTATCTAGAGGTATTTTTTCTTAACAAAAAAATATAAAAATTCAAATCAAGTGTGGAATCGTTATTGGTAATTTGAAAGGACATTATATGGCCTTTATTTTTGAATATAATTGCCTTCAAATGTTGGCCGCAACTACGCCTCAGAGTGCACGTTCTGAGGGTCCAATTTTGGATGACTCGTTCGAGCATTTCGACGCGGTATGGCTTTAATGACACGCGTAATGTTGGCTCTCAAAACCTGAATCGTAGCTGGTTTGTTAGCATAGACTTTGGACTTTACGTAACCCCAAAGAAAAATTTCTAAAGGTGTGATATCACTCGATCTAGGCGGCCAACTCACCTGTCCAAAACGTGAAATTAGCTGATTTTCGAAATGACCTCTCAATACATTCATTGTTTGAGCAGCTACATGGCAAGTGGCACCGTTCTGTTGAAACCAAGTGTCGTCAAGATTACGGGCTTTAATTTCAGGTAGCATAAAGATCGATATCATAACGCGATATCGAGCACCATACACGGTTACGTTCCGGCCATCATCGTTTTTGAAAAAATATGCACCGATAATTCAACACATGACACAAAGCCAACGAAACCATCGATATTTTACGCACTGTTGTTGAAAATCGAATAATCAGCCGAAATTGTGATGTCAATTGGCCTCCTTGGAGCTGTGATTTGAGCTCTACGGATTATTTTCTGTGGGAATCCATTAAGGATAAATGTTACGCAAAGCATCCAGAGACAATTAAAGAGTTGAAACATGAAACAGTTGCCATTGAAAAAATTCGGCCCGAAACAATCGAAAATGTTCTGAATAATCGGGTTGATCGACTGATCGAATTGTCATACAGCACCTCAAGCAATGGATATATTGAGAGGTCCTTTTGAAGAGCAGCTATTTTAACGTTTTAGTCCGATGAGTTGGCAGCCTAGATCGTATAATATCACACCTTTAGACTTTTTACGTAAAGTCCAAAGTCTATGCTGACAAACCCGCTACGATTCAGGTTTTGGAAGTCAACACTACGCGTCGAAATGCTCGACCGAGTCATCCGAAATTGTACCCTCAAAATGGACAGCCTGAGGCTTAGTTGCGGCCAACATTTGACTGAAAATATATTCAAAAAATAAATGGCATACAATATCCTTTTGAATGAACAATTAAGAATTCACAATGGTTTGAATTTTTGTATTTTTTTTTTATTTTTATATCAGCACATACGGATATTACAGACGGTACGAGTATGTGTTGATGCTTGGAAACGATGGGTATTGTAAATGGGTTAAGATGTAAAAATATTTCCTCACAAGGACTGAGCCAACCTCTGGAAAAATCACAATATTTATAGTTTTTTTGGAAGTTTTCGATAGAATATCATTGCTACCTACGGGCATCTAATCCGATTGTTGCAAAAATAGCACATTATTAAGGGTCGTCCAACCATAATGCACGATGTTTATTGTGAGTCACACCTTAACGTCAAGTTTTTTCCTTAACTTAATTTGGCATTTCTTTGAATTATTCAACCACGGAGAAGTACACAATTGAGCAACGCCTTATGATTATTGAAGCCTTTTACGAAAATGGGCGTTCAAGCCAACATGCAAAGTGATTGTTTGGTCAGCACAATCGATGAAATTTGTCTACAATTGTGCGCATATTTTTTAGCAAACCGGGCAAATGAGAGTCCAGAAGTGATTGTTGAAAAGCATCCACACGCATGCATCCACAAAGAGTGACTGTTTGGTACGGTTTATGGGCAGACGGCGTCATCGATTCTTACTTCTTTGAAAATGAGGTCGGCCAAGCAGTTACCATGATGTGGTGTTCGCTATCGCGATATGTTGTTCCAACAGGATGGTGCCACACAGCCATCGAAATAAAGGCTCTTTTACGCGAGAAATTCAACGGCAATGCTAGTATCTGACGACGTGGCAATGTTAATTGGCCTCCTCGATCATTTGTTTTGGCACCGTTGAATTTCCTTGTTTGGGGATATTTAAAAGAAAAAGTGTACGTCAATAAGCCAAGAACAATTTAAGAGCTCAAGGATGAGATAATTCGGCACATTAAAGACATTGAACCTACGTTATGTCTCAGAGTCATTGAAAATATGGGTTATCGGATAGATTTACGAGGGTTGCTATATATATTTCTGGCCTAGGCAACACTAAGTGTTGCCTGGCGCCATCTGACATTTCCATTGGAAAGTTTGACATTTTTTAGCATAAACGTACTCAGAACGTTTTGTCGTACGACCATCATTTGTGTTGTTTACAGTGACTTGAAAAAATCAATTTGGCAAAAAAATGGAATTAACTCGTGAACATTTTCGTGCGATCATTTTCCACATCTTTCAACGTGGATTATCACGACAATAGTGCATCGATGAACTTAAAACTTTGTATGGCGATGAAGCACCATCTTATAGCATTGTGAAAAACTGGTTTAATGAATTCAATCGTGGCCGACGCTCGCTCAAAGACGAAGGTCGTCCAAAAACGGCCGTTGTGCCAGAGAACATTCATGCCGTGCGTGAACTGATAATGCAAGATCGTCATGTGACATACCGTGAGATAGAGGCATCCTTGGGCATTTCTTCCACCAGCATACATTCGATATTGCATGAACACCTGGCCGTAAAAAAAGGTTTGTTCTCGTTGAATCCTGCACAATTTGACAATCGCTCAATAATTGGTGCAAAAAAAGCAAATTTTATAACGATTACATAAAGTCGTAGTCATAGACCCAAGTTGCCAATGAAACGGGTCTTATTTGTTATGTCTCAATTTCGAAGTCACCTCCACCGTGACCGGTCCCCGGTATATAAAGTTTGGCGTGTTAGAACTTAACAATGTTTTTACTTGGTTTATTTTAAGATTGGACCATAGGAGTCATAAATATGGTAATTATTATATCTGATATACTCATAGCGAATCCATGAAGCTGGGTTTGTAGATATTTTTGTATTGCAAAAATTCCTCAAATCTGTTTAAGACTTTCACAGGGCACCTCGTACTCCAACTACACCAGTGTATTATACATGAATAAGAGTCAATACCCGTACGTTCTCGTATGTAAACCTTTACAATAACTCCATAATAACCGCAAGTTTTGTGAGAATCGACATCACGTGTTAAATATGTATTTAAACAAACAATACAAATGAAGAAACATTAATTGAAAAAGTCCCACATATTTCAATAACGATTTTTTAATTATTTTCAGAAAACTTAAGAAAATTATTTAATAAAGTAAAAACTTTGCATTTCATTGTTTTTCTTTTTTTGTTTTGTACATACAGAGTCGGTATGTGCCGGCTGACATTTCTCCTCAATCTGGTTTCCGCCATTTTTCGTTCGTGTTGTTTTGTTTGGAGCACACTTTAACCGTTAGATTCGAATTTCCGTTTCAGTTTTGAGCACTTGCTAATCTCGTTGTCGTACACTTTATTACATCCAAACAAGCGCAGTTGATGTACATGACTAAAACCAAATATAGCTAGGAATTTTGTTTTTCGAATTTTTGCCTATTGGAGTATATTTACGGGTAGTATTAGCTACATTTCATATTTACTGCTCAATGAAGGTGTCGCCGTTTTGTTGTGCTGAGTTGTGTCATTAATTGCTTTGATTTCAAATTAGTCGAGATGTGATAATTGATTGCTGTTGGCTGGCTCATAGCATTGAAGGTGGATTATTTTACGCATCTACTACTCCCGCTTGAAAAAGTGTACCTGCTGTGGAAACGCGAGATCAATACACTCACTCGTAGGTGCTCCTGTATTGATACTTATGTATACTGGTTATGTACACTCACTAGAGTGGAATAACTTTGGAAACAGATTAACTTTTTTTGCGATCTAAATAGGTCTATACTACATAAAAATTAATATCTTTCATTCTGTACGATCAGCTTAAGACTCAAAATGTATCGAACAGACAAGTTGATATCAGACGGAGTCGCACTGCATTAGTATGCAGAATTTCGAGTCAGCTCTTTATTTCGAATACTCCTCGAATTATCTTCTAAGTTTTCTACTTATTTACGATATAGATATAGAATCTAAAATTTAAAATATTTGTTTATTTGTATTTTTATTATAGATTTTATTGATAATGTTACAGCACAGTCTGCAAGGTTTCGAGACGGCCCCGTTTCTTAGAAAATTCGGACATAACCTTCAGAACTTTGAATCGATTCATACCTGTCTATATTTTTTAAATGTCTTGTTTGTATACGACGCTATATCAATAATTCCGTGACTTTTTCAACTTTTCTCGTAGTTATATGAAATGCAACACTGCTCCCATCAAGTACCATCTGTTAATAGACTACTGTCACATTTTGAGAGAGTTCCGTCATTTAGTTTGTGTTTAACAGCTGTTCAAAACATACAACCTCGTGGATTTTGTTAAAAATAGGAAAAAAGTAAATTTCGAATGCTCATTACACATTATTTTTTGCCGAAAAAAAACCGTCAATCAAACCAAGGAAAAGCTTGATAAATACTATGGTGGCTCTGCACCATCGATTTCAATAGTAAAAATGTGGTTTACTGACTTTCGTTGCGGTCGCACAAGTACAAATAACGCTGAACGTTCTGGACGGCCAATTGAGATCAATAGACCCGAAAATGGCGAAAAAATCCTCGATATGGTGTTGGCCAATCGAAGAGTAAAAGTACGTGAGATTGTTGATCCCATACGCATTTCATATGGCAGTGTCGTTTCGATTATATATGGTAGGTTTGGTTTAAGATAGCTATCTGCCGCGTTTGCTCTTAATTGACCATCAACGTCGGCACTGAAAAAGGCCAAGGTGACTTTGTCGGCCAATAAGGTAATAGCAACAGTTTTTTGGGATGCACATGGGATAATTCACATCGATTACCTTCAAAAAGGAAAAGCAATAGACAGCGAAAATTATGCCAACTTATTGGACGAATTTAACGAGAATTTAAAAAAATCAAGATAATGAAAAAATTGCATGAATTGGGTTACGAATTAGTACCTCATCCGCCATATTCTCCGGATTTAGCCCCCTATGACTATTTCGTTTTTCTAAACCTAAAAAAAAGCTCGGTGGAAAAATATTCAGCTCCAACGATGAAATTATTGATCAAACAAATGCCTTTATTATGGACCTCGAAAAATCCTATTTTTTGTAAAAAAAAAAAAAACATTTTTTAAAAAAAAAACTGAAATTTATTTGAAAAGTCACAGAATTATTGCAATGCCCTCGTATTTTTATCGGCAAAATATTACTATATGAATAAATCAATTAAATTAAAAATCTATTTGAGTACACATATCGTATGTCCAAATTGACTTTAATCGCCCGTTTTTTGGGCCACATGAGCCAAACTATGTCCTTTTTTAAGGTATTTATCGTGTTCCAAATAACAGAACTCATTTTATTAATTGTTCGTCCACCAATAAACATTGTTTGCTAAGCAACTACTCAAAAAGGGTACTTTTTGGCGAGGTACCTTAAGTCCCTTAAAGGGAAACTTTCCCCCCTTAGCCGATTTCGCAGTTTTACAAACTCAAACAGCTTATGACCCTAAACCGTCATCATGCAAAATTGATTCGTTTGATCGCTATCGTGCTTTCAACAGACACACTGGCGTACGGACATTAATCGTTACGACGATCAATGGTTTATATGGTTTCCGAGGCCATACAACAGATTAAAAAAGTGTCAAAATAACAAAAATAATACAAAGCATCTTCCAAGGCTATCCGTACGCCCAAAAAATATGGCACTGATGGAATAAATAAAAGTGCCTCGAAGGAACGAGTTTGCAGACGCATATAGAGTTGAAGCGTTGGAAATGAGAAACCAGTTAAAGGAATACAGCATACAACTTCTCCAGCAAATCCAAACGAAGTAGAAAATGAGGAAGGAATATTCGTATTCCATTATTTATGGAACACAATTTCATCTATGAGGCTAATATCGCTGTCGCTCTCCAAAAATTTGACTTAAAAGTGTCATTGTGTCTCGGGCATTGTGGGCCGTCCTGCTGAAACCACATCTCAGGTCCGTGGTTTCAGCAGGACGTTAAAAATATTCTACCATAAACCGATACCGCTCTCCATTTACTTCCATCTTCATTCTTAAAGAAGTAAGGCCCATTGATATTTGCAGATGTGATCCCACGCCATAAAAACTGTACTGATGAATGGCTCTTGGGTTTTCAGAACCCCTGAACCTGCACTGTTTATTAATGAGCTTCATCACTTTGAGTTAAAGTAATTGATCGCTGATTTAAAATATAAAATTCTATCATTCTGGTTCTTTGTTCTGTTGTGAATCTCTCCATTATTTATTCTTCAACGAAATATTATTAAATTTTTAAACCCCATGGTAACTTTTGGCCAATCGTGTAATGTATGTATTTTTTTTTTTAAAAAATACTATTAAACTGTTAAAGGTTAAAAAATTCTACACATTTTTTTAAAATTAAACCCTGTCTAATGTACATACGTACATTAGTCATGTGCATGCATTTCAAATAAATATGTAGCTATTTTGCTTTAGAATTGGCAATTTTCGGTTTGTGTCGCTTCGCTTGCATTCATTCATTCACCTTAAATAACAAAATGAAAATAATTGATTTCTTAGAAATTCATATCATCTGATTATTGACCAGGATAATTAAATTGAACTAAAAAATTGGAATCGATAATAAAGTACGTTGATATTAGAACTAGATTCATTAAAATGTTATGAATCTACCAATCACATATTCCTAGACAATTTCCATTAAAGTTTATTCAATATAAGCCTAAACTCTAATAAATCTTTTTCTTAAGGATTTTTATAAAACTAATAGGAACATAAGTTCTTTTTAGTTTTGTCACTCAATATAAATCACGAAGATATACCTCGATTGCCAATAAAATTTAAGGCTTTCATTAACTTTTGTAAATGTTAGGTTGTATGTAAATTCTTGTCAAGGCCGTGGGGAAGGTTTTTTTGGACCACGATGGTCTATAGATTAAAAAATCATGATTGTGTCAAGTGCATCTCCACTAACCATCCTAAGGTTTCCCATGGTTTGTCCACAAATAATAAAAGCATGTTGAGCAAACACTGAAAAATATATTTTTTCATCGTGAAATATTTTAAGGTCCTAACTGATTTCATTTGACCACTAACGAGCTTTTATTAGACACACAGACGGACATGTAGGTTTTCAGACTAAATTCGAGACTGAATGAAAATTTAAGTATGCTAGCCATAAGTTGGAAGCTATAAAAAATAAGGTGCAAAATCATTTTGATTCAATTGTTGTTGCTTTATTTTGAAGCCAATGAGTGCAATACCAGATCATTGAACTGACCTCCTCGGCCTGACTTGCAGTGCCTTAAGATGTCGGTTCAATTCAATGTTGGGTAAGAGCTTTTCCAAAAGAGTTTGGCTCTTTACCTTAGACATGTATCCAGAATGAAAACAATCGTGTTGTGTCAAGTCGCATGACAGTGGCGGACAATTGAGGAACGAACGTCATTAGACAACATTTTCCAACAACAGACAACATTTTCCTTTAAAGCTTTGAGTATTGCATCGCTTGTCTCGTTGTATCTACTGCGCGATTATATATAAGGATGTTGTGGAGCTGTGAACACAGAAAGTCAATTAAAACCACCCTATGCCGAAGATCATTGGCAGTGACGTTGTATTCTTTATAATTTTGAAATGAATAAGGTTTTCTAATGTCGTCATGCAATAAAATGCATCAATCTTGTTTACTAGTTAGCCGCTGAGCCAAAAATGGGCCTAGTCAACAATATGATATTTTGCCAATACCCGGATCTCTGGTTGACATTTTAGTTCCATCTTTAGTTTTTAAGTGAACATAAATCCAACAGTAATGCAGGCTGGGTTTACTCTATGACGAAGCCCAGCACTGAGTTATTATTATAAGGTCTGCTTCAATATGGCCGATACAGAGGGTTTCACTCGCTATCCGTCAGGTTTGGGATTTAATGTTCAAACGACTATACTCAGGCTCAAACGGCTAGAAGAGTAGCCTGCCTACTGGTACCATAATGATACCCGGCCGCACAGGGCAATTCACGTTGCACATTTACTTATACAATTGACGTGGAAGTACACTTTTGAACAATTAATTAAACTGAGTGTTGAATGAAATGAGTTAATGCCTTCAATCAGAGGAATATAAAACAAATTTTACATGTCAAATACATTTAAAGCTAATAATTCAATTAACAATAAGGTTAATTCCATTTATGCTTAATTTTATAATTATAAGTCATTTTATAATTATAAAATCAGATGGAACCCGTAATTATTTAAATAATTTATTATAATTATTTGGATTTGATAAGTGTGCTACAAATACGAAATTTTATCGCGAAATGTATACATTGTTTTGTTAGACAATTCCAAAAAATGTATGTCCGAATTGTCATAATGATTTCATGTTATCGCATAACGAACAATAAATATACGAATGGGTTATGGAATTCTTCCCTCAAAATCGTTTAAATGAACGAGTACTTTTGAAATTGTTCAATAGAAACTTATGGCACAATTACAAAAATTTCTTTACTGTTTTCTTTTTGGATATTTACAAAATTAAATTTTTTTCTTTGCATTCACCGTTCAAGTCAGCCCGGCTTTAGTACAACCATGACACGATAAAGGTAGTGCTATGCAGTCAGCTGATTTACAAATGTTTTCTCGTATAAATTTAACTTTCAAATGTAAAATTTGACAAAGGCAATTTTTGAAGTTTGTAAAGCTAAATAAAATGTTGCCTTCTTCAGCAGCATGGGACCTGTTACAGTAGTCTGTCTATTTTTTAAAACATCTTTGTTTCGTTGTTTGTAGAAGCATGCATATTTTTGCAATTCTTGATTAATTGATTGCAAATTTCACTTCTGAAAATCCCAGATTTTTGTAATAAGTCAAGTTTGTTCAGAATGGTGAGGGAGGTATATTTGTTCCCCAATTACTTTAATCAAAGAAATTTCAAAATTATGGTTTTCACACTAATTGTTGGCAACATAAACATTGTGGGAAAAATGTGTATCTTCTTTAAGTCCCGGTCACATTGAAGTTTTTCTTTTCGCTGCGTTTTGCTTCATTTCCGGTTGTTAAAATCTTACAAAAAAAATATTTTATTTAAGTATCGGCGTAGAAAAGCAGTCTGATATATTGATTGGAAGTTTTTGGCACTTATTGCAATGGTTTTTAATTAGACTACCGATAGTGAAAAAAAGGCATCAACATTTATAACATCATATCGACAGTTTATATTCAATATCCTCTATCTTAAAAAAAACAAAATTGTTCAGTAGGGCCAAAAAAACGTTTATATCCCTAATTTTAAAGAAAATTAAAATTGTTTGTTCTACAATGTTTATTACACCTAACTACGTGATCTACTAAATAATATTTTTTTTAATATTTGCACAAAAATTCTTCATGTATAATAAAAGATAGAGTTTTGCATCGTAAAAAAAAATTATTTATGAATTCCCCAAATTTTTTTAATATATAAATTTACATATTATAATAAAAATAAAAAATAATAACAATAAATTAATGATTAATTTTTTGTTTAAGTATTTTCTATTTCTTGGGGTTCGTTTTTGAATCCATTTTCAAATTGTCATAGAAAAAATGGTATTCTTGTGGAATCAAATGTTGAAAATCTTGTAAATTTTTCCCTTTTTTTTGGGGTACTGCAAGTGGTTCAGAAAATAAAGGTTTTGGTTCTATATGGCAAGAGTATGATTTAATTCGAGTAGGTAGATCAATGTGGTTTTCATCGAAATTTACTTTATATTTACGTAACACTGCCATTTGGAAGATATAACAGTGATCTTAAGTCAGAAACTGTATGATCATTCTTTACACGACCTGGTCTAATGGTTCAAAAACGTAGAATTTCATCATCCTTGTAATTTTTAAAAAAATCGTAGTTTAAATACAACGCATCGAATGGTTTTTATTTATAACTTTGAGGTTGACTTTAATAGCTTGTCTGGCCTCTTTAGTAAATATTTTCAACCCAGTTTTGCTGCTCTATTCTTTGCAATGATTGTCTTCAACATAAAAACAATGACACAGCCCCCTCCTCCCGTTGTTGATGCTGCACTTCGCAGTAGAGCGAAAATGTAGTATTTTTTAGCCGTAAAAAAGTATGTTTTTCGGTTTTGTATGTCGATATTTAAAGATATGCAAAATAGTTAAAACAAAATTTTACCACATAGTTAGATATAAAATAGTCATAATTTGAAAACTAAAGCTTCGACACAAAAAATTTAGCCAAATTCGGGTTTAGCATACTCTTTTTACCAAAGAACAACTTTTAAGAAGAAAAACAACAAACAAAAAAATATTCCCAAATTATATGAAGAGAAAGAGGGTATTTCATTCAGAAAAAATAAGTGTGTAAGATTAGAGAAATTACAAAAATGACCATACAATCTCAATTTTTGTTTTTTTTTTATTTCCAAATTAGTACGATAGATGCGCCTTATTTTACCGAATATTTTAACATCAAAATCTCATTTTTGCAAAAGTTAAAGATAATGATAAAAAGATAATTTGAAATATAAGCTCTCGATATAAGTTTGAGTCTTAGCATTAAAAATGTGTTTAATTTAATAATACTGATTCTCGTTTAAGATGAGTACTGTGCATGGAAAATCAGCGATACCAATATACGATTATATTTTCAATTAAGCGATTTTTTCAATTAAAAGGCTTGCACTTATCCAAATTCGACCTTAATAGTAAATACGCAAAGCGAGTCCATAGTCGTACACAAGGGAAGGTCGATTAAGCAATCGATATCGCGCCATTGCTTTTTCAATAGATTTTGGCATGAAAAAAAAACTTCCACTACGACATATTTAGGCGCCCAAATTTAAAGTTTTTGACTTTTTCTCAACTTTTATTTTTAAGGTTTTTTTAGTAGGTAATAAATAATTTTTTTTAATACGAGGGTTGATATATATATTTTTGGCCTAGGCAACTGTTGTTGTAACAACAATATATTTATTTTGAAGTCTTGTTCGTCTATGGGGGATCTGCTTCGATATCCAGGTGGAGGAAACGCGCCATTTGAACTAGATGCGTCAATAGAGACCTGGGGGTCAGCTGAGTGGGCTTGGCCTGACAATTGAAGAGGTGCAGCACATTTTGAGGTCCCTGATGGCAGGCGGGACAGATGTCCAGAACGTTAGCATCAATTCGTGCCCAGTAAGAATTAAGGCGGCTGCACCATCCAGATCTCAGCAGCGCCAGAACCACGCGCGTCTGCCGAGGTAGTACCTTCTCCTCAGGTGAAATCTCCGGGGGATGTTCCCCTAGCACTACATTCACACGGTAGCTGGATACTGCTGTTGCGACTTCATCGGCGTGAATGTTGTTCAGACCTGTATGTTTCGATGTGTTTCGATGATCTAAAGGTTCACTCTTATACCGCTGGACCTCTCTCTCTAGATAATGAAGATCGTACCTAATCTGCCTGGCCGGAGGCATCCTGTTCAAGAGATGGTGGTTAGGTTGACTGCTGCGAAAACACCGTAGCAGGTATTGCTTAGACAACAGGAAATTGTGTCTGCGCACGGTAAAGACCTTCGTCTCCTTATGTAGATGGTCCTCAGAAGACACCCTGTTGATGTTCTGAGGGCGGCATTCTGGCAAGTCTGAATTTTCTTTGCACTGCGTCGTACTCACGTTTGCCGACCATGCAAGTGCTGCGTAGTTTGATACAGACCGACCTATCGCTATGTAAGAGGTCAAAAAGGTTTCTTTGTGGGCTCCCCAAGTAATGTCGGCATGCGACTTGAGGACCTTGTTCCTTCTTTTGAGTTTATCGCAGATAGCTGTAGCATGTGCAGAGGATCTAAAAAGGCTGTGTAATGTGACCCCAAGGATTTTGGGGGTAGTTGATAGTCGGGATGTTGACGTCATCGACTTTCACATTAAGTGACAACCGCAACTCTGCGGTCCATGCAGTAAACAGTGTGGCTGATGATTTGGAGGCGGATATTTTCATATTCCTCGCAGTGAAAAACGAAAAAACGTCAGTGAGGTAACAGTTGATTTTCTTGCAAATGTCGTCCACTTTAGGTCCCGACGCCAGAATTGTGCAATTGTCAGCGTACGACACAATTTCAACGCCGTCTGGTGGTGCAGAAAGTTTAGAGAGGTAGATGTTAAACAGAGCCGGGGATATAACTCCACCCTAGGGAACTCCTTGTTTAACTCCACGGGGCTTCGACTTTCTGTTCTCTGTTGTGGCAGAGAACATTGATGTCGTGCGTGAACTGATAATGCAAGATTCTCATGTGACATACCGTGAGATAGAGGCATCCTTGGGCATTTCTTCCACCAGCATACATTCGATATTGCATGAACACCTGGCCGTAAATAAGGTTTGTTCTCGTTGGATCCCGAACAATTTGACAATCACTCAAAAAAGGCTCGTGTCGATTGGTGCAAAAAAAATTTGAAAAAATACGATCACGGTGCTTTAAAAGACGTTTATAAGAGGGGTCTTCGAAGGCGATCCAAATCCAACGAAATTTGTTCGTGGAAGAAGCACATCGAAGCAAATGGTCGCCTGTTTCTTCGGCAAAACTGGTCATGTGAATACCTTTCTCACCATTCTTTTCATATCTTTCATCAAATGATAGATGGTTAAATAGTATAGAGGTACGTATGTATATTCTAAAGCGTCGTAAAATTCTAAAATGATTCTCGCAAGATGATCCAGCCATGTCCGTCTGTCTGTGGCAGACAATTTACAGGTCGCACTGAAACAAGTCCGCGCAACCTACAAGTTGCACTGAAGCTTGGCAGCTACATTTGTTGATGGACCGAAATGGATGGTATTAAAAATGGAACAGATCGATCAAAAGAAAAAAAAACTAGTCAACCTCAGAAAAATCGCTTATTTGTTGCTTATATATTAGTACTATTAACTCCGATCGTTACCAATTTACCAAGTGATATTCGTTAGGAACATTACCATTTGATTGAACAAGGGAGCGTGGCACCGCACACACAACTCTGCATTTAGAAAGACTAAATCTCATGAACTATTATGCTTGGTAAATTTTTTTCAGGCGACAATTTGAAACATCATTTTATGCAACTATTTTACGACTTAATTTTTACGACTTATAAATATATAAACAAATTTACAAATGAATGTATTTCGCACTTACCATTTTTATTGTTTTTTGTAACTGACCGCCGAACATCAAATGACCAGCGCATCTTTTCCATTTTTATAACGTCTTTTTTTGAAGCCGAGTTTCTTTAGCATCGGCTGTGCAGTTTTCTATTATTACCAATTTGCGATGCAATTGTTTTTATTTCATTTATCGTTACAGCATGTTTTGATTTATACATATTTTAACAAGAAAATGCAAATAACGGCAATACTTTTTTTAGTGTCTTTCGTTTCAACAGTGTTACCAATTTTTTTCCGGGCCTAGCTGTCATTTTACCAGCGCCGCATGTGAAAATCACGTAGTTTAAAGCCAAAGGGAAATTATCGATGGCGGCGGCACGGATTTCTTTGGTCGCCGGCTTGAATTCTTTATACATATTTCCAACCCCAAACAGCTAGTTTTATTCCGGATGGGATTTGAAATCTCACATTATGCGGACGCAAAACTTTTCTTAGCAACTTATTCACAAAGAATTTAATCAATCTCGCCTTTATGATTCCTTTTTGTTTCACCTTCTGTTCCAGCGATCAAGCTTCTTTGCAGATCTTTGGGTTTTGCTTAGATGTTTTGTTGCGGTTGGACTACATAAAAATCGCAATTTTTTTTATTAATACAAAAAAAAATCAACATGACATCGGAACAGAAGAAGGAATATACATTAGATAAAATGGCATTGGCAATATGAAAGAGAACTAAATTTGTAATATTAGAGACCACAAAAACCGCCACAAGGTACCATGATGCACAGCTTTACCCACGGTCAACACCTATCAAGTAGAATAAATTCTTTCTATAAACCCGGCCTACGATCAAGTAAATTTACAATTTTTTAATATTCAGCATAAAATAGGTAATGTTGCCAGACACAACTCTTCTTAAGTTTTAACGACGTTGAATTCAGTACTGCATATTCAGCTGCAATTTTACGTTATGGAGTTTGACACATTGGACTTAAGCATGGTACACACTATCGATCATGACTGACAGTTTTGCCCAAATTTCTCTTGTTTGCGTGTGTGGGCATTCTTTTCGCCAGTCAACCACAAAAAATTTTGCGGTTGAGTGGCAGTCAGCGGTCATATTTGGTTTTTGAGTGAGTTGTGTACCAAAAAGTGTCAGTCAAGCGAAACACTGCGAAAAAAATGGCATGAAGAAATTTTTATACTGCTATGAAATGCAGCGTTGCCTCTGGAACATAACATAAAGTAAATGTTCTTAATGTAAAAAATGAAGCGTACGGAGAGCTTTTAGGTATAATGAGCAAGTAAAACAAAAGTACTCTCTGAAGGAGGTAAAAAAATTTACACAATTAGGTCCTCATATAGAAGGGATTTGAAAAAAATTAAGCAGTCTGAAAATGTGTACCAGCCAAAAATATGGTGGTTTGTCTCTTGTTAATTACTTTGAACCAACTGGAGGCCTTTCAACATTGTCGGACGAAGTGAGTATTACTTTTTAAAAATTTTCATTTTTTATTTTATCTATTATCAATAATGAAATAAGTACATTATTTTATAAAATTTTTTAAAAAAAATAAAAATTATTTTTTGGCGCAAATGAAAATAATTTCTAATCTACACACATGTGAATATTGTTTTCAGGAGACAACTCATCGCTTTACCCATTAGGTTCTTCTTTTAGTTTTTATATTATCTTCAGCTAGCGCAATGATTAATAATTCCAACGACGTCACCTGGCCACCCCTCATCTCATTAGGATCGGACCACCTTCCCATAATTCTCTCCATAAATAGACTACCCGATTTAATAACCTCTGAACGCCGTACGTTTCTCAATCAAAAAAGGCTGATTGGGAGGCCTTCAAAGAAGCCACCAACCGCAGCATTAATAATCTAGCTATTCCGTCGGACGTTCGGGTAGCCGAGAAAAAGTTCCGGGCCATCATTAACGCAGCAGCCGCTCGCCATATCCCTGCTGGACGAATACCCGAAGTACGACCAAACTTCCCAGCAGAAGCAGCGGGACTCACAGACGAGCGGGATGACATTCGTCGTTCCAACCCTACTGACCCTAGAATTATGGAACTCAACTCCGAGATCAGTTGGTTGGTCAACGAATATAAGCGGAACAAATGGCTAGACCACTTTAAGCAGTGCAACTTGAATTCCGGAATTGGAAAGTTGTGGACAACGGTCAAATCACTCTCTAACCCTGTAAGAAAGGATGATCGGACAGCTGTCACGTTCGGTGATAGAACAGTGACAGATCCGAAGCGGTGCGCGTGTTTTTTTAACCGGCTTTTTATTGAGCACCCAGAGAGTAATAAGCCGAAAAGGAGAGTATTGCGTCGTACCCGCGCTCTCCGAGTCGAAGAGGCACCACCACAATTTACCGTTGGCGAAGTTGCCGATGTCATCCGCCGCGCAGAGGCGCTGGGTCCGGACGGAATCGCAATGCTGATGTTAAAGCACTTGGATACCCCGGGAGTAGAGTACATGACCAAAGTGCTCAATCTGTCGCTAGCCACTCAGGAAGTTCCCGATGCCTGGAAAATGGGCAGAGTGGTCCCGTTACTGAAGCCAGGCAAAGACTTGCGGAGATTCGTACAGGCCGATCTCCTTACTTCTCCAGTAGCAAAGACATCATCAGTATGAATTCCGCAAGCAGCACAGCACAACAACTGCTTTACACGCCACACGTATAAGTCGCGGCCTTAACCAGAACAAGCCTAACGACTGGACGGTTCTCATGGCTCTTGACCTTACAAAAGCCTTCGAGACGGTCAACCATGCCACTCTGTTCGAGGACATTGAAGAAACGTCCCTTTCGCCCAGTTTGAAACGTTGGGTCGTAAACTATATGTGTGGGCGCCAGTCATATGTAGAATTTAGAGACAGAAAGTCGAAGCCCCGTGGAGTTAAACAAGGAGTTCCCCAGGGTGGAGTTTTATCCCCGGCTCTATTTAACCTCTACCTCTCTAAACTTCCTGCACCACCAGACGGCGTTGAAATTGTGACGTATGCTGACGATTGCACAATTCTGGCTTCAGGACCTAACGTGGATGGCATTTGCGAGATAATCAACTGTTACCTCACTGACTTAGCACGTTTTTTACTGCGAGGAATATGAAAACATCTGCCTCCAAATCATCAGCTACACTGTTTACTGCATGGAACGCAGAGGTGCGGTTGTCACTCAATGTGAAAGTCGACGACGTCAATATTCCGACTACCAACTACCCCACAATCCTTGGGGTCACATTGGACAGCCTTTTTAGATCCTCTGCACATGCTACAGCTGTCTGCGATAAACTCAAAAGTTGGAACAAGGTCCTCAAGTCACTTGCCGGCAGTACTTGGGGAGCCGACAAATAAACCTTGTTGACCTCTTACAAAGCGATAGGTCGGTCTGTAGCAAACTACGCAGCACCAGTATGGTCGACGAACGTGAGTACGACGCAGTGGAAGAAAATTCAGACTTGCCAGAATTCCGCCCTTAGAACATCAACAGGGTGTCTTCTGAGGACCATCTACATGAGGAGACGAAGGTCCTTACCGTGCGCAAACAATTTCCTGTTGTCTAAGCAATACCTGCTAGGGTGTTTTCGCAGCAGTAATCCTAACCACCATCTCTTGAACGGGATGCCTCCACCAAGGCAGATCAGGTACGATCTTCATGATCTAGAGAGAGAGGTCCAGCGGTATAAGAGAGAACCTTTAGATCATCGAAACTATCAGGCAGGTCTGAACAACATTCACGCCGATAATGTCGCAGCAGCAGTAGCCAGATACCGCGTGAATTTAGTGCTAGGGGAACATCCCCCGGAGATTTCACCTGAGGAGAAGGTACTTCCTCGGAAGTCGCGCGTGGTTCTGGCGCTGCTGAGATCTGGATTGTGCAGCCGCCTCAATTCTTACCTGACACGAATTGATGCTAACGTTCCGGACATCTGTCCCGCCTGCCATCAGGGACCACATGATGTACTGCACCTCTTCAATTGTCCGGCCAAGCCCACTCAGCTGACCCCCAGGTCTCTGTGGACGCATCCAGTTCAAATGGCGCGTTTCCTCCACCTGGATATCGAAGCAGATCCCCCATAGACGAACAAGACTTCAAAATAAATATATTGTTGTTACAACAACAACAACATTAATAACTCCCAATTTCCTTATTTCCCATGTTTATTACACAAACTTCACTTCTTGACTGATGGTTTGAGCACCAAACATGAATGTTAATGTGACCGCTGTGAAAAATCATTCAAAACTGATGAATTTTTGACTGTCATACATTATCGATAGAGTGTACCACGCTTTAGTACCAGCCTTTATGAGAAAATCATCGTGAAAATCGAATCTCAGTTGGCTTATACTGCAATCCCTGATTTTAATTATAACGCTAGTGCTGGCATCCCTAAATGTCAACACATCAAACAAACTTTGAAATTGAAGAAAAACACTACGCTTGCCGTTATTTGCATTTCTGCAATAAAAATATTTGATTACTTAACAGAAAAAAGAGGAAAATATAAGAAATGTTTGGCTCTAGGTGGTGTAGCAATATTGCTATTATGAGGATCTTATCAGTGTCGGGCGAATATTTACATAAATGCCAAATAAAGGGTAAGTGGACAAGCTTGGCAAATTTTAAGAAACTACAGCGTTTACCATCTTCATCTTACTAAGCTGTCAAATGTAGAGTTTATAAAGACGAAAATTACTATACCGAATGACGCGGGAATTATAGAAAAATTATGAAAATCGCTGTTTATGGGGCGTTACGCAAAAAAATATGCCCGTCCCCCATAATGGAGCGGGTGTTTTGGAAAAACAGTAAACATGGGCGTATAGAGCCTTTAAAATGATTTTCGAATTAAAACTCCTCCCGTGTGGATGTCCGGGCTTAAAGACTTTTAGCTATAAATCTATAGACTCTGGACTTATAGTCCTATGCTCTTGAGCACTGTAACCGAAAATGAGGATGTTTGTTAACGTATGCGGTTGTTTTAAAGGCCCTAAGCCTTTACGATTTTTTGTGATTTGAGGCCCTCCAGGTCTACGCACATGTTTCTAGTATAAAAATGGGTGGTATCACTCTCAAGGCCTGAATGGCTAAAGCATTTTTTAGATTCATCACTTTCTGATAACGTCAGAGATGTTTACTAGTTCAAAAACTTAGCGCCAAGTACAAGTATTGATTGTTAAAAAACATATGAACCACTAAGGTGCGATTGTTGTGCTAAAGTCTACGTTGGACCGTACATCATTAAAAATTAAGAACTGCTGTTATTGCAAAGTATCCGTGTTCTTTTTATCTAAATATCCATGACCTTGTCTGACACAATTAATTACACCTATTGTTTGTGTTAATACTTATATAATTTTGTTTATTTAGTGCCATCGTTAATTGGTTCTGAGGTCTCTTTTGCTAAAGACCCGAATTCATAGTTATATGACCAACTCCTCCTCTCGTACATTGTAGGAGATATAATGCTGCATCGCCGTAGTATGCACATTGGTCCAAAATCAATGAAAGGTAATTTGCCAGATATCCGTATCATATGTACTTCATGTCTTGAGAAGCAACGAGAGATACTAAACGCTTTCAAAAACAAAACATCAAGTAATTGTTTTCAATGCAACCCTTATTATAAGTTTACAAATAGTGCCACAGAATGCTCATCTCCCTACTCACAGCAGACCTTCGATTAGGTCTTCAATAGAGCATTTTTTCTTAGGATTAGCAAAAAAGTAAAATGGATATGAGAATTTGGCTTAAGTGTGGTTTTGTGGTGACATTGTTCTTATTTTATTTATTTTGACAAAAAAAAATACAAATGTTTTTGTCATCGGCCTCTATTTTCCGAGGTACAGACCGTGCATGTTTGTCTATATAAAAGTTTATATCTGATTACATTTTCGGTGGTATATGACAATCCCTAGATGGGACCTGTCCATAGCTGGAAGCTTTTTAGCCCGTCAACACAAGAAGAAGTGTTATTAAGGAAAATGGGCCCTGGATCCATATCGAGCCATAAGCGCTAACCTATCGTAAGTGAAAAAATGCAAATTTTACAGGAGACGGTTTTTATTATTTATTTCAAACAACTTTATTAAAAATGCAAATGTTTTAATGCAAAAATTTAAGATTTCTACCTACTCATATAACTGTATCAAAAAACAAAAAAAAAATCTGAACACATTTGCGATTGCTGCAGCAATTTGATGTGTGACTTACGATAAAATTGCTACACAATAAAATTTAAACAATCATTTACGATAAAATGCAAAAGCTTTTTTTTGATGTTTTACTAACAATTTTGTCATTTTAAAAATACAAAACGATGAGGCTTGTCCTAACGATTATTTTTCAGCAATAAAATTTTTTTTCCAAAAATTTGACTTACGATAGGTTAGCGCTTATGGCTCGATATGACTATTCCTATGTGAAGTCGCATTTATAAACATTTTTAGCGGCATTTTTCCTCGAATTGAAGAAGCTTACCAAAGTACTTTTACCAGTGATCAATATCAGAAGTCATTAAAATCTTCAGTCCCTAGATTAAGGTTGTCTAAATTAAAATCTTTCATCCCGACCGTTAAGATCGGCCGAATTTTATTTTTCCACCTTTTAAGTCTTCGATTACATTGCTGATTGTTACTAACATGGAATACATAGCATTGTTAATTGTTTAAGATTTTAATCAGATTTTCTATTTAAGTTAGGTAAGAACTTCGTTATGTTAAGCCAAGCTAAACCTTATAGAGTGTTTTTAGACGTGCGGTTTTCAATCTGGCCACACTTTTGGAGTTGGTTGTTTTGACAGCTGTCACTTAATTTATGCTCAGTTTGGTTTGCCATTTCATAACACAGTACAACATCTTTGAGGTGATTGATTCGGGACTCAATTCTGATAATTGTTTGTGAAAGTAGCCCCAAAATGAAGAACTTCTGCATCATTCGTTTGGTCAAGGTACATCAAATAATAATTTAATAATTAATTTAAAGTTAGTTAGTATAGTATAGGGGACTTTGTCACGTTTTTGGCCGTTTTGTTTGTCATAACTAGAGAACCACTAGTCCGAATAAGCTGAAACAAATTTAAAAAAAATTAAAAATTACAATTAATCCAAAGAATTTTATGCATATCTCGAGCAAATTTTTTAAATTCATACCTTTACTTAATTGTGCATAAAGCGAAACGCGTAAATCGATTTTCACGATCTATGTCTCATTTTGTTCATAGGTTATGTGACTTTACGTGCAAGTAATAGGACTTGACACTTTTCACCGTTTTGTATTTTTTATGAATTAAAAAAAACTTTAATTTTTTAGGCAAAAAATATTTTTTTTCTTCATACATTTATTTATAACTGCGAAACTGTTGCTTATGTAGCGAAACGTTGTATGAACAGATTAAAGGAATTGTAATTTTTAATTTTTTTTAAATTTGTTTTAGCTTATTCGGACTAGTGGTTCTCGAGTTATGACGAACAAAAGGGCAAAAAACGTGACAAATTTCTCTATACGATACTTACTAACATTAAATTAATTATTAAATTATTATTTGTAGAGATGGCCACCCATCCTGGTTTTTACAAGAACATTTTGTTCAGCGAAGAAGCTCACTTTTGGTTGAATGGCTACGTTAATAACCAAAATTGTCGCATTTGGAGTAATGAAAATCCACAAGCCATTGTTGAGACGCCGTTACATTCTCAAAAAGTCACTGTTTGGTGTGCTCTATGAGCAGAGGGACTATCTTTTTAAAAATGGAGCCGGCCATAATATTACGGTCAATGTGAAAAGCTAAAGAGCCATGATTAATGACTTTTTCGTGCCTGAATTGGAGGATGCTGTTGTGGACGACCTTTGTGGCCTCCAATATCGTGCGATTTAAAACCGCTGGACTAGTTTTGTGGGTCAACGTGAAGTCGTTTGTCAACGCAGACAAGCCCGACACGATTGACGCCTTGGAAGAGAAAATTCGGTGCGTTATTGCTGACATACGGCCCCAAATGCTGCAAAAAGTGGTCGACATTGGGCCTCTCGTCTGGAATTTATTCGATTCAGCCGCGGCGATCACTTGCACGAAATCACTTTTAAAACATAATGGCTAACCCTTATCTTTAAAATAAAGCTAAATTTTTTGCCATAACATTAGATTATATGCGCTTTATTACTTCTTAAAAAGCACACGTCTAGAAAAACACCCTTTATAATCTCCACCGTCCCTACGCTATTAAAGCTCAAAAAGAACCTGTTGTAAGGCTCAAGGCCTTATCAAAGGTAAAACTTTAAAATGTCTATACTTGGATTCGTAGCAAAATTTGCTTTTATAAATAATCATATGTCCATATTGACCTGTATTGGCCATGCAGGAGGTGTTTTAGATATCTGCTATTTTTGAAGTATAAAGTGCGTTCCAACTGTAAGTATCCATTTTATTTATTTTATTTATTTATTTCATTGTAATATACAAAAGCCTATAAGGCCAATGTCCGTTCACAAAAAATTATGTTTTGTTAAGTAAACACCCAAAAAAGTTTCCTTTTGCCGATGTACCTATATTTTCTTACAGGGAACTTTTTTCCTCCTGGGCCCATTTACAATTCCAAGCAGCTAATGTCTCATAAAGGGCAGCCGTCATCATGCGAAATTTCAGGCACCTGATTTGATTCGTTTGACCGCTATCATGTTTCAATCGACACACGGACTGACATGGCTAAATCGTCTTAGAATTTAACGACGATCAATAATATTTATACTTTATAGGGATATTTTGTGGTGTTGCAAAGGAAATGACAAATTTAGTTTTAAACCCTCTAGCGAAGAGTGGGTCCTGCAAAATACCATAGAAATGGAACACCGACAGTTTTTTTAATTTCCTTTTTAACAGTTTTATCGAAAATAGGAACAAGCAGCCATTTAAAGCAGTATCCGTCCTTAAAAATTAAGATTTGTTAAGCAAATACTCAAAAGAGTAAACATTTTTTGAGGTACCAGTAGTCCCTTAAAAGGAAACTTTTTTCCGCAGGCCCGTGATTCGAATTTGTGAGGCCATACATAATTGCCGACATTAAAAAAAAATTTTATCAATAAAGGTCCATTCTCTTTCATTTAATCAAAAATTATAAACAAACAAAGTAGTATACCCTCCCGACGGACACCCTGTATTTTGTAAATATCCCTCATTAACAAAATGACATTTTTTTACAAATGTAAAAAGTGTAAAATTGTAATTATTAGTACCATATTTTGATTTAAGTTCTATAAATAAACGGAAAATTATGGTTACGATATTGATAGATAATCGCCCATGTACTGTGTTCAGAGAATTTTTGAATCCGCATATATTTTTAGTTTAGCTTTTTTGTGAAATGGTGTGCTACATTCCTACATGTGCGTAAATATGCGATTTCCAGGAGGCAATATTATTTTCTAACATAAAAAAAATGCGCAGCCATTTCCAATGTTTTTACAAATGTGAACTTACAACATATTAAATACTAACGTTGTAGTGTTTTTTTTAGTACATGCGCCAATAAAGGACAAAAACTCGTTTCTAATTCGATTAAGGTGCATGTGGTCGAATTGAAACCCCAATGTTTTTGGGGTATTTGGAATAGCGCTCACCAAGTATGGGAAAATGTTATACATTCTAGCAAAATCGGAATGCAGCTCATGGGCGAATAGCTGTGTTCTTTTTAGGTTACTAAACTAACATTTGTATGTACGTTAAGGTAAGCGAGTTTGCCTCTAGTCGGTAAAGAAACTAGTTAGAGTTACCACATTTATTTTTTAAACAAAAAGGCAAACATGACACACCCTGTATAATATAAATAGTTAGAGTTACTACACTTATTTTTTTGACAAAAAATCAAACTGACACAACCTGTATAATAAAAATTGTAGTAGAATAATTTAAGTAAAATGCCGTATTGGTTACATCTGTACGATATGGGATAAGTGAATTTTAAATCAACCAGAACTGATAGTTAACAGAAATTTTTTACGTTTTTACAACGCAAAATACATCAATTAATTGATTTATTTCACTTTATTGTTTTCTTACTGATTTGAGAGTAGTTTCCCCTTGTTGCTTGATGGGATGTTGTGGGAATTAAGTATTATATTTTATTGATTATTTTGGTACAGTTTATAGTTATCTATTGTCTGTTTTTGGCGTATACGACAATAAACCCTTTTGCTGTTACCTTAAAAGAACGCGGCTAATGTTAAAATGATTGAACATATTATTTTTATGTTAAGAACTAATAAGTCTAGAACTCAAGAAATTCCTTGCAATATTCATTAGATTCTGGATCTAAATACAATATTAAATGCAGTATAAATTTCTAAACCAATCAAAAATTCATCAGACTTTGGAAACATTTTGTTTTTTTGCATATTTTTGTATTTATATTTCAGTAAATCAATATAAAAACTACGATGTTTCATTACTTTTTTACACAATAGCATTCGTCGCAACATTATTTTTCATTCCCCCAAATTAGTACGCCTGGTTTAAGTGTAACAACGCCAATAAATTCCAAAATTAAAATATGATTTACTTGTATCTCCCCTGTCTTTCGATTTGGAATCCAAAGCACCGAAACAGACTTATCAAATTCTTAAATGCTACCAAACTGAAAAAACTTTCGGTCACTCTTTAAAATAGCTTCCTACAAATTTTACGGAGGGCATTTTTCGACAATTTTGTTAAAGATTTTTAAGGTGTCTATATCGCAGTGTTTAATAAAAAGTTTAAACTCAAAAATTTCAAATGTTCGGCAGAATTTGTTTGCTTAGACAGTAGTAATATTCTAATTCTTCGAGTGGTTTTTGTCTTTGTTTTGAGAGATGGGAGCAAACGATTGAATATTTCTACATTGAGTAGAGATGATCCCTGAATGTTATTTTTTTTGTTGCATAAATTAGATTTTCGAAAATTATAATTTTTCAGATTACATAATATTTATTGCAAGGTTAAATTATAATTAACTAATCGAAAAAATGATTTTATCTTATATTTTGATTAAAATATGGGGTTTCCCAGTTTTTTTAGCTTTTTTTGCAGGCCATTTATTTTTAGCCTTTTTTTAGGAATTTGGATTTTTTTCATCACCAAGTTCTGGCAACATTATTTATGGGTAACTTGCACATGAGTTATATTTGCTTAGGGGCTGTGGAAAATGTGGACTGTTCAAGTTTGTTTGCGCTCTAAAGAGAATATACCTATGATAGTTTGGTTAATATTCGTTGCCACTTGCGATTATATGTTGGATGACAAGCATATGTGAATAATATTTATGAATAATAGGCCCTTAGTTGAATGCAGATTTTGTAAGGTCGAAATGCAGCTCTGAAGACTGCTGTGTTTAAAACTCCAAAGGCCCTAAATTATCTCGTCATTATTTCAATAAATAAATGGCTTTATGTAGTAGGATTAACAGTAAAGCTTGCTTTGGATTAGATACCATATGTACCTTTTGTTGTTATAACCAATATCAAGAATATTTCTGGTATAAAAAGCGATTACCTATTTTTTGACCATTTGTTTAAAATGTGGGCAGCTATTAAGTTTTGGATATATTCCCAACAGATTCAATACATTTGTTGGGGATTTTGAGGGAAAAAACGATGTTATTGGGTATGCGACTCGGAATAATCTGGCACCGCCTTGAACATTTCCCAAAGAAATCACAAAAAAATCCCACATTTTTGGACAATTTCTGAGTACATATGTGAGTGATTCTGAGATTATGGCCCAATTTCGTCATCATTTTTAGAATTCGATTTTTTGCAATATTTAATTCAGGTACATGTCTTAGTTCTAAGAAAGACTAGTCATTTTTAAAAGATACACATCAAAATTATAATTTTTAACGGAATCATGCAACAATTTAAAAATATGACCTCCAGGGTAATGACTCATTGAACAGAGAAATGACGAAGACAATAATGTATATAGTATTTTTTATTTAAAATCAACAAATTCATTTTAATTCAGTTCTTTTGTAAAAATAGTAAAACAAAAAATCTGTTAATCGTCATTCCCCTGTGAACAAATTTTAGCAGGGGAATGATGAATTTCTACAAAACCCCCTGAAATGATTATTTAAGTACTTACCCTTACAAAATTGACTTGAGCTGGAAGTTTATACTTGCAATAAACACAAAAAAACACTTGCAAAATTATAAAAAGTATTTTTTTCTTTTTAAAAAACAACACAGGGGAATGGCCAACTTAAGTGTGAACGTTCGTAACGATTGACAAAACGCGACTTAATTTAAATAATACTGTTGGCGAAAAAACTGTTAGATGTGCACCCACTTCAAGTAATGTTCAATCGTATTTGAGTTGCTTGAAATCAGGATTGGTTTGGATTTTGAATTTTAGCGAATATTAGATTTTACAGGGGAATACTGTGTATTTTCAGGAACAGAAAATAAACATCCATAAAAAAATAAATTGAATAAAAAATTATAATCATTAATAGCAACAAAATGAATTAAATATTATTTTTTACTTTGGACTGGTTTTATTAAATAAATAATTAATATTTTTGTAAAAAAAAATGAGAAAATTTCAATTGAAGGTAGCGCTAGGGACAACCAGGGTAATGATATTTGAACACTTTGGTAGGACATTTTTTTAAGAACAAATAATTTTTTAAAAAACAATTTTATTTGTATAGTAAATATTATTGTATAGTAAATAATAAAGTATAATATATTTTATTTTTCCCGCTTGAAACAACCAAGGACAACGAAATAGCCCATAATCTCAGAATCAACCATACATATTTTTTGAAAAAGATATCTGCATTATGTAATCCCTTAAAACAAGATTTTATAATCCGATGGCAGCCCTGCTAGTTGTGAGAAATGAACACGAGAAAAATATTTGTTTTGCCGCTTTTTGGCTCACTTTTGCTTAATTTCGCCAAAGCTGCTGCATCACGTAAGGGACGACTGTTTTAGCACATCCCGGTTATAGTTTGCCTTTATTACTTATAGCTCATCAAATAAAATTCAGCACTATGCCAACCTCATCAACCGTTGTATCCCCAAAACGCCAACGTACCGATGGACAGCCACTCACCATAGGTACGCATAGCGGAACTTTCCACTGTGATGAAGTTCTGGCCTGTTTTATGCTAAAACAACTGCCGGAGTATGAAAATGCCGAAATATTTCGTTCCCGTGACAATAAGGAGTTGCAGGAGAAGTGCGACATCATTGTAGATGTCGGTGGTGAGTTTGACCATGAAAAGAAATGGTACGATCACCATCAGAAAACATTTCAAGGGACATTGGGTTCGCTGCGACCTGAGCTGGGTGAACAATTCGATAAAATAAGGTAAGCAGCTAGAATATTTCAGAAAGCAGAGTGTCACGTGTATTTTACAATTTTTTATCTCTAGATTAAGCAGTGCCGGTTTGATTTACTGTTACTATGGAGAGCGTGTTATCGACGAGATCCTGAAAAAGCATGCCAACATAACGTTGAACGAAAACAATTTGAAATTGTCCTTCGTACAAATATATCGCAATTTTATTAGTGAAATTGATGCCATAGACAATGGAGTTCCCATGTGTCCCGAAGGTGTAGAGCCCCTATATACAATTTCCACTGGTCTATCGGGCAGAGTAGGAAGATTTAATCCCTCTTGGGAAGAAGAGGGCACTAACGTCAACGTGGATGAACGCTTCCAAAAGGCCATGGCATATGCTGGTAAGGAATTCGTAGAAAATATTTTATTAATTGGTGGCTCCTGGATAAAAGCTCGCGAATATGTTCGAGAAGCTTTGTTGTCGGCCAAATCTGTATACAAGACGGGCGAAATATTATTGCTGCCAAAGTTTTGCCCCTGGAAACAACACTTGATCGAATTAGAGAAGGAGTACGATGTAGTGGGTGTGCCTAAACTTGTCATTTTTATTGATACTGGCAGTAGTTGGCGTGTAGCCGGCGTACCACTTAGTCCAGACAGTTTTCTGGGTCGTAAATTTTTACCAACACCGTGGAGGGGCTTGAGGGACGAGGAACTGTCTAAAGCGGCTGGTATTGATGGTATGGTATTTGTTCATCATACCGGTTTTATAGGCGGTGCTAAGACTAAGGAGGCTGTCATTGCAATGGCTATTAAAAGTATAGAGTGGTCTGAAGAAAAATAGTGAAAAAACACAAATAAAAATGCATTACGATTTTAACATACAAATAACACATTTTTTATTGACGATTGCCAGGGAAATTATCAATTGAAAATATTTATAATGGAGTCAAACCTCTGCCAACGTAACTAATACATTCGTACCAATTTAGAGTTAAACTGCTCGTTGAAATTTTAAACAATGGAATTAAAATCTTGTATGCATTTACTGATTTCATTTGTATACCCCCACCCTAAGGGTTAGAGGATACTGAGAGTGTAACTGATCGAAAAAAGCATTTTAGACTTTTTAATTCATTTGAACCATGTCCGACTCTGCGGCTGGTTTCTTGCGATATCTCGAAAGGATAATATAAAATGTATGTTTTCCAAAACTGCATATGGGATTGAAAATGGGCCATATCGCCCTACCCGTTCTGGTACCGCCCACACAAATGTGCCATTTAGCCCACTGGTGGTATTCTTGTAATATCTTTAATTTCATTCATACAATCTAGCTCAAAATCAAAACATAAGAACAGAGAAATAAGTTCAACTTGGTTAAAAACAATTGAATTTCTAGCCACGCTCCTTCTGGTACCTCCCACACCCTGTTTCTGCGCAGATTAGATCCTATATACGTCGTCTCGTATTGCATGAAAATCGCTTAAATTGCGAACTCAAAATTATTTTACAATGGCGTACAGAAGGAGTGGCTGCACCATTTCGCCCACTGTTAATAATCTCATGGGACATGACCACCTTCAGCACATACGACATTTTACGAGATTGCAATAAAGTCGTTACGCTTTGGGCAATGGAGGACAGAAAGACGGGAAATTTAAAATCCATGTATGGATGAGGGTATATTTAAGTCGGACCAACCGACTGAAACATTCCTTATTGTTTTATTGGCATGTGGTTCGAAACCCTCTTGGGGCCTATTAGAGCTTAATTACAATATACATTAAAATGTAAAATCGTTATAGATAATAATAATCCTAAATTTCCCTAGAAAAACGAATGAGAAATATAAAGATAGAGCAATACGAAAACGTTTCATTCAATTTGAAGTGACTAAAGACAACAAATTTGCAAAGAAGATTTTACTTTGTACACCTTGTATACAAAATTATAGCAGCCGCTGGTGCCCAATTTCAAGGGAGGTACTGCCTAAGAAGTTGACAAATTAAGTTTGACCGAAGCTTATATACCCTCCATCATAGATTACGGTCCAATATGAAAATGTTGTGCCACCGGTCGCTTTCCGTGCCACCGGTCGCTTTCCGTGCCACCGGTCGCTTTCTTATCTGCGTGTGTTTCTTTCCATACCAGCATCTTATAGGATTTTACATTAAGGGCATTAATGTTGCTTATAGGCAACATTGTATATTTTTGGCCACAGTTCCTATAGTTTTTGTATTTTTTTTTCAATTGAAATTAATCTGTGTGGCTATTCGATTATGAAGTTCCAATTTTAAAGGCTTTACAAGTTTTAATTTGTGAGCTAATTGAAGTGGCGTTCAGAGGTGTGCAAAATAAAGTGAAAAAAGTTGTTGAACCAAAATTTAAATAAAAACTAAATACGAAAAAATTTTTTTAAGAAAAAGTGAATTTTATTATAAATAACAGGTAAGAAAATGAGATAAAGATTACAAAACAAACAAAATTATTGTTGTCAGGAATTTGATAAACACAATGTTGCTTATAGGCAACATTTGTCCATAGTAGCAATAATTTTTGCATTGTTTTTTTAGAAATGCGTCCAAAAGGGCTCTCAGAATCAGAAATAAAAATGGTCGATTTCGACTGGAATATTTCTGATGATAAAGAAGGCGAAGAAGAAGAGTTATATGATTCGAATTTGGAGAGAGTCGTTGAAGAAACAATTGATCAGGTAAGTGTTATTACATTTTAGTTAGTAATTTATTTAGATCTAATGATTCTTTTGAAACCCCATACAGGTCATCGAATGAAACACTGTTCCCTTATGAATGAAAAGGAGCTCATGAGAAAAGTGGATCGTATAATTTTTAATTCGAAGCAGCACATAATTTGGTTGCTTGTCGCTGGTACGACAGCAAGAGTGCTCAACTAGTCTCAAATTATATAGCTGTAAATTCTGTTTAAGAAAGCAAACGCTGGTGTCGGAAACAAAGAAGACCTGCTATTAAATCAATCACCGTTCTGAGAAATGGTATATGCGTATTGTATACTGGTGCCTCAACACAGCAGTAGTCAATAGATGGTTGTTGTATAGAAGAGACCTAAAAATCGAAATGGTAAAACGAGACAATAGATGATAGCAAACGAGCTTCTACACGCGTCTTATATTACGACAGTAAACCCACGCAAAAGAGGTCGTCCATCGGCAATCCTTTCAAGCATGCAATCAGATTCCCCGTCAACAGCGTCTGACATTTCAAGCATTACGTCACAAAGTTCATCGTCGTCAACAAAACTGTCATACATATCAGAACCTCCAAAATCTATGCGCCTTGATCAAAACGGTCATTGAGTTGAATGGGGAACAAAAGGAAGGTGTAGATTATGCCGCACAGCTATTCCAAAATCAAAATGTTCAAAATGTAAGGTACACTTATGTTGTAACCCACAAAAAAAATTGTTTTGTGTCATATCACACATGATATGTATCAAAAATTAATACAAATAACATAAAATATCAATATTCGTTTTTATGTTAAAATGTTAAATGTACTCATAACTCTAAAACAAGAAGTGGTAGAGGCTTGAAATTTATATCAGTTCATATTCAAGGCTCAACAAATAACCTTATATACTCAAAATATTTTTAACCACGCCCATTTTAATTCTGACATCAAAGTGTTAATATATTCCGGGTGTAGTGCAAATGTAACATTTTAAGAATTCGATTTAGGTCATATAAACACCACGAGCCCGTGTACAGCGATCTATTCTTTGGACCCAATTTTTCACCACTCTTGCACACATTTCGACCGGAACGTTGGCAATTTCGCGTTGGATGTTGTCTCTTCGGTAGTACAGGGCATTCCAATAGGGACATCACAATCTCGTATCGTTATGTAAACGCACCCTCAAACAGTTTTAATGATCTTTCAGTGTCACGTTTGGAAATCATTAAAAATGACTACAGAAGTTCTGCGTCGGTGGCCGCAACGCCTACCCCAATTTTCTGCCGTAATAATCATCATTTCTGGCTGAGTGGTTTTGTCCATAAACAAAATATGCGTAGTGCAACAAAACCACATGTGCTTCAAGAGACGCAATTGCATGTCGGAGGTGTGACTGGGCCGTATTTTTTCGTCAATGAAAACAATCGTCATGTTACCGTCAATGGAGAGCGCTATCGTGTCATGTTAGAAAATTAGTTTTGGCCAGAATTGTATGAGCTTGACATCGCCGATATGTGGTTTCAACAAGACGGTGCCACTAGTCACACAGCACGCTTTACAATCGATTTACTGAAAGGCAAATTCGGTGAACATTTTATCTCGAGAAATGGTCCGGTCGAATGGCCACCTCGTTCGTGAGATTTAACGACTCTGCATTTCTTTTTATGGGGCAGCATCTATGCCAACAACTTTAGACGAGCTCAGAGACAACATGCAACGCGAAATTGCCAATGTTTCGGTCGAAATGTGTGCAACAGTGGTAGACAATTGCGTCGAAAGGATAGATCGCTGTACACGGGTGGCTGATAAATATTGCAACATTAAGAAACTCAAATAACTTTTTTTCAGTGTATGGAATTTATTTTTCTTTTATTCATGTTAAAGATCATTCAGTTTTATTAAATGTAGCTTAATTAGTTTTAAAAAATAATGGAATTTACATGCCTCCCGTTCGTTGATGCATGTGCGGCATCTTAAGAAGTTGTTCATTACTGCTTGTTGAGAGTTGAGGCAGTAATAGCCGCAGTTTTTTCTCGAATGGATTGCATTAGTTCATTCAAATTTGTTGTCTTAGCTTTGAAGACTTCCTGTTTGCAGTAACCTCACAAGAAAAAGTCAGGTGCAGTAAGGTCAGGCGACATGGGGGGCCAATGGAATGCGGAGTTTCTGGATATCAGCTTATTGGGAAATTTTCGTCGCAATTCTGTCATAACAGGCCGGGCTATGTGAAGAGTTGCACCATCTAGCTGAAACCACACAGAGTTGAAAGAAATTCTCATTCGGCGTAAATCTGTATAGAAAAACTCTTTTAGCATGCTCAGGTCGTTACCTCCAGTTACCGTAACGTTGTGACCGTTTTCTTCGAAGAAGTAGGGCCCAACAATGCAGCGTTATGAAACTGCGCACCGTACTGTGACACGAAGTGGATGCAATTCCGTCTCATGGAGTATCTGTGGGTTGGAAGCACTTCATATTCGACAATTTTGTGTGTTTATGTTGCCGTTTAAATTGAAATGGACCTCGTCAGACATGAGGCCAGTCCTCTTCTACCATTGGACGTATCTTTTGGCAAAATTCCAAGCGAATCGGGAAGTCTGTTGCCTTCAGGTTGTTGGCCATTTGCCATTTTCTATGGGATGAGTCCAAATCATTGAGCATAATTGACTACAAGGACTGCCTGCTTATACCCAATTGAGCAGAAAAGCTGCAGATTCATTTAATAGCAAAAATTCAACAGAATGACATGGATGACATTTGGTCTCAACAAGACGGGGCCACATGTCACCCAGCCAACGCAACCATTGATATTTTAAGCACTGTTGTTAAAAATCGAAGAATCAGCCGAAGTAGTCACGTCAATTAGCCTGCTCGAAGCTGCTATTTGTTCCCAATGAACTGTTTTATGTAAGGAGCCTTTAAGGATAAATGGTACGCAAAGCATCCAGAGACAATTGAAGCGTTATAACATGAAATCGAAGTTGCCATTGATTCGACCCCAACAATCGAAAATGTACTAAAATTGGGTTGATCGAATGAGGTTCTGCCGAGCCTGTTGTGGTTTTCATGTGAATGATATTGTGTTTCATTATTAAATGATAGCGGTTAACATTTCCAGTAAAATCAGAAATTTGTACATTAAACTAACTTTAACAAAGTACAAAATTCATATAAAATCTTCTAAAAACAACATTTGATGTCTCATCCGGCTTAAGAGAAGGTAGTTAAAGAAATTTTGAAAATGTTAACCTTTCTAACGAAATGCGAAACGTGCAGTTACAAGGTCCAGTCAGCTTGAGTGAGGAAGAAGGCAGCACAAGTGGAAACCATGACAAAATTATTTAATTTGTTTATAACAAAATTTATTTTCGTTTTTCATTTTAGTTTATAAACCGGATAATCCTAAATCTCTGTTTACGAGAATTATTTATAAAAATATAGATAAACGCAGTAATGCATGATAAAATGCTGTCCCGCTGCCGCCTAATCCATACGAGTCTTCAGTGTTCTAGTGGTAATCTTATCCTTTTCAATAATGTGTACTGTGGCTCCCCAACCGCTGATGGCATCACGATCGAACGCATTAATCATCGCCTGTGATATGACCTCGAACAGTTGGTCGGGTTCCAAATCAGGCTTCCACAATGTTTCGCACATACCGTACAGTTGTTCACCGCATGTGCCGGCCACCACAAAGTCATCGGGCACATTTGGGCAGCCAATCAAATCCATATTACAGATGAACGGTTCCAAAGTCTTGGGATCCAAACCAGCTATGACTGGTTCAATGAAGTATGGTCCAAAGCGATGTTCGTACAGAAAGCTCGACAGCATAGCAGCAAATCGGGCAGGTGTCATTTCGCGATTCTCGCGGGTTTCATACAAGTTTTTACGGAACATTAGACGGTCGCGGACCGTCAGTATATCGGTCTGTAGTCCGACTAAGCCCAAGAACATGCGGGGATTGAACGTGAATACCTTTTCAAAATCAGTTTCAATGGTCTGAGCCTGTATGCCGAAACGACGATCGGTAGCTATGGCCACACACTCCTTGCCACGCATTGCTACCACGCAGCCACCATTATAAGCCAAGATTGACATTTTTACGATTTGTGGTTATTTTCTCCAAGTAATTCACTATTTTCTTAATGATTTGCACTATATTTGCAAACAAATGCCGCTGTTCCAAAGACGATGACTTTTTGTTTCTGCTGGGTTGCTGTGCTCAATTTTTTTTGACAGTATGGTTTAACCTTCTATACCCAACTGTGTGAACGCGTAGAGATGCCGTATTTAGGTAATTGTTTTCATACAGTAAGAGTGAGGTTTGAAACAATTTTCCACATTAGTAGTGTTTTTAACTAAACCTGCTAATAGCGGTTACAGACGACAGGGTTTATAAGTGTGTTCGTTTACTTTCCCAGTAAAAATTTGCAAGTTTATACTTTTGATAGCTTAAGGCCAATTTTACTCTCTTCATTAAAATTTGCAAGAAAGGTAAAGGAACAGCTTCCAGTAAAAATTTGCAATGAAACAGCTGTGTTTGTTTGCATTACATTTCATTTTATTTTGAATTTTAAAGTGGTAAGAGATTTGTAATAAAAAATGGACAAAAGAAAACTTTCTAATTTCAGTGATTAACATATATGTGACGCGCAAAATAGGAGAGCCATTTTAAAGATTAGGTCCCTTTCTATTTGCTCTTAGAATCGTCGACTTCACTTTCATAAAACGCGCATATCTCTGGGAGGGATCACTTTTGGGGTATGGGATCGGTCTCATTCGATGCTCAGATGTTGTCCACATCAAAAAAAGTGAAAAATTGATGAAAAGTTTGGTTCAGGAAAGCCATTTTAAATATTTGGTCCCTTTCTATTTGCGCTTAGAATCGTCGACTTCACTTCATAAAACGCGCATATCTCTGGGAGCGAACACTTTTGGGGCGTGGGACCGGTCTCATTCGATGCTCAGATGTTATCCACATCAAAAAAGAAAAAAAATGAAAATTGATTTTTTTACTCTTAGGTCCCTTTCTCTATGCGCTGTCACATATATTAAATAAAATAAAATAATAGTCCAATTTTTACTTACCTATTCTGTTTTTAATTTATTTTTTACTTTTATTTGTTCACATAAAACAGCTGATTTCAAACATCTGTGGTTGGCATAAATTTCTCCAACCAAAATTTGCAAACTCTAACAGCGAACTGTGAACATTTTCTTTCTCTGGCTCTCATTTACTGGACTTTTTGTGTAAACGAACACGATCCAGTAAAAATTTGTACAAATTTGCAAGTAAACGAACACACTTTATTTTGTATTAAAAAATCAGTCACGCAAATTCAATTTTTATGCATTCAGTAAATAGCTGTTTGATTGTCAACTATTTGACAATCGCGAAATCACAATTTATTTGAAAGTAATGCTCTTTTTTCACTAGGCACTTCTGAAGTGTTTTCAAAAGTTTGGCCAAAACAAGTCAAAATGAGACGTTTTCCCATTCAAATTCAAGTGATGAAAACGTCTCACTTTGACTTGTTTTTGTACGAAAGAGGAACGAAAATGTTTCACACAGGCGATGCCACCTTAAATAAAGTGTGTCATCTCCAAAATACTCGTTTTTTTATCGTTGGTTTGTCATCTCAAGGCAGACATTTTTAATCAATCGTCAAACATAGTTGGTGAAATAGATATTTTATGAAGTAAAAGTAAAAATAAGCGTGCTAAAAGAAAAAAAACCAAATTTAATTTATCCATTTGTTTAAGAAAAATATGTATTTCAGTATTCTAATAGTCACCACGTTGTTCTTTGTTTGTAAACAATAATGAACTGTCAAACGAAAACCAAAACGAGAATGAATACAATCACAAATTGTGTGAAAATTGGTTGAGACGTTTTGAAAAGTTTCGAGCGAAAACGAGAATAAATGGCTTAATGAAAATGCATTATAAGCTGAAATTGGCCCACAACGTTAAAATAGTACATGTACTACCAATCATAGACCAATTGACAATAGCAGATTTGATAATGCTCTTTTTTCACTAGGCAGTTTTGAAGTGTTTTCAAAATGAACTGTCAAACGACAACAAAAACGAGAATGAAAACGACCACAAATTGTGTGAAAATTGGTTGAGACGTTTTGACGTTTTTCGGAAAACGAGAATAAATGGCCTAATGAAAATGCAGTATACCTTCTGATTTAATAGCAGTCACTGATTGTGAGTACAGCGGTTGTTATGATAAGTTGTGACAATGATCCACTAAACAACAATAAAAAAAATCTAAATTAGTGGTGTTTTAGGTTTTCTCGATAAATTAGTCTACATCAAAACTGAATAGGTATAGATTTTTTTTAACAAAAAGTTAAATTTTAATGATGTTTATGGAAAAAGTAATACTGTACTCGAAAAAAATGTTGTTTTAGTAATTAACCTGGATAGATGCTAATACTCGATTGTTATCCAGGCTAAGTAATAAAACGGCTACAAAAACTCACAACATTTCTAATACTAGTATGGACTTTCCTTGAGACACGAACAAAATGTACACTTTTTGTTATCAAATGACTTAACTTTTCCGGTATTGCTACCCAGTCTTATTTATTTAGGCTTAACCTTAAACAACGCTATTGTTTATATATGTACACCAAAGAAAATTGTGCAACGAGATTTAACATTCGAGTTTTATTATAATACTATAGTATTATGACATAGCACGGTTTGATAAGAAGTTTTTCTTTCAGTAGATATGCAAGGAGTCTACACATGTTGCTCCATCGTTTCAAGACCTCTATATATGAACGTTTATATCTTGTGAGAGTTGCCATGTTATGAAACAACCTCCTTCTGCATTTGCTTAACTTCTCATTTGGTCTGTCACTGATGCAATTAATGAAAATGAAAAACAATCAAAGTAGAATAAAATAATATAAATTGTAATAAAATAATCAATGAAATATATTGAATCAATCAATCTTGTACATTTTTAAATGTATTTGAACTCTCATTTTAAGTTGTTTACATATTCATCTATCCCATCTACTGTAGGTACATTAGCCCGTAAAAATTCTCCGATTATCTTGTCGATTGATTCCTTTTAGTTTAACAAAACAAAACACTTGCGTTTATATATAGCATGGTGTGTCATCTAGGACTGTTTTTGAAAAATAAATGCTGTAACTCATTCAACGACGAGTTTTGGAGTTGTGTTAAAGAGGCGTATACCCTGCTTACACTACACGTACGTAATTCTGTTTGACAGTTACGTTTGCTTCGGTATTCTAAAGAGAAAATGTGAAAACTTTCTTTTCCTTTTTTTTCTTCATTATGATTGTAATTATTTAATTAGAACTTATTTTTGTTGTTGTTTATGTTTTTATATTAATTTTAAAAGCGACTTTCGCATACAAATTAGAGAATCTGGTAATCAGAAGCTTATTCAAAATGAATTATCATCAACCAACGTAATTCGCTTTTAGAATTTTGTATGGTTTATTACGTAATTCGCAATGTTAAACTACGAATGAGAGCGTGAATTACGAAAATTGACTGAAGTGTAAACGCCATATTATAGAGGTTTCGATGGAAAGACTAATTCTGCCAGACTTACGGAATCTTGGTATAAATTATTGAAGGTTTATCCCAAAGACAATGAAGCTACAAGATATTATTTGGCCTCTTTCTGCAATCAGTTAATTTAAGGTTTTACGCACCAAATTCGTTTTTTAATCTGGAATCCCGAAATTATATAAAATACCAAAGAAATGTGTTGCAGCATATATTCGCTACATTTTTGCGTTGAAAAGATGTGTAAAAAGTTGTTTTACTATTTTTTAAGCCTGTTGAAATTTTCATCAATACCATCTCGTGCGCATGAACCCCAGAAATAGAGCGGTTAGGACCTCTTTCTGGAAGTGAAGCTTTTTGGTATAACCCGGACCCAAGATCGAAGCTGTGAAATTCAGACCTAATCGCGGCTAAAGATTTTTAAGGTTGAGAACAGTTATTATGTAAGTAATTCGTACTTATTTCTTTAGCGGATTAAAGCTATCTCACTTGCTAACGGTGTTGCTTCCATAAAAATGCTAGTTAAGCAACAGTAAAAATTGAAGCTAAATGATCAAAAAAAACCAACCGGCTTTTTAATTAAACGCCGCCGCCGCCTTCCTTTTGTTTTGTTGCGCCGCAGTCGCCAATTCGATTTGGCACCATTCTGTGATTACCCATTGCAAAAAGTCAAGAAGTTAAAGAAAATTGGAATAAATAATTATAAAGGAAAATATATCAAGTATCCCTAAAAGCCACCGTTACCTTAACCACAAATGAAAACAATTTTGGCCACACGCGAAGAACGAGCCGGATAAAAATAAGATAAATTCAGACTAGTTGTGAAATTATAGAAACAGTGAGGGAGTGTGGTGTCAAAAGACAAAATAAAGCAAAAAAAAGAAATACGTCAGTGAAAAAGGGTAAAAACGACAAACACCTTCAATTTCATATAACATATAGAAAAACTAATTTTAATATCATCCCATCAAGTTAAAACAAAAGACAACAAGCTAAAGGGCAAACTTTACCAACAAGAAACACCGATTGAAACAAAAGAAAAACGACCCCCGGACACACGGACAGGTGGTGAAGAAGAATTTGCAAATCAGAGCGGTGACGCCTCTTTGTTCGACACTACTGTAGCAGGCAAAGAAGACAGAAGATACTGCATTAACTATAGCATTATTATGGCTGAAGCTGTGGTAGAGGAAAGGCCACCGGTGCCGCGTTTCTATTGCCACAAGTGCGACGAAGAAATCAACATTCCCAACACTGACTACATATGCCCTATATGTTCGGGAGGTTTCGTAGAGGAACTACCACCCGCGCCCGCCTCTAATGCAGCCAGTAGCAGCAGCAGCAATGCGAGTTTTATGGGTTCCAACGATGATCCTCAGTTGGAGGCTCTTAGGGCACAGGTTGCCAATTTGTTGGCTTCGCGTAATGGTCCCAATTTGGAGATCAACATAAATCCTAGTTCCATTCGCAGCCAACCACGTGGTTTTATACCTGTGGTCCCGGGTGGTGGCCGTGTGCGACCACAAAGCTTGGGTTTGGATAATGTTTTGCTTGATTTTTTGCAATCTATTTCGGTTGGTGGCTCTGGTGCAGATGGTGAAATGAATCCTTTTGAAAACTCCCAATACCTAGTCATGGGTAGTTTGGGCGACTACGCTTGGGGTCGCGAAGGTCTAGATACTATTGTTACCCAGCTGCTGAATCAAATAGAAACCTCTGGGCCGCCGCCATTGGCTAAAGATAAAATCGACGAAATACCCAAAGTGGAGATTACAGCCGAAGAAGTTGAGCGTAAATTGCAATGTTCCGTGTGTTGGGAAGACTTCAAAGTGAATGAATTGGTACGCAAACTGGCCTGCTCTCATGTCTATCATGAGGAATGTATAGTGCCATGGCTGAATTTGCATGGCACTTGCCCCATATGCCGCAAGGCATTAAATGGTGAAGATGAAGAAGATAACGATGTTCACATGGAATCTACAGATGACCGTCAAACAATGTCGTCCGCGACGCCGGGTGTGCTCATGCAGGGTTGTCCCAGGCATCAACAAACCGGAATTACTAATCCTCAACATCGTTTGCATAACCATCATCATGGTGATGCTCAACCAGGTACAAGCAGCACCAGGAACGCAACAAGCGGCTCTGGTTCTTCTAGTCAGCAACAACAACAGCAGCGTTCAAACCCAACATCCGACAGTATTTTCGGTTTCGAGCGAATGGACAGTGTTGATTTGGATTAAATGATAGTTTAGATTAAGAGCTCTACTTTATTATAAAAAACAAAACAACATAAATGAATACAAAAAAAAAACAACTGATGCAAAATAACGGAGTTATTCGAAATGAAATTGACCTTTTCTACCGAATACAGGGATGGGACCTTCTATTAGTTGGGAAATAGTGTCGAAGAATACAATAATGGATTTCTAAGCAACAGACACATCATTTTCTGAACGAGTTTTTTTTATTAGTAAGTCTATAAGCATATGTCATACGTGTGTTACCATTTATTTTGTTTTTATATAATATATTTAGGTTTTATTTGTATTCGCCTTTCTGACAATTTCCAAGCACTTATCTTTCGAAAAATTTCACGAAATCGGATTACTATTAGAGAGGATGGGACACAATGTTGAAAACTTTTGAGTTCTTTGCACAAATGCTACACAATAAAAACATATTTGAAATTCGTAACAAAGCGAAATATGATGTACCAGGGTTTGATTAAATATTCCGGAAACTTCCATATTGTTTTGATTCATTTCCCATTCTTTATTCAATATATGCATCTAAATCATTAACATTTAAAGATGGTTTAAGCATCATTCATTCAAATGTTCTTTAAAGCTATTGCACGTTTTTATAAATATCGAGGGTTTTAAGCGGGTACGTGATGAAAACAGCGATTTGGTCCTTAGACGTTGAGTGAATCGTGATATGATGGATTCAAATTGAATGGTTTTACTTCTTACGGAACAAATCAATATCGATGTGTAAAAAATACGGAACTGAATTGAATAAAGTAATAATAAATTAAAACTTGCTGTTTAGTTGATTTCGAGCTGCTTTTCACGAATATGGCCTCCGATTGTCCACATGCCCTCTAGCTTAGGCGATTCTTAAACTGTTTTAATTTTAATTAAAGTGAATCTTGAATTACTCAGTCAAACTTTATCTGGTTGTTAACTGTAATAGCTTCCTATGAAAATACAACACTAGTAATAATCAAAAAATGTAGAAAGTAGAAACTTGCATATATCATCAACAATTCTTTTTCGAAATAAAAGCGCTACATAACGCTGAAAAGATAATTTTCTGCCATAAACACTGCGCTCACGTTTTTAAAATCATTTATTAAAAAACCCGAAAATAACGGTTTGTGTGAATATCCTAAACTAGAGCGAATCTGGCAAATCGGAGGCCAGATTCGTGAAAAGCGGTCCAAAAATTGACTAAAGTTGACTATCAAAACTCCTGCCGCAAATTTAGTGTTATTCGCCTATTTCAATTTAAATTTGAAAGAAGTGTTACCTTTTAAGCCTCATTATAGACGCCTTTTTTGGGTCTTTTTTAATAATCGAATCGGGATTTTAAAATTTAAATTGTTAACAATTTATAATTCTTTTTTTTATGAGTTGATAGATAATCGTAGGACTTAAAAAACTCAGATGTATTCTTTTCTAAGGAAAATTTTGGGATTTGCCATTTTCGCATATACAACTGCAATCGACATTGACTTGATTTCATGTCGAATTCTTTAAAAATTTGTATGAAAATTGAGGGCTGAAAGCCGATTAAAAAATAAAGCCAATGGATTTCGCTTGTGTATGCGAATGCCGTAAAAGATTGACTTTCACCAAGAACGACAATTTGGTCTTACATTAAACGAAATTATAAAACAGATTTAAAACAAAATTATAAAAAGAGCCATTTAGTCATTTATGTACGTTTTGACAAAAAGCAGCCAATGTATTAGCCTCTTGTCTATCCGATGCATGTAAGATTTTTTAGAGAATTTTTTTCAAAATTAATTTTTTTAAACTCTTATTAAAAACAAATATTTACGCCGGAGTCATCCCACATTCGGTTTATTTGTGGTTCACATCTGCTTTTGCCTCACAAAAAATTTGTTAAATGGACATTTAATTATTTACAGGTCTGAATTTGTTGTAAAAAAATTTTAAATTTCCAGAAGACGAAAAAGAACTTTGTGCAATAAAATTCCTAGGAGGTTAATACCTCATTTACTAGGAATGTAAGTGTGTCCAAAAGATTTTTTTTAAATGAACTAGAGTATTTTTTATGCTTGCATTTTTGTGTGCTGCTTAATTTATATTTCCCAAGTGTTCTCTCTACAAAAGTCGGAGACAACATTTTAAATATATCTTTTTGCTTTATAGAATTCCGGAGACTCCGTTGAAACCTTTTTTGTTCCTTACGACCTATCTTACGTTCGTGCTACTCCTACTGACTTTCAACTTGACCTCATGTTTCCTTTCCAATCGCCTATGTGAAAATTTAAAAATCCAGCTTTAACGGTAGCGGAAATAAGATGAAGTAAGTTAGAGCCTGAGCACATTGACTTTTTCTTCTTACGCTGATCTTTCGGTAGACATGTCCCTGTTGTATAGCGTAAATTTAAAAACTCCATTCAATCAATTTCATGGTGTTTACTATAATTTTGATAGATTTATTTTTCTTGATAAAGCAACAGCAGCTATTTTACTTTTTATCTTCAAACTTGTTATGTTTTGTCCTCCGCATAATTTATAATGCATAATTTTGCTAATTTCTTAAACGGAGTTCTGAACATTCCGGGGCCTTATATTAATGGGATTTAAACTTCCGAAAATAAACAAACATAGATAAGACTGCTTCCAGAACATGTAGCATAATAAAAAAAGGAATTTTGTCGAATTTAAAATTTTAATCATCAAACATTACAACTTTATTTGCTGGCGTTTGCCTAAATTTAACCCCAACCCTTTAACCAAAAAACTTGCAAAAGATTTTTAAAGCATTTTAGTAATGAATTATGAATTTTAAATCTTCAATAAAGCCTTTTTTACCGAACTTGTACTTTTACATTTTGTGACACTCCAACTATGGCGTAGATCAGTAAGGTATTTCCTATTATGCCACTCAATTCCCACGATTATAAGATTTTGAAGGGTACTTCTTCCATTTATTATGTCTGAAAAAAGTCGTTAATTTTGAATCATTTGAATATTTGTATTACTTACCAAAGAACTGTTTTATATTCCTACAATAAAAAAAACAAATTGTTTTTAAAAAGTCACTTAATACTATTACGTTGATCTTTCCTTTATAGTTATGGTCCCTGAACAAAGGTCAATTTCGCTCTAAATTGTTTGTAAGCTCAACAAAAAAATCAATATATTCCTATTGTGTTTATTCTGCTTTTCTTTACTCCCGCCACTACAGAAATTTGTATTACCCAAAAAACAAAAATAAATAAAACCTTGTTAATTTCTCAACACAATAATCATAAATACTTACAGGCGGTTTAAACAAAATTTTTATATAGAAAATTGCAATTTTTTTACCTTTCGTAAGTTTTTATGAAGATGTCCCTTAATTTTGTAAACACTTATTTAAAAAATCGACATTTCAATTAAAAATTGAAAAATATATATTATTGTAACTTTTTTTTCTTAAATTTTAATCATAAAAGTTATTAAATAAAGAAATATAATTATTATTGTAATATTTAAAAAGTAAATTCATTTCATTTGTAAACACATCTGAAAATTTATAAAAAAAAACACTAAAATGAAAATATTAAAAATATTTTCCAAAACATACAAACTTAAAATGAAACCAATAAAAATGTTTACTCATAATCTATTGTGTGTTACCAATTAAACGAAAAGTTAATATAATTTATTATTTTTCATACACCCTACGCAGAACTCTATTGATAAATGATTACAATCTATTTTTTTGAATTATATAAATATTTTGGTTTTCTGTTTTATTTTTTTTTAATAAATTTAACACAATGCATAGAAGAAGCCAAATGATTTCTTTATATTATTGATTTAATTATTTAATAATGATATGAAATCTAAATAATCTTAAGATAATGTATAGGTTTCACTACAATGACCCGGCATAAGTTGCATGTACAAAGTTTGAATATAATAAGAAAAAATGCTTTTTAGGAGAACAAAAAATACTGAACCAATCTCAAAAGATCATTTTATCAGAATAAGTTAAGGTCTTAGAAGTCTTTAACGGATTTTAATAATGTACGGATGCTGGGATGAGAATATTTTTTTTTGTTTATATCGTTCTTTGTTTATCTAATTTTCACTTTATTAAAATTTTTTTTGTTTGCATTGCCAACTTTAGAGTGGGTGGGTCTTTTGCTTCGTTACTGCTTAACAACTGATCTGGTCGCAACGACTTAAAGGTCAGAAGATAGTAGTGTCCCAGAACCCGGATGTTTTAAAATGCTGGTTATCGGTTTATTCGAAAAATTCGAGAACACGGCTAAAATTTTCTATCATACACGGTGAAAGCGGTTATTAATACCATCGGTATATAAACTCAAACATAATTTCACATAATGCTTCTAGAGCGGTAGTTTTAAATAGGATAGGGTACTTACATGGGACTACAAATACATAGTGGATATTTATTTTTTGATTATAAAATTCCGACCTGTACTTTGGTTTTAAACGCAGATAGACAGAGATCGCTACCTTCTCCAATTATGCTTATGTTCTTATATTACAAAAATACATACATAAAAAATGTTTGCAACAATGATTTCTGTTGGACAAATCAAAAAGAATTTAACAGCAAGAGATATATTATTGGCGAATTCACATAAGATTTATGCCAATTTTTAATACAGCTCAATAACTTTTTACACATTTTTGTTAGATTTTGACCAAAAACCCCATTTTAGTTGGGCTTGAATACGCCCAAAATATCTTTTATTTTCTTCTTTTTTATATTTGTTGAATATAAAACATAAAACCAATGTTTTTAAAGCAAACTTCTTCTTTATCATTTAATTTTTAAGTATTTTTTATCATACAATAAATGTCGACAAAGATTTGTTAATAACATATATATTTATAATAACTTTACTTACAACATTACTCTCAATTTAATCTGCTCAAAATATTTGCAACTTGACTAATTTTTTTTAATTACTATCATAACCATGTGATTTAATGACTTCTGCTTTTCTTCTTGGCATGAACTGGATTAGATGATCAACAATATTAATTGAGATGCTAATCCACATATCTTTCAGGTCAGCATGGGGATTCTTAGGGATTTTGTACCAAATTTATCGTTTCAAAAGCTCCCTTCGGACCTTAGGTCAGGTGACTGGGTGGGCCAGTCAAGCTCACACTGTTTGTGTTAATCGAGCCAATACACACAAGCAAACGCCGAATTCAAAGATACGTTTGACTGCATTTCGTCGGACAAAATGGTTTTTAATCCTCTGACCTAAAAACTCCATCGGGTTTATGAATCAAGCTAATTCCCAGCCCGAAAACGCACCGCCACATAATAATGTTGCTCCCACTATATTTGACGACACTTTTTGTACATCTTGCAGAAGCAATTATCCCTTTTTGGCCTTTATATCAGATCTTGCTATCCAAATCGCGTAAAAGATATTTTTGATTCTTCAGAAAATATCACTCCTGCTCAGAGCATTTAAGATTATTTTCCCATAAGCTAACCCACTATTCATAGAAATGAATTGTTTTTTAGTTGGGCTTGAAGTTCGGCTTGTAAGCCTCTACGTTTCAGTTTCTTTGAACGATCGTTGAGTGAATTATTCTATAATTCTGTTAATTTTTCGATCTTTCGTTGTTGATTTACCTTTTTTCGACCATTTTGCACTGCTTGATTTGTGTACATTATGGTTTTACAATATTTTTATTTGGGATAATTTCAATTTGCATTTTCACAATTTCAATTTATGTTTCTCAAAATCAATTTGTATTTTTTCAATTTTCGTTTTTCAATTTCGATTTGTATTTTCTAAATTTCAGTTTGCGTTGCTCAAAATCAATTTGAATTTACCTTTCTCAATTTCAATTTATTCAATTTGCATTGCTCTATTTCAATTTGTATTTTCTCCATTTCAATTTGCATTTTCTCAAATTCAAATTGTATTTTCCCCATATCAAATTGTATTTTCTCGATTTCAATCGGACTAGATGTTGGGATAAATAGTGCTTTGGACTAGCGAGTTTCACTGTAGTCCCATAGAAAACAAAAACTAGACAGATTATTAGGTAGTAGCAAATGTTTTGAGCAGGCCAAATCTTGTGTTTTTTATTCTTGGAAAATACCAAAAAAAATATTAAAATAGATTTAAATTTTCAAGAGTATTTTAGAAAAATGACCAATTTAAGATAATTCCTAATTTACTCTATCGCATATTAAATCGCATACAATTCGATGAAAAATAACATGACGCAGGTATTTTTTAATGGTATTTTGTCCTAAAGGCGTCATAGCTCTGCATCTGATGCGTATATGATATCAGTGATGCAGTTTTTTTGCGCACTTCGGTTGCAATAATGATGTCTTTAATTGATTTTTTCAAGTCACTGTAAACAAAACGTTCTGAGTACGTTTATGCTAAAAAATGTCAAACTTTCTAATGGAAATGTCTGATGGCGCCTGGCAACACTTAGTTTTGCCTAGGCCAGAAATATATATAGCAACCCTCGTATAATGTTTATTACTTCCCAGTAAAGAAATGCCTTTTTTCGAATCGAAATTACATGTTCAAAAGTAAAGCAGTGTTCAGAACGACACGATTGTCCAGTCGCATTTATTGTGCCAATATTGCCGCCTCATTCTTTTATTTATTTTATTGTTTATTTTATTCTATTTATTTAATTTTATTTAATTTTAATTTTTTTTTATTTTATTTATTGTCTTCATTGTAATATGAAGGGTGGTTACATTTTAAGGGCCGATGTTGATTTTGAATAAAACACAAATTATTTAGGAAGTTATTGACATTTCTTTTTATTATGATAATATTGGTACGGTTCAATTAGGTATGGAACAAAATATCGGACAAATGGCCGCCGCAACCTCGGCGGCACACCTCCATCCCATGGTCCAAATGTTCGATGACGCTGCGGCATAATTGAGGTTCTATGTCGTTAATGTGCCGAATTATGTCATCCTTTAGCTCTTGAATTGTTGCTGGCTTATCGACGTACACCTTTTGATTCATCCATGTCAATAAAGAAATGAAATAATCCCAAAGAAAGAAGTCCAATGGTGTCAAATCACATGATCTTGGTGGCACATTAACATCGCCATGACGTGAGATAACACGGCAATTGAATTTATTGCTCAAAAGAGCCATTGTTTCGTTAGATGTGTGGCAAGTGGCACTGTCCTATTGAAACCACATATCGTCCACATCCATATCTTCCAATTCGGGCCATAAAAAGTTCGTTATCATCTCACGAGAGCGAACATCATTCACAATAACTGCCTGACCGGCCTCATTTTGGAAAAAATACGGCCCGATGATGCCGCCAGCCCATAAACCACACCAAAAATCCACTCTTTGTGGGTGCATTGTTTTTTCGACAATAACTCTTGGATTATCATTCGCCCATATGCGGCAATTCAGCTTATTGACGAATCTACTGAGGTGAAGATGATTTTCTTCGAAAATTGATTTTTCATTTTCATAATACATAAACCTAAAAAACTTTAACGCGTTGCTCGCTTGTGAATCTTTCCATGGTTCAAACTGAGTTAGTCTGAAATTGAGAAATATCAAATGAAATGCACAAAGAAACTTGACGTTTAGGCGTGGTTCAAATTCAACATCGGCCCTTAAAATTTAACCACCCTTTTTAAAAGCCTACGACTACTCAGCGGAATCGAGTCGGTCTCAACACTACCTAAATAAAGTTCTGCAAAAATACTGAAGTAGCGAAAAAAAACTAACCAGCCAAGGTAAAAAATACGCAGCAAAAAAAAATCTAAAATGCTGCATGCAGCTTTTTTTTTATTAAAATACTACTGAATCAAATACGCTTTGGCATTTAAAAGCGTAGGTCTGCGGAAACAGTGTGCTACATTTTTCGAAGCAGAAGCGTTTAAAAAAAAAGCTTTAGTGTGCTCGAACCTTAATGCCTACAAATTGAACTCTGAACATCAGAAATTTTTATGATACACATTTTATTTGAACATTGGCCGTATTGATTAGAAACTCGCCTTAAAGGTCGCTAAGGCGATAACTTCACACAATTTTTTAAAAATAAAAAAAAAATATTTTTAAAACCGTTCGTTTTGAAAAATTAAAGATTAAGATAATATCTTGAATACTTTTTTAATTTATAATATTTTTTTTAAATTGATAATATAAATTTATTTGGATAAAGAAATTTTATCCAAAAAAAGGTATGCCGGCTAAATCTGCCAAAAACAGTTGGTTTTACAAGGCATGTGGGGATGCTGTCAGATCGCAAGTGGAAGCATTCAGAAATTGGCGTTTGAACAAAAACGTCAATACTGAACTGCTGCGTAAACAGACAAGAACTTCGTGTGTCCTTTCCTGTTTCTTTTCGCCTTAAACTTGCTTACCGTGAGAAAGTTTTTCCAGCGCGTTGGAATGTTGCAAACGTTCCCAAAAAGGGTGAAGCTAATAATCCTGCGAGTTATCGGCTAATTTGCTCTACACTCTCCAAAGTAATGGAGAGCATAGTTAACCACCATCTTGTGAGGCATTAAGAGTCCAACGTCTTACTTAATGATCGACGGGAGACCTGTTGGCGTTCCTTTCGGAGCGTTGGGGTCGGTCTATACACCAGTTTGGTGAGGTTAGGTCGTGGCTTTGGATATCTCCAAGGCCTATCAAAGCTTATCGCTTTTTCTTAAAGATCGCAGCTGTTATAGATGGGTTCTCATCCAACGAACATAGGTTAACCGCAGGTGTACTAAAGGTTTCTCCTTTTTTTCTTATTTTCATTGACGGTCTTTTGGGTCAGACCGAGAATCCAATCTACTCATTTGCTGATCGCAGCAACCTCTGACGCTTATATTCATTCGTTCGTAGGCCTAGTCTTCAAGATATCGAAGACAAACGATGAATTTTGGATGAGGCACTTTGCCGGGATCTACAGTCGATTTCCGAGTAGGGTCAAATGAGTAGAGTGTATTTCAATGCACTTAAAACACAGTGCAGTTTGTTGTTTCACAAGCGATTCACTGACCTAACGGTGTCGGCAATTTCTATTAATGGTATGGATATTGAACAATCTGATGGGCATGAAAGTATAATGTGACGGTTGTTGGACGAGACACATATATTTCAAGTGCCACAAGAAGCACCCAAGTGTGAAGACTTCCTAAAGCGAGGCAAGAACTATTTCACTGCTTTGATTTTTTTAATGTCTATATAGCTAATATTAGGCCCAAGAGGGAATACAACTCTAATAAAGGGCAGGTGCTCCAAAATCATAAGGATGTTCGTCAGGATGATGAACGTAAGGATGTTCCTTGTACGCAATATTTCAGTTATGCACAATCGTTTCTTTTCGATTAGCCTGTTGATCGCACGATACACTACAGATCAATTTTTTTTTTGCTTCTAAACTGTCCGAATCTGGAATCAACTTCCGGAAAATATATTTACCACTAATTACGACATCCAGAGGTTCAAGACAAATGTGAATAAGCATTACTCCCTCTTTCCTCCCATCCAAACCCTTCCTTTCCACACATGCACTGCATATATAGCGGACATTCCCTGAGAGTTGTTAATATAAAAAATAACGTAGTGCATATGATGAATAGAAAGGATGATTATCTGTGTACAATGAATTGTCTAGAGTTCTTTGCAATTATTTTAAGTCATTTTAGGTCCATGACAGCACTTACTCTATTAATAACCGAACACCAAGTATGGATGTGCGTAGTGTTTCCAAATTTTGCATATACGAACGTACTGCACGTCAGCTGCACAGCAGAGTTACATTTGCATTCTTTGGGAAATAATCTAGATATACAATTTTTCCACTAATCTTCAATAGAACAGTTTGTATTTAAATGTATTTCGTGTTTTAATTTCAAAACATTGTCCATTAGTGTACCCAACGTAAAAAAACCTTCATTGTTGCCAAATCATTCGAGGACTGCTATATATATTTCTGGCCTAATAATGGGAATGCGAATATTTTTCATCAAAAATGGTTTTATAGTTTTCCAAAGTATTCTCCAGCATGTTTTATACACATTTGCATGCGCTTAAACCCAATTGTCGAAGCACTTTTCCACTCCGATGGAGATTGAGGAATAAAAAGAAGTCATTGGGTGCCAAGTCAGGGCTGTACGGCGGATGACCCATCAATTCGACGTTTTGGCCGGTCAAAAAGGCCCTGGTTTGAGCCGAGGTGTGAAAGCTCGCATTGTCATGGTGCACAATGATTCGTCTTCTCTTGTTCGTTTTTTCGAATTTCTCCGAAGACTTCAAGCAAACAAATTGTGGTGTACTACTCAGTATTGACCGTCCTACGTTGCTCAAGCGGCCAGTTTTGCCGAAGAACAGGCGACCATTTGCTTCGAAGTGCTTATTCCACGAACAACTTTCGTTTGATTTGGCTCGTCTTCAAAACTCACACGGTCGATTGCTGTTTTGTTTCGGGCTCATACGCATAGATCTATGATTCGTCACCTGTGACGATCTTATAAACGTCTTTTAAAGCACCGCGATCGTATTTTTTCAAAATTTCTTTGCACCAAACGACACGAGCCTTTTTTTTTTGAGCGATTGCCAAATTGTGCCGGATCCAACGAGAACAAACATTTTTTACGGCCAGGTGTTCATGCAATATCGAATGTATGCTGGTGGAAGAAATGCCCAAGGATGCCTCTATCTCACGGTATGTCACATAACGATCTTGCATTATCAGTTCACGCACGGCATCAATGTTCTCTGGCACAACGGCCGTTTTTGGACGACCTTCACGACTTTCGTCTTTGAGCGAGCGTGGGCCACGGCCAAAATTATTAAACCAGTTTTTCACAGTGCTGTAGGATGGTGCTTCATTGCCATACAAAGATTTAAGTTCATCGATGCACACTTGTCGTGATAATACATGTCGAAAGTCGTGAAAAATGATCGCACGAAAATGTTCAAGAGTTAATTCCATCTTTTGGCCAAATTGATTTTTTCAAGTCACTGTAAACAACACAAATGATAGTCGTACGTCAAAACGTTCTGAAACTTTCCAATGGACATGTCAGATGGCGCCAGGCAACACTTAGTGTTGCCTAGCCCAGAAATATATATAGCAACACTAGTAGTATTCTTTGTAAATTTCAAATAATCAATTTCATTCGTTAGCGGTGAATGTAATGCAATACGTAATTTATTTTTATTAACAAGTTGTTACTTACTAGTTGAAGCTTTAAAAATTAAAAAAACTTTTTTTTAAAGAAATGTATATTGAATGTAAAAGTTTAAAGGGTAATTATTAATTTTAATGAGCACTTTGTACGAGTATGCAAGGGTTTAACTCCTCATAGAATTCTATATTTTACGTTGACTTTTCACTCTTTGTACATGCTAACTTTTTTCGGAAGAAGTTTATGGACAACATTCAATTTCAGTTTGTTCCTTTATTTATCCATTTGCATGCATATTTACTATTGTTTTAATTTAAAGAAGAGTTACCTAAAAGATGAAGTAAATATTTAAAAAGTTTATATAACATTTGATAAACAAACAAAAAAAATGGAAAATCTTTTATGAACTAGCTTATAGTTGATGACAGAACAAAAACATACGGAAGTTGAAAACAGAAAAATAACATGTAACAAGATAAAGTTGAAAAAGAAAATAATAAAAATTATATTAAAAGATTTTGATGAAATTTATGTAGTTATTGTCTTTTGGCATAAGGGAAAAAACTTTCACTTGGACATTTTAAAAAGATGATTTTCGTGGCGCCCTAATTGAAATTTTTTGAGTTTTTCTTTACTTTCATTTTTAAGGTGTTTTTAGTAGGTAATAAGAAAATCCAAGGTGACATAATAGCCTTTTTTTCACAGATTTCGCGTGAGTTGTGTTCAACTTTATTTTTTTCTTTTCAGTGTTGTTTGCCTTTTCAGCATGGAAAGACTTACACCGAAACAACGTCTCAAAATTGTGCAACTGTACAATGGAAATGAGCATTCGGTGAGAAACTGTATTCGACCACAATTTTGTTCAGTGATGAGGCACATTTCTGGCTCAACGACAACGTCAATAAACATAATTGCCGCATTTTGGCTGAAGAGCAACCATAAGAGGCTCAAGAGGTTTCATTATACCCAGAGAAAACCACGGTGCAATTTATGGGCTGGCGGAATAATCGGTCCATATTTTTTCAAAAATGATGATGGTCGGAACGTTACCGCGAATGGAGCTCGCTGTCACCTTGATATCGGAATTTTTGTTTCCTGAAATTGAAGCCCGTAGTCTTGCCATAGCACTTGCCATACATCTGCTCAAGCAATGGATCTATTAAGAGGTCATTACGAAGAGCAGCCAATTTCACGTTTTGGACCGGTGAGTTGGCCGCCTAGATCGTGTAATATCACAGCTAAAGACTTTTCTTTGGGGCTACGCAAAGTCCCAATTCTATGCTGACAAACCAGCTACAATTAAGGTTTTGAAAGCCACACCGGTCGAAATGCTCGAACAAGTCATCCAAAATTGGACCCCCAGAATGGACACCCTGAAGCGTAGTTGCGCCTAACATTTAAAGGAAATTATATTCAAAAAATGGCATAAAATGTCCTTTCAAAAGAACCACAAATATTCAACATTTTATTTGATTTTTTTTATTTTGAAAAAATACCTTTATGAGTAGATTTATCACCCGATACAATACATACAAACATACTTTGCCACATACAATACAGTAAACATATGAGCGCGTGAGAATAGAAATACGACTGAGAAACAAACGAAACAACCCAATAGGACTTTTTCCGAATACTTCGGAAAGTATACAGGGATTGTATATGAGAGCCAAAAATCAACTCCATACATCTTCGCATACTTTGTATAAAGAAACGCCATGAAGTAACGAAAGTGAGAAAATTTCATTCGTGGGTGATGCATCATCAAACATCTTCGCATACTTTGTATAGACACGAAGATGGAACACGATGTGGTCTCCATACACTTCCCTATACTTTGTATGCGATTGTGTTTGTATATACTGAAGCGGCCATTCCTTAATAAATGTATATTGGAAAGGTATACTGACGGGCACAGTATCCCTATATCGTTTGTATACTATACGAATGCGTCTACGTATAGTATACTGGTCCTATTGGGAATGGCTCTTTTGCGCGAGAGATTCAATGGCAGTGTTATCTTACGTCGTAGCGATGTTAATTGTCCGCCACAATCAAATTTTAGCGAAAAAATGTACGTCAATAAGCCAAGAAGAACTTAAGAGCTAAAGGATAAAATAATTCGGCATATTAACGACATCGGATAGAGGTATGCCACCGAAGCCGTGTCTTGCGTTTGCCCAATATTTTGGTTCACACATAATTGTCATAGATCATTCTATCATAATAATAAAATGTGAAGATAATTCTCTGAAAACTTTTTGTTTTATTTACAATTAACATCGTGCGTTTTAGTAGGACCAAAAAAATACAAAAATTCAATTCAAGCCAATCAAGAATCGTTATTGTTCATTCAAAAGGAAATTTTATGCCATTTATTTAATATAATTTCCTTCAAATGTTAGCCGCAATTACGCCTCACAGTGTTCATTCTGAGGGTCCAATTTTGGATGACTCGTTCGGGCATTTCGATCGGTAAGGCGTTGGCTTCCAAAACCTGAATCGTAGCTGGTTCGCCATGATCTAGGCCGCCAACTAACTGGTTTAAAACGTGATATTAGCTGCTCTTTGAAATGACTTCTTAATCGATCCATTGTTTGAGGAGCTGTATGGCAAGTGAAACCGTCCTGTTAAAAACAAATGTCATCAAGATTACGGGCTTCAATTTCAGCACCATTCAAGGTTACGTTCCGGCCATCATCATTCTTGAAAAAATATGCACCGATGATTCTACCAGCCCATAAACCGCACCAAACCGTGGTTTTCTTTGGGTATAATGGCACCTCTTTAACCTCATCTGGTTGCTCTTCAGCCCATATACGGCAATTGTGTTTATTGACGTTGCAGTTGAGCCAGAAATCTAAAAAAAAAATTGGTCGAAAAAAGCGGATCTTCTTCGAGCTTTTGAAAAGCCCAAACACTAAAACGACAACGAGCAGGAACAACGTTAGGCTTCACTTTCTGCACAAGCTGTATTTTGTACGCTTTTAGACTAAGATCCTTCCGTAAAATGCTCTAAGTTGTTCCATACAACAAGCCAAGTTGTTGAGATCAAGTGCCAAATCTATTCCTGGTGGTTTTCACGTACACTCTCAGCTACTGCAGCTATGTTTTCAATACTGCACCCTGAATGTGGTCTATTATCTAATAGTGAAAATTGGGTTTCAATGTTGGCACTGGTATTCGGAACAGTGCGTTCGGTAGGCCTATCATGTCGACCATAAAAATGTCTAAGCGCACGAAAAACGTTTCTCGCCGAACGCGAGAATAATACAGTTTGAAAATTTGGAGACGTTGTTGCGATGTAAGTCTTTCCATGATGAAATGGCAAACAGTTCTGAAAAGAAAAAAATAAAGTTTAACACAACTCACTCGTAATATGTGAAAAAAACCGTATTGAAAAAATACCTCTAAACTGATAACCCGTTACATATTTACCTATATATGCTAAAGCCATATCGAGCCAGCTTTTAACTTTAGGTTCGGTTTGTCGGTAGGTATAGAAATAATACTGTGCGCTCTAACTTAAGAGCAGACTAATTTTTAAAAGCCTAACAAGTGGACAATCTTATATGATCTCCATCATGAATTCCGACCCAATATGGAAAACATTTCAAGAGGTCGTGGCATCGCCCACTTCTACATCGGAGTGTATTTCTTCTCTTACCACATCATATACATATATCAACTACTATCGTTGGTATTATTTTACGTAATATGGTCTCTTAAAGTTCAGAGTTAAATAGGTGCTTTCAGGATCGTCTATTTTCAATTCAACATAGTTTATAACAACATAGTATTTCTGATTACCGGTTTCTCGGGAATTTTATTCGTGATTCCCGGGAAACTCATTACTTTGGCTAACACCTGCCAAATAATAAAAATGTTTAAAAAAGCCCAATTTAAAATTGCATTTCTTAAAAATATGTTGTTGCAGAACACAATAAAGAAATATATCTCGAATTATATATTGTTACCAGGTCAAATTCAATGGTGACAATGTTGGAAAAGTTTTTACATTAAAAAATTCTATAATAAAAGTTATTTTTTTAATAAGGACAAATTAAGCTATAGATTGAAGTTATTGTTAAAATAATAACAGATATATTAAAAAATTTAAAACCAAAATTAGCTGTGAACGCGGTTTACCGACAAAATATAAATTTATTAGCCGCGGTTGCAATATTAAAAACATTACAGAAACTCAAAAATAAATTAGGACACTTATATTTCGTCAGTTCTGTATGATCGTTAAGATGAATAAGCTAGCGTCAAGCGTCTTAAAAGAGCAAATGGTGAAATATGAATCCGAAGGCAAAAGTATACGCGAAATCGCGGAAATTTTAAATAAGCCATAGTCTAAAGTATTTAATATATCCAAAAACTAAAATAAACGGATATTTGCAAAGAAAAAGTGGTACTGGAACGGTTTCCAAAATTAACTCCGATGTGACCAAGAAACGTATTTTACAGCTGGTAAAAGAGAAGCCACGAATTTCGGCTGTTGATATTGCCAAATCATAAAACGAGTCATTCATTGTACAAGTAAACCAACAAATCATCAGAAATGTTCTTCACATCAACAATTACAAAGCATACACGCCTAGAAAAAAATAGCTTCTTTCAAGTACCAACGTCAATAAAAGGATGACATATGTCATAGAATATGTGTGACAGCGCATAGAGAAAGGGACCTAAGGGTAAAAAATCAATTTTCATTTTATTTTTTTGATATGGACAACACCTGAGCATCGAATGAGACCGAGCCCATGCCCCAAAAGTGTTCCCTCCCAGAGATATGCGCGATTTATGAAAGTGAAGTCGACGATTCTAAGCCCAAATAGAAAGGGACCTCATCTTAAAAATAGCTCCTGAACAAAACTTTTCATCAACTTTTCACTTTTGAGCATGGAATGAGACCGATCCCATGCCCCAAAAGTGTTCCGTCCCAGAGATATGCGCGTTTTATGAAAGTGAAGTCGATGATTCTAAGCGCATCTTTAAATGGCTCTCCTGAACAAAACTGGGTTTTCTCATATTGAAAATCCGAAAGAATTTTAGAGCAACGTTATTATCACCGACGAGTCGATATTTAATATATTTGGCTCTGATGCACGAAGTTATGTCTGGAGAAGGGAAGGTACAGCACTCCACACCTCCAATGTAGTTGGTAGAATCGTGAAATAAATTGACTCACCGCTGCCATTGAAGAGATCTGGGAAAGTATTCCACAATATATTACAGAAAACCCAGTAATTAAAACGAACGAATATAGCACAAATATAAGCTTATAATTTTGAACAAATATAATAACATGGACTATAATATTTGTCCCATTTTTTTTCATTATTTTCACTGCTGTGTTGAAAAAAAACTATAAAATGTGAATATTTGTTGTTGTAGTAAAAAAATATGTATTAAATACTAACTTTTTGCTCTCCATCTCTTTAAAATTCAATAAACCGTTCGCAACTTGAACTATGAAGTCAGGTAATATGAGTATCCCATTTTATTTTTGAGTCACTGTATGTCAAAACATTTTTCTCATTTACACACTTTTGGGCGAACAAATTTTAGAAGCAGAAGCGAATCACAAAAACATTAGACAAGCTGGTCCAACCAAAAATAATAATAAGAAATGATCATAAGAAAACAAAAAAAAAAAACAAAGAATGTAACGAAAGGAAAGCCCGCCTTCATTGTACTGTCAACAACATCATTGTTCTACATATAAATATAAACTTTCATCAACATACATATGTATATACGTCTGTGTATGGACAAACGTAGATGTTCTCGTACTTCGTACTGAAAAAACGTCTGTCGGATTGTCTGCCAATATTGTAGGAATTATGTCAGTGAGTCGCTTGTGTCCTCACTCTTCGACTTAATACTTCGCATATGCAAAATCAACCACTGTTTGGTATACATATCGCCTTTGTTCCCAGAAGAAGGCCTTTGTGTTTTTCCGTAACTTTTCAGGAGAGCCAAAAAACTGAATTTTCAAAAATTAGTAATTGCAGTCGATTAGTATATAGTTTTGCCACGTTTTTACTAAAAAAAATTGAGTTGAAGGTGCGATTTGGTACATAGGACCTTTTAGAACAGCTTTTTCTGTTTTAAAATTGATAATTTTCCATTTCGTTTGGTACACCTTAAAATATTGATCTGATTACCTATAAAGTGTATGTTTTTTTATCATCGTACAATTCTAAGATGCTTTGGCAATGTCCGACCATCCGTCAATAATCAACCTAGAAAGTACAAAATTTTCAGAGAAATGTATTGTTGTTGCAACTGTTTGGTCTTCATAATGGACCAAATCCATTCAGAGGAAAAAGGGTTCTCTATACAAGAACTCAAACAACATCTGTATAAATCACACTTTTTGGGTGGTTTTTTCATAAGTCGGTACCATGGCTGCTGAAACTAGGTATGTCTGTCTTTTGGACAAGGCCTATTTAGGATCGAATATGACCCAAATCGGTAAATGTTTGGTCGGCGCCCTATAAACTACATTTATAGTCTAATCTCAACAGCATTTGACACGAAGTAGTTTCATGGCATGGAAATTAACTGTTTATAAGTTAGACCATATCGGTCCATGATTTTATACAACCCTCATACAAAGGTCCTTCCCGATTTTAGGCCCTGACGCTCTAAAAGCTACATTTATTGTCTGACTGGACAAATTTATTACAATCTAGTTCTATAAAATGGTTATTAACTGTATTGGATCTGGACATATTGGCCCATGATTTAATTAAGCTCATATACAAAGACTCCTAATTATTATGATTCTTGCTTTAAACATAATCCATGGTAGAAGGTATATAAGATTTGGTTAGACTGAACTTAGCGCCGTTTTGACTTGTTACTCATTATTATTAATTTTCTGTCAATTATATGGGCAATATATAAAAGGCCAACTAGAATTATTGATTTGGAAATTGAAAAGTCCTATGTGAAGAAAAAGCATAGGCCTTCTACAATAATTTTATAATAATTTCTATGAAGAAATGCACATAGGCCTTTTTCTAAATCCTGAACCAATAGTTTGATATGGTGGATACATGTATGGCTGATTAGAATACTAAAAGCAACAATAAAAAAAATTGCACATACCCTTCTGCTGGAAACTACGACGATATATATATAATTTGTTCTCAATCGGCAGAATCGGCTAGCCCAGCTCATTCTGTCGAAAATGAGGTCGCCCAAGCTGTTACCGTGAATGGTGTTCGCTATTGCGAGATGATAACGAACTTCTTGTGGGCAGAAATTGTGGATATGATACGTGGTTCCAACAGGATGGTGCCACTTGCCACACAGCAAACGAAACAATGTCTCTTTTGTGCGAGAAATTCAATGGCCGGATTGTCTCACTTTGTGGCGATGTGATCTGATTTGATATTTAAAAGAAAAATGTACGTCAATAATACTAGAACAGTTCAAGAGCTTAAGGATGAGATAATTCGGCACATATCGACATTAAACCTCCATTATGTCCCAGAGTCCATATATGGACCATCGGTTAGAGGTATGTCTCTGAAGCCGTGGCGAGCATTTGACCAATATTTTGTTTCACACATACTTATAATTGTCATAGATTCTTCTATCATAATAAGAAATTTTAAGATATGTAATTCTCTAAAAACTTTTTGTTTCATTTAGTACAATGAACATCCCTTTACAGTAGCCTTCAAGCCTAATTATACTATATTACATATTCATACAAAAATAGTTTTGATGAAATATATTTAACAGAAAAATAGGAAAATTAACAAATAATTTTACTTGAATAGTGGATCCCAGTCAACAATAAGAAAATAAAAATGTAAAAAACAAAATTGGAAAAACCATTTCAACAGAGTACTTATAGAATAGTAATAGGTGTATTGTCGATCTACGCAGAAAAACGCTGTTAGAATAAAAAAAATTTACGCAGATGAAACGAAAGCTGATTCCAGCTGCGAACAACTCGCACATGTTGTGACAGTTCAAAAAAGTGTGTTGTAAACTGCGGTAGTAAAAGGTGTGGATTCCTTGTAAATCTACAAAATACAAAATTTTCTCTTAACTACGGAGGTGAACCAGAATTTATTATCTTATAAAAAGTAGCTAATGTCCGAATATTAGAAACAGAATACTCCGAAATTATAAGGCATGATGAGAAATTTGAGGCCTTGGTAATCGGGAAACCGGGTCAATGCAAAAAAAAATATATTTATTATTTTTTGTTCCAAATAAAAAGTTTTATTAAAATTTGGATTCTATCCGATAGTTGCCCTCAAACTAGATGTAATTTAAAGTGAATACCAGCTGCAAAGCATGGTCTCTAATTCATTTGGTCCAATTTGTTGTATCATGCAAATTCCCTTATAAGAAATTGGGCAAACAATTTTCAAAAAATGTCAGGTTTATATCAGGTGGCAGTAAAAAGTCTAAACTGCGGTTTAAAAATTGCAGTAACATATGTTCAGTACAGTCGACTTTTCGCTTCAGCGTAGTTTTTACTACTTAACCAAAAGTCCTTTAGTGGGATTTTCGAAACTTAACTTAGGTTGGCTTTTCTGCATATACATAGGTGTTTTTTAAGGTAAATACCGGTCGTAAACATATAATCATAAATGTACTTTCGCTAAGTTGTCCCATCTCTGTTTGTTATTCAATCAATAGATCTACATCAGCTGTTGTTGGAACTCCTGTCGTGTTGCCATACCATCTAAAAACAACTTGTCTAAAAAATGTTTTTTTTTGCGAAGACAATTTCTGCATATTCGGGATATATTTGGTAACTTACTTCAAGGATATGTTTTATTTTTAAGATAAAATCCCAATAATTTTGGCATTTGCTTATGTCTTTCAGTGATTAATTCAATTGTATAAGGTCGATATTCTCCAATAATTGTATAAGACTTTGTTTACCTTTCGTTACCTCGGAATAGTTTTGCTCCATATGTCATTTTAGTGAATGCAGTTAGGAGTACTAGTGCGCTTCGCTACCCCCAAACATGTATTTAGAGAAATAAATAGAAGTAATATATTTTTGATATAAATTGTGTACCGATAAGTTGAATCTTGCTGTAGTAATATTACTTTCTGACTTGGAGGTTTTCCAACAGACGAAAATCCACGTAAAGTACCTACATATGTTAAATACAAGAATATCCGTCTATAATTATGTTTATAACATTGCTTTTAAAAAAGGGGCTTAGAACCGCCCACTATGTCAAAGTCTACATTTTAAGACGATCTGCTCAAAAAAGTAGTCATTAAATTGCTTTAAAAAGGGGCGTGGTATAGCTTACTTTTCCTCGAACGTATTTCATTACACATTAATATTATACTTATATGTACCGAATATGATGTTCCCAAATCTTATAATTTATAAGTTTTGGGTGTGTAAAGTTTTTGAAAATAGGGGCGGTGCCACGCCCCCATTTAAAAACGTATAAGTTTAGCATGTGACAATCACCTGGTCCAAAGTAGCATACTCTTAAAATTTTAAGACCTATTTCTATTGGCGTTCCATCGCAAAAACAAAACAAGTGGGCAGTTATTTACAAAAATAAATGTTTGCATTTCAGTGAAATAGTCAAACTTTTGAACGGTAGGACCTCTGGGCTTCTTTTAGGTAATTTTGAAAAGGTTAGTGGTAGGGCTATCTTTTAAGAGAAAAAAATCCGACCACTGGCTAATAAATTAGCAATTTTACCCTAGTACCCTCCGATCACCAATTTGAACATTGTCAAACTGCTGTCATTCGCCCCTTGCATTTTGCGGGCATTTTCTGTATATATACATTTCGCCAATTTTGTTCGCATCTAAATGAAACGACCACATGGTCTAGACTTTCGAAAAAAAATTTAGAAAATTAATTTTTTGGGCTGTTTTTGTATTTAACCTGGATAACTATCAGCCTCTATTCAGGCAATTTTTTTTTTAAAGATTGAGTAAATCCAGACTATTTCTACAGAAATGATCAATATTGTCACTTTTTGTTAACAATGACTTAATTATTGCGGTTTTTCTATCTAGTCTTAGTTATCGAGGCTTAACTTTAAACACTAATTAATCCAGATTATTTAAACCTGCAATCGAATTACTCTCGGAAATACACTAGCGATTGCCGAACAGATTATAATTACGGGCTTAAAAAGTATTTCCGAAATAATTTCGAGTATTCCCGTACCAATTGGGCGATAAAACATTTTCTTCAAACTGACTTCTATTTCTTGCTCTGGAATTTAGTTCAAAAATGTCCTGAGTGCCATTTATATTTTTAAATACCTCGAAAGAGAACTTATTCTTTGGGGTGGCAACAGTGGTTTTGACATTATGGAAAGATTGTCTCTACTTTAGTGATGTGTCAACAAATTGCTGGTAATTTCAGTTCATATATGTTTTCCTGTTTTCCTCAAAATTCCTTTAAATAAAAAGGATTTTCGCTAAACCAATCCTTCGTGTAGAGTATCCTACCACACAGTCTTGAATAAAACCAGTATGGACATCACACATCTGTTTAAGGCCGGCGTAATGACGGTAAAACTCCATCGCAAGGGAGAATCGGATCCCCAACGAATTTTGCCCAAATCCACGACAAACGTCAATGGTCAGAGGGATGAATTCTCCAGACAGGCTAAGGATGTGTGCAATAAAATCACAACGCTGCGTAACGTGCTAATAGAGAATCGTTCGGCCTACATGAGGATAGGTCAACACCTGAAGAGTGCGACCCAAATGACCGACGAACAGAGAAATCTTATCGACAGGGAGTCCGAGAAGTTTTTTACATTCTACACACAGTATTTGGGACAAATGCGCAACGACTGGAAGAAAGCCAAGCGGAAGCCCCAACAAAAGCATCACATTGAGGCCGTGTTAGAGCTGTTGTCGGACTACTTGAAGTCGGTGCAGCAAATATATTTGGAGCAGAAAAAGTATCGTGTACAGCATGAGCTGGAGACATATCGTTTATTAAAATTAGCCTCGGACAAGAAGAAAATACCCGTACGCCCGGCGGGAGAAAAGAAAAGGCCAAGGAAGACCTCGGCATCATCATCGACATCCAGCAGGGGCGATTTAGAAACGGAGCCGCAGTTAAGATCAGAACTATCTTTTCATGAAGATGCAGGTGAAGGATGGGACTTAGATGAGGATGATATAACAGCACCTGGGTCGATTTCAGAAGTGCAAGCTGGCGATTCTCCCACTTTACGCAGCACTTCCTCATTAACGGATACCAAAGCTCAAGTGGCTTTAGATGAGGATATACAGAAATCGCAACAAATTGTGGAGGAGGCTGAAAAGAATCTCAGCCCCGAAGATGTGCAAATGTTTGAGGAGGAAAACACGCAACTGTATCATGAACTACAGGGTCTATCGGAGGAGGTGGAAGCAATTGAAAAGAATGTCGTGGACATAGCCACCTTACAGGATATCTTTACCGAAAAGGTAACACTCCACCTGGCACATGTTCTATTTATGTTATATTTGATTATTGTCGTGCTTTTATTTATTTCAGGTTACCTTGCAGCAACACAATATCGAACGTATTGTCAATGCAGTCATTGGTTCTACGGAAAATGTCAAAGATGCGAATGAACAAATTAAGCAGGCCATACAACGCAATGCTGGCCTTCGTGTCTGGTCTCTGTTTTTCCTATTAGTTATGTCATTGTCATTGCTTTTCCTAGATTGGTACTACGACTAAAGTGGTGCAAGGTGTTTTGTTAGCGTTTTCTTTTTAACTCTAGTTGATTGTTCCTTGTCTTTTGCAATATGTTGTGTTTTTCTTCTTTGATACTGTTTTAGAGCTTAAGTTAATTGGAAAGTCAGTTTTTATATAACGAAATACAATATATTTTTACAACGTTTAACAAAAAAAAAAAACGTTTGAGATAAAATAGCCAAAAGTAACTCCTTATTAATCTTTAGTTGGGTTAGAATTTTAAAACAACTATTTTACCACTCTTATAGCAGGTACCTCCACAGTGAATGCAACTATTTCCATCGCCATATTTCAACGTTTAATTTACAAAGAACTATGATTTTCTTTTAAGCATGTATGTATATCGTAATAACGGATCCGTGTAAATTCAACTGCAGGCTTTGATTACGTTAAAAGGACGGTGCCTAACCTCGGTGACCCATAGGGCAATTGAAAATCGAAATTCATTGTGATTGTCCTTATTCCATGACAAAGGTTACGCTATAATATATGAAGAATGCTGCGCTTGAGCCACGACAAACCAAAAATTGTTGGATGTTCTTTCCGGAGTTGAATCTGGAATTACTTGTACGATAGTCGTGCCGACTAACCATCACACCACGCCGGGCAACTATTTGACAGTTATCGATATTAGATATTTTGCTAATTCGTCGACTTAAATTCTTTCCAATTTTTTTTAAAAAAAAAGTGTAAATGATCGCTTTAGTACAAATTTATACAAACATAATGTCGCTTGTGTAAAAGGTACTTAAATGCGGCGTGGCAATCAATTTTTGCTTATGCGCAGTCTAACTTATAGCCGATTTTCAGGAGAATCATATGAATATTAAAATTATTATGCGAATACCAAAAGTGAGGGGTACATTTTCACTCATTTTGCACTCATTTCTTTAACAAAAATATTATAGAGCTAGCCATTTAAGCGAACTCCAAGCACTAATTAATAAGTTATACGAGGGTTGCTTTATATATTCCAGGCCTAGGCAACACAAACTCTTGCCTGGCGCCATGACATTTCCATTGGAAAGTTTGACATTTTTTAGCATAAACGCACTCAGAACGTTATGACGTACGATCACCATTTGTGTTGTTTACAGTGACTTGAAAAAATCAATTTGGCATTAAAATGGAATTAACTCGTGAACATTTTCTTGCGATCATTTTTCACAACTTTCAACGTGGATTATCACGACAAGAGTGCATCGATGAACTTAAATCTTTGTATGGCGATGAAGCACCATCCTATAGCACTTTGAAAAACTCAAATCGTGGCCGACGCTCGCTCAAAGACGAAGGTCGTCCAAAAACGGCCGATGTGCCAGAGATCATTGATGCAGTGCGAAAACTGATAATGCAAGATCGTCATGTGACATACCGTGAGATAAAAGGCATTCTTGGGCATTTCTTCCACCAGCATACATTTGATATTGCATGAACACCTGGCCATAAAAAGGTTTTGTTCTCGTTGGATCCCAAACAATTTGACAATCGCTCAAAAAAAGGCTGGTGTCGCAAGAAATTTTGAAAAAATACGATCGCGGTGCTTCAAAAAACGTTTATAAGTTCGTTACAGGTGACGAATCATGGATATATGGATATGAGCCCGAAACAAAACAGCAATCGAGCGTGTGGGTCTTCGACGACGAGCCAATCCAACGGAAGTTGTTCGTGGAAGAAGCACTTCGAAGCAAATGGTCGCCAGTTTCTTCGGCAAAACTGGTCATGTGGCGACAGTTCCGCTTGAGCAAAGTAGGACGGTCAATTCTGAGTGGTACACCACAATTTGTTTGCCTGAAGTCTTCGGAGAAATTCGAAAAATGAACAAGAGGACGAATCATTGTGCACCATGACAATGCGAGCTCTCACACATCGGCTCAAACCAGCGCCGTTTAGGCCTGACTTGGCACCCAATTACTTCATTTTATTCCCGCACATCAAGAAAAAAAATGCGTGGCCTAGGCAGCACTAAGTGTTGCCTGGCGCCATCTGAGATTTCCATTGGAAAGTTTGACATTTTTTAGCATAAGCGTACTCAGAACGTTTTGACGTACGACCATCATTTGTGTTTTTTTCAGTGACTTGAAAAAATCAATTTTGCAAAAAAACGGAATTAACTCGTGAACATTTTCGTGCGATCAATTTTTACAACTTTCGACGTGGATTATCACGACAAGAGTGCATCGATGAACTTAAATCTTTGTAAGGCGATGAAGCACCATCTTATGGCACTGTGAAAAACTGTTTTTATGAATTCAATCGTGGCCGACGCTCGCGCAATGACGAAGGTCGTCCAAAAACGGCTGTTGTGCCAGAGAACATTGATGCCATGATAATGCAAGATGACATTCCGTAAGATAGAGGCATCCTTGGGCATTTCTTCCACCAGCATATATTCGATATTGCATGAACACCTGGCTGTAAAAAAGGTTTGTTCTCGTTGGATCCCGCACAATTTGACAATCGCTCAAAAAAAGCTTGTGTCGATTAGTACAAAGAAATTTTGAAAAAATACGATCGCGGTGCTTCAAAAGACGTTTATAAGATCGTCACAGGTTATGGATCTATGCGACCGTGTGGGTCTTCGAAGACGAGCCAAATCCAACGAAAGTTGTTCGTGGAAGAAGCACTTCGAAGCAAATGGTCGCCTGTGTCTGGCGGCAAAACTGGTCATGTGGCGACTGTTCCGCTTGAGCAACGTAGAACGGTCAATTCTGAATGGTACACCACAATTTGTTTGCCTGAAGTCTTCGGAGAAATTCGAAAAATGAACATGAGAAGAAGAAAAATGAACATGAATCATTGTACACTATGACAATGCGAGCTCTCACACATCGACTCAAACCAGCGCCTGTTTGACCGGCCAAACCGTCGAATTGATGGGCCAACCGCCGTACAGCCCTGACTTGTCACCCAATGCCTTCTTTTTATTCCCGCACATCAAGAAAAAATGCGTGGTCAACGATTTTCGTAGCCAGAAGATGCTGTTGAAGCGTTCAAAAACCATATTTTGGAGGTGTCTCAATCGGTGTAGGAAAAAGTGTTCGACAATTGGTTTGAGCGCAAGCAAAAGTGTATAAATCATGCTGGAGAATACTTTGAAAAACAATAAAACCATTTTTGATGATATATATTCGCATTTTCATTATTTGGCTAGAATTATACATAGCAGCCCTCTATTGTAGTGTATGTCACCTTAGAAAGGTAATATTAAAAAAAAACATTTATCTCATTTGCTTGAACAGTAACCTTATAACTATTCTAAAGATTAAGATATTGAGTTAGGTCGTATGAATAGCATAAGGATATAACAAGAATATCAAAAGTGGACAGAATGGTGCATTTGCAAGGGAGGTATCAGAATAGAACGTGTCAACCACTTTTTCATATGCAAAAACAAAGCAGGTTTTAAAATATTACGGTGTTCACAGTTTAATCCAATTTTACGCACTGGGCAAAGTTAATTTAGGTTCTAATATGCACTGAAACGGAATCATTTGTATGGGAGGTACCAGAAGGGGCGTGGCTTCGAGTAAAATTGTTTGTCACCAAGTTTGCCATATAACTTCCTTCTTAAATATTGATTTTTCGTAAGATCGTGCAATTAGTATAACCGATATTATATAATACTACAAGTGTGCGTAAAGGTACATTTGTGTGGATGGTACCAAAATGTATGGCCGATATTGTCCATTTTCAACCCCATAGGCCGTTTTGAAATGTTATGTTATGTACAATTTAAAAACGTTTCGAAGCTCCTTTCGAGAGTTGTCGCGCGAACCGACCGCACAGGCAGAAATGGCTTATATGACTTAAAATGTCATGAAACGGATTTATTAAAAATGATTTTTTCGATTTGTTACACTTTTTGTCATAAACCTCCAGCTTGTTAATCTCCAAAATGTAAGAACATTTTTCAAAGGATTGGCCTAAGGTTAGGTCGGGTAAGGTTCAAATGGTAGCCCAATTGCACAAAATAGAGAAATTCACTCATGTGCCTTAAATGTCATTGTTTAACACTGCTGAAAAGTTATGCAATAGAAAAAAGGGAGAAGGTTGAAGAATTATAGCGGAAAGAGAATGTATGTAGGCAGCATGTCCGATTCGTTAGATTCGTATCCGTAATGGTTTTCAGCCGGTTCAAGGGATTCGGAAGCAGCCCGACCTTTCAATGTCTGTTAGACTTGTGAAGTCATCGTAGAAAACCTTGAAAACCTGTACATGCGCATAGCAAATGTCCCGCTGACTCTTCTACAAAAGTCTCTACACGGGATACCTATGCGCACCGCCCCGTTAGGTTGTTATCGATCGTTTTTCGAAAGTGAATAGTCTTCCGAAAGTGAATTCGCCCGAACAATTATAAGACATATGCGATTAAAGTCAATCGGTATTGTTCTAACTCTCGCGATCATATGGTTTCTCCAGCCTAAGTCACATGCGGGGTTTTCCAACATACTTATACACCAGCAAACAGACTTATGTCATCAGCTCCTAGATAGTCTTTGGTTTCACCAGTATTAGGGGAAACCCGTTTTTTTGTGTGAACTACGTTGTGCTATCGAAGTCCGTGATCGTTTGTTAAGAAAAGGGTAAACGAACTTGATCCAAATAAATTGATAACAAATGGTGCTGCTTCCAGTAGACGGATTCATATTTTATAACTTTCTATTGATGGATTTTAACACACATTACACAAAATACCAAACAGATTACGTACGCGTACTTTGTTTGATAGCGTAAGGGTGAATTAGGCACAAGGCATCAAGTTTCAGATTTTTAGATCTTTGTCACACTAGTCGATTAAACCAAATAGTTATTCTAGTGGATTAAAAAAGTATATACTCAACTACTTAATGGACAGACCTTAATGTGAAACTAAAGCTAATTCATTGCAATTCAGACATGCATTTCTTTTTAAAATTTTTCAAAATATGAATTGATGCTCAGACACTGTCTTCGAAAAGGCGAAGTTCGCAAAGCGATACATGAATTTATGCAGGCTATAAAGAATTTGGGCGTCGACAAGGAAAAAAAATCATTTATTCCGAGGAGAGAAGAGACATAGTAAACGATGGCAATATTCGAGGATCGAGAAACTACGCCTTCGTCAATCATGCCACTTTGCTTGTTTGAAACGTAATCTGTGCGCCAATCGTGTGTAGAATTTAGAGACAGGACATGATAGCCCCGCAGAGTTAAACAGATATTTCTCCAAGGCGGGGTGATATCTCCGGCAATATTTAATTTCTCCCTCTCTAAAATCCCTGCACCACCAGACGGCGCTGAAATTGTCCTGTATGCTGATTATTGCACAATTCTGGCGTCAGGACCTTAAGTCGATGACAGAAACGACAAAATAAATTATCACCTTACTAATTTAGCACGTCTCTTTACTGCGAGATTTCAGATGTGCGGGTGTCCCAAAATCTTTGGAGTCACATTGAACAGGATCTGCACATGCTACAGCTATCTGATAAAATGAATAGTATAAACATGGTCAAGTCGCACACCGGCAGCTCTCGAGACCTCTAACAAAGCGGTAGGAAATCTGTAACGACCTATATAGCCACAGAGTAGTAAGCGAACGTAAGTATGACGCAGTGGTAGAATATTAAGACCTGTCCTAATAGAGTTCTTATTAAATTATAACAAAGAGAATTTTTCCATTTTGTAAGCGACTGAATACTTTGCCGATGACAAACACACGCTACCTAGCACTGATGATGGAGTTTAATGTTCATCCCTGATCCAGGAAAAGGTCTAAACAGCAATAACCTATCTCAAGAACAACAACGCTACATGAGTCGACCAAGCACCTGTATACGAACGGATGAGAGGAGTTGATAAGGTACATATATCGGCTAGTTTGCACTATCTGGAAGACCAAAACATGCACGAAGATTAGAGTTCTAGCGTCCAAGTGTCCAATTCACAAAAAGGGAGACAAGAACGGTTGCACCAACTACCGCAGAATTAATATCCTTTCCATCGACCATACTGTGTACAAGAATTAAGCACAAGTTCGCCGACATGATCCAATTGCATCAGGGTTGCATCAAGCCGAATGAACCAACAATACATTTTTATACTGTGCCTCCATACATCTTCTTCATCGAGACTTCGATAAGAGATAAATTACTTGAAACCATGTCGGCAAATCGGCTAACATCAAAATATGTACGCCTTTGCAAATGTACTGAGTGATAAAAATAATCTTAGTTAAAATTGGAAATGACCTCTCCGAACCATTAACTACGTCAAGTGGTCACAGACAGGGTGACAACTAATCAAGCTAATTCTTCAATATCTTAATAGAAAAAATCCTGGAAAACGCAAGCGTTAATTAAACGGACACAATTAACACCATGCGCCACATACTTTATGCGTATTCAGACGACATAGACATTGTCGAAAGGTCAGAGCCAGTTGTAACTTGAGCTCTTTCAATGATTGAATTGGAGTCGTCTTAAGTAGGTCTGATGGTCAATGATCACAAGACCAATTGGCAAACAGGCTTTATTTTGGGATCGGTAGACAGCTTAAGAACAGAACCCTTTCTCGAAAGACGATGTTTACACTTTATAATCCACTATCCGTGCCTTTATATGGCGCCAAAGATTTCGTGTTATCAGAAACGTATAAAGGTGTATTGACAATATTCAAGAGAAAATCCCTTTGTAAAATCTATTGCACCAGCTGCGAAAGCGGGGCATAAAGCATAAGCTGTATCTCTAATAGGCTGATGATGGGCCACTCATATGATGGTGTTTTTCTTAACATGATAGGGGTACGGCAGTCGGCTCTTTGCGATGTATGTGGAGTCACTGACAACTCTGGGCACTGTATATTTCACTGCACAAAGTACAATTCCTTGCGCCTCAATTACAACTTTTTTAATATTTTTTCGAATCTTCATGATATTTTTAAGAATCGAGACTTTAAGGTCTTTTCACAGTTAACAGCTTTCATAAGGGAAGCGGGTCTTTCGATCTAGAATTATTTTCTTTCAAACACACAACATCTCTTATGACGATTACACGAAGGAAGTAGGCTTTTTTCAAAGCCCAACGGACAAAACGTCAAGAACTCTGGCAACCCTGTTTTTCAATCAGCTGAGGGCATTGGCATGCCTTTGCTACATACTGGAAACCCTGGCTATTTACGTATATCGTTCCTGCCATATAAATTAAAGCCAAAAAAAACAAAAAAAAATAAGCTGTATCCCGATTGCGCTGGCTTGAATATCTTTCGAATGGAAACAAACACTCCAGCCAGAAATGCGTTACACGATAACTTCCAATATCGAAGCATTGGTGTTTGCGCATGGCATGGACCTTCATCTACATCAGCCATATAAATTAAAGCCAAAAAAAAAAAAAAAAAAAAAACATAAGCTGTATCCCGATTACGCTGGCTTGAATATGCTTTCGAATGGAAACAAACACTCCAGCCAGAAATGCGTTACACGATAACTTCCAATATCGAAGCATTGGTGTTTGCGCATGGCAGATACAATTCTTGTTAAGTAGTATCTGCTTGGGTATCTTCGCAGAAGTCATACCAACCACCATCTTAGGGACAGGATGACTCAGCCAGGCAGATCAGGAATGACCTTCATGATCTAGAGAGAGACCTTCATTATCTAGAGAGAGAGACAGGTCCAGCGATACAAGAGAGATCCTTTAGATCATCGAAACTATCAGGCAGGTCTGTATGATATTCACGCTGATGAAATTCCCGCCTCAATTCGTATCGTTAAGTCTGTACCGCTTTCCATTAGGGACCACATGACGTGCTGCAGATCTATGTACGGCCAAGCCCACTCATCTGACCCCCAGGTCTCTTTGGACGAACAGGACTTACAATACTATAATTATTTCGTTGTTACAAGAACGATAAATACACCAAAGCGCAGGCAGGGAATACCGAGACTCGCCGAAAAGACCAAGTGGAGGATGATGCGGGAATTCTTGGTTGTGATAACGGGAAGAAGCATGCCCAGTTCCCAAGTGCCTTTAAATCATTTATGGAGCAGTTCCGTCCAACAAGAAGTTGTGGAGGGTGTAAGAATAGAGAAGTCGCCACTCAATTTTTAAAAATAATTTTGGTACTTTGGTACCAGTGAGTTTTATAATTTTTATGTTTACCAAAATGTTAAACAGTGATTATTCTTCTGCAAATGGTGTCAATCAAAAGCAGGTTCCGTTGGGCCGACCCTCCACCGTTAGTGTCACAATACTTCATGCCGACGGAGCCGTTTTGATTTCACGATCGAACTTCACTTTAATATTCCAAAGAAGTTTAAATGCTACTTATTATTTTAAGTAGTTCTAATCCACTTCCTACCTTTCCTTTGTTTTATGAGTTGCTTCAGTCGATTCCTGGTTGAAGTTTTAAGTGGCCAACCCAACGATCTAAACAGCCAGCCAGCACTAATGTTTCAACTTTTCTTCTATTATTGTCCGTTACTGTCGATACATTTTGTCCAAAGTCCTGGTGTCCAGTGTTGGAAAGTTTGCATAATCTCGCCAAGTGTTGGAAAGCAACGCAAATATTACAGAGCCTTTCAAACTGTTTTTATGTCGATTGATATGTTTACCAAGAGTTTCAAACTATTTTAGATGTAATCTATATCACAACTGGTAGCTGTGAAATCTTCAAAATGTCCGCCTTTTGTTAAAAACGCTCAATTTAAAAATATGTTCACAAGGCGTGTTTTATTTGACAAGCGATAAAATCCGCTAAAAACCCCGCTGAAGGCTGGTACTTAGTTCGATGTTTCCTGGTAAAATATGCCAAACTCCATATAGCAAAAATAAGTGAACTTATTGCTAAATAATATATGCTGAATAATAAAGTCATTGTTCAGCATGGAAAAGTTTTCAAAAAGATTGACAAACGATGAAATATTTTCAAAAGCAAAAATGAAAGCTGGTGTTGCAAACGAAATGACACATTTTATATACCATCCACCCTTCAGTGGAGACGATAGAAACAAAACAAAAAAGAAAAAAAACGTAAAAACCCAAACAAAATTAGTCGACAATACTTACCTGGTAATGCCAGTTTCAGCAAACAAAAATGAATCTTGCTAAAAATTTTCTCGAGAACGAACTACCAGCCTTAAAGCGATATTTTCATTCTTTTGTAAAAAATACGAAGAGTTTTTTATTCACTTCGCTCGATATACATACACGTGTCAAAAACGTTTGTTTTGAAAACTTTAAATTTCCAGAACAAAATTTTTTAACAAAAACGCTTAGCGGATTTGCTTAGGTCCGCTTAATTCCGTTTAAAATAATGTCTTAAATTAAAGGATTTTTTACATTTTTAGCGGATTTATTCGCTTGTCAAATAAAACATGCCTACAATTTACAATATAAAGGGTACTTTTTCAGACGTGTGGTTTTCAAGAAGAAAAAAAACGCATTTAATTTAATGTTATGGCCAAGAATTTAGTTTTATTATAAGGATAAGGGTATGCCATTATGTTTAAAAAATTGATTTCGGGCATATGGCCAGATGAGAGGCCCAATTTTCGACCACTTTTTGCAGCATTTGGGGCCGTATGTCATCAATAACGCGACGAATATTCTCTTCGAAGGCGTCAATGGTGTCGGACTTATTTGCGTAGACAAGCGACTTTACATAACCCCACAAAAAATATTGCAGCGATGTTAAATCCCACGATCTTGGAGGCTAAGCCACAGCCCACGAGGCGAGATAATGCACTCCCCAAAAGTTTTCTTCAATAAATTGATTGTTTCGTTGGCTGTATGGCATGTAGCGCCGTCTTGTTCGGACCTGAAGTCGTCTACATCAATGTCCTCCAATTAAGGAACTAAAAAGTCATTAATTAATGCTCTATAAAGCTACCCATTGACTGTAACATAATGGGGGCTTCATTTTTGAAGAAATATTGACCAATGATTCCCTCTGCCCATAGAACACACCTGTAACTTTTTTAGGGTGTAACTCAACAATGGCTTGTGGAATTTTATTACTTCAAATGCGACAATTTTGGTTTTTAACTACCCATTCAACCAAAAGTGCGCTTCATTGCTGAACAAAAGTTTCTTGTAAAAGCAGGATCGGTGGCCATCTTGTTTTGGGCTATTCACTACGATTTACAAACGTTGTTCTGGAGTAAGTCTTTTCATTATGAAATGGCAAACCAAACTGAACATAAGTCAAGTGACAGCTGTCAAAAATACCAACTCCAAAAAAAGTGTGGAAAGATTGAAAACCACACGCCTAAAAAACACTAGGTGTTATCCATGTATTTATAAGAGATTCCCTAGAGATGACCAACGACGTTGTTCGAAAGATTGGAAAATACAATTAACAATTATTAAAACGAAAGAAATTTAATTTTTCTTGTTTTTGGCGAAAGACCTAACAGCCCGACGAACTCAATACAGTTTACAACAAAATAGTCTACAATACACACAACTCTAACTTTTTTATTATACTTATAAGTATAAAAGTACTCTTTGTAAAATTCAAATGTCCTTGCTTGTGATTTAATTCTTATGTGAAATGTTTGTTTTTCTCTGGAAAAGTTACAGATAAATAAAACCATAGGACTTTTTTTATTTGTTAATATTTTTCATAAAGTTGTTTGATTTATTGAGATTTCAGGGGTTTTAAAATAAAATGTTGCTCATATACTTACATACTTAAAATATTACAAAACAAAAACTAAAATAAGTATTCATGATTTAATTGAGTTGGGTTTAATTCGATATAGTTCTATGTAGAGTATTGTTCATATATTTTTTTAACTACTTATTTATATATGTATGCATGTATATACATATATATATAGTAACTTATAAAAGGGTATTTAGTTCTTTTTCTATTTTCGGTAATATCACTTAGTTTATATACTACGTACAATTTTTGGATTTATAATTAGTTACCTTAAGGTATGGTGAGTTTATTTTTGATTTTTTTGCGAATAGAAGTATATAAGTTTATCAAGTAATTCGGTTTTTTTTCTCAAGAAAATTGATAAATTCAGGAAAAAACAACCTACAACTTTTAATTTTCTGCAGGAAATTATTTAAATTTGTTAATATTTTGTAAGCTATATTATAAATTTTTTATTTTAAACTTTTTGTAAATTTCTTGATTTTTAGAATTTGTAAAGAAAACTGCATTTTTTTAAGCTTTACTGTGAAATATGGTACAATAAAGAAGGTAGAGTTGAGCTATTAACTGATTAAAATGTTTCCTCATAGAAATTTAAACTTTAAAATTTGTAATTTCTATCGAACATTTTTGGCATTTTCTATTGTACTGTCAAGGTACAGCGAATTGTTTATTTGTTGTTGGGCTAGTGTCTCTACCTTGTTTATTGTACCATGCTTTGAAAATAATCTATTACATTTTTGCAATCACTGTAACATTACGCACAGATTATTCATTGCATAAGAATTGGGTCTTGTTACGGCTGACGTCGAAATACGTCTAGTGTATTTTGTTTTTGAAGTCGAATTTCGACAACCGTAATTTTTCACATTTAACGGATTTCCGCTGTCAAATTCCGTATAAATTGTAATAGATTTCAACATGAAATTCGTTTACAAATGCGAATGAGTTTTTAGATGTGTCAGTGCCAAATTTAATTTTATAAAAATCGACTTAAGACTCCACGTGAAATTACCTTTTTGCAAAACATTTTTCTATATCAGGAAAGCATCTCTAGTTTGTGACTGATTTGTGTTTTATTTGAAGAAGTGCCTATTACGTACAAATATCTCGAAAATATTTGTGAATAGGCCAATTTTCAGATTAAATTCTAGGAGAGAATTTTAATTACATTTTTTATATTCAATAAGAGTATACGACAAAAATCAACCCCTAAAATACTATAACCGATCCTTAGTTAGAATTTGAGTTCTATAGTACGAGAAATTTTTATCAATAGCCATTTATTCTATTGCGGAATTTTTTGAAACAAAATCAGTGTTTCAATTGGATTTTATACAAATGTTTTCGTTTTTATCTCATATAAACATTAGTAAATTTTATGTACTTTAAAGACCCGGGCACTTTTTATCTCTGGTTGTCCAAGAAATATATATTAAAAAATTACAAAAAATGCATGTTATTGCAGTGTCGGCGTAGAAAAGTCCTCTCATACATACGAGTATAGATTGCAAGTTTTTGACTCTTATTTTAATGGTTTTTAGACTACCGGAAGTTGAAAATACGCAGCGTAAGAAAAAAAGTTTTAGTGTGCCTGAACCTAAACTCAGCTGATAGGAAAATATTAACATATACAGTCGAACACGGTTATAACGCTCTCAAGGGATTGTATTTTTTTTTTGTCTAACGATTATCGATTTTTTCGATAAAAAAATTCGTTATATCCATGGTAATTTGCTCGAAAAATCGAGACAAATTCATTGGGATCGCACTAAACCGCATATTTCGTTATAAACGCGATCGATATAAGTATATTTTGTTATAAACGTGTTCGACTGAACAACCTTTTGCAAATGAATCAAAATATCTCTGACGACATTATGTTGACATATTGTTAGACGAGCTCAGTACTACTGGAGCAACATTTTTCCGCCGTCATTTCTTCGTATGTGAGTGAGTACTAGACTTTATTGTAAAAATAAAAAGGTTGCGATAATCAAGACTAATATTTCTAATGTAAAGATTTTAAAGTTCATCAAACATTTTTTTAAAAAAATGTCAAGGTAAAAAGAAATACTTGTTTTCATGCTGCATAATCCCTTTTAAGTATTTACAAACGAAATCGAATTTCGAGTTAAAATTTATTATAACGTGTGTCGCTATTTTATTGATATCTAAACCGAAATCTGTTTAAAATGGATTTCGGTTGTCTAGGCGAACAATACGGGCACATATACATTTGAAGTCTAAATTAGCTGGATTTCGCAACGAAGTCTATTAGGATTGTACGAAAATAAAGAGCCGAAATTAAATTAACATTTTTCAACTTGGGTGACAATTTAATTGAAATCCCACCCGAAAGCGGTTTGAAATGGATTTCGGTTGTATAGGCGAACAATACGGGCACGCATACAATTGAAGTCCAAATTAGCTCAATTTCGCGCCGAAATCTATTACATTCTCCCGACAGCCGGATCTATGCATCGGATCGACCCAATGGAGAAATTCTTCGGCCAAGTTCTGTTACCCCGCTTGTGCCGCAACAACAATAACGACGATATGTTGGATAACAAAGAGCCGAAATCCAATTAACCTATATTTCTTTAAAATCTGACTGTAATCTTTTTTGACTACAAAGTTGATATCATATTTTTAAAAGGTTTTTAGAAAAATACGGCAATGACAGCAATTATTCAGCAGCCTCTCAGAAAAAAGTAGAATTGCAATACCCCTTAAAACTCGGTGGTGGATTATCCGAAATCAAAAAACATTAGATAATCGCTATAATAATCGAAATTTAAATTTTTACGAATACTTTGAAGCGAAAATCGTGATATTTGCGAGAACAAAATCGAGTGTTTTGTAAATGTCAAAAAAATATGACAAAATTATAAAGTATCGGTGCGGTAGTTTTGAAGTTACAAGGGGCATCGACTTTGAAAACGTGAGTTGTAAGAACGACGCTTAAAAGATTTAAATAACACTGAGTTGTGTGTGAGGCAAGGTTACTGATGATGCCGTATCTTCGTAAGTTTTGCTCCGGTTCATCTCACACAATATTTTTAAAAGGTTCTTCACTCAGAAAATAATTAAAAAAAAGCGCAAAAATAAGTTTTAAAACATTACCAGACCTAGGAGCTTCTTATTTCTTCAATATCTTTTGAATATGTCGATATTTTAAAAAGGTTCTTCATGCAGAAAATAATTTAAAACCAATTTTTAAAACGTTACCACCCTTAGGGGCTCCTTCGCTTCGATATCTTTTAAACCAAAGCAGTTTAGAGAAATAAATAGCATTTTCGAATTTGCAAATCCACTTTGTCAAGAATGTAGAGGTCTTTAATAATGCAGTAAGTGCCGGAAAGAGTGATTTTCATTTTTAAACTGCAAAAAATCTCTTAAATATCACCCAAATATCTTGGCCAACATTAAAGAACAGATTTGTATTAAAAAGATCTTAAAGATAAAAATTGTTAAGTAGATTCTTATAAAAAAATAAAAACTAAGGCAGTGGAAAAAGTTTTAAATCAGCATATTGCGGAAATTTAAAAGCTAATCATTTTGTGATACGATGTAAATTGTTAAAAAATGAAATACAAAAATTTATTTCCATTTACCCAAAGTTTGGGTATAATGTGCTAATGTTCTAGACAAGCTATCTACAGATTATATTTACTATAGCCTGTAAGAGAGTTGAAGTCTTCTAAATACTTTCCTGCATAGAGTTTAATGTTATGGCAACAAATGATAGTTATTCACCCCATATCAGGATTAAATAAAGAGTTTATTTCATCTGGAAATGTACTTTTCTCTTGACGATATGATTCACTTTTTTGCCTAAGTCTTTTAAATCATGTAAACAAATTTAGGGGAAAAGAGTGAAAGTATCTGTTGAAATTCCACAAATTTAAGTTTTAAATACCTCAAGGAAATTTAAGCGATTTTAAGTCTCGATAGCTAAGACTGGATAGAAAACCTTAGTAGCTCAGTTATTTGTTAGCAAAAAATGCCCAATTTTGATTATATCTGTACTACAGAGTCTGTGGTAAAAGTCCGACTTATTCGATTCTTAAAACAAAATTTTAGAAAAATATTTGTAGTCATTTTATTACTCAGCCTCGATAAAGGCTAATACTTCATATTTTTTCAGGCTAAGTTCTTCAACGGTTACAAAAATTTCTTTTCTAATTTTGTTTGTTTAAAAAGTCTACTTTTTCTTTATGCACAACCGAAATTGTTTTCTTTTTGTTAACAAATCAACTATAGCGATTTTGCTCTCCAGCTTAACCTAAAACAGCACTAAAATTTCAGGAGGGAACTTTTAATATCGATAGGGAGATAAAATTCTTAGATATAAATAACTAAGAGCTCCATATTACATATCAGTCACTACGATAAGATTTTAAAGCGCCAATTTTCCATTAATTTGGAGAAGATTGCTTAAGGTGTTGCAACAGATACTGGTGGAAATCTCATCGACGTGACTAGAATATGAGTGACAAGCTAGACCGAAGCATGGTACAATAAAGAAGATAGCGTTGAGGTTTTTTTCGTAGTAATTTAAATTTAAAAATTTGAAATTCGACAAAGGCAATGTTGAAGTTTGTTAAGTTAAAATTCTATATATGTATATACACTGGCAATACTTATTTTTCTGACAATTTCTTTCATTTCATTTATTGTACCATTTCAGTTTTAAAATAAAAAAAAACATAGAAGAGGCTGGCTGATTTAGACCTCGTCTTAAGCGACATTCAAAATTGCAAAATCCAAAATTAGGCTCATTTCGTAAGTCATTTGTAAAAATTTAATAATTGAAATAATTAATTTAATATTAAACAGTTCAGTTCAAATAATTTTGATATTTTCAAAACAAAAAGTTTAACAATATCAATATTTTGTTTTGTTTACAAAAAAAAAATACTTGTAATTCAATACAAAACTAAGGTCCAGTTTTTTCTGTGTAAACTTTACGTCTTCCTTGTATTTGCAGGGAGGTTTTAAAATCGAGTCTAAAAATCTGAATCCAAAAACTGTTACAAGGACCAAATGTACTTATATATAATTTAAATCAGTTCGAAATTTGTATATATAATTAACAAATAAGTGTCTATTCTTTGTAGTACATGTAAGGTTGTAACAACTTTGACTTAAGGAGTGGAAACATAACCAGACTATGGAATCAAATGACCGGCATGTCTGTATATGAAACACACATATCCTTAAAGGCTAATCAATGTTTTACATTTATGGCATCTTTTTGGAAGAAAATACATTTAATATCGTATCATTTCATTTAAAACAAAAAGCAACTCTAACAACTAAGACCACCGAAAAGTGCAATCCTTCAAGGAAACGTGTTTCCTCGCGGAGAGAGACAAATTCAATGATGCTTATAAGGTCACTGAGGTCTCCGCCGACAATTGATATCGTAGCAGGAGACTTTGCGACACCACTAGTCTTTCGATACTCTGGGCTTTTGATATTTTGGTGCCTCCAAGTAGACACAGGCAAAAGGCAGCGGCATGGAGTTGGCTAAAAAGTGAAACATTTCTAAAATATTAGTAAGCCTTTTAAAAAAGGTTCGTAAATATCCGCTTACCTTCATGCGCCACCTTCTCATGAGCCTTCAGCGAACTTTCCGTGCCAAATTGTTTGCCACACTCGTCGCAGGTATGCACTCTTTCGAATTTATGCACCGTCAATTTGTGCAACGTTAGCTGCGAGGGTCTCGGGAAACGCACTTGACATATGTTGCACTCATAGGGTCGTCCCTCCGCATCGTGCGTTTCCATGTGCCGCTGCAAAGCGTTACGCAGCCGGAAGCCCCGCTTGCATATGGTGCAAACGAACGGCATTGCGGTGCCGTGCTGGTTGTGGGCAATGCTACGGTGCCGACGCAAACCGTTCGCCGTGGGAAATGCATCATCGCACAAGTGGCACTTGTGCATTTCGCGGGATATAAACTTGTCCGCCCCATAATAGTTAACGCCACCCGATGGAGACGATTCATAGGGACTGTTGTTATTGTTGTTGTTGCTGTTAATTTGGTTGCTGCTGTTGGTTGTGTAGGCACATGCAGAATATGTGAGGCAACTGCTGTTGCTAGAACTGGTCGTAGAGACTGTTGTGGGGGATTTCATGGAGTTCTTGCGGAAATGCCGCAGTGTCGTCGTGGAATCTGGTTCAGTCTGCTCCGGCGACGGTATTGTAGTGTGTGATGGTGCTGACGGCATCTGATGGCCGCCTGCGTATTGCTGCTGATTGAATAATTGTTTGTGGTTATTCTGCGGATTATTTTTCATGGAACAGCAACTTTCGTCATCTGCAACAAAAAGCAAGAAGATTAACATAGAGTGTTATCAATGTAAAACTAATGTCACAATCTAAATTGTAAATAAATTGTCGTTGATTGACGAGCGAGTTTTGATTCTGTGGCAAAACATTTTCAAAATGCGGTGGAAATAAATTGCACAATTTTGTCCTATTACTCCAACGGAAGTTGTAATTGAGATTGGCAATTCCGATTGAATTATAGAAAATGGAATCACTTTGCCATGGAATTTATCTAGCAACACTGTGGAGGGGCTTTTTATTTTATCCCATATACTGGGGTTTGTGTTGCTGTCTCGTCTTGGTAACCATACGGGGTACGAGCATTATTTTTAGCCTAAATTACTATATCGTTCGCTGCGTAGAATTTGTTAAATATTTTGAATATTCAATAGTTGTCAGCTTTCAAAAACTTATCCTAGCCTTCTTCAATGCTGCCTAGTCCGAATGTGTGGGAATCTTAGCCTGCATACAGAACAGATTTGTTGCCACAACCGAATTTAGGGTTATATGACACAATATTCTTGATGTCGTGGCTACTTTAAATTATTTCATAAAAAGTAAGTCGGTCCTACGAGGGCCGTCCTAAGGGGAATTCACTATAATTACCGAAATCTTTCGTTTCATAAGAAATGGTATTTTTTAAAACAGAGACCCAAACGGGGATTGGTTATTACAAAAATTGTATTTGTTGTCACTACCAATTGTTCGTACCAAAGTAACATGTACTCCATAATTGGTTGGTTGTCATAGCCACTAGTTTTGACAACCAATAGTTTTACTGAATTCGGCTTGAATAAACGACTTATTGGCTGAAAGAATCGTAATATTAAAAATATTACGATTCGAACCTAATCGTTAACACCACGGAATGTTGGTAATTGGTTTTGAAAGTATGTTTATCCTTCCGAATATGTGTTGTTCGGACCGATATCAGACTGATTTTTTCTCTGTGCGAATCATTGTGATGATATTGCGGGGTATCCGTTTTTTCTTTAAACTCGCGTCGCTGTGTACAATCGGCGAAAAAGAGTACAGATGACGCCCATTACTGCTCGAATCCCATTTCGCCCGCCTTGATCGAATGACTTTCTTTTTGTCTTCTGGTTTTAGAACAACAGGAGGTATAGGTGGGTATTACATGCTGTCAATGTAATCCACCGCAATCGAATTGACATGGGTGTTACGAGGATTGCTATATATATTTCTGGCCTAGGCAACACTAAGTGACATTTCCATTGGAAAGTTTGACATTTTCTAGCATAAACGTACTCAGAACGTTTTGACGTACGACCATCATTTGTGTTGTTTACAGTGACTCAATTTGGCAAAAAAAAAATGGAATTAACTCGTGAACATTTTCGTGCGATCATTTTTCACAAATTTCGACGTGGATTATCGCGACAAGAGTGCATCGATGAACTTAAATCTTTGTATGGCGATGAAGCACCATCCTATTGCACTGTGAAAAACTGGTTTAATGAATTCCATCGTGGCCGACGCTCGCTCAAAGACGAAGGTCGTCCAAAAACGGCCGTTGTGCCAGAGAACATTGATGCCCTGCGTGAACTGATAATGCAAGATCGTCATGTGACATACCGTGATAAAGAGACACCCTTGGGCATTTCTTCCACCAGCATACATTCGATATTGCATGGACAAAGGGTTGTTCTCGTTGGATCCCGCACAATTTGACAATCGCTCAAAAAAGGCTCGTGTTAATCTGTGCAAAGAAATTTTGAAAAACTACGATCGCGGAGCTTCAAAAGACGTTTATAAGACCGTCACAGGTGACGAATCATGGATCTATGCGTATGAGCCCGAAACAACAGCAATCGACCGTGTGAGTCTTTGAAGACGAGCCAAATCCAACGAAAGTTGTTCGTAGAAGAAGCATTTCGAAGCAAATAGTCGCCTGTATCTTCGGCAAAACTGGTCATGTGGCGACATGTCGAATTGATGGTTCATCCGCCGTACAGCCCTGACTTGGCACCCAATGACTTCTTTTTAATCCCGCACATCAAGAACAAATGCGTGGTCAACGATTTTCGTCGCCAGAAGATGCTGTTGAAGCGCTCAAAAACCATGTTTTGGAGGTGTCTCAATCGGAGTGGATAAAATGCTTCGACAATTGGTATGAGCGCATGCAAAAGTGGTTAAAGTATGCTGGAGAATATTTTGAAAAACAATAAAACCATTTTTGATGATAAATGTTCGCATTTTCATTATAAGGCCAGAAATATATAGCAGCCCTCGTACCGTCAATCTCGGAATGCCACGATAACCAGAGAAAATGCACTGTATTGCCAGACTCTAACTATTAGTAAGTGAAATTAGCTGCTCTTCGAAATTACCTCTCAATAGATCCATTGTTTGGGCAGCTGTATGACAAGTGGCACCGTATTGTTGAAACCAAATGTCGTCAAGAGTACGGGCTTCAATTCCATGTAACAAAAAGTCCAATATCATGGCGCTATAGCGAGCACCATTCGCAGCGTAAAGCTAATTTGTTTTTCTTAAAACGTTTGAGTGCAATCTTTGATTGCTAAAATTATCGATAGCCTGGCAACACTGATATGCTGTTCGTAATTAAGAGGTTATGACCAACATCGTTGACAGCCACAAAATAGAGGAATTCTCTCGGCCAATAGCCTGCGATGCTAGTGCCATTTAACTTAGTTTATTAAAATTTTAATTGTAATAAGAATGTAAATAAATAAATAAATTTTAGAATGGCATACGATTCAGCGGTTAAAACTAAACCTATATAGTCAAGCGAAAACCTGGCCTATATATCCAAATCGGGGGTCGAAAAAGTGCTGCTGCTCCTCCTGTCCAGCGTTTTTGAACCGAAGTTTTTGTAGATATCAAAGGACAGTGTGGCCATAACAATTTTAATATTGATTTTAGATATTTTTGGGGCAGCCTGTGTTTGTTGCTTTTGAATTTTTCAAAAAAGAAGTATATTACTGTGATTATACAAAGTATGTATGGACAAAATTTCTTATCGCTGGCATTCGCAACTTGTAGCCCAAAACATGGTTAGGCACAAACAACAGGGATGGATATCAATATTTATAGTTTTTGTTATCAGTTATCGAGTTTTACGCGCTTGTGCACCGAACATAACATTTTTATATATAAGGAATTAAAATATATAAAAAAAAAATGGTAAAATAATGAACATATTCATTATATCAATGAATTTCCTTGTCTACTGCAGCTATTACTTATATAAAATTGAAATTGGCAAGTGTAAAAAATAAAAACAGAAAACACCCTTCGTTGTCTGCCTCGATGTGCTGGCGACTGGGGTTAAATTGAGGAAATACAACACAAATAAACTCATTTCCGATTCCAAAGCACTTATTGACAATAACCCTCCCACTCAAAACAAAAAAAAACACAAATAAAATTGCATTACAGTTACAACAGTTGCTGGGACCACCCAGCCAAGCTAGCAGCATTGCATACTCGTTCCTAAAATGTTTCAACCTCTCACAGGAGTTTGGTTGTTGCAGCCAATTTCAAGAATATCGAACGCGCTCGTCGTTAGTGTTTATGTGGAAATTGTGTCTGTTGTTTGGGTTGCAACCCACAACGTTCAGTTCCATTCAAAATTCGTGGTCGTTACCGAAAGAAACAACAACAAAAAAAGCGCAGAAAACAATTCGCAAAACAAAACTTACCACCATCACAATCGGGACAACACAATTTGCGAGTCGGCTGCTGATACTGCTGTTGTTGTTGTTGGCGTTGTTGATTTTGTAGCAGTAGTTGCTGCTGTTGTTGGTGAGTCGCTGTAGTTTCATCCATGATGCCCAATTGCGAATCGAAAGCTGCAAAGATATAAACAAGCGGTGAAATGTGTGTGTGTGTGTTTGAGAGAAGAGCAAAGAAGCGCTCAGTTTGCGGGTCGAGCATTCAGCCAGCCAGCAAACCAATCACAATGAACAATAGAGACAACAAAGAAGCGAAAGCACACAAAAGAAGAAAAACACAATGGCTGAGAGAAGAAGTATGAAGAAGAAGCTGTGTGTATACTTACAGCATTTGTTGTTGTTGCTGCCTTTGGTCGTCTCTCCCTCCTCCTGTTTGGCGCTGTGTGTATGCTGCACATCCTCAACGCGAACCAATCGTTGTTGCTGAGCATTGGCATTGTGTAACAAATGATATCTAGTCGGAGAGGATGCTGAAGACGACGACGATGATGATGTAGAGGAGGTGGAGTTTTGTTGCATATGATTTACTGCTGGCGTTGTCGATGCGGATGCTGCTGGTAGCTGTTGGGTTGGGGCTACTGTTGCTATACGCGGCGGTATGGAACAGGTCAGAGTAGACGCATGATACTTTTGCAAATGGAAGTCGAGAGCGCGTTGGGCACAAAAGCTCACTCCGCACTGGGCACACTGGTAGCGGGAACCATGGACCTGGGCCACATGTTCCTGGCGTTCACTGCGCCGTTGGAAATGCTTGGGGCAATAGTCACAATTGTAGGGCTTTTCCGCTGGGTGCATGGTTATGATGTGATTGCTGTAGTCCACATTATTGGTGAACTTGGGTCGCTTGTGACAGAAGCGACAGACGAGATTTATCTTCTGGGCCCGATTTACAGCTCTGGGCTTTATAGCCACTTGAGTGGTTTTCGGCTGTTGGATCTTCTGCTGCAGGAGCTTTTGGACAGTTTGATGGCTAACCTCTTGCTGTGGTATTGGTGGCGGCAGCGGCGCTGCCGGTTCCTCCGTCGTGGGAGCTAGAGAAACGGTCGCATGTTGACCGGGAATCGTTGTGGCTATGGAAAATGTAGGCATTGTGGCCGCATTGTCGTTGACATTCAGCTCCATTTCCGGGCCGGGCTGGGAGCTTATGTAGCTACAATTATTATTTGGTACTTGGGTATGAAGTAGAACCGTCGAGGCACCCATTGCATTGGAATTGGTGATATACTGCTGGCCGCCGCTGGTCAAATTGTTTACCACCATTATGTACTGCGAGGCATTGTTGTTGCTCTGCTGTTGCTGCTGCTGCTGTTGTTGCGGTTGTCCTTGATAAACTTGCAGATAGTTTTCGTTGGTGTCCATGGAAGAGGATTGCGGTGTAGATGACTGTGGCGGAACCAGCAGCGTATTGAAACTTGGATTGCTCAAAAAGATTTCGCCGGATGCATTAACGAAATAAGTGGCCGCTGCTGCAGGAGTCGCCGCATTCGACCAGCCCAGTTTGGAGGCGGCCGTACCATTCGATTCCAGGGTAACATATTGCACATTCTGTTGTTGCGGTTGTTGAGAGTTCTCTGGGGGAGTGCTTATAAAAACGGGACCGTGCGGTGTATTCGTTAGCACAAACTGTTGAGGGGTGGGTATCGCTTCGGCTGTGGTCAAGGCGTTACACGATATCTGCTGCTGGTTTGGTGCGGAATCTGCTTGCATAATGGTTGGGCTAATGTCCTCGGTGTTGTATTGTACATTGACCTCGGGCAGTTCCACGTTGGCGGCAGCCGTTGCATTTTCATCTACTGTTGCGATTTGCTGCAGTTCCTCTAAGGGCGACGCTTGCGGTTCGATGACAGCTGCTTCTAGATTGTCGGTGGCGATTTCGACCAGATCGTCCTTTTTAATATCGGCTGCTTTATCCAACGACTCCAGAAGATCTTTGTTGGAATACTGATTTGAGGGTGTCAGCGTTTCTGCGGCATCGTTGGATATTGCCAGAAGCTCGTCGGCGGGATCGCCAGTTGGCGGCAAGTCGATATTCTCGAAACAGGGTATGTCGTTTTGGAATCCGATCAACTCCGACTGCGTACTCTCCTCTGCAAAACAGTCTGTGTAAGAAGGGATATGATCACTTGATGCACCACCACCACCACCACTGGGATGGCTACAACTACTACTCATGGTAGCAGTGGTATGACTACTCATACTACTACTGTGATTGCTTTGTGGTGTCATGGCATTATAGTCCATGTGTGATTGTATGAAAGGACTGAGAGACATGGGATTACTATTTACGGTACGGGGACTTTCGGCATACAAGCTTTGGGATGGAGTCGTGGGAGCGTCTGTCATTGGTGAATATATGGAAGAATGAGCTAGAAAATCTTCGGTCTCACCTGAGCGTGGCGTATTCATATCACGATCGTGCATTTCACTCAATATACCATTCAGTGTATCCTCAACGTCGCGGATTTCATCGCTCAGATTTGGATTGGTTGCCGTGGTTAAAGATGGCAAAACCTCCAAGGCGTTGACATCGGCTTCAGCTTCGGGGGAATTGATGCAATTATTTTGGAAATCATTGATGAAATCCGTTATTTTCGAAGAAGCACCGCAAAAGCGCTGCGTGCAGGCTAGTTCTTCTGCTCCCCTGGATTCGGTTTCCTGAACGAATTCCAATATTTCGGGATCTAAGGAACTGATTTCAAAGTTAGCATCCTGCGGCAATTCTTGTGATATGGTGGGTGTGGGGGTTTCCATTTGATCTAAAGCAGTTTCGTTTTCCACTTGGTTGGTCTCAGTAGAAATTAGCTTGTCATTGTCTTCGGTAGCCGAGTTTGTCGAAGTTTGATTTCTCTCGGTGTTCACATCGACAGTTTGGTTGTGGGTAGAATCCTGCGGTTTGCTTGCCTCTATGGCATCTTGTTCGTGGAGGAGTTTTCTTTCTTCAGCTTTGGTATTTTTAGCTGGTTGGGATTCCTCAGTTTGTTCTATCTCATCATGGGCTTCGTTAATTGTGTCCGTATCATCTGTCGTGACCAAGTCAAGGATTTCTTTGTGATCCGTTTTTCCATTGGGATTCTTAGATTCGGAAATCCTTGTGTCTTCAACTTCATTTGCAGGACTTGTAATTGGATTTTCCATATTCTCGACCGTTGCCGCTGGTGTTTCATTCGTTTCCGCTTTTTCTCCTAGATCCACTTCTTGATTCTTCTTGTCTTGTCCTTCCTCTTCATTGTCTTTTGTTAAATGCATTTTTTTGAAATGTTTCGTCAACGAAGCCAAGGGCACTCGAATCACCAACTTTTGATAGTTTTCTGGTTTCGTTGCCAAGCCCTCTTGGGAATCTGCCAATGCAGAATCCGCGCTATCCGTTTTCACTTCATCTGGCGAAGATTTATGAAGTTTATCATCAGCTGCATTGCTTGCGGCTGCAGTTACTTTGACTTTGTGGCCATCCAACGTGGGTCCTTGGCTAAGGGCGACATCTCCCTCCACGTGTATTTGCTTTTCATTATTGTCTTTGTGTTTGATGGTATCGATTTTTGTTTCACTAGTTTCTGAGTTGGTCGCCTCTTCGTTAACCGAATGATCATTCCTGCACCTCTTGGTTTCTCGTTTGTGATCGGGGATTTCGTCTTGTTGGCCGATTTCCGTATCCTCATCGCTAGTATCTCTCGCTTCCTGAAGGAGCCCATCGTCGTTGTTAACAGTTTTGAGCTCCACCGCCTTCTCTTTGTGCTGTTTGCTTCGTTTTCTTTTGCGTGCCGACGACGTTGAGGTGGACGAGGATGGTGGTGGACTAGCTGCTTGGTCTTCCAATATATCCTCCTTGCGAAGGCACGCAAAGCGAGTACTACTGCGGCGTTGTAAAATTAATTTCATGCCACCGCGACTACGATTATCTCCACCACCGGCTGATTCACTGCAACCGCCAGCAGAACTTTTGGTTTGGTTGCCCGACGAAGGCGTTAACGTGGTAGTGGCATCCTCGGTGTTAGTGGCTGGTATTGATATTGTCGGCTTCTGTTTGCAGTCGCCGTTTTTGTTATTAAATTCCTTGGAGTTGTAGCTACTTTGGGCTTTTGAACATTGAGCTTCGGCATTGGCATCATCAGCGTAACGATCATGGCTTTGCTGTTTGGGTTTAATTTGTTTTTGGACCGCCTCTTCCGGTCGTTCACTTGGGTGTTGTGTAGCCTTGACCGAGGCACACTCATCATTAGCAACTTTATCCTCATCATCAGTAAAATGATGATCGTCATCGGTAGCATTTTGTTTGTCGTTATCGCTAGAGCTGTGTTGGGCATTTGTCTCCACAGGACTTGTACTGGGCCGATGTTCCGTTTCATCGTCATCGAGCGACTGCGAGCGCAGACCTTCCGTAATCGAACAGGTTGATGAATTTGCCTCTTCCGCAGTGCTGGCACTTGCAACAGTTGCCTGATTTTCCCGCCTTAGTGGCTTTAGGTAATCCAAAGTTGTCTCTGATGTCTGTGCCAAACTTTTAAAAATATTCTGCATATGCATTTCATGGGCATTCGCATTCATTTGAGCTTTTGTCTTCCAAAAGTACGACGATGGAATGGAGGTGTTTATGTGGTGTTGTTGTTGGTGAGGGTTGCTGCTGCTCAGACAGTTTCTTAACTCAAGCAGGCGACGATATGTGTTGGCCTCGTTAAAAACATCATCATCATCATCATCGTCGTCGTCATCATCATCGTCTGTGGTTGACAATGATGACGAGGACGATGATGACATTGAGGATGATGACGATGATGTGGACAGACGTTGGGATCGTCGGCGTTGCCACTTCACATCGTTGGCATTGTATGCCATTAAGGCATTAACCGGATTCTTAGCAGCAGGTGCACCACTGGGCACTGTTGCATGCCCTTCCGATGACAAACGCACTGGGGACAATGCGAAACTCGCCTTGGCCGTGAATATACCGGTGATGGCCGTAGCCGAGACTTTGTTGGTATTTTCGGTCTCCCGTAAGGCTTTACGAGGAGTTAATAGAGTTTCATTTTCATCTGCGAATGCGGAATGCTTATGTTGTCGTTTCGATTTATGTCGACTGAATCTCTCGTATTTGTGCGGCTCCTGTTTCAGTGTCGAACTCGTTCCTTTATCTGCAGCTTCTTGTCGTCTTCTTCGATTTTTTCGTTTCCTTGGATTTGTCTTGAGTTCAGGAGAAGCTTCGGAGGAACATAAGGCACGTTTCATAGTAGATTTTTCACTTAATGTATGGTGGTGATGATCAAGTTTATTGTACTGCGACACAGAGCATCTGCGTCGCTGCTTAGGCGGCTGTTCCAAATTCTGTCCGCTGTGGTCTACTTTCACTTCTGGTGACCGTATTTGTTCTGCCCGTCTTTTGGCACTAGAAGTTTTTTTAATTTCCGCCTTAAGCTGCGGGGAGTGAGCTTCTGAATGCTTAGGATTCTCCAAAAGGCTGTTGAATTGGTGGGTCTCCTTAGATTGATGACTGTTGTTATTCTTGTCGTTACGCATTGTACCAGTAGCACTCGCCAGACCACCTGCACAACTAGCCCTAGAATCTGTTGCCGTTGGGGGGCTGGTTGGCTTAAAGTTGGGTAGTGCCTGCTCGTTATGGGGTGGTTGAGTTTTGCAAGCAGCATGACTTTTTAATGGTTTGAGCATTTGCTGCTGTCCTTTGAGAGTTAAGTCGGTGATGGCCGCCGTTGCCTTTTCATATGCAGACGATGTTGCTCGTGTTGTAATGGTGGAGTATGATTTCAGAGCGGCTTTGGTAAGCAGCGAACTACATTCGGGACTGCTTTTGCTGCGCTTCAGCAAGTCACTCTTACGTGGCCTACCCTTTCTTCGTTTTTCCTCCGCATTATGTCTCAATTCGCTGGCTTCCAGACGGACATCTTCCGCCAGTTTAGTAGCTGTTTGCTGATTATCCTCTGGAGCTTGTGGTGGCAAATTATCGTCATTGTCCTCGTACATATTGTCAACACATTTATCGTTACTCTTTGACCTCCGATGTTCGAGGCGATCTTTGGTAACTATACTTTTCTTCTTGGGCTCTGGTATCTTGTTCACATCATTATCACATTTTTGTTTAGAACTGCTTAGGCCTTTGATTTCTTGCTCCTGTAGAGGTGGTGAGGCTGCGGAAATCACCTCTGGTTGTGTTGCCTCCATATCTAACAAGACCGATGGTTTTGGTTCCGCTTTAGCAGCGGCCCCTGTTGTCGCTTCTGTATCAACATTCATTGTTTCGGTCGCATTGTCGCCCAGTATAAGAAGGGGCGGCAGTATTGTTGCATTATCGGTGCACAAAGACACCGCCGTCGATGTGGCGGCCACCGATGTTGCCGCCGTTGAAGATTCTTGTTGTGACTGGTCAGCTTTAGCACTTACTAAATCGCAGTCTAAACTTGCCGATGCCGTAGTAGGACTATCGACATGGCCTGATGTTGCTGGTACTTTGAGCTGCTCTTTTTCAGATGGCGGCGCTGCGGTTGGAGGCCGTCTTATTTTAGTCTCTTCAGTGGCAACATCAGCAAGCTCAGCTAATTTCTTTGGCTTTAGTGGTTGCAGTTCCTCTCCAACCGATTGTTTTTGTGGAGTGTTGCGTTGCTGTTGCTGCTGCTGTTGCTCTTCATAGAGTCCACGCAGTTGAGACTGCACCTTAAGACATTTTCGTCGAAATTTATGTATCATATAGAATTGGGCTGTACATTTCGCGCAGATACGTTGGGGTAGACCATCGTTACATTTAATCTGCACCATGAAAGAGAAGACAATAAGAAAAGAAAATTGTGAGAAAAACCAACAGAAAATAGACAACAAGAAACAAAGACTTATGATTACGGATTATTGTTTTAGTATGTGAACATTATCCTCGTCTTGTCCGTGTTGTGTGTTAAGATGACAAAATAATAATCATGATAATAACATTTACTTATGGTGGATCTTCAAATTGTGGGGTACTTAGTCCATCATGACATTTGTCCTCCACCGCTCGCGCTTTTTTTCTAGTGTAATTTATGTGCTGAAACTTTTAATGGATTAGACCTTTATAACATGAGGAAGGATGCTTTTGATGATGTTTGACGCTAAGACTCATTAAGCAACGCTCTCTTGTCCTGCTTTGGCTAAAAGGTTTTTCCTTTAAGACACACATACATACATACATATGTACATATATTTATGTGACTGAGCTCTTTTAGCCAGCTCAGGGCAATGTGTGTATTTCGAAATTCTTATGCAGGATATCTATGTTCGAGCGGAAATATTCTTACACTTCCACGAACAGATACATCCTCGGAGGTTTGGAGTTAAAAATACTAGAAAGAACATCTTTGGAATAGATATGTCCAATTGATTGATTGAGGCCAACTCTGCGAAATTTTTGCCAGCTTTTAAAAGGTGGTAAGTTCGACGTTAGAAATTGAAGAAAATCCTAAAGGTCGGCGGCCCACAAAAGTTCCTGAGCACAGTCCCCGACGATAGTTCAGACTGAAGGTATCATACGAAAGCGATTTTTCAACGTCCTCGGACAGTTTAGCATGTATAGGATGATCCATCTAGAGGTATTTTTTCAGAACAAAAAAAATATAAAAAAATCAAATCAAGTGTGGAATCTTTATTGGTAATCTGAAAGGACATTTTATGGCATTTATTTTTTGAATGAAAAATTTCTTTGGCCCAAATGCGGCAATTTTGTTTATTGACTTTTTCGTTGAGCCAGAAATGGGCCTCATCACTGAACATCACTGGTCGAAAACAGCGGATCTCCCCGTTTCTCACCGAACGCTCATTTTCATAATACAGTTGCCAACATTTGAAGGTAATTATTTTCAAAAAATAAATGCCATAAAATGTCCTTTCAAATTACCAAAAAAAATTCCACACATGATTTGAATTTTTATACTTTTTTTTGTTCTAAAAAAATACCTCTAGATGGATCTCCCTATACTTTGTTGTGTAAGTAAAAGACAAGGCACGGTGAATGCGACGCGACAATTGGTGTCCTATCGCTTCTATCTGAATACAGCTTAAAGCATTTAAGGTAACACGACTGTCGCTGTCGATTATGGATTAAAGGCCCGTGTACACTGAAGCTTTTTTTGTTCTGCTGCGTTTTTCTTTACTTACGGTTGACTGAAAACCACTGAGAGAAATACTGACAATTTAAAAAAAAGTTTATGATATAGCATTGTAGGTATAGAAAAGTCATTCTATATTTTTTCGGGAGTTTGACGTTTATTTCATTTGTTTCTAGATTGCCGGAAGTTGAAAAATGTCGCAACGTGAGAAAAATAAGCTTCAGTGTACCTGCGCCTTAAAAGTTACGTTCTGACGAACGCGATAACGCTACGAAAGTTATCTGGTTACACCTAAAAGTGTCAATTTTAGAAAAAAAAGTTTCTTTCCACTCTGTTTCGAAGGTTTATGTGCCCGGATATTCAAGACATATTTAAAAACCCATGAAATAAAATGAAGCGATGTATTGACTCAATTTATGTCGCTTGTTATTTTATTCCCATTTAATGATTTTATTTTTAATATTGACGAAACCCCATCCATCTCATGCATATGAGCTCAAATCCGCCGACGACACCTCCTGTAGCTTAAAGCTTTTTGCCTTGGTTATTGTGCCATGTATAAGTATAAACTCTGATTCAATATATATCGTTTGTTTTTTTATTCCCATTTAATGATTTTAATTTTAATATTGGCAAAAGCCTGACCCATGCGTATAAGCTCGAATTCGCTGACGACACCTCCTGTAGCTAAAAGCTTTTTGCTTTGGTTATTGTGCCATGCATGAACGCCCTAATAAGGAAGTTACTCTCTCTCTCTCTCTCTGCATAAGTATACGCATACAGTAATTATTTGACAAAAATATGAACTAGACGCCATGAGTTGTATTGTCCACAGCTACGAGTACAAGGCAAAATTTGGTTTTTCAGTTAGGGAGTAGGTTGGACCCGCCGAATTTTAAACATTCAGTAATTGCACCCTGAATTGCAATGCTGACATGCATGCAATTAGAGCGACTATGTGCAATTACTCCTACGGATGTATTAAAAAAAGGTTAAGGGGAATGAGAGACCCTCGTTCCTTCATACCGCTTTTTTGTGCATGCACTTTTGCGTAGGTTGACTGCTGTCATGTGGAAAAATCCCAGAATGGCAATGGTGTATTTTCAAAAGTTTACACCAGAGTGTCTGGTACAGAGTATTACCTCTACTTTCCTTCTAAATAAGTGTCTGCCCATTTCTTATTATTTCTACCATTACATGTAAATTAAATAATCTGCGGTTAATGACAAGAGAGATCATATCCTATATTCACCACCTGTCAAACTAATTGGTTATGATTATTATTAATTTGTTGCTACTCTCTTTAATAATATCTTCCTCTGGCTGCCTTTGTACTACGTAGGACAACTACACCACACACACACAATTTATCATGACAATTGTCATGATAACGCTTAAGCGTTGTTTGAGTGATTGAGTGTGTATTGGGAATGTCAACTCCAATCGTAATGGATCGATGATGTCTCTCTCTCCTATTGTGGTAAACTCATTGGGTTTTGCCTTTGTGTTTGTGATGGTGGTAGTCGTAAATTTGGGTTGAGTTTGTCATGGTTGCGTTTTTGGGAAAGCAATCAGCCAACAGGAGCACCGTGATTTCGAAAAACAAATAACACACATGCCATGTATGCAAAGAGTTTTAGCGGAAATATAAAGAGTATGTGACAGCGCATAGAGAAAGGGACCTAAGGGTAAAAAAAATCAATTTTCATTTTTTTTCTTTTTTTGATGTGGACAACATCTGAGCATCGAATGAGACCGATCCCATGCTCCAAACGTGTTCCCTCCCAGAGATATGCGTCTTTTATGAAAGTGAAGTCGACGATTCTAAGCGCAAATAGAAAGGGACCTAATCTTTAAAATGGCTCTCCTGAACAAAACTGGTTTTTAACCTTAGGTCCCTTTCTATTTTGCGCGTCACATATACATACATATGTAATTCTTTTCCCCAAAATTAATTCATAAAGGGGTTCTATTAGTTCTATTTTTGAGGTTTATATGCACGAGATGAGGAAGTGTCAATATTTAGATCAACGTAAACAAATATTTCAAAGACATTTTTTTCAAATTTTCAATGCAGATATGGAGCGATGTATTAATTTTATATGTTTATGTTTCATATTGACGAACCCCATATCATTTTCAATTTTCCTTACACATTGCGTTGATCTCAAAACATTTCAATTTGGTTTGTGTTGTCCAAAATGAGTTCATAAAACTCAAGTAAACACGTATTATATTCGGTCATACCGATTTTTTATGCCCTTCAACGCCCCTACGCTATTAAAGCGCAAAACAAAAGAAAATGGTCCGTTTTTTGGTCCCTTTCGGCCCATGCGTTTGTCCCTAATCTTAGCTAAAACTACAGAATTACTATATTATTTAAATTCTTACTAAAATTTGCTTCAATTTGAGTACCTTTATGTCCATATTAACTATTAATCGCACATTTTGACCAAGCGAGAAGTTGGCCCACGCGATTTAAAAAGTCTAGCAAATTTGCTCATTTTTGAGATATTTTGTGTGTCCCTACCGACAGTACCCATTTTAACTATTGTCCATGCACATTAAAATCTGTTAAGCAAAACTCAAAAAAGTGTACTTTTTATTGAGGTTCCTTTAATTCCTTTCGCCCATATACAATCCCAAACAGCTTGTGACCATAAGCCATCATCATACAACATTTTAGGATCATAGGCTGATTTGTTTTTAAAAAAAAACACGTCGTACACGGCAAGATCGTCTTTGACTTGTACGACAATCATGAATGTATATACTTTATAGGGTCTCCGATTAATATTTCATGTTGATGCAAACGGAATCACAAATTTAATATATCATTCACCCTTAGGTGAAGGGTATTAAAACTATCATTTCACAACGCTGTGAATGCCCTGAACACAAACAAAAATAGAAATTGGCTTTCACTGAACATACTCATAGAATAGTTATTTGACATGAAGTATGTTCGTTTACTTGCAAATTGTTCCAGGATCCTGTTCGTTTACTCCTAAAGTTCAGTAAATGAGAGGGAGAGAACGCAAATTTTGATAGTTCGAATTTAGAGCAAATTGCAAATTTTGTAACAGCTGTTTTAAATCAGCTGATTTATAGTAAAAGCTAAGGAAAGAAAAATAAAAATTAACAATGACACAATTAAGTAAACTCATATTTTTTTATTATTTTGATTAATATTTGTTAAATATTTCAATGGAATGGAAATAAATTAAAAATTGAAATAAATTATATGCAAACTGATTCCGCGAATTGTGGTGAGACGACGGTGTACTACAACTGTGGCAGTAGCAATGGAATTTCTGTTCAGGACTTTTTTGAACGTCTGCTAACTACAACAAAATGTATTTGTGGAAATTTAGCACTTTAAATTAAGTTGTTTATTTTCCATTCTTTAGATTAATTTTCTCACTTAACTAAATATTAAACATAAAAGTATCAGCAGCTTTTTGTGCAAATTCTCAATTCTCATCTTTCTTACTTTCTTAAACTGAATCTTGCAGATTCTGACTGGAAAGATAAACGAATAAAGCTATGATCTGCAAAGTATTTAGATGATTGGAAGTGGAAAAATACACAGCGTAAGAAATCAAAGCTTCAGTGTGCCTGAACCGTAAAGTCAATGTTGTATTTTGTTGCGTATCAAATGATGTCAACATTGGATTCATTTAATTACATTTTTTCGAATAAACCTTTGTAAAAAAACAAATTGAAACACGGCTTTGGTTAGGATTTAACGACTGCTGCTAAGCATTTCTTGTTTTATCGGACCCAGAACAAGGTTTTAAATGTGGGGCAAAAATATTTTTTTTGATGAATTCCATTCTTTTTTTGAAAACTTTTTCGTGTCAAAAAGCTAGAAGGAATTATTATTGAACACAACTATTTAATTTGATATTCAAAATAGAAGGTTGAAAAGCCATTTTATCTTTTCCAACCCACTGTGTCATTGGATGAGACAGAGCCCAACCACGTTTGGCATGGCCATCGTTTATTTGCCGCTTTGCTGGTAGGGTCGGCCATCAAATGGCAGTGGCAAATTAGTTTTTTTTGCTTTTTTTTTGGTTGGCCGGAAAGGAACACAACTCATCAATTACAGCTGATTAAATTGCCCGTTCTGCCCACAGTCTGCCAATAGGAGGAGCTGTTCGGCGGTAGTGATAGTTTCACTCTGCTCGTGTAATTTGACAGTTTAAAACATCCCTTAATAGGTGTATTCACCAGTTTATACTTCGGTGTATGTTGAGTGTAATTGAAATTAGTCAACCTTAAATCGGTGGGTAATTGGTTGATGCAAATAAAATGGGCACTATTAAATATTCATTTTTATTTAACAATGGAGCATGCATTCGCGTGTTTATATATAATGTATGTACATTTATGTACATATATACAAAATGTTGGCCCTGCCTCTTTTATTTGTTATTGTTTGCAGTTTTTTTGACATACATATGTACAAACATATTTAATTTTTGTTGCTTTTGTTCTTTTGCCATACAAAAACGTTTGACATTTGAACGAACGACATTTGACTTACCACAACACGGCACATCCGTCAAACGTCACGTTATCATTGCGCCGCTTTAAACTAACCATGCCTAACGGCAATTGTATGACATTTAAATCGTTGCGGAAGGTAACGATGAGTAATTTCCATAACCCCATTTCTTTGCAAAGAATGCTAAAGTGAAAATATTGCTTGCGGCATAAACAAGACACAAATACTTTTCTATATAGAAAAAAGGACAAAAGGACGGAACACATATAAGGTCATGGTAATTTACGAACAACAGTCGCGGCAGTTGTATTATCTTTTATTACCTATTAGCATTAAAAGCTCAGATAGTTGAAAGTGCGGCGATAATCGCTAAAATTTCCCTAACGCCACATATCAAATATTGTTTTTTTGCTTGAGTTTAGTTGCGCTCTAACAAAAAAAAAACACCGCTTATTTATCTTTTTGACACTTGACAGCTGCAGTTGCTTTTTTAGGTTATGTTATAGAGTTTTCTTTTATTATTCAAATAAAAGGAAAACAAAATAATACTGTCCTTAGCAAACTATTCTCAACTTGAACAATGCTATTATTTTAATAAAATACATAAATATACTCCTATGAGATGGTCGCCAAAATAATGGGACAAGTGAATTAATTAGGCCGACACCTTTTCCCTACTACAAAGGGAAATTAAGTCAGAATATATAGGTACATCACATCTTTTGACCCTCCCGACATTCATAAACATATTGCTTGTTCAAAATTAATTAAAACAAAACAGAAATGCAAAACAACCACCAAAATGTCTTTGTCGACACCTTCACGGGTATGCAACATGAATATTTAATGTTCATTAGTAGTTGTAGTTGGCAAACTAATCTAAAACGATAATATTCAACATTAAAACAGGGGTTTAGGAGAGTTTGAAACTCAAGATAAACAAAAAACAGCTGATGTCTCACAAGGGGGTTTTAAATTTGAAGCGGCTGTAAAAAAGTACTGATAATTTTTTCAAAATTCAGGTTTTATTGGAAAGGTTGAACTTTGTCATTTAATATTGGGACATTCTTGAAAACTCCTCGGTGTAAAAAAGCTATGTGTCTCAAATTGGTATTGAGTTTGGTTCGCTCACTGATTTAATTGCTAGCACCTAATTTAAGCATTACCCACTTCAGCATTCTTTATCACAAGTTCTGTCGCAGATACGCATTTGCATATTTTCAAATGTTATTTGTCAACACTTTAATAAAATGCTGCCAGCTGATTGATTCGTCACGTGCTGCCACTCGGTTAAAATGAGTTCACGCACTTTGTTTTCCCATGCACACGTACGCACACAATAAACAAGCGGCGATTGGAGATTTAGAAAATGTTTAACGTTCAAGTAACTTTCCCTAATCCGTTTTAATTGACGGTTAAGTGAAAACAAATTGTATATTTTGTGTAAACAAAATGTACCCAAAGTGCTAAGAAAACTGCATGCACTTTGTGTGCACATGGAACCAGAATGACAAAGCCGGAATAATTTTGAAAAACAAAGAAAAACAAACAGGCAATTGTTTCCCAGGATATGAATATTTATGTGCCAACGGTACGGCGGCGGTCCGTCTGCCACTTGTCGGATTAAATGGTATATCCTAATAACTCTAACCACCCTCTTCCAGGAGGCTTGGCCAGCTTGTTGAACCTGAAAGGTTAGGATTTGATTTCTGATCCGCTTACGGTGAAAAAGTGTTGTTTACACATAACGCACAAATGAAGTGAGGAAACACCCCTTACGGGGGAGCTATTTGTAGTTGCAGCATTCCATGTTGTAAGTTGAAGCTATAAATCAATACCGGGTCATGCAGTCCTGTATTTAATTCGAAACGTATTTCACACAAATGAAATGTTACTCGCTCACTCAGTCGACACCGTTAATAATTTGTATTTATTGTGTGACAGCAGAATGGGCGGACGGATATTTTCGAAATCATAATTTAAAACATAGAAATGTAATCAGTAAACACGTGAACGGTTTTTATCACTTGTGATGTCAAATAGCCAACAACAATAGCTGTGTTCGTTTGAGGTGACTAAACTAGCATTTGAATGGAAGTAGAGTTTTTCACTCGAGAAATTCTGGTCATTTCCCGGAAAAGATTTGGTAAAGATTTACGCTTACAAATTTTATAAAGAAATGCTTTTGATTAAGAACAAATTAAGCGTTGGATTGCAAACATTCAAATAGATCTATTAAACAATTTAATTTATTAAGACTTTACGATAAGTTCAATAAGCTGCGTAAGCATTTTGCCGACAAAATATGAATTTATTTGAAGCGATTTCATTATAAACAACTTTATTTCAACGAATTTTATACATTCATTCAGCTTTGGGCGAATAAGTTTTAGAAGCTTTTTAAAAGCGAATCGAAGAAAGAAGAGACTAGCGACTTTGTTCTTTACGATTTAGCTAAAAGATCCAACAATATTTATTTACAATGACAACAATGTATTTTAAATAAAATAAATGTACTGTTCGAAAAAATTTACTCTTGGATTTTGAAAGAAGGCAGCGGTGTCGACAAAGTTGCTGATTTGGAAGATATATATATTAGTGGCACTACTTCAAAAAGATTATTTAGAGATGCCATATGAAACACAAATCAAAATTTTGCACAGAATAAAAGTTGATTACATTATAACTCAATAAAAAGGACTTAAAGTTTTATAAAGCAAGTGGAATACTACGGAAAAATCACCAATTTATTTAACTCTTGTGACAATAAGCTCAACATCAGTGGAAAACGAAAGAATATTTTCTACAACTGCACCGTTTGTAAATAAAATTAGAAACAGACTGTCTATTAATTTCATTTATGCTATTTCTGATCTAAAAGCATATTTTATTTAGAATATGTGAATATTTAATCAACATACTGCCTGTCCCACGATGTCGAACGTGAACGTTCGTCTAAGTTCTACAGCAAGAACAGCTGATTTGCGTACTACTAACTTGTTCACAACGACAAGTCGAACAAAAGTCATTGCGAACGAAAACGTAAACTTTTCAATATAAAATCGGGTGCCACTTACTATTTCTGTGCGAACACAAACGTCAAAAGCAGTCACTTGTGTTTTGGTATGCGTTGACAAATATGAGTTGACAAAAATAATAAAAATAATAAAATATAAAAGCACTGGTTTAATACATGTTTCATTTTTCTTCACTTCACTTTTGTTTATGTTTCATAATTTTCTAGCTTTGTTTGCATTTGTCTGACAGCTGTTTCCATGGGGCACAGAGTTGCAATTTAAGTGGTATTCTAGCGTTTTAGTATTTTATATAAGCGCTTTCTTTTTAAAAAGTAGAGCTTTGTTTTGATATTATGTCCATTCTGTTACAAAATGAGGTTTAGTACGAAAGATAGTGGCACGTTTTTTTTGTGCGAAAGTGGGTGACTGACTTTCATTCGACATTGTGGGACAGGCAGTAAAACTGTTCAAAGAGTTCAAAGATATTTACACATTTTTATATTCCAAAAATGTAACAGTTAATTTGTTTAATTTATTTAAATGATTATTTTATTACAATTTATAGTTTTTTATTGTCTGCTTTCGACGAATTCGATAATTAAACCTCTTCATATTTAAATCTCTTTGAACTATACAAAGAGAAACAATATTGCCACATTATTCTCAACTTTATTAAATAATGCCAGATTACCATTTTGCAAACTAACTGTTTACCTCAACAGAACAAGCCTAATGTTTCGAAAAACAACAAAAACTCTCAAAAAAGTTGTTGCTTTTGTGTGCCAGCAGAGAGAAACAACATATCAACACTCATTTTGTTGTCAACCATCAGCAGCAAACGTAATAATCATAGAAATACTCGTAACTAATAATAATAAAATTTGTTGTGATTAATCCCTCATTTGTTTTTTGTAGCTACTCCCCTGACTGCTCACGCTCACTCTGTACGAGAACAATACTTGGTAATCATCGAGTACGAGTTTGGCAAATAGTCGCAGCCAGGCGTTCGTTCCTTGGCGTACGTACATATGGATACCCGTAATTACATTTTTGTTTGTCTTCCGGATCAAAGGAAAATATTTATTTGTGTGTTTGTTTTGGTATTCCCATATTAATGAAAGGATGGTAGATGAGTCGCTTGGAAACGAATTTGTCAGCATTATATGTGTGTGTGTTTGTAGACTTTTTTGAAATTTGGCGAACAGTATTCTGGACATAATGAATTGAAATGATACGTGGTAGGAGACCCTCTTAGGGTGTAAACATTGTCATCACCATGTTTTGTATCACTTACCGTAGCCACCTTGTGGTGGGCATGGCTATATTATTGCAACATAGTATAAGCGACATAAGGGTTCTCCTTTGTTCGCTATACTTTCTGGTGCTCGTAAAACCTAAGGAGAATTTACAATGGAAACTTCCTTAAGGAAGCTTACCTTACAATAAACATAAGCAAAAAAATCGTTAAGTTCAGTGGGTAGGCAAGCATAAAAAACGAGTTTGATCAACCGATCAACAAATTTCATTTGGATTCCGATTTCGATTACCGATTTATTATACTTAGTAGGGACATAAAAACTGTTACAACATTGAACACACCCATTTCAATAGTAGAACTGAACATACCCCGTTATTGTCATATGGGTTTTGAAAGCTAACCTCAATAGCTTTAGTCTGTAACGGGATTTTAAAACTGTTTCAACTTTCATCATGGAATGGTCAGATAATGAGAACCGTATCGCTGAAAAGCGCTTTTCAAGTGTGAAATGAAAAAAAGCGATATTTTCAAAACGCTCCGGCCACTGGGGATTAGCCGCATGTTCGTCTACCAATGCATACAACTGTTTGAGGAGACTGGAGATGTATAAGACCGCCACCGGTCGGGCCGCCCATGCTCTGTTCGAACACCGCATGTCATCAAAGCCGTTAAATCAAGAATTCACAGAAATCCCCTCCGAAAACAGAAAATCATGGCCCGTGAGATGAATATCACGCAAAAGTCCATGAGTCGAATCACTTAAGAAGACTTGGGACTAGGGGCTTTCAAACGACGTACCGGACATTTATTGACTGCAGCTTTAAATAAATAGGATTGAAAAATGCAAACGTCTTTTGGTGAAACACGCTGATAACTTGCACCGAAAAAATTTGTTGACCGATGAAAAATTGTTTACCGATCAGGAAAAATTTCACAAGCAAAATGCAAAAGTGTATGCGCGGTCATCTAAGGAAGCATCTGAACTGATCCCAAGGGTGGAAATTGGTCATCATCCAGCTTCAGTCATGGTTTGGTGGGGTTTTTCTTACGATGGGTTCACTGACCTGCATTTCTGCAAACAAGGAGTCAAAACAACGGCTAATGTTTGCCAAGAAACCAAGAAAGCTGCTGTGAAGCCTCTTTACAATTCCCTGTTCCAAAACCTGCCATGGACTTTCCAGCGGGATTTTGCGCCGGCCAAACAATTTGTCAACGTTCATTTCCTCTGAAGAATGGCCCTCAGGTAGTCCAGATTTGAACCCATTGCATTACGAATTGTGGACGGTTTTAGAGGACAAGTTTTGTCACAAAAGATACCCCTACATTGGATCTCTTAATACTGCTTTGGTTCGTGCTGTGGCCAATTTTCTAATGGACGAGGTTCGTGCAGCTATTGACGATTGGCCAGTGCGTCTAAAGTCGTGTGTAAAGGCAAAAGGCGGACATTTCGAATAAGTAGATTCTTTTTGGATACAATATACATCAATAAATATATTTAAAAATATTTGGTTCAAAAACATTCAGTACTTTTTATTTTACAGCATAAAACGTGCGTAACAGTATTTATGTCCCTACTAAGTATTTTACAGCATAAAACTTGCGTAACAGTATTTATGCCCCCACTAAGTACTTACCGTCAGCAAAGAATGCCACTAGATATGTTAAAGAGTTCAGAGATAACCTCTAAGGCGACTCACCAAATGGCTTTGAATTGAGATTCAATATGGCCAAACAAAAGGATATTTTTATTGGTCAGATCTACTAATTTTTTTCTTAGACTTATATTTGTCTAAGAGTTAGAACTGCAAGACGACTAAGAATATATGAAATCTCTTTCTAAGATTTTTCTTCAAGCTTAAGGTCAGTTTTTTGTTTTATTATTTTTATTTATTTTTCAAAGGATGGCGAAATATCGAAACAAATAAACAAAAATAATAATAAAATAAAAAAAACTGACTTTAAGCTTGAAGAAAATAATGGAAAGAGTTTTTAAACAACAGGTCGAATGAACTAGCACGAAATTAAGATATCAACATTTTACAAGATTTTGATATATTCTTAGTCGTCTTGGAGTCGTCTTTGTATATCAACATCAGTAAAAATACACGGGATATCTTTCATTAGAGGTCTCTGTATAGCACAAAAATATGATGACTTGCGTGAGATTTAAATCCAAGCAAATCATCGTAATACGGATGAAAACATCGTAAATTCAGACAATTATAAGTAGGTGAAAAACAAAGTGCTCAAAAACAATATTAGATGTTCTTCAACCTGGGTTTATTAGCTTTTTTCTGAGAATTAATTGTAAATCGGAGTCAAAAAATCGATTTGTGAACATGTAAATTGAACTCCAAAAAAAATCGATTTTGAATGCTTAAATGATTTACTAATCACTATTCCAATTAAGCACGTTTTGTATTGAAAGTGCCCGAAATCGGTCCATGATTTCATTTAGTTTTGGATATATACGAGTAGGATGGGCGACTTAACAGTTATTATTATTATCATTAATATTAAGTGACAAAGTTCAACCATTCCCATAAAACCAGAAATTTGAAAAAATTATCAGTACCTTTTTTTACGGCCGATTCAAATTTCAAATGTTATATGGACGGACCACCCTGTATATTTCCGATTTGGGAGGTGACCCAAAAGCGGCTGGCAAATTTAGTCAGACTAAAGTCCCTTTTTAGAATGTCCGGTTATAATTAATCATATCGATATACTATATGTAAATCCTACCCGACTTATAAAATTAGATCGTTTCAATAAAGTCTTGGCGGTCATCTCAATGATTTTATTTAAAAATAAAACATAGTATTGAATAAATTTAGTCCGCAATTGAAGATTTCCTTCATGTCTAAAAATTTTAAACGATTTTTAAGCACCGACACGCTAAATATATTCCCCTATATTGAAGTTTACGTCACTTTATCTGTTTAAAAAGGAAACTGTTGAAATCTTTTGAGGATATGAATATTGTGAATATTCGATTTGTTTGTTAAACTTTACACCGACAATTAATTGTTTGTTAAACTTAATTGATTTTAACAGGAATGGAAAAATGTGCCGATAAAAAGAGCCTGTGAGTGAGATAGACAGACCACCTTTAAAAAATCGTTTCAGTAACACCTATTTGATCGATTGTAATTGGCTTAAAACACCCCACAAACACGCCTCCAGTAACAACGAAAACTGTGGTTTTCTACCACCACTGCCAACCAAGATCTATTGGCTTATTATGTTTTATACCGGCATAATTAACCCAACTAATTATCTTCAGATATCAATTTGTGGCTGTGGTTAATCACAAAAAAAAAAAACTTAACATAACAATTATTTACATTTCCCAACAACGACTCTTTAATGTACTTTGAGGCCAGCCGACAATACGAGAAACACCTGAGATGGTGGCTGAGCAAATTAAACCGTTCAACCTTTGTCGTCGCCTCCAGCGGAGGGTAAACAGACACCGCAAAATATACTTATACACTCACAGACAGCGCAAGATTATGATCCATCCAACTCAGCCCTCTATGACAGGGATTATTTTCCAAGTATACGTCAAATACTCGTAACTTACAAAAGTTGTAATCTTTTTCAAAAATAAAGATTAAAATACTTTAAACTTGAAAACAGTTAAAAAATTAAATTACAAATGGAAAGCTATTAATCATAAGTCTTCAAAACCTAAATGTAATTCCCTTAAAAGAAACCCGGGGAGAAGTGAGATTTTAAATATGGACTTCCAAGTCTTTTGTGTTCATCATGCCATCAGTCCAACAAAGGTCATCGATTACAAGTGTTGGAAGGGGGGGGGGGGGGGGGCAAGAAGGCTGCTTAATAAACAGAAGGTTATTGTAATAACCATAAATTGTGCGTATACGGCTATAAAGAAAAGAAATCGTAATTTAAATATTCGCAGCCACGCGCACGTACACACACAGTGTGAATAATTTTGAAGCATTCACCCATCACAAAATTGTGAACAGATTACACCCTTAACCGGCCAACACGACCACCACCATTTCGGCCCAGGTTACATTCAATTTTAATAAAAACAATAAATTTCTCTTGAAATCATAAATTTTATGAAAGCCAAACCAAGCCAGGGGACTGCATGCAGTCTATGCCAGAAATTTGTTAAGGTCGAACCCGAAGGATGCTCTACCATAAAAATGTTAGACAGCGTTCTGAAGGTTCTTACGAAAAGACCTGGAAAAATTGGCTACATAAGCACGAATTATCTTCAGCGTAAAGTCCTGATGACGGCCGACTCTCACTATGAAATTCGTCTTACGTATTTAGAGAGAAAAAAACACAAACCTGAAATTTTAACTAAAAAATTGGTATGTGCATTTAATCACCACTCAATTAAAAATTTAGTAAATAAGCCAAACAATTTATCTGTTATTGCAATGATATTTAATGAATGAAATCGTGTAACGTGTGATTAATTGTGTGATTTTAATTGTGTTTGGTGGAAACCTTTACTGCCGGCAGTTCTCGTTTAATGTGAAACTGACTGCTTTTAAGTGTATAAGCGCTAAACATATTACAGCACATTCGTTGCTTGGGGTCTTATGATGGTGAAGTGGCGCTCATCGAAACTTTAGACACATCTGCTTGTAACTTAAAAACTTTCCCAATGCATTTTCGAAAAAAATGTACAGCTTTCATTTGTAAATATGTTAATTTTTTCATCGCCTCATAAGAAAATATGTTCAATACACGGCGTACAATTTTTGAGTTGTTAAATACATATGTGAAGTTTTACATTGTCTGATACGACTTTTTTTTGTAAATATGTGAATTTTTTCATTACCACATAATCAAAGACGATAAAGTATAGAGGATGAATGAAATGCTTCATCTTTACAATAAAAAAAGCAGCACTTCAGTAACGCTTTACTTTTCCACATTCGTTTGTACACCATCACAGGAACAATGTCAAATGGAAACACAAAAATGCAGAAAACACTAAATTCTCACACTTTAAACACGAAAAACAGCATTGCCAAAAAACACGAAAAACAGCATTCGATTTCTCGTTAAAGCTCATTTCGTCTACAGGTTATCGTTGCTCATAACGAAAATGTTTTCTATAAACGTTTGTTTATCGCTTGAAATCGGAAATATTTTCGATAAATAACGTATGAATTAATAACAATTAATTGTACAAGATGGGCGATGTGCTTCTTCTTTGCAATAATGTGGAAAAACAGCACTCTGTAGCGCACAAGTTTTCAGTTTATTTATCCACTATCGTTGATCACAAGACCTCAACAAAGGCAAAATTTAAATACAAAAAACACTTAATTCGCACACTTTAAATACCAAAAACAGCTCCTCAAATTTTTGTAAAAGCTCATCTCGTCAATCTTCTACAATTTATCGTCTTTGGTACGAATATTTTAGTCAATATGTAAAATTTTTAATTTTTTGTTTTTATAATTGAACTGAAATTTTTTTTTCTGTGTACAGATAGGCGGGAATTTCAATAATAATTATAAATAGAAGAGGGATTAACCGGCTCAAGACCTCTTGCTTCTATATTATAATAGAAGACAAGTTTTTAACAAAATGGCAAAGTGACATTGATTTTCGTGGCTGCACACTGCTTTTTTTATGATTTCGGGTCCGTGACAACCCTCTTTAGAAAGCTTTGCTGCAATTGTTGAAAGTCAAACCGAACTCTATAAGGGCAGGCTCTCCCCAAACGAACACGGACCCGAAATCATGATAAAAAATAGTGCGCAGCCACGAAAATCAATGTCACTTTGCCATTTTGTTAAAAACTTGTCTTCTATTTAAATATAGAAGCAAGAGGTCTTGAGCGGGTTAATCCCTGTTCAATGTGTTAAAGCAACCGACCGAAATAAAAACAAACGAGCTAAACAATATTTATAAATAATTTCCAAATGTTATGTAGACGAAAGTTTTTTAGAAACATGATAAAATGTGAAACCTTAACAACCATCTGGACATTCTAATAATGACATAAAACCAAGCTTGTTGATAACCAGATAAAAAATATATCGGTATCACCAGGCTATGGTAGAGCGAAGGATAGTGGATCTTTATTTCGCACAATAAAGATTTGAAGTTGTGTTAAAACAGCTGACTTTTTAGCAGTGATTTTTACATCTCGTTAATGCTGGTAATTTTAGACGTTAGCAGTTGATCTCTAAACCATAATTGAGATTCCCTTCAAAAAATGCATAAGCTGTACCAAGTTGGCTTTTAAAAGTAGGTACAGCTCAGAGAGTAAACAACTGACTGGATTTAGATTAAAAGTCAGTATCAGTACATCAGACTGGTGTAGGGTACACGAAATCAAGCAGAAAACTGGAAAACCCTTGTTTTTCACACATACATAAACTGTCTACCGAGAGAGGCAGAGAGACCAAAATCCATCAATTTACATGTTTTATGATGACTTTACTTAATACGGAAGAGCAAAAACAGCAACCCCATACAAATTGAATCTCTACAGACTCTCTTTGTCTCTGCGTTGTAAAACTTTTCAGTGGCATTAACTTTAAAACATGTCACTCTTTTTAAGAAAAGGGTATAACTCAAAATTTGAAGGAAAAAAAAACTGTTGGGTATGCCTTAGTAGTACTCTACAACGTTGAGAGTGCTAAGTTTTTTTTTTTGGTGAACGAATTAAGTTGTCTATGAAATTTATTGTCAGTGTACAGATATGACCACTGTGAGATGTTTTCTTACAAAAAAGTGAATTTTTGAGTTAATACCATTTTGTTAAATTAGTGCGATATGTATATTATATTAAGTGAGAAGAGTATAATAAAATTTCTCATGCAAATGAGAGCAAAATGATAAAATTGAGTCTAGCGTCCGAAGAAATTCAATTCTGTTCGGCTTAGCTTTTCGTTATATCCTTCGAGACTCGAAGAAAGTTTTACAGAAAATAAACCGGAAACATTGTGTTTACCTAATTAACACACCTACGTACATATGTACACATGTATCTATAAATGCATGTAAATTTAACTGACTCTGTCAGATTCTCCCGGTTTATGGGCGAGCCAAAGACAGTACGTTTGAGTACAGCTGTATGTATCTCTCTTTACAAAAACCTTTTTGAGATAAGTTTGAACATGCATCCATACAGAGTAGGTCTACCTACACACAGACAAAAAAGATGTACAATCAAAAAAAGAGGAAAAGAAAAAATACACATAAAAGGTACATAATACTCGATAATTGTTTGGTAAAAGGGAGCCTTAAACAAACACAATTTAGTTAAATCACACTTAAAAACGAGAACGTGATACCTTAAAGGGCAATAATATACAACACTCATTCGCACTCGTGCACGCACGCACACTCTCAGTTAGCTGAGCCCATGCAATGGATGTAGCCCCATTTATGTGGCTCCGGTGAGATGAAGTTGACATCTGAGAATGTGTAACACGTACGTGAACACACACACACACACCTCCTCATCTTCCACAACTTGCACAGCTACAAAAAAATTAACTTCATTTCAGGTACCGCCGTGCAGCGATGCCAACTTGGTAATATTTCTACTACTTGTAATGATTTTTCGTCACCAAACACGCTGATTTGGAAAAGTAACGATTTTTTTACTGTGGCGATTTTTACTACTCTCGCTTGGCGCCTGCAGCGATTATCACTTAAAGGCTACTATTTCGTTTTTTTCTGCTAAATACTCGCGAGGCTACCGTTGCTCGTATTGCTGCATGTTGTCATATAAAAATATATATTTTAAAAAAAATTACATATTTTTTTTAAAGGAAATACTGAATTTTTAAGTTTAATTGTGTCTTGATTTGTTTTACAATTTTGGTGGGCTTTTAAGAAATTTTTAGTTTGTTTTACTTCGGTCTTTTGCTTTAACACATTGAACAGGGAGGGATTAACCGGCTCGAGACCTCTTGTACCTATATTTATATAAAAGACAAGTTTCTAACAAAATGGCAAAGTGACATGACTTTCGTGGCTACACACTGCTTTTACGCGATTTCGGGTCCGTGACGGCTTTTATCACAAAGCTTTGCAGCAATTGTTTAAAGAAAAGCCGATCTATTTAACACCAGGCTCACACCAAACGAATGAGAACTACTGTTGTAAATCTCACTTTTCAAGTTTTCTTCACACAATTGCCCACGAAAACACAATGTGCTCTTACCACCTCTACAGAGACCCCACATTTACGTTGTAAAAGAAATCTATTGATGGCTCTCAATGTGGAGTCTCTGTAGGGGTGTTAAGATTTCAATTTATTATCAATTTTTGGTCGGAAAAATATTTTCCTAATGGCAACACTGGTCACAGCACAATGGACGACTTAATCCATACAAGAAGAATCACAAAAGTGTGCGATTGAATGAAAGCAAGTGACAAAAGGGCCAAATTATCCATTGTCGCAGCAGGAGAATGAAGGAGAGTGTATTTTGAATTAAATATTTGAGTACAAATACAAGGACAATGGCAACGACAGCGACAACGAATGCTTTGCAAAATTAACTGTATCGACATAATGTGACAATAAGGAGAGGACAGCAACAAAACACCAGACAATAGAGAGACAGATTCGATTGAACAAATTAACCATTCATCATTCATTCATTTACTCATCCATTGTGAATTTATGTATGTGGAATTTATTTTTAATCCCGTATTCATATCACGAATTTCCAAAAAAAAAACTCACGCACATACAGAGGAACAATAACGATAATATAGAAATAAAATTATCGGTAATAATGCGAAATGAAAATGTTTACGCCGCACCCCCTTGGGGGTCTCACTCATCCATTTGTGTTCGAAATCAATTAAATTTGAAATGGGACGAAAGATGTGAATGAAGTAGGAACACATGTATGCCGCGATACATATGTGTGCGTGTAAATATACACACATACATATGTGGTTGGTACCGCTTTATACTCTTACCTTGGGATTAAAGAGCGGTTTTTGTTAAACTGTCGACCTGTTGTTCTTAATCGCTTTGTAAACAGAGCCTTACGGTCTTTCTTTTGTTGTATAAGCAGGAATTAGAATTTGTGATTTTGATTTTTATTCGATCGATTTTTAATTATGTACTAGCAGTTCGTTTTGAAGCGAATTGCAGAACCGCATTTCATCCAATAAATTAAAAATCAAGTAATAATGATAAAAAGATTATTAAATCGATTTAAAAAAACTGCTCAATTTGTTTGAAAGTTTTATCAAAATTGCGATTTGCATAATTCGATTTTCTTTCAATTACCGGAATAAAATATAATTCTAAGCGATAAATAAAAATATTAAAAGCCATTAATTTTTGGGACAAATAAACAGTTACTGAGCTAGTTTAAAACATGTATACAATTGTATAGAAAACGTACATGCGCAGGTACGTACGATTTAATATTTTAAATCTGAATCGGTTGTAAAAAAAGCACTGAAACACGCAGAGAAAAAATATGGTTACTATGTGGTCACGGCAATAATATGTTATTTCCAATATAAGTATGTTCATCGCAACCATAGTATTATTTTCTGAATTTAATTTTGACAAAAATATGATTGCCGCATTATTAATATTGTTGACATGTAACAATAGTATTATTGCCAAATTGTGATCATACTATGGTTGTAGGGATCATAACATGGTTGCGCGTGAATCATACTATGGTTGTGAGGATCATACTATGGTTGTATGTGCAACATACTATGGTTGTGAGAATCATACTATGGTTGTGGAGATCATAGTATGGTTGATTGTGCATCATACTATGGTCGCATGTGAAACATACTATGTTTGTGAGAATCATACTATGGTTGTGGAGATCATAGCATGGTTGATTGTGCATCATACTATGGTTGTGGGGATCATAGTATGGTTGTGGAGATCATAGCATGGTTGATTGTGCATCATACTATGGTTGTGGGGATCATAGTATGGTTATGTGTGAATCATACTATTGTTGTGAGAATCATAATATATATGTATGGATCATAGTATGGATGTGTGTGAATCATACTATTATTGGGAGGATCATAATATTGTTGTGCCACAACCATATATCCAACAATAGTATGATGCTCTTCGAATATTGTCAACCCAAGCATACTTTTTTCTACGTGTAATTTTTAAAATTCTGGACAGGTTAAACTTTACACAATCGCATTCATGTGATGATATTGGATCCACAACTGATTCGGCAGTACATTACCCGATCACCCAATTTTTTTTTGTGACATGTGACCTTAGGGCGTACCTCAAAAAAAAAAGTTCGGCGTACACCTTCGAATATGAAGTATTATTGAAAGGTAGTTTCAAAAAAATTTTTTTTATTTTTTTATGCCGAACGTAGGGGTCGCGCTTTTACATTTTTTTTTATATAACTTCTGCATTTATAAACGGAGCTCAATGAATTCAAAGACAAAAAAATCGGCCTCGTCGAGACAAAAACATCGATGTATCACACTTTAAAATCCGTTTATAAATGCAGAAGTTATATAGAAAATGTAAAAGCGCGACCCCTACGTTCGGCATAAAAAAATAAAATTTTTTTTTTTGAAACTACCTTTCAATAATACTTCATATTCGAAGGTGTACGGCGAACTTTTTTTTTTTACTTGTAACCTGGTACGCTCTAATGTGACCTCTTCTTGTTGAAACCAAATGTCATTCTCTTGAATTTTTGAAAACCAAAATTCGTTATGCATGGTGCAGTAACGCTTACCGTTGACATTAACGGCGGCTCCTTAGTCACAGTTGAGCACTGAGTATATTTGTAAACCTTTCTTACAACACGATTAGATCTAACAACAGTATAAAATACATGTAAAAGAAAACATGAGAAAAAACATGCGTTATTATTTTATTGTCTCTTTTCATATACTTGAGCAAAAGTGTATAATCAATCTTATTTTTGTTTTGTGCTGTCCTTTGTTTCAAAACAACCCACTGTGCGTGGAATAATTTGGTTTATGTTTTAAAACCCCAAAAAAGAGTTTCATTTAATTCCACAAATTGCCATTGTTTTTTTAATAAAACATAAGTTTCGGATTAATTAACCTGGTAGTTTGATTTAAAAAATACTGTTGAAAAGAAAAATTGTTCTCCAGCTTACTGCGTGACTTTAAATAATTCTTGAAGAATTCAACACAAATACCCCCTCTTACTTTTCCTTATTTATTATTTATGTATGTATCTACGTCAGTCTGTCTAGCTATATGGCAGGCTGACTGAAAATCTGCCTGACCTATAAAAAGACGACGCCAACCAAGTACAAACAGCAGCAAGCTCAACTCGTTCCTGGTTTCTTCTTCGTGATCTTCTAGTTAAGGCCTTCGTTTGTCTGTCCGCCTGTATTTGTGTTTGTGCGTGCGTGTTGTCTTACATTTAAAACAAAAAAAAAGCAGAACAAGATTTGCATAAATTCCCCTTTAAAGCGTTTGTGTTAATGGCAAATAAACACAAATAAATAACAGACTCGATAACAGTGCCGATAACATCAACAACGGCAGCATTAACTTCACTAAGTGTAAGGTTGGACAAACAAAAACAACAACCTAATGAAAATTCAATCAAATTATGTAGTACTATGAATGTATGTACATATGTGTGTATTAACAAATGATAAAAATCACTGGTACATGTGTACATATAACATTTGCATAAACATATGAACATTGTTGTTGCTGACGCTGTAAACTTTTTCTGTGACGATTAGATGGATGGGCTGATCATAGCTTCAGATTGGCATACTGTACATCTCTGTTCTATATTTCTCCTTCACTCCCTCGCTCACGGTTCTCCCGCAAACATTTTCTTACATTACTGTTTATAAGACAATTTGTATTTGCTGTTGTTGTTTGTAATTCGCTGTGTTGTGTGTTTGTAGTAGCTAAACATGTTATATGTAAAAGGCAATTAATTAAAACATGATAGGTAAACGTTCTTTCCGCCTTCTTCTTTTTTTCCTCCAATTTTCTACTTTATCAAAAGTTTGCTGTATGTGTTTCCTTTTTGCCCTCATAAATTTTCAATTAAGTTTATGTATATTTTTCTTCTTTAAGACAGGCAAAAACCGTCCGACAGAAACACGCATTTTTATACATACATACACACACACCCATATCCATACTCATAAACATAAGAGAAAACAAATGCTATGTTAAGGTCTTTGCAGAGAGAGAGAGAGAGAGACTAGAGCGCATAAGTACATTTTCAATCAATACAGCATTTATATTCGGCCTAGCATAGAATAATATTCGGCTGAACGGAGAAATCAATATTTTAATGACCACTAGATTTTAGTAAAATGTATTCGGCTGAATGGGGATAATGGTTTTTTGGCTGATGGCTAAAATCCTTTAAAATGAATGCTGCCAAACAGTGGTCGGTCGCTAGTTTGAGCTAAATGTCGGTGAAATTAATTCAGCTGGAATGGTGTAAAAATAATAGAAAGTGAGAAAAAACTTTTAGAATGAAGCGACATGAGATTATATGAAATTCAGGCTAAGGGTAATGAGTAGCGTGTCCAAAACCGAAATTGCGGTTTTTATTTCCAAACCCGACAGATGGTTTCTCAAAAATACCTTAAACCGATATGTCGTTTTACCCGGTTTTTTGCTAACGGGTTTTTCGGAAACATAGAATTCATGCTAAGGGTATTGAGTAAAGGGTCCAAAGCCGAATACCGACATTCCGGTTTTTATGTTCAAACCTGACAGTCGGTTTCTAAAAAAATAGCTAAAACCGACAGGTCGGTTTACCCGACTTTTCGTTATCGAATTTTTCGGTAACGAGGAATTCGTGCCAAGGTTATTGAGTAGCGTGCCCAAAACCGACAAGTCGGTTTACTCGGTTTTTGGCTATTGGGTTTTTCGGTAACATGAAATTCATGCTTAGGGTATTGAGTAGAGGGTCCAAAGCCGAATACCAACATTCCGCTTTTTATGTCCAAACCCGGCAGTCGATTTCTCAATAATAGCTAAAACTGACATTTCGGTTTCGAATTTTTCGGTAACATGGAATTCGTGCCAAGGTTATTGAGTAGCGCGTACAAAACCGAAAAGCGACATTACCGGTTTAATATCCTAACCCGATAGTCGGTCTATTAAAATAACTAAAACCGTCATGTCGGTTAATCCGGTTTTTTTCTAGGTTTTTCGGTTTTTTTTTGGAGTTTTATGTATGTCAAAGCAAAGTAAATTAATAATTTGCACTTACAGAATACCTTTTTTATATCCTGCAACACTGTGTGCAACAGAGTATTATAAGTTAGTTTCATAGCAAATGTTTGCAAGTGTCAAAAACATTTGAGATAGACCTACAGGTGTACCAATTGTCAGCTGCTTCAATTTAATGTTGTCTGTCTGCTGAGCATCCCAAACTTGCAAACAAACTACTGGTGGCAATTGTTGTCCAATCTTTGTGAAATTTGACAAAAGAAAGTTTTTTGGACCCAGGACGAAAATCCGTTCTTAAATGAAAAAATCAAATAAAAATACGTCAAATCGGTCCACTTTTTGAAATAGTCCCTATACAAAGCTCTTTACAACCGCTTCCAAATTGATTCCAATTTAAACAAATTTGATATAGTATATTTCTATGGTCAAACATCCAATCTTGTTCCATAAAGGCCCATTTTTTGATATAGTATCATTACAAATGATCTGGAGGCCCTTTAAATGGTTTCAATAACAATGGTTTAGATAACAATTTATCTACATAAAAAATTATGTTTGCTATTTGGCTAAATTTGGATGAAGGACCCTCTAGGCCTTAAATACGCCCCATTTTAATATGGACATATGGGTACTAAAAACAGTGCAATTTTCTCACAAATTAAAACGGAAATTATTTTGTGTTCATAACCGACTTTTTCGAGTTGCAATTAATTCTTATGCCTTCTCAGAGTTTAAAATGGGGTCAATCACTTTGTTTGTGATTGGAAAATATTTTCGATTCTTAGGAGATTAGCTAGAACCAGAATGTCGGATAATGCCGGTTTTTTACTTAAAACATAAACCGATAGTCGTTTTTTTAAACACGATTTTGAAAAAAACCGAAAAACTGGTTTCCTAAAACCCCCAGTTATGGAGACATTGAGATGCTCTTACCGGGTAATGCAAATGGTAGTGAGTTTTTCTTGTCAGGTTTTAGTGGAGTCTAATGTTTTTACTTTTAAAACTGCCCCTTCAGGAAATGCGGTATAATTGTCTCATAATGAACTAGACAATTTTTTGTACAGTTATAGATTAAGTATTTACAATTACTGGATCCTACCCGATGCTAAATCAAGCGTTCGTGCTATACTCCTTGAATTTCTTAAAATTCCTTGCTGCGGTAATAGAATCGGAATCAATCTAGGACGATAACAAAGTTTATAAATATTTGTATATTCCATAGAAAATAAGGCAACAAAAAGATGATGAACGTTATGGGGTTAATAACCCTAAACCTCACCAGGCTACTACTTACAAACCCGTTTAACAGAGGGAACAAAAAGCGAAAAATTATAAAGTAAAGGCCAACCAATGTTAGTCACTTCATTAGAGTCTCATTTGAGATGAAAGGGTGCATAGTCGATATCGTTCTTAAATTTGGAGTCTTCCTGCTCCAAATCTCAAATTGATTTGCTTACATTTGCCATTCAACTTATGATGCAAGAAAAAATTTAAAATAAAAATAAAAACAATATTGAACTTGTTGTGTGAATTTTGCTTACATTTTTTGCGCTCATAATTGTTTAAATTATAATAAAATTGAAAAACAATAATTACCGAAAATATAACAAATTTGCCCCGCCACCCACTCTAATGCTCTGTGGCCTTCTCTCCAAAACTTTCCTCTTAATCTGGTGATCTCTAACAAAAAGGTCCTAATGATGATTGTTGTAAAATAATATGACAACGACAATGAATAGAGCCGAGAAGAATGGGCTTCGACTGAACTTTTGCCCAAAAATAAAACTCCGAACCCAGAACAATAGAATTCAATTTGGTATTCTCTTTATGGATTTGGCGCTCCATTGTTTTAGACCAACATAATAGCTGGGTATTGTGCAGCAGTGTTGGACGGAAGGCGTTGTGCGGTCCTGTGCTATGGTTAGAAGAAGGTGGACAAGGCTGCAGAGTTTGGTTGGATGGCTGGCTGGCTCAATGGATGAATGGATGAATAATACAATAATACTTGTAACAACAATATAAAATTAATGTTTTACATCAAAGCAAATAATTTTTCATGTAACGTATGACTACGACGACGGCGCCAACGTTGCCGTTGTCGCACAACATAGGCCATGTTGAAGGAGTGCTGCTGGAATCTGTGTGTGAATGCCACTGATGGAATAACGATAGGAAGAACGAAAATGTTTTGTGATTTTGGTGTTGTTTAATTTTGGGCTCACACCCATAAGGATACTGTATCCAAAAGATGTTAAAGCTAATGAGAAACTAATTAAGTAAGGTTATGGTCGGCATGAAAGGAACCCCTACGTCAATAAAATGTGACAGAGAGCAGTAATAATAGCTCTAAACAATATAGAATGGGGATATAATTGGGGTACGTTTGAAAGGACATTTATCGTCAAGAGTTCTATTTGATAGAGTACTTTCAGTGTTTTCCCTTCAAAATTCTTGTAAGCGGCGGCTGGCGATTTTTTTTTTTGAATACCAGAGATCTGTGAACTATACAATATCTGTAATCACCAACCAGAATCTACAATTAATCACTACACTAGAAAATATATTCTATAAAAAAAATCAATTGGTTGAACTAAACACAATGTTTTAATAGTAATAATAATTTACGAAGTATGAAATGTAAAACTAGTTAATAGATTTTCAAAAAATGCCCTGAAGAAGTTAGAAAAAAGTTGCAAAAACATGAAATAAATTAGTTTTTTTTAAATCATGAATGAAGTCAGACCAATCAGCAAAGTCAAAAACGACATATACAAAGAAGATTTTCATTTGGTCAAAGAAGATGAAATAATATTTAATTGTTGTTTTTTTTACGTTTTTTAAGCTGGATCTTTCTTTGCTATTTTATAGAATCTGTGACTATTTTGCTTTTATGTTTTCTTAAAATGCAAAAATATAAGTCTAAGGCTATGTTTACAAAAGAAAAAGTTGGGCAGTTGCTAGTGCACGCAGAAAAAAAGTATGGTTGGGGTGACAATATTCGAAGGGCATCATACGTTCTTTTTCATATTTATGGAGATAAGGAAAAAGTATCTCCTTTGCTTTTGATATATAAAAAAGTAAGTAACAATTCTGTATTATTGGGTATATGGTTGTGGCACAACACTATTATGATCCTCACAACAATAGTATGATTCATACACAACCATACTGTGATCCTCACAACCATAGTATTATTCACACTCAACCATACTATGACCACCACAACCATAGTATGATTCACACTCAACCATACTATGATCCCCACAACCATATTATGATTCCCACAACAATAGTATGTTTGACATTACAACCATAGTATGGTTCACACTCAACCATACTATGGTCCTCAAAATTATTTATTAGGATAGGCTTATGTTGTCAACAATAGATTATTTATTAAGTAAATAAATTAAAAATACATTAAATTAAAAATAATTGGAGTGTTTATTAAACAGTAGACAAAATCCATTTAAAAAAAAACGTTAGCTTTTTTATCAAAAATATTTCAGTTAAACAAATCCGAAACAGTTTTTTGGAAAATTTTAGTTTCCATTATTTCATAACATTCGTAAAAATATTATACAAAAGTACAATCATACAGTATGTTTGCTCTAATCATATTATTGTTAACATAAAACCCAGAAAACAATACTTTTGCCGCACCAACCATATTTATATTGTTGCTGCAACCATAGTTTCATTTTTAAATTTGGCAACAATACTATTGTTACATTTCAACAATATTAATATTGGCGCAATCATACTATTGTCAACATGAAATTCAAAAAACAATACTATGGTTGCGACGAACATACTATTATTACAGAGAACATATTATTGTTGCCGTGACCATATAGTAACCATATTTTTTCATTGCGTGTGTATTTCCGAGATTAACCCATTTTTTAAAACCATTAAAACTTTGATGTATTTTAGTATTAATATTTTATTTATAACTTTTTAGTATTATTTTCTTTTTATATAATTATTTTTATATTTCAATACATTTTATAGTTATTGTTTTTTAATTTTATTTTTGTAAAGTTTATTTTTGATTTTAATAAAAAAAAGAATACAGCAACTATAAAAAATTATAAAATCAAGAAAGTTTGGGTTTTTGGTGACATTTGTTTTCCACCTTACACCAGTATTGATTCTAGTGACAGCTTTAGCGCCATGAGCATAAGCCAAACTTTAAAGACGTAGACATATTGACGCAGGAAAATGACTCTTAAAGGAGATAGACATTGAAAATTTTGCATATCACTTATGTTCCTTTTGGCAAGGAACTTACAACAAAACTGACACTGAACCCATAGCACATATTTACAGAATTATTGTCTTCAAACATGCACGCAAAAATTAGATTCAGTCTCAAACAACTTTCAAGTGTACATTTCACTCGTTTTGTTATTCAAATGTAATTATTATTTTTAAACTTTGCGTATTGTAGTGTTTTGTATTTTATGGTGTTTTCGTGTGTACAAAAGAAGCTTACATTTATTCCGCATGTTGCACTGAACCCGCATTTTTATGTGTGTTTGTTAAAAAACATGCAGCCCCACGGAAATATTTTGATTTCGTTTGTCAACGTGTTGCATGCAATGAGTTCGAAAATGTCGTATTTTCTGCAATCACTCCAGTCTACAGTGTAGAATGTTACACAGCTGCTGCCTACAGTGTTGTATTTTGATTCTACGACTTCGCAGTTGTTTAGGTTGGAACTTTGTTTGCAAATAGTACAGGATGTTCGTCGGGAAGGTATACTACTTTTTTGTTTATAATTTTTGATTAAATAAAAGAGAATGCATCTTATATTGATAAATGTTTTATTTAATGTCGCCAATTATGTATGGATCATAATATCAGATAAATGTCCGCCTCTGTTAGCCTCACAAATGCAAAACCTTTTGAGCACATTTTTCATTACATTCTCACACATTTTACGCGGTATTTCATTATTTTCATCGCGTATACTTTGTTTGGGTTGCTCAAGAGTTTCGGGTTTGTTTGCATACACCTTGCTCTTCAGATATCCCCACAAAAAGCAGTCCGGAGCAGTCAAATCGGGCGACCGTGGAGACCAATCAACATCGCCATTTCTTGAAATAACTTGTTGTGGAAAGAGGTCTCGCAGTTATTTCATTGTAATCCTGGCTGTATGCGATGTGGTACCGTTTAGTTGATACCACATGTTAATCAAGCCCAAAGCATGCAGTTCCGCCGCTAAAAAGTTTTCAATCTTATCACGATATCGCTCCTCATTGACAGTAACCGTTACGCCGTTTTCATTTTCATAGAAGTAAGGTCCAATGATTCCTCCTGGCCAAATTTCACACCAGACTGTCACTTTAAATGGGTGCAAGAGTGACTGGTGAATAATTTGAGGGTTTTGCGTTGCCTAGAACCGACTATTCTGATTATTCCCAGATGCATTCAAATAAAAATGTGCCTTGTCACTCAATATGATTTTTTCATGAAAATCGGGGTTGTCATGGGCGAGCTGTAACATCCTATTGGCTTATGTACGGCGGCGTAAATGGTCTTGTAAAGGAAGTTTTCTGAATCAACTGAATCTTAAACGGAAACAAATGAAAATCCTTGTGTAAAATTGCAGCCAAAGTTGTTCTTTGAAGACCAAGCTACTGAGCACGGCGTCGAATTGAGGTTGATGGATTGTTTTGAACACTTTCTCGAGCAGCAGCAATGTTTTCAGCCTATCTTGCAATACGTTGTCGTCCATGCTTGGACCTATCAGCTACAGACCATTTTTTTTTCGAAATCATTCACTACACGATAAATAGTGCGTTTTGTTGACACGTTGTTTCTCCCAAAAATTTCACGTTAGTTTTTCATTGTCCCGGTAATCGATGATTGAATTTGATAAAATGTTTTAACGATTAAAACACGTTGGTTTATCGCATATTTTTCCATAATAAATTCGACTTCTCTTCTTCACGACTGCCAAATATGAACTGTCAAGGCTAATGTTTACCAAAATGCCGGCAAAACAAAGTAGTATACCTTCCCGGCGGACACCCTGTGTATATTTGGTTTCTTCTTTAATTTGTTTGGTTGCTGGCAGTAAAAGTGTAAAATTTTAAAGGAGGTAACATTTTTAAAATGTTTTTTAAGTAGAAGGTATCATTAAACGAAATCACCAATAGTCTAAATTCCCGAGGATGATTGTCGAAGAAGATCGAAATATTGCATACAAAAATATAATAAAACCACCATATTTTTATTTTGTACAAGATCTCGAGCTAGACAATCGAGAAAAATGTAGAAAAAATAATTTAAAAACAAATATTAATAAAAACAAATAGTATGTTTAAGTCCCAATACTGAAACTACGCTCAAAATTCCTGGCACAAATTATAAAGTTTTTATATTTTTTCCATCATTGCCTTCATAATCTACATAACATTTCATAATTCCTATAAAACGTTTCAAATTATTTATAAAATGTTATACATTTCTTCCCTATGAATAAAAGTAATTATTCTCAGAAAAAAATAAAACTTTAACCTTATATAGGGTGATCCATCTAGAGGTATGCTTTCAGAACCAAAAAAATTCAAATCAAGTGTGGAATTTTTATTGGTAATTTGAAAAGACAATGTTGGCAACTGTATTATGGAAATGAGCGTTCGGTGAGAAACGGGATGATCCGCTGTTTCGGCCAAAATTTTGTTCAGTGATGAGGCCCATTTCTGGCTCAACGACAAAGTCAATAAACAAAATTGCCCCATTTGGGCTGAAGAGCAACAGGAAGAGGTTCAAGAGGTACCATTATACCCAGAGAAAACCACGGTTTGGTGTGATTTATAGGCTGGTTAAATCATCGCTCCATATTTTTCCAAAAATGATGAAGGCCGGCATGTAACCGTGAATGGTGTTCGCTATCGCGCCATGATATCGGACTTTTTGCTACCTGAAATTGAAGTCCGTATTCTTGACGACATTATGTTTCAGCAGGATGGTGCCATTTGCCATGCAGCTGGTCTAGTGAAAGGTAATTTCGAAGAGCACTAATTTCACATTTTGGACCGGTGAATTGCCCGCATAGATCGTGTGATATCACACCTTTAGACTTTTTTCTTTAAAACTACGGAAAGTCAAAGTCTATGCTGACAAACCAGCTATGATTCAGGTCTTGGAAACCAATATTACGCGTGTCATTCACGCCATACCGGTCGAAATGCTCATCGAAATGAGTCATCCAAAATTGCCCCCAAAGAGGCGTAGTTGCGGCCAACATTTAAAGAAAATTATATTCAAAAAATAAATGACATAACATTTCCTTCAAATGAATAAAATAGATTCCACACTTGATTTGAATTTAAGTTTTTTTATTTTAAAAAATATACCTCTAGATGGCTCACCCTATATTACCCTCGTAGGGCTATGAAAATGTTATTTTTTCCAAAGCCCAGCGTTTTTGTCACTTGCCACAATGTTCAAGGCATAACAATAACAACTTTGGGTTCTCTCCCCTCTACAATGAACTTTCTTCCGCCCACTCACACTCTCGCTTTCTTCTTCTTTCCCATTAGGTTTTCCTTTGCTTCCCTACACTTCTCTACGGTTGCCTACACATGTATTTTCCTTTCAGGCTTTTGTGAAAAACTTGTTCATACGTATCATGCGGAAACATAAATGTTCAACAGCAGTAGCAGCGGCAAGCAGCTGGCAGCTATTGTTGTAAGGTGTTCCACACGTTGGGGATTGATGAAGAGGATAACATTGCGGTGAGCAATAAGGACGACGTCGACGACGAGGAGGACTATTTAACTATAAGAACGAGCATGAAGGCCTACTTGGTCTGGTTGTTGGCAAAGTGTTACTGTGTGAAGTGTTCTTTTGTTGGTTGGAAAATGGGGCTCTCTTCGGGAAAATGTTACGAGTTGCTGCTGGCTTGCTGCGAACTCTCAAACGTTAACAGTCAACAAGCCAACCAACAAACAAAAAAGTGCCCAACCCCTTAGATTACACCTGGTTGTAGGGTTCCCCCCACCACTAAAATCTGATACTTTCATTTAGGCAAAAAAGAAAAACATACAGGCATCCCGACGGAAATTCCAATCAAATTAAGTGAAAAAGGTATACATATATTTTTCATATTAATGTATGTATGTATAAGTATCTAGTACGCATAGGATGCTAAAGTGGCTGTGTGTGCAAGAGAATCTCTGTTTTTCTCTGGTAAACTGTTGTGTTTTACCGTTTGCCAGGGAGCGTAGTAACGAGACCGTATTATAACAGGAGGACGTACATACATACATACATACATGAAGTGTTGGTGGGTGGGTGGGGTGTGTGTGATTGTTGATTATAGGTACCGGTTTATTTATGTGTCTGGCTTTCTGTCCATGTTCTGTGTTGTGCTTGCTCATGCCGTTGTCTGCTGCGTGTGCGAGTTTTTGTTTTGTGTCGTATTGTATAATTGCTACCGACTGTTAGTAGCATTTAAATGTCTGTCCACCCTTGTAATGTAATAATCAACAGTAATAAAACTCAAACATACACACACCGCCGTTCGTGTGTTGTTGTTTCTCCCTCTTCTCTGCTCTTCCTCATTATGGGGCTGGTCGTATTTATGCTGTCACTTTTGTCACCGTTTTTTGTTGTTGTTCGTTGGTTGGTTTCATTGCATTGTCACTTTATACGACTATTGTTGTCATTTGGCGTTTACAATTGTAGATCTGGCATATTCCATCCAACACGCCCCCCTTTGTACCACATTCTCTTCACACACTCACACATACTCTCCCTCTTTCGCTTAAATAACTGCAGCTCGTGGTTTATTTAGTATAATAACCACAGTGCAACAACACCGATACTGTTACTAATTTGCCATACGTTTGTTGTGCGGTGATGGTGGTCTGGTCCCTTTAATAAACCGAACACTGCCGATTTGTCGTGTGCCATCCGTCGTCCGTTCGCTGCTGTCGTTGTGCTGTGCTGTCATTCAGTGGTAGTGTAGTGTGTACTAAACAAAACACCTTCTATTGTATGCAGGATTGTCGATTTGTCTGTCTGTTGGTTTTTGGGATTTTCATTGTTACCGTTATTGTCTCTGCAAATCATCTTCGCTTTCATGCTTTATTATCTCATTAGCTTTGCATTCATGGCGTTGAGTGTTCGTGTGTGTGTGTGTGTGCTGCGTAACTTTGTTAAGTCATTTCAGTAGTTGTTGTTCTTTAGTTTTTATCACATCCTGGCTGTGGTGGCTGGCTCTTGTACATATTATTCTTACTCACACAGTCGAATGGTATGGTCAGTGAGTGTGCGTGTGTGATAAATTCCTTCTCTGAATATATCTTGTACTCGCATATGCGTGAGAACTACTCATATTTCTCATTTAATCTTAGAGCCGCTCGGAGAGTGAACTGCACATATTTGTAAAACATAGGAGCATTCAGGATTTATTAAATGTTTCGCTTGATTGAAAGTGTGAGTTATTTTTATGCTATTTTTGAGTAAGTGTGAGTGTGAGAAACTTTAAAATCTCATAAATCATTTGTACTCTTTTTGCTGTATACCAAAACATAGTTGTTGTTGTGTTTATTATGGCTGCTGCAGCTTGCTGAAACTCGAACTCGAAGTTTTTCTCTATTATTTTATGCTGATGATGCTTTACTTATCCCATGTTATATTACGCCTTGTTTGCACTTTTCGAAGATTATTACACTTTGCGTGTATGTTTATGCTTTTGCGGTCTAGTAAAGGCATACACAAAATTGTGGTTGTTACATACCAAATTAAATTATTTAAATTATCAAATCATCGTTATTTATACTTTATAGGTATTTCCATCGGGGTGTAAACCGTAATGAAAACAATCATTTGTTTTATTTGGTTTGAAAATTACAAACAACAAAATTTGATTTAAAATGTCGAACCAGAAGATGTTTGATGATTATTCTAAATGTTTTATATACAAATTTAGCTGTAGAAACTTTTTTCTGTGAAATATGAAAGCTTAAATTTATGCGAGAAAAAATGTAAATCAGCCGATTGCATAACATTACGAGTACCTTGTTGATTGTACCATGTGCAAAGTTTTGCTTTAATTTTTTTCGCAAGTTTCTTGTTTTTTTATATACAGTGAGTCTCAAAAATATTTTACCTTCAAGTAATTATGTATGTTATGTTGTTATACTTATTGTTTTTTCAATGTCTATTTAGGATTCCCGAAAATGATCTACGATAATGAGCGAAATATAAAAAAAAACTGACGTCGAGGAAGAATTCAACATTTCAGTAACGTAATTTCATAAATTTAAAAACAACAAAAGTCCCAATAAAATTAGTTTTTAACAAAAAATAATTCCTATTTTTTTTTTGGTATGGAATAAATTGAATTTAAAAGTAAAGTTCTAGACGAAAACTAATTTTTTGAGGTGACATTTAATTATTTTGCTTTTTTAATTAAAACAACTAATTTTATTTACATATTCTATATTTCTATATTTTGTAGTTTAACCATTGTTAACTACAATAGCTTCTAAGCGCCTTGGTATTGATTCCACTAAATAGCGACACGTTTTGACCGCACGCAGAGAAAAAACATGGTTACTACATGGTCACAGCAATTATAAAATGTTATCCGCAATAAAAGTATGTTCGTCGCAACCATAGCATTGCTAACTGAATTTAGTTTTGACAATAGTATAATTGCTGCAATATTAATATTGTTGAAATGTAACAATAGTATTATTGCCAAGTTTAAAAATGAAAATATGGTTAAAGCAACAATATTAATATGGTTGGTGCGACAAAAATAGGGTTGGTGCGTTTTATGTTAACAATAATATACTTACGGCAATCATACTGTATGATTGTATTTTTTCTTCATTTAAATATGCTTTTAAGAACAAATGTTATTGGTACGGATCTAATGCAATAATAGTAATTTTTTATCGAAATTATAATTTTTTAAACGAGCTGCTTTGGTTTTGTTTTACTGAAATATTTTTAACGAATATTTCGATAAAGTATGGTGTCCCCCCGTATTTTTTCCCCCAAGGACTATAAATTTTTCATCGGATTTCGACGAAGTAGTGTGTCCCCTTATTTTTTTCTCCAAGAAGGCCCATAAATATTTCACCCAGACTTCGGAATATCCATTTTATCTGCACTGGCATGGGGGTTTCCTTTCAAAATGGACATATACACGTGTCTGTCCATGATGACATCAATGAACTCAACGTTGCCGACAGAACAAACTTCATGTTAAACAGTCGATTTTAAGTTTTTAGAATTATGGGCTCCATTTGGCATATGCCAAACCATTCGTTGATCCTAGGAGCCAAAAATATTGAATTTGCGCTCGTCGCTAAAGATCGCGTTTTTTCTAAAACTCAAAGTCCTCAAAATATGGTTATTTTTGTGTGTTAAAACCTAATGTTATTGGGACTTTTGTTTTAAAAATATAAAATTACTTGAAGGCAAACTTTTGGAACGTACTGTATAAGTACATATCTTGGGCCTTTTCCTATTTCACCAAATCCATACCACAAGATGTAAAACCTTTTTATGGCTGATAATACAGGTAGTGTCGACAATCAACTAATTTTAAAAAAAAATTATTCTATTCAGTTTTCTTTCACAAACTGGAAATGGCATTTGAGTTTAAAATTTCTCTGAACATTTTTACTAGCAAGTTTGACAACTTCGATGCATGCTACAAAAACAAATTGCCTTTTGTCTTTGTATTGTTGTTCTTGTTGTAGGTCTACAAATCAAAATCAATATTTTCATTTTAAATATTCATCTTTATTTTCGTGTTTCAAGTCATCATTGATATTACTACAATTAACAGTGAGGGTCTGAGATATTAACATTGTTGGATTTTTTAAATTAAGTTTATGAAAGGAAAAGGTAGGATGAAAAACCTTTATAAAAATGTCAAGTTTGATAGAAAATGCAATAAAAAGTCGTCATTTTTTCAAAATTTAGAAAAAAAGTCTTCAAAATGACGACAAATAGTTGATGTCACTACCTGTATTATTGTGCAGCACATTGGACGTAAAACTCGGTTTTTTAGTGCAAACAAAAATTTGTATTCATAAATAATATAATTCCTTAACTTTACAATTTCCATACATTTTCCTGTTCTCATACCGACAGAAACAGCTCAAAGTGTAGGTAAAAAAATGCGCTAAGAAACCATCGACAGCATCATTAAATCAAAGTCTATAGACCAGAAACGTGTTAAGCCCAATAATGGCAAAATAATTGTCAACAACGATGACACCGCCAAGTCAACCATGGCAACAACATTAACAGCAAACGCAACAACGATGATAAATAGGGAGCGGAATTCGATGCAAAAGGATATTTGTTGTTGTCAGTCTTAAAGTAACATTAAGTTAATATCTTGGGGAATCAATCAATTTGCAATAAAATTGCATTAAATTGTTTGTGTCTATTTTACCGAAAATGCATTTTTGTCCATATTTTGGTAAGAAATTCATATTTCGAGCATATTTTGTTTAAATAATAGGTTTAAATGCTTTTATCGCTCAAAAAACTCGTACTATATTTTATGCATATTTTTCAGAAATGCAAAATTTTATCCCACAAAAAAATATCTAATAACAATAAAAAAAAAGTCCCTACCAAAAATTAACACAATTTTGAATAACATGAATCTGAACTTGCGTCTACATATTCAAGTTATGGATTTATAAGATCGTTAATTAAAAGACAAGCGGGAATGTATGCATTAGCTACGGAAATTAAAAAAAATGATAACGTTAAAACTAATATTTTGTTTTTACAGGCAATAATTCTTTACAACAATTCTAAATTCGAGAAGTTTGCAGATGTTCTCGAAATTAGTTTGGGTGCAAAAAGTAGAAAGAAAGCACAAAGACTTGCTTGCTTTCTTTAAAAAGTCACCCTTTCTTTCTCCAGGGTTGTACTTTCATTCACAACGTGTACAATTTTTGAAACCAAAGAAAGTACAGCTTACTATTGGAATTTGATTAAAAACTCATTTGTCTAAAATTTAGTTTTTTCGATCACAAATTTAATCATCAATTAAGCTTAAAAATAATCAAAATTTAATAGTTTTTATTATTTAAACTGCATTTAATAGTTCTTGTTATGTTTTGAATTATTAATTGAACTCAAAAAATAATTGTTGTCCATATTTTTCATTTTTAGTGCATATTTTTTAATTTTTTTTTGCTTAAAATTGTCTTCTTTTCTAATTTTATAACAAATATAAAACGCTTTTATTGTGCATATAATTGCGATCCCTAATGATAAACAACGCGAATGACAACAATCTGTTAATGACTTGGCGGCTGAACGAATGAATGAATCTAAAGAAGAAGATCTACTCCCTCTTTCTGGCACTCTTAGCCGCCGCTGCACGTACAGTTCATAGCCACGCTAAGAGCCCAGCACTTGTTCGCCACAACACTACGAATCGATTGTCAACGTATTTGCTCATCCTTAAGTACCCGGAGGGTACTTGAAGAACGTGTTCCTCGGTCGGTTGGTTGGTTGATTATCCGCACTGTACGCGCAATATTTACAGCGCTCAGAAAGGAATGGAGTTAACACACATACCTGCTGTTCTTCTTCTTTAAATGTGCTAAATATAGCAAACAAATACTTGACAACGACGTGTTTGTGTTTGTTTTTTTTCTCTCTCCTTCTCTTTGTCTGTCTCCATTTGTTTGTTTGCCATTCTAAAACAATCTCAGCCATCCATCCATCGTCACCCTTACATTGTCTGTTTGTTTGGCTGCGGTTAGGCATGGTTGGGTGTTTATGGTGACTGTGTCCGGTGCCCCTTTCACCCATGCCAACCCCTGTCCAATAAATGAGGAGACACTTAGGCACAGGTTGTCAGTAATTGATTTGTGATTGGAGACATTCAAGAACGAAGTGTGTGAGAGTGTGAGTGTTTGGCTCGTTAATAGAAATCTTGGGGTTAAAGGGCTTAACCGTAAAGTAAATTTACATGATATACAATTACAGCAGTACGTAGAGCCAAGCAACGGCAACGTTATTAGACACTCACTAGGCACCAGGCTCGATTATGGTTAACCAGTACATGTGGGGTTTTTTGTGGAGAGAGAGAGAGTTGGAGTGCAAAGCAAAGAGGATAGGTTCCCCTTTGGAAGGAGTTTGTTAATGTTCAACGCCTCTCTCTTAAATGGTTATGCCTGTATCAATATTTAGTAGGTATATGTGTGTATGATCTGTCAACATTTAAGAGGCAATTAATTAATGCTCCATTAGGGAGAGAGAGAGTATGAAGTCAAACAATTATACAAAGTAAACAAAGTGTCATTAGGAATGAAACCGCAAATACAGGTACGAGTACGCGCAGTGTTGCCACTATGGTGCTTAAAGCCCAGTTTTCTGTGTTTTTCTTTCTTAACAAAGAGAATGGTAACTTTTTTTTTAAAATCCTCGGTGCTTTTTTTTATAATGATAATGCATTATAATTCTTTTTTAAATAAATAATTTATACTATATAAACATTGTTTTGACTGCGAAAAATTAATTGTGACATACATATGAACTGTAGTACGAGTAATAATGTTTAGAGAACTCTTTTGAAAAAACACTTGAAGACGAAAGTATCAAATAATCCGAATTTTCGATAATCCGAATTATGGTTTGCAATCAATAATTTGTATGTATTAGCGAAGTCTTACCGTATTGTAAACATTAAAAGAAAAAAATGTTTTGAGAAGTTTACAAAATAATATTGTGTAAATATATATATATATAAGTACATAAACAAAAAGAAAAAAACTAATGTTTTACAATTATTTGGCACAACATTTTCTAAAAATAATGTACAATCCACATCACCGTTTAATCTTCATCGAAACATTGTTAACTAATTGCAGGGAGACCAGAACTAATTTCTTACTTACTTACAACATTCCATTAAGAAACAAGGGGAGAACTTGTCTCAAATCAGTGAGCTGTGCACGATTCAATTCGTATACTCACTCACCGGGACCTACTGTTTAACGCCGGCTCCGAACGGCTTATGCATTTTTTATAGAGCAGTTTTCCTTAAAGGGACTTTGGAAAATATCCCCTTTTGAGTATTTGCTTTACAATTCAATTTTTTCTTGAGAAAACAATGCTTAAATGGGACGTAATTAGAATCTGCAGCATAGCTGCTCGACGTTTCGGCTTCTGTGACATATAAGTTCTTAAATTGAAGCAAATTTTGCTACGAGTCAAAATATGGATTTATTTTTATGGAGATTAGGGTCGAAATCATGGTCCCAAAAACGGGTCACTTTCGTTTTTGTTTAAATAGCGTAAAGGTGGAGTGTGTATTGGGTTGTTTAAACTATTTTTCTAAAATCGTATTATAATTTTATCTGTTTACCTTTGAACTGCTGACTAGATTGCCTATGCAGCTTCGGTATTATATCCTACTCCACTCTCTATATGAAGCTTTAACAAATGGAAGCATATTTAATGGGCGCTAAACATTTGCCTCTAACTTGCTTGGCCAATAAAACCCGGCAATTGTTGTTTCCAAACAATCGCTCAAAATCACATTAATTAAGAAAAGTTTATCGTTTCTCCTCGATACGATGGCTGGATGACCTCCTTAATTGTATACACATGCATAAAGGCATAGAGACTTTTTTGTGTTCAGCAGATGCTTGAAACATGTCCATTTCGAACTCATCTGCCTCGACAGCATCGTTCTCCTCATGTATGTTCGCACCACTGCAGTGGACTTCAACAGACAGGCTTGAAAACTTTGCTTTGCTTTGGTTTTTTCTTGTTGTTCTTTGTTTAATCAATCAAATAATAGCAACAACATGGAATTGTCACCACGGGATATCATCTCATCCAAATGGATTTATTAATCAGAGCACTGCTTCTTGCTCATTGTCGTCGGCTCCCATAGTCATTCATCCATTCATTCATTTATTCGTGGCGACGACGGTTGTATCATCTGAATTAGGGCGGATATTCAAACGGAAAATCTAATTAAATTCGAAATGATTTCCTTTTGTTTGCTTAAAAAATACAGAAAAAACGCCACACAACCAAATACCCGTACTTTTGAATCACGTTGACATTTCATTTAAATGCCATACCACCATCACGGCAACAACCCGATGCCGATTTCATTGTATGACGCCTATAAACTTGGCATCAATTGAATTTAAATTTAAATGTCTATTAGAATGTTTCGAGAGACTGTGTCACGGAAATGGGCTTGCATAAATGTTTCTTTTTTTAGAATTGGCTGAATGGTGTGCATCGATTTTCTTCGTAACGAGAAAGAAGTATATGGAAATTTTACTTAAGAATACTAAACAAACAGGTTTAAATTCTTGTTCTTTCGATTTATAAAAGAATTCGCACTTGTGGCACTGTCAAGTTTTAAAAAGTCCTTCCCACACTGAAAAAAGTATATCATTCCATTAGCTCACAGAAATGAAGCCCTAAGATATGAATATGAATTATTTCGCAGGTTTTTTTTAACGTTTTCATGGAAATTGTGAATTTATTTTTTGGCTTAATTTTCCAATTTCTTTTTAAATTTACTGCATTCGGTTTTATACCGCTAAGTTTTCTACTTGTACCTATTTTATAGTGCATATTTTAGTGTTTATAATGCCGATCCCTAGTTATTGTAATTATTTAAAATTTTTTTCGCATCTGGGGTTTGCAATTTCTCTTAATTTTCATTTCGCGGCACACGGGAAATGTTTTTCTTAAATCCCAGGCAGAAAAAGAAATTTTATGAATGCAATTTAAGGCACATAATTATAAATTTAAAAAAAGAAACTAAAAATAAAGTTTTCTTAATAGATTTAGAGAATTGGAAAGCATTTGTTGTGGCTTTATCTAAGCTCTTGTCATTAAACAAAAAATAAAAATGTACTGTTTATTACGAGTATTACTATTGGTACTCGTATACCTTTATCTGTCTGAAGGCGAAACATTATATGAATGTCAGTCACAAAGTTCTAAGATCACCTTACAAAAAGATCAGTACACCTAAAAGCGGATATCATTTTTAATTTTGAATCAGGATTCAGTCTTTCAGGGTAACTAATTAAAAAAAAAATAAACAATATTTCCTGGAAAATTCCTGTGAAGTTTTGCCATTAGGAAATTATTTTTGCAGCCGAAAATTCTAAAAAAAACGACCAAAATTGTCAAGTACGGCAAGATGCAATTCAATGTCGTTGTAAAAATAATTGTTTTTTAAAAGCGTTTCTAATAGGAAGAAACAAGATTAAAGTTTTAAAATCAGTGTGTAATTTTTTTCGTTATTATAATGGTGGTGTTTTTAGTTAAGCCACGATAACTACACACAGAGAAAAAATAAGCTCGAAATCGGTCCGAACTACAACAATTCGGTTTTATAAACCGAATTTCTGTTGCAATAACCAACATTCCATAGTATTGATGGTAGCACGGTTCAAGATTCGCAGCCAACAACACAGTTATACAAACCTAATTCAGTTAAACTATTGTTTGCGACGACTGGCGGTTATGGCAACCAACTAATTGTGATGTACATGTTACTTAAGTACCAATAATTAGTGATGATAACAGATTAGATCTTTGTTGTGACCAAACTCTGTTGAGTTGGCCGTTGTAACATGATATTAGTTACACCAACATCAAAATGTTAATCCCATAATATTGTATCGGTTCTGGTCACAAAAAAACCTTTGTTTACGGCGAAAACATATTTCGAAATACCCATAAAATGTATAAAAACAAATTAATGGTCAGACAGTTTAGGTTTCCTTGGGTTAGACAATGATATTCCAAACGATACTGCCATAGAACTAAACGAACTAGAAATAAAAGGCTTAACTTTAATTTAGCGACATTACTCAGACTTGATCAGAATTTTCGCAATAGATAGACCTTCTTATTATTCAAAACTACAAACAAGTTCTTTTTGGTAGCGACCCATTTTTCCCGAGTTACGACCACCCATAGCTTGACAATAACTATTTTGATATACCTTAATTAATTCGTTTCTGATAGGGGCCGCAAGCAGTAAAATATTTATTTTTTTTAAAGTTCTTATAACCAATAATCTATAACACATGCAAAAATTTAGTTTCAATAATCATTATAGTCTGATAGAATTACCGATTCTTGTTTTCTCAACCGAAAGTGTCAGTTCTCTCTACTGAAAATTGTTGTCTTCCCAATCAACATTCGGTTGTAACGATGGAATACGTGAATAGTACTTGCAGCCACCAACATTCGGTTGGCAAAAAATTCGGTTGTGACAACAAATCTGTTCTCTGTGTGTAAGACCAGATAGCACAATCGCAATAATTGAATCATTGGTTAACAAAGTGTCAATTTTGGGCATTGTTACAGAGATGCTTCTGCTATACTCCATTCTATTACTTTTTATTTTTTTAAAGGTTAGTGCTTTTAGTCTGTTCCTTTAGACGCGAACGGAATTGCCATTTTTTTGTTAAGAAATTGGGTTTTTGCTAAGCGGTCTTCCTTTATTGAGGCTTCGCAGGATTTTATCCATAGATTTCGGCACGAAATTTGTTAAATGTCCAATGTTCGAATTATTAATAAGGAAATATCCTGTCAAATGCTTCACTATATCAGTACTTCTATTTGAACAGATCGCAGCTTGTAAGGCTCACTTACTCTCACGCCTATTAAAATCCATCTCCTTGGAGAGAAATTACAAAGGGCTTGCAAACGATTGCATTCGATTCTGTTCAAAGTGTAGCAAACTGTTATGGAGTTTGTTTGTTCTTAAGAAAATTCTCTTCATGCAACTTTCTTATGTATAAAGAAAACCAACAATTGATTGCTATTTTTCTCATACTAATTTCGATAATAAAAAAAACCCCATTGATTCTTTCTTGTGGTGACTTACGGAGCTAAAAAAACAAATGCTTTCATTGTAACCAGTTGATTGCTCTTTTTCCCATATCACTGCTAGTTTTGTTAAACGGAGCAATTTCGAAAACAGCGCGCTGTTGGTTTTCTCTTTCTCTCTCTCTTGCTCGTTAGCTCTCGTCGTATCACATTCCCATAACGCATTCCCACTGCGCTGCTCTGTTCGGCTGTAAAATGCAATTTCCCCCTAGGGCTTTGACGTCGTACGATTTACTCACAGCCGAGCCGAGGGGGGTCAACGTCTCTACATCTCCCTCTCTCTTGTAGCGATGTTAATGGTACAATGTTCAAATAATTAAAAAATCAAAAAAATAACATAATCAGAAAAATCCCGAGTCAATCAATACCTGGTAAAACAAACAAACGGCAACGAAAAAGTCAACGGAACGATGAAAAAAAATTGGTTTGTAATCAGTGATAACAATTTGGCGGTTTTCCCATCTTTTTTTTAGAATTTAAGCGGAGGTATTCAATTTTTTGTTTGTTTTATGCAAATTATTGTGACTTACTCGTATTTCCATAATGAATATTGCAATGAATATTTCTTTGCATGCAAGATGCAGGGCCTGACCTACCAGATGCACATGCGTATGATTGCTAAGACGAACCAATGAAACCGACCATAAAGCCTAGTACTCTGTACGATTTTCGTATGAAATGCTGTTAAAATTCTTAATAAAAAAATCAAAAGAAATTTTTACGAAAAGTTGTTGAAAAATCTGATTTGATTAAGTGAAATAATGTAATGTATGGCAATTATTTTATATGAAATATCAGCTGGTCGTCGATTTTAATAACAAGTGATGATAGAGAAACGGCAAGTATCCTGGAAATTATCCCGGAAAAAATTCGCAACGCAAATGTGCCAAAGAGGTTACTCGTCACACTAAGACAGAAACAGAATAAATGATAAAAATTGGAATTTACAAAAGGTCATAACTTTTTCTCCTATTCAAATTTACCTTTATTTTTTAGATTTTGTAAAATTGTTGCATCATTCAAGTAACATTTAGTTTCATTATAAGTTTCATATAACCCCAGTATATGGGGTTAACGAACAACCACGCCCATACGCCATTCGGCCGTAAGAATTTAGAAAATTTTAAAAACGATTTTCCCTTTTTTTCGCCTACGGCGCTAAGGAAACCCAGATGATCTTAAGTCGGTCCTTAACACTTAAAGAAAGCCTCTCTCTAATTATTCAAAACAACAAAAGATATTTTACAATCTGGACACAATGTTAAGGGAAGACATTTTAATGTAAAGAGAATAAAGGAAGTTTAAAAATGATTTATTTATGACTATTTTGGACTCTGATTTCCGGACACATAATTATTTTAGAAATTTACCATTTTGTAAGTGAATAGTTGACCTTTGGTGTTGTTATTTTATAAAATTATTTTTCGGCTTGAGGTCATTTATTTAAACTCGTTGTTCTATGTGTTGTTTAATTTTATTTATCCCAATATTTCGATTGACTTCGTCAATCATCTTCAGGGGTTGTCAATTAATAAAACAATGTCGTCCGTCTGATTATCGCTGTCAACTGATATTAGTGTTACTCTTCAGCTTGCGTCTGTGCTTATCATAAGCACAGACGCAGATGATTGACGAAGTCAATCGAAATATTGGGATAAATAAAAATTAAACAACACATAGAACAACGAGTTTAAATAAATGACCTCAAGCCGAAAATAATTTTATAAAATTTACCATTTTCTAAAATGAACATTATTACTATTTACTTATTGCTATATATATTTCTGGCTTAGGCAACACTAAGTGCTGCCTCGCGCCATCTGACATTTCCATTGGAAAGTTTGACATTTTTTTGCATAAACGTACTCAGAACGTTTTGACGTACGATCATCATTTGTGTTGTTTACATTGACTTGAAAAATAATCAATTTGGTAAAAAAAGAAATTAACTCGTGAACATTTTCCAGCGATCATTTTTCACATCTTTCGAAGTGGATTATTACGATATTTCATAAACAAACAAATCGTTGGATCCCGCACAATTTGACAATCGCTCAATAAAAGGCTCGTTTCGATTGGTGTGAACATTTTTTTTAAAAAAATACGATCGCGGAGCTTCAAAAGACGTTTATAAGACCGTCACAGGTGACGAATCATGGATCTATGTGTATGAGCCCGAAACAAAACAGCAATCGACCGTCTGGATCTTCGAAGACGAGCCAAATCCAACGAAAGTTGTTCGTGAAAGAAGCACTTCGAAGCAAATGGTCGCCTGTTTCTTCGGCAAATCTGGTCATGTGGCGACTGTTCCGCTTGAGCAACGTAGGACGGTCAATTCTGAGAGATACACCACAATTTGTTTGTCTGAAGTCTTCGGAGAAATAAGAAAAACGAACAAGAGAAAACGAATCATTGTGCACCATGACAATGCGAGCTCTCACACATCGGCTCAAACCAGCGCCTTTTTGACCGGCCAAAACGTCGAAAAGAAGGGTCCTCCGCCGTACAGCCCTGACTTGGCACTGGCCAATGACTTCTTTTTTTTATTCCCGCACATGAAAAAAATGCGTGGTCAACGATTTTCGTCGCCAGAAGATGCTGTTGAAGCGTTCAAAAACCATGTTTCAAAGTTGTCTCAATCGGAGTGGATAAAGTGCTTCGACAATTGGTTTGAGCGCATGCAAAAGTTTATATATCATGCTGGAGAATACTTTGAAAAACAATAAAACCATTTTTGATGATAAATATTCTCATTTTCATTATAACGCCAGAATATATTTAGCAGCCCTCGATTAATCTCCAACTTGTAAAGGAATCTTCATTTCAAACAAGACGCTGAAATATGTTAGGTATTCTTAGCTTACCATTATAACATTATGAAGTTTTTATTTTAACATTAGAGGTTTCTCGAAAGTATTATAATGCTACTTTGAAGTAAATGAGCAACAAACTATATTTCTATATCAACAACTCTTTTCAAATTATTTGAAGAAGTTTTTTTAAATTAAGCCGTATTTTTTTAATTTTTCCAGCTAAATGAAGAATTAAGTGTCTTCTAATTAAAAAATATATTGGATTAATGCTCTTTTCAAATTATTTAAGGAAGTTTTTATTAAAATTAACCCGTGTTTATCTAATTTGTCCCGATAATTGAAGAAACTATATTGGATTATTGCTCTTTTTAAATTAGTTGAAGAAGTTTTAAAAAATGTAGCGGTTTTTAAAAATAAAAATATATTGGACATTGGAATTATTTGAAGAAGTTTTTTTAAAATGTAGCCGTATTGTTTCAGTTTTATAAACTTTAAAAATGAAGAATTTAGCGGTTTCTAGCACTTTTGTATTAAAATTTGACGGGATTCTTCAGAAACTAATTGGCAACACTGTTTACAATCTCTTCAATAGAAAATGAATTGAAGAAAAATACAGTGGTTGCTTGAGACAAATAATAAAAAAAAAACGAAAATTATAAGGGTAATTTTATAAAAATAATGAGATTTTTGAGCGAGAATATTGATTGATAACAATGACGTTTGATGTGTGCTTTTGAAGTATGCCAGGCAGTGAGGTAAGGGTAGCTAAAGGAAGCATGGACGGACGGACGAACGAATGTCCTGTTGTCGCTGCTCTCCCCGTGCCAGAATGTTGCTGGCTTTTTATATCCTGCTCACATTGTACATTTTAAGTGAAAATATGATGTCTATAAAAAAGGCCTTAAAATTACATTACAGGTATTGACAGGCGTATTACTTATGACGCTACCCACTTCAAAACCATGCATTGCTATAGTAATATGATGTCCCGCCATCGCCGTCATCAAATTAATGAGATTTTGTAATCCTGGTTTTTTCTTCTTCTTCTTGTCGTTTCTTCCAAGGTATGGTGGGGAAACCATACCTTATTGTTCTATTTTTTCACGATTTTTAATATTTTATTATTATCGCTCGAACATTTTCGTTTGTTTTTTTTGCTTTGTCTTGGCAAATCAAAAACACTCATTTTAACATGGCTTACCATGCACGGCTCGTCTCGGTGGCGCGTGCATGTGCGTTGGCGTACAGAATGCCAGAATGAAATATCAATGTAAAGCGTTAAAAACAACCTTCCGCAAGTGGCAGATACGCGTGTCCTTGCCCCAATCGTTTTCGTGTGTGGTGAAGTGCTGCTGTTGTTAAGCACTTAATAAAACATAACTACGATTAACTACTTTTTTATTTGCTTCTGCACATTCTTTCAGACTTACCCTACATTGGGTCTAAATCACTGCGCACTCACCTACCCGAAGAGTATGGCTCTGAACCAATATTGAGTAGCAGCTACTATTCTAGAAAGGTGGCGGGGGTAGCGAAGGGTAGCGATAGAGATTTTCCACAATCACTGTCGCACAATTAAGGGGGGTGGGAGTGTAATTTATTTAGTATTTGTAACTATGCGGTGATGAGCAGTGATGTTCAAAAGTATAGCACACAGCCGAACATGAATAAGAGAACTCTGGGAAAGGACTGATATTTTTTTCCTAAACACAACAGATCAGAAGTCGTTTTATCACAACTAAATTTTTGTAATTGTCAATCGTTGGGACAATCAAATTATTCGATACGCAGAACGGAAACTGAACTGGTGTCCTACAATTCTCGATTATCAATTCTCAGTAGCCGAAACTGAAAAATAGTTTTAAACAGTGAATAGCTCCAAAAGCTAATTAGATCAGGTTTTTTGTTGTTTGTCATATGGAAAGGAAAAGTAAGTCAGCGAAGTAAAAGCAAACACCGTCTGGTAGACGCACGTCTGTGCGCCGCCTCTGAGCCATTGTGAAAATAGTACAAGTAATATTATGAGAAAATGTGTTTTTAAAATTAAATATTTCATCTCAGTGCTGAATTAAAATACTTATTTCAGGCGTTATTTGGTAGCTACATTAGCAAAACCTACAAGTTATTTTTTGATTTATTTACATTATATATATTTGCTAGATTTTGTGAAAACTTCATTTTTTTTTATTGAAAAAACAAAAAGCCGATGTTCAAGCCACCACTAAAATTTATAAAAAAAAAGTTGCCACCGCCGATAATTTCCTCTCTCTGATGCCTACTCATATCGTATTAAATATATTTGATTAGGAATATGAAAACTATGTTTTTTGAATTAAAAAAAATTAGCCGATGTTTAAGTCCATTTTCAGTATGTAAAATAATCTTTATTAATAGTAAATTTCATATTATATGTATAGATTATGAGATTTTATCAAAAGATATTACAGCAAGTAAAAGTTATAATACTGGATAATAAAACATTATGTGAAGATTATTGTTAGTTTTAAGGAATAATAGGAAAAGCCTTAATTTTAAGATGTTTTAACCTCTCAAATTTTGATTTCTTAAACAAATTCTGACGAAAAAGCGAGATCTTTAGCCCCTTAAAACCCGCCAAATGCCATTATGCAAAATTTCAGTATCCTAGTTTAATTTTACTCGATTGACCCATATTGTGCTTTGAACAGATGTTTAGATCGTCTTAGAATTTTACGATAAAATATACTTTTATAAATCTCTGATCAATATTTCCAGATGCTGAGAAAGAATTTAAAAGTTAGAATATATCCTTTGGTGGTTTGGTATAAAAACATTATACATATTGTTATGAAATTTTCAATCAAATATATTAAATATATTGATTGCCACACATTTCGTGCACTCGAAACAAATCCGGCAATAAGACCTCTTGTTGTTTGATTCCTTTTTAGTATTAAAAACAATAAACATTTATATTTTTTAAGCAGCATGTGTCATGTTAAATATTTTGTCTGCACTGAGAAGAAAAGTAACCTTATATAAGGTTATCTTAACCATAAATAAACATAATTTGGAGTCTACGTTATATAAGGTTAATTTGGACATTTTGTTGTTGACTGGTATTTAACAATAATAATCGTTAATTTAACTTTTTTATACCATACTTTACTTTAACCATCAAAATTGTTAATTTAAAAATAATAATTGTTGTTTTAACAGTGCATTATTGAGGTTTTTACCATTAAAATTGATATTATTAAAATAATTATTGATGTTTTAACAATGCATTGTTTTTAACCAGGAAAATTGTTAATATTAAAATTTCATAGTTAATTTATTGAAACAATACATGTTCAATTTAGCAATGAAATTGTTAATATAATTAACTATGAAGATTGTTATAGAAATCATTTTTATTGTTATGTTAGCTAATTATTGCTTAACTCTTTTAACCAGAAATATATTAACAGTTAATTTAATATTAAATTAACCTACCTATTATGTTTTTGTTTTATTTACATTTCTTTTTTATTATTATGACCTTTTTTCATTATTATGACTTGAACAGTTTTAAGTTTGCTTCGGGACCTTTTTGTTGTTTCTTTTTCAGAATCAACTAAAAAATTGGTGAAATGTATTGGCTACGGTTGCCAGGCAGAGTGTACAGCTGTTTCTAAACCCGCCAAGGGGTTTCTTCAGCAGTCTTTAGCAACGATTACTTGGCTACAAATCAAATGACTTATACGGGAGTCCCATTACGATTAATGAGAATTACCTTTTGCGTATAGTCTTCGAACTGTGCGAAAAGCAATATCATTGCGCTATGAAGATTGTACGAGTACAGCTAGCAATTGCATTTGTCTTAAGATCTTTCTCTCAATTACATACGTTCAGAGCAGAGGAAGAAAGGGAAAAGTGTGGGGGATAAGACTGTCGCAACGTGTAACTTAATTCTGAACTCCGTACTCGTATAACACAAAGCAGACGAAAAACTTCGATACCACAGAGCCGAATAATCTTTTAATCTTCTGCCTCTCTCTTAAAAAAACCAACCTTTTAAAATGTTTACTCAACTTTTTTGTATGAACATTTGAACTTTTATAACGTTTTTTTTCGTTATCAAACATTTGCCATGAAAAATTTAATTTGAATTGGTTAAAAAAATCATTGTATTTTCGGCTGTGTGGCAACTCTTACTCGTTTCTCTAGCGAGGCCAACTCGCTTGCTAACCAAGTAACTTCCATATAGCTAATATTACAGTGGAATGTAGGGTATACAAAATGCAGGTTATTCTTAGTTACACCAAATATTATATAATATAATTAATTACACCATTCCAATTTATGGCTTCATACTTTTGCCTGCAACTGTAAAAAGCTCAAAGTCGATTGCTTTGCGATGGTTTTTTCAAACCAAAACAGAAAGAAAACGAAGCCGAAGAAAGGGTAAAGGTAAAAGAGGAAAAACGCAGTAACATCTGTTAACATTACGAATGTCAACAAGTATTTGGACGAAAAAAGAAAAACAATTGCATTAAAGTGCGACTAAAGGCTTGGGATAGAGAACACTTTGGTTCCGTTGCTTTCATACGCTGCCCCTTAGCACAGTGTCCATCCAGTATCCCCCAAGCGGAGGCCAACTTCAATTGAGTTATGTTCGGCCTTTCAAGGTATGACCGAAATTGCAACAGATGTTGCAAAATTGCACAAAATTGAAATAAAACTTTGTTAATTGACTCCCAAACGTGTTGAGGGAGGGGGAGGAAATTGCAAATTACACGGCTGTAGTGTTGAAAATAAGTCGACTTTTGGCTGCATTTTTTGAGCGAGAAGAGTCGGCTTGGTTTTTTTGTTGAGATGGCAGTGAAGTGTGTCGTTTTGTGCCTTAACTTAATGACTCGAGAGTGGTTGGACGATTGGTGGTGGTTGGATGGATGGATGGTGCTTTCATTGTGTTGGCCGGTGACTATTGTTAACATCTCTCCGTGATTTGGGGTTTATGTTACCGGCTTCTCGTGCGTCCTTTAACAGAAAAGCCCTATAATTTATTATGCGTCCGCAGTACCTTTTTTTGGCTGCAAATAACGGCCATTAAGGCCTTAACATAGCCGAAAACGAGAAGTGAAACGAATTTCTTCCTTCGGCGTTGCGCGACTGATTGCCAGTCATCAGTTAGCTAAGCTAAGCGGTAGTTGGCTGAGTATTTGCACTTAGTGGCGAAGCCACAACGAGTATGTGTAGTTTAAGTGACAAAAGGTATATGAGCAGCACAAATGCACAATTTGTAACACTTCATTGAGGCCCATGTCTCAGGTCTAGGCTGGGCAATTTTATGGCATAAGTACTACGTAAGTAAGTAACGACGACCCTCTGCCTTATAAATCAAGTCTGTTTTTTTCGTTATTCTTTATTGTGGTTGAACATTTTGCCTTGACCTCCTCCACGCTGTCAGATGTGCCACTGAGTGGGGTGAGTTAATATTGATTTTTTGTCGATGAAATGTAAACGACATAAATTGTATTTTGTTTTTGCTTTTGCGTTCACACTCCCCTCAGCTTATCGGCACAATTCGCAATAGACCGTGTCAGCGTTCAGCGCTCTTTCGGTATCTCGTGTGCCCTTATCTCGGCGGCAAAATAATATTATTGTCCAATTACAAAATCATTTACGACGACGATTGCCTCATACATAAACCACTGGCACATTTACTATAGCTCATCATATTGAATACATTGTGTTTTTTCCGTTTCCGTTTGTAAGATATTGTGTGAGCGTGTGTGTGTCTAGCTTCGTGTTATTGGCGGGGGGTTCGAAATTTTATACCAAGGATTTCCTTTTGTTATGAGCACGAGTTTCCGTCTGTCTGCCTGTCTGTTTCCAGAACTGCTTTATATTTATTTTATTTGGTGTTTTATTTGCATTTCCCCCACTTCTCTTTGTTCCAATACTACGATGATGATGTCTCTTCTGGCACTCCATTTTCTGTTTTATCTTTTCCCCAAGCCCCTTTTCATTGTCCTTGTTTACACATCATCAATAATTTCAATACCACTTTTATTTTATTTAGCTCTCAAAGGATTCTATGTCTTTATGTTTATTTAATGAACGCGACGATGACGTTGGAGGAATAAAGCCAACATTTACTTAAATGCCTTTTTAGCTGTTTTGGGTGCGTGTGTGTAAGTGTATTTTGGAGTCCTTAAAATCCTTTGACAAAACAACACCAATTAATAGAAGCCTTGTTCTTAAGCTATAACAACAAGACAGTTAGGCCAACATAAGGGACATAGCAAAGCAAGCCTGATGGAAGAGCATAAACAGCCTCGAAATCTTAAAATAGAAACAGAGAACCGATGGTTTTACTCGACTTGAGGGAAAGATTGCAAATAAATATTAACAGACAACGGCCTTTTCCATCCGAAAAAGGACTAATGACAACAGTGACTAGCAAACACTGCGGAAATGCAACGACTTCACCCTTCTAAAGGAAGTTCTCTTAAAAGGCTAGTAGCCTAGTAGCTAGTAGCCCGCCCGAAGACTTTACAGTCCACGATCATTGTTTTCATCGGCAAAAGGACGACTTTACAGCGGCTAGAAACTCATAAAAACAACCCAGCAAACCAAACGTTCAGAGTTCGGTCAGAATTCTGTACGACAATCGGCAAAATGTTCCGATTTCTTATCGAGTTCGTAACGAAAAACATATGAGAGGGTTGACAAAAATTCTGAACTACTTCTCTGAAAAAACAAAATCCTAAGACAAATCGAACAGAATTCGTAAAGATTTCGGTAAGAATTCTCGATAGAGTTCAGATTTGGTTCAAAAGAGTTCAAATTTGGTTTACTGGGAATGATGACAATTTTTCTAGCTAGAAACGTTAGCAGACAATATTGGAATGTAACCTTCCCTTTCCCAGAAAATACTCATATACCCAACCCACCAGCTATTAGGGCTTATTGATAGTTTCGCAACTAAAACGTTCTCCATCCGGGCGACGTACATAACAAACACGTTAAATCTGTGACCTATGCGGTTGAAAGCCTATGAAAATATTGACGACGGCAGAGAATGTTGGAATGTAAATTTTCACCATTCGAAGGAAGACACCACTAAGGCTGGAAAAAGTGGCAATTATTATAATACCCCTCGACGAGAGAAGGTCCTTTCAATGTGAAAGGAACGGACACTGCAGAAGAAGCTCTTAAAGACACAAGGATTTGCAGAAGAAGTAGATATTTAAGGTTTTGCTTAACAGCAATAACAGTTCCATTTGTGGCCACCCTGTCTTACATAGGGTGACAAATATAATTTCTATTGCCGTTTTGGAGAACAGGGTGTTAGACTTCAGGTAAACTTATTAATAAGTCTCCTTGATAATAGTGAAATTAGTTTGGGGATTGCTGCAAACCATTTGTAGACAAAGTGTTCGACTTTGATAAAACGGATTTTTGAGTAGCCTTGCTTAAAGGCAGTCTTAGGAAAAGGGTTTAGAAGTTTATGTGTCAAGAAGTTTCACAAAGCAGTCTTAGGGAAAAGGGTTTTAAAGTTTATGTTTCAAGAAGTTTCACAAGTTTCGTTAAAACTACTGCAGCACTCAATAGCTGCGTTTTTTTCTGTTTAATAAACTACTATTTACGGGGTTCACAAGCGAGTTAAAGTTACTACACACTTCTTCATTCTCAACAAAAATCCAAACATGGCACACCCTGCTTTATAAAAGCATATGTTTTTTTATGTATACTTAAAGAGTAATCAAACAGGAAGAGTTGTCATCGGCAAATTCGTTTTGGGTATATCTGCACGAGATGGTAAAAGCGGAACTATTAATCAACTCAAACTGATTGTTAAAGGAATCTTACACATTTTTACAAAGCAACGGTGAAGCAAATAATTGATTTTTTCTTATACTTTATTGATTATTTTATTGCAATTTATACTTTTTTATTGTCTGCTTTCGACGAATTCGCCGATGAACCCTTTTGCTTATCAATTATCTTTGGTGTATACAAAGAGAAATAATGTTGTCATATTACTCTCAGTTAGCAATATTGCAAGCTAAAACCTTAGCTAGGCGAATAATTTCAAAACACACCGGTTGACAGGCTAACAGAAAAAAGTCATTTGTGATCACCCTGTGGTATTAACATTTACCACTACTTAACAATTTTAAATGCGCAACAAATTCTTACAGATGACAACTACAATTCCTGTTGTTTTGAGAAATTTTTAGGCTACTGAACAAATGTTTCTTGAGATAGTCTAGGTTAAAACTGACACTACAGGTCTAGTTTAAGTACCAGTTAATGCAATGCTGTGGGCCGCTGAATATGTTGGTCAGGGTGCACCACTTTTAACAAGGAAGTCCCAGTTCTGAGCCGGATAGTTTTTTAGTTGCTTTCACTTCGTAAAAGCCTGCAACTTTACGTGTAAAAGATTGATCTCTAATGGAGAGTTTGTGTCTCAAACAAAATTTTATCTTCTACTGGTACAATATTTTTTAAATGTTACTTTCGCCCTATCCACACTTTTACTGCTAACAATCGAACATATTTAAGTGAAAAATTTATAGAAGATGAAAATTAATAAAGTTTTTTTGTAAACAAAGCCTCAGCTTAAACAATTGCGACGGCGTTTTTGTTCTCATTTTGAATGTATGCGTTTAAATTGGTTTAGGTGTGTTAGAAAATACAACACTGTAGATCATCACTAAGTTCAAATATTTAGAAAATGAGATACTCGTATTAAACTCTTTTTAGAAGTTTTTAATTTAGACAAAAATAATTAATTAAATTTAAGGGGTTCCAAAAGGCAGACCAAATTTACTAAGAAAGCTCGGCCAAAGTCTGTGACTTTGAGAAGTCTCCTGTTTACCGACAACTGGTTGAACTGAGGCTATTTTAGAAGGGTTGATGGGATGGAATATAAAAAATTGTCCATATAAACAGAGAGGAAATTGACATATTATCTGCTACAAGAACGAGTATTTAGACAGACAAACGCACTTAGCAGTGCCAGCATTTGAAAGGACGCACACAAAAACATACAAAAGGACGAACTTATTAACCGACAACATTAAAAGGGGATTCATAGACACAACTAAAAGGATGGGTTCATCAACTATTTGGCCAGGGAGAAGAAGGGACACATTAACCGACAGACGAACGCATAAACACACCGTGGTGATGACGTGGCATACATGTACTACTGAGAACAGGGACTAGCCATTATCCAGGGGGGCCATGTTTATACACACACCAAAAAAAAAGGAAAAGCCAAACAACAGTAATTTAGCACAATAAATATCCTGGACAGCAGGAGCCAGCGCTGTCGCAGCAGTAAAAGCATTAACATTAAAAACAACAAAAGGTCCCCGGCCATTTTCCACCCTTAAACACAAATTCTCATTTAATATTGAAACAATAACACTTATAATTCCCAGTTGTTGCGACTTATCAAAGAGATTATACGCTTTTGTAGTCTCTGGGTTTACGGGTGCCCCCTTACCCATCTCATGATGATGACTCAAACAAAAACACCAGCCTGTGTTTAGCTGGAGTATGAGCAGACGATTTCAATTCGACAAATTGAAATTTCATTTAAACAAATGTAAATTTACATTTTTCCAGCCACCGAACGCTGCGAAACCGGCAGCGGGTAACCCCCGCTCCCAAAAAAAAACAACGACCTGTGCAAATATCTGCGAGATATGAAATGTTAATTTGCTACATGGCATTCCATAAGCAAATAGTGCGGTTTTCCTTTGTGAACAAGTTTCGATGATGATGTTTACGGTTCTGGGTGCTGGATCTGGAGGAACTCGGGTGTGAGGCTTTGTTATTTGTTTGTTATCTTTGCGAATATATTTTATAATCTGATAAAAACAACAACAGGAAAAAGTGTATTCCAATGAAGTATTTCGCTTACCGAAGTGTGGGAAAAGTGTGGCAGCCGTGGGGTGTTTGCAAAAGGAAATTTGCCAAACGGAGGGGACACATTTCAAGGAAAATTCTCTTGTGGCGGAAATTATTTTGCGGCTAGTGGGAGAGGTCTTATGACATATTCAAATTCAATATCAAAATAAAATTGGGAACAAAAATAATTAAATACACATTTGTTTGAAAAATATTGCGAATTCTATAGAGATGAGTCGATTCACGTGTGACATTATCCCGGGGATGGATTGTTTTGACAGCATTTAAAGATTTTGTATTACAAAAGGTTTTCAGCTGCGTGAGTTTATACACATTTTATTTCTTTAAGTAAATGAGAATTATTGAGTAAGTTAGGTTAGATGGATTGGGTGGCAACACTCAGTAACCATCAGCAGACCCCTTTTTGAATGTGAAGGGAGGAAAAGTTAAAGACAGATTTTTTGAAAGAGAATGATTCAGGTATCTCAGAACGCTGCTAACACATATTCTTGTATTCGAATTCATTTAGTTTATGAAAGAGAACGAATGTTCGAGAAGGATCAGAGATCGATATAAGGTAGTCCATGCGGTTCTCTTACACGTAGATAAGCTCAGACATTCAACGAAAACAAACGAAGTCAGTCTCGCTTGGGCATTCGTTCGATGAGGTGGTGTTGTCGCATGCTATTTAGCTTTAAACTGAACGAAATGTTTGATTCTAGCAAAGAAATAAAATCTCTTGTAAGGTTTCTTGAAGAGAACATTTCGGACAGTGCTTGGAGAGAGGGAGAGATGCAGGCACACATTTAGGCTGGCATAGATCGAAAAAAGGTAGCCCATGCGCTTCTCTCACACCTATCTACTCTCATTCGAATTCATTTAGTCTCTCTTCAGTTAAGCATTGGATGTGGTTGTGTTGTCGCTTTACACTGAACGACATTTTTGATCTAGAATCTAGAAAAGGAATTTGATTTAATTTGTGATTTTTTTTTAATGACAAAATTAGAGGCAACTTTCTGTCAGTGCATGGAAAGAGGGTAGCTAGCAGCATACATCTGCACCTGTATTTTGCAATAAAGGTTGTCCGAGCATGTCGATACTTCAGAACCTGTTGATGCTGACGATAAGTATAAGTATTATGTCATGTTGTAACAATGGTAACATATGTACGAACACGTAACGATCGTCTGCCGTAACTTTTATGTATTAAATGAGAATTATATAGTTATCTAAGCATGTCGATACTTCAGAACCTGTTGATGCTGACGATAAGTCCCGCTAAAGAAGTCAGCGACATGCTTGGCAGCTTGTTAAGGAACCTGCTTTCAGATAGTTCACTGATAACTACAGCTATCATTTAGGGAAAACACAATACGGTTTGACATATTTTCTACCGCACAGTAACCTATGATGACTCCTGTCAGAATAATTAGCATTTTTTTATGACCAAAACTCGATAGTGCGTTCTTTAGGATTTCTATAGAAGTTCACGTAAGTCTCGTGAATATATGGGGCTTTCCGTCGATATAATTAAGTAATTCTGAATATAGCAACCGTATGTCCAAGGTTTCCGGTTCATTCGCCAATTTTAAGCTCTTTTTTAGACACAGGTATCCCATCTCATTTCCTGTCTTGTTGCTAGGATCCACGGCCTAGATAAGTCGGACCTAGAGTTAAGGGATTGAAAACATTCTTCTTATGTCCGAGTTTTCCACCGGAGCTCCCATTCGGAGCTCTTATTGGCACATAGGTATCCCATTTTATTTCCCGTTTTGTTGCTAGGATCCGCGACCAGATTAGTGTGACCTGGAGTTAAGGAATTAAATACATTTTTGGTCCGCAAGACTGCCTAAGTAGATTTTGATATTCGAGAGTGTAAATACAATATCTGCAATATTTATTAAGTTTGCCATCCCACATTCATTTAAGTTTGTGATCCCGACCACGTCCGAGATGAGAACTGTCCATTTAACTTGTTTTGAGCATTTTGGCTTCTCTCAGACGAAAGCAACTATGGCAGAACAACTTCTTAGTCAGACGTCTATGAAGTAATGTTTTCATACCTGATTGAAAAGCAGACCTTAGTGCCAGAGATGACCAAATGTTAACAGCTAGTTTTGGTTGCCATTTTTCTTGGACTTTTTTTTTCTCAGACTTAATGAGAATTACGTTGGGCTGTAGAGTTTTAGTCCAAACGCACTAAGGAGAGTGCCAAACTTAATGCTAAATTTAGTTTACACTCTTTCTCGGACTTAGTAAGAATTGCTAGGGGCATAAGAGTTATAATAAAAAAGTGCTGAGAATAATGCCAGACTTAATCGAACTTAATGAAAATAATTTGACTCTTTTCCATCATAGAGAATATGATTTTTGAAGGTTTAATAAAAGGATAGCACCAAATTTGGTGACAGATTAAGTTTACAGTCTTTCTTAAACTTAATGAGAAGTATTGGAAAAATAAAGTGAACTCACTCTTGTGGGCCGTCGTAATGTGATTGTTCAATCACGGTTTAGAACTCCTAACAATTTTTTTAGCGACGAGTTTCCACCTCTTAAAGCCGGAGACTTTACGAGTAAGAAATTTATCTCTTAGCTATGAAAAAAAACGTCTCTAGGTCCGGCCTGGTCAATAAGTAAAAGAAGTGTATCAAACACAGCTTGCTGTTTTGAGAGATGTTTCCCCTTGTTCCTTAATGAGAAGTTGTCGGGAAGAGTGAACTCGTAGATAGATTTCGTTCATATTCTTTTTCGGACTTAAGGAGAAATATTGAGGGCTGAATTATGATACAACCAAGAACAAGAACATGAATATTTTTTTGATTTTATTTAATTCCCATCTTTTTTATGGTTTAATTTTATTATTGCTAGATTTACTCTAGGCGGACTTTTAAGGCCCTCTATCTCTATGCAATTAAAAAATTATTTATATTATTTTTTCTACCCGTACCTCGGGATTTTTTCAACATCTTCAGCCATGAATTCTATTGAATACTAATTCTTTCGTTATTCAAACCTAAATTATTTAATTAAAAGTATTTCAAATATTATGAAAACAGCAATTATCGAATAACAAAACTATTTTAAAATCAAAAAATAAAAAAGAACAGAATTTTGATAATGCTATTTCAAGGTAGAATTTAAAATTCTTAATTTTCTTTTAAAAATGTGAATTTTCAATATAGCAAATATAGCAAAGTCTACAGCTTTGAAAACTTCGGTTCCCATATTTTTTTTTTTAAAGTAAATTAACTCATCATAGAAATCTTTAACTCATTATTGAATCGTGATGATTAATATTTTTTTTGTTTTTGTGAAAGAGACACTTAATCTTGAGTTAAGCAGTTATGCTGAGTAAAAAACCAACGGCGAGATACCATTCAGACCAGACAATTCGTCTTCAAACTCTTTGCTCGTCGTGTACGGTAACGTGATAAGCGTTCTCAATTTTAAGAGGTTAAAACCAACAATTTGACTTGCCCATGAATCACATCGAAGTGTAAGATTTTGCGTATAATATAGTGGATCTCTTAGATATTTTAATTATGCTATGCCAAGAATTAGCCTCATTGATCTTATAAGGTTGTACACTAATATCTTTGCTTAAATCCGAAAGCACCTTTCGATAGCGCTTCATTGTGGCTACACATGGAATGAGTAACTGATATTTAAACACTCACCACTGCCCATCGTCGATAGACTCTACGTCTGACTCTTACCCTTCCCTTTAGCCTACATTTCTACATATACAAGTTTTAATTGCATCACATGACACCTCACTAGCAGCATTTTACGCCGGGAGTTGAACCAACTCCGATGAACCCATCTACTCGTTTATGTTAACACGAAAGTCCATTTTAACATTGAATGTTAAGTTTAACATTATCAGCACCTTAAGATCTGTGCCGATACATGAAGCTTCACTAGGCTTCATTCCTCACCCACCCCACACATGTAAGCGCGCATTTTTCTTTCCAGTTTTAAGCTTGCACTCTGGTCTGGCTTACCTTACGTTTCTGAGTGGTTTGGGTTTGTTTTTTGTTTTCATGCCTGCCAAGGTGAAGTGCCGCCACTTGAAACAATCAATTCCCATGGCATGTTTAAGAAAAATGAATGTTTATTTAAGTTTGACATGTTTGTTTTTATTCATCATTCCATCGTTAATAACGCATAACGCAAGAAGACGGCCAGCACATATGGCAGACACTTAAATGAATCGAGTTCGGAATGGAACAAAAGTGGCACATAAAAATGTTTGCATATATTTTATTTTAATTAAACTTTAGACATTCGGATATGCACATATCAATTAGAAACTGATGAGATGTTTTAGTCTGATAAGTATTATGTCTTGTTGTAACGATGGTAACACATGTACGAACATGTAACGATCGCCTGCCGTGACTTTTATGTATTAAATGAGAATTATATAGTGTTAAGCGAATTACATTAACAATAAAAATCACTAAACAAATTTTAAAGTATTTTAAGCAGGTGAATTCAAAATTGCACTACACTTAAATATAACATCTTCCTAGGAATTAATGAGCCTCGAATGAAGGTTCTCTAAAATTGCTTACATCGAATGAGAATTATACGCTTGTTTACTAGCGCAGCTACCGGTTTTGGTAGGTACGCAAAATACCATTAAGAACCTAAAGTTTGATATAAATTAGGTGTATAAAAAAGGTGGTCCTGTGAGATGACAAAAGAGCCATTTCGGAAACTGTCATTATATCGAACAGCGGTCGACTTAATGCTTTCAGAGTTGTACTTATGCTGTGGCAGAAGACCTTTTTGAAGGGCTATCTAACGCATTGTCTCTACATTTTTCTTTAGAACGAATCCAATAACATATGGTGCTTCGAGATGATTAAAGAGGTTCTTAACTATTGTCACAGAAAACTTTGAGAAAGATGCTGTAAACTTTACGAGATTGTAGTCTAAAAATCTCCACAGATAATAAGATTCTTCCGCCATTTAGTTTGCTTTGCACAACTTTTTCCTTCAAGACCACCGAAATGTAGCTTCAGCTACTGTCATAAAAAGTATTGGGAATTGTTTTGTAAAATGTAAGCACGGTTGTCGACAAAATTTTGTTCATAGCTTGCTACACATTTAGAAGATGGTCTGGCTAAGTATTCAAATGGCGATATCTCACCCACCGCCATATAATTTATTTAGAACTAATCTAACCACGTATGGTTGGATTAGTTCGAATTGAAACCGGCGGGATTGATCTTAAATAGCGCTGCCTGTCGCTAGGTCATACATAGCTCCTGTGCGATGGCGCCCCATGGTTGAAGCTATTACGGCGTGAATCATGTGAAACACACGGATGTTGTCACTGAAGGTCTTTAGAAGGCTGTTGTAACATCGAATTAGGGATTGTCGTCTAAATTTTGGTCCTTCGAGGCGAACGAAGAATCATTTTAAAGAACTATTTTACCAACTGTCATTGAATTTACTCTCAACGACTCTAACATATGGTCATTCTAGACAAGCGAAATGTCATTTGGGCAACTGCCGCTAAAAGTATCGAAAAACAATTGTAAAAAAGCGGTTGTCGACAAAAATTGCCCAGATCTTTTTAAAGCTATGACAGATGACCGAATAAGCATTTTAACCGTCATGAAGTTTATTAAGAACGACTCTCACAACATATGGTCCTTCGAGTTAATCGAAGACTCTTCTTTGCTGCTGTCACTGAAATTTTTGAGAAAGCTGTTGTGTTTAGGTCATTTTTAGGTCATGCTAAATGCCCAACAAATGGTCCTTCGAGACGATTGAAGAAACATCTCGAACAACATCATTAAAATAATACAAATCTGCTCAAACAGCATGTGGTCCTTCAAGATGATCGGAGAGTCATTTCAGCTACTGTTACTGAAAGCATTATGAAAGCTGTAGTAAAATGTCGTGTTAAATAAGCGAAAAGTCGTCTGAAAGGCCCATATTTCAAGTCGTCTTTAAAATTACTCGGAGTGATACTAGCACATATTCATCAGTTTTAACAAAATTAGATTTTTTTGCGAATAGTGCACTGAATATGATAAATGTATTGTTGGTAGAAAGTTTTGCAAAGCCCAAGTTCCAAAAGAAGAGCAACATCACACGGTTGTCTGGCTGCTGCCAGGGAGTTTAAAATATTGTAGTTTTTTACTGAGCCACTTACCACCTGCTGTGAAAGAGTAGCCGATAGGTTTACGTGTCTTAATAAAATTTGGCCTTGGCTTCCATAGCGGGCTTAGAAACGGTGACAAAGATGTAATGCTACGGCTACCGAGTTGCTCAGTCGTAAGTTCTGGTAATCGACTGAATCCTCTGAATGGGCCGGTTCACACCAAGCGCAAATTTGTGTTTCTTCTTTAAGGGATACTTTTGCTATCACGGCCAAAACGGGCGATTAGTATTCAATATGGGGATTTAGGTACTCAAATGAAGAGAGTTTGCTTCTAATCTAAATGAAGAGTACTTTTGAAGTTTTGGGTGATTTAATGCATGGACGCATACACAGACTGGGCCCCAAAAACGTATCATTTTTTATGCAATTTAATAGCGTAGGAACGGTGGAGGCTATATAAGGTTCGGCCAGGTCGAACTTAACGACAAATTTACTTGTTACATATAATAATATTCTTTAAAGCAGACTGTCTACGTTTTTCGTTTAGTGTAAACAGGCTTCATGGAGCGATATAGAACTGTCGTCTGAGTACATTCTCTGTAGACTATTGAGCCAATCCAAGTAGTTCCTTGAACACAAGCGATGGTCTAGCCATTTTATAAACGCTGCTGTTAGTAATAGAGATAACTCAGGTTAGCGTAAACTTAACATCGATTGCTTTTTATTAAAGAGTAGATAGTAGAACGTTTTGAGAGACAAACACTCAACTTAGGTGGCACTTGGAACTTAAGACGTTGTTTAGGTTCTAATATGACCTTTCAAATTTCACTGTTATTAACCAATCTGACGTTTCCTATGTAAACGTAAGGTTTACACTTATTGCAGACTGTTAAAGAGTTGTTTATTCAAAGTTGTGTTTCAAACTCTGTAGTACCTAGAACATTGGCGTTGGTTTAGGTAATACCATGACATTGAAATGTCACTGTTAATAACAGAGTTATTATATGTAAGTTGAACGGTAGACTAACACTGATTGGATGTTGTTGAAGGATTGTCGTAAAAACATTGAGCGAAGCTCTTTTTATTAGCCACATATATCCTTTTGAGTTTGTCTAGCTAACCACACTAACTCTAACATCATGACGTTACGTTAACATTGTCTATAGTATAGGGTGCAGCGCGGAAATTTGCTTTTCTGCACTGAAGGCTGTGGCGGCACTGTTGGATGAAGAGAGTGGAGAGTGGACGTGACTTATAGTGCCTGACGGGAGTTTTTTTATTCGTCTGCCCTTCAGTTGCCATCATGCATTGGACATGTGAGGAAAGGTCATTTCGTGTTGAAGCGTATTTTTAAAAAAGCGCACTAGATCCTTGCAGTGCAGCGTGCTTTTCGTTTACGATTTGATGTTCTTCCACGAGGACGTGTTCCTGGATGGCAATCAATTGTAAATTGGGTAACTTCATTGAGAACAGCAGGGAATGTACCGTGGGTACGAAGGGAACCTGAGAGAAGGACTACAACACCACAAAACATCGAGAGAGTTAAAGCAGCAGTACTGCAATCTTCAAAAAGCTTTGCTCGGCAGCAATCATTTGCTCTTGGCATTTTCTGGATTTTTTTTCAGCCGGCTCTTAAGGCAATGCGTTTAGAGGATACCGCTGCCACTGCACACACAGCGAGGGATACCATGAATTGTTTGAAGCAAATGTTTCCTGGACGGCTTAGCTATTTGAGCTAAGGTTACGAGTACCTGAAATTCTCAAACAACCAGCGTGGCGAAGCACAACGATGCAAACTAAGTGTTTTCCGCTATTTGTGGTGATTTTTCATCACCAAAAACAGCGTTTTGGAAAAGTATCGATTTTTTTAAAAATCGCTTTTGTGGCATTAATTGTCCTTGGAAATTTTAAGGAAGTAACTTGTCATCCCAGTAAAAACAGCAAAAAATTTATGAGGCTGAGAAATATCAGATTTTTTGAACATTTGCTTTCACACAAGAAAAATTGGAAACATTTGTTGCGTTTGTTTAATTTTTACTCGAAGCACAATAACTTTTACGTTAATAATTTTTGTGTCTATGTTCCGCACCGTTTTTTTGCTGCTTTTTCTGTTTCTGTTTGCTGCAAGTTCTGTAGCATTTGTAGCGATTTTTTTTTGGAAACTTTTGTCTGTGGGGATTTTTGCTTCGAAACAATTGGCGACACCGGAAAGCGAAAGTTTTAATTCTTAAAATCTCTAAAAAAAAGACAGAATCGTCAAATTTGACTGCTACTGTTCATACGTCGTTCTCATTTAGGTGGCCCGGCCAAGCACTCGTAAGCAAGCGAGACCTGTAAAACTATAAAGTCTTTTATGTGTTTTGGTCTAAAGGAGTTGAAGGAGTATCCCTCGCAAAAAAATCTTATTGCGTGTTACCAAAAGACTACACGATACTGCAACACCCACATAGGCGGTGTAGGGTTAGTAGCTCGCCTAATGATATGTGGGAAACGTCACGGACCCTTTACGAGTGGAGGGGGTTTTTTTGTGGCACTTTCTCACAATTTACTTTACCGCGATTTTTAGACGGTTACTTACAATGAAAATTCGCTGAATGAATTTTGCCCTGGCCCGTCATGTTTAAGAAGTAGGCTAAGGAGAAAAATAGATGGTCATAATTTCAAGAATTTATGATGACATGACCGAGGAGGAGGCAAATAATGTTCACATACTTCCGGTAAGACAATAAACGAGAGAACGGAAAAACAAATAATACGTCTGTGGGATCGGAGAATGAAAATGAACTCACCTGTAAATGCCAAATTTGCATTTCTTGTAGAATATTTTCCATATTGCTTTGACCCTTGGCGGTGGCTTTTGCGGTTGCAGCCACACTATCAAATGTCGCCGCAGCTGCGCTGGCATTGGTGCAGGATGTGGCTGTAGACTGTTGGCAGGAGGATGAGGAGGTGTTGGTGGTGGGGTTAGCTGAAGAGTTTGATGTCAATGTCGCTGCTGTTGCGGACGACTTGCCATAACAGGTGGTTGACGATGTGGTAAACGGCGATGCCATTGTCGCCTCATCAGTCGCCGACAATTGTTGCTGCGTAGTTGCTGCGCTCGTTGCCATCGCGGCGGCGTTGTGATGATAGAGATCGTACAAATCTTCACTGGTTTTGCCACAACTGCGACATAATTCATGGGAATTGGCCGAGGTCGTCTGTTGGGTGTTGCTGTTGTTGTTACTTTTAATGGTGGCTTTGTAGTTATTGTTGCTGCTGCTGTTGCTATCTTTGGGGCGACTACTTTCAGCGGTGTTTAAGGAGGATGAGGAGTAGGATGAGGCTTCTGTTGCTGGTGCCACAGAGGCTGCCATATTTTATGTTATTTTCTTTTGTTGCCCGCAATGTTGCAAAAGCTTTGCAGGTGCTAAATGTTATACTCCACGTTCCGACACTGTAAGTAAAAGGATACAAAAACAAAATCTTAGTTTCAGGACATATATAAAGAATAAAAATATAAATCCAAGGACTCCTTTTCTAGTGAGTCCTTGTTGCTAGTAGCTTTTTGAAAAATTCACTACAAAGTAACAAAGGCACATCAAAGGCCAAAAGGAAAAAAAAGACAAAAAATAAAGCAAAGACTTTGACGGTTCCTTGGCGGAGCTCCATCACATATTCGTCGCCAGTTGTGGTTGCGGTTGATGGCCGCTTCAGACAAGGCAACTGTTTCGGTATTCCTTTGCATCTCGTTTCTTAAGCTTATTTCGCTTCATTCCCTTGGAGGACTTTTGCGTGTTATTTTTAGAAGAAGAAAAAAAATAATAATAAAACAAAAAATGGTACATGACAACAACATCTTGGTGTTATTTTCGCGAGTGCGTGTCTCAGTTCTTCCCCATCGTTCTGTCAGTCAGCCGTCCTGAGAGTCTCTAGACCGCGCTGACTCGTCTCTTTTTGCTTCTATCTATTCGATACTTTATGTAGCTTTACATACATACTCGTACAGGTTATTATGTTTGCATGTTTCTAAGGCTTAAGTTGTGTAAAAAGTTCAAGGAATTTCGCGCTGTGTCCTTCGGTATACAATTACACAACATAAAAGAAAGAAACACAAAACAGTAACAAACCGAGGAGACCAGTGGCGGCTAGCGGTTACGCCTGACTGTGCACGGCGAAAAATTTGATGGATCAAATTTCCGTCACCCCTTCAAGAGCAAAAAACGATCGATTTCATTTCATCTCTGTACTGAACAAACAAACAAGTGGCATTGCAACTGCTGAAGGAGCAGTAAAGTGGCGGACAAAAAAGCAAGGATTTTGAGATTCCGTTACACATACTGTCAGCGAAATTATCGCTTCATTGAATTACCTCTTTCGCGAATATGAAGCAATCTCGATACAGCGGCATATTGTTTTCTCATTACGGGCGATACCAACAGAATTTCTTTAAAAACAACATTAGCTCTCGCAGAACTGAAACAGGAAGTAGGGTATTATATTTGTCGGTAGGGTGGGCCATAAGATGGTTGGCGGGAACATAAGGTATTACCAACCTTCAAATTTCCCAACAGAGGGCGACTATAGTTTATTCTACGAACGCTGCACGGATTTCCCATGTAATCCATAGTGACATGCAATCCAGACTCGGCTCATTTGACTATTACATGGTCTTTGGTATAACTGCAAAGAAAAATTCGCTAGCTAGCTTAAGTTACTTCATATGACGATCTTAAAGGTCAGCTGGCTACAGAGAGAGGCTATAGGTTTTTACGAATGCAATAAGGAATTGTCGTCTAATCCATAGTGACATCTAGAGTTTGCGGATGTACTGAGATCACAAACTCAGATGGTTTTTGGTAACGCAGCAGCTAACATTTATTCTAGTGACATCTAGAGTTTGCAGATGTACTAATAATCCATACACAAATTATTTGTCCTTTAGATGGCCTTTGGACTAGCAGCAAATAAAGTTATTTAATCAGTTTGAGGAGGTCTTAAAGGTCAGCTGCCTACAGAGGGCAGCTACATATACGTTTTCTACGGACGCCATGTAATTCAAAGTGGCATCTTGAGTTTGCAGATGTACTAATAATCCGGACTCGGCTTACCTATCCTTATGATGGCCTTTGGTATAACAAAAATTTTCTAGCCAGCTTTAGGAGGGCATACTTTAATATGACGATCTTGAAGGTCAGCTGTCTATAGAGGTCGGCTATAAATTTTCTACGAACGCAGCACGGTTTATCCATGTAATTTAAGCGACATCTAGAGTTTGCATGTGTTATAATAATCCATAATTTGGTCATCGGTCTTTTAGATAGGCTTTGGTAATACAGCTGAGGACGGCTATAGTTTTTTTTACGAATACGCCAAGGAGTTGCCATGTAATCCAAAGCGTCATCTATAGTTTGTAGATGTACTAATAATCCAGACTAGGGTCATCTGTTCTTTAGATGGTCGATGGTATAACAGCAAATATAGATTCTCTAGCTAGGTTATTGAGGGCATACCTCTATATGACATTTTCTACGAACGCAGCATGGATTATCCAGGTAATCTAAAGCGTCATCTAGAGTTTGCATATGTACTCATAATTCAGAATCAGGTCATCTGTCCTTTAGATGACTAAATAAATATTATCTAGCCAGCTGAAGGATAACATAACATTACATGACGATTTGAGTCAGTCTGCACGGTAGTCTAGAGTTTCCAGTTTGTTATTTAATAGGATGTTCTATGCCTTCAATACCTGGTATAACCGTATTTATGGGAAACTATCTTAAAACGACTGTCATACATGTAAACTTAGGTTGAACTCTGGGTAAGAACATTTTGATTTTTTCAGTTGCAGGTTTACCAACGACAACTTCACGAGTAAGAGATTATTCTCTAAACCAAGTAAAAGATTTTCTACCTTTCGAGGGCAGGAAGATCTACAGTCATCTTCGCAAAATGCTTTGTTGATGAGATAGATCCAAGATATTTGGAAGACTATACGCTACAACATTACACTGTCTCCTTTTTATTAGAATAAATCTAAAATATTTTTTGAAGGTCACCCAAAACCAGACAGTATTTTTTATATGGGTTTTGAAAATTAGTTAGCAATGTCAAGGTCCACTCCAGTGTCCCTTAGTATTCTAAAAGTCTGCTCAGACATACTAATTAATTCCTTTTCAGCAAATTGTATTGTAAATTACAACGTGCTTGGAGAAAGGCGACATCAATTCCATTACGGGTGACTAGCTCAATCCTACTCTATGGATCACCAGTTCGTTTGGGAAAGAAGTGCCAAGAAAACATCCATCAAAGGCATGAGGTCTATTTTAAGAAGAAGCTGTTTAAAAGTGTACAGCGGATATGACACCATGGAGGCTACAAGCGTAGTGGCGGAAAACCTTTCACGAGATATAACAGCCAGAAAAAAGTCAGTGAGAAAACTCGTCTTAAGAACGGTGGACCTAAAATATGTCCCGAAGTGGGTAAACAGATGTCTATGTAATGTAGCTATGACCTTACGGAGGATTAAGAAGTTATTAACGAGTTACTTCACAAGAATTCGAAGCCCCACTCGTCCAATGGTGCTACTGAAGCAGACTGAAACCACCGTAGAAGCGACCTCTGATTCGAGGCGAAGAGAATGACTATTGGTTAAAATTCTCACTCGTCCTAAGAATCGAGCTTAGCTACGAGTCATAATTCTACTCTTCTAGATGCTGCACAAATACTGAGATTGAAAACGGTGTTTCAGCGACCACTTGGGACCACATGGTGGACAGAAGGGATATTGGTTTATATTCCAACCAATCCTAGAGGATTACATTAACATCGTTTTTATTATTGCATCGTTTTTATTATTGCATCGTTTTTATTATTATTGCAAAGTTGGTTCAACCTTACAAGGCTGAGACTTTACAAAAGTCGGATGAGCTTCTAGAAATAATCAAAAGTAAGCGATTATTGCAGTGATTTAAGATTCTACGCCATAATGGGTATGCATTGCTCCATTATTTCAGGAAAGCAATAAAAGGGAAACGGGCCGTCGTATAAGTGTGGGCAACTATGATGACGATGAGATTTAAATGCGGTTTGGTTACATGACTGTGGTGTTAATTTCTTACTCGTAAAGTTGCCGTCATTTACGAGGTGAAATTCCACGCCAAAATATGTTAGATTTCTTGTGCAAATGTCGTACACACTAACCATCATGTCAGGGCGTTCCACCTACCTCGCACTATGCCAATTCTGAACTTTACATTCTACTTTAGGTGTAAGATATTGTCATTGCGAAGACTTAATTTGCTTTAGATTATGTCTAAATAAAGCTTTTTCCTTCGATTTAAAAAAAAAACGTTACGTTTCTAATGCCCTCGAAAAGTCATCAATATTTTCCATGAAATTTTGCGTGCAGATGTCATCGCCGTCTGGTTGGGGGCAAGTCTGTCATGCTTGACAGATTTTTGTAACCATGCCGGCACATATGCCAGCTACCACGAACAGACCTTATCGTAAAAAGCCTAATAAAGAATAACGTGAAACACTTTCGTAACGCAACAGTGACGATTTTCATGTCGTTCTTGTTTAAATTTGGTTGATTTTCAAGATTTCACCTCATTTTCGGGCAAAACATAAAAATCATGCAACAACAATCGAACGTACTGACGAACGTTGCCTAAATTATTTGAAATTCAAAACAAAAAGAAAGAACCACGTCGAAGAATCCGTCACACGTCATCGGAGGGAACAAGAGAGAGGTGAGGATCTAAAGTTTCAGTTCGTGTGAGACGATGACGCTGACGATAAAGGCGACGATGTTAAATTTCGAAGATCACCCCCAGTGGCTGAGCTAGTTGGCAGCAAAGATGTGAGCATGATCACCAGTGTTGCCACAAGAAATTTTTTTTTCCGACCAAATTTGTTTCTAAATCCTACCAAATTGGGTCAAAACCGACCAAAATTGTAACGAAAAAAAACAATATTTAATTTATAGAAAACTTTTATTAATTAAACAAAAAATAATGTAAATTCAGTCTATTATTTTAATTCTTTAAATAAAAATATATACAAAACTATATAAACAAAAAAAATCTCTTATATATACAGAGATTTTGGAGATCATTTGTCAGTAAATCCGAGATCATGTTTAACATATTTTCAATTCACTACAGTTTATTCGGTGTTTTAAAGTCTTTTTTAGCTGACCATACAGTATGCGGACCTTTGTTCGTGATTAATTCTTTACAAAGCATGATACTGTTAACATTTATTAGTCTTTACATGTTGTTTACATTTATTAGTCTTTAAATACCGCGAACAAGCATACCACAGTTCAGAGGCCATAAGCTGTTTACGACGTCTAAGACATCAGAGAAAACGGCAAATGATTTTGCACTTTGGCCTCGTTCCATAGATGGCGTTTCACACATAGTAATGATTTTGTAAACTGTGAATATTTATAAATAAAATTATGTGCAACACATGGTAAATTATAATAAAGATATATATTTGAAATTTTTATTCAAAAATCTACCATAATCAGTTTGGGCCTACCATCCGACCAGAATTAAAAAATTGAAATTCGTCCGACCAAATTTGGTAGAATTCTACCAAAACGGCAACACTGATGATCACATATCCAACGCAACAAAAAAACAAAATAGCTATAAATTTATGCATGAAATGCTACAATTGTTTAAACATGCCTGTGCGTGCATATTTACATGTATGTATAAGTATATAAAGAGTATTCCAAAGGGTAGATTAGTAAGGCCTTCTCATAGAAGTCCTGACTAAATCACATTGAAACTTTTAGACCTTATCAAGGGCCTTTAAAAGAAAGCATTCCTTCCGCAAGGCCTACTTTGCTTACAAAAAGTGATTTTCTATAAATTCTCATAAGGCACATGTTGTCAAGCCTGTTCTCAAACTACATACTTACATTAGCCTTTCCGGGAAAGGTCTTTCAGAAGGTATACTTCAGTTGGGAATATCCTAAAAGCAGGCACCGACCTACACTTTTACCCGGGCCATTTTTTGTTATTTAAACATCTTCAGCAGCTAGCATGTGCCGAAGCTCCCTAATTAGGCCTGCCGCAAGGCCTTCCTTTAGATTTTCGTATTTCGAATCTTTAGTTTTTCTTTACATATCTCATTTTCTTTCAAATGGTATTTTTATTTACATCTGTTTTGGGGATTTTGTTGTTTTCTACGTTCTACTTTTTGTTCTGTCTCTTTTAATGTACACAAATCTTCCTTAAATGCTCGCTGGCTTATGATCATCCGATCATATGGAAATTACTGTCATCTCAACCACTTGTCGGACGATAACATCTTCTGGTCTTTGCTGTTGTATGCCTACAGTTCGTCGATCCACTTGAGACCCATCCCCATCCTTGTTAGGGTATTAAAAATATTGTAAAAGAATATTTCAGTGTTTTTTTTTAAACTCTTCTTGTCGCTTGTTTGTCTTTGTCTGCCATCCATATCTTCTTCATTTACTTTAATTTGTCTGGTTGTCTGTGCTCAGTAAAACATAAAAATATCTCGGTGTGGGCCGTTTGATTTTTTTCTCTCTCTCTCTCTCTCTCTCTCTTTCTCTCTTCCATTTCGTTGTTAACAACGATTCTTTAATGAAATGTTTTTTTTAAAGAAACAGCAGCAACGACGAGTCTAAAACGGTTAACAAACATTCACATGTAGTTCAACATACAAACATGTGTATACTTGGGGCGTGCAAGGTTTATGTATAGAAGGTTACGCCATCCCAGCCCCCTTCCCTTTTCTGTTTTTGACGTTTGTCACCAATGACGTCACGCAAACTTTGTTCCTATTGGCTAAAAATTTCGAGCTAACAGCTGATAATATTTGTGTATTCATAACAGTGGGACAATTGACTATTTTTGCCATCAATTTATTTGTTTTATTTTATTTATTTGTTTATTTTCCAAAAATTTGGCCACTGCACACTTCATTTTTACTATTTTGTTTTTTTCTCCTATTTTTGTCACACTTCTATGGATTAAAAACACAAACTAAATGTTTCTAATCAAACAATAAAAATGTTACTTATACACATATTTTTTACTGTTGGTTTTCATACATTTGCCCACTGCACACTTAATGTTTACGTTTCGATTTGTTGTTTTATTTCTTCACAAATCTGACAAAGTGATTTCAGCTGTAGGGTTGCCAACTCACTGCAATATGTACATTTTTCACATGAAATCTTAGCATTGTTAACTAAAAGTAGGCAGACATAGAGCTGGCAACCCACTTCTTTTTGATGTTTGTCACCAACTACGTCACCTAACGGCAATTTTTGCTGATGGCGTAACCTTGTATTTATAAACCTTGTGGGGCGTGCAGCTGTTTGTTTGTCGGTCGGTCTGTTTTTTTTCTTGGTTTAGATCCATATATGTATATCTACAGTAGTGTAAAATAAAGTAGCTGTTGTTGTTTTTTATTTAATCGAAAAAATTCATCGCCGTTCCAAATGCAACACTATAATGTGTGATCAGAGAATGAAGCCAACACGCCGCCGCCGCCGTTACCAATGGCTCGCGTCGGCTTCAAATCAGACGCAAATGTCATCGGCTACAACACTTTTTTTAATGCATAGTGAGGAAACCCAAAAAAAGACTAGAATTAGTTTTATATGAATTTATTAAAGCTAAAGTAATTAGGCCCATTTCAAGCCGGATTATAGAAAGAAACAAAAATCTCTCTTACTACACAAAAAATTACAAAGAAACTTATCAGACATTACGTCTGTTGCTACTGATGGAAGACGTATCAGGTTTTTATCTTTAAATTTGACATTTGGTAGTATATATCGCTGTTTTAATCACAAAACGGCGATAAGTTATTAAAATGTAGCTAACAATTTGTGGCGATTTTATAACGTTAAATTTTAAAAAATTGCGTTTTTGATGATTTCTTTTTAAAAACAAAATGATTTTCTGTGACTTGTTGGTAGACTTATTTTGGACGGCATAAACGCAAGAGTATTGGATCTAAAAATAAGGTCTTTTAGATAGAGGATTAGCGTTATTATGATAGCTTTTGTGCCAAAAAAATTTAAAAATACCAGATTTTAAAATTAATTTTTCATATTCTTTTTTCTTTTTGATTGAGATAGAAAAAAAAGAAAAAAAATTGTGAAATTGTTATTCTTTGGCAAATTTTTCAAGTGAAAAGTGGTTGCAACAAAAAAGCTTTGGAAGCAGGCTAACGCGCTTTTAGCCAAAACCACACAATTTGTACATTAGCGTTAGCTTCAAGAAAATCAAAACAATCAACAAATGCTTAAGCTAAAAGAGCCGCAACATTCAATTAGCATTAGCAAAAGAAGCCAATGCTAACAAAATAAGAAAATAGCATTAGCAATAGAAGAAGAAGCAACAGCTTCTTTGGCTAATCTGTTTGCTTTCTTTCTGCTAATCTGGTGTCTAATATAGATCGTTTGTTGGTTTCGGCGATTGTGTGCTGAAAAGTTTGTTCGGCACTTGTTCGGTGTTGTCTACAATAGATAGACATTTTCAGCGCAAATGCTGGAGGTTTTACGAATAAGAGATTTATCTCTAAGCAATGTAAACACTTATCCATAATAATGCATTATCTGTTCGGAGCCGGCAGTAAAAAGTAGGTTAGGGTCAGTCGATTAACATCGTGCACAACTCACAGACTTGAGAGAAGTTCCCCGTTGGTTCCTGCATGGAAATACGTATTTATACATTGAGCAGGGATAAACCGGCTCAAGGTCTCTTGCATCTACAGGTATATTTAAATAGAAGACAAGTTTTCAACAAAATGGCAAAGTGCAATTGATTTTCGTGGCTGCACACTGCTTTTATCATGATTTCGGGTCAGTGACAACCCTTTTCTTATTTATTTAAAAAGGTTTGTATCAGAAATCGCCACCACGTTACCACTATTTTATATTTCCTCCATGTTTCGTAGACAGCACTGAAAACAGCTAACGAAAAATGGTTAGCCAAAATTAGCAGCCAATTTGCCAATCGTGATTGGCAGACGTGTGTTCTTTTTTTTTAGCTAACGCTTACGAGAGTAAACATTAGTCGAACACAAGCTTAAGCTTTCGTTTGTGGCAAATATTGTTAGCATAAGCTTAGCCAAAGAAAGCCAATGGTTAGCTGGCAGGTGCTTTTAAATCCTGCTTAGAGTGAATCTACAAGCAATTATCGAGTGGAAGACATGACCGTCGCAGCAGTAGCGTTTTGTCGAGTCGCGTCGGTCGGTTTCAATACTTTTGCTAAATTTTTGTTCCAGCCTGTGTGATCGCGATTCTAAAAAGTAATTAAAGAAATTAGTGCGCAACATAAATTAATCGTACAATTTTATCGCTTTCTTACGTTTGTTTTCCTAAATGGGATTTGAACAAAACGAACCGTGCCGCCGCTCACTTCCCATCGGTAAACAAAACGAAAAAAACAAAATTCAAAAATAAAAGAAAAAGAAAAAAAACAACAAAAATAAAAATACAATTGAATTTTCATTTTTCTTTTTAGCCGTGAAATAGGATTCACGCAATTTTTAAATATGCAATGCTTTAGTTTTGACAAGCGCATCAAATCGACGACGGCGCGTTGGTTGTTTTTTTGAAATTGTTTTTGTATTTCGGAATCAAATTGCCTGAATACACAGTGTTTCCACCCAAAAAAAAAAGGAAAACGTAATCGAAAACAAAAAACAGAAATGTTTCAAGAAAAAAGGTCTTGAATCAACACTTTTTTGGTGCATTCAGCAAAAAGATCGCTTCATGAGATTGTGGCACGGCCAAACTTTTTAAAGATACTTAGGTCCGGTTTCAACACTTTAAGGCGAAGAAAATTAACCACTGTCAGCAAACAGCAGGCTTACAGGCTGGCTTGTCTTGGCCATGCAGCAGTTCGCCTGTCCGTCTTTCTGCTTCCTTGGTTTATGGCGGAATTATTTTTAATTTGCCTGTTGGCTTATGTTTTCTCGAATTTTAAATTATTTACGGTTTATTATATTTTTCGTTTTGTTTTTTTCGTTGTTTCCTTTTGATTTGCTAGCATAATTTGATGCCATTATCAACGAATATATGAGTTAATATTTTAAATATTTACACAAGATTTGTGTGACGTTTAAATTTGTATTTAGAGCCTGTGACTGATATTTTAGGATACTGGATACAGCTTTTCTGTTTTGTCAAAACACAGAGAAAGATACTTGAAATCGGTAAGAACTACCAATTTTTTTATTGTTTTATGTCGTTTTTGACTGGGCTGATTGGTTTGTCTTCCTTCATGAACTAAATAAAACTAGTTATCCCAAATGTTTCGTTCACTTTTTTCTTATTTCTTCAGGGAATGTTTATTTAAAAATCAATTAGTTTAACATTTTATTCGTCATAATTTCTTATTATTATCAAAAAACTGGACATCAAAAAAAGAACGTCCGGACAAGACAAATTTCGTTGGCAATCTGAAATGTTTATAATCTTGCTGGATATCCAATACGACACACCAAAAGACTATAACTCTGACATGGTACAAATAGGCAATAAATCGTTTATAACAATAAAATGTAGTTGGTTTTGCCAACCAACCATTTTGAAGCACATTGTATTTTGCATTAAATAACCGGTGGGTTTAAATAAATATAATTTTATAAGTTAAATACTTAAATTCCATTTGACTACGGAAATAAAATGTTATGGTTTGAAAACTACCCACCCTTTTTGAGCGGAGTTTCAAACATATCGTTTTTTCCCAATACTGAATTAAATATGTTTATACTACGAGGTTTGCTATATATATTTTTGGCTTAATAATGAAAATGCGAATATTTTTCATCAAAAATGGTTTTATTGTTTTTCAAAGTATTCTCCAGCATGATTTATACATTTTTGCATGCGCTCAAACCAATTGTCGAAGCACTTTTTCCACTCCGATTGAGACACCTCCAAAACATGCTTTTTGAACAGCATCTTCTGGCGACGAAAATCGTTGACCACGCATTTTTTCTTGCTGTGCGGAAATAAAAAGAAGTCATTGGACGCTGTACGGCGGATGGCCCATCAATACGACGTTTTGGCCGTTCAAAAAGGCACAATTTTTCGTCTTCTCTTGATCGTTTTTCGAATTTCCCCGACGACTTTAAGCAAATAAATTGTGGTGTACCACTCCTAATTCACCGTCATACGTTGCTCAAGCGGAACAGTCGCCACATGACTAGTTTTGCCGAAGAAACAGGCTACCATTTGCTACAAAGTGCCTTTTCCACGAACAACTTTCGTTGGATTTGGCTTGTCTTCGAAGACCCACACGGTCGATTGCTGTTTTGTTTCGGGCTCATACGCATAGATCCATGATTCGTCACCTGTGACAATCTTATAAACGTCTTCTGAAGCACCGCGATTGTATTTTTTCAAAATTTCTTTGCATCAAACGACACCATCCTTTTTTGAGTTATTGTAAAATTGTGCAAGATTCAACGAGAACAAACTTTTTTGAAAAAGTTGTGAAAAATTATCGCACACAATGTTCACGAGTTAATTCCATTTTTTTTTTTGCCAAATTGATTTTTTCAAATCACTGTAAACAACACAAATGATGGTCATACGTCAAACGTTCTGAGTGCGTTTGTGCTAAAAAATGTCAAACTTTCCAATGGAAATGTCAGGCATGAAATATATGTATAGCAACCCTCGTATTTAGAAAACATTAGGCGTGTTTTCTTGAGGTCTCTAAATTAGTGAGCATTATGGTAATCTGGCAACATTGAACAAAATTGAAATTAACATGGCAACACTGTTTCTCTTTGTATACACCAAAGAGCGTAAACCACAAGAGTGTTCATCGGCAAATTCGTCGAGAGCATACAATATAAAAAATAAAATTGAAAAAAATATTCAATGAAATATAATAAATCCATTAATTGCTACTTATTAGTTTAAAAAAAATTCTTTAAACTATCAGTTTAAGACCATTTATAGTTTCACTTTTCCCATTTCCTACAGAAGAAGCCAATGCGAATTTGCCGCGGAGTCATCCTCTTGTTTGACTATTTTTTTTTATATGCATAACAAAAAAACAAATTTTTTTTGTAAAACAGGGAGTGTCATGTTTAATTTTTTGTAGCAAAAATAAGTGCGGCATCTAACTCGTTTCTTTGGCTAGTTGAGGCCAACTCACTTGCTAACCGCCTAACATCCATGCAAACGCTACTTTAGTAACCCGAAACGAGAACAGCTTCTCTAAAATGTTGTGTTTTACGTCAGAAGCGGGTACATTGTTTTCTACAACCGCTGATCTGACGTACGTATCACATCTGCAAATGGAAATAAGTCATCCTGCATGTATAGGAGATACCTAATCAGTCAAATACAAAAAAAAATATTTTTATATTCTCAAAATACTTTCTTTTTATTACATGTATATACTCGTAATAATGACGTTCATATCTACCCTCAATGAATCAGTTTGTACCATTCACATTTTAATATACAGTATTTTTCGAATAATTATATCTACTACTTACGTTTTTCTTACACTTTCTAGTTCTGCATACACAGTTTATTTTTAGGCCAATGTCTGTCTGTCTTATTCTAGACAAATTGTAACCAAGTCCGTCCGACCTCATTCATTCGGTTTGGGCAACAATTGTAGACAACATTTGCAACTGTCTAAAAATCTAAGCGACAATGTTTATAACATGTGCTAGAGAAAATTAAAGAAATTATCTAAAAAAAACTGTGTACATTTTTTTAAACCTTGACGCAAGTTGGGTGACGTTTTCGCTTGAGCCCTGCTAGAAAATAATTCAAAATTAATTGGGTCTATTGTAAATGGTTTTTTAATTATTTTCCCTTGTTTGTTTCACAAAAGGAGGACGTTGTTTTAGATTTATAATTGTGGTGGGGTTATAATTAACTGAAACTTAACTGCACTCATATTGGATTTGAGTGGAAAGGTAACTTCCCCATAATAAAATGATAATTTATATATAATTAACACTTGTGGTTTCTGTTCACAAAACTTATGAAGGGATTTTCAGATTGAGTTAAGTCCCGACAAATAATACTTTGCCCAATTCTCTGTTTTGCTCTTCCCGTAGTTATTAACACTGGCTAACCAGCCGACAAAGTTCTTGAAAGCAGACCTACTCCGCTTAACCTAACCTTCAACAAATAAAGTTTAATATGTAGTTTAAATAGGATATGACTTTAACCTGACTATTTTTAGCAGTTTAAGTTTAAACTCATGTTTAGCGGCATTTGAATAATTTTAGTGCCGTTTTACTCATTTGCAACTAAGTCCGAATTTAAACTGCCTTTGATCTATATTGGCCGTTTAAATTGTTTAAACTTAGTTCAAAGTGTAATTTAGTAATTTCTTTAGCAAAATAAAATTATAATAATTTATACTTTTGTTATTTCACAATATAACTTTTTCTAAGTATGTATTGTTATTTCACAATATAACTTTTGTTACATATTTTTTTTAGCACTTCTCAATGTTATCTAAGTTAAAAGTTAACACATTGAACAGGGATTAAACCGGCTCAAGACCTCTTGCTTCTATATTTAAATAGAAGACAAGTTTTTAACAAAATGGCAAAGTGACATTGATTTTCGTGGCTGCACACTACTTTTATCATGATTTCGGGTCCGTGACAACCCTCTTCAGAAAGCCTTGCTGCAATTGTTGAAAGTAAAACCGAACTCTATAAGGCCAGGCTCTCCACAAACGAACGAGAACTACTGTTGTAAACCTTACTTTTCAAGTTTTCTTCACACAATTGCCCACGAAAATACAACTCACTCTTGCCAGCTCTAAAGAGACTCCACATCGAGAGCCATCAATAGATTTCTTTTACAACAACGTGTGTGTGTTGTTAAAAGTTAACTTAATTAAAACTAGAAATGTCTTTAATAGCTACGTCACTGGGAGATCCACTGTGCTTCTTTTCATATTCTATACGTATTTAGACTGCGGCACGATTACTAGCTAGCTTCGTTTTCTGCTTATTTTTAATATGCTAATCTGGCAAAGTGGAACAAAATTGAGATTAATATGGCAACATTATGTTTTTTGTATACACCAGAGAGAATTGAGCAACAAGAGGGCTCATCGGCAAATTCGCCAAAACTGAAAATATAAATTTCAAAAAACTAAAAAAAGAAATATAATAAATTAATAAATTCCTAAACTTTTACTTTGTAAAAATTTGTAAAATGTCCTTAAACCATCAGTTGGAATCGATTTCTAGGTTCCCCTATCCCATCTCGTACAGGTGAATCCAATACGATTTCGCCGATGAGAACTCTTCTAGATTGATTATTTTTAGTATACACAAAAAACGTATGTTTTTATAAAGCAGGGTTAATTTTCTGTTGACAAAATAAGAGTGGTAACTCTTACTAGTTTCTTAAGCGACTTGGGAAAATTCCCATCTCGTGCAGGTGAATCCAATAGGAATTCGCCGATGAAAACTCTTCTTGTTTCATTATTTTTAGTATACACAAAAAAACGTATGTTTTTATAAAGCAGGTTTAATTTTCTGTTGACAAAATAAGAGTGGTAACTCTTACTAGTTTCTTAAGCGACTTGGGAAAATTCTTTTGCTCTTATAAGTTACACGAAAAGTTAATTTTAAAGCAAGACCTGTTCATAGCCCAATTTCTAATGAAATAATCTCAGTAATATTTCAGCAATTATGCGACTAAAACCACTACTTAATTAAGTCCCACAACATTCCAAAAAGGAACACAGGCAAACATTTCTCAGTGGATATACGAATTGAAACGTGCGCAATTTACTGATTTAAGAGAAGATTCCCCTTGATGCGACTTAAACTATAGGGAGGCCCTTTTTTAAATTAAATTGGCTGTACTGTAAATTTGTTCAAATTTCTGGTTTTATTCGAAAGGTTGAAACTTCGCCAAATGGCCTGAATATTGTTTGGCAGGAGATGACGAATTTTACTGATGAAGGTCATTTTCATCTCAGTGGCTATGTCACTAAGCAAAAATGTCGCACATGGGGTTCAGAGAAGCTACACGTGACTAATGAGAAGCCAATGCATCCACAACGAGTCACTGTTTGGTTTGGATTTTGGGCTGGCGGGAAGAAATCGAAAATCAGCCTTAATTGTGATGTCAATTGGCCGCCGTGGAGCTGTGATTTGAGCCCTTTGGATTATTTCTGTAGGGATCTATTAAGGAAAAATGTTACGCAAAAGAATCCAGAGACAATTGAAGCGTTGAAAGAGGAAATTGAAGAAGTCATTGAAAAGATTCGACCCGAAACAATCAAAAATGTATTGAAAAATTGGGTTGATACAACCATAAAACAATTATAATTATTAAACATAATTATAATCACGGCCAGTGTGTATGGGTATTTCCGATATTATTTAAGAGATATTTTGGATTAAATATCTAAGGTAAACACAGTCTTAAAATTTGAATTATAATCGCGATGATAACTTGTACTATCAGTTTGACTTGTGCCAAAGTATATCGGCTATTATTTCAATTGAAATACAACGATAATTTTACTTTTAATTTATGATGTTAATATAGCAGAAAATACAGTAATATTCAACAGGTTTAGATAACTAAGATCCCTCATGTATCCCAATCATTTTAAACTCCTTAACCCAACATTAGAGTTTGACCCAATTCGTTTATACTCGTATTAAGTTTTTGATTCAATATAAAAAAATCGTTTTTGTTTTTACCAACTTTTAAATGTTTTGTCATTTGAAATCATGCCTCATAGAGAGTTCGAAGACGGAAACTTAAGTTTCAGTGTAGGTAACATCAAAATGTTATTTCCTGGCCATCCGACAATTTTTTTTTTAATTAATTTTAAAAACATGTCTACACGTGGTTTAAGTGACCGACTTGGATTAACTGTTTGATCATTCTTCATTCTATTCGATTCTTTATTATGCCAGCGATGACGTCTTGCTGGCGGGTTTTTACCGTAAATTTGTAATACGTGACTTGATGTTGAATTACGTAGAATTGGAGAAAATAAGAGAACAGAAAATGTAGTATGAAAAGAACAAAACTTTAATACTTTCAATGAAAGTATTGGAAAGGTTTCTTATATCAATCAATCTGTAAATAATTAGATACTAACTTCCGTCTGTTTAGTGGCAACCAAATGTTTATATTCAATTTAAAGTTCAAAAAACCTACGCGTTTGACAAATTGCATTGCTAACGATGACATTAGAGATGACAACGTGATTACAACGTATAGTTTAGCTCTAGAAAATGCTGGCATTTAGTTCAAGCGTTAGTTTTGACATCTGTCTCAAAAATATATGTATAATTTGTCTTACTGAAATGAAATATTGCGCAAATATTTTGTTTACATTAGTTTTGTCAAATAATTTTTAGATCAGCTGTGCGCTGTACTCATCCCACGTCTGTCAATAACAGCTGTTTGGTTTTTTTGTGGTATGTTTTGTTTAACCGTTTTTGTGTTTGTTTTCCAATATAAAGTGGAAACGGAAATAGATTTTAAAAAACGATATAGCAATCCAAGGCTTACATGTAAATATGTTCTACTGCATAACAAATTGATTTGTATGCGTACATATTCATTCTCATAAATAACAGCTGATTTACGTTTACATTCTTCAAACACCCCTTAAATAACGCCTCAAAATTAAAACCTTCGTTGTCAAAAGTTTCCATCTTAAGAAATGGAATTTATTTTATTTTAACAAATCAAAGGCGAACATTGTTTCTCAAACCTATTTCAAGGGAGTTTTCTTAATTTTTTTTTAATTTAACCATGAAAAATTGTTCCCAAGCTGTTGGCTGTATTTTTTACAATTACCTGGTGGCAACTATGAGCCGTAACCAATTGATTTTCTTAGGCTGACATGTAAACAGCAAAACAGCTGACGGTTTGTTGTTCATTTACAAGGCTTAACCCTTACAATAAATTGTTGGAAATTATCGTGTCGAAAGGCTCAAAACAGTAGGGCGTTTTATTTTTCTTATGGAAGAGACTTATGAAATGAATGATGAGATTTTTTTCTCAACATGTTTGTTTACATTTATGGATGCGTTTAAGCGGCCAATTTAAATTAAGGTTCAGAATAAAACGTAATCTTATTAAGCGTTAAGTAAAGCTGCTGAGACTACGCAGGGCCCCTACGTAGGGCTAAGCCTCATGATAACTAGTAGACAGAAATTATTATATTCATGAAAATAACAGAATATTGCATACAAATTGCGAAATTGTTATTTTTATTTTGGCCAAAGAAAAAATAAAAAACTAAAAAGAAATATGAAACAAATCTTAAAATTTACGAAATCACTTTTTACAGTATTTGCTCTCTACAGCAATACTTTGAAAAGGTCATCTGTCCCAAATCGAGCGCCATTTTCATGTTCGAAATTTTCGTGATATGACGGGCAAAAACATAGGCCGTCTTAACATGAAAATTTTAAACATGATAAAATGGCGCCCGAAGGCAATGGTGAAAAGAACATTGACAAATCGAGCAAAAGTTTAAGAGAGGCTAATGTACAGCGTTCGCAAATCCTGTGACATTTGTTTTTACTTTTTGCGGTTGTTTTTTTTTAGCAAAGTAACAATTCTACTGTCCAACGGTTTAATAACAGTTCAGCTTAAGATCACGTTTATGTCACCTTTGAAAATAGGGCGCCATTTTTTTAAATCTTTTTCTACATTTGGCGGGTCATCATTGTTTTAGTAGTTTCTGCTATGGAACTGTTCTAAGTTCGCAAATCGGGCTCCATTTTTTACAGTATGTGCTCTCTGCAGCAATACTTTGAAAAGGTCATCTGTGCCACTGTCCCAAATCGACGGGCAAAAACATAGCCCGTCTTATGAAAATTTCGAACATGATAAAATGGCGCCCGATGGTAATGGTAAAAAGAACATTGACAAACCGTCAAAAGTTTAAAAGAGGCTTATATGCAGTGTTACGTATAAATCGTGTGACATTTGTTTTTACTTTTTGGGGTTGTTTTTTTTAGCAAAGTACCAATTCTACTGTCCTACAAATTTAAAATACCTTTTATCAACAACATTTTTATTTTCTTGGCGCTAACTTCGTGCACAATTTGACGTTCTATTTTTGAGTTGACACATTACTGTCTCTTTTACACAATTACCTAATATTTAAGCTACAATTAAAGACTTTTCCGTATTTTGTCACATACAAATAGCTTGGGGCTTAAGACTGGCATGGCAACGAATTTCAAGCATTGCGGTAGATGATGTGCCACATCAGCAGCTGCTGTCGCCCTCTGTGTGTTGCGTTGGTGACAAAAGGATTTTGACGTTGGTTGCCTGCCAATTCGCCGACCCTCCCCCGCATTTTCTTGATTCTTGGTTTTTTTTTGGTCGTGAGGATACTTGACCGCCAAAAGGGTTCAAATTATCTTCTAACACACATCGCATATAAGGCCATGGTAGGCTAGGAAATATTATGCTACACGCTGATGTTGCGGCTCCGTATCCCCAGCATGACAATCTTAATTCCCCAGGGGGAGGAGGAGGGCGGTAAAAATTAACATGTAAAGAAGAGATGAGAAAATGAAATATAAAAAGGACAAGGCCTGTAAAGCTACCGCAGCAGATACGAGTACAGTGGCATAGAATATGGATGTGAGCTCGCATTATGTAGTCAGCAGCGAACGTTGTTGTAATATACGTATTGGTCCCCCATGGCAATGAATAACTTGGGCAACTTCAAAGTGTCACATTTTATTGTGAATGTCAAAAAAAGGAATAAAGAAAGCAAGAGGCAAACAGCATGAACGGCGGGAGGGAGGAAGAAGGTCACGTTTTGTGGGTGAAGCTTATTTTTTTAATGGTTGTTCATATTTCGTCGATATTGACAGTAGTGAAGGAAAATTAGATTTATTATTGCCTTTTTGTCGATTTTAACAAACATGATTTGGAGAATCAACTTAAGGATCCATTAACAATTCGAACATGAAAGAGTTTAGCGCTGCTATTGAGTTGATGCGTTTCGCTGATGCCCGGATCCGTTGCGGAAAGCCCATTCACTGCCCATAATTGGCCGATGCACGAAAGCCACAGTCAAAGCGGATGACATGATAATGATTGTGTTAAATTGTTTTCCAGTTAAAGCCAGAAACGACAACGGCAACAGGGGCCCATCAGGCCGATGCGGCCAGACTAATCATCATCGCCATCGTCATGAATAAAATAAAGAGCAAGAAGAAGGGAAATAAAGCAACACCTTTGTAGTTTTTGTTTTCTCCATCATCATCGCATCTTGTCTGGTGTACGAGGTTTCGTGTTTAAAATGACGGTTCATTTCATGTTGAATAAACATATTTATGCGTTAATATCCCAAATATAGCAACAACAGCAAAAACACACCAAACTTAATCCCTAACAAAATTATACAAAGGATCTCGGAACGATAAGGGAAAAAATAAAATCAAAAAGTATAGCTGAGCTGGCTTGCGTTTATTTATTTATGTTTTTTAATACTCATCAAATTAATGGGAAGTATCCATGACAAGATGTTCTGGCCAGCTTTGCCTGTCATAATACAGCACAGCCACTCTAATGAAATAGGGGAGACTGGCGGACGGACGAACGGACAGTGCGGTGTATGATTATGCTTTATAAATATTTATACATCTACGTACACAAAAGTCCCTTCTGCGGCACCTTCCAACTCCCAGACCCCGCCCCCATAAGGAAAAGTCCTCCACTAGAATATCCTTGAAGCATTAATGCAGGAAATTGTAGTAGTTTCCAATACAATACCAAAGGACAAAGCGATAAATGAAACGTGCCGGTCTACATGCTTATTTTTTGCTAAATCAACAACAACAACTTTCTTTGCCGTACTTTAGAGGGGTCTTTCTTAGCGTCGTCTGTTTTTATTTTGTCTTTTGCCATATATACTCGTACTCGTACCCTTCCAATTTCACAGTAGAAAACATTTGGTTTGAACAAAAAAGTGGAAAAAAAATCAACCTCCAAAACTCAATGAGAAATTACCAACGCATTACACATCCCTTAAGTGGGATTATTCGATACTCGACTGCCTGGTATTTGAACTCTCAACACAGCAATTCAAAGGCGATACTCGCCAGCACTTCGGGCACATTCTGGCCGCGTTAAGTTTATTTACGCTGTTGCCATTGCGATGACGGCGGCGGCCTCGGTGAATATTTTCAGTAGTTGAAGCACCAAAAAAAATGAATTTTTTTGGTTTCTTTTCATGTTGGCGGAAATAAACACTTGAGAAGGGACAAATGGGAAGAAAAAACGCGGTACTTGCTCGTATGTGATATTTCCAAAAAAAAAAAAGATAGCGCCCAACCATTGTGGGTTTTTGGCTTCTAGAAAACATTATTTCTGTGGGCCATAATGACTAACATAAAAGGTCGTTTTTCCTTATACAATATCCTTCAAGTAGCTGGCAACTCTAATTTGTGTTTCTCTATGAGAGCAACGAAAAACTTTTTGTTTTGTTATTTAAAAAATGTGAAAAAGGCTGGACAAAGTTATCTTAAGGACTAATCAACTATCTAAATAGTCCTTAGGCAAACTAGTCATTTTTCAATTCATATCAAAAAGTTGACAACTCAAATATTTAAAAAAGGCCTATTTAGACTAACGAAACCTATTAGTTTTCTTGGTCCTTTTTTGCTTTTTTCAAATACATAAGTAAAACTTAGGGGGGGGGGGGTATGGTTGTTGGTGGTGGGTCCTTGTTTGAGAGAACTACATTTTTGAAGCCCTATGAATAATTGACCTAATCATATTTGTAAATAAAATATTATTCTTTTGGGGAACCCATATGTCTATTAGCTCTGTTCTTCTAAGGTAACTAGCTTGGTTACCTAGTTTAACAATAGCCGTGTTCTGTTTCAGGTTACTAAACAAGCATTTGTATGGAAGTTACTCGGTAAGCAAGCGAGTTGGCTGTTACTCGGTAACGAAACGAGTTAGAGTTACCAGACTTATTATTTAAAAAAAAAAAAAAAATATTATGACACACCCGGCTTCTAAAACAAAATCAAAAACATATGTTTTTGTTATTGATACAGAAAGGAAATGAAAAGAATAAAAGATAATAGAAAAAGCGCGATAAAACCATTTCAATAAATTACAATGCTGCAAAAGCGGTAAGTGAAAATATTTATTATAAAGAAATTTCGATGTAGCTGTATTATGTTAAGAGTAACTAAACGAAAATTGTGGACCGGGGACGAGACGTTGATGCTGTTCGCTTCTTACAAAGCCAGAAAGGATGAATTTGAATGTCCCCGGTGAAAATGAAATGCCTACCAACAAAGTTAAATTTGTCAATAAAATGTTAACCAAACAAGAAACTATACGAAATAACAAAATTCGTTTTCCACAATTTGCTTTGCATTTTTCTTTCTGTTTGTAAACAAACTTTTGTTGAGCTTATGCTGCCATCTGATTCAAAATGTTGTTGAATGTTGACAGAATACCATATTGCTAACTAACTAGGTAACTAAGCTAGTTGCCTAAAAAGAACACGACTATTGTGGTAATTTGACCACATTAAACAAAATTTGAAATTAACATGGCAACATTGTTTCTCTTTGCTACCAAAATCAAAAAGAATTAAACAACAAGAGCGTTCAACGGCAAATTCGTGAAAAGCGTACAATAGAAAATATAAATTGCAAAACTTGAAAAGTAAGGTTTACAACAGTAGTTCTCATTCGTTTGTGGAGAGCCTGGCCTTATAGAGTTCGGTTTTACTTTCAACAATTGCAGCAAGGCTTTCTGAACAGGGTTGTCACGGACCCGAAATCATGATAAAAGTAGTGTGCAGCCACGAAAATCAATGTCACTTTGCCATTTTGTTAAAAACTTGTCTTCTATTTAAATATAGAAGCAAGAGGTCTTGAGCCGGTTTAATCCCTGTTCAATGTGTAAAAGCAACAGACCGAAATAAAACAAACGAGCTAAACATTGCAAAAATAATAAATAGTCAAAGAAATATTGAATTCGCCGATATAGTCTCTTCATGTTCGATTCTTTTTTCGTATGCATAACAAAAAAAAACATATGTTTTACTAATTAATGAATAAATCGAGCTCGAGGCCAAGGTCTTATTTTTTGTTATAATTTTCTTTATTCGATATTTTGTTCCTTTCTAAACAATATCATCAGGAATAACAAAATAACTCCGTAGCGAGTACCTCACTTTCTTCTGGTTAAGAAATGTACTCTTCTTCGATATTAATATATTAATTATTTAGTAAAATTTAAAATAAAGACCGAATACAAAAATTAAAAATTACTGCGTAAAAAACTTATGTATTTTTTTTAAATTCAGTTTGAGGATACCCGAAGATACCAGGATTATAGGCTAATCATGGCCAATACTTCGCAGAGAAGATGTTCACATACAGCCACTTACATTTGAAAGTCTTTATATTACAGTTGCCTTGCAGGATTATGTTTACCCACTTCTAAATACAATAGGCGTGTAATTATTTTATTCATTCTTAATAGTCGACCTTTGATAGATATTCTTTAAAAAAATTATACTTAAGCTCGAGGTTTGGGTAAAATATTTTTTTCTTTCTTTTGGGATTTCTCACTTGGAAAATGTGTTAATTAGAAGAGACTATATTCACTTAGATTTTCAATTAGTGTAAACGAGCCCTAACCAGATCTACTTGGATAAAGGTCGCGTATAGCATCTTTAGATTGGCAAAACTAGTATTTTTAATGCTTCTTTTCCATTAACACGCAGAAAATCAATTTTTTGTAAAAAAAATACCACTTTGACTTTATATTTGTATACCCTACACTGAAAGATTTTTATGTATTTTGTATGCAACATCTCGCAGTATTGATAGGATGTATATATATTATTAATCTTCGTAAAAATCTCGGATGATCTAAACATGTCCGTCCGTTAGTGCGACAAATAAAAGCTCGATTATGGTCAAACGAATAAAACTAGGATACGGAAATTTTGCATTATGATGGCCTATGTTCTTAAAATGTTTAGGATTGTAAATGGGCGATATAAGCCGAGAGAGAATTTGCATTGAAATGAAGACCATTAGTTGGGACCTACTTAGTGCCTTGAAGAAGAGCATACCTGGCTAGACGTTTCGGCGCATGTGGCCCTAAAAAAAGAACCGTATGGCCAAAACGTATGGACATATGTCTACTCAAACTAAAGAAAATTTAGCTAGAAATCCAACTATGGATTTATTTTGGAATTTTTGGCCGATATTAGGGTAGGATGCATGGACCGAAGGGGCCCATAAGTAATCTCACATTTACATTTCCTTTTCTGCGGCTTTATAAAAAAAAATCTTAGCACTATTTGTAAACATTCTATTATCAGCATACCACACGATGTTGCAACTCTATATGCTTTACCGAACAAAATTGTTTTATTGACTTAAGTGGAATCTTACAATAGTTGCTTACGCGGCAAGCATTTTTTAAACAGATAAGAAAAATCCAAAAACCGAAATCTGTTTTGTGGTAGCCTTACAAAAAAAATGTACTCGTATGTAATTGGTGATAAGTGAGGGGGCGAGTAGAGAGAAAGAGGACAAAACTGATATGCTGCAACTCAGAGATCAGGTTATCGCTTCATGAACTCCACAATATTTTCAATGCTATTATATGAGAGTAGCACAGAGTAGGGGACTCTTCGGCCATACCATGGTATTGTAAAGTTGAGTAAACGGTGGCGTTTACACGATGAGACTAATTCTTTTTCACTTGAAAAAGGTAAAGGTTTAAAAAAGTGTGCTGCAAAATGTCGGCGAATAAATGTTGTCAAAGTAGTACTGAGTTCGAATAATTCGAAAGCTGTGTATATTTGTGAAAAACGTCTATGTTTAGCTCGTTTGTTGTTTTTCGGTCTGATGATTTTACACATTGAACAGGGATTATCTATCCTTCCCAAGATCTCTGGTATCTATATTTAAATCGAAGACTGCCTATTCTTTGTGTCTATGAAATTTCCTTTCGCTTTTGAGCAGAATTTTTTTCTTAACAATTTATTACCCCGAAACATTTTTGTAAACGATACTCAGCGACTAAAAGTTTCAAAACGGGGAACCCCGTTGTTGTCAATTTGAACAAATTAAAGCACGACGCAAGACCCAAGTTTTTTTAGCGACGCAAAATGAAGAGTTGACGAAGCAATTCGGGACGATGCAAATCGTATCATCTCAAATCGAGTCAACGCCAATCGGATGCTTTAAGAATGCAGGGTGTTTCGTGTTTGATTTTTTCTTAAAAAACAAGTATGGTAAGTCTAACTCGTTTCTTATGCGACTTAGGCGAACACGCTTGCTTACCGATTAAGTACAAATGCCTGTTTAGTAACCTAAAAAGAACAGAGCTAATGTAATAAGAAGCGGCCATTCGTATAAATATTTCAAAGAAGATGGCATCATAGCATTGGAAGAATTGCCAATGTGAAGGTGATAAACTTTAATTGCCTAGACCTGTAGATATTTTAATTGTGTTTTTAATAAAACTTATTTTGACAATTTTTAACAAATTTTTTTTTTTAATTTTTTCAACGACAGCGCTTGCCGTTCTTGTACAAGAATTTGACTTTTAAAAATTATAAGTTATTATCCTTTAGTAGAACAAGTGCGATATGACACCCCCGTAAAGTTATAAATTTGTGATCACAGTACACTATTCACAGAATGAGGGGGGAAAAGCTGAGCACTGTCATAAATAATGGCTAAACAAACTTTTTGTTTTAAGTGTTTTTCTATTGTTCTGTTTTTGGTTCGGTAAGTCATTGGAGGGAAATTTTTCATTATTTTTATTAACCCGCAAAATATTTTGTTCCACAAGACAAGTACAAATAACAGCAATAACACAAAAAGTCTCCCCCACCCTTATCTAAAGGGTAATTCTTCCGGCATGAAGGCATTTACCAAACTCCCCTTTGGTGCTTTCCTTAGAGCTGGAGAAACCGAGAGTTTGAAATGGAAATTACATTTGTTTTTAACTTGAAGCAACAGGGTATTCCACCCCTATCATCTCCCAAAATCTCAGACGTTCCCCAAAAAGTTTGTACAGCATGGTGGTGGCGTTGAAGGTGACGTTGGCGTGGATAATGTAGACTATAAGTCAACGTCAATGAATGAATCTATGCATGACGATGTCTAAGCCTAAAAACCGGAGAGAAGCGGTGGCCAAACCAAACTACGTGTAAGTTGCGGATGGAAGGAAATGTCTTCATAAAAGAAAAAACAAAAATAATACACACACACTTGCGCAAGTTTTTGGGGGAGGGCGGGTGGGGAGACAAAACAATGACAGCGACAAATTTTCCTGATTTTGCAAATTTTCCATTTCCTCTTTGACAAATGTTCGGCGTGTGTGTGTCGAGCATACACAATTTCATAATAACAAACGGTAATTAAGTGCGAAACAATTCACTTTCCCTTTTCCCCGCCTTCGGGCTTATCCGTTCGGTATGGTGGTGGTTGTGCGGCTGGCTGGATGTTGCAAATGTTGGTCCTGCTCTCGACTACAGTACAGCGAGAGCATTCATAAATCAAGTGGCAGCACAAAGTCGTTCTCCACTTTTGCCGCTGGGCTGGCTTGGCTGTTGCATTAACCTTTAAATCAAAAGGATCGAGAGCCAGAGGTGGGATTTCCACAAATGGTTAAAGTATTATATCATTTCGCCTGACAGTTATTGAATTTAATTAATTTGTTTTCTCTTTGCCTTAAAATTCTTTCGTTACCCCCATTATTTGGTTAGAATTTTTTAGAGATTTGATCTGTTTTGTTGCCCATTCCGTTTTTTTTTAATTTTTAAAAAGTTATTATTTCTTTACGCTTGGGCTAGAAATGCGTTTATTTTTTGCTCGCATTCCTCATATGACAAATTTGATTTTATTTGAATTTAACACCATTAGTCTGGTCTGGTGCGTCCTCATTCATCTAGCTCTGTAAGCGGTAATGACAATTCATCTTATTTCTTGCGCCGGCCCTGGAGAATATGCGGATTTATATTGGGCTTGAGATATCCTTTTAGGGGATTTATATTTTCGGCTTTAGAGTTTTATATTTGTTTCGCTTTATGGGTGGGGAAGTTTACAAAATAAACACTTGCTAAGTTGTGTGGAGTTTTGTAAAACTCAGAGTCAGAAAATAATAGATTACATGACAGGCGTTTTTCTTTTGTACCTCGGCGTTTTTCTTGTGTACCTCGGCGTTTTTCTTTTGTACATACCTTTATTGTCCCGAGAGTCCAGACTTATAATTGCAACTTAAAAGTGTTTACAACTTTTTGAAATAACTTGAATACGCTAAGGTGTCATTAGCGAAAAGGAGGTAATTTTGAATAAAAAAAAACACAATTAAAAACGGTTATGCATAGTCAGTTTCGACACATGTTTCTTTTGAACATTTTGTTAAGAAAGAAAGACTTTTGTTTGCAAGCAGGAGTGACTGCAGTTTCGATGAACGCCACCATCCTCAGACCCCAAGCAACTAATATATTTATTTTACAATGATCCAAGGCTGAGCGTATAGTGCAGGCAGATTTCAAACTTTTAGTTGCAAGCAGGAGTGACTGCAGTTATGGTGAACGCTACTTCACCATCCTCAGACCCCAAGCAACGAATGAGATTTTTTTCAACAATAAAAGGCTATACACTCAAGTGCATGCAGATTTCAATGCAATTAGAAACTGCCGGCAATAGAGTATTCCACCAAACAAAGTAAACATAATAAAAATCCCTCGCACAACCTTCTGAAACATGAAACGCTGTGGGAAAAGAAAATGCAAGCACAAAAAGCTTTCGCGTATTTTGTCTCACCAAAATTCAAACACGAAACCTATGGGCAGCCATAAAGCAAGATGGAAGTGTATTGGGCTTAACCTCAGAAAGCCGTGCGACGACATTACGGCTCGGGCCTAGAATGGAACCCACAGGTAGGCCACAGAATAGGTAATAGGGGCTGGTAGACAGAAAAGGCATACACATGGAACCAAAAAATCTAGTCTTAGATAGAATTAAGTTGAATGATTTTGTAACGGCCCCTATCCTTCTTTTAGGATCGATGGGGAAATATATAACAAACTAAGGTGATAACTTCAAATTGTGCAAGAATTTTGTTTTAAATTTATTTGTATCAAAAACTGAAAGGCTTTATGCATCATACGGGTTACTATATGTGACGCGCAAAATAGAAAGGGACCTAAGGGTAAAACCCAGAACCGTTTTAAAGATTTAAATACGTGTATCTTTGGTGTACCATCACTTTCATAAAACACGCATATTTCTGGGAGGGAACACTTTTGGAGCATGGGATCGGTCTCATTCGATGCTCAGATGTTGTCCACATCAAAAAAAAGTGAAAATTGATGTTTTTACCCTTAGGTCCCTTTCTCTATGCGCTGTCACATATACATTTCTGGACTAGGCAACACTTAGTGTCTGGCGGCATCTGACATTTGGAAAGTTTGACATTTTTTAGCATAAACGTACTTAGAACGTTTTGACGTACGACCAGCATTTGGTTGTTTACAGTGACTTGAAAAAATCAATTTGGCAAAAAATGAAATAAACGTGAACATTTTCGTGCGATCGCGATAAGAGTGCATCGATGAACTTAAATCTTTGTATGGCGATGAAGCACCATCCTATAGCGCTGTGAAAAATTGTTTTAATAAATTCAATCGTGGCCGACGCTCGCTCAAAGACAAAGGACGTCCAAAAACGGCCGGTATGCCAGAGAACAGTGATGCCGTGCGTGAACTAATAATGCAAGAGCGTCATAAGAGATAGAGGCATCCTTGGGCATTTCTTCCACCAGCATACATTCCATATTCCATGAACACCTGGCCGTGAAAAAGGTTAGTTCTCGTTGGATTCCTTACAATTTGACAATCGCTCAAAAAAGGCTCGTTGTCGATTGGTGCAAAGAAATTTTGAAAAAATACGATCGTGGTGCTTCAAAAGACGTTTATAAGATCGTCACAGGTGACGAATCATGGATCTATGCGCATGAGACCGAAACAAAACAGCAATCGACCGTGTAGGTCTTCGAAGACGAGCCAAATCCATCGAAAGTTGTTCGTAGAAGAAGCACTTCGAAGCGAATGGTCGCCTGTTTCTACGGCAAAACTGGTCATGTGACGACTGTTGAGCTTGATCAACGTAGGACGGTCAATTCTGAGCGGTACACCACAATTTGTTTGCTTGAAGTCTTCGGAGAAATACCAAAACCGAACAAGAGAAGACGAATCAGTGTGCACCATGACAATGCGAGTTCTCACACATCGGCTGAAACCAAAGCCTTTTTGACCGGCCAAAGCGTCGAATTGATGGGTCATGTGCTGCACAGCTCTGACTTGGCACCCAATGACTTGTTTTTATTCCCACACATCAAGAAAAAAAAGCGCGGTCAACGATTTTCGTCGCCAGAAGATGCTGTTGAAGCGTACAAAAACCATGTTTTGGAGGTGTCTCAATCAGAGTGGAAAAGTGCTTCGACAATTGCTTTGAGCGCCTGCAAATGTGTATAAATCATGCTGAAGAATACTTTGAGAACAATAAAACCATTTTGATGATTAATATTAGCATTTTCATTATTAGGCCAAAAATATTATAGCAGCCCTCGTATTAGCCTTTAAAGGGGAAACTTTTTTTTTATCCTGAGCTATTTTCTCCTGATCCCATTAAAGCATCTCGTTTTCAGATTTGACCAAATTTTATGAAACGGACCCTTGTTTTTAATAAATTTTTCCTTTTTAATAATAAACTTTTTTTTTATCGATTATGATATTTGAGTAGTTCCCAAAATTATCTACCTATACGAGTAGTAATTTTTTTTAAATGGTTTCTAAATAGAAAAAATGGTCTTTTGTCTGCATTAATTCAGAACTGCATTGATAAAAACTTCAATATTATTATTTGATTAATTTATTTATTTATCGTTTTATAACAATTAAAATTATAATAAAAACTAATTTAAAAAAGCACTAGCAACTAAGGCTAGCGGCCTATATTTTTATTAATTAAAGCAAAAAACATTTGACGAAGATCTTCATTTGTCAAATTGTTTTAGTAGTAAACATGGAGCTGCCAAAGTACCAGGTTAAAATGTAAAACTCAAATATCATTTCAAGTTTGAAAAAGATGCTTTGACCGCTTCGCTTAGAAACGCAATGAAAGAAGTTTGGAAACAGTGGATTGTTAGCACTATCTGTTTAATTATGCCATGCTTTGTATTTTGTTACAAATAATTGGCTTGTTTAGATTTCAATAAATATTGAAAATGTCCACTTAAATACAAAGCTAACTTAAAAGAAACCAACCCGAATTAGTGAAACTCAATCACCTAATTTTTTTGTTTAATTTCCCTATTTGAAAAAATTGACATATCAGCCAGGAAGAACACATTTTGTAAACTTGCCCAAAGTGTTAAATTCCCTCTCCCCGCCAACTCCAAAGTGTTGTATTCTTTATTGATTTGTTAATTTGTCTCGGTCTGGTTTATGTTTAATCTAACCCAGGTTGTTTGTCAGTTTAAAGACGTAAACATCATGTGAAGCGCAAACACACCCCTGATGTTTGTTTTGTTGAATAGGCACGACTTGACAAATGCTCTCAAACCTGTAGTTGGCTGCTGGCCAGCTTCGACATTTTTAACCAAGACATCAGGTTTATGTACACATACGCGCTGACAAGTATTTGAAGCATATTATAAGGTGTTAATTTTAATACGAGTTGTTAAAATTGCCGATAATTAAAAAAAAACACACGGCGTACGTAACATATTCAGGCTTGTCCCCTGTTTTCTCATAACAAAGAAAAAAACCGAAGTTTTACCAAGAAACTAAGCATGAGTTTATGTTTGTTGGTCATTTAGGCCTTTAAAACGGTGTTAAAAAGTATCATAAGATAAATAGAAACTATGCTTAAGACAGCCAGTATTTAAAGTTTTCTTAAGAATAAACTTATTGATACAAGCTATAGTTGTATTCATTAAAGCTTAATAAACCAGCATTTGTATGGAAGTTACTTGGCCAGCAAGCGTGTTGGCTTCAACTCGCTAACGAAACGAAAAAGAGTTACTAGACTGAATTTTTCAACAAAAAGTCTTACATGGCACAGCCTGTTTCACAAAAACACTAAAAAACGTGTCAAACAACAAGAGGTCTTATCGGCGAATTTGTATCGGGTTTATGTGCCCGAGATGTGATATTATGTAAAAATAGAAGTCTGCTCAAATTTATAGTTTCAAGCCATTTTACACATTTTTATATAATAACTTTATTTGACATGTAATTAGTAATTAGATAATGTAATTAGATAAAATATATTTCATTGGTTATTTTTTTAACAATTTATAGTTTTTTTTATTAATTTACTTCGTCTTTTAAATGAATTCGCCGATAAAACCTGTTGTGTTTTTTACCGAAATAAAGATTGTTGCCATATTCTCAATTTTATTTAATATTGCCAGATTACAATATTGCAAACATAGCCAGCAAGCTCAAACGAACAAGGCCAAACTATGATTGTGTCACCAACAATAACATTGTTGTTTTGATTTTTGTAAAAATCTTTTGGATTTTGTTAAAATCTTTTAGATTTTGTTAAAATCTTTAGGATTTTGTAAAAATCTTTTGGATTTTGTTAAAATTTTCAGAATTTTTTTAAAATCAATAGAACTTTGTTAAAGTTAATAGGATTTTTTGTAAATCTTTATGATTTTGCTAAAATTTTGAAGTTTTTTATACAAAATCTTTTCGTTTTTGCTATTATATGCAGTATTTGTAAAAATCTGAAGTAAAATATAAGTATAGGGTTTTGTTAAAATCACTCGGAATAAGCTAAAATTCTTAGGATTATTTTAAAATCAATTAAGAATTTTGTCAAAATCAATATGAGTTTGGATTAAAGGATTTTGTTCAAATCAATATAATTTTGGTTAAACCGTTAGGATTTTGTTAAAACCTTTAGGATTTTGTTAAAATCTTTAGAATTTTGTTAAAGTCTATAGGATTTTGTCGGAATAATTAGGATTTTGTTAAAATATTTAGGATTTTGTTAAAATCTTTAGGATTTTGTTAAAATCTTTAGAATTTTGTTAAAATCTATAGGATTTTGTTCTTATCAATATAATTATTTTGTTAAAACCGTTAGGATTTTGTTAAAACCTTTAGGATTTTGTTAAAATCTTTAGGATTTTGGTAAAATCTTTAGGATTTTGTTAAAATCTTTAAGATTTCGTTAAAATCTTAAGGATTTTGCTAAAATCTTTAGGATTTTGTTAAAATCTTTAGGATTTTATTAAAATCTTTAGGATTTTGTTAAAATCTTTAGGATTTTGTTAAAATCTTTAGGATTTTGTTAAAATCTTTAGGATTTTGTTAAAATCTTTAGGATTTTGTTAAAATATTTAGGTCTTTGTTAAAAACTTTAGGATTTTGTTACAATCTTTAAGATTTCGTTAAAATCTTAAGGATATTGTTAAAATCTTTAGGATTTTGTGAAAATCTTTAGGATTTTGTTAAAATCTTTAGGATTTTGTTAAAATCTTGAAGATTTCGTTAAAATCTTAAGGATTTTGTTAAAATCTTTAGGATTCTGTTAAAATCTTTAGGATTTTGTAAAAATCAATTTAAGTTTGTAAAAACTCTTTAAGATTTTGTTAAAATCTAAGGATTTTGTTAATTATCTTAGGATTTTCTTAAAATCTTACGATTTTGTTAAAACTAAGGATTTTGTTAAAACCTACGGGTTTTTTTTAAATCTTATGATTTTGGTCAAATCTAAGGATTTGTTTAAATCTTACGATTTTGTTTAACTCATAAATAATGATTATGTGAAAATCTGTCATAAGTATATGTGCCAGCGCATAGTGAAAGGGACCTAAGGGGTAAACAAAATCAATTTTCATTTTGTTCTTCTTTTTTTGATTGGACAACATCTGAGCATCGAATGAGACCGACCCCCCAGAGATAAGCTCGTTTTATGAAAGTGAAGTCGACGATTCGAAGCGCAAATAGAAAGGGACCTAATCTTTAAAATGGCTCTCCTGAACAAAACTTTTAATCAATCTTTCACTTTTTTTTGATGTGGACAACATCTGAGCATCGAATGAGACCGATCCCATGTCCCAAAAGTGTTCCCTACCAGAGATATGCGCATTTTATGAAAGTGAAGTCGACGATTCCAAGCGCAAATAGAAAGGGGCCTAATCTTTAATATGGCTCTCCTGAACAAAACTGGTTTTTAACCTTAGGTCCCTTTCTATTTTGCGTGTCACATATAGATATTTGATTGCGACAAACTTAATGTTTTATTATATATTACAAAAAACATTATTTCTTTCGTTTTTATATTTGTTAATTTTATTTTTCAATATTTCGATCAACGTTGTTGATCATCTTCAGGAATAATTTTCAAATGAGTGGTCCGTCTTCTTTTACAAGCTTTTGTCAACCCTTGTAAAATAAGACGGAACTCACAATTAAAAATTATTCCCTGAATATGATCAACCACGTTGATCGAATTATTGGAAAATAAAATTATCAATTATGAAAAAGAAAGAAATTTAGATTTTTCTTGATTTTAAAGAAAGACCTAACAGCCAGACAAACTCCCCAGCAAACCAAACCTTCAGAATTCGGTCAGAATTCTGTACGACAATCGGCAAAATGTTCCGATTTCGGATCAGAATTCTTACCGAGTTCGTAACGAAAAACATATGAGAAGGTTGACACGAATTTTGAACTACTTCTCTGATGTTTTTGCCGACATTTCGAACTGATTTCTGACCGAATTTTGAGCTGCAGTCTTGGGAAATTTCGATTTCTCGTATCGAATTCTAAACTAATTCTGAACGACTTCGGCCAGAATTCTGGCATTAAGTCTTATTGAATTCTGATGTTTTTACCGACATTTCGAACCGAATTCTGAACGAATTCTGAGCATATGTCATGGTAAATTCTGAATGTAAACAATCAAAAAGAATAAAATATTTTTGTTCTACAAAAAAAAGTTGTAAAACATTTTTAAAAAGGGTTGTCTGCAATTTCGCAAGCAATAACTGTGCTGTAACTATGTTCAGTGGTTATACACTTAAGGGCAACCAGTTTTGCATTTAACGAGAACTGCCGGCAGTAGAGTTTTCCTCCGAACACAATAAAAATCCCTCGCACAGCTAAGCTAGCCAAACGTTTAGAATTTGAATTTGATATATAAAAATACCTCAGATAAACAGTTACGAATTTGTTCAGAATTAGTTCCGACATGTCTGAACACAAGAACAACAACTATAAAATATGAAGCAAATAACAAAAATTTAAACGAATAGACTACCTCAAATAAATAGTTCAGAATTCGTTGCGAGTTCGATAAGAGAAGTCTGAACAAAAAATTAATAAAAATCCCACAGGCAAGTCCAACAGAATTCGGACCGAATTCGTTCAGATATTTCTTAACATAATAAATTTAAAATCCTCAGACAAATCGAACAGAATTTGTAAAGATTTCGGTAAGAATTCTCCATACAGTTCAGATATTGTTCAGAATTGTCTGATATCAGACATTGTCGGCAAATTTGGTTCACTGGGTCAATACAACTTACAACAAAAAGGTGTACAATACACACAACTCTAAAAGAACATAATTAAAATATGGTAAATAAATGAAATAAAATAAAATGATATGAAATTAAATACAAAGAAATTAATAAATTAAAATTAATAAAAGTATAAGATAAACAATAAAATATATAAAAAATAAATTAAAAAAACAATCTAAAAATAAAGAAAAAAATTGTCTAATTTCGGATTAATAGCAGCAGTCTGTTCAGATTAAAGAAAAGTTCTCGTAGTTCCTGTGCCCGTTTTCTCTATTTAAAAATAAAGTTGCCAACCAATTGAAAAATTCTAGTTCTTGTCAGAAAACGTCCTAAATATTGGTTTATCTAATGCTCTTTTTCACTAGGCACTTTTGAAGTGTTTTCAATAGTTTGGCCAAAACAAGTCAAAATGAGACGTTTTCCCATACAAATTCAAGTTATGAAAACGTCTCATTTTGACTTGTTTTTGAACGAAAGAGGAACGAAAACGTTTCGCACAGGCGATGCCACCTGAAATAAAGTGTGTCATCTCCAAAATAATCGTTTTTTATCGTTGGTTTGTCATCTCAAGGCAGACATTTTTAATCAATCGTCAAACATATTTGGTGAAATAGATATTTTATGAAGTAAAAGTAAAAAATGAGCGTGCTAAAAGAAAAAAAAAACTTAATTTAATTTATCCATTTGTTTAAGAAAAATATGTTTTTCAGTAGTTTAATAGACACGACGTTGTTCTTTGTTTCTAAACAATAATGAACTGTCAAACGAAAACCAAAACGAGAATGAAAACGACCACAAATTGTGTGAAAATTGGTTGAGACGTTTTGAAAAGTTTCGAGCGAAAACGAGAATAAATGGCCCAATAAAAATGCAGTTTAAGGGCTTTTTAAAAGTATCAAAACCTGCTATGCTCGTTGTTATCATTTAAAACAATGGAGTTGCCAACCTTTTTAAGAATTTATGTGGTTATAGATCTCGCAAACTACAAGTTTCTGTTCATCCGCAAAGGTCTTATTTTTGTTAATCGTTAACAAACCCTCCGACATTTTTCAGTTTTTAAATAATCTGCGCCACTGTGTAAAACTCCGATTGAATGTAAACAGTCACCGGTTGCTAAACCCAACCAAACTTAGGTTCCATTTGATGTTGTTTGAAAACGAGATGATGAAACAGCAGTTTTCGTATCGTCGAAGGGATTTGTTAGCTTAACAACAATTAAACGTGATTTATTCATTTAAGGCGGCCGACCAACAACCAACTGAGCTCAGTTTAATTTAAGTGATCACTGTCAGAAAAGAGTGTGTGCGCATGTGTGTGCGTGTCTGAAAGGCAGACATTGTCAAGTGGCTTAAATGTGCATTAAAAGGTAAATATTTTGAGGCTGTTACGATAACAGTGAGACAGCAGTAATCTGTCGGTCTGCCTGCGCTGTGTGGCGTGACTTGGTTGCTGTTGAAATAACAGTGAGTTAGCAGTTTTTGAATTCCATTGAGAGATTTCAAAGGACAACAGGAACAAGAGAGAGGAAGACAGAGAGAGAGAGAGAGAGAGAGAGAGAGAGTTCGTGTGAGTCAGAGAAGATGATACGACGGGGGGTTTTGCTAGTAAATGCTATTCATTTGAATTGATTTCTTCCTTTGACAATTGGTTTCGAATCGTTTATTTATTAACCCGTTTCATATCAATTCTACAATTAGTTCTAAAAAAAAGGGTGAACACATTTGGCGCATATGGTGTATGTGGGAGTGTGTAAATATTATTTTCGGCTAAAATAACAGACAAGCAGCTTTGTTGTCCTCGTGGCTGGCAGTTGCTTTAAGAGTGACAAGAATTGCGGTTTTCCAACCTAGGGCGCTGCCAGCATCTCTATGGCATGTATTCGTGGCATGTTAATAACAATCAATTGCTGATGACTGAAGGACTTTAAAACGCTGGGGGGAAAGCAGCAGGATGGTATGTAGTATGTGTCGCTCAGACATTACATTATTTTGTTTAACTTCACCGAAAGGGTTTTAATGCGCTCTACTCTGTGCTCCTTATACGAGTATGTTAATATCCATTAATGTTGTAGTGTGGTGGTCCACAAGGTGGTTGGATGTCAAGCAGTCAGGCTGGCTGCTGTTTATGTCTACTTATATTTACTTTTGAATAATGGCGTTTTGTGCTTTGCTCCACGCCACAAAAAAACAGCATCGTGCCACAGGACTCTGCCACAGAACCGTCTCTATCTGTCACACAGGATTATGTTTTATTGTTATACGCTTGTTTTTCTTTGTCGCTGCCCTGCTTCTGTTTGTCGTGCTGCTTGTTTTGTTGCGCCTTGCTGGTGGTTATTGTTTGTCTGTTACAAATAACAATTTCGTGTTTTTCTATATAAGTGTGTTGGAAATACACATCATTAAAATTTTATGTCCTTTTAATATCCGCAGGAAGTGAAGTCAATGCAAAAAGAAGCGCCGGCAAAGAAGGAGACCCCGCCACAGCGCAAAAGACAGCACCCTCGCGGTATGGGTAGGAGAAAAACCGAGAGAGAGGGAGAAGGTGTTGTTGCAAGAGCGGCTAAGAGTGTCGCAACTGTTAACAATTTCCTTTTTGTTATTGTTTTGCAAATGTATAAGTACCAGAGCATATGTATGTACGAGGGTGGCTCGTAAAGTTATCGTTTTTATAAAAAAAAAAATAGAATATAAAACAAAATAAGTAAACAAAATAAAAATAAATTAAAATAAAATAAAATTAAATAAAACTAAACAAAATAAAACTTAACAAAATAAACTAAAATAAATTTAAACAAAAATTGAGATCCATCAATAATTTCTTTTTCAACGTGTGTGATGGCTCTCAATGTGGAGTCTCTGTAGAGGTGGCAAGAGTGAGTTGTGGGCAATTGTGTGAAGAAAACTTGAAAAGTAAGGTTTACAACAGTAGTTCTCATTCGTTTGAGGAGAGCCTGGCCTCATAGAGTTCGGTTTTACTTTCGACAATTACAGCAAAAGCTTTCTAAAGAGGGTTGTCACGGACCCGAAATTATAAAAAAAAACTGTGTGCAGCCACGAAAATAAATGTCACTTTGCCAATTTGTTAAAAACTTGTCTTCTATTTAAATATAGATGCAAGAGGTCTTGTGTCGGTTAATCCCTGTTCAATGAATAAAATAAAAATATATTAAATTAACAAAAACAAAATGAGTAGGAAATAAAAAAACAAATTAAAAAAATATTAAGCTTAATAATTTTAAAAAAAATCAAGTTTGGGCTTCAAAAAGGAGGCACATTTGCATTCAGGCAATATCAAAACATGAACAGAACACGTCGATTTACAATAATGTTTTCCCTGTGTGGAAAACAACGCTCAAGAGCAAATAACAATGAAATTTAATGATGTTGAGATGACTGGACCGAAAATAGAAAGCAAGTTGTGTGTCGGGGCTATATCAAGATTTGGACCGATCTGGGCTTTTTCAGCAAAATTGTTTTTTTAGTTGCCCAATGCACAGTACGTTTCCCTATACATGTAGTGCATAACGTTGTGGGTAGAAAGTAGAAGTAGTGGTTATTGTCACCTTCCTTGAACCTATGGATGTTGCAACTAGTGGGAAATACCTTTGCCGGAAGTCTATTCCACTGTAAGGGCGGAAAACGAATTCGATCTGTAGTGTAAATGGCGTTCGACTAATTGCTCTATTCAATCGACCCTATTCGGAAATGGCTACTAAATCCTGGCTAATTGTCTCATCCATAGTTCGCCTTTTGCTTTTAATATCTTGAGGACTCGTCCTACGGCCAAATGAATACGAATGACAGAAGTTGCTATCATGCGACAGCCTTTGTTCATTGGATGAGAGCCCATCTACAACCACTCATATAGTGCGATCTATAAGAAAACTGGATATAAATCGAACAAAGGTAATACCGATATTATATCAGAACTTAGACCGATTTCCTGGAGAACGTTTCATTTTTGTAGACTACTCCTTGATTACAATTATGGGCAGGCGGATATGTATAAATTGACTTAGAAAACAATTCCGAGTCGAGATAAAAAATAACTTTAAATTTTTTTCTGGGTACATCTGGGCAAACTAATAATACACATAAAGCACAGTGTGGTGAGGGTATAATTACTAACAGAATAATTGAACAAATTTACAAAGTCTGTACGGTTTTAATTGAACAGTCAGGAGTTTTTAAATGCCAGGACTGTTGCTGTGTAAAGATTAGGGTGGCACGTTAAGTAGCTTCTTTAATCGAAGAAAATAGTAGCAGGTGTTGTAACGATAACTTCAGTTTTTCTTTTATTTTTAGCGTTGAAACTCGGCATGGAGTACCATTTTTAAGACGAAAATTTAGTAATTCTTTTTAAATATTTACTTTTGTAAGCCTAAAATGTCTCTTACTGCAATAAAAATTAAATATTTGTGAAGATTCATTATATTATTTCGGAAATTGCGTATTATTGTTTGAATTAATAAAATATGTGTCACAAAATAATCGTAATCTGCTGTTCGTTTAGTATCTCATGGGTTAAATACAGTTTTTGTGCAAGTCGAAGGACCAAAATTTCAAATAGAAGAACCAAAATATTTTGTTATATCAATTTTTTTAATTTCAAGAAATTTAAAAAATAATTGGAATCAGGGCTGTCATAGAAACCAATGTTGTCACTATTGGTTTTGAAAACGATAAGAAAAAATGCTTTGATGTCATGAAAACCAATGTTATCGGTTTTATCAGCAACAACTGATTCGAACATTGGTTTTATTTACATTCGAAATGGACAAAACCAACGTGGTTTCATGACACCAAATGAAACCAACATTGGTTTGCAAAACGACAATTAGCAAAACCGACATGGTTTCTATGACAGCCCTGAATGATTATTTCCCAGCTGATGGCCACCATCCAACATCTCGAAGGACCATCCTTACCTTTGCCTGGAAGCAAGGTCTATAATTTAAGACATTTTTGGAGCGATTGCTTTTGCATAACAAGGTCGTTTGTAACTGATATACACCATGTTTTCGATTTATTTCCTTTTTTATAACACTTATTTGCTATCTCGAAGGACCATTTCGCAAGTCGAAGGACCAAAAAAATTTTATGTTGGCAAACTTTATATATAAACATTATATATAAGGAATGGCTAAAATCAAAAACAAATTGTAAGAATTTTCGGCTACGATATTCTTCAGAAAAAATTTGATATTTTTCAATCGATCCTCGTATATCCAATTGCTTTTTTCCTGCTTTTCTGTTACCTCATACAATGAAATGTAACAAACCATATTTCAATATGATGTCATTCATATTGAAATGTACGGGTTTCCTTTGCTTGAATTGAAATGCGGCGGTGGCTGCTGTGTACAATAAATAAAGTGAAAATAATAAAAGACGGATGTAAAACACTGTCAAACACACCCACACATGAACAAGAAACACATTCTCTTCCATCTTCAGTTTGTCGGCGCATTGTGCTTCTAGGCCGCCACAAAATAAACATGTTCACATTTTCACAAAAAGCCAAGACCGGCCAGACCGTCTATCTATCTTTTCACGAGGGTCGTGTGGGACTCACAAAAACGTTGCTAAATACATTTTTAGTATATTTTCGAAATTGTATTTTTATGAATCATTAAGAGATTCGTACTGAAGTTCAACCATCATCATGCCTCAATGATGACGTAGAACATGAGAAATTGTGTTTTTCAAGACTATATTTAATAATCACACTATGATATATGGTGTAGAAAAACAAACAACATTTCTTTCTGCGTTTATAGCCAAAAGAGAATATAAAAAAATCATAGAAAACTCAGAGAACTACGCAAATCCGAAAAAATGAACAAAATTGTATTGTATTGAATGGCATGATTGCAATAAAAAAAATATTTCAATTTTTCCAATCGCTCTCTATCTCTTTCCTTCTATTCTTTGGAATTTGTTTTTGGCATAAAATGTATTTGCCCATAAACATTTGAATGTTTCTGTGTTTTTTATTCTTGGCTAATATCCCCCCTCTATAGTTCGAGTGTTTAGTAATATTTTTCAAGTGTTCCTATACAAAGGGTATTCAAACGGGGACGATAGAATTGTTGTTTTTCTTTAAAACTCGCAAAAGAAAATCCCCACATTATTCAGAAAATAAGCTTATAGTGAAAATTCAAAATCGTTTGCACTTAAGAAACATCGCTCATTAAGATTCGCCACACAACGAATGGCTACCGAGAGTAAAGCACGTGATTTGTATATTCGTTGGCCGGAGAGTTTTAGAGACATTACAAAGTGAAAGAATTGCTAGACCTGGACACGTATAAAATTGCGGCACGCTTACTTTGATTGGTATGAGTAACGCATGCTTCCCTAATAAACTGCAGTACTACAATAATTGCTTTGGTCTACCAAAACGACAGCTGTCAAACGCTTATTACGCCAGCGCTTGAAAGACGCATGAAGCCACAAAACTAGACCAAGCACATAAAACACTTGAATTGACAACTAAAGCACTTGCATATTTTGTATTTTGCAATATATTATCGCCTAAAGACTTCTTCCGATATTTTACAACTGCAGACGTCGTAAGCTGTAGACTTTTGCTAGATCAGTACACATATAAAGATTTGGCACGCTTAGATTGACTAGCGCGAGTAATGCTTGTTTCCCCTTAATAAACTATTTCCAAATAGTTGAACAACTTTTCTAAAATGACAGCTGTCGTCCGCTGAAATCGTATTTAGGAATGAGCTAAAAGACGCAAGGAGCGAACTACCAGGCCATGGTATTAATACGACCACTAAACGCTAAGATTCACAACTACGCCCAAAAAAATTCTAGCAAATCCGAAAAACCGACAGCTGACGTCCGCTATGCCGCGGCACTCTTAGATTGGCTAAACCACGATTCTCTAAAACGCTGCAGTCAAAGAAATTATCCATATCACACGGCACGCTAAGAACTATTTTACGAATGATGCGAGTTTTCATACGCTGTCTCCTAAAGTCAGCGTCACACTTTGATTGGCTACAACGAAAGCATTCCTTAAAGGTCAGGGCACACCGAAGCTCTTTTCTTACGCTGCGTATTTTTTAACAGCCGGCGTTCTAAAAACCATTGAAATAAACGTCCAAAATGTACAAGAAATACATGAAGGGCCATTTTTAAGCCGACACATCGATATCATAACTTTTTGAATGTTTTCAACAAACATTTTAGTGGTTTTCAGACTACACAGCGTATCGAAAAAAAGCTTCAGTGTGCCCAGGCCTTAATAATAAATACCAAGAAGTTCGGCCGATGCCTTATAAACGACAACCGCAGTCCAAGGTCGTAAAAGATAAGTTCGCACGTTACGATTTGTTTGCCAAACCAGAACCAACGAGATGTGGCTGTAACGGTTGTTAAACAGGCTCTTCTGTAGATTGGTATAAGAGTGAAAGAGAAGGCGCGATTGCCACAATTAATGCGATGTGAAAATCGTGTTGGGCTAAACGCTACTTTAAGCAACCCACATTCTTAAGACTTCTCTTTGCCACAGGCGGTACGGTAGCAGAGGCCCTAGCCGAGTCGGCCTAAACAGAGTTTGAAGTCGGCGTAAACGGACTTCAAATCGGCGGAGCGCAGATTCCGATGAATTTTTGTATAGCTTAGCCGCCGCCGATATAAACGCCTAAATCGACTTCAGGAAGCCGCTACAAGAAAGGTGAGGTTCTTACTCATATTATAGTAATATAGTGAGAACATATGTTCAATAATAAATAGTTAATCTATGTGGTGAATTTAAATACTTGTTACTGACGTTATTCGCTAGTAACATTAGCAAAAAGCATTTATTTAACCTAAATTGGAGTTTTGGATCTATTTTACATTACATATATATTAGCTCGTGATTGTGAAAACATTTTATTTGGTTTGAAAAAAAATGAGCCGATGTTTAAGCTGCCGCTGGCTGCTAAAATTTATGATATATAGTTGTCGCCGCCGATTAAAACATCCGTGACGCCTTTAAATTCGTAACGGCTTTAAACTCTGTGCGCAATTCGACCGATAACAAGTCGCTGATATTAAAGAATTATAATTTTTGAATCCTGTTTGCAAATCACAGTAAAACAGAGAAAATAAGAAAAATGAGCAGAAGCTTAATTTTGAGTTGAAGCAAAAGTTAGACCAACTAAATTATCCAGCAGCTTTGCTGGACATAGGACATAGTTCGTTAACGCGATAGCTTAACTGACTGTTCTTTTAATATAGAAAAACTTTTTTATAATGATTTGTATGCATGCATCTTGAATATACTCGGAAGAAAACACTTGGTGCACTCCTCAGACCAGCTGGTTAAAATAATATGTTTTGTGGTTTATTACTTAAGCACACAAAAAAGGTAAAGCCTGTTACTAAGATCCTCTTTTTAAGAGAAATGTGATAAAATCTTAATAAAAAAAAAAAAAATTGTGAAATTGCAGTTAACTTGTATTGGATCAATATCTGGAACACTGCATTGTACAAACTATTCCACCTTCCAGAGGAATAGTGAGCATATCATTTTACATAAAAAAAACTTTCTAAAATGGTTGTTTTTTAGGCTCTTAGACAGAACGAACTGAGTACCAGTCTAAGTTTTTAGAAATTGGGCATGAAAACTCTTGTTTGACAGGTTCAGCCCTCTAGTAAATTCTGCTCGACTCAGCCATGCAGCATTGCCGACAATTATGCATCGTGTCGGTTCTCCGCGCGGCAGTAGCGCCATTTCATACTTTTATTTAAAGTAATATGAGCACGTGAAAGGCGACCTGATTGATACAACGCTTTGATTTTCAATGACCTAACATATTTCGATAACAATGTTATCGATTACAAGTATACGAACATGGTTGCAATTCGCATCGTGTAAACAGTCCTTAAGAAAATTATTCCTGTTGAAACCTTCATGGTTCGTTGGAATATGATTTTGCGATTTTCAGATCTTTGGCTGTTTGGGGGAAAAACCGAATTTTAAGACAAAGTTTTAGTTTGGGAAATTCCTTAAGAACGACAAATAATTTAGGGGTGGCATTATTCAATTATTTTCCAGAGTGTAACTAATAACAAACGCTGATACAAACTTTATATGATGAAATGTTTGTTTTAATAAAGTAAACAATTGTGTTAGCTGATATTTAAGTGGATTTTACGGTCTTTAGAAGGATTTCGAAAATTATAGTGGCATAGAAACCGCCTAAACAAAAAGAGGCCTTGCTTCTAAAAGGAAAACGTGATTGATACATTGCTACCCATCCTCAGATAGACAGACTTTGATCGGTATTGTCTGCATGAGTTTTTAATTTAGAACGTGGTTGAATGAAGCTATCAATACAAATTGTGAAAAATAGGGGAGGATGTTTTCAGTTTTGTATCGAATTTATAATTCATGGAATTTAGGTGATACCTTTGCTTTTATTACATACGCTCTTTTGACAAATAACAGCCACAATGTAGTATAGGGAATGAACAAACTATAGGGGCACATTCTTAGGTGGGCTTGAACAAAAAAAAACAAAAAGAATATCTAATTATTAAGACTCCACAAGAGGAAGCTTCCGATGCAGTTGTTTGTTCAAGACACGCTGCCGCTAGTGCAGCATAGCGTAAAAATCAAGTGTTAACAACGGTTTACTCAAGCGTCAGTAAAAAAGAAACGTCGTCACGGCTTTAACTAACGGAAAATAGTAAATTTATAATTGTAACGTTTCCTGGGCCGCTGACACTTGTTAGTTGCCGTGTCATTTAAAACTCACATAGCATAAATAGTCATTTTGGGGGAAGAGCAGAAACTTTGTGATGTGCTTTTATGACACTTGAAATGCAATTATATAGTGTGTACTAGCCTAAAATCGTTTTGACTTTTGAGATTTCTTTTTACAAGGGGCATTTTTCTCCTTGACGAAAGTTGACCATTTTCTCTGCCAATTAAAGTAAATGTTTTCCCTAATTGTTGTTATTATTTTTAATTTAATTTAAAACATTATTCATTCACACCTTCCTTTAGGTAGTCTTAAGTAAATGACATATTCTGTTTTGCCTCAGGCAAGCAGACAGACTTTGGGCAATTTTTGTTTCATTTCCGGTGTACGGTGTTTTTTTTTAGAGCGAGCTTCATATTATCGTATTATCCCTTCATTTGCAGCTATTATCCACTTTGTTTCGCGTGACAATGTAGCGTTTGTGTTTGGACATGCGTACTTTAACCCCTTTTTTTCTTCGCTGACAACTCCGTAGTAACAGCTGATTTATCTTTTCATCCCAGAGAAAAGGGTTCGTTGTCTGGCTGACTTTTGGTGATGTCGTGTGGCTTTAAGGGCGAAATTGTTTCTTTTTTTGTATAATCATTGCCAAAGTCCAGCTAAACAAGAATTATTTTCCCTTATGCTATGTATGGCATAGTTTGCTTAGGCAATGCCATTTTCGAGTTTAGCTTAAAGGGGACAACTGAAACAGCATAAGTCATCACTGATTTGAAATAAATCTCTCGACAAGTTTAATCAGCTTACGAATTGGGCGGAATGCTATAATAGGGTTTGGAGCGGGGGCGCTTGCTAAATGATGAAGATTTATTTTGACACGAATTTGGAAAAAATATTTAGGAAGTATTCGAATTGACATCTCGATGCGTTAAGCGCAGATGGTAGATGCATTGCCTGGCGGTCAATATGCAGTCTGATGGTCCTTTAAGCATTCCAGAAGGAATTTTATGCTTCCATCTTTGTTGGGTTTTAACTTTATGTCCCTTAGTGCAGTAGGAAATCCCGTCGGCATGTGAAAATCTCCCACGGATTGCTTTTCCGTCGGTATATGCGAATGTTCTGTGATATAAAGCAGCTAATAGAACAACGAAATACATGAAAAAGAAAGAATCAAACTGCAAGAGGTGCCATCGGCGAATTTGAGTTGCGTTATGGTTGCGTTCTCAATATAAGACACATAATCATTGAGTGGAAATAAAGTAATAAACGATATACTTTATATTTAATCAGTACACCGCTCCAGTTCTGCATCGGAAGCAATAAAAAATTCATTTGAACAATTTGTTTGAGTTGATTTTAATATTGACATATTTTGAAATAGAGCCGATAGAATCTCTTTATGAAAATTGTCTCATGTTATGTTACAACTACAAAATGGCATCAGGCGTGAGCTTTGATATATTTGGTTCTCTGTACACCCTGCAGTTTCTAATGTTTAATTCAAACTTCTGTATATGGCAACGCTTCCGCCAGAGTCGGTAATCAGGTAGCGTGGACCAGCAGGAACTCCCAAAGAGTTTCAATTTCATAAAGAGGTTCTATCGCATCTCTTTCTGGCGTTCATGCGCACGAGTTGGGATGGATGAATACTTTAACAGACTTAAAGGGAAAGTTTAAAGAAATTTTACACATTTTTTTAAAACTAAAGTGCAGCAAATACACTACATTGGTTTTTATATTATATTTCTGTAAGATTTATTTAATTTTGACGAGAACACCATCTGGTGCGCATGAACACCGAATGAATTCGTTAGAGAATGAATATGCATGGCACCTCTTAACGAAAATCGAAATTATTAGGCTGCTCCCCGGCTGTTCAGTGATATTCTAGCCTTAACAAATATGAATATTCTCGGAGAAAGTAGTAATTGAAGTTCAAGGAGGCCTAGGCGACGTCAGTAATCTGGTACTGCGGCTGAACAGGAACCTCTGGAACTGTTGTTCTAGTCAAATAAGCTGAGAACTGTACTTCGGAGAGTTTAACGGCTTGGCCGTGAAAGTTGCTTGAACAAACTGTACTTATATATCTGCTGAATAGGGTACAATGCATGAATTACTGGCAGTTATGGCGATTTTACATTGCGCCAATAATATGAGGTATATAGACAGCACGGTTGTCTCAAAGTTATTGGTACCAGAGAAATTAACTGTTTCACAGAGATATACCATTATGACGTGGCGTTTGAAGGCAAAATCATTAAGGTTCATTAACTTATCAAAGTTAAAAAAAAAACGCTTTATTGTTGCCGGATCTGATTTGTTTCAATAGCAAAACAATTGCGACTTTTGAGCTTTTGCCTTTAAACGTCACGCCATAACGCTTGAGCTTCTTAAAGGTAATTCTCCTTATAGTATAACTAGGGATGTAACGACAGTGGGATTAGCAGTAGCGAATTTTGAAATATGCGAAAGTGAATATTGAAATATGCGAAAGTGAATATTAAAAAATACATTTTTGCGAATGCAAAAGCGAATATTATAATATACATTTTAGCGAATAATTATTTTTTTGATTATGGAAATTATTTTATGTGAAATAAAAGAAATTAACTTTATTTTCTAAGGAAATTAAAAAAAACTTCAATTCTTTGGAGAGTGCCAAACAGATTTTCATATAAATAGGTGATTAAGTACAAGGTCTAAGGAAAAACAAACATTTTTGAAAATCATTCACAAACAATTTAGTTCCGAGGTAGGTAGATTTTGAAAAAGAAACAACGAAGGCCCCGAACCAGAATAAGAACTGTTCAAGTCATAATAATGATAAAATGCAGACTAAATGTAAAAAAAAACTGAAATATTTTTTTTGCGAATATTTTAAAATCGCTATTTTCGAATAAGAAAATTCCAAAATTAGTTGTTGCGAATGTTCAATATGCTGCGAGTTATTCACATTCACAAATGCGAATGCGTATATTCGTTACAGCCCTAAATATCTTCTCCGGTAGTACAAACTGCGAGATTAAACACAATAAGAAACTGCCAGCGACCGGCGATCTTTTATGTAATTTTGTTAGAGGCGTATATTCGTTACAGCCCAAAATATCTTCTCCGGTAGTACAAACTGCGAGATTAAACACAATAAGAAACTGCCAGCGACCGGCGATCTTTTATGTAATTTTGTTAGAGGCGTATATTCGTTACAGCCCTAAATATCTTCTCCGGTAGTACAAACTGCGAGATTAAACACAATAAGAAACTGCCAGCGACCGGCGATCTTATATGTAATTTTGTTAGAGGTAATGGCTGAGTCGCCGATAGCTGTTGCTAGTTGACATTTGCCTATTAGCAAAATAAATATACATAAAGAGGCCCTAGGCTAAGGAAATTTGACAAAAAGAGCCTTTGCGTTTGAGAACAAGAAAATTAAAGTGTTTCGATTTCTTTAAAAGATTAGCAAGAAACGCGTCTTAAGAAATCACTTAAGCGTAGCGGTTGTGAAAAATTGACTTATCTTAGATTTTGTCTTCGGTTACAATGAAGAAGAACGACACCAGTATTAACTGATCGGATTACCAACACCGCATAGTCCATCGCCAGGATAGGTGTTATAATCCTTTTTAATCTTTTAAGACTATTATGAGGACTTCGTTCATCCGCCCAGTTTTCTTTTTTACAAATCTAGAGCCTTGACTGCTTTCTCTAATTGAATTTGTACTGAAACAAAGAAACAAAAATAAAAACCGGAACACTTGAGTTTTAGCGTCGAAATTTTTCAAAAAGGTCACAAAGACGAGCAGGCCATGCAGGCTCTACCTACACTCACTCATAGCACATCTGAAGCGGTGGTTATAAGCAATATGCGCAGACGTGACCCGATGGTGGTTAGTTGGTTCTTGGGTATGTTTCGCCCGGCTTAAAGGCAACCCAATACACATGTTAAGTACCGGGCCACCACATTCATGCTGCAGCCTGTAATTCCCACAATCAAGGAATTGCAAGAAATTAAGAAGTACTTGAAACATCCTTGTTTTTTTTTGGTTGTTACTCGTCAAAGGACGAACAGGAAGAAGAATGAAAGAAAGAAATCACTTTTATGAGGCTGGTATTTGCTTTAAACAGAGAATTTACATACATATTTTTCTTCTTCTTTCTTCACTCTTTCTTATGTTTCTTTGTGGGCTTTCAGGTCGTTCTTTGGAAGGATGAATTCGTCGTGTACAGGCAAGCCCAGATAGCAGGACAGACCGACCGACCACAAGACTACACACATGTTGAAGGGATGTGCTGACGTGGTAATTTTCGATGTTCCTCTGATGCAGCAAATTGGTTTGTTGTTGTTGTTGCTGATGCTGTTGCAGATTGGCCTGCTGTTGTTGCTGTTGTGTAAGAAAACATATACTTATTTTCTTAACTAATGTGTTTGAAGAGGAGGAACGAAATAACCAACAATAGCGCAAAAAGGAAACAAGCATCGCAGCGAAAAATAAAACACTTTAACCACCGCTTTTGGGGATTTTTCTTTTTGTTTTTGTTGTTGTTGCTTTCACAACCCAATTTTATGCTTGCTGGCCGGCATGGTTGCCTGGCTGGGATGGCTTGACTGGGCTGGTTGGTGTGTTCGTCGGAGTAAAGAGATGTTAAGTATGGGTCATATATTTAAGAGATCGTTTGCTCGCCGCTGCTCACACCACGAAAATCAGCGATTGCCTTTAATCATATTTGCCCGGCTATATGCGAGTTGGTCGGTATGTACATGCATGGGTAGTAGACGACGGTAGGTCTGATGGTAGGTAGTATGATGAGGATGGGAGGGATTTGTCTTAAGGGGCCGGTCTCGCGAACCTCACGATAAATGCATTCGCCAGAAAATGATGCTAATGAAAAGCGTTTATGGGCTTTTTCGCCTGTTGCTGTTGTTATTGTTGCGCTTGTCGGCGGCTGTTGTTGGTTGTTTTCTTGGATTTCTCCTTTTTTCAAGTTTGCCGTGTTTAAATTGGATGCTGTTGTGCTGTGTTGATCTTTTGCTAAGGATGGCTCGCTGACTAGCTAGCTGCGGCTAGTTTGGCTAACTTGCTGACTGGCTTGTTGGCTGCCTGTCTGTCTGCCTGCCTCGTTGGCTTGCTGGCTGGCTGGTTGTGGATATTTTAAAAGGTTTCATTAAGTTTTCGCACACATCATTATCATCATAAATAATGGAGTTTCGCGCTTCTGCGCAATCTCCACGGCGGTGATGATGAAACAAACAAACACAACATGGTTATTTGTAATCATATGAGGTGTTGTTGTTTTGCCTTGTTCTCGGTGTGCCAGAATGTCTGGCATGGCATGGCTTGCTCTATAGTCTGGCCCGGTCAGGTCTGGTCTCGTCAGCTCTGTTGTGTTCTGCTCCGTTCAGTACTGGGCTGGCTGTTGTTCTTGGTGGCGGCGGTGGTGGTATCTTTCACAGTCTTAAATCATCTTTTGTTGTGTATCCTTTACCATCAGATGGAGGGCATATTAAGTTTTTACTTCGAATTTGTAACATGTTGATGGATTTTAATTGAAGTTTACGTTGAACAAGAGGGGTGGGGGGAAACAATTTGGCAGTAATGAGCTTTTATTTTTTTATGTTTGGTTTTGAATTTCGTTTGTTTCAGTAACAACACCTTTGTAGAAAATGTTGTTCTCTGTAGAAAAACAAAATTTGTACTCTGTAAAGCAAAGCCCGGGAGCCATTTAGTTTTTTTTTCAACACAGTTGACCGAAAATCCGCCCAAGATCCAAAATGCACGCAACGTTTGTACATCACGTCATTTTTGCAATGCTAATAGAATCTTAACAACCCGCCAGTGGGTACAAATGGCGTAAAGTTCAGAACTTAAGTAAATTCTTGGTGTTGAGCACATTTTGGTCCTCAAAAAAGCGTGCGAGGCAGAATGATTGTGGCAGACTTTTTTATTTTTGGGAGCTTCACGAAATTACTGCGCCCTTATTAAGACTTCATAATTTTTTCAAAACAGCCTAAATATGATATGATTTAGGAAATTGCATATAAAACGTTTTTCCCTGAGATCTTAAGTCTTATTCAGATTTGCCTTTTCGGGATTTGCTACAATTTATAAGAAAACTGATGGATAAAACAGTTGAATAATAATTCTAAACTGAACTTATTTCTAAATGGGTCAAATCGTCCTAGAGGGAAGAAGATTAACTCAATAATGTGTCAAACTCCATAATTTTTGATCAATATCCGCACGTAATTGTAGGAATTGTTTTGATTTTCAAGAGATATTCTCTTCTATTCAAGAAAATCTCGGCAAAACTCCATTTGTAAATCATTTTAAGCGTTTGATGTTTTTTACACGAACATACTTAGTACCAGGCACTAGAGACTTAAAGTACCTTTGAGAAATATACTCTTTAACTATTCCCTCAACATATCTCCGTTATTTGTGCAAAACATTGGTTTTTTTGTGATCGTTAGTAGAGTCGCTCTGAAGCCATGCAAAAAGAAAGGTTTTTGGATACATGCCAAAAAAATTGTTTCCTTAGTCACAACAATTGTATACTAATAAACATGGGAATTTTGTGAGATAATACTATTTCATTATTATTCAAAACAAACATCTTTCTTAAAGATCTGCCTAAAAGGCGGACTCGAGCGCGTGTTTAAATATTGTCCAACTTGTTTTTTACTCAGCTTAAATCCTGATGAAGCATTGAATATTAAGCAGCATTCACAATGTAAGCAACATTTTTGGAAATAACTCTTTCTTTTCAATTCATTTTTTTCTGTGAAAATGTGTCAAACTCCATATCAAAAAAAAATATTTGAACTCGCTCCTTAAAAAAAAGAAGTACATACTGAGTCAACATCGATAAAATTTAATACAAAATTCAACCTTGCAATTTTGCCAATTTCATGCTGAATAATATTATCTATAAGCATTGTTCTGCATGGACAGATTTTCAAAAAATGTTGGCAAACGGTTATTTTTTACAAAAATTTAAAAAAAATATTTTTAAAAATGGCAACTACAAAGAAAAAAAGCAATAGGAGGACAAATATTTTATTCAAGTTTTATTTCCCTCTTTTACAAATGTATAAGTATTTTTAAGTACTGTTTAGACCAACGCGACACGACAAAATGCAACATAGTGTCAAAATCTATTATCACACGTTCTTATGGAACCAATTATACCAAAGCGACACGACACAAAATCGAAATTGGCTGTGCAGTGCCTTTTGTAGCAACCTTTTTTTTGTTAAATAGACAAATTTTCAAATTCCTCCTTTTTCATTATATTATGAACATTCAATTGACATTGTCACTTAAACTCTTTTTACAACACACACACGTTGTAAGAAATCTATTGATGGCTCCCAATGTGGAGTCTCTGTAGTGGTGGCAAGAGTGAGTTGTATTTTTGTGGGCAATTGTGTGAAGAAAACTTGAAAAGTAAGGTTTACAACAGTAGTTCTCATTCGTTTGGGGAGAGCCAGGCCTTATAGAGTTCGGTTTTACTTTCAACAATTGTAGCAAAGCTTTCTGAAGAGGGTTGTCACGGACCCGAAATCGTGATAAAAGCAGTGTGCAGCCACGAAAATCAATGTCACATTGCCCTTTTGTTAACAACTTGTCTTCTACGAGTATTTAAATATAGACACAAGAGGTCTTAAGCCGGTTAATCCCAGTTCATTTTTTTATTTATAAAAAAAGAAGAAAAAACACAAATCAAACGAAAAATGTGAAAATGTTTAAAAATTATTATTTTTGCATTAATTTTAATAAAAAGTAATAGCTACACAACACCTTTGGTGAGAATGTGTTAGTGGCTGTCGTGGGAAAACACAACTGTGGCGACGATAACGTTTGTCGTGTCGTGTTAGTCTGAACACTACTTTATTGTAAAGTCCTGCTGAAAATATTGAACATAAAGGTGCGTTTTATAATTTCAGCCCTAATGTTTGTTTAATAATCCGCAAAAGCATATCCAAGGAGATGTGTTAATAAATACAATATTGATTTACAGCCCGCCGTAGAATATATGCAATAAAATGCCATGTAATGCCATCATAACAATATGTTTTATAGTTATTTTTATCCCATGACTTATTCAATTATCTTATTTCTAATAGAACACGATTTTTTTTTAGATTATATTACATGCAATTCAGCAAAATGGCTCAATACCCTGAGGGGGGTAGTTTCCGTTTACCTGGCAGTATTTTGTCTAAACAATTATATTTATTCCACTTTAGAGATGCTCTTTCGACGATATCACGAAACACGCAATCTTTAGCATGACCGAGCAGCTAAATTTTCCATGGGTCATGAGATGATTCACAGAAGCTTCATTCAAATGACACGAAAAAGCACAGGATACATTGGTTATTAGACGTTTAATACAGTCATATATTACGAAGACAGCGTAGTAATTAATGTCCTTAGCACTTGGGATATAAGAAAGCTTTTCATCATCCACACGAATGGCTTCTAATTCGAAAAATCCGATTTGTTACACTTAATTTTCACAACTCTTGGGATAATAGAAAGTTTGTCCTCATCCACACGGAAGGCATTAACATCTTCTGGTTCAAGAATTAGATTCTTTACATATATTAACCTCACCACTTGGAGTATGAATACAATTTCAGATTTGCATGATTCCGAGAGAGAAATACCATTTTACGCTGGGATTATATGTGATGTCCTCATCCTCCCCATGCGTAAATATGAATTCATTTGCTGTCGCGTATGTTGGAACAATTCCGCCGGTTATTATTCCGTTTCTGTCCTTGATTTCCCTTAGTTCTTCCTTTTAGGTTTTGATTCTTTTTTACAAATTTTACCGTCGGGAAGCAACTTTTGCAGAATATATTTCCCAAATGTCCACACGTAAAATCATTGGAGGTTAAAAGACTGATTACGGACTAATTCATAAAGTAATTTAAAGCTCACATCGGCAAATTATCATATTTGAGTTGAAGATTGTAGTATTTTTTGCGTCGGCAAAAGCTTTTAGCTTAACAGGCTCTTAAATATCCTATGCTTTAATATATCCTTTTTTTGTTATTCGCCTCTTTGAGTGATTTTTACACATGTATAGAATCCTTACGAGTATTAAATAAATAACACTCTTAAATTCTAAAACTAAAGGGCCATGCCGTTTACAATTGTAATGACAGCTATTACAGCAAGATAGTCTCCTAGAAGCCATCAGTAAGATTGCTACACTTTGCCAGATTTCAAATATGTTGTACTTATATACTTATACATATTAGTAAAGTATTTTTCTCGGGCCCGTTAACCGAATCACTTACGTTTCTTTAAGAAAAACTCGTAAAGAGGATTGTGGGCTAATAAAACAAATATAAGCAATACTCGTATTACCAGAACTAAGACCACGATTATATGATCGGTAGCAAGATTATTTTGGCCTAGACACAAATGCTTCGAAGCGCCGGGCATTTCAGGCTAATGGTTCTTTTAACCATTTTATCTGGACATTTCATACATATATTTTTTACGCGTAGTCAATTGGTTGGGGTATATTTTTGACATTGATGCTAATGCTTCTTTAAAAAAAATTAACACCCAATCCATCACCCTTTAAGCCAAAGTATCTTAACAGCAATATTAATACTTTGGTGAATATTGGCTTTAGCGTCAGAAGTCTTGAAGTCCTCACAATGAGTATTTGAGCCGTGATCAGGCATTCCGCATATAAATCACATATGTTGGCTAATGACGTTTTACTGTACTCACAATTATCATTTTTTTAAGCCTACCTATCTGACATTGCTTATGATTTCTACGCAAAATATATTTTCCAGATAGAATGTCCACACAATGGTCCTTTGAGTGGCATTGCGCATGCTAAATATGGGCGACTTAACATCCTTTTAATGGTTTATCGAGCATGGATCATGCAATCCGAATAATTTGATTATTGTTTTTTAAAAACGACTTATTGTAATTACAATGGTCCTTCGAGCCAACTATTTTGATGTTGATGATCTTCACTGTTAACGCATTCTCGGACCGATTTATCGTCCACACGATTGTCCTTCAGACCACATTGTTATGCCATTGTGGATTATTATAACAATAGATAAAAGATATAAGAAAGTCAAAAAAATAACACAAGTTTCTTTTTTAAATGCTTTTTTTCTTATATGCTATTATAAACAATTATAATAAATTACACGATGTTTTTCCAAAAAGTCTTAAATGTGTATTTTTCTTTAAAGATTTACACAATGGTCCTTCCAGCCAGTCTTTAGTGACATTGCTGATACATTGAACAACAATGGTCCTTCGCGACGGACTACATGCCACTTCGAGCTTACATATCTTGACATTGCGGATATTTCTGCGGAAGAATTGTATATCGTCATGATTGCGAATATTTTTTGGGACGGGTTGTCTTACAGCCTTAGGATCTTAGAGACTAACGAAGCATTGCTGACACTATCTTCATATTTCTCTGTTTACTGAAAACCATTTTTGATATTGGTCCCAATTGCTTCAACATAAGAAACATTTCTAGGTTTCGTGTACCTCTTTTCGCTGAGAACAGCAAAGCAATTCAGTGATATGCCATAGAACAATTTCAGTGCGTAAAGAAAATCGGTTGGTTCGACCCAGTAACAAAAATGTATGTTTCTTGTATCTCTCATCTCTGTCCTTTCTATGTCTAACATAACAAAAAGAGGAGTTTGTAACTTTTAGAGGGAAATACTACAAACATTCAGCAAAAGATGGGGGTCACCTCGACTTGAAATTAAAGTGGTTTTGACATTTTATGAATTTGAATTTTTTCTTCTTTAAAAATCCCAGCAGCTGTAACAGGAGAACACTTGGTAGCTGTTGACGACGATGTTACGTTTCTGTTATTGTTTTGTTGCTCATCTACCTCTCCCTTGAATGGCAGGTGTCAGGCAGGGGGTAGAAGCGGTCACCTATGGATGCTCATCTTCGTAATAATGAACACACACAGATGCGTTGATGCTGTTGCAAGAGACTTGCATCTTCGGAACTCAGCTGAGTTTGGCGTCTGCGCTTTGCACACTTACTAACTGCACTTGTCAAATTTTCGATTTGCCATATTATTTCTTCTTGTTTTTTTTTATCAATTCGATGGAAAGTTCGAAAATGTCCATACACTTATTCACCGGGCCACACACAACCGACAACACTGTTTATGTGGGAAATAAATGATTTGAAACTTTTTATAATTGATTTCCTCTTTCCTCATTTTTTAAACCATTTTCTAATTTAAACTTAATTTTCACTTGGCGAAATGTTTGGTTTTCTTTTGGAGGTATTTTAAAAACCCACTCACTCACTATCACTTTATGGTGCATTTGATATTTCTTTTTTTTATCATTCCAATTAATTTTCAATTATTTTTTTTTTAATTTCAAATGTGTTGTTGCATTAAACTTTTGGTATTTTTTTCACCATTCTGCTCACAGAACAAAAGCCCAAAAGTTTTCATTTACACAAAAATCTTGTTGTTGATTCTTCGAAGAAATTAAACACACCAACCAACAACAATACAAACCACAAAAAAAAGAATTTATAACAAAAAATTCTAGATACTTGTGTATACTAACTCAATAAGACGGACCGGACCGGACCGACCGACCAAAAACAACCGACCACGTTTTCTAAAAATACCCATCATCGCAAACCAAATAACAAGGAGAAGAAAAAAATAATAAAACACACACTTACACTCAAACAAAAATTCAAGTCGAAACTTGTCTTGTAATGTCACACACAGGCACCATACACTGGGCGCAATGTACGAACATTCACGTTTACCGATTACGTACCGTTTATACAGTATTTAAACTTTATGGATTTGTTTCCGTTCGTTTTATTTTTTTTTTGTTTTCTTCTTAAAGATTTTTTGGTGTTTGCTGCTCTTTTTGGTTGGCACGATAATTGGACACACACGCACACACACGTTAAAGAACCGAATCCAAAATTTTTAAAAATAAAAAAGGAAATTTTTTACATTAGGTGAGAGTTGGCCAAAGCTACTCGTTCCTTGTTGTCACCTCTTCAAATTGATACTATTGTGGGTTTTTTTAGTTCCTTAACGTTCGTACGTTTGTTTTGCTACTGTTGCACTACTTTTTTCATTTGTTTGTTTAATATTCCGTTTTAAACGACCAACACGCACGCCTTACAATCTTAAACTAAATTGAACACGACGACGAAAGTAACACACACAATATTCACAAAACAATACGATATGTATTGTTTTCGGATGGCTGCAGCAGCCAGCCGACGCAACAGCGACGGCAACGGCATAGGAGTGAGTAGTCGGGTCTATACAAACACACTCACTCTCACTGCCACACACTCGCTCTCACATAGAGTAAGTATCCCAAATGAATTGTTGTGCTGTTGACCGACAGAATAGAAAAACCAACATAACACAGCGTAACAATAAAACAAAATCAAACAATACCCACACACACTCTCCCTACAGAGAAAAACATACATACATACAGCGGCAGCAGCAGCACTTTAAACCACGGCAACGACTCAGCCGACGACGTCGTCGGCACACAACGAGCTGAAAAACAAATAAAAACAATGCCCATCACCAGCCATTACCAACATCATCATCATCGTGCTCATCGGTAACGACGACGACAGCACATTGAAACTAGCAACAACTACAAAACCAACAACATTCATTCATTTATTTATTTACCCACGAGAAAAGCACACACGGTGAAAGAGAGTGCAAGCAGCAGCAAGCTACTGTTTACTTAGCATTGTTTTCCTTAAAATGTGAACGACAACAAAAAAAAAATAATAATCGAACTCTCTCCCTCTCTCACCAAACAATAAAGTTTACTGAGTAAACCAAACACTTACTCTCTTATCATCTGTAACAGTGTTGCCATTAGCAATTTTTCAATTCCAATTTACCGAACGATTTAAAAATGAGACCAAGCAGTTACCGTGAATAGTGTCTGCTATCGTGAAATGATAACGGACTTGTTGGTGATATGGACCTGTACCATATGTGGTTTCAACAGGATGAAGCCACTTGCCTAACAGCCGATGAAACAATGGCAATTGCGAGAGAAATTCAATGGCGTTTTATTTCATGTCGTGGCGATGTGATGTGATTTGACACCGTTGGACTTCTTACTTTAGGAAAAAGGGTACGTCAGCAAGACCTGAACATTTTAAGAGCTATAGGATGAGATAATTCGACACATGAACTACATTAAACCTCCATTATGTCTCAAAGTCATAGAAAATATCGACCATCGGATAGATGTATACCACTGAACCAGTAGCGAGCATTTTGCCGGTATTTTGAATATGTTATGGTAATATCAGATAAGAAGGCGTGGCCCCGCCTACTCAACCCTGAACTTTAAAAGGGCATATCTCATGAACTAATAGATATAAAACGGTCATTTCTAAAACTTTTGATGTTGGCATGGATAAAAACAATTCATGGAGGAAACGGGGGCTGCCACGCCCCCCTTAAAAATCGCATTTATGGACAAAGTAATGGACCGATTGTTATAAACTGTTGACAGAATAAAATCAAAAACTGAGAAATTATTATAAACTATGTTAGTGTAAAATTGGACAAGGAGCGTGGCACAGCCCGAACAACCCCGAACCTAACAAGACTAAATCTCATGAACTATTTTAGATTAGATCGCTAACACGATAAGTCCAGTTCTACAAATTGTTTCGAAGGAAGAATAAACTTTCCAACTTTTTCTGTTTTAATTATTTTTTGATTCTGTAAAGGCAGGAATCTTTATTTTTTTGTGCGTATAAATTATACGCTCTGCGTAAATAACACTAAGAGGCTGATTAAATAAAAATACACCAATGAAGTAAATGGGTGGTTTTTGGACTTTGCATGTTTGTTTTTAACAATTGTATTTTTTTATGGACTTAGCTTTTTTATAAACTGACTTTAAGTGTTTTTGGTAAATATTAAAAGAGCTCTTCTGTTTTTTTTTCTTTTATTAATGTAAAAGGAAATCAGCCATATGTAGTTGCAAAATTTTACTATTATTCTTATTATGATAGTCTCTTATGCAACCCCCGCAGAATTCAATTCAAAATTTAAAAAACCGGAAATACGGAAAACGTCGAAAACTATTGTAATTGAATTATGATTGTAATTTTTATTACTATTCAAATCGTAATTATTCCATATTCTGACAGACTACGTGTTCGGCGTTTATGTGCGGACTTAGCCTGTTTTCATAAGAAAATGGTATTTTAATTTTCGTAGATGTATTTTGACTTGTTTTATCTATAAAAATATCTCAATTTTCATAAAAAAATGGACTTAGCGTGTTTGCGACTGTAGCTAACGATGATGACAAGGTACCAATCTTATGCCAATTTAGGCCTATTATTTGATTTAGTTTCCATACAAATGGTTTGAAGGCCCAAAAAAAGGATTTCAGTATACATGGATGGGTCCAAATAACTTTAACATTTTGTTACGAAACCAAATATAAAACTATTTTTAATTTTGCTAAATTTGGGTTAACATTTGAACACGGAAATATGGCTACCGGGGATGCAAAAATTTCACTTTTTTGTTACATTTTAGGTCTCTAAAGCACCGTCATACAACCGCGGCTTTACAAATGCTCTGATTTGTTGTCAAACATTCGTATTATGATCTAGTGTTGATTGTTTTCAACACTTTAAACGAATAGAGATAAAACCATTGTTAGTTAGTTGTTAAACCGAACGATCACTATCCGATTTCATTGAGCAATGTCCGTCTCTATACACAGGTCTAGTTCCATTTAAGGACTTTCAGCTCTAGAAGCCACATATTACATTAAATTCTTTCGCAGAGAGCGAACCGAGTGACAGACACTCATTTCATGTGAAATTGGACCAAATCGGTTCATGTTTTTGAAAAGCTTTTACACAAGGATCACTCCCGATTTGAGGTTTTGTTGCTCTGAATAACAGTTGGAACCGTCCTACTTTACATTTTCTTCCCTTTTTCCTTTTTTATTTCAATAAAACTCACTTCGAAAACTTAATATCTTTTTTTGTTTTAGTACCGTCGGGACTGAAAAAGGACATTATCTAAGAGCGGAAAGTACAAATTGAAAAAACCCTGATGTATACCGGATGGTTACAAAAAAAAACAATGATATTTTCTCAGAAATTCAAACATGACATTATATTTAAAATTTGGGTAATTTAAGAGTCCGTTTAAGGGGGTCTAAAAATTTATTTTCAGTTGGCGTTTCTAAACATCCAGAAGCGCAGGGTATAATATCGTATAGTCATCCAGGCCCGACTTTAGATATTTTATTAGTCTTTTGAACACTTTTTGTACCAACCTTATTTATCATCTCTGGGTGGCAACACTGCATACAGCGTTAAACTCTCTTGTATTTCCTCACTCCCTCTCTGTCTCTCTCTTGATGTGTTTCACCGTTAAATTTAATGTAAGTATTTCCCGTACTGGTCCTTTCGTTGCTGGCAATAGAAGAACATTGTTGAGTTTGTATTGTTCTACACATGAACAGCACACAAAACCCACACAGGCTCACGGCCGCACACACACATTCATAAATATTCATGGCTATAAGACCCCCTCTAATGCCGTCAAGATGGATTCGAGTGCTGTTGTCAAGCGTGTATGTTTTACGGATGTTTTGTTTGTGTATGAGCCTCCAAGTGGGTGAAGTGTACGCTTAAAACGCCAAAAAGTGTGCTTGACTAAAGGAAAACCAACACTATCACCACATACAAGAACAACAACAACAATAGCTACCACTACTACTACTATTAGTACGAATACGTATCCCCAAGGCAGCGAATGAGTAACTCAGAGAGTGAGTGAGCGAGAGCGACAAAGAATTTATGTTAATTCGGTTACATTTGACTGTTGTGTCTGTCATAATTCAATGAATGTTGATATACCCTACAGTCTGAAGTGGTTGTTGAGCAAGTGGTCTCGCAAACACTTGGCATGCCTTGTAGTGGTACACAATTAATACGCACTTACTAACCAACAATCACTCGTTGATAGGCATCATTTAATGATTGTTCAAAAGAGTGTTTTTGTCAACATTTTCAATACGATTAACAGACACTTTTCGACAACAACAGCTAATACTCTCAAGCAGGGGGCAACGTAAAACCTTAGAATGTCAACAATAAAAAGTGAAGCTGTCAAATAAGTGTCACCTGGTGGGTATCTCTTAGAGCAAGTAAGAACTTACGAGAATCCGTTCTTATTGGATCGGCAGGCAACAGGTGTTAAAATGAACTTGGGTGTAGCACAGTGGGATTTTTCGTACAATCTAAAGCAAAAATTACCCGGAATCGAGCTGTGGCTTTGAAATTAAATTAAAAAAGGGCTTTGTTCAAATCAGCCCACAACCACGCCTACCTCGTTGTATTTTCCTAACTTTTATATGAAGGTTGGTGCAACTAAACCGCACGATGTTAATTGTTGGCAAAAAGAGGTTTTTAGACAATTATCTTATTATTTTTTATTATTATAGAAAGGTCTAAGACAATTATGGGTGAAACAAAATATCGGCCAAATGCTTGCCACGGATACGGTGACATTTGCTATGACTCTGAGGCATAATGGAGATTCAATGACGTTACTGTGCTAAATTATCTCATCCTTTAGCTCCTGTTTTTTAAATATCACCAAAAAAAGAAGACCAACGGTGTCGAATCACATGATCGTGATGAACAATTTACATCGCCAGGACGTGAGATAACACGACCATTGAATATCTCGAAGACTTATTATTTCGTTGACTGTGTGACAATCCTGTTAGAACCACATAACGTCCAGGTCCTCGATTTCTGGCCACAAGAGTTCCGTTATCATCTTGCAAAAGCGAACACCATTCACGGTATCTGCTTGGCCGACCTAATTTTCAAAGAAGTACGGCCCGATGACGCTGTCAGCCCATAAAATGCACCAAACAGTCACTCTTTTCAAATGCATCGACTTTTCAACAATCACTCGTGGATTCTAATTTGCTCATATGCGGCAATCCTGCTTGTTAACAAATCCACTGTGGACACATTTGGTCAATTTATGCTAACCAAAAACATCACGAAGTGCATGAAATGCATTTTGTTTGGAACGCTCATTTTCGTAAAAGGCTTCTCAATTGTGTACCTCTCCATGGCTGAATTTGTCCAACACTGAAACAAATAAATGTCAAATTAGGTTGGTCAAAAATCTTGACGTAAAGGTGTGACTCACCCTTTATAAAGTAGTACAAATTACAACCAGTGTTTGCATTCAGGTCCTCAATTATATTACAACTTCAAATGCCACGCCTATATAACAATTTTATTTTTTTTACAATTTTCTGAAGCACTGATATAACCCTTTGTAGTTGTGATCAAGACAGTTCTATGAAAACCATATCTCAAAAGAAAAAAAAAATATTATGAATGTTAGCAACAAAAATAACTATCCCAACACTCAGTCTAGAAAATAAAGGGTGGCCCAAATAAGACCAGCTGATGTGAAACACAAATAACTTTTTTATTTTTTAACATAATTTATTTTTTCTTTTTGCAGATTATAACTGAACTCTTGGAAATTTAAAATGAATACGTACAGTCCACAGTAACGCATTAAAATTATCGATTTTTATTATTCTTCTTCACGATCAATTGTTCTGACGCAGCGAAATTATCGCCGTTTTTTTGCAACGTAAGATCAGTGCCCACATCTTCCATGATTACAAGTTTAGTTCGCCGTTTTAAGGAACTGGGTTCAGTTGCCGACCGTCCAGGAAGAGGTGCTTATCGAAATAGTCGTACTGAAGAGAACGTGGAAGCTGTGCAGCAGCTTGGCGCTAAAAAGAGCCAATGTATCGAGCAAAATGGTGGTCATTTGTCTGATGTCATATTTTACACATAGTCACGTTAAATTTCCATAAAATGTATTTAACATATAAAAATAAATCATTTAATAAAACCGTCATTACAAGAGTTTTACGTGTTTAACATGACTAGGTCTCATTTGAGCCACCCTGTACAAGTACTACTGAACATAATAAAAGACTGTTGAAGGCTTGGGATGCGAATTATTTAATGTATAAGTATATCGTATTAAATTTGCCGTGCATATATTTGAGGATACATAATTCTTTTTATTAAAAAAAAATTATTTGAAAAGAATAACTAGGGTGATCCATCTAGAGGTATTTTTTCAGACCAAAAAAATATAAAAATTCAAATCGAATGTGGAGTCTTCATTGGTAATTTGAAAGGCATGCTGGCAACTGCACGCAGAGAAAATATATGGTTACACTATGGTCACCGCAACAATAATATATTCTCTACAATAAAAGCATGTTCGTCGCAACCATAGTATTGTTCATTGAATTTCATTTTGACAACAGTATGATTGCGACAATATTACTATGCAATCATAGTAATACAGTATGATTTGAAATGTAACAATAGTATTATTGCCAAATTTAGAAATAAAAATATGATTGTAGCAACCATATAGACATGGTTGCTGGATGGTTTTATAGAGCATACATGTATGTGTGTGCGTAAGTTTTTTGATATACAAAAAAAGATACATGCACACGATGGTCCATTAAAAAAAACAACAACAATCGGAAGGTAGTTCGAGGGATTTTTATTGTGTTTACTTTGTTCGGTGAAACACTCTAATACCGACTGGTTCTCGTTTATTTTAAATCTGCCTGCACTTAAGTATATAGCTATTGATCATGGTTTCATCACATTCGTTACTTGGGGTTTGGGGATAATTAAGTAGCATTTACCCCTGCTGGCAACTAAAAGTATTTTCAACTGCCGTTGGAATAAATAATTTTGTTTCTTAAATGAAATGTTCAATAAAAACATGGCTACAAATTTGGTTATTAACTTATTGTAATGCGATTTAAATTAACTTGCTTGATAAAAATCCTAAATAAATAATTTTGGGGATCATAGTATGGTTGAGTGAATCATACTTTGGTTGTAGGGATAATAGCATCATACAATGGATGCGAAGATCATACTATGGTTGCATGAGAAAAACACTATGGTTGTCTGGATCATAGTATGATTGCGTGTGAATCATACTATAGTTGTAAGGATCATACTATGGTTGCACGAGAAACATACTATGGTTGTGAGGATCATAATATGGTTGTGAAGATAATAGCATGGTTGAGTGTAAGTCATACTATTGTTGTGAGGATCATAGTATGGCTGTGAAGATCATATTTTGGTTGAGTGTGAATCATACTATGGTTGTGGGGATCATAGTATGGTTATGTGTAAATGATACTATTGTTGTGAGGATCATAATATTGTTGTACCACAACCACATACCCAACAATAGTACGATCCTGTTCGAATATTGTCACCCCAACCATACTTGTTTTCTGCGTGCAGTATTTCGATTGTCTTTGTCAATAATTTTAGGGGCTCCCACTAATAGAAAGTGGGCCGCCGTGGTGTAGTGGGTAAAGATGCGCGCCTACCACGCCGACAGACCTGGGTTCAACCCCGGTCAGACCATCGAAAATTTTCAACGGCGGATTTCCACCTCGTAATTGCTGGCGACTTTAACGAGTAGGGGATTTATCTCCACAGCCTTGTAAAAACTTATCTAGAAAAAAGCATAGCCGTTCGGAGCCGGCTTTAAACTGTAGGTCCCGGTCAGTGAGTATAAAAATTGTACAGCGCACAGCTCACTGATTCGAAAGAAGTTCCCCGTTAGTTGCTCTATGCGATGTTAAGGGATTTACGTACGTACGTACTAATAGAAAACAAAACATTATTACATTCAATAAACAAAACTTAAACACATATTTTTGAACAATAATTACAATAAGAAAACACTGTCGTCCGTCTGATTACACAGTGAGACAAATAATGACTTTTTCGAAAAATGCAAGAAAACCACCGTATACGTAGGTTTGTTTTTACAGTTTTGTGGAACATTGGAACATTGTTAGTAGTTCGTGCACTTTCAAATTTATACTGAAAAAAGTGAAAAAAAAATATTTTTTTTTTTTATTTTTTTTTAAAAATAGGTCAGGAATGAATTACTTTTTTGGCATAAAGTGTTTACAACATTTGTGCACATAGCTTCCAGCTACATTAATGCCGAACATAGTTTAGCGCTATCACGAAGTATGTGTTAGCTATTGGGCAAAATCTGATGACACCTTTTTTCGAGGGACCCACTGATTTTCAAAACTTTTGAGGCCCATAAAAAAAGTTGGTCACCAATCTAGCTAAACCAAGTATAGGGAAATGGTACCCTTTAGTAGTAGAATCGAACATATACTGTGGTGCTCTTGCATTTTTTTTTTAATGTTGCACTGTGTTATCGCTGTCAACTAATTTTTGTTTCTAGCTTACTTCTGTGCTTATGCAGCATATTTCTATTTTATATACTTAAATATGTCGGTAAAGTCAGGCTTAGTTTGTTTAGTGCCATCATATACCTTTTGACACAAGTCGGACTTATCACAATTGCACTTTATTTGGTATAAAACGTCGGATTTATCTTCATTGCTTATTCTAGATTTCGTCCTGCTTATAAACTGTATACTGTTCTGTGTGTTTTTAATGCTAGCTGATATTTCTCTTTGTTATATAGGTTGGAATGGCTAAGCCTTTCTGAAAAACCCAGTATATACGAGGGCGACCGCAAAACTAACTGGCCTGGCACATTTTCTGTTTTACTAGCAACTTTTTTTTTGTTTTTTAAAAGCAATCTTTTATAAGCCATCTGTCAAAATTTCCGAAATATTTAATGATTATTTTCTTTGTTACAGGTGATTGAAGTAAACAAGTTTTACAATTTTTGAAAAATGGAAAATAAAGAGTTTCGTGCGGTAATTAAACACTTTTATATGAAAGGTTATACGCCACAATTAATCAAAGATGAATTGGATTCTGTTCATGGTGATAATGCACCATCATACTCCACCGTGAAATCCTGGGTTCAACAATTTAAAATGGGTCGTTCAAGTACGGAAGATGAACAACGCTCTGGAAGACCGAAAACTGCTACTACTATTGAAAACATTAGAAAAATATTTAATGAAGTGACTAAAGATAGACGAATAAAGCTCAGAGAACTTGCTGATATTGTTAAAATACACGAAAAACAAGTTTGGAGTATTTTACATGATGAACTCCACATGAAAAAGCTATCCGCAAGATGGGTGCCGCGTTTGACTTTGCCGTCCGTTGGACTAATTCCGAGGAGCTTTTAGCAATTTATCAGCGTAATCCAATAGAGTTCTTGCGCCGATTCATAACTGTTAATGAAACATGGATCCATCACTACATCCCAGAATGCAAAGAACAGTCAAAACAATAGATAGAAGCTGGCAAAAGAGGTCCCAAGAAGGCGAAAACTGTTAAATCAGCAGGAAAAGTAATGGCCACAGTATTTTGGGATGCAAGGGGTATAATATTTATTGATTATCTAGAGAAAGGAAAAACTATAAATAGTGAATATTATTGTGCATTATTGGATCGGTTGAGTGAAGAAATCAAGATAAAACGACCGCATTTAGAAAAAAAAGTTCTTTTTCATCAAGATAATGCTCCTTCACACACTGCATTTTTAACTCAACAAAAACTGGCCGAATAACGATTTGAAATTGCTCCGCATCCACCATATAGTCCAGATGTAGCTCCTTCTTATTATTTCTTGTTTCCAAATTTAAAAAAAATTCTCGGTGGCAAAAAATTTTCGTCCAACAGCGATTTTATTGCTGAAACTGAGGCATATGTTGAAGGTCTTGAAAAATCTTATTTTTCGGATGGAATTAAAAAACTTGAAAAACGTTTGATGAAGTGTATTGAGTTGGAAGGAGATTATGTTGAAAAATAAATAATAATAATATGTTGAAAAATAAAAAATAATAATTAGGCCAGTTACTTTTGCGGTCGCCCTCGTATGTTGTTGGTTTGTATATTTTCGTTACGAGATTTTAATCTGCATCTTTTCTCTGATGGTTTTGTGTAGGAAGTCATTGTTCTAATTTTTACTGAATTGTGTTTATGAAACTCTATGTCGCTTACATCTGAAATTCTATGAATGAAGTTAGTTGATGTGCTAATAATTACTCTCATAGTATGTTTTGAACTATAGTTATTATGTCTGCCGGAAGCTGTAGGTTTTTGGTACCAATCTAATTTTAGTAACTAGCCTAGTCGACAAACCATTGAATCTAAATATGTGACAGCGCATAGAGAAAGGGACCTAAGGGTAAAAAAAAAATCAATTTTCACTTTTTTTTTTTGATTTGGACAGACCGATCCCATGCCCCAAAAGTGTTCCCTTCCAGAGATATGCGCGTTTTATGAAAGTGATGGTACACCAAAGATACACGTATTTAAATCTTTAAAATGGCTCTCCTGAACAAAACTGGTTTTTAGCCCTAGGTCCCTTTCTATTTTGCGCGTCACATATGGAAATTTTCCGTCATGTTTCAATTCCGCAGTTAACTGTATTTGTCTGTTGAACGAGTAAAGTACATCTAGAGTATTCTTAATTTCGTTTTTGTTAAAAATTACAAAGAGATCGTCTACAGATTTCGTTAAGAGTTTTGGTTTATACGAGTATGCAATCTTGTCTACACGCAGAGAAAAAACATGGTTACTACATGGTCACGGCAATAATAATATGTTCTCCGCAATAAAAGTATGTTCGTCGCAACCATAGCATTGTTAACTGAATTTATTTTTGACATTAGTATAATTGCTACAATATTAATATTGTTGAAATGTGACAAATTATGAAAATATGGTTATAGCAACAATATAAATATAGTTGGCGCGACAAAAGTATTGTGTTTTGAGTTTTATGTTAACAATAATAAGATTACGGCAATCATACTGTATGATTGTAATTTTTCTTCATTTAAATATGTTTTTAAGAACAAATGTTATTGGTACGGATCTAATGCAATAATAGTACTTTTTTATCGAAATTAATTTTTTTTAAACAACCTGCAGTGGCTTTGTTTAACTGAAATATTTTTAATAAAAACGCTTACGTTTATTTTAACTTATTTTTTCTACTGTGAAATAAATCACTCCTAATACTCGTATTTAGAATTTAATGTATTATTGAATAATTTTCATAATTCAAATCTATTGTTGACAACTTAAACCAATTCTAATAAATAATATCTATCTGTCGACAACTTAAACAAATTCTAATAAATTATATTGGGGATCATAGTATAACTGTGTATGATCATACTATGGTTGTAGGGATCATAACATGGTTGCGTGTGAATTATACTATGGTTGTGAGAATCATACTATGGTTGTATATGAAACATACTATGGTTGTGAGGATCATACTATGGTTGTGGAGATCATAGTATGGTTGAGTGTGAATCATACTATGGTTGTGAGGATCATAGTATGGTTGTATTTGAATCATACTATTGTTGTGGGGATCATAATATTGTTGTACCACAACCATATACCCAACAATAGTATTATGCTCTTCGAATATTGTCACCACAACCATACTATTTTTCTGCGTGTAGTGCGGTGTCTAAGAGCTCTTCCATAACGATGCCAGATATTACGGCTTTTGGAGAAGAACTTATGGTCCTTAGAGGATAACCATATTTGGGTAATTTTGGGAGTCCTTAAACTCCCAAATTATTATTTGTCAAGTAGTTTTTGCTGTTTGTGTCTATTATTCCCCTGTTGTCCAATAATCTGTTGTTTTTATTTTTTACGTTGGAACCCCTTTTTAGTCTCCTATAGCTGCATAAGTCTCTTAGTAGTATCGTCATCTTCTTTTTGTAATCATTTTGATATATGGCTGCTGTTTTACCTCCTTTATCTGCACTCAGTATCGTAATGTTATCGTTTTTCTTCCGATATCAGTGGGCCTAACACACTTCCTTAAGGAACGGTATAATCAAATTGTCCTATAGTACCTTTACAGTTGTCAAATTCCACATGCTTTCCTGTTACGAATGTAACTCTCTATCAGTTCAAAGGCAGCCCCCGTAATGCCCAATAAAATAAGATTTTCATAAAAAATGCCGTCAACTCCTCCATTACCACTTTCTAAACCATCGCATACTCGTACAACACTCACTACAGCTTCCTGTGTACCATTGCCCTTGCTAAACCGAATTGGAACTTGTATAATATATCCTGTACATTCAAACCGTTTACCATCTGTATATAAATAATTTTTTAAAAAATTAAAACCTGGCTCTCACCATTTTATAAAAAAAATCGTCTTCTATTTATGAACAGGATTTTAAAACTGTTGTGGCATTTCGTAATTTGGGTAGTTTAGTTTCAATACAGGTAGGTTATAATTTTTTCCCTTTGATTATTTTAATGGAAACAAAATTTTTTATTATAATTTTCTCCTAATATTCTGATAATACTTGTCATTTATTAAAGTGTTGATACAAGAGGTCTCGAGCCGGTTAATGTAAGGGGCCTAACACACTTCCTTAAGGAACGCCATAATCAAATTGTCCTATAGTACCTTTACAGTTGTCAAATTCCACATGCTTTCTTGTTACGAATGTAACTCTCTATCAGTTCAAAGGCAGCCCCCGTAATGCCCAATAAAATAAGATTTTCATAAAAAATTCCGTCCTCCATTACCACTATCTAAACTATCGCATAATCGTATAACACTCACAACAGCCTCCTGTGTACCATTGCTCTTGCTAAACCGAATTGGAACTTGTATAATCTATCCTGTACATTAAAAAAGTTAACCATCTGTATATGAATAATTTTTTAAAAAATTAAAACCTGGCTCTCACCATTTTATAAAAAAAAAATCGTCTTCTATTTATGAACAGGATTTTAAAATTGTTGTGGCATTTCGTAATTTCAGTAGTTTAGTATTAATACAGGTAGGTTATAATTTTTTCCCTTTGATTATTTTAATGGGAACAAAATTTTTTATTATAATTTTCTCCTAATATTCTGATATTACTTGTCATTTATTAAAGTGTCGATACAAGAGGTCTCGAGCCGGTTAACTCCTGTTCAAAAGTTATAACTTTCTTCAACATTAACTAATATTACATTGAACAGACCCCTTACATTAACCGGCTCGAGACCTCTTGCATCAACACTTTAATAAATGACAAGTATTATCAGAATATTAGGAGAAAATTACAATAACAAATTTTCTACTCATTAAAATAATCGAAGGGAAAAACTTTATAAACTACCTGTATTGAAACTAAACTACTCAAATTACGAAATGCCACAACAGTTTTTAAATCCTGTTTATACGGGAAATTTTTAAAATTCTTATGATTTTGACTGCATTATTCACAAATCTACCCGATTGTTCCAAAGATATCTAATGAATTGAGCAAACATGTTAAAAATATATTCTTTCATATTTATTCGGTAATGATACTAGGGTAGTGGTACTCGATACTGAAAAGTTTCAGAGAGTAAAGCACCTAGCTAAAAAGTATCCTTAAAAAAGTATAGATACGTTTTTCGAGCGCCTACTTGAAATCGGAAAATTGACAGAAATAGTCACGCTTACAATTTTTACAGTAAACATAGTCTAAGGGCAATATTTTCTAACGTCTTAGTTTCGCAGTACTCATTTTATCCGTTCATATGAGCCAAATTGAATTGCTTTGTGCTCATATCGAAAAAAGCAAAAAAGAGTTTAGTTCAAGCTGTAGTGACATTAATCCTATTACATCCCTTTCGCGAGTGAAAATTTAACGACAAGACTGGGAATGCACCCTAACTAAAATGTAATTCCATTGGATTTAACCACAGGGATGATGCTACAGTGCCATTATTAAATTTATTCCAATATCCTTAGAAATACTAGCACTGTTTTACGCCTTGTCTTTAAGGAAGCGTAGCCAAATAAAAACGGAAGAAGTAACGAGCCCTAATTCGAAACGGTCCCGGTTAAAAGGAAAGAGTTACACACATTAAATTAAATTTGTTTTATGGCAAACAAAGTCCATGTCTGCAATACAGATTTCCATTCATCATCAGCTGATGAGGAGCTACCACAGCAACGCATCTGTTTAATTTGTTCGTATCTCTCCTTCTTCCTCTCTCGCTCTCTGTCTCTCTCTGTGAGTTTAAGCCACAAGGATATGAAGCGAAAAAATCCCGTTGTGTTCACGCTTTAATAGCACAAACACGGAAATACATTTTACCAATGAACAGATTCAAATGTTTTGTGTTATTTAAATTTTAAATTGCTGCCGTCATATCCTGCGTCACTAATCGATTTGCGAGCGTGCATATAAACAACAGCTGATTTAATTTAGCGCTCGCTCGTAAGCATAGCGAAGGCCTCGCACGCACGCAACCAAGAACGCATCAAATACAAATTTAAGGATTCTCAAATTAATTTTTTGCACAATTCTCTGCTGTAGTTTGTTGTTGCTTTTTTATGATCTGTCACTGTCATGAACTAAAACAAATTATGTGCTATTTGTAATTGTCTGTCATCCGTAGCCGATTGATTTCGCTTTGGTCGTGTGCAATGTAAACAACAGCTGATATGTTGTTTACATTGGCATGTCTAGCACCTCTGCAAATTAGGCGAAATTACCATGACGAACGAAGGCCATGAATGAACGAACGGAAGGGGCAGTAAACAGGACGCGATAAACAAATTGTTGTGGTAACCAAAAAATCAAATTGCTTAGCAATATCACGTGCCATTGCTCTAAGCAAAGTGATGTCACTGAACATATCTCGTGAGAGGTACGAAATTCAAGATTTATTTTCCTAGTGTAAAATTTTCTGAATGCTATGACGTTTGCAGTTTAAGATGCGTAGTAGTCCCAAATATGAATGAATTCTAAACGTTCATACTTATAATTTATGAAAAATACATTTCTGATTACATTTTATGCCTACAAACAGAGAACAGATTCGTTGCCGCAACCGAATGATTAAGGTTGCATGTACCTCGAGTATTCTAAATTTACAACCAAATGTTAGTTGTTGCCCTGTAATTTTTAGTTATTGGAACTGCAACATACCAAGTATCCGAACCTTCAGAAGAGAATTTTTGGATCTTAAAAATGCACATACTTTTTCAAAAAAAAAAAATAAAATTAAAATTTTAGTCATAGGCAAAATAAACTGATTGCTTGTACAATTAAAGTTCTCATAGGGAGGGTCATGACGAGGAAAAGTGGAAAAGATGATGGATGACTTGTACTAGCTAGAAACAAAATTGATTACTCGATTGGTTTAAAGTCTGTAATAATCGAATTATTTCATTTTATAAAAAATACCATTAAACAACAATTTTTGGTTAGGATAAAGTTTTAGTTATCATCACTAATAATAGGTTACTACAACCAAATATTTGCAAAATTATTGGTTGCCCCAACCACCAGTGGTGACAACTAAATACCATCATTGCGTTTTATCGGTTTAATCGATTACTAAGTTGTAGGTACAGTTCGATAATCATATTTATCATCCTGTAGTATTTCAAACCGAATATCCATTACGATTACTAACATTCGGTGCCGAATCAATGTAGTTCCAACCGATTTCCAACTAATTTTTGTCGGAGTGTAGTACTGAGATGCGATGTAACGCCAGAAAAATGTTGCCAAAGTAATACTGAGTTCGACTAACGAATTCTAAATATAATCTTGCTGGTTACTAAGAAATGTACATGCATTCATTCGTATCAAATATTCATATCGATCAAATGTTGACCGTGATCATTTTATAATAGTCTGGAAACATTGTTACATTATCTGTGTTTTTTTAGGTAACTAGCTGAGTAACATAGTTAATTTGCAATGTGGTAGCCTGGTAACATTGAACGAAATTGTGAGTACTACGGCAACATTATTTTTTTTTGTTTACACCAGAGAGTATTAAACTGCAAGAGGGTTCATCGGCGATCTGGACAAAATCAGACAATAAAAATCTATAAATTGTGTAAAATATTCAATGAAATATAATAAATCAATTATTTGCTTATGCTTTGTGAAAATTGATTTGTTGATTGTCAGACGAAGAAGACATCAGTTCAGCAGCAAAGGGAGTGTTATATATATTGTTAGCTCGATTCCAAAAGACGATCTTCAATGAAGATCGAAAATGATAAGTAAACAAGAAATACTTACCTTGAGCTTGAATTCAACATTGTAAAAATGTTTAAAATGTATTAAAACTTTCAGTATATTAAAAGTTTGACTCATCACATCTCCCAATACAAATTCAACAATGACACCTCTTGTTGTTTAATTATTGTTTTGTATAAGGGCGGTTCGGAAAGTTCTTAGCCTAGCCTATCAATGAAAGAGAATAGTTAGTTTTTCAAAAATATTTTTATTTTTCAATATAATCTCCTGAAACTTCAATACACTTAGTCCAACGCTTATCTAGCAATTCTATCCCTTGATTAAAATAGTTTTCCTCAAGGTCAACTGTAATTGCATCTTCATTTGAGGTAAAACGCTTGCCAGCAAGGAATTTTTTTAGATTTGGGAACAGGTAAAAGTCACTGGGAGCTAAATCAGGAGAATAAGGTGGGTGGTCAAGCAACTCGTACTTTAATTCATTGATTTTAGCCATTGTTAAAACACTCTTGTGCGCTGGTGCGTTGTTTTGATGAAAAATTATTATTTTGTACTCTGAATTTATTGTTTTACCCATTTGCAGATAGTCAATCAATAAAATACCTTTGAAGTCCCAAAAAACCGTTGCCATAACCTTACCAGCCGATTGAATTGTTTTTGCCTTCTTTGGGGCACTTCCTCCAGCTTCAGTCCATTGCTTGGATTGTTCTTTTGTGTCTGGAGTATAGTGGTGGATCCATGTCTCATCAACAGTTATGAAACGACGCTTAAAATCCATTTTATTTCGCTGAAAACGATCCAAACAAGCTTGAGAAATGTTCATTCTTATGCGTTTTTGGTCGACTGTTAACAAGTCCGGCATCTTGCCATCTTGCAGAAAGCTTTTTCTTCTGTAGTTCTTAATGCAAAATTAAATGGACTCGACCATTTGAGATGCCCATGATATTAGCTATTTCACGCACTTTTATTTGTCGATCATTTAATACCATATCATGCACTTTGGATACAATTTCTGTTGTTGTTGCTGTTTTTGGACGTACACTACGTGGTTCATCTTCAATGCTTGTACGACCACGTTTAAATTCAGCAACCCAATTTTTTACTGTTGCATATGAAGGAGAACTTTCACCTAACACATTCACCATATCATTATGAATTTCTTGTCCCGATAAACTTTTTTATGTAAATATTTATTGACACCACGCATTTCTAATTTTTCCATTGTAAAAAATCGCGGATGCGTCTTTTGTGAACACCTGTTTCTATATGAAGGAGTTGCCAGATCGAAACAAAATTTAATATGTGTCCATAGCAGAGATGGAAGTTTCCAAAACACTTAACTTTTTTCTTAACTTAACTTTTTATACCGCGCTTTTTGTGCTAGGCTAAGAAGTTTCCGAACCGCCCGTACACGACAAAATATATACGCTTTTCTAAAGTTTTGTGGTAACTCTAACTTGTTTCTTTCGCGACTTGGGGCCAATTCGCTTGCTTGCCGAGTAATATCCATACAAATGCTAGTTTAAAAAAAATTTATAATTTTATTGAAAAAAGGAACACGCCCTGCCCCAACTGAAATAAATTGGAGAACACTTTTAATTATTTTTTCGAAAAAAGGACGAAAAGGCCACTCCAATCTTGTCACAACAATTCGGAATACTCGTTTTTACTTCTTTCTATCTTATTTCTAATTCTGAATTTAGTTTGGAAGTTCAGTGTTTAGGTTAATTAAAATGAATCCTTGGGATACCAAAATGAGGATCTGGATTGTGCTGCGGTACCATGCTTTGCAATCCTGCAATTCCATCCAAAGGGAATTTAAGCGGGAGTTTTGCGGAACTTCCCCGAGTAGATGGACCATTATGAGGTGGGTAAACATGTTTGCCGAACCTGGATGAATCGCACGTAGACCGTACCTTCGAGATTCTTAAGTTCGGGTCCAAGACACCATCGCGGCTGTAGTATCGTAAATTTAGGCAAATCCAAGCGTTTCGGCTCTAAACTTTATTATCATTACAACGGAATATTCATGATGACTTAAACTTGTTTTGCGGAACTCCCCCGAGTAGATGGACCATTATGAGGTGGGTAAACATGTTTGCCGAACCTGGATGAATCGCACGTAGACCGTACCTTCGAGAATCTTAAGTTCGGGTCCAAGACACCATCGCGGCCATCGTAAATTTAGGCAAATCCAAGCGTTTCGGCTCTAAACTGTATTATCATTACAACGGATTATTCATGATGACTTAAACTTGTTTCCGTACAAAGTTCAAATTACGTGCAAGTTAAATCCTCTGGAATTTAAGCGGGAATTTTGCGGAACTCCCCCGAGTAGATGAACCATTATGAGGTGGATAAACATGTTTGCCGAACCTGGATGAATCGCACGTAGACCGTACCATCGGGATCCCTATGTTCGGGACACCATCGCAGCTGTAGTATCGTAAATTCAGGCAAATCCAAGCGTTTCGGCTCTAAACTTTATTATCATTACAACGAATTATTCATGATGACTTAAACTTGTTTCCGTACAAAGTTCAAATTACGTGCAAGTTAAGTCCTCTGGATCTGCCTATTCGAATGAAATTTTGCCAAAAAATAATTGAAATGGCCGAAGAAGAAAACAGCTTGATAAACTGGATTGATTCAATTTAAACAAGCAAAATCGTCGTATATGCAATGAATCTTATCCATAAGTACTCCATGAGACGGTACTGAACCCAAAACGAGTTAGTGTATGGTGCGCCGTTTCATTAAGCTGCATTGTGGGGCCATACTTCTTTGAAGAAAACGGTGAAACAGTGACTGTCAATGGGAATCGTTATTTAAAGATGTCGAAGGAGCTTTTTACCCAGACCATCCGAAGACGTGAAAAAGATCTGAAAGCTGTGATGCGGTTTTTGCTTAGATTTCTGTAAACATAGTTATGTTTGGGTGCAAACATATATATGGGATATTTGGGACAATTACTGCAAACATATAAATGTTTGGATCTGCCTATTCGAATGAAATTTTGCCAAAATATAATTGAAATGGCCGAAGAAGACAACAGCTTGATAAACTGGATGGTAATGTCTGATGAGGCCCATTTTGATTCAATTTAAACGAGCAAAATCATCGTATATGCAGTGAATCAAATCCACAAGTACTCCATGAGACGGAACTGCACCCAGAACGAGTTAGTGTGTGGTGCACCGTTTCATCACCGTTTTCTTCTTTGAAGAAAACGGTGTAACAGTGACTGTCAAATTGAATCGTTATTTAAAGATGTCGAAAGAGTTTTTTACCCAGACTATCCGATGATGTGAAAAAGATCTGAAAGCTGTGATGCTGTTTTTGCTTAGCTTTCTGCAAACATAGTTATGTTTGGGTGCAAACATATATATGGGATATTTGGGACAATTACTGCAAACATATTAATGTTTGGGTGCAAACGTATATACGTTTGGGTGCAAACGTATATACGTTTGGGTGCAAACGTATATACGTTTGTGTGCAAACGTATATACGTTTGGGTGCAAACGTATATCCGTTTGGGTGCAAACGTATATACGTTTGGGTGCAAACGTATATACGTTTGGGTGCAAACGTATATACGTTTGGGTGCAAACGTATATACGTTTGGGTGCAAACGTATATACGTTTGGGTGCAAACGTATATACGTTTGCAAATACGGTGCAAACGTATGTACGTTTGAGAACATTGTTTGAGGGGAAACTGATATATGTTTTCATATAAGTATATACATGTTTGGGAACATTCCTACAAACATATGAATGTTTGCTGTGATCCGGAATTACCTCCGAGTCGGATCGCGCTAATGAATTTTTCACAGGCTTGTCATAGAAAGGATGATCTTCTTTTAACAACTTTGACATCGCTTATGAAGAGAGCTTTAGACATTACAGGGTGACCCACCAACTGAGCTTCAAAAGGAAATTCAAATACATTTTTTTTAATCAGTATATTTCATTTATTTTTTTATTGTATAGAAAATTCAATTTCATTTTATATGGCTAATTTTGTTTGAAGATGATAGACCGTAAATGACATCCATGCTTATCCACGCATATGCGACACCTGTTCAGAAAATTATTCATTGCGGCCTGAAGGGTTGAAGTTGGAATCGCTTCAATTATTGTTTGAGTAGACTGCTTTATTCCAGTCAAATTCCTTGGTTTCGGTTTGTACACCTCTTGTTTGACATTATCCCAGTCAGGTGGAATTTTTAGATATTAATTTGCTAATTGCTGGGATATAGATGTCGCCCTATTCGGTATGCCACAACGCTAACCGTGAGTGTGACCCACTAACGAATTTTCACGAAATTGAGTACTGCAGGCGTAGTGGGTGCCTCCTTTCCGTCAAAACTTTTTTCAATAAAGGTACAGCATGGGGTTAGCTGCACCGTGCACCGATTTATTTCATCTTTCTGTCCCGATTTTGAGGAAAAATTGCACATGAAAAACTACACATGATTACAAAGAGAAACAGAGAAGGGCCACACCTATATGGAACTAAAATTCTAAAACTTCTAGGTAAAACAACCAAAAGATTGTCAATGCCTTTCCCATTTGTTTGAGCATTTAAACAGAAAACCCGCTAGTTAGAGACATAATTTGGAAGGGATTTTGTTTTGTACCAAGTAACTGCTTAAAAAATATGTGATGTGGTCTTGTGTTTGTTTAATTTTCAATGGTGCCACCATTATTAGTTTCCAACGTTTCACGTGTGGAATGTTTGTTTTTCACAACAACCCCTATAGAAGTCCTCAAGTATAGAAAGTTTTCAAAAAGAAAGAAATGACAATAAAAAATGTGGAAAAAACTGTCACAAAATAAACACCGTCACTTTTCAAGTGGTGGGTTTTGTTTTGGAGTTAGAACCACTGATTTTTTTTTTGAAATCACATCACATGCATTTAATAAAAAATAAATATAAAAAAATATGAGGGCTGTTCCTGAGTGTTTTTTTCTGGCTTCTATTCGTGATCAGAAGACAGTTACAGGAACGGCATCAGAATCAATTGAAATTAAAAACAAACAACATTTTAAATTTCTTGCTAATCCCATTTTATCACGTCACACTTACTTTTGATATTGTTTTTTTTTTTTCCTTTTTGCAGCAATTTTCCGCTTCCGCTCCCTTGTGTATAATTCTTGTGCAATTTGCAGCACTTTTGACCCTTGGAAAACGCACTGACTGGCGCAGGCACAGCTCGTCATTGGGTATGGCGGAGATTAGCAAACAATTCGTAACGTCATTAATTAAATTTCGCCATGACTACGACGTCGTTGGCGGATGGCACACGTGTGTAGAGCCAACGTCGTTCTGTCCTTCAATTATTTTCTTCGTGATATTGAAAGTTTTGTTTTATTTATTGTGGGGCGGATGGAAGTTTTTTTTAAGCGATCCACCTCGCCGCCCAACCCCAATAGCCTTGCCAATATATAGAAAAATAAAATCGGGGACTGCGATATTCAAAAAAATCTGGAAGGGTTTAAAATAGAAGATCACTGCAACTCTGTTCAAACTTCCTAAAGTATACTCCGACAAAAAAAAGACAACCCTTAAATTTCGACTTAAAAAATTAGTATGTGAATTTGTTCAACCCCCAATTAAAAATTTCATAAATAAGCTAAACTATTAATCAGTTATTACAATAATCTATCGTAATTCTATCGTGTGTGTGTGTGAGAGAGTGCATGTGTTTTAGTATGTACTCGTATGCGGTGTGAGGGATTTTTATTGTGTTCGGTGAAAAACTATAGTACCGGCAGTTCTCGTTAAATTCGAAACTGCTGGCCTTAAGTGTATACGAGGGTTGCTATATACTTAGTAGGGACATAAATACTGTTACAAACGTTTTTTGCTGTAAAATAAAAAGTACTGAATGTTTTTGACCAAATATTTTTCAATATATTTATTGAATCTACCAAAAAGAATCTACTTATTCGAAATGTCCGCCTTTTGCCTTAAGTCGCACTGGCCAATCCTCAATAGCTGCACGAACCTCGTCCATTGGAAAATTGGCCACAGCTCGAACCAAAACAGTCTTAAGAGATCCAATGTTGGGGTATCTTTTGTGACAAACCTTGTCCTCTAAAACCGTCCACAATTTGTAATACAATGGGTTCAAATCTGGACTGGAAATCAGAGGAAATGAACGCTGGCAAATTTGTATCGAAGCCAGGCCTGGGACGTTTTAGACAGAATCCTGCTGGAAAGTCCATGGCTGGGTTTGGAACAGGGAATTGTTAAGAGGCTTTACAACAGCTTTCAAAACGGTTTCTTGGTAAACTTTGGCCGATGTTTTGACTCGTTGTTCGCAGAAATGGAGGTCAGTGACCCCATCGTAAGAGACACCCCACTAAACCATGACTGTAGCTGGGTGATGTCCCTTTTCCACCCTTGGGATCAGTTCAGATGCTTCCTTAGATGGCCGCGTATACATTTTGCTTGTTAAATTTTTCCTTCACTGTAAAATTTTTTCAGCGGTAAACAAAATTTTTCTGTACAAGTTATCAGCGTGATTCACCAAAAGACGTTTGCATTTTTCAATCCTATTTATTTTTTAAAGCAGCAGTCAATAAAAGTCCGGAACGTCGTTTGAAAGCCCCAAGTCCCAAGTCTTTTTTAATGATTCGACTCATGGACTTTTGCGTTATATTCATCTCACGGGCCATGATTTTCCTTTTCGGAGCGGATTTGTGTGAATTCTTGATTTAACGGCTTTGATGACATGCGGTATTCGAACAGAGCGTGGGCGGCCCGACCTGTGGCGGTCTTTTACACTCCAGTCTCCTTAAACAGTTTTATGCATCGGTAGACGAACACACAGGTGACGAATCATAGATCTATGCATATGAACCCGAAACAATCATTTCAGGACTAGCCAAATTCAACAAAAGTTGTTCGTGGAAATAGTGCGTTGAAGCAAATGATTGAGTTTATATCGGTATAACCGGCCATGTTCCCACAGTGCCTTTAGTGGAACGTAGGACGGTCAATTCTGAGTGGTATACAACCATCGGTTTGCCAACAGTGTTCTAAGAAATGAGGAGAGATAATAAGAGAAGACGGATCATTTTGCATCACGACAATGCGAGCTCTCATACATCAGCTGAAACGAAGAACTATTTGGCCACTCAAGATGTCGAATTGATGAACCATCCACCGTACAGCCTTGATTTGACTCCCAAAGACTTTTTCTTATTCCCTAGCTTCAAGAAAAAATGCGTGGTCAACGTTTTTCATCGCCCGAAGCAGCTGTTTAAGCGTTCAAAAATCATGTTTTGGATGTGTCTCAATCGGAGTGGAAAAAGTGCTTCGAAAATTTGTTTGTGCGCATGCAAAAGTGTATTGATCTTAATGGAAAATATTTTGAAATACAATGAAACCATTTGCAATGATAAATTATTGTGTTTTCATTGCCGGACCTGAAATATAAATCGCAATCTCGTAGCCGCTAAACATACCCTACGAGAATATGGACCGGTACAGAACCAGTCTCAGGGGGACCAGTCCCGGTCCCCAGCACTCAACTATATGAAAAGAACCGGTTACTTTAACATTGGAGGGGGTCAATTGTCCCTACTCAGATACCATGAGAAATATCACGGGACTGATCAAAAAGTATAGGTACCGAACGTGTCCCATCACAAAACCCATCCCATAAGTTGATTGTTTGAAAAATTCGAACTGAATGTAAAATTTAATGCAAATTTGTAAAGATCCACTTTGAGCGGATTTTGTTTAGAAGATAGCTAAATTCTTCGGGTATGTTAAATCTTTTTAGTGCAGTTTTATGTACGAAGTTATACCGCCACTTTGACTACTTTGAAATTTCAAGTTATTGACACCATTATATCCATACCGAAACAGGTCTGTGTCAGGTTCTGTTTTCACACATCGTCGATACATTCACGGTTAATACGTAACTGCATTTCTCGTAGGGTAGTCACAGCACATTCGTTGCTTAGGGTCTTATGATGATGAAGTGCTGCTCACCGAAACTGCAGACAACCCGGCTGGTTACTAAAAGTTTTTCCGGCTGTTTTTTGAAATATTTGAATATTTGAATAATATTTGAATTTTATTTTGACAATTGTATGATTGCGGCAATTTTAATATTGTGAAATGTAACAATAGTATTGTTGCCAAATTTAAAAATGAAAATATGGCTGTAGTAACAATATAAAAATGCTTGGTGCGACAAAAGTATAGTTCTTTTGGGTTTTATGCTAACAATATGATATGACTACGGCAATCATACCGGCAAAATCGTATTTTTTTTAATTTGGCAATGTTATTGTTACGAATCTTACTTTTTATATGTAAATTAAATTTATTAAAACAAACTACTTTGGATAAGTTTAACTGAAATATTTTTAATAAATGATTTTTATCTTTTGTTAAGTAAATCACTCCTATTATTAAGAGTTTAATGTATTTTTACATAATTTACTTAATAAAAATCTCTATTGTTGAGTAACAACTTCACACAATCCTTACACAAAATTTGGGGATCATAGTATGGTTCATTGTGTGTAATGGGGTTGTGGGGATCATAGTATGGTTGTGGGTGCATAATTCTATTGTTGTGAGGGGCATAGTATTGTTGTGGGGATCATAGTATGGTTATGTGTGAACCATTCTATTGTTGTGATGATCATAATATTGTTGTGCCACAACCATTGAACCAATAATAGTATGATGCTCTTCGAATACTGTTACCCCAACCATACTTTTTTCTTCGTGCGGTGGACAATGGGTGAGGTTGACAGTTAGGTAGGATTGGTTCGCGTCACTTCCCCCTGTCCTTTAAAGGGGCCGTGGCTCTGCCTACTTTAACTTCAGGATGTGTTCCCTTCCTTGTCCACATCATATGTTCCTAATATCATTGTCATATCTCTATTAGCTCATGAGATACGAGGGCTGCTACATATATTTCTGCCCTAATAATGAAAATGGGAATATTTATCATCAAAAATGGTTTTATTGTTCTCAAAGTATTCTCCAGCATGATTTATACACTTTTGCATCGAACTGCTTCTTCCACGAACGACGTTCGTTGGATTTGGCTCATCTACGAAGACCAGCACGGTCGATTGCTGTTTTGTTTCGGGCTCATACGCATAGATCCATGATTCGTCACCTGTGACGATCTTATAAACGCCTTTTGAAGCACCGCGATCGTATTTTTTCAAAATTTCTTTGCACCAATCGACACGGGTCTTTTTTTGAGCGATTGTCAAATTGTGCGGAATCCAACGAGAACAAACCTTTTACGACCAGGTGTTCATGCAATATCGAATGTATGCTGGTGAAAGAAATGTCCAAGGATGCCTCTATCTCGGTATTACGGTATATCAAATGACGATCTTGCATTATCAGTTCACGCACGGCGTCAATGTTCTCTGGCACAACGGCCGTTTTTGGAAGACCTTAATGACCTTTGTCTTTGAGCGAGCGTCGGCCACGATTGAATTCATTAAACCTTAAATTCGATTTTAAAAGGGGGCGTGGCATCGTTAGTATTGTTTAATATTCATGCTATAGATTCTAACGTGATTTCCATTACCGCCCAGTCCAAACTAGCTCCTTTAGATCTTCAGAAAGTGGACCAGTTTCGGTTGCTGTTCATATTATCAGCGATTCTGCTGTTATTTTAACAACAAAGTTATGAAGGGCTGTTAACCAACTCTGGTAAAATTCAACAAAATCTGGCTATGTTTTTGAATTACACCAGTACAAAACTCTCATGCCCCTTAAAAAGCCGCATTTGCTTTGTGGATTAAACAATTAATTAAATCGCTATTATTTGGACAGCTCTTGGTTAATGGTACAATCATGACTTTCTGATCAAACCCCAAAGTGTAGGTTTAGGAGTTTTGTTTTCGAGTTGTAATTACATTACATTTTATTGTTTTGAAGTAATTAAATCCAAATGGGATTTACACTTTATTAGCCTAACCACTTTTATTATTAATTTGTCATTAAAAATACAAGAAAATCTTCTACTCATTGTCAGTCGATATAAAAGGTGCCATGAAACACTTTTCGAGGGAAACAAAACAATCCAGGGGTTTTAATTTCTGCCTTTGCTGTCAGAACAATAGGGATGAAACATTAGCAAACAATGCATTCTTGTTCGAAGAGCCGCACAGTGGAAAGCCGCTGTGTAAATGATAGGGCGTAATCAGGGTAGGAGTAACTCCTAGGTAAACTCAATAATTGTCTAGGCGTTTAAACAACACTTTTCAAAAAACAACTTACAGAGATTCGTATAGAGTTTGAATGGAATCAGAACTGCCCTACAAATATTATTAATTGCTACAAAACCCCTAAACGCAAGTTTTTGTTATAACCTCCAACGTAGGATAGAGAAAATACTGCATTTGCCCTTCTGTGTGCAACAGCGCGAAATAATGACCAGGAACCCTATAACGAGTAGGTATATAAAGGGTGTTTTTAGACGTGTGGTTTTAAATCTGTCCACACTTTTTTTCGGAGTTGGTCTTTTGACAGTCGTTACTTGATTTATGTTCAGTTTGGTTTGCCATTTCATAATGAATAGACTTACTCCGGAACAGCGTTTGCAAATCGTGGTGAGGTCCACCGATTCTGATTTTAAAAGAAAATTTTGTTGAAGCTCACTTTTAGTTGAATGGGTACGCTACTCGTAATAGCTAAAATTGTTTAATTTGGTAAAATGGAAATCCACGAGCCATTACTGAGACGGCGTTAGATCCTTAAAAAGTCACTGTTTGGGGTGAGGGAATCATTGGTCCATATATCTTCAAAAATGAAGATGGCCATAATTTTACAGTCAATGGGGAGAGCTATAGAGCCATGATTAGTAAATTTGGAGGGTGTTTATATGAAGGATTTGGAGGATGTTGATGTGGGCGACCTATAGTTCCAACAAGCTACATGCCATACAGGCAACGAAACAATCAAATTATTGAAGTAAACTTTTGGTAAGCGCATTATCTCGCGTCGTGGGCCTATGCCGTGGCGTGACCTCCAAGATAGTGCGATTTAGCACCGCTGGACTATTATTAGAGTTTGTTTATTTTTGGTTTGTTGTGATCATTTGTTGTTTTTATATTTTGAAAGAGTGAATTACTCCACAAGCTAATAAGATCTGATTTTAAGTTGTTGTTTGTCGTAGAAGGAAGGAAAAGTAAGTCGGCGAAGTTAAAGCAAACACATCACCATCTGGTAGACGAACGTTTCGCCGCGAGACGGCTCTTCGGTTCCATATATGTGTGCTGCCGACATGGTCACTACTAGTTAAACGACCTACGAGTATATACGAGTTTACGAAGCATCGCATTGATTTTGCATATGCGAAGTATTATTGTCGAAGAGTAAGACACTTGCGACTTAAGGTCCAACTAGTCTTGACGGTGGACGGTTGATTCTGCAACCTGCAGAAGTCTACCGTCGTCAACCGTCAAACTGTAGTTATCTCCCTCTAACACATGCAAAATGCAACCCCCAACTGAAATAGCTGATTGCCTACCGTCAACCGTCAAGACTAAATGGACCTTTAAGGTCCAATTAGTCTTGACGGTGGACGGTTGATTCTGCCGTAGTCAAAAAAAAAAAAAAAGTCTACCGTAGTCAACTATCAAACTGTAGTTATCTCCCTCTAACACATGCAAAATGCAACCCTCAACTGAAATAGACGATTGCCTACCGTCCACCGTCAAGAATAAATGGACCTTTACTGAAACAATTCTTTCATATTGACAGACAGTCCGTCTGACGTTTTTTGGGTACGACAAGTTACTTTCGTTCACTCACACACGTATGTTGATGAATTGAAAGTTTCTATTTACAATACAACGATGTTGTTCGCACTACCATGAAAGCGGGCTTTCCTTTTGTGGGGTTATGTGAAGTCGCTTGTCTTCGCTGATAAGCTCGACACGATAGAAGCCTTCAAAGAGAATATTCGGCGCGTTCTTGCTGACGGCCCCAAATGCTGCAAAAAGGAGTCGAATACTGGGCCTCTCGGCTGCAATTTATTCGAGTCAGCCGCGGCGGCCACTTGCCCGAAATCATTTTAAAAGCACACGTAGAAAAAAAGTATGGCTGGGACAACAATATTCGAAGAGCATCGTACTATTGTTGGGTATATGGTTGTGGTACAACAATATTATGATCCTTACAACAATAGTATGATTCAAATACAGCCGTACTATGACACTCACAACCATACTATGATCCTCGTAACAATAGTATAATACACACATAACCATACTATGATCCCCACAACCATATTATGATCCTCACAACCAAGTATGATTCACATACAACCGAAGTAGGCTCCTCACAACCATAGTATGATTCACACGCAACTATTTTTTGATTCGTACAACCATATTATGGCAACACACAATAATACTATGATCCCCAAAACTATTTATTAGAATTGGGTTAAGTTTGTCAACAATAGATTTGAGTTATGAAAATTATTTGAAAATAAAATAAATTCAAAATAATAGGAGTGATTTATTTACCAGTAGAAATAATCAGTTTAAAAAAAAGTAAGGGTTTTTATTAAAAAAAATTTCAGTTAAACAAAGCCAAAACAGTTTTTTTTTTAATTTCCATATAAAAAGTACTATCATTGCATTAGATTCGTAACAATAACATTTTTATAAAAATGTTAAAAGTATAATCATACTCGTACAGTCTGATTGCCGTATGATTGAATCATATTATTGTTAACACAAACCCCAAAAAAGCAATACTTTTGTCGCACCAACCATTTTTATATTATTGCTACAATAAGATTTTCATTTTTTAATTTGGCAATAATAATATTGTTACATTTCAACAATAATACTATAGAGGCAATCATACTATTGTCAAAATAAAATTCAAAAAACAACTCTATGGTTGCGACGAACATACTTTTATTGAAAATAATATATTATTATAACCATATTTTTTCTCTCCGTGCATAATGACAAAGCCTTGTCCTTATAATAAAGCTAAAATTTTAACGATAACATTTAAGCATATGCGTTATATTTCTTCTTGAAACCACGTGTTTAAAAAAAAACACCCTTTACACTTGTATAATTTGTAGTACAATTGAAGACTCGTTGGTACCGTGGTGCTCTCAATGTAGTTTTTGTCGAATTTACTGCCATTTGTCAGAATAGTTTTTTTTTATCAAAATAAAAAAATAATAATAAAACTTTAATTTACTGATGCAAATCTATTAGCTAGACCCAGTTACGAAACGGATCAAAATTAAACTTTACGGTCAATGTACAGGGTTTTCCATTAAGGACATAACAATTTTATATATAAGTAAAGTACACAATATTTAAGAAATAGAGTTTAAATTTATGTCAGCTGTAGGGCAAATGTAGCATTTCAAGAAAGACATTCGATTTTGGTCATATGACCACCATGAGCCCGCGTACAGCGATCTATTCTTTGGACCCAATTTTCCACCATTTCGAGCAAAACGTTGTCAATTTCGCGTTGGATGTTGTCCCTGAGCTCGTCTAAAGTTGTTTGCTTGTTGGCATATACCAATGACTTGATGTGGCCCCATAAAAAGTAATCTAATGGCGTTAAATCACATAAACGAGTTGGCCATTCGACCGGACCATTTCACCGAATTAGCCTTTCAGTAAATCGATTGCAAGGCGTGGCGAGTGGCACCATCTTCTTGAAACCACATAAGCTCATGACAACGATAGCGCTCTCCATTGACGGTAACATGACGATTGTTGTTATCGACGAAAAAATACGGCCCAATCACATCTCCGGCATGAAAACCACACCACACAGTAATTTTTTGCAGATGCAATTGTGTCTCTTGACGCACACGAGGGTCAAGACAAAACCACTCAGCCAGAAATGTGCTTAATCTTAGAAGTACAACGATTTGGTTGCAGAAAAGGAGTTCCGGTTGCAATAACTAAATGTTTGTAGTCGTAATGGATATTCGGCTCGAAATACCAAATGATGATAAATATGATCATAAGAGTGTGTCAATTTGTAAGGACAAACTTTTGGCAATATTATGTCATCGATTTTTCGATAGCTTTTGGCATGAGGAAACTATGAGGTATCAAAACAAAGCACTCAAATTTTTTGAGGTTTTTTTAGTAGATTATAAAAAACAATAATTTTATTTAAACATTACTTTTCCAAGGTGGCATACGATACATACAAATATACATTGCCACATACAATGGAATATAACATGTGAGCGCTTCAGAATAGACATACAAGTGATTCGATTTTCTCAAAAGCTTTCGATGGCCAAATATCGATTGCTAAATCGACCCGCCCTAATGATCTTAGCACTGCACGGACACGACTGTGGGTTGTGGCAACCAATAGTTTTGCAAACATTTTGTTGTTGAAACAAGTTATTAGTGATGACCATAACCAAAAACTGGTTGTTTCATGGAATTTTTTTAAAATAAAGGGTGATCCATCTAGAAAAAATATAAAAATTCAAATCAAGTGTGGAATCTTTATTGGTAATTTGAAAGGACATTTTATGGCATTTATTTTTTTAATATATTTTCCTTCAAATGTTGGCCGCAACTACGCCTTAAGGTTTTCCATTTTGAGAGTCTAATTTTGGATGACTCGTTCGAGCATTTTGACCGGTATGACTTTAATGACACGCGTAATGTTGGCTTTCAAAACCTGAATCGTAGCTGGTTTGTCAGCATAGACTTTGGACTTTACCTAACCGCAAAGAAAATTGCCTAAAAGTGTGATATCACTCGATCTAGGTGGCCAACTTATCTGGCCAAAACGTGAGATTAGCTACTATTCGAAATGACCTCTCAATAGATCAATTGTTTGATGAGATGTATGGCAAGTGACACCGTCCTGTTGAAACCAAGTGTCGTCGAGAATACGAGCTTCAATTTCAGGTAGCAAAAAGTCAAACATCATGGCGCGATAGCGAGCACCATTCACGGTTAAGTGCAGGCCTTCACGATTTTTTAAAAAAATATGGATGGGTGATTTCACCACCATATAAATCGCACCAAACCGTGGTTTTCTCTGGGTATAATGGCACCTCTTGAACCTCTTCTTGTTTCTCTTCAGCTCAAATGCGGCAATTTTGTTTATTGTTTTTGTCGTTGAGTCAGAAATGAGCCTCATCACTGAACAAAATTTTGGTCGAAAACACCGGATCTTCCCGTTTCTCTCCAAACGCTCATTTCCTTGATTTGAATTTTTATATAATTTTTGTTGTTCTGAAAAAATACCTCTAGATGGATCACCCTATAGATTATTTCGATTATTACTGACTTTAAGCAAATCGATTAGCCACAGGTGTTTTTTTCAGTAAAAATCATCCATAATCTTTTTCACTTTTTCCTCGTCATGGCCCTCCTTATGAGAGCTTGAAGTGCTTTAAATGTGAAAGCAAACAATTTTTAATTGTTTTCGTTGGAAAAGTTTGGCATGCGGATTTTTAGATCCAAAAATTCTCTTCTAAAGGTTTGAAAACTTTGTATGTTGCACCGATACCACAGTTCCAAAACCGAAAAAGTACAGAGCACCAACTAACATTCAGCAGTACTGATGGAATATTTTCGAGGTGCCTGTAACCTTGATCATCCGGATGGAAAAACAAATCGGTTGCGGCAACGAATCTGTTCGCTGTGTGTAGCATGTAAATTTTGGGCATGATCGGGTGTAATTTTTGGCATCATCAGGGAGGGACCTTAGTGTGAAAGCTATTTGAAAACTTTGACCCATATTAAAACCTGAATCAATCTGCTAGATTTTTAGTGAACCACTGTGCAACATCAAAACAAAACAACATTATTCGAACTTGAAAAAATGGTAAAAATTCCCGCTTGACCTAAAGAGCTTTGTAAGGGAAAAAAGTTTCATTGCAATCTCTTATAAATATTTATAACAACTCATGTTAGACTGCTGAGAAAAACTTGAATGAAACATAATACGAATTTTTGTTCCTCTGACTAATTCTAACCCCAGATATTCGCAAAGAAAGCACCACTTCGGAGATTAACATAACCTCATAATTATGGCAAACGTGTTGCTTCCTTTGCGCTTCAGCGCCATAAATCCGAGGGTGGAAAGTGGGCACTATAAGCGTAATGAACTCTAAAGTGAGTGTATGTGTGTGTGTGTGTTGGAGAAGTCATTATCCGGAGTACAAACAATCTCAAATCCACTCACACACAGACAAAGATTTATGTGGTTTTTATTGCATATTAATTATTTTAACCTTTCGTTCTTAAAAGCCACTGAGATGGCTGGAAGGATGTCGCTGAAATACGAACAGAGAATGACGTGTGTCGAATGTAAGGGGGCGGTCGGTCTCACATGCGTCGAACTGCACAGTTTGAAGTTAATGCAGAATAAATTGTATATTGATGGCTTAATGTAGAAAGGTCATAACTTAATTTCTCGTTTCTTTATAGAAGGATGTAAAAAACTTGACGAAAATAAAAAACTGTAGTCATTAACAAATTATATAGTAAAGCTTATTTTTTAAACAATTACGAGGACGGTTCGGAAACTTCTTAGCCTAGCACAAAAAGCGCGGTATAAACAGAAAAACATAAAAAGTTAAGTGTTTTGGAAACTACCATCCTTGCTATGAACACATGTTAAATTTTGTTTCGATCTGGCAACTCCTTCATATAGAAACAGGTGTTCACAAAAGACGCATCCGCGATTTTTGTTACAATGGAAAAATTAGAAATGCGTGGTGTCATTAAATATTTACATAAAAAAGGTTTATCGGGACAAGAAATTCATAATGATATGGTGAAAGTGCTCCTTCATAAAAAATTGGGTTGCTGAATTTAAACGTGGTCGTACAAGCATTGAAGATGAACCACGTAGTGGACGTCCAAAAACAGCAACAACAACAGAAATTGTAGCCAAAGTGCATAATATGGTATTAAATGATCGACGAATAAAAGTGATCGACGAAAAAATAGCTAATATCATGGGCATCTCAAATGATCGAGTCCATTTAATTTTGCATGAAGAACTACAGATGAAAAGGCTTTCTGCAAGATGGGTGCCGCACTTATTAACAGTCGACCAAAAACGCATAAAAATGAACATTTCTCAAGTTTGTTTGGATCGTTTTCAGCGAAATAAAATGGATTTTAAGCGTCGTTTCATAACTGTGGATGAGACATGGATCCACCACTATACTCCAGAGACAAAAGAACAATCCAAACAATGGACTGAAGCTGGAGGAAGTGCCCCAAAGAAGGCAAAAACAATTCAATCGGCTGGTAAGGTTATGGCAACGGGTTTTTGGGACTTCAAATGTATTTTATTGATTGACTATCTGCAAAAGGGTAAAACAATAAATTCAGAGTACTATTGCAACCTTTTAGATCAATTAAATGTACAAATTCGAGAAAAACGTCCTGGCTTACAACACAAAAAAATAATTTTTCATCAAGACAATGCACCAGCGCACAAGAGTGTTTTAACAGTAACTAAAATCAACGAATTAAAGTACGAGTTGCTTGACCACCCACCTTATTCTCCTGATTTAGCTCCCAGTGACTTTTACCTGTTCCCAAATCTAAAAAAATTCCTTGCTGGCAAGCGTTTTACCTCAAATGAAGATGCAATTACAGTTGTAAACCACTATTTTGAAGACCTTGAGGAAAACTATTTTAATCAAGGGCTAGAATAGCTAGACAAGCGTTGGACTAAGTGTATTGAAGTTTCAGGAGATTATATTGAAAAATAAAAATATTTTTGAAAAACTAACTATGTATTCTCTTTCATTGATAGGCTAAGAACTCTCCGAACCGCCCTCGTAACATATATAAAAATTTCGTTTCCGTAATCTATTTACACCTTCACCACACTGTGGTTCAGGCGTTTTATGAGTTTTTGCTGGTAGTAACCGCCAAAAAAAAGTGTGCTTGACCCATTAAAAAGAACCGATCGAGAAATTAAGCCTTGTCCGTCGGTCCATTCGTACTTGTAATCAAAGTCTAGGTCGCCAATATGAACCGATCTTGATAAAACATTCCACATTATTTCGTTTTCGGCTAATGACGGTTGGTATTAGGAAAAATCGTTCCAAGTTCTTATATAAGTATAGCCCCCGGGATTTAACCGACCTATCAGCGGCAAACTTCATCAGATTTGAACGAAATTTGGTTTGTACGAGTAGTGTTGTTGTGGACATAAGATAAAATTTGCTTACAAAAGACCAAATCGGTCCATACAAATGTTCCTCCCGATTGAGGCCATAACGAATCTATCAGCAGTAAATTTGGCTTGTGGCATTATTTGGGACACAGGATAAACATTGCTGATAACAGACCTGATCGTTCCAAACCATGATATAGCTCTTGTACAAATGTACCTCACGATTAGAAATCTTACTAGGATTATATATATTAAGACTAAAAGTCGACTTTTCGACTTATACAAAAAAAATCAAAAGTCGACCTTTAGACTTTTTAGAATTAAAAATTGAATTAAAACCGCCTTTTCGACTTTTTTCTTTTGGGACATGAAAATGCAATATTTTGAAAAAAACACTATTCTTTGTATATTTATTTAAAAAATACGAGAGATTAAACTACGAGGGCGACCGCAAAAGTATCTGGCCTAACATAAAAAGAACTGTTTTTGGAATTATTATTATTTATTTTTCAACATAATCTCCTTCCAACTCAATACACTTCATTAAACGTTTTTCAAGTTTTTTAATTCCATTCGAAAAATAAGATTTTTTAAGACCTTAAAAATATGCCTCAGTTTCAGCAATAACCTCGTTATTGGACGAAAATTTTTTGCCACCGAGAATTTTTTTAAATTTGGAAACAAGAAATAATCAAAAGGAGCTAAATCTGGACTATATGGAGGATGCTGAGCAATTTCAAATCGTAATTCGGCTAGTTTTTGTTGAGTTAAAAATGCAGTATGTAAAGGAGCATTATCTTGATGAAAAAGAACTTCTTTTTCGAAATGCGGTCGTTTTATCTTGATTTCTTCACTCAACCGATCCAATAATGCACAATAATATTCACTATTTATAGTTTTTCCTTTCTCAAGATAATCAATAAATATTATAACCCTTGCATCCAAAAATACTGTGGCCATTACTTTTCCTGCTGACTTAACAGTTTTCGCCTGCTTGGGACCACTTTTACCAGCTTCTATCCATTGTTTTGACTGTTCTTTGCATTCGGGGATGTAGTGATGGATCCATGTTTCATCAACAGTTATGAATCGGCGCAAGAACTCTATTGGATTACGCTGATAAATCGCTAAAGGGTCCTCGGAGTTGGTTCAACGGACGATTTCTTGGGGCAAAGTCAACAAACGCGGCACCCATCTTGCGGATAGCTTTTTCATGTGGAGTTCATCATGTAAAATACTCCAAACTTGTTTTCGTGTATTTTAACAATATCAGCAAGTTCTCTGAGCTTCATTCGTCTATCTTTAGTCACTTCATTAAATATGTTTCTAATGTTTTTAATAGTAGTAGCAGTTTTCGGTCTTCCAGAGCGATGTTCATCTTCCGTACTTGAACGACCCATTTTAAATTGTTGAACCCAGGATTTCACGGTGGAGTATGATGGTGCATTATCACCATGAACAGAATCTAATTCATCTTTGATTAATTGTGGCGAATAACCTTTCATATAAAAGTGTTTAATTACCGCACGAAACTCTTTATTTTCCATTTTTCAAAAATTATAAAACTTGTTTACTTCAATCACCTGTAACAAAGCGGTGTTATTTTAGTTTGGCAATGTTATTGATACGATTCTAACGAATCTGTATTGTTTAAATGGGCGATATGTTACTCTAATACACTCAGAAATCAGGTATGTTTGGTGTGACAATATTCGCAGAGCATGACACTACCCTGCCAACGTTTTCTATCGCGGAAGTGACTAAGAAGTGGCGTTAGGAAGTTAAAATTCATCGTCTGCGATACCATTTTCTTATCGCGGAAGTGTCTTCCGTATAAAGAAGTTGTACCCCCCGGAAGTAACTTCCAGAAGCCACTTCTGCGTAACTATAAAGAGTCACTTCTTAGTGTCTCCTTGGGAGTGACTTCTGAGTGCCTTCGTGGAAGTCACTTCTTAGTGTCTTCTATGACGAAACATCATAACATGAAAACATTTGAACGGAAACACTGGGTTCGCAACTTTCTTCAATATGACCTGCATCAATTATTTTTTTTTATTACATTTTTACCACTGGTTGTACTCCCATATATATTTGTTATTATTTTATTTGCTTCTCTTTTGCTTTTTATTTTTTTTTTGCATTTACAGAAAATTCACTCATATTGTGGGATAAAAAATATGTAAAAACTACAACAATAACAATTACAAAACCACACTTTATCACTGACCGATCAGAGCAAAAGACAAAATACCAAAAATCTCGATGATGTCTAAAAACTTATTTTTTGCATCGTTCTCATTTCTTCTAATTGTTTTCGCGGTCTCTGCGACTGCAGAAGTGAATAATTTTGTTTTTGTTTAATATGTCCATAACGGCACATGTGATTTTCGGCTGGTGTTGTAAACAACAAACAATTTTCCAATTATATGTAAATTGTTATTGTAAAATTCAAACTATCTTCCAACTATCGTCTGGAAGTGACTAAAGCGAAACGCATTAGACGATGGACGATGAAAGAAACTTCCAAATGTTGGGAGGGTATTGTTGGGCATGTGGTTGTGGCATAACATTATTATGATCTTCACAACTGTAGTATGATTCACACGCATGATCCCTAAAACCATATTTGGATCTTTGCAACCTTAGGATGTTTCATATACAGCCATAGTATGATCCTTACAACCATAGTATGATTGGGTTATGTTGTTATTGAACAATAGAAATTTGTGTTAAGTAAATTACAGACAACTTGCGAAAACGTGAGCTATTTATTGTTGAGGGTGTTCAGGTTTGCGATTTCGATCACATTTTCGAATCCTAAATTTTTTGTTAGTGCTGTTTTATTACTGAAAAAAACTTTTATTAATAAACTTCTTTAATAAACTTCTTCTATAAATTAATACCTTGTATCCTAATAACAAATATTTTATTGAATACAAAAAACTCATATTGAAAAAATAATTTTGTGAACAAAAAAAAAGTCGTTGTCCAACGGATGGAAAAATGGAGAGCTATGTGTAGACAATACTCGTATGGCGTTCATGTTTCTGAAACGTTCATGTCTTACAATGTTCAAGTTTCCGTGAATTGACTGTATTTAAAATTACAAAACAATTAGTTCATGGTCAGATTTGACTGCATGTTTCTATTGAACATTGCATTCGTAGAAACCAAAAAGTAATTTTAAAAGCAATCAAAAAGATTTTTAGTTGCAAGCAGGGGCACTGCAGTGTCTGTGAACCCTACTTTACCATCCTCAGCCCCTAAGCAACGAATGTGATTAGACCATAATCAATGTCTGTACACTTAACTGCAGGCAGGTTCTTAATGGACGAGAAACAGCTGGCTGTAGATATTTTACCAAACAAAATAAACACTTTTAGTACAAATAACATATTATTGTTGCTGTAACCACATAGAAACCATATCTTTTCTCTGCGTATAGGAAGGGGAGACCAATTCGAAGATATTACGTTTGTTGAGTGGTGAGGTAAACCTTGCCCGACTTTACACGTTTGTTTTATAAAGTTTGATTCATTTTTAGGTCGAGACACAATGTTATGCCAAATGTTTATGAGATATGGTATTGCAAAGATCGCATTTGTATGGTTTGTGCTGTTTGTTACATTTTAACATAAGGTGTGACAGCGCATAGAGAAAGGGACCTAAGGGTAAAAAAAAATCAATTTTCATTTTTTTTTTCTTTTTTTGATGTGAACGACATCTGAGCATCGGATGAGAACGATACCATGCCCCAAAAGTGTTCCCTCCCAAAGATATGCGCGTTTTATGAAAGTGAAGTCGACGATTCTAAGCGCAAATAGAAAGGGATCTAATCTTTAAAATGGCTCTCCTGAACAAAACTGGTTTTTAACCTTCCCTTTCTATTTTGCGCGTCACATATATATATTTTTTCAGATATCTTTGAGTTGATTTTCGACTTTTGGGTATAAAAAGGCCAAGTCGACTTTTTGCTTTTAAAAAATCGACTGTTTTGTAACTTTTTTGGAGTTTTCGATTTTTCTATTTTAACTTCAAAATATGTTAATGCCTTCTAAACAATAAGTATTGCTTAAATTTATTATGCGCTTTCATTTTTTTTCGCCGATTGAGAAACCAAAAACCGACATTCCCGTTTTTATGTCCAAACACTATAGCAAGACCCCGGGCAAACCGACATGTCGTTTATTTTATAGCTATTTTTGAGAAACCGACTGTCGGATTTAGGCATAAAAACCGGAATGTCGTTTATACGTTTTTCTCCCTAGTCTAATTTCACCTAATTACAGTGTATGATCATACACGCAGAAAAAAGTATGGTTGTGGTGGCAATATTCAAAGAGGATAATACTATTGTTGGGTATATTGTTGTGGTACAACAATATTATGATCCTCACAACAATAGTATGATTCAAAAACAACCATACTATGATCCTCACAACAATAGTATGATTCACACACAACTATACTATGATCCCCAAAACCATAGTATGATTCACACTCAACCATACTATGATCTCCATAACAATAGAATGATCCTCACAACCATAGTATGTTTCACATACAACCATAGTATGATCCTCACAACCATAGTATGATTCGCACGCAACCATGTTATGATCCCTACAACCATAGTATGATCACAAACATTTACACTATGATCCCCAATATAATTTATTAGAATTTGTTTAAGTTGTCGACAATAGATTTGATCCCCAATATTTTTATTAGAATTGGTTTAAGTTGACAACAATAGATTTGAATTATTTAAATTATTCAAAAATACATTAAACTCAAAATAATAGGAGTGATTTATTTCACAGTAGAAATAATAAGTTTAAATAAACGTAAGCGTTTTTATTAAAAATATTTCAGTTAAACAAAGCCAAAGCAGCTTGTTTCAAAAATTTTAATTTCGATAAAAATACTATTATTATATTAGATCCGTACCAATAACATTTGTTTTTAAAAGCATATTTAAATGAAGAAAAATTACAATCATACAGTATTAGTGCCGTAATCATATTATTGTTAACATAAAACTCAAAACACAATACTTTTGTCGCACCAACCATATGTATATATCCATATTTTCATTTTTAAATTTGGCAATAACACTATTGTTACATTTCAACAATATTTATATTGCAGCAATTATACTTTGTCAAAAATAATTCAGTTAACAATGCTATGGTTGCGACGAACATACTTATATTGCGGAGAACATATTATTATTGCAGTGACCATGTCGTAACCATGCTTTTTCTCTGCGTGTAAGCCATCATTCAGGATCCAAGCTTAATTCATTTGAAAGCTATCGCGACAAAACTTACCCCCTCTCACGATTGCAGGAACATTTCTTAGCATAAACACTTGTGGACACACAATTAAGTCACTTGAAAGATTTGATGTAATACAAAGGAAAAACTATATATTTTCTCTAGAGTGAGCAAAAATTACCATTTATTCACTTAAATTAATACTTTTTAACTAGAATTAGTACAAAATCATAAAAAAGGCTTTATATTTTTTAATTTTATCCACGTTTTTAAATTCATATTGCATTTTGTGTGGACAAATAATAAAGTCATTTGGAAAACAAAATGTATTTAAATATAGACATGGTATATTGTACCATCAGTATTTGGTACGATATCCTTTTTGATGGATTATTTCGGCACATCTGTTCGGCATTGTTTTAACTAGAGCTAAGCATTGGTAAGAAGTTATTTTATTCCATTCCTTTTGAATAATCTTCCACCAATCCACATTTTTTGTTGGTTTTTTGGTGCTATTACACGCAGAGAAAATATATGGTTACTATATGGTCACCGCAACAATAGTATGTTCTCTACAATAAAAGCATGTTCGTCGCAACCATAGTATTGTTTTTTGAATTTAATTTTGACCATAGTATGATTGCAATTACATGTTAGAAATGAAAATATGGTTGTAGCAACCATATAAACATGGTTGGTGCAACCAAAGTATTGTTGTTTTAAATTTACGTTAACAATAATATGATTACGGCAATCATACAGCATGGTTGCGACTATGAACATAACAAAACTGGTTTTAAAGAACATACATGGATGTGTTTTTTTGATATACCAAAAAACTACATACACACGATGCAGTGAATGGATGCTGTCCTTTAAAAAAAACACAGCAATCGGAATGTATTTCGAGGGATTTTTATTGTGTTTACTTTGTTCGGTGAAATAACCTAATACCGACTGGTTAACGTTTATTTAAAATCTGCCTGCACTTAAGTATATAGTCATTGATCATGGTTTCATCACATTCATTACTTGGGGTCTGGGGATGGGGAAGTAGCATTTACCCCTGCTAAAACTAAAAGTATTTTCAACTGCCGTTGGAATTAATAATTTTGTTTCTTGAATGAAATTTTCAATTAAAACATGGCCTCAAATCTGGCTATCAACTAAGTGTAATGCGACTTAAAATATTTTGCTTGGTAAAAATCTCTAATTTTAAATAACAACTTTACCCAATCCTAATAAATAATTTTGGTGATCATAGTATGGTTGAGTGAATCATACTATAAATGTTGGGATAATAGTATGGTGGAGTGTGAATCATACTATGGTTGTGAGGATCATACTATGGGTGTATGAGAAACATGCTATAGTTGTGAGGATCATAATATGGTTGTGGAGATAATAGTAAGGTTGAGTGTGAATCATACTATTGTTGTGAGGAGTATAGTATGGCTGTGTGAATCATACTATGGTTGTGGGGACTATAGTATGACTACGTGTAAATCATACTATTGTTGTGAGGATCATAATATTGTTGTGCCACAACCATACACCCAACAATAGTATAATCCCCTTCGAATATTGTCACCCCAACCATACTTTTTTCTGCGTGTAGCCTTTTTATAATTCCCCACAGATTTTCTTTGAGGTTTTTATCGGGGCTTTGCGCTGGCCATTCCAAAACTTTTATTTGTTTCTCTTGCATTGTGTATTTTAGTCGGACCTTTTCTTACGGTTCTTGCTGATATTTCGATATTGTGATCTGACTCCATCCATGATTCACACCTAACCATACTATGATCCCCAAAATTATTTATTAGGATTGGTTATTGTTGGTTATTGTATTTAAAAAAAAATACGCACACACATACATGTATGCTCTATAAAACCTGTTTTGTTATGTCCATAGTCGCATTCATACTGTATGATTGCCGTAATCAAATTTATTGTTAACGTAAATTTTAAATAACAATACTTTTGTTGCACCAACCATGTTTATATGGTAGCTACAACCATATTTTTATTTCTAAATTTGTCAATAATACTATTGTTAAATTTCAACAATATCAATATCGTCGCAATCATACTATTGTCAAAATTAAATTCAAAAAACAATACTATGGTTGCGGCGAACATGCTTTTATTGTAGAGAACATATTATTGTTGCGGTGATCATAGTGTAACCATATCTTTTCTCTGCGTGTATACTTATATGTGACGCGCAAAATAGAAAGGGACCTAAGGCTAAAAACCAGTTTTGTTCAGGAGAGCCATTTTAAAGATTAGGTCCCTTTCTATTTGCGCTTAGAATCGTCGACTTCACTTTCATAAAACGCGCATATCTCTGGGAGGGAACACATTTGGGGCATAGGATCGGTCTCATTCGATGCTCAGATGTTGTCCACATCAAAAAATAAAAAAAATGAAAATTGATTTTTTTACCCTTAGGTCCCTTTCTCTATGCGCTGTCACACATATATATATTTGCCAATTAGTCCATTTGTCTAAAATCCTTTTCGCGCTTGCCAGTTTTTCGAACAAAGCCCGACCTTCCTATATAAGGAGAAATTATTTCACTTTTAAAACCCCACTAGTTTGGATATGGATGTGAATCCAACCGAGTTTTTTGGTTACTATGACTAAATGTATTACAAATTTTATCAATTTAACTAAAATTCGTTATTATTCAGTGAATTAGGTAGTTATTACAACATAAAAATAAGATGGTTCATGGCATTATCAGAATTCATTTGAAGTTAAATTCGGTTGCAGCATCGAAATATTTTTCTGTGTGCAAATTATAATGCATTTGATCTGTGTTTAATGTTCTATAACTCTCAAACCAAAAAATGTATAACATGAGGACTTTGTAACACTAGGAGCATAATCTTCACGGCACCCTCGTATAATAGAAGAGGATATTTATTGCATGTACAACTATTTACGCCTTATTTATTTAACAATAGGGGTTGTTGCTATTGTATACACACACACTAACAAAAATTCATCCCGACCTGCAATCGTGTACAACTAACGTAGAACGTAACGGGGGCGTCATTTTACGCTGCACCTCAGCTCTCATAACTCACACAAAACGACGACGACGCTTTACGTCTCCATCCATTTTCTTAACATGTCAGACGACGACACGAATTTATGCGACGGCGACACCATTTTGGCAAGCAAGTCCTTGCATGCCTGGCAGACGTTTGTTGTTGGTGCATGGGTAAATATTACAATAATTATAAATAATTCGTTATTATTATGAATGAATGTGCGCTTAAAATTGTCAATGGCATAAGTGAGTGTGTGTGTGTGAGTGTTTATTTATATTCGTCGTCATAGTCGTAGAGTCGAGTAGCAGTTACTATCGCTTCGTCGTTCTAGTTGTTGTTGCTGTTGCTGTTCGTACTCACCACATCCATAGTCGTCGTTGTTGTTGACTTCAGCACTCGAAGTTCGGCAGTGAATGTATTAAAATGTTTGTAATTGGTTTACTGCGTGCTCTTAACAACAGCCAACCAAAAAACCGTAACAATGCCCTACCAACAAATGAAAATGTAACACCGCTCATTCTTCTCAACCCAACCGCGAGCGCTCTCTCTCTAGCACACACAAGGTCTTTCACTCATTCACACAGTGGTGTGTATTTGTATTGTTGCGAGTGAATGTTTGTGTAGTGAGGGGGCACACTCATACTCCACCATATCGTATTGTTCCTTCGAGGCTATACCAACACAGCGACAACAGCGAAGCGAGTTACTACTACACTAGCTAGCAGACTGCATAGTGTCGGGGAAGGCGTACATTACACGTAAACTAAAGTTCAAGCCTACGCGACGTGACTGCCATTCGGAATCAATTTGCTTGATTACCTTCATCATCGTGCACATGTGCATCGTCTCGTTCTCTAAGCCAGTCAAGCCATTGTTAGTGTGTATACCTGTATGGAATGCCTGACTGTCTGCCAGTTCTAAAGAAGATCCTTAACTTTACACTGAGCGTGAGTGAGCGTGCGTGCGTGTGTGTGTGGCTGTTGTGGTTGTAATGGTTCTTCTTTGATGTTGAATATCATCAGGATACAAATCAGGAATCATCTCTAATAACATTTAATGTATGTTTGTGTGGGCAAGTGCGAAATGGGGGAAGAAAAGAGAGCAGCCGCAGCAACAACAACACCGACAAATACTGCGTGCATTGTTTAATTTGTATCTGATGTTGCAGATTTGCTTTTGCTCCTTTTCCGCTTGTGGGAACAGCCCAGAGACGAGGGTTAAATGGCATTAGCCTGCATACACAAGGTTAAAATAGGCTGGCTGAGTGGTATTAGTTCGGGTTAGCTGGGTAAGGAGTTAATTGTTTATTTGGCGATTTTGAAATGGCCTCTTTTCTTCGCTGCATTTAGGGATGTCGATCGGAAAACATTCATTGTTACGTACTATGTACATACATATATGGCAGATGTTGCAGTGCTGCCAACTCCAGAGTTAAATCGCTTTTTATTTTCAGTTACAGGTTTTTTCAGTTTTACAGGTTTATTTCTTGGCAAATGTTTGCATTTACACAACATATTTGAGCCACCTCCACTGTTAATTGCAGCGATCGAGTGCCAATCTCAATCCTCTAATAAAACTTCTACAGTAGTTTTGACTTATCAGCAGACGCACAGTGGGGTATTTGACTACCACACGCAAAGAAAAAATATGGTTACTATATTGTCACGGCAACAATAATATGTTCTCTGCCATAATAGTATGTTCATCGCAACCATAGTATTGTTTCTTGAATTTCATGTTGATAATAGTATGATTGCGAAAATATCAATATTGTTGAAATGTAACAATAGTATTATTGCCAAATTTTAAAATGAAACGATAGTTGCAGCAACAATATAAATATAAATTGTACGACAAAAGTATTGAGTTTTATGTTAACAATAATATGATTACAGCATTTTTTTCTAATTTGAGTATGTGTTTTACAACAATGTTATTGTTACGGATATTATGAAATAATAATAGGAATTAAAATTTTCCAAACAAACTGCTTTGGATTTGTTTAACTGAAATATTTTGAATAAAAACACTTACGTTTTTTTAAATGGATTTTTTCTACTGTTTAATAAACACTCCTTTTGTTTTAAATTTAATGTATTTTTAATTTATTTACTTAATAAAAATATGTATTGTTGACAAAATAACGCAATCGTAATAAACAATTTTGATGACCATAGTATGGTTAAATGGAATCATACTATGGTTGCGTGTGGCCCACACTATGGTTGTTAGGATCATACTATGGTTGTATGTCGAACATACTATTGTTGTGAGGATCATAGTATGGTTTTGTGTTAATCATACTATTGTTGTGCCACAACCATATATCCAACAATAGTATGATACCCTTCGAATATTGTCACCCCAACCATACTATTTTCTACGTGCATAACGGCGCTTAATTGAAAAATGAAAATAGATATTTCCGATTATATATTGGTACTCCATAATTGTATACAAAATTCTACATTACTAATTGATAGAATGGATAAGATATGTTGTTTGCTTCTTCTTCTTCTGTATTCCGTCAAAAATGGAAAATTTTCGATTTTCTCTCAGAAAGTGACATTTCAGTTGTTTCAAGTGACAATTTTTTCTATTCAATCATTCGAAAACAATATTATTGCTATGGAATCTTCAACTTCAGGTGTTTTAGAACAAATATACTTATCGGTTGTCAGTATGTAGTATAAGTATTTTTAATTATTTTTGTAAAAACATTCCAAATTTAAGGCATTTTTAGTATATTTGTAGATTTTTAAAAGGGTACCGGACAAAACCCCCCAAAAAATTTATAGATATATATAATAGAATGTATGTACTTATATAATTAAGAAAATCATCTTGAGCATTTTTGCGCCAATTCATGTATTTACAGATTTTCTAAAAATATGTACGAGGGCGGTTCGGAAAGTTCTTAGCCTATCAATGAAAGAGAATAGTTAGTTTTTCAAAAATATTTTTATTTTTCAATACAATCTCCTGAAACATCAATACACTTAGTCCAACCCTTATCTAGCAATTCTATCCCTTGATTAAAATAGTTTTCCTCAAGGTCTTCAAAATATTTTTTTAGATTTGGGAACAGGTAAAAGTCACTGGGAGCTAAATCAAGAGAATGAGGTGGGTGGTCAAGCAACTCGTACTTTAATTCGTTGATTTTAGCCATTGTTAAAACCGTTGCCATAACCTTACCAGCCGATTGAATTGTTTTTGCCTTCTTTGGGGCACTTCCTCCAGCTTCAGTCCATTGTTTGGATTGTTCTTTTGTCTCTGGAGTATAGTGGTGGATCCAAGTCCCATCAACAGTTAAGAAACGACGCTTAAAATCCATTTTATTTCGCTGAAAACGATCCAAACAAGCTTGAGAAATGTTCATTCTTATGCGTTTTTGGTCGACTGTTAACAAGTGCGGCACCACATCTTGCAGAGGGTTTTTCATCTGTAGTTCTTCATGCAAAATTAAATGGACTCGATCATTTGAGATTCCCATGATATTAGCTATTTCACGCACTTTTATTCGTCGATCATTTAATACCATATCATGCACTTTGGCTACAATTTCTGTTGTTGTTGCTGTTTTTGGACGTCCACTACGTGGTTAATCTTCAATGCTTGTACGACCACGTTTAAATTCAGCAACCCAATTTTTTACTGTTGCATATGAAGGAGCACTTTCACCTAACATATTCACCATATCATTATGAATTTCTTGTCCCGATAAACTTTTTTTAATTAAATATTTAATGACACCACGCATTTCTAATTTTTCCATTGTAAAAAAATCGCGGATGCGTCTTTTGTTTCTATATGAAGAAGTTGCCAGATCGAAACAAAATTTAACATGTGTTCATAGCATAGATGGAAGTTTCCAAAACATTTAACTTTTTTCTGTTTATACCGCGCTTTTTGTGCTAGGCTAAGAAGTTTCCGACCTCGTAGTCAAAATGTAGAAAATTAACAGTGACTATTTATTGTGTTTACATTTAAATCCTTGGACAGATTGCAAATAAATAAATTAAAAAACATTTAAATCGTTGTTGTATATATTGTTATTGTTATCTATATTTGTAACTAACGGTGCATTACCTTGCACCATAAAGCAATTATTTTTTTATTTCATATTAACAATAAAATGATCACGATAACTATTTTAAAGATTTTTTGTTAAATATAATTTCGGTGTCAATATTCGGTGATATTTTTAACTCTGCCATTATAGATTATTTATTTATTATTTATTATTTTTAAGTACAAAGCAAAAGTGACAATTAAAACGTTATATTCCAAATGGAATATATAAAGATTTAACCCCGTTTTCTTTTCACAGCAACATTAATAATTTTACTAATACCATTGAGTTATAAAGCAAAAAATTTTCAATCTTATAAAATAATTTACTTAGTAGTTCTTTAATAAAAATATAAAAATATTATATAATAAAAATATAGCTTTTATTACATTTGTTCATAACTAATAGAAAAGTATTACATAACACAATGTTAGCAACTTTATTCTCTTGTTAGTTTGAATTTAAAATCAAGTTACGGCCAACATACTTACTTTATATAATAATTTTTTGTTGAAATATCTGTAAGGCTTTAAGAAGCCGGTCAAATGTTTGGGGATTGTATAGTATTTACAGCGTCCATATTATATATCATGGTCGAGGCAATATTTTAGTATCTGAGGGGTTTGCATTCACAGACTTATATTGATATAGGCCTTAAGTTGGTTGAAAAGATTTTTTCGGCTGTCGGTTTTTAATTTTTTTACCCATATCTCGGCCGATTTAAGTGCAATTAACGTTAAGGTGGACTGTCGGTTTTTAATTTTTTTATCCATTTCTCGGCCGATTTAAGTGCAATTAACGTTTAAGTGGACCTCATTGAGGGCTATAATATTGATATTTTAAGGTCAGGCGTGAGAAATACACATAGGAAGTTATAGCACAATATTGGATGTAAATATATATTTTTGAAATACTATAATTCATATTGTCGCCAGTTGATAACCGAATTTAATAAAATTAACTGCACTAGACAGAACTTAGTTAGGGCTATCAAATTGATCTCTGAAGGCTCCACGTGGGATATACATATCAGGAGTTATAGCCCGATATCTGCCGTAAATGTGTTTTTTCGACGAATTGTCGCCGATAGTTAGGCCATTTGAATTTCGATTTTGATTAAATTAAGTGCAAAGGACGCAGATTGTTGAGGGCTATAATTTTTGCATTTAAAGGTGTCACGTGAAATGCATACATCGGAAATTTTAGCCCAATATACGAGGGCGACCGCAAAAGTAACTGGCCTAACATAAAAAGAACCGTTTTTTGGAATTATTATTATTTATTTTTCAACATAATCTCCTTCCAACTCAATACACTTCATTAAACGTTTTAAAGTTTTTAAACTCCACCCGAAAAATAAGATTTTTCAAGACCTTCAATATATGCCTCAGTTTCAGCAATAACCTCGCTATTGGATGAAACTTTTTTTGCCACCGAGAATTTTTTTTAAATTTGGAAACAAGAAATAATTAGTCCAAGCTAAATCTGGACTATATGGTGGTTGCGGAGTAATTTCAAATCGTAATTCGGCCAGATTTTGTTGAGTTAAAAATGCAGTGTGTGAAGGAGCATTATCTTGATGAAAAAGAACTTCTTTTTCCAAATGCGGTCGTTTTATCTTGATTTCTTCACTCAACCGATCCAATAATGCACAATAATATTCACTATTTATAGTTTTTCCTTTCTCAAGATAATCAATAAATATTATAACCCTTGCATCCCAAAATACTGTGGCCATTACTTTTCCTGCTGACTTAACAGTTTTCGCCTTCTTGGGACCACTTTTACCAGCTTCTATCCATTGTTTTGACTGTTCTTTGCATTCTGGGATGTAGTGATGGATCCATGTTTCATCAACTGTTATGAATCGGCGCAAGAACTCTATTAGATTACGCTGATAAATCGCTAAAAGCTCCTCGGAATTGTTCCAAAGGACGAACAAACGAGGCAGCGTTCTTGCGGATAGCTTTTTCATGTGGAGTTCATCATGTAAAATACTCCAAACTTGTTTTTCGTGTATTTTAACCATATCAGCAACTTCTCTGAGCTTTATTCGTCTATCTTTAGTCACTTCATTAAATATTTTTCAAATGTTTTCAATAGTAGTAGCAGTTTTCGGTCTTCCAGAGCGTTGTTCATCTTCCGTACTTGAACGACCCATTTTAAATTGTTGAACCCAGGATTTCACAGTGGAGTATGATGGTGCATTATCACCATGAACATAATTCAATTCTTCTTTGATTAAATGTGGCGTATAACCTTTCATATAAAAGTGTTTAATTACCGCACGAAACTCTTTATTTTCCATTTTTCAAAAATTATAAAACTTGTTTACTTCAATCACCTGTAACAAAGAAAATAATCATTAAATATTTCGGAAATTTTGACAGATGGCTTATAAAAGATTGCTTTTAAAAAACTAAAACAAAAAAGTTGCTAGTAAAACAGAAAATGTGCCAGGCCAGTTAGTTTTGCGGTCGCCCTCGTATGTTAAAAAATTATATTTTTGGCATATCTTTTCCGATGTTTCGGCCATATCTAAGCCATTTTAAGGCCGATTCTGATGAAATCGACTGGAATCGGCTAATAATCTCAGAAATAGTAAATACATATAAACATTACATCTCTGGAAAGCGTCCTTTAATTAATCTCCATTTTGGGGGTACAATACCCCACTGTGCGACGTGTTCTACTGGTGCTCGCTTATTAAACGTGTAAGTCGTCGCTAAGGCGATAACTTCAAAACTTTATGAGCATTTTTTGAAATTTCTTTGTTTAAAGAAACTCGTTGCATCTCTGCATCAAAAAAAAAGATATTAAAAAATACTATAAGCGAGTAATAACCGAGCTCGCTTAAACTCGCTAAAGTTTATTCTTGAATAACTTTCTCCTAAAAGTTTAAAATATTAAAAACAAACGGGTTTTAACGCAAATTGTCTTTAGTTTTCTTTAAACAAAATCATTGTTATATCCTTGTTTAATGGTGTGAATATATCACGTTAGCGACCTCCTACGAGTTTTCCATAGAACACGGCCAACGTTTGCATGACTTTTGTGGCACGTAAGTGAAAATTGCACCTAAGTAAAATTCTGATAAGTACCTTAAGTTTGCAGCTATTCGGTTTTCGTATTTGCCGTACAAATTGCACTTTTGTGGTACGTAAGTGAAAATGGCACCTAAGTGAAATCTGATAAGTACCTTAAGTTTGCAGCTATCCGGTTTTCGTATTTGCCATACAAATTGCACTTGAATTTAATTCATTGTCAAAATTTTGTTCACATATTCTTATCAAAATAAAAGAAAGAAATACTATTATTTATTTTAAAATCAATTAATTAAAAAAAACTTATATGTAGCATAAGAAAGAAATGCAGTTATAAAGAACACGAACTGTATAGGGTGGTCCAACCATAACGTACGATGCTTATTGTAAGTCACACCTTAATGTCAAGTTTTTTCCCCAACATAATGTATACTTTTTTTTATTTCAGTGTATGACAAATTCAACCATGGAGAGGTACAGAATTGAGCAGCTCGTGAAGTGTAAGGAATAGCGTCATAAGTGAGGCTATGCCGAGTATACTCGTGTATGACTGTTGGTCTGCGATAATCCCCTAAAAATTTATTTTATAGTCCCATAATTTGAATAACGCTCCCAAAAAACCAAAATTATTATAAAGAAGACCCCCCTTGTCCCTTAATGGGTTATAGTGGGACTTAGGTAAGTAAGTAACCTTAGCCATAACAGACAATTGTTTAATTGGTGCTAAACTTTTTGCTCAACCCTCGCATGTCTTATTTGAATTGGCAACAAGGATAGATGATGTAAATGAATTGCTCTCATTGTTTATTCATTATCCAAATGTCCCACACAGAAGGGCGAGATGAAGATGTAAAGGATACACGATAATTGTAAGCGTTTGTTGTCGTCAGACAACAAAGGAATGGAGCTCGAACACACGTGTGAAACTCCAACTACGCAGTAAAGTATGGAAATTCTAAATAAGACGCTTCTGTAATTTTAAAGTAAAGGTAAGGTATTCTACTTTGTTTTATTATAATTTTTGATTAAACGAAAGAGAATGGATCTTATATTGATAAATGTTTTATTTAATACCAATTTCATATTTATACAATATCAGATAATTGTTCGCCTCTGTTAGCCTCAGAAATGCGAGCCCTTTTAAGCTCATTTTTCATTACAGTCAGCACGGCATCGAATTGAGGTTGATGGATAGTTTTGGACACTTTCTTGGGCAATGCTTGAGAAGCACTGGTCCATGCTTGGACATATCAGCTACATACCCTCTTCGAAATCATTCACTACACGATAAATAGTGCGTTTTGTTGTTACGTTGTTTCTTCCAAAAATTTCCCTAACTTTCTCATCGTCACAGTAAACGATGATTGATTTTGATAAAATGTTTTAACGATTAAAACACGTTGGTTTATCAAATATTTTTCCATAATAAATTTGCCACGTCTCTTCTTCACGACTGCCAAATATGAACTGTCAAGACTAATGTTAACCAAAATGGAGGCAATACAAAGTAGTATACCTTCCCGGCGGACACCCTGTATAAGAAAGTTTTTGTTCAATTAAATGCAATATTACATTCGGTTGTTTTCGACGTCTGGGTTTGTTTAATCGCTCTATTGGTCACATGCGAAGTCTGATACAGATCAAGTATGGAAGAGTTTATTCTAAAATCTCTGCAAAATGGAAAAATTTCAGTCAATTTTTCGCTATAACTTGTAAAGGGTGGGCCATTTAAAAGTACTGATATTTTATACAAATTGCTGGTTTTATTGGAAAGGTTTAACTTTGTCATTTAATGATGGAACACCAACCGATGCGTTTTCGCTTCGGCCAGTGGGCTGAGGATTGTTTGGTAGGAAATTAAGAATTTTACCGAAAAATTGTGTTTTCAGATAAAGCTCATTTTCATCCCGGTGGCTATGTCAATAAGCAAAACTGCCTCATATGGGAAACCCACGCGTGACTATTGAGAAGCAAATGCATCCACAACGATTCAGATTCACTGTTTGGTGTGGAGTTTGGACCGGTGGTCTTTTTCTTCGAAAAAGAGCAAGGTATCGCGGTATTGTCACTGTCAACGGTGAGCGATACCGCGTCATGCTCAACGAATTGTAGTTTCCAAAAATTCAAGAGAGTGATTGGTTTCTACAAGAAGACGCAATCATCGATATTTTTTTCACACTGTTTTTGAAAATCGAACAATCAGCCGAAATTGTGATGTCAATATGCAGCCTCCGAGCTATGATTTGAGCTCTTTGGATTAGTTTCTGTGGGGAGCCATTAAGGATAAATTGTATGCAAAGCATCCATAAACAATTGAAACGTTGAAACATGAAATCGAAGTTGCCATTGAAGAGATTCGACCCAATTTTGAAAACGTACTGAAAAATTGGGTTGATCGGATGAGGTACTGTCAAGTTAGTTGTTGTAGTCATATGAAGGATATTGTGTTCCACCTTTTAACCTTTCCAATAAAACCAGAAAAAAATTATCAGCACTTTTCTAACGCCGATACAAATTATAAATGTTAAACCGCCCACCCTGTATATAACTATTTAAAGGGTCGCTAATTGTAAATTAAACAAAAAGTCTGACGTTTATAAAAAAAATCAATTAGTTTCTCGAGGATGTTGAATTGCATCTTGATAAAAAGGGTGGTCCAACTAAAACGCACGATCTTAGTTGTAAATAATAATAAATAAAATAGTTAATATTTTTCATTATGGTAGAAGGATCTTTGACAATTATGTGTGAAACAATAAACGGCCAAGTGCTCAACACGGCGTCGATGGCGTATCACTATCCGATGGAGAGAAATAATATCCATTATTTCTCAATGACTTTGAGAAATAATGGAGGTTCAATTTAGTTCATGTACCGAGTTATCTCATCCTTTAGCCTTTGAATTGTTCTTGACTTATGGACGTAAACTTTTTCTTTTAAATATCCCTTAAGGATAAAAGTTCAACGGTGTCCAATCACATGGTCGTGGCGGTCAATTAACAACGCTACGACGTTTGATAACTGGGCCATTGATTTTCTCGCGCAAAAGAGCCATTGTTACCGGGTCCATATCCTCAATTTCTGGCCACAAGAAGTTCGTTATCATCTCGAGATAGCGAACACCATTCATGGCAACTGCTTGGCCGATCTGATGCTATAAGAAGTACGGCCCGAACCGGGCGAGCATGTGGTTTCACATTTCCAACAGACCCGGTTTGCTGAAATTTGCGCACACTTGTCCCGATCATGGTCACATTTGGTCGATTATGCTATACGAAGAAAATCCAGAAGTATACGAGTGCATTTTGATTTAAACGCCAATTATCGTAAAAGGCTTTAACAATGTTTACGTGCTGCTCAATTGTGTACCTCCAGGATAGAATTTGTCAAACACTGAAACAAAGAAATTCCAAATTAAGTTGGGCAAAAAACTTGACGTTAATGTGTGACTCACAATTACAAGGGCTGCTATATATATTTCTGGCCTAATAATGAAAATGCGAATATTTATCATCAAAAATGGTTTTATTGTTTTTCAAAGTATTCTCCAGCATGATTTATACACTTTTGCATGCGCTCAAACCTATTGTCGAAGCACTATTTCCACTCCGATTGAGACACCTCCAAAACATGGTTTTGGACATGGACGCTTCAACAGCATCTTCTGGCGACGAAAATCGCTGACCACGCATTTTTTTCCTGATGAGCGGGAATGAAAAGAAGTCATTGGTTGCCAGCCAAGTCAGGGCTGTACGGCGGATGACCCATCAATTCGACGTTTTGGCCGGTCAAAAAGGCACTGGTTTGAGCCGATGTGTGAGAGCTCGCATTGTCATGGTGCACAATGATTCGTCTGCTCTTGTTCGTTTTTTGACCGTTTGCTTCGAAGTGCTTCTTTCACGAACAACTTTCGTTGGATTTGGCTCGTCTTCAAAGACCCACACGGCCGATTGCTGTTTTGTTTCGGGCTCATACGCATATATCCACGATTCGTCACCTGTGACGATCTTATAAACGTCTTTTGAAGCACCGCGAGCCTTTTTGAGCGATTGTCAAATTGTGCGGGATCCAACGAGAACAAACCTTTTTTACGCCCAGGTGTTCGTGTAATATCGAATGTATGCTGGTGGAAGAAATGCCCAAGGATGCCTCTATCTCACGGTATGTCATAGAGGATTTTGAGTTCTCAGTTCACGCACGTCATCAATGTTCTCTGGCACACACGCAGAAAAAAAGTATGGTTGGGGTGACAATATTCGAAGAGGATCATACTATTGTTGGGTATATGGTTGTGGCACAACAATATTATGATTATCACAACAATAGTATGGTTCACACACAACCATACTATGATCCCCACAATAATATTATGGTCCTCTCAACAATAGAATTATTCACACACAACCATACTATGGTCCCCACAACCATATTATTATTCACACTCAACCATACTATAATCCCCAACACCAAATTATGATTCTCATAATTATAGTTTGTTTTACATAAAACCATAGTATGATCCTCACAACCATAGTATCACTCACACACAATCATACTATGATCCCCAAAATTCTTCGTAAGGATTATGTTAAGTTACTATTCAACAATAGAGATTTTTTATTAAGTAAATTATGTAAAAATACATTAAACTCTTAGTAGTCGGAGTGACTTATGTAACAGTAAAACAGTAAAAATTTACTTATTAAAAATTTATCAGTTATACTCTTACTAAAGCAAAGTAGTTTGTTTTAAAAATAAAAAAAATTTACATATAAAATATGCTATTATTACGTAAGACTCGTCACAATAACATTGTCAAATTACAAAAAAAATACGATTTTGCTGGTATGATTGTCGTAATCATATTATTGTTAACATAAAACCCATAAAAACAATACTTTTGTCGCACCAACCATATTTATATTGTTGCTTCAACCATTTTTTTATTTTTAAATTTGGCAACAATACTATTGTTACATTTCGACAATATTAATATTGCGGCAATCATACTGTTGTCAAAATAAAATTCAAAAAACAATACTATGGCTGCGACGATCATACTTTTATTGCAGAGAACATACTATTGTTATAGTGACCATATAGTAACCATATTTTTTCTCTGCGTGCAACGGCCGTTTTTGGGCGACCTTCGTCCTTGTGCGAGCGTCGGCCACGATTGAATACATTAAACCCGTTTTTCACAGTGCTATAGGATGGTGATTTATCGCCATACAAAGATTTTAGTTCATCGTTGCACTCTTGTCGTGATAATTCACGTCGAAAGTTGTGAAAAATGTTTTTTTTTGCCAAATTGATTTTTTCAAGTCACTGTAAACAACACAAATGATGGTCGTGCGTCAAAACGTTCTGAGTACGTTTATGCTAAAAAAATGTCAAACTTTGCAATGAAAATGTCAGATGGCGCCAGAAATATATGTGACAGCGCATAGAGAAAGGGACCTTAGGGTAAAACAAAATCAATTTTCACTTTTTTTTTTGATGTGGGCAACATCTGAGCATCGAATAAGGCCGATCCCATGCCCTAAAAGTGTTTCCTCCCAGAGATATGAGCGTTTTACGAAAGTGATGGTACACCAAAGATATACGTATTTAAATCTTTAAAATGTCGCTCCTGAACAAAACTGTTTTTTACCCTTAGGTCGCTTTCTATTTTGCGCGTCACATATATAGAAACCCTCTTATTGCAATATACCTATATGAAATTCTTTTTTAATTTTCCGCTAGATTTAAGCCACATAAAATGCTGTGTGCATTTAAATTCTCCGATTGAGTGTTTTTAACGTTGTGCATATTTTTGATATTAAGCCAAATTTGTTATATTCGAACTATGAAACGTCTAAATAGCAAATTTTCAATCGGATGATGAAAAAAAAATATGCAAAAATCCGATGTCTACTCATAACCCACCACCGCCGGCCATTACCGCGGTAAGACGTTTCGTAACATATCCAACCAAAAGAGCAGTTCTGAGGGTTTCTTAAGGGGCAAACAACATCGTGGCAGAAAACATCATTAATTTTCGTCTGTCCATACCGCAGTGGCCCTTGGTAAATTGTTTCTGCCATTAAACACACAGTAAATCAGGGCTGACCACTGGGTTCAGGTGCCACAAAGGAATACCTCATCGTTCCGGCAGACAAAAACGATCTACTAACACTGTTCGAGAGTTTGCGAGCGCGCGTGTGTGTGTTTGTGTGTGTGTGTGTGTGTTAACAAAGCCAATTTGGAAAACGTTAAATACCGGCAAACATCAAATACCCCCCGCTGTATTAACAAAATATTCATAATCATCGGTTTATCTCGAATGAAGTGCCGAAAAACAAACAGAAACAGACAAATATTGTATTGCCATTGTTTGGATCACACGGATCATCCATCCAAAATAAAACAACAAAAAAAACCCAAAGGAAAATAATAATAATAAAATAAAACCGACCGACGTCAACAGCAATAGTCAGAGCATTTACAAATAGTTTAGCTTGAAGCATGGATAATCGCTATTCCGAAGTGATTTTGAGCTGGTCTAACAATGAACGACCGACCGACGGACGGACAGACCGGCTAACTCTGAACGTTCGACCACAAACTGTCCGCCCCCTCTGCGGGAATTAATTGAATTTTCTCGCTTCATTACCAGAAGTAGCCGTCGACGAAGAAGAAGAAAAGCGGCAACTCTCATAAGTGCTCGTAACTCTCCTGGTCAAATGACCCAAATCATTAACAACCGACTAACAAAACACACACATACACACACATCCACACCACAAAACAAAACAAGTGAGAAGACCCAATAGACAAATAGTCCAATAGCTAAAAGTACAAATAATTGAATCGCCCTTCATTTGTTTGTTGTCCGTCCTAATGGTGCCGAAATTATGTATGGCACCCTCGTATCTGCTCGTGCAGACTCCAAGGCGAGTAAGTATGTTGGTATTTAATAAATGGATAAAAAGGTAATTAGGCAGCTCGTCGATTGTTCGGTATGTATTTTTGGGCGGTCTCACTTCACAGCTCAGCTCAGCCAGCCATAGGCGTAGGAACGGGGGTGCTGGGGTGGGCTAAGCCCCCCCCCAGAACTTTTTTAGCCCCCCCCAGAATTTTTAGATAACGTCCAAGTGAAATTTGTGCGTCTGTAAATAACCAAATATGTTTTGATGCTATTAAATAATACAAGAAATTAGTTTTAAAGTGTTTGTTAAACAAATCGTACAGCAGGCGGCAATGGTGGCTCCATCTACCTATTTATATAAACAATTGATTGAATCATATATTATGCCGCTACACCTACACAACACATTATCTTTGTGTATCACGACTGGCGATACAGCTGATCGTGTAAACAAAAGCAAAAAATCAATCATTAATCAAGTATTTTTGTGGAAACGTGAACAACATTGTAAGCTAACCGTGTTAATTTCTTCGCAGTATATGTAATTGTTTAGCAAATATATTCTAAGCAAAACTCTGCAATCGGTAAGAATTACTCTTTTTAAGTATGTATGTATACATTCTCCTAAGCCTTCTGAATTGTAGATAGACATGAAGAAAATTCAAGATATTAGATCGTTTTTCAAATCAAAAAATATTGCAAAAAATGGCGAAAACGCTGAAGAGTCCAACTCAATAAATTTGGTACATGGTGAAAAACCTGGAACATCCAAGCTGACAAATGTTGCTGTTGATAGAGCCATTACTAAACCAACCGAAGAAATTAACTTAGAAGCAAGTATTACAGAAGAACGTCCTAAAACAAATGACCATAATGTAGGAGCACCAAATGATTTAGGTAAAAAGGAAAGTGGACCACATCAGCCACAAATGAAATTTAATAAAGTCATGATTGATGGACAGAACAGATCCTTTTCTGCTAAATACTATGATGTGTATGAATGGTTGGAATATAGTGCTGAAGTAGAAAAGGCATTTTGTTTCGTTTGCCGCAACTTTGGCCTTAAAGAATGTCGAGAACAAAATGAAAAGTTTGTAGTGTCAGGTTTTGATAAATGGAAGAAACTTAGTGAAAGCTTGAAAAAACATGATAAGTCTGCCCATCACACACAGTCTTTTCAAACGTACAAAATGTACAAAATTTCTTCTCAAAATGTACACAGCCATATTATTCAGCAACATACACTACAAATAAATGAACATCGCGAATATATAAAGAAAGTTATAGATATATTATTACTTTTGGCGCGTCAAGGACTTCCTCTTCGGGGGCACAGAGAAAGTGAAACCTGCAGAAATAGAGGCAATTTTTTAGAACTTGCAGAGCATTCCGCCAAGTACGATTCATCGTTCAAGTCTAATTTAAACAAAAGTACAAATTACTGCAGTCCTGAAATCCAAAACGAATTACTTCAAATATCTGCCAACGCTGTAATCAATATAATAGTTCAAAAGGTTGAGTCGTGCGGATTTTTCTCATTGATGGTGGATGAGGCCAGATGTTTTAAAGAAGAACAACTATCGATTACAATAAGATTTGCCGTCGATTTAGAAGTAGAAGAACATTTTGTAGGATTTGTGGACTGTTCTGTAAGTAGAGATGCTATTTCTTTACAAAATCTTATTTTGGATTTTTTGGAAGAAAAGAAACTGGGAAATCTTCCAATAGTTGGACAGTCTTATGATGGTGCAAGTGTAATGTCAGGTTACAAGAATGGATTGCAAATGAAAATAAAGCAAAATCATCCTCAAGCTATTTTTATCCATTGCCTGGCACACAAGTTAAATTTGGTCATTGTGGATTCCTGTTTTAATATAAAATCCAGTTCAACATTTTTTAATACTCTAGAAGCGCTGTACTCACATTTTTCAAAACCTGGAAACCATAGCGATTTGAAAAGAATCAGCAATGCTTTGCAAATAAAAAATTTGGAAATACATAGTCTGAGTACAACTAGGTGGAGCTGCAGATATGAAAATTGTAGATCGGTTATTACTAACTATATTGGTATTAAAGATGCTTTAGAGGAGGAAGCAAATGCTGTTCGAGATACAAATGGCGTAGAAGCTTTAGGATTATTACACTTAATCACCAAACCAGATTTTATTGTAAACCTTCACGTATTTCATAGTACTCTCAAAGTAATAAATACCTTGAGCAAATATTTTCAAACTCAAAATTCAAGTTTAGGAGAAGCCTATGAAACGGTGATGGCAACAATTAATACATTTAAAGATTACAGATACAAATTTAATGAAATTTGGAAAGATATTGAAAATTTTGCAAGCGAAAATGAAATTTCATTAGAACCTATAAGCCGTTCAAAAAGAAAAAAATCATCCACTTTGCATAAAGATTTTTTGGTAGATGCAACAGTCGGTAAAAGTACATTTATTGATTTGCCTGACAATACGACTGCATCTGAATACTGGAAAATAAACATCTACTATCCGATAATCGACAACATTACGGCAAATTTGGAGTACAGATTTGAAAGTCTTCCATTAGCTAAAGCAGTGAATTACTTTGGAAGGCTTGATTTGAAAGGAGCTTCTGAGTTCATTGAAAATTACAAAGAAATCCTTCGGATTGATGTAGATTCACTTTCAGCCGAAACTATCGTGTTAAAAAATCTTTTAAAAGTTCAATATAAAAATAATCCCATCAATTTGGATATGCTGAAAGAAAAAGTTGACAAAAATATATACCCAAATATATTCAAACTTCTACAAGTGGCCTTAAGTCTCCCAATAAGCTCTGCTGGCTGTGAGAGAAGCTTTTCTGCAATGCGTCGAATAAAAACGTGGCTAAGATCAACGATGCACCAAGACCGATTTTCAAACTTAGCTATCTTAAATATTGAAAATGAAATAGTAAAATTTTCTATAACTGCCGATGATATTCTTGAAATTTTTTCAAAAAAGAGACGAAGAACCAGCATTTAATGCTGTCATGATTTATTTATTTTTTAATACAATTATTATTTTTTATTTTTAATAGAAGTCTGAACTTTATTTATTTTATTTAATTTATTTTTTTTAAAGACTAAAATTTTTTCTATTAATATCATTATAATTTAGTCTGTTATTGAATTCATTGTTTAAGTTTCGTTTCTTTCATAAATAAATAACTAAAATCCAAATCTAGGCATTATTTTTGAATTTATACATTTTGAAATTCAGTGAGTTGAGTGGGGCTATAGCCCCCCCAGAAAAAATCCATTCCTACGCCAATGCAGCCAGCTCCAGTGTGTCTGGCTGGGTCGGTAATAATCCAGTCAGCCAGCCAGCCAGCCAGCCATCCATCGAAGCATCTGATGAGGTACTTGAGTGTGAATGTGAGTCTGTGGCTGTTGTACATGCCAAGCATTGTGTCTTCCTAACCGCAGGTAGTTCGTTTTATTACTTTTTCGAGTAAAAAACCAACCCGCCGATGCACAGTGGTTTCTAGCTAATTTCCAATAAAATACATGGGGATGTCAAAGGGTACGGGGTAGCTCTACTCAAGTGAATTTCTGATTGGAAACTCGGGTGGTCCATCTATTGATTTCTTTTTTAACCATGTGCAATTTTGGTGAAAATAGCTCTTTGGCGCTCGATAGGCTTTTTTTGACAAGCTCACAATTTCGTTAATATGGGGACATATAAAAAGCATTTTTCGCTAACGTTGCCACCACGCGTGCCTGTTAAACTACAAGTGAGTTGGCCTAAAGTAGCTAACGAAACGAGTAAGTTACCACACCTATTTGTCCAACAACAAAAAGTCAAACATGACAGACCCTGCTATATTAAAACATATGTGACGCGTAAAAGGGACCTAAGTCGTAAAACCAGTTTTGTTCAGGAGAGCCATTTTAAAGATTAGGTCCCTTTCTGTTTGCGCTTAGAATCGTCGACTTCACTTTCATAAAACGCGCATATCTCTGGGAGGGAACACTTTTGGGGCATGGGATCGGTCTCATTCGATGCTCAGATGTTGTCCACATCAAAAAAAGAAGAAAAAAATAAAATTGATTTGTTTACCCTTAGGTCCCTTTCTCTATGCGCTGTCACATATGTTTTTTGTTATGCATACAAAAAAATAACCAAACGAGAAGAGGTCTTATCGTCGATGTTGCATTGGGAAAATCATCTCCAACTGATACACGCAGAGAAAAAACATGGTTACTACATGGTCACGGCAATAATAAAATGTTATCCGCAATAAAAGTATGTTCGTCGCAACCATAGCATTGTTAACTGAATTTAGTTTTGACAATAGTATAATTGCTGCAAAATTAATATTGTTGAAATGTAACAATAGTATTATTGCCAAATTTAAAAATGAAAATATGGTTAAAGCAACAATATTAATATGGTTGGTGCGACAAAAATATGGTTGGTGCGTTTTATGTTAACAATAATATGATTACGGCAACCATACTGTATGATTGTAATTTTTCTTCGCTTAAATATGCTTTTAAGAACAAATTTTATTGGTACGGATCTAATGCAATAATAGTACTTTTTTTTATCGAAATTAAAATTTAACTGAAATATTTTAAATAAAAACTCTGACGTTTATTTAAACTTTTTTTTCTACTGTGAAATAAATCACTCCTATTATTTTGAATTTAATGTATTTTTGAATAGTTTTCATAATTCAAATTTATTGTCGACAACTTAAACAAATTCTAATAAATTATATTGGGGATCATAGTATAATTGTGTGTAACCATACTATGGTTGTAGGGATCATAACATGGTTGCGTGTGAATCATACTTTGGTTGTGAGGATCATATTATGGTTGGATGTGAACCATACTATGGTTGTGAGGATCATACAATGGTTGTGGAGATCATAACATGGTTGCGTGTGAATCATACTATGGTTGTGGGGATCATAGTATGGTTATGTGTGAACCATACTATGGTTGTGAGGATTATACAATGGTTGTGGAGATCATAGTATGGTTGAGTGTGAGTCATACTATGGTTGTGGGGATCATAGTATGATTATGTGTGAATCATACTATTGTTGTGAGGATCAAAGTATGGTTGCATTTGAATCATACTATTGTTGTGAGGATCATAATAAACCATATACCAAACAATAGTATTATCCTCTTCGAATATTGTCAACACAACCATACTTTTTTTCTGCGTGTAGTTGAAATACCTACATACATTTTTACAAAGCAAAAGTGTGTTATTCTATTGATTTATTTTATCTCATAGATTACACAGTTCTGCAAAAAAAAAAACTCCTTTGGACGAAACAAACTGATCCCTATGTAAAATGATCTGCATCCGATATGGATATTTGTTTTGGCCCATCACGTATACTTTTCGAGATATCGTGACTTTTTCGCTAATTTGTCCTAAACTTCGGCAATGACTTTTTACAAAAATTGCTATAAAATTTATTTTTTTACATAAAAACAAAATTTTGATTTCTTTTGGCTGGAGTTTACCACAATTTTTATTCGGTTTTTATAAATTAAAGTGTAAATGAAAGATGCGTTTCTCAAAAATTAATGATTTTTCATTTTTAAGAAAATCGGATGAGAATTGCTGAAGATTTTGGCAGATTTATGAAAAAAGTCGGAAAAATTTCATGTTGACGATATCTCGAAAACTATACTTGGTGTGACAAAATGGACAATTAATTCGGATCCAGGACATCATTTTACATAAGAATGAATTGGTTTTAAGGAGGGCTCAAAAGTTAATTTTTGCAGAATAGTGTAATTTAATAAGCAAATTTTTGAAATTCATACCTTCACTTAGTTGTGCATAAAGGCAAATAGCGTAAATCGATTTTCATGATCTATGTCTCATTTTGTTCATAGGTTATGTGACTTTACGTTAAAGTAATAGGACTTGACACTTTTTACCGTTTTGTATTTTTTATGAATTAAAAAAAAACTTTAATTTTTTAGGCAAAAAATATTTTCTTCTTCATACATTTATTTATAACTGCGAAACTGTTTCTTATGTAGCGAAACGTTGTATGAACAGATTAAAGAAATTGTAATTTTTAATTTTTTTAAGTTTGTGTCAGGTTATTCGGACTAGTGGTTCTCGAGTTATGACAAACAAAAGAAACTAAAACGTGATAAATTCCCCTATTCGATACTTACAAACTTCAAATTAATTATTAAATTATTATTTGATGTACCTTGACCAAACGAATGATGCAGAAGTTCTTCTTTTGGGTCTACTTTCACAAACAATTATCAGAATTGAGTCCCGAATAAATTATCTCAATAATTTTGTACTGTGTTATATACCCTCCTCCATCCCTACTAAAGCGAAAAAAGCAATGGTCCATTTTTTGGGTCCTTTTGGCCAATGCTCCTGTTCCTAATCTCAACCAAAACAAAATTACCCTATGCATATTTGGATTCGCAACAAAATTTGCTCCAATTTGATACGTTCACATTGACTATAAATCGCCCATTTTGACCATGCGGTACGATTTTGAGCCACAAAGACCTAATTCAACCATTGTTCGTCCACAAAAATTTAAAAAAAAAAGTTTAGTTTTTTTTTCGATGTAACTTTAGCCCCGCACAGGAAAACTTTTTGCCCCCCTGGGGCGATTTCATCCATTTACAATCCCAAACTGCCTACGACCATAAGCGATCATCATGCATGATTCAAGGATCCCAGCTTGATTTGTTTGACCACTACCCTAATATCAACTGACGGACGGATGGACAAGCGGAGACACCGACGAACAGAGATGTCTAGATCGTTTAAGAATTTTACGACAATCAAAAATGCACTCCTTGGTGGAGGGTATAAAAATCCAAGTAATTAAGCGAAACAACAAAAAATCGCACACACAAAATTAGCGGATTTTTTTAGCATTTACCATACCTAAAAGGAACGATATCAATCGCTTAACGTTTAAACATCGTTGCAAGTTTGTCTGAAGGGATCTAGAGGCCAACGACCTGCTAAGTGATCGACAGTATGGCTTCCATAGAAATCGCTCTACCGGAGGCCTGTTGACGTTCTTGTCGGAGCGTTGGAGTCGGTCTATCCACCAGTTTGGTGAGAGTAAGGTCGTAGCTCTAGATATCTCCAAGGTCTTTGATAGAGTCTGGCACGGTGCACTCATATCAAAGTTGATCGCTTTTCGTGTCGGTAATACGTTTGCTCGATTTAAATTGAGCTTTCTTAGAGATCGCACTATTAGAGTTGTTGTAGATGGGTTCTCATCCAACACACATAGGGTGGCCGCAGGTGTGCTCTAAAGTTCTGTCCATTCTCCCTCTTTATTTCTTATTTTCATTGACGATCTTTTGGGTCAGACCGTGAATCCAATCTACTCTTTTGCAGATGATAGTAGCCTCTGTCATTCATATACATTCGACCGTAGGCCGAGTCTTTAAGATATTGAAGATAAAAGGCGAATTATGGATGAGACACTTGGCCGGGATCTACTGGCCATTTCCGAACGGGGTCAAGTGAATAGAGTAGATTTTAATGCACGTAAGACACAGTGCTGCTTGTTGTCTCACAAGCGATTCGCTGACCCAACAATATCATCAATCTCTCTCGATGGTACGGATATTGAACAATCAGAAGCTCTCGATGTTCTGGGCATGAAAATACAATGTGACGCTCGTTGGGCGAGACATGTATTCCAAGTGTCGAAAGAAGCACTCAAGTGCATACTCTTTTTAAAGCGGTGCAAGAAATATTTCACTCCTTCTGATCTTTTCAATATCTATACAACTTACAACAGGCCAAAGATGGAATACAACTCCAATATGGGGGCAGGTGCTCCAAAATCATTCTTGGAGCTACTTGACTGTGTTCAAAGGAGAGCGATGGTGCTGATAGGTGACAGTAGGGTATCCAACTCTATTGTTTCCCTTGAGCATCGTCGGAATGTGGGTTGCATGACGCTGCTCTATCGTTACTTTCATGGTGTGTGTTCATAAGACATCCGTCGCCTTATTCCTGACGTGAGGATGTTCGGCAGGGATACGCGACTTTCTAGGAATTCACACCCGTTTGTTATCGATTGGCCAGTTGACCGCACTATACACTACATATCAAATTCGTTTTTCGCTCGTACAGTCCGTAAAATGTATTTCCCACTGATTGCGACATCCAGAAGTTCAAGGCAAGCGTCAATAATCATTACTCCCTCTTTCCCCCTTCCGATCCTTTACTTTCCACTCGCCAACGCAATGCACCGCATGTATAAGGGGCATCCCCTGAGTGTTGGTTATTTAAAAAAAAAAGTTACGTATATATGCTCGTAATTATGAAACCGTCTATTTTGGATTGAAAAACAATGAGCCCTTGTTGAAGCCACCGGCGACTACCCAAACATATGAAGAATTTAAGAAGCCGTCGCTGAAGATGAATTCCTATTGGCTAAAAACTCTGCGTCGCGTCGTGCATATTATTAATAATCTGGTAGCCGACAGCCCAGGAACATTGACTCGCCGTCGATGTCAACATCTCAACTCGAACCGAAAATGCAGCACCGCTGTTCATCTGCTGCCAAGCACTGATGAAGTTTAAAATTTTCGTAACAATAAATTACTTTGAGCTGCCTACATTTTTTGGATTCTTAACCAGTGTTGTATTAGTGTAAATTTGACTGAGTTATGCCAGATTTAGTCTGAAATGAGAACAACTTTCGCCTTTGTGAGATGATGCTATGAAAACTCACAAAATTATTTTCAAAAACATTGTGGCACCCAAAGGAAAAGTTGCCACAGATTGGTTTTCAAAGAAATGTTACACATTTTTTTTTAAAAAATAAAACAATCAATTAATTGCTTTATTATATTTTATTGCAATTTTGCTTTTGGCGATTTCGTCAATGAACCCTCTTGCTGTTTAATTCTCTTTGGTGGCTACAAAGAGAAACATTGTTGAAATGTTATAGGCTATTTCCACTTCGGTCGCGTCCACGTCCAAAAATCAATGAACGCGCGTTAAAGCCTATACAAAAAACATAGGCAGTAAGCTATGGGAAAAAGTCGCGTTCATATTGGACGCGTTTTTCGATAAGTCGCGTTTACTATAAATTCTATTATTTTTGCAATCGAAACCCACCCATACCTATTAATGGCAACACCGCAAATTGCACATCCCTATTAAAACAGCTGTTTATCAGCATAAACATAAAGCGCTGCTGCTACTGCATTTCTACATTTCTATTAGGCGCAATACCATTTGATCCTCATTTTCCACTGCGGTTAGCAATAAATATCATTTAACTCCATGATAATGCCACAACACAGAAATATTAAAATTTTTCGCACCGCAAAAAAAAACAAATAAACCCAAACAGCTGTTTGGACGCAAACGTGGACGCAAAACACAATGGAAACACCATTAACAATTTTCGATAAATCGTGGACGCGGACGTGGACGCGACCGTAGTGGAAACAGCCTATTACTCTCTATTTTGTTCAATGTTGCCAGATTACCATATTGCAACTAGGAATCTAAACTGGATACCTCTAAAGAACATGGCTATTGTTTTACGTTTGCCAAGCATGTGGAAATTATGCAAATAAAATATCGAAATTCTGGCTCTGTTGGAAATTTGCAATTTTGTCTTGAGATCAGACGTCATTATGGCTTCGTGGTATAACTCTAGCGTTAGTACACTGTTTTGGCTGTTGTGCTAGCAAACAGGTAAGTTATAAAAACATGAGAACGGACAATGGTATTTTCTATAGAGAAATGTTAACCAACGTTCTGAGATCAGAACTCGATAGCAACGATATATCCCTGCTGTGGTTCCAAAGCTAATGCGTGATCCATTTTCAAAAAACAAAAACACAGAAAATTCAACTTAAATGTTTATTATCATGTGAAAGAACAGTCGTTGGCATTTATTTTTTGAAGATTATGTCGATCAAATGTTGGCCGCGACTACGTCTCAGATGGTCCATCCGTTAAGTCCAATTTTCGATGACTCCTTCGAGCATTTCGACTGGTAACCGGCGAATGACACGCGTCATGTTTTTCTCCAAGGCCTGAGTCGAAGCGAGTTTGTCGTCATAAACTTTAGACTTTACATATCCCCACAGGAAGAAGTCTAACGCTGTGATTTCACACGATCTTGGTGGCCAATCGACCGGCCCAAAACGTGAAATTATCTGCTCACCGAAGTGTTCTCTCAATAAATCCATTGATTGATGCGATATGAGGGAAGTGGCGCCGTCTTGTTGAAACCAAATGTCGCCGAGATCACGAGCTTCAATTTTAGGCTTCAAATAGTCGTTATAATGGCACGATAACGGTCGCTATTGACGGTTACGTTCTTACCGGCAACATTTTTGAAGAAATATGGACCGATGATTCCACCGGCCGACAAACCACACCAAAACGTTGTTTTTTTCTGGCAGCTCTTGAACCTCTTTTGGCTGATCTTCGTCCCAAATAAGGCAATTTTGCTTGTTGTTGTACCCACTGAGCCAGAAATGGACCTCATCGCTGAATAAAATGTGGCCCCTAAACGTCGGATCTTCTTGGAACTTTTCAAGAGTCCCTAGAGCGAAGCGATGTCGCTTGGGAACGTCGGGCGGCTTCAGTTCTTGCACAAGCTGTATTTTGTACGCTTTCAATTTAAGATCTCTAGGTAAAATGCGCCAAGCCGTTCCATACGTCAGTCCGAGTTGATGCGAACGGCGCCGAATCGACTCGCCGCGGTTTTGGTGTACACTCTCAGCTACGGCCGCTACATTTTCTTCACTGCGTGCTGGACGCGGTCTATTCGGTCGAATATTTTTCAATAAAGAATGCTGGGTCTCAAGACGTGATGGCGTTGCGAATAGTACGCTTAGTAGGCCTATAATGTTGACCATAAGTTGAACGAAGTGCAAGAAACACATTTCTCACAGAACGTAAATTTTCGTAGCAAAGTTGAACGATTTGTAAACGTTGTTCAGGCGTAAGTCTTTCCAAGATGAAATGTCAAACAATACTAAACAAAAATAACATGACAGCATGACACGACTCACACGTGATCTGTCAAAAAGGGCTATTGAAATAAGTATCTCTACTTGGATCTTAAATTATATATTTTTTTAAGGCTGGTTGTGAAATGGACTAGCCATCTAGCTATGTTGGGAAATTCTACTCAATTCAGGTGTTGTCATTTATTTAACACCTCAAGCCCACTGTGCAGCGCCGTCTATTTTGAAATCCCAATTGTATTATTTGCCCGTAAGTATGGCTGGCCTGGTTGCGCTGTTTGAAAGGGTGATTGCGATTGTTAAGTTGTTTTTTCATGGGTGCTTTGTTCCTTTTCTTTTTCTTTCAAATTTAAGCCTTATTTTCTTTTTTTTCTTCTTTCTTTCTTTAGATTTTTATTTTCCTTCTGGGGAGTGTGTTGCAATTATTACTTTTCAAGAAGATTCGCATGTGGAGCCATTGTTCGAGCCGCGTTTTGTTGCCGCAGCCCAATAACATCATCGTCACTTGTGTTTAAACACCAAACGATGATGATGATGGAAACGATGAATTCTATGGAATCCGCCGTCGAGGAGGAGATGCCATAATCCTGACTTATCATCATACACTTCAATTGTGTTTATTTTATGCCAGGATATGTTGAAGAACAAGGGGCACGAATCGATGCCACTGCCGGGTAGGGAGGCAGGGTAGCGAAATGAGGTAATGGTGTTGAAATTGTATTCGAACCGTATAATGATAAAATGTTCCATGTTCCTTCCCTTCGCTCTGCCTTTGCCATAAATCAAAATGTATGTTTATGAGGTGAATATTTGATTAGGATCAATCTCCGCTACATGCGGTTTTGTTCGGCGGAAAAAAATGAATTAAAACTTTTCTGGCCGACAGTGGAGCCCTTTATACAAGAATACGACTAAGGGAGTGTAAAGCCTTTAGGGCTTTTGGCCGTTTACGTGAATGATTTTGGAGTATGGACTTTGGTCATTGCCTAGTTGGGTTGTACTGTTTTTTTCACCTGAGTGTCGGGCTTCCTGGCAGCACTTCCGTGGTTGTTGTGTTAGCAGCTTTTTCCAGTTCATGCAATTCCGCATCTCGTGTAAAATATTTAAACGTTTAAAAAGAGCAAGAAAAACGAATAGTGTTTGTCTTTTAACTTGCCAGATGTTGTATATCTTTTAGGCGACGATCGGTTGGTAATGAACTGGGCAAATGGGGAAAAATCATCCCTTTAAAGGACTGAAAAACAGCTGGGGTACTCAGAACTAGTTTAGTTTCTTCCTTATCTTAACCCTGCTGTTAGATTAGAAAATATGCGCGATTTCGAGCTTAAAATACTATTTGGTCCTTATTAAATTTTTCATACAAAATAAATATTTTATGTTTATTTGATTCAATACTTTGGAAAAACATCGTATTTAAAATTTGTTTTAAACGTATAAGCATTCGTCTGTTATAAGCAGTGATGCCACCTATTCCACAGAAAAGCGCTATATTTGTTTTTGAAGTTGAAAAAACCACAGCAAGTGATGGGAAAACCAGCATGTTGACACTATCTGCTGAAAGCTCAACACACCTGATCTAATAGGCTGTTTCCACTACGGTCGCGTCAACGATTTATCGAAAATTTGTAATGGTGTTTCCATTGTGTTTTGCGTCCACGTTTGCGTTCAAACAGCTGTTTGTGTTAATTTTTTTTTGCGATGCGAAAAGTTTAATATTTTTGTGTTGTGACATTATCATGGAGTTAAATGATATTATTTTGCTTACCGCAGTGGAAAATGAGGATCAAATAGCATTCCGCCTAATGGAAATGTGCAGTAGCTGCAGCGCTTTATGTTTATGCTGATAAACAGCTGTTTTAATAGGGATGTGCAATTTGCGGTGTTGCCATTAATAGGTATGGGTGGGTTTCGATTGCAAAAATAATCGAATTTATAGTAAACGCGACTTATCGGAAAACGCGTCCAATATGAACGAGACTTTTTCCCATACCTAACTGCCTATGTTTTTTGTATAGGCTTTAACACGCGTTCATTGATTTTTTGACGCGGACGTGGACGCGACCGTAGTGGAAACAGCCTATAAGTTTACTTGTGTGATTCCCCTTATTGCATTTTGTTTTGAAAACACGTGCAGAATTGCATTGCTTTATTCAGTTTGTGTATTGCTTTGTGAGTATCGGACGCTTTTTACGTACTCGTATTGCATGACGAAATGGCAAATCAACATTACTTGAACGAAGATGATATAGTACAGGGTGGAGCGCGAAAATCTGATTTTTTGCACTGCAGGCTGTGGCGGCACTGTTGGTCGAAGAGAGTAGAGAGTATGCGTGGCTTGTAGTGGCTGACGGGGATTTGCATTCTGCTATCTTCCGATTGCCATTAGGTATTGGACACGTGGCGAGAGATAATTTTGTGTTGAAGCGTATTTTTCAAATGCGCACTGGACCATTGCAGTGCAGCGTGCTTTTCGTTTACGATTCGCTGTTCCCCCAAGTGTGCTTGTAAACAAACAAAATATGGGGTAATAGAGTGAAACAAAACCCAGAGAACATCACCAGAGGCCTCTGCATTCGGACCGCGTCAATGTGTGGTGCGCCACATCACGAGTAGGCATCATTGGACCTTACTTTTTTCAGGATAACCGTCTTGCCGTAATTGTGAACTCCTCACGGTACTAGACTATGATACGGCATTTTTTCAGTCGGCTTTTGAAGCAATTCACTTAGAGAATACATGATTCCAACAGGATAGTGACACGTCACACTCAGCATGGGTTACCATGAATTGTTTGAGGCAAATGTTTCCTGGGAGGCTTATATCTTTGAGGGGAGATGTGAACTGGCCGGTGGCAATTGTGTGCAGAAAACTTGAAAAGTAAGGTTTACAACAGTAGTTCTCATTCGTTTGGGGAAAGCCTGGCCTTATAGAGTTCGGTTTTAAATTCAACAATTGCAGCAAAGCTTTCTGAAGAGGGTTGTCAGGGACCCGAAATCATGATAAAAGCAGTGTGCAGCCACGAAAATCAATGTCACTTTGCCATTTTGTTAAAAACTTGTCTTCTTTTTAAATATAGAAGCAAGAGGTCTTGAGCCGGTTAATCCCTGTTCAATAATTCACTATATATAATTTCTACATATATAGAGAGCATCATTTAGTCGCCCCATTTTCCTCTCATTCATGTTTGAAGGTACTTTTCGATTGATAACAAGTTTCCTACGTTTCGGCGATGTTTCGAGTCGAAGAGAAATTGGTAGTAACGATTAATTTGCTCCTATTCGGTAATTGTGGGACCACTGGCAACTTCTTTTTCCAATGTTTTACAACTGCCATGAAAATGTAACCATTGACGATCAACGTGTGGCATTTAGATATTCTTTTCTGAATTTTATGCCGTCAAAACCTGTAAAATATGGTGTGAAGTTTTGGGTTTTGGTGGACTTACAGTCAGACTACTTCTACACGTACAACCATACCTCGGAAAACCTAGAAATACAAAGCCTGAACAGATTCAAAGACAACGCGTTTTATTGGAGTTAACGGAAAGCTTGAGAAGGCAAAATATAACTGGCGAAATTTTCATTTAAATTTTCGAACTGCTAAAAAAACTACGTGAAAGGAAACTAACTTACGTTATGTGCGAAATAATAGGGACAGTAGTGCGAAAGATGCAAATTTTACATAAATAAAAATTTGCATATTCTTCCAGGTTTAATGAACTAATTTTTAGGTTTATGCTATATAAAAATGGGTTTTGGCATATCTTAAAGTTTGTTATGGTTTTATTTGTAATTGTTTACCATTTTAAGTATAAATAGTAAATTAAACGCGTGAAAGAAATCAGGACACTTCTGGTTTTTAAACGAAAAAATAAAAAATTAAGGTTAGATTTCTTTTACGAATGTTAGAAAAACGTGTTTGCTTAATAATGCTAATAGTGCTTAATACTAAGTTGACGATCCTTTGTGTTTTAAGACTGTTTGGCACCGCCTAGGCATGGAAACTGGTATAGCGTACCATGAAGCCTGAATGAGTTGCCAAAGTTCATCAGAATTGGACGGATATTTTCCTCTTATTGAAGTTTTTACGACATTCTACAGATTTTCAATCGGATTTAAGTCCAGGGACTGTTGAGGCCACTCCAAGACTGTAATGTTGTTGTCCTTAAAGCAAGTTTGTGTATATTTGGCCGTGTGCTTGGGGTCCTTATCTAGTTGGATATCCATCTGATTGGCATATTATCTTCAGCGTATGAAACCATACTATTCATTTATAGGCTGTTTCCACTACGGTCGCGTCCACGTCCGCGTCCAAAAATCAATGAACGCGCGTTAAAGCCTATACAAAAAACATAGGCAGTTACACGCAGAAAAAAAGTATGGTTGGGGTAAGAATATTCGAAGAGCATCATAGTATTGTTGGTTATATGGTTATGGCACAACAATATTATGATCATCACAACAATAATATGGTTCACACACAACCATACTAATATCCCCATAACAATATTATGGTCCTCACAACAATAGAATCATTCACACACAACCATACTACGATCCCCACAACCATATTATTATTCACATTCAACCATACTATGATCCCCACAACCATAGTATGATCCTCATAACCATAGTATGTTTAACGTACAACCATAGTATGACTTACGCACAACCATACTATGATCCCCAAAATTGTTTGTAAAGACTGGAATACGTTGTTATTCAACAATAAAGAATTTTATTAAGTACGTTATGTAACAATAGGAGTGATTGATTTAACAGTAAAAGAATATTATTTATTAAAAATATTTTAGTTATACTAATCCGTAGTTTTTTTAAAAAAAATTAATTTTTATTCCTATTATTGCGTAGGAATCGTAAAAATAACATTGTCAAATTAAAAAAAAGTAAGGTTTTGCCTATATGATTGCCGTAATCATATTATTATTAACATAAAACCCATGAAAACAATACTTTTGTCCCGCCATCCATATTTATATTGTTGCTACAACCATATTTTCATTTTTAAATTTGGCAACAATACTTTTGTTAAATTTTTCAACAATATTAATATTGCCGCAATCATACTATTGTCAAAATGAAATTCAAAAAACAATACTATGGTTGCGACGACCATACTTTTACTGCTGAGAACATACTATTGTTGCTGTGACCATATAGTAACCATATCTTTTCTCTGCGTGTAGGTATGGGAAAAAGTCGCGTTCATATTGGACGCTTTTTCCGATAAGTCACGTTTACTATAAATTCGATTATTTTTGCAATCGAAACCCACCCATATCCATTAATGGCAACACCGCAAATTGCACATCCCTATTAAAACAGCTGTTTATCAGCATAAACATAAAGAGCTGCTGCTAATGCACATTTCCATTAGGCGCAATACCATTTGATCCTCATTTTTCACTGCGGTTAGCAAAATAATATCATTTAACTCCATGATAATGTCACAACACAAAAATATTAAACTTTTCGCACCGCAAAAAAAAACAAATAAACAAAAACAGCGTTTTGAACGCTGGAAACATTATTACAAATTTTCGATAAACCCTTGACGCGGACGTGGACGCGACCATAGTGGAAACAGCCTATTAAATATGAACATAATTTGTAGCTTTTATGATGCTCTGTATACGATACAAGGGGTCCATACCATTATACGAAAACGATCCCCAAACCATAATTTGACCACCGCCATGTTTAACCGTTTTGATGGTGTACTCGGAGTTCGTCGCTGCATTACCTGGTCTTCTTACGTGATATAATACACGTTCTGAGTTGAACAAATTGATTTTTGTTTCACCAGACCAAAGAATATTACGTCACTTTAGGTGTACTCGTAGTTTTTATTTTTCTGCTGCGCGTTTCTGGCTTGGCTACCCACTTTACAGCATTTTCCACCAAACCCCAAGCATTTCAGCCACTTTCCGATACAAATTTCCTATGTTGTACAACTTTTGGATTTTTTTCTTGTTACTGGGTCACAGTGCTTCGATCTATCCATATCTGCCAAGGTAACAAGTGCAAAAATATCAATTCAATTAAAATTACTAACCTAAACTATAAGTATTGTTTTTACCTCTGTACGAACAAATTACTTCTTTTTGTTTACTTTGAATAATACCTTTCATTGTATATTCTAATTTATTTAAGCGAAGTGTCCTACTGTCCCTATTATTACGCACAGCCAAAAACTAGACTTTTGAAAAGTTAATACCTTCTTGCGAAATGTTAGCACATAATTTACAATTTCATCACGGGATTTGCTTTTGCAGTGAGTATGAAATAAAAAATTGATGTAAGTTATAAATCATTCTCTAATTTACTGACTTTCGCATGCAATACTTATCTTGCTAGTCACTGTTCCTATTATCCCAGACATAAAAATAAATCTTTTATCCCTCCGAAATTGCTGACTGTGAAAAAACTCCCATTGTATAAGTCAAGATTTACTTTTAACGATATTTTGACATTACGAAGGTTGCTTGGGACCTAATCTTTAAAATGGCTCTCCTGAACAAAACTGGTTTTTAGCCTTAGGTCCCTTTCTATTTTGCGCGTCACATATGATGAAACTGGGTAGATTACCTCAACAACAGTTCTCAGCACTGTTATTGACTGATATTCGTACATCATCTGATATTTCGACATTACGAAGGTTGCTATATATATTTCTCACTAAGTGTTGCCTTCTAGCATTTCCATTGGAAAATTTGACATTTTTTTTTTAGCATAAACGTACTTATAACGTTTTTAATACGGCCATCATTGTGCTTTTTACAGTAACTTGAAAATATCAATTTGGCAAAAAAAAATGGAATAACTCGTAAACATTTTCGTGCGATCATTTTTCACAACTTTCGATGTGGATTATCACGACAAGAGTGCATCGATGAAATCCAAATCTTTGTATGACGATGAAGCACCATCCTATAGCACTGTGAAAAACTGGTTTTATGAATTCAATCGTGGCCGACGCTCGCTCAAAGACGAAGGTCGTCCAAAAACGGCCGTTGTACCAGAGAACATTGATGCTGTGCGTGAACTGATAATGCATATTCGTCATGTGACATACCGTGAGATAGAGGTATCAGTGGGCATTTCTTCTACCAGCATACATTCCATATTGCATGAATACCTGACTAGGTTTGTTATCGTTGGATGCCGCACAATTTGGCAATCGCTCAAAAAAAAAGGCTCGTGTCGATTGGTGCAAAGAAATATTGAAAAAATATGATCGCGTTGCTTCAAAAGACGTTTACAAGATCGTCACAGGTGACGAATCATGGATCTATGCGTATAAGCCCGAAACAAAACAGCAATCTTCGGGTCTTCGAAGACGAGCCAAATCCAACGAAAGTTGTTCGTGGAAGAAGCACTTCGAAGCAAATGGTCGCCTGTTTCTTTTCGCAAAACTGGTCATGTGGCGACTGTCCCGCATTAGCAACTTAGGACAGTCAATTCTGAGTGGTACACCACAATTTTTTTGCCTGAAGTCTTCGGAAAAATTCGAAAAATGAACAAGAGAAGACGAATCATTGTGCACCATGACAATGCGAGCTCTCACACATCGGCTCAAACCAGCGCCTTTTTGACCGGCCAAAACGTAGAATTGATGGGTCATCCGCCGTACAGCCCTGACTTGGCACCCAATGACTTCTTTTTATTCCCGCACATCAAGAAAAAAATGCGTGTCAACGATTTTCGTCGCCAGAAGATGCTGTTGAAGCATTAAAAAAGCATGTTTTGGAGGTGTCTCAATCGGAGTGGAAAAAGTGCTTCGACAATTGGTTTGGGTGCATGCAAAAGTGTATAAATCTTGCTAGAGAATACTTTGAAAAACAATAAAACCATTTTTAATGATAAATATTTGCATTTCCATTGTTAGGCCAGAAATATATATAGCAGCCCTCGTAGTACGAGTATAATACATTAGTCACAAAAACAGAGCAACGATATTAATAAGTACTGTGCAGAGGGAAGCTGTAGTGGGTCGATTGGGTTATTACAATTCGACAAAAGGTATGCTATATTTTTGTTCCTCTATAATTTCTGATGTTTCATATCCTTTAGTAGGCGAAGATACCACGGACCAAATGATTGGTACATACTTTTTTCTGAAATCGATGCTCCATGGACACCAGCTGATCGAAATCGCAAGAGACCAGAGTTTCTGCGGCAAAAAGACTAGCACTCTCATGGGCTAATGTGAATATGTGACAGCGCATAGAGAAAGGCACCTAAGGGTAAAAAAACAATTTTCATTTTTTTTCTTTTTTTGATGTGGACAACATCTGAGCATCGAATGAGACCGATCGCATGCCCCAAAAGTGTTCCCTCCCAGAGATATGCGCATTTTATGAAAGTGAAGTCGATGATTCTAAGCGCAAATCGAAAGGGAACTAATCTTTAAAATGGCTCTCCTGAACAAAACTGGGTTTTAGCCTTAGGTCCCTTTCTATTTTGCGCGTCACATATGATGAAACTGGGTAGATTACCTCAACAACATTTCTCGGCACTGTTATTGGCTGATATTCGTACATCATCTGATGATTCTGCAGCATCTTTAAGTAATGCTACTTCAAATGCAAGAGCTAGAAAGCGTGCAATTTGTAGTTGTTACGAGTCTATGTGCGACATCAAATGTTTTATTTGTGTCAAGTTTATTTGCAAAACAAATCGAAAAGAACTTTGTTCAGCATGTAATGAAAAAAATGATTGACCAAACAAATAAAAAACACATTGGAAATACGGGGCATATTAATAAGTCCATGACTTTTCCAACTTCCCTCGTAGTTATATGTAATGCAACACTGACCCCATCAAGTATCATCTGTTAATAGACTGCTGTCAAATGTTGAGAGAATTCCGTCTTTTAGTTTGTGTTTAACAGCTGATCAAAAAATAAAACCTCGTGGATTTTGTTTAAAATGGAAAAAAGTGAATTTCGTGTCCTCATTAAACATTATTTTTTTGCGCAAAAAATCAATCAACCAAAGAAAAGATTAATAAATACTATGGGTACTCTGCACCATCGACTTTAATGGTAAAAACGTGGTTTACTGATTTTTGTTGTGGTCGCACAAGTACAAATGACGCTGAACGTTTTGAACGGCCAATTGACGTCAATACTCCCGAAAATGTCGAAAAAAATCACGATATGGTGTTGGTCGATCGAAGAGTAAAAGTGCGTGAGATTGTTGATGCCATACACATTTCATATGGCAGTGTGGTTTCGATTTTACATGATCAGTTGGGTTTAAGAAAGCTGTCTGCAAGATTGGTGCCGCGTTTGCTCTCAATCGACCGTAAACGTAATCTTATGACAACTTCAAGGGATTGTTTGGAGTTGTTTAACCGCAATTGGAATGAGTTTTTGCGGCGTTTTGTAACTGTGAATGACACATGCATCCATTACAACACTCCGGAGAACAAGCAGCAATCTAAACAATGGTTTCTCCGGGTGAACCGGCTCCGAAGGCCAAGGTGGCTTTTTCGTACAATAAGGTGAGAGCAACAGTTTTTTGGGATGCACGCGGGATAATCCACATTGATTACCTTCAAAAGGAAAAATCAATAAAGGGCGAATATAATGCCAACTTATTGGACCGATTTAACGAAGATTTAAAAAAACGACCCCATATGGCCAAGTCTTTTTGAATAAGATAATGCACAGATTGCATGAAATGGTTTACGAATTGGTACCTCATCCGCCATATTTTCCGTAATTAGTGACTATTTCCAAACCTAAAGAAATGGCTCGGTGGAAAGAGATTCAGCTTCAACGATGAAATTATTGATCAAACAAATGCATATTTTATGGACCTCAAAAAATCCTATTTTTTTGGAAGGGATACGATATTTAGAGAAACGTTGGACTAAGTGTATAGAGCTAAAAGGAATTTATGTCGAAACATTTTTTTTATGTTTTTGTTTTGTTTACATTTATTCGGCCTTTTATCGTTATTATGACTTAAACAGTTCTTATTCTGGTTCGAGAACTTTTTGTCGTTTCTTTTTTAGAATCAACTAAAAAAATCCAAAAAAATTGTTTTATTCGAAGTCACGGAATTATTGATATACCCTCGTTTCATGTCAAATATTTGTAACCACCAAAATTATTTGAGCTAGACCCAACTTTTAGTACAAATCGAGGTATAATCCCCTGGTGATTTCATTTAACTGTGTCTGACTATCTGTCCGTCCGTCCTTTAATCTAAAGCTTGCAATCAAACTTCAGATCGCGATTGTTGTCCGATTTTCATGTAATTTGGCCGAAATACGTTTTTTGGACCAAAGGGGGACGCTATTGAAGTTGAAAAAAATCGGTTTAGATTTTGATAAAGTTTCCACTAGAAATTACATATTACAACCAATTATAATTAAATTTAGCACGAGTAAGTTTGTTCTGAGCCAAGGAAGAACTTTATGTATATTAAAGCAAATTGGTTCAGATTTAGATATAGCTCATGTCTTTAGCTCAAGAAGCTACATTTTACATCTAATCTCGATGAAATTAAGCACACATTATTTTTTTTTGGACCAAGGAAGGATGTTATTAAAATTGAAGAAAATCTGTTTAGATTTAGATATAGCTTCACCATATATGTTCATCCGATTTGTATGTTTTAAGCTCTGGAAACGACGTATTACAATCAACATCAGGTCAAAGATGGAATACAACTACCATATATGGGTAGGTGATCCAAAATCATGCTTGCACCTACTTGATCATGTTCAAAGGAGAGCGATGGTTCTGTTAGGTGACAGTAGGGTATCTATTTTCTCCCTGGAGCATCGTCGTAATGTGGGTTAAGTGTCGCTGTTCTATCGTTACTTTCATGGTGTGTCTTCAGACGTGGTACTATTCCTGACGTTAGGCAGGGATACACGACTTTCCAGGAATTCACAACCGTTGGCCGGTTAACCTCACCAGAGAAAAAATTGTTTGGAATTCGGTTGAAACTCCAATCATTCGGTTGCGAAAGTGGAAAATGGAATCGTAATGGATATGCGGTTTAAAATATGACAAAAAGATAAATATGATCATCCTAACAACAGTATTGATCGGTCATACCAATGAAACGCGAAAATGGTATTAAGGTTGTTGTCGCAATTGATAGTTTTGCTAACATTTTGTTGTGTTGTCCAATTATTAATAATAATAACAAAAACTTCACCATCATCAGGAACCGGTTGGTCAATGGTATTTTTTTAAAAAGAAAATTATTTGATTAGTGTGAAAAAATCTTCTATCATCTCTTTCACTTTTTGCCCGTCATCACCCTTTTTATGAATACTTCAATTCGAAAGAAAACAATTTCCGAATTGAATTAAAATTTGCATTTTTTTTTGTTACACAAGTGGAATTTTAGATCCAAATTTCTCTGTTGGAGGTTCGGATACATGGAATGTTGTTGTTTTTGAATAAAGAGCGGACACTTTAAAAATTGTAGCAAATCGGTTCAGCTTAAGATATAGGTTCCACATATATAATCAACCGATTTTACCAACAACAATAAATTCGTCTCAAAAATTTAAATACGACACCAGTTTTAAAATCTGGTTATATTTTTAGCCAGTCCAAGGGTGTCCAAAACCCATTTTGTTGAGTTGGCATTTCCCCCCACAGAGAAAATATCAGTTGGAAACCGGTCCGAACTACAAACATTCGGTTGGCACAACAAAGTAGTGATGGTTACTCATAACAGAAATATGGTTGCTACAATAGTATTCCGGTACTCACAACCAACAAATCGGTTATAGCAACCGATTTTAGTTAAACAGTTAGTTGTGGCAACTGGTAGCTATGCCAACCAACCAATTTTAATGTTCTTGATACCTTGGACCAATAATTGGTTGTGACAACAGGTAAGATTTTTGTAGCAACCAAATCCGTTATCCCCACATCAGAATTTAATTTCTATAAGACATTTATCGGTTATAATTTCTACCAAATTTATATTTAAAACAAAAACACATTTAAGACTCCGGCGCACTGAAGCTTTTTTTCTTTAAAAAACTTACAAATAAATATAACAGGGGTTTTCTACTCAGACACTACAATAACATTAACTTTTTATAAGTTTTTAATATATACACTCCCCACGATGGGTTTTTTAAAACTTAATATTTTCAGCAGAAAAACGGTATGAATAAAATCTATATTTATTTGTATAAAAGGTACATTCTTTCTGAAAGGAATGGGGAATAAATGGATTTGATATGTATACTGGTAAATTTTATAAAATCATTTTATTTAAATAACTAAAAAACAGAGCTTCAGTTTTTGGGCCACTTGAATAGGACCCCCTCATCAAATAATAGCTTTTGTAAAGTTTGAAAGGAAACTTATACATTTTATTAAGTTTTAAATAAGTAATTATGAATTTTATGCATTTTGAAGAAAGTTCAGTAGTGTGTAAAGCCTCCTTTGTTAAGGATAGCTTCGAAAAGTATACTGGGAATCGAATCATACAATGTTTTAATGTAGTCAAGTGAAATCGTAGACCAGACTTCCTTAATTTCATCAATTAGTTCGTCTTTGTTGCTGTATTGCTTACCAGAAGCATAAACTTTACGGACGAGCCATCCCCAAACATTTTCTATAATGTTCAAATCTGGCGAATAGGGAGGCCAATCAAGAACTTTGACATTTTGATCCCGAATCCATGCCTTCACCACTCGAGTAGTGTGAACCGGTACATTATCGTGCTGAAATGTCCATTGTAAGTATCCGAATAGATTGTTGAAGTAAGGAAAAGCTTGCTGAAGTACGCCATTAAAGCAACTTGCGTTCATTGTGGTGGACAAAAATTGTAATTCGCAGGTACCATAATAGGATATGGCCCCCACACCATGACACCACCCACTCGGCTATGTAAGCGATCCAGTTGGTGCTCCTCTTTGCGAAGATCATGGAAATAATAGTTAAATCCATAGCCCTAGAAATTAATTTTTTTTCGTCTGAGAAAACGACGCGATGCCAATCGTTATTCCATGTCATCGTTAAGGGGTGTTCTTTTCTTTAGTTTTAGGCGCTTTAAATGCTTAGCTTTAGAAATAATGCGTTGGACCGTTCTTACACTAGCTTTAACTCTAGTTTTAGCCTTAATTTGTGATGATGAATCGTGCGAATTTGATGCTGATCTTAGTATAAATCGCTTATCAGTAGCAGAAAGCACACTTTTTGTTCGTCCTTTCATATTCTTGCCATAGCTTGACTCATTTCGCAAAAACGTAGACACGACATTTCGGCTTCTTCCGATTTTATCAGCGATTTTATGGATTGAGTGCCCGGATTCTTTATAAATTTTAATTTTCAACTTTTTCTCGTTAGGTAAAGATTTTCCTCGACACATTTTAATTTAATTTTGGTAGAAATCGATTAAATTGCAACAGAAAATATTTTAATTTACTATACGCAGCCACTTCCATAAGAAAACTAAAGATTATGATGGGGGTCATATTCATGTGTCGTAAGAAATTTCACAAATTTAGGTTATGGTAAAGCAAATTAGAAAAAAAAACTTATAACGGTACATTTCCGCTCAATGATCTCAAATATTTAAGAGAATCACAAATAAGGTAAATCGTAAAGGGGCCATATTCATTTGGCGGGGAGTGTATTTCAATGGCTTTTGACAACAAGAAATTTAGAAAAAAAGCAAAAATTGCCGGACCATTTGAATTCGAAATTAACGTCTATTTACTAGCTATGCTATTTTTTACCAAAGTCCATTACGGTTTAAAAAGTTGCTTTACAAATATTTGTAGCCGAAAGAAAATCATTTTCTATAGTTTCTTAACAAGTGCATAGATACATTTTATTTCGGACCCAATACTGTACGGCTTCCGCTATTCGATTGCTTAAATAAAACAAAATTTAAATTATCAGCTTCTGAAATGTTTACTCTTATACAGTATTTACCATTAATAACACTGTGGAACATTTTTGGGGTTATTGTCTGGGGGGTGAGAAATTCCAAGTCAGGGTGATGGTACTAGGTCAGTATATTAAAACCCTCAAAGGGTTTTGCGTTCGTATGTGCCAAGTGAAGTTACTTAATTGTAAATAAAAGCAGAACGCGTTAATCGATTTCCATGATCTATGTCGCATTTTGTTTATAGGTTATGTGACTTTACGTGAAAGTTATAAGACTCTACACGTTTTTCCGTTTGGGATTTATATGTTTTAAAAAAAAAAATTTTTTTTTTTTTGGCAAAATTTTCTTCATAAATTTATTTCTAATTGCAAAAATGTTGATTTGGTAGAGAAACAGTATATTAATGGATTAAGGAAAATGTAATTATTAACTAAGCGAAAAAACATCAAGATAAGGAAAAAATGTAAAAGGTCATAAAAAAAACTGGCACATACGAACGCAAAACCGTTTGAGGGTTTTAATATACTGACCTAGTACCATCACCCTGACTTGGAATTTCTCACCCCCCAGATTGGCTGTTGTACTGTGTAATCAGAGATTTAATAAAAGATTGTGTCGATTAGAAATTGATAAAAAAAAAACACTAAGAGAAATTATAAGCATTTTATATAGAAAAAGCATTTCCTCAAATCCTCCAACTTATTTAGGTATTTTAATCATAATGAGCTTTTTATTCAAATTTATTCGAACACTTTAAAACCGAAATTTCTCTTTGTGACCCACTACACTAACTTGATGCAGAAAATCGGCCCACTTGTACATTCAAACTTAACTAGATTTATTATTTCGGTCATACTCTTATGGAATATATTCACAAAATTTTACCATCAGTTGGTCCAGTTCACAAACTTCGTGGTTATGACAACCGAATTCACCGAGTACTTCTAACCAAGCATTTGTAACAACAACAATACAGTTAAAAATTCAGTTCCAATAATCTTCTTAACTGGTAAGAGTTACCGATACTTTGCCTCCTCAACCTATAGGGTGAGCTGCCTTTACTGAAAATTTCCGTGAACCCAATAACAATTCGGTTGCATCAATAGAATACATAGATAGTACGTGCAACCACCAACATTCGATTAGCAAAAAATTCGGTTGTAGCAACAAATCTGTTCTCTGCATCCAGAATTGTAGAGTACATTATAGTCGGCCACGTCCGACTTTAGGTTTTTTGCTTGTTTAAATTTATTTGTTAAATTTAATAAGAGACGCTCTCAATAAAATTAATATCAGAACTCCATCGCCAATCTTAATGCAAACATATGCTTTAATAGTTTTCAGTTTTCGAAAAATAAAATCAGTCAGTCGGTATCAACAGCTACACGCAGAGAAAAAACATAGTTACTATATGGTCACGGCAATAATAATATGTTCTCCGCAATAAAAGTATGTTCGTCGCAACTACAGTATTGTTTACTGAATTTAATTTTGACAAAAGTATGATTGCCGCAATATTAATATTGTTGAAATGTAACAATAGTATTATTGCGCAATTTTATAATGAAAATATGGTTGTAACAACAATATAATAGAATCATACTATGGCTGTGAGGATCATACTATGGTTGTATGTGAAACATACTATGGTTATGGGGATCATAATATGGTTGCGGAGATCATAGTATGGTTGAGTGTGAATCATACTATGGTTGTGGGGATCATATTATGTTTACGTATGAATCATACTATTGTTGTAAGGATCAAAGTATGGTTGTGAGGATTATAGTATGGTTGTATTTGAACCATACTATTATTGTGGGAATCATAATATTGTTGTTCCACAACCATACACCCAACAATCGTATTGTCCTCTTCGAATATTGTAACCACAACCATACTTTTTTTCTGCGTGTACGGCAGGCAGTCCATGCATCATGTCCCAACTTAGCCAGCAAGAAGAAGAAACACTGCAATTTTGCAAACCAGTGTTTATTGTTTTCTCTAGCCACCAGACCAAACGAACAGCCGCCATGGTTAGTATCCATTTGTACCCCTGAGTAATTACGTTCCTCGCTTCATTGTGGATATTAAAAAAAAGCAGGTCCAAAGCGCTGAAAAGAAACCCTCATACTCTGTCGAATATGAAAGAAGATTTTTTGCTTTCATAATTTGCTGAAATATGTTTGTTTAGGATACACACTCTCGTATGTATGCCCAAATTATAATTGGCAAGCGATTTCGGCGTTTTTAAAATAAATAAACAACGCACGCTCGCATGCCTGCTGAGGTGTCGGAAAGCAGTGGTTTTGTTTATTTAACAGCGCCTAAATCTCAAAATTCCAAGAACTCGGAACAGAAACAAAAACCGAAATATCCTTAATGGGATTTGTAAAATGTTCACTCCGTTGTGTGTTTTATTGCCTCCCTTTTCACACGTTTCTCGCTGGTTGAACTAAAACTGTTTTTTTATTCTTTTTAATAATTGTGAACTGGGGAATTTTACCTGCACGAACTCTACTGGCTGAGGCGAAGGGAAATCCCCTGCAAATGCGTTTTCGCCTAAGTGGTGCTTTGAAAACACATTCCCGCGTTCATCGGAATTGGCGTACAAAAAAATAACAGAATTTAATTTTGCGTTTCACCGTCGCTTGTCCTTTGTGCCGGGAAAATCCTTGGCTTCCGCAAAAAAGAGCTCCCAATGATATCTGCATGTAAATTATTTGTTTGAGATCTGCATATATTTTATGGCATATACACTCATATTGTAAATAAAAAATATAATTAATACTCGTATTACATAATAATAAAATTTGTAAATATATTTGCCATTATTCAATTATGTATTTATGCGGCTGGCTGAGTGAATAATATTTTTGTGCATGACATCACATGATGCATTTTTTCGGAGCAGGACATTTAACACTTGATAGCTATACAGGTGTTTTTATACCCTACACCACAAAGAATGACACCTTTACACTTTTTTCTTTGTGGCTACGTAATATCCCAAGTCTGTGCTGACACACCAGCTTCGATTCAGGTCTGATTGTTGAAATAATTTGACCTGAATGTACATTTTCATACAAATGTGAATAGATTTCTGAACGAAATCCGCTCAAAGTAAATTTTGTTCAAAAGATAATAAAGAAAGCTGAATACCGCAGATATGTCAATCTTTTGTGAGCGGTTATGCGAATACCGCGAATTTGACAATATTAAAATTTCAAGGAATTGACATAATTTTATCCATACGGAGCCAGTTCTGTGACAGGTCCCTTTTTACCCATTCTCGATTCGGTACATTCCGGGTTATTGACCCTGCATTTCCCGCAGGGTCATTCCTTTAAAGTATTGCAAGGTAGTGTGGTTTTCAATCTGGCCACACTTTTTTCAGAGTTGTTCTGTTTGACAGATGTCACTTAATTTATGCTCAGTTTGGTTTGCCATTTCATAATGAATAAAGACCTACTCCGGAACGACGTTTGCAAATCTTGGTGAATGGGTCCAAAACGAGATGGCCACCGATTATACAAGAAAATTTTGCTAAGCGATGATGCTCACTTTTGTTGAAAATTGTCACATTTGGAGTGATGAATGTCCACAAGCCATTGTTGAGACGCCGTTACATCCTCAAAAAGTCACTGTTTGGTGTGCTCTATGGGCAGAGGGAATCGTTGGTCCATATTTTTTCAAAAATCTTTTGTGAGCGGTTGTGTGAATACCGCGAATTTGACAAGATTAAAATTTCAAGGAATTGACATAATTTTATCCATTCGAAGCCAGTTCTGTGACAGGTCCCTTTTTTACCCATCCTCGATTCGGTACATTCCGGGTTATTGATCCTGCATTTCCCGTAGGGTCATTCCTTTGAAGTATTGCAAGGTCGTGTGGTTTTCAATCTGGCCACACTTTTTTCAGAGTTGTTCTGTTTGACAGCTGTCACTTGCTTTATGCTCAGTTTGGTTTGCCATTTCATAATGAATAAAGACTTACTCCGAAACGACGTTTGCAAATCTTGGTGAATGGGTCCAAACCGACATGGCCACCGATTTTACAAGAAAATTTTGTTAAGCGATGAAGCTCACTTTTTGTTGAATGGTTACGTTAATAACCAAAATTGTCGCATTTGGAGTGATGAAAGTCCACAAGCCATTGTTGAGTCGCCGTTACATCCTCAAAAAGTCACTATTTAGTGTGCTCTATGGGCAGAGAGAATCGTTGGTCCATATTTTTTCAAAAATTAAGCCGGCCATAATGTTATGGGGAACGCTATTGAGCCAAAATAGTGCGATTTAACACCGCTGTATTATTTTTTGTGGGGTTATGCGTAGTCGCTTGTCTACGCAGATAAGCCTGGCGCGATTGACGTCTTGGAAGAGAATATTCGAAACGTTATTGTTGATATACGGCCCCAAATGCTGCAAAAAGTGATCGAAAATTGAGCCTCTTGGCTGGAATTTATTTGAAACATTCATGGCGGCCACTTGCCCGAAATCATTGTTAGAACATAATGGCAAACTGCTATATTTGTGATAAAGCTAAACTCTTGGCCATAACATTAAATTATATGCGTTTTATTAACCATAGTCTGAAAATATCATCCTATACCACAGTGTGCTGTAGGGTATATATAGATTTTAGAAAAAAAAAATTGTTGGCCATTTTTTATAATAAAAATTGACTTACAATAGGTATTTCGGGGTTTTCAAGTTTTAATACTCTTCTGTACAATAACAGGAAATCATGATAAGTCCTTTATAAATTAAGCTATCAATGTGCGAATAGGGCATCAGCAAGAAAAGTAACTGCCTGTCCCACGACGTCGAGCGAAAGTCACTCACTTTCGCATAAAAAAGCGTCCCGCTATTATTTGAGTGACTTACGTGTCGTTACTTTAACCTCACAAATTACAGTATGGACAAAACAACAATTTAAAAACAAAACGTTAATTTTAAAAAATAAAACGCTTATATAAAATATTAAAGCGCTACAATACCATTTAAATTGCAACTCTGTGACGCATGAACACAGCTGCCAGGCAAATGTAAAAAAGCATAAAAATTATAAAACATAAACAAAAGTAAAGGAAACATGTAACGCGTGATCCATTTCGAGGTTCCCGACTTTTTTAAAGAAAAAAACACAGAAAATTCAAATTGAATGGGGAATGTTTATTATCATTTGAAAGAACATTTTTTGGCATTTATTTTTTGAAGATTATGTTGGCCGCGGCTACGTCTCAGATGGTCCATCCGTTGAGTCCAATTTTCGATGAATCGTTCGAGTATTTCGACTCGTAAGTGGCGAATGGCACGCGTGATGTTTTGCTCCAAGGCCTGAATCGAAGCGGGTGTGCCCCCATAAACTTTAGACTTTACATATTCCCACAGGAAAAAGTCTAACGGTGTGATATCACACGATCTTGGTGGCCAATCGACCAGCCCAAATCGTGAAATTATCTGCTCACCGAAGTGTTCTCTCAATAAATCCATTGATTGATGCGATATGTGGGAAGTGGCGCCGTCTTGTTGAAACCAAATGTCGCCGAGATCACGAGCTTCAATTTCAGGCTTCAAATAGTCGGTTATCATGGCACGGCGGTTACGTTCTCACCGGCATCATTTTTGAAGAAATATGGACCGATGATTCTAACGGCCAACAAACCACACCAAACCGTTGTGTTTTCTGGATGAAGTGGCAGCTCTTGAACCTCTTCTGGTTGCTCTTCGTCTCAAAGGCGGCACTTTTGCTTGTTTACATACCCATTGGGCCAGAAATGGGCCTCATCGCTGAATAAAATTTGGACCCTAAACGTCGGATCTTCTTGGAACTTTTCTAGAGTCCCTAGAGCGAAGCGATGTCGGTTGGGAACGTCAGGCGGCTTCAGTTCTTGCACAAGCTGTATTTTGTACTTTTAATTTAAGATCTCTGCGTAAAATGCTCCAAGTCGTTCCATACGTCAGTCCGAGTTGCTGCGAACGGCGCCGAATCGACTCTCCACGATCTTGGTGTACACTCTCAGCTACGGCCGCTGCATTTTCTACACTGCGTGCTGGACGTGGTCTATTCGGTCGAATATTATCCAATAATGAATGCCAAGTTTTTTTGGTGGCGACCCATTTTTTCCGAGTAAGGGCTACTCAAAGCGTGACAATAACTATTGTTATATACCTAAATTAATTATCTTCAGGTTAGGGTTGAAAGGCGGTAAAATATTATTTTATTTTTCAAAAAGTATACTTTATATAAGTATACTTATAACCAATAATCTATAAGTATAACAAGAACAACACATGTACAAATTTAGTTGCAATAATCATCTTAGTATGTTGGGATTACCGATACTTGTTTTCCGCAACTGAAAGTATCAGTTCCCTCTACCCCCTTTATCAACGGTCGCTTGTAATGATGGAATAAATAGTGAGTAATGCCAACCCCCAACATTGGGTTGTGGCAACAATCCTGTTCTCTGTGTGTAGGCTTATTTTGTCTAAGAAACATGTTATAGGAACTTTTTTTCAAAGGGAATTGTCATTTCTGCAACTTGGCAAATGGTTCTTTTATCCGATTTGTTCATATAAACGCCGTTCCTACTTAAACAAAGGTTTGAACATCTTTTTTATATGCGATTTTTTTCTTATATCCGTTACTGACTGAAGAAGAGTTTTTGTTGGTAACTAAACGGCCGAAAAAATGATTTTGTTTAATTACCGTGGATAACGGATATAAGAAAGTCAAGAAACACCACAAGTTTATTTCTTATATGCGTTTTTTTTCTTGTACTTACTTATTTAAGTTCCACAACATCTCAGTTAGGAACACGGGAAAAAAACTTCTCTCAAATCAGTTAACTGTGCACGGTTCAATTTTTATACTCACAGAATGGGACCTACTTCGAACAGCTTATGCATTTTAAACTGAAGCTTTTACAAGGCTAAATGATATATTAGTTTCTTGAAAAGTCGCTGGGATTAAGAGGTGGAAACCATCCGCTGAAATATTGTTCGATGTTCTTACCCAGGGTTGAACTTGGTTTTACCGGCACACTTTCACCACACCACGGCGGCGCACAAAGAAATTATAACTAATTACAGTAGATAACGGATATATGAGATTCAAGAAATGCAACAAGTTTTTTTCTTATATGTGACGCGCAAAATAGAAAGGGGCCTAAGGGTAAAAAAAATCAATTTTCACTTTTTTTTTTGATGTGGACAACATCTGAGCATCGAATGAGACCGATCCGATGCCCCAAAAGAGAAAGGGACCTAACGGTAAAATTTATTTATTTTCATTTTTCCCCTACTAAATTAACAAAATAACTTGATTTTACGAAACTACAAAAAAATTATATTTTTCCTTATGAACAATTTAAAAAAATAGAAAAATCATTTTAAACGATGGTTCTTGCGAATTGATTCCTTAGAACTTGACGGTACCGGTCCTTTATTTTTTCGATTTATTCTTAACATCTGCTGTCTCCACTTCTTGAGGTTTGTCCACTTCCTCCGAGTCCCCCTCTTCGTTTTCATTTCCAGAGACCAAAGGAAGAGGAGCAACCGAATCTTTTTTTTTTGAATCGTCAAAACATGAACCCCGGATCTCTTTTTTTAAGTACCATTGACGATTCATCGATAACCCACCCTGGTGACGGAATTATAATTGGTTTGTCATCGAAACTGGTATTGTTACTCAGATGTACATATGTTTTCATTTATGCTGGCTGAATTCGCAAACAGTTTACATTGCACTGGTGACTGAGTGATGATACTTCGATATTCCAATTAAAGTTTTATATTTAGTGGAGAAGTATTCGTCCCATTTTCTCCACTCAACAAGAGGCTCACTTGAGTTTGGAAGTCGAATCGGTACAGGAACATTAAATACATTACGAGGTGATTTTCTAATACAATCAACTACAATCATGAAGCAGTCGACATTAGTTTGGGCATATTTTGATTTGAAAACTCCGAATAAACGATCGGGTGAAAACTTTGTATGTCCGGTTAACAAAAAGTTCAATTCAACTGACTCACATCTGGAAGTATCGACAATAGGGTGGAGTGAAAACATGCTTTTTTTATAATTTGAAAAAGTTAACCTTGGAAAGAGATGTAGTCTGGGGTCCTAAAGAGGGGAAAAATAAAGAAAAAAATTTAAAAAAAATTTTAGGGGTCGCGCCACTCCCTAGAAATTTGGAAATTATCGCTATTTTGGCGTTGATTTTAGAAAAATCCTAAAAATTAACGACTTAAATTCGAAATTTAAAAGTTTGAGCTTGTTCAGTGCCCAAACAAAAGTATTTGAGGCAAATATGAGGATAATCGACTAATATTTGTAGCTTTGGTGGCGATTTCATTGTTCAGTCAATTTTCTGAAGAAGGGACGATTTGACTTATTTTACTTTTTGAAATTTTTGAACAATGAGAAAATTTTTTTAAATTTTTTCATGTCCTTATTTCATTGTTTACGCTATTGCAAACATTTATTGACATAAAACTTTTTAGGATTTTTCTAAAATCAACGCCAAAATAGCGATAATTTCCAAATTTCTAGGGAGTGGCGCGACCCCTAAAAATTTTTTTAAATTTTTTTCTTTATTTTTCCCCTCATTAGGACCCCAGACTACATCTCTTTCCGAGGTTAACTTTTTTTTTTTGAATTTCACTCCACCCTAATCGACAAGGTGTTGTAAATATCGTATCATCGCATTGTTTTTATTTTGTGAAACTCAGTTATCAGCGAATATCATTAATTTTTTAGTTGAATGCACTTCTCGTAGGTAGTAGTCAAGCATTGATATTACTGAATTCGGACCTTTTCCAAGGGAATCGCTTTCGTCAATGCAGAAGATGTGTTGAACATTTTGACGTTCGTTTGTAATTCCGAAAATTGCTGTTTTGCGACCTGATTTAAAGTATGCAGTTCCTATTTGCTGTGGACCCGACGGAAAGCTAACATTTTGAGCATAATCCATAGATACTCGTATTACTAGATAATCCTCTTCTGTAATACCTGGATACATGGCATTTACATCAGGCTTGACTAATGTTCTCAAGTCGTAATAGTACTCTCGCTGAGTGCTGGCAGATTGAAAATGATCAGAATACACCTTCAATGCTGCTTCTTTTTCAACTTCATTAACGTTTACTGTATTAACAGCATCTTTTGCAAGATTTCGACACAATTCGCACAAATCGTATGCTGCCTTCATAGTGACGATGTAGGGACAATATTTCTTCCAAACCGTTTGCGAAGTTTTACGATTTTACCACCCGGTTCGAAGCTGTTGGTGTATCTAGTGTAAACAGAAGTCTTACTTTCAGTAGTTGGAAGTTTCAATAAACGATAATCACGATGATTTGGTTGACGTCCAGGTAAAGTGATAGCAACAGTTTCAGCAAAACGGCAGATAAATGAAACAATTTCTTTTGTTTCCAAAGTAGTTAAAGCATCTGTACGATCAATTTTATTCGTCATGCCATGTTCGCGTGGATAAATACCATTTTTGTCGAAATGTTCGATTAGATTTTTGTTGCGTTTAATTCCCATTGCATACAGGAAGAGGTACATATCACGGCATATTGGCAAACTTCGAAAATAATACGAGTATATCTGATTGTACCGTTTCTTCATAGCTCGCGATCGATCACCAACTTTTGACCTGAGCATTGCATCGTCACGGTGAGCTGCCAGATGTGCGAGATTCCTTATCTAAATTCATGAAAGACGTACGAAAATCCTCAGCCATGTTCTTAGGGATCACTTCATTGCATTGATTTGAACAACACGGAGGTATTTTTGAACCACACGCAGAGAAAAAATATGGTTAGCATATGGTCACGGCAATAATAATATGTTCTCCGCAATAAAAGTATGTTATTCGCAACCATAGTATTGTCTTCTGAATTTAATTTTGACAATGGTATGATTGCCGCAATATTCATATTGTTGAAATGTAACAACAGTATTATTGCCAAATTTAGAAATGAAAATATGGTTATAGCAACCATATAAACATGGTTGATGCAACAAAAGAATTGTTGTTTAAAATTAACGTTAACAATATTATGATTACGACAATCATACCGTATGGTTGCGACTATAAACATAACAAAACAGGTTTTATAGAGCACACATATATGTGCGTATCGTGTGCATGTGTTTTTTTTTGTATACCAAAAAAAAACACATGCACACGATACAGTGCATGGTTGTTGTCCATTTTAAAAAACAACAATCGGAAGGTCGTTCGAGGGATTTTTATTGTGTTTATTTTGTTTGGTGAAATGCTCTACTGCCGATTGGCTCTCGTTTTTTCTAAATCTGACTACACTTAAGTATATAGCCATTGATCATGGTTTATTCACATTCGTTACTTGGGGGTCTACGGTTGGTGAAGTATCATTTTCCCCAGCTGGCAACTAAAAGTGTTTTCGACTGCCGTTGGAATATATATTTTTGTTTTTTGAATGAAATGTTTAATAAAAGCAAGGCCTCAAATTTGGCAATGAACTAATTGTAATGAAATTTAAAATAACTTACTTGATTAAAATCTCTATTTTTGAATAACAACATTACCCAATCCTAATAAATAATTTTGGGGATCATAGTATGGTTGAGTGAATCACACTATGGTTGTATGAATAATAGCATGGTTGCGTGTGAATCATACTATGGTTGGGATGATCATACTTTAGTTGTTTGAGAAAAATACTATGGTTGTGAGAATCATAATATGGTTGTGGAGGTAATAGTATGGTTGAGTGTGAATCATACTATGGTTGTGAGGATCATATTATGGTTGTGTGTGAATAATACTATTGTTGTGAGGATCATAATATTGCTGTGACACAACCATATACCCAACAATAGTATGATCCTCTTCGAATATTGTCACCTCAACCATAGTGTACCCAAAACAAGAGGTATGGACATCCTACGCGCGTTTTAAAGGTTGACCAACACGTTCCTGACGTCATGATATGTGTCGCTTTCAAATTAGACCAATACCAACCAACACGCTCAGTGATGGTACACCAAAAATACACGTATTTAAACCCTTAAAATGGCTCTCCTGAACAAAACTGGCTTTTGCCCTTAGGTCCCTTTCTATTTTGCGCGTCACATATGGTTTTTTTATTATAAGCAATTAAAAACAGTTACAATCAATTACACGAAGTTATGCAAAAAAGTTCTTTTATGCGCATTTTTCTTATAAAAGATGTTCTTATATCCGTTACTTACTGTATTTGCATTTTTAAATATTTTATTTAACTTGGAAAGGCGGGCAATTCATATACTCGTAATTAAAAACTTTGTAAACAGAATCTTTCGTTGAAATTACATAATTATATTCGCATTTATGTTGCATCCGACAAAGGGTTAATGGAAATCTTCATCCCCATAGATTATCTGAGATACTTTTTGCAAATGCTTCCAACAACCACAAACACTCAATTTCCCCAGGGGTGACATGAAATTGATCCCTAATACAAACGAAGGAATAAGTCGGCTTAGGAAGTTTGCGGCTGATTAACGAGTAACCGCAACATGTGCCTGCACCGAAAACACGTGCTACCAACGGTCGACCGCACAGCACTGTCCAAAACCAGCGGCCAATTATAAACGGACTTAATCGTTATGGTCAAAAGGAGGCAATACATTTTGTATGGCCGACAGTTTGCATTGCCATCAAATGAAATGAAGACAACGTTTGTTTTACTTTTTTGTAATCTTTAAGTATAATTCACTATTTCAGTCGGTTAAATGAGCTTTCGTCCATTGACTGACTTGGCTTATTTAAGATGTTAGTCTAGCGCTAATAATAGTAAGTTGATTCAGTGTTATCGAGGACAAAAAAAGCTTATGACAACATTCGTGCTCATGTTTGAGAAGTGGTACGAGTATTTCCTAAAATTATACTGATTTTACAAATTCGTGAGAACATTAAAAAAATAAATAAACTTGGTACAGGGAAAGTACAGGAGTCGATTGAACCGTAAGCTGTAAACGGTAGGTAACGGATACAGGAACATCTTTTATACTGGGTGCGGCAAAAGTTACTATACGATTTGTTTTTTAAATAAATATTGAATGGTATGAAAAACAAAATTAAATGATAAAAGCTCGTAAAGGATGGTTAAATATTATGGGCCGATGTTGAATGTGAACCACACCTAAAAGTCAAGTTTTTTTCTGCATTTCATTTGATATTTCTTAATTTCATACTAATAGGCTGTTTCCACTACGGTCGCGTCCACGACCGAGTCCAAAAATCAATGAACGCGCGTTACAGCCTATATAAAAAACATAGGCAGTTAGGTTAGTTAGGGAAAAAGTCGCGTTCATATTGGACGCGTTTTTCGATAAGTCGCGTTTACTATAAATTCGATTATTTTTGCAATCGAAACCCACCCATACCTATTAATGGCAACACCGCAAATTGCACATCCCTATTAAAACAGCTGTTTATCAGCATAAACATAAAGCGCTGCTGCTAATGCACACTTCCATTAGGCGCAATACCATTTGATCCTCATTTTCACTGCGGTTAGCAAAATAATATCATTTAACTCCATGATAGTGTCACAACACAAAAATATTAAAATTTTTCGCACCGCAAAATAAAACATATAAACACAAACAGCTGTTTGAACGCAAACGTGGACGCAAAACACAATGGAAACACCATTAAAATTTTTCGATAAATCGTGGACGCGGACGCAGCCGTAGTGGAAACAGCCTATAACTCAAGTTGAACCATGGAAAGATGCACAAGCGAGCAATGCGTTTAAGTTATTCAGGCTTGGATGATCAATTTTCGAAGAAAATCATCTTCACTATGAGGCACATATTCACATCAGTGGGTTGGTCAATAAGCAGAATTGCCTCATCTGGGCGAATGATAATCCAAGAGTGATTGTCGAAAAAACAATACACCCACAAAGAGTGACTGTTTGGTGCGGTTTATGAGCTTACGGCATCATCGGGACGCATTTTTCCAAAATGAAGCCGGTTAGGCAGTTACTGTGCACGCAGAGAAAAAACATGGTTACTATATGGTCACCGCAATAATAAAATGTTCTTCGCAATAAAAGCATGTTCGTGGCAACCATAGCATTGTTTTCATGAATTTAATTTTGAAAATAGTATGATTACCGCAATAATAATATTGTTGAAATGTTAGACTAGTATTATTGCCAAATTTTAAAAATGAAAATATGGTTATAGCAACAATATAAATATGGTTGGTGCGACAAAATTATTGCTTTCTGGGTTTTATGTTAACGATAATATGATTACGGCAACCATACTGTATGATTGTAATTTTTCTTCATTTGAATATGTTTGTTACGGATCTAATGCAATTATTGTACTTTTTATATGGAAATTAATTTTTTCAAACAAACTGCTTTGGCTTTGTTTAACTGAAATATTTTTAATAAAAACGCATACGTTTTTTAACTTATTTTTTCTACTGTTAAATAAACTACACCTATTATTTTGAATTTAATGTATTTTTAAATAATTTTCATAATTCAAATCTACTGTTGGCAACCTAACCCCATTCTAATAAATAATTTTGGGCATCATAGTTTAACTGCCTGTGATCATACTATGGTTGTAGGGATCATAAAAAGATTGCATGTGAATCATACTATGGTTGTGAGGCTCATACTATGGTTGTATGTAAAACATGCTATGGTTGTGAGGATCATAATATGGTTGCGGAGATCATAGTATGGTTGAGTATGAATCATACTATGGTTGTGGGGATCATAGTATGGTTGTATTTGAATCATACTATTGTTTTGAGGATCATAATATTGTTGTTCCGCAAGCATATACCCAACAATAGTATTATCCTCTTCGAATATTGTCACCACAACCATACTTTTTTTCTGCGTGTGAATGGTGTTCGCTATCGTGAGATGATAACGAACTTTTTATGGCCCGAATTGGAAGATATGGGTGTGGACGATATGTGGTTTCAACAGGACGGTGACACTTGCCACACAGCTAACGAAACAATGACTCTTTTGCACGATAAATTTAATGGCCGTGTTATCTCACGTCGTGGCAATGTTAATTGGCAGCCAAGATCATGTGATTTGACACCGTTGGACTTCTTTCTTTGAGATTATTTGAAAGAAAAGGGCTACCTCGATAAGCCAGCAACAATTCAAGAGCTAAAGGATATAATACTTCGACACATTAACGGCATAGAACCTCAATTATGCCTCAGGGTCATCGAAAATTTGGACTATCGGTTGGAGGTGTGCCGATATTTTGTTTCATACATAATAAAACCATACCAATATTATCGTAATAAAGAGAAATGACAATAATTCCCTAATAGCTTGTTTTATTCAAAATCAACATCGGCCTTTATAATGTTGATTTCATGTTATTTTTTTCAATTAATTATTAAAAATAATGTCAGTTAAATGAAAACCGTTTTCTCTAACACAAAAATTGACTCTTTTTCGCCCATGTGCTGCATTTCGACTTGGCTCTTATGTGAATTATTTTCCCATTTTGATGTGCGCCATTCCGAATACCCAAAAAATATTGGGTATTCAATTCGACCTCGTGCACCCTTGGGGATCGTATAAGATATGAAAATTTACAAACTTTGTACGAGGTATGCTATATATATTTCTAGGCAACACTACGTGTTGCCTGGCGCCACCTGACATTTCCATTAGAGAGTTTACATTTTTTTAGCATAAACGTACTTAGAAGGTTTTGACGTACCACCATCATTTGTGTTGTTTACAATGACTTGAAAAAATGAATTTGGCAAAAAAATGGAATTAACTCGTGAACATTTTCGTGCGATCATTTTTCACAACTTTCGACGTGGATTATCACGGCAAGGGTGCATCGATGAAATCCAAATCTTGGTATGGCGATGAAGCACCATCCTATAGCGCTGTAAAAAACTGGTTTAATGAATTCAATCGTGGCCGACGCTCGCTCAAAGACGTGCCAGAGAACATTGATGCCTTGCATGAACTAATAATGCAAGAACGTCATGTGACATACCGTGAGATCAAGGCATCCTTGGGCATTTCATCTACCAGCATACATTCGATATTGCATGAACACCTGGCCGTAAAAAAGGTTTGTACTCGTTGGATCCCGCACAATTTGGCAATCGCTCAAAAAAAGGCTGGTGTCGATTGGTGCAATGAAATTTAAAAAAAATACGATCGTAGTGCTTCAAAAGACGTTTATAAGATCGTCACAGGGGACGAATCATGGATCTATGCGTATGGGCGCGAAACAAAATAGCAATCGAAGACGAGCCAAATCCAACTAAAGTTATTCGTGAAAGAAGCACTTCGAAGCAAATGGTCGGCTGTTTCTTCGGCAAAACTGGTCATGTGGCGACGGTTGCGCTTGAACAACGTAGGACGGTTAATTCTAAGTGGTACACCATAATTTGCTGGCCTGAAGTCTTTGGAGTAAATCGAAAAATGAACAAGAGAAGACGAATCATTGTGCACCATGACAATGCGAGCTCTCACACGTCCGCTGAAACCAGCGCCTTTTGACCGGGCAAAACGTCGAATTGGTGGGTCATCCGCCGTACAACCCTTCTTCTTTTTATTTCCGCACATCAAGAAAAAAAGCGTGGTCAACGATTGTCGTCTCCAGAAGATGTTGTTGAAGCGTTCAAAAACCATGTTTCGAAGGTGTCTTAGTCGGAGTGGAAAAAGTGCGTCGACAATTAGTTTGAGCGCATGCTTAAGTGTATAAATCATGCTGGATAATACTTTGAAAAACAGTTAAAGCATTTTTCATGATAAATATTCGCATTTTCATTATTAGGCCAGAAATATACATAGCAGCCCTCGTAAGCATAATCAGATTGAAAAAATGACACATAGTCAATATTTAATATGTTGTTGATATACATTTGCAAAAACATTGTTCACATGAGCGTTTGATTAATAAAATAAAATATGAAATGTTATTTATGATTTGTGCTCGATAGTTAAAAGATGCCATTTTTTATAATTTACTTTAGTTTTAAATTTTATTACTTTTTACTGCCATGAGACGTTATGAAATCCGAAAATCCAAATTTTTCAAAAAAAAGTAATTTTGATAACCGTTTTTCATCTTCGCTTAAATTGACGTTACTTCAATCCGCGCACAACTTTTTTTACAGGGCGTTCATGACCTTCCACAAAATTCTACACATTGTTCGTTACAGGCTGGAAAACACCCTGAAAACAACCAACAGCCAGAAATCGTAAGGTTGCTGCTAACTGCAGCTTCCCTAGGCTGGAGCCCTTTTTATGAAAGTGCCAACTTGTCTAAGAATGTCCGTAAAAGTATCTTCATTTATTCTAAAGATTGCTACAAATCTGAAAAAAGGTTATTGTGTGTCTTGGAGGTGGCGATGCAAAGTACTGCCGAACAGTTCGGCATATTCGTTGGCTTCGATACATTCCTTAGCCGACGGCTTTTAAAACGTTCCAGACTAATTTTTTTTATTAATTTTTCAAACCAAAATTAATAAATTTGTGTGGCGTTCAGCTGTAAAACATATGTTTTTTGTTGTTATTTATTGAACATAGTTCGACTACGAGTACTTAACACAGTTTTTCTCTCTTGAGTTTTGAAAGAGTAATTTCCCTCGAAATGAAGCACACTATTTTTGAAAAATGGCAATTTAAAAAATTATGGGTATTGAAAAACTCTCGGGACACAGCACATGGGCGTTTATAGCATTTTCCATAATTTTGTTGAATGTTTCTTGTGGTACGAGTATAACACCATAAATTTCTTCTAGAATACTGTCCTTTAGTAACGGCAAGGTTTGTGTTTTATTTAAATAAACTTTGATAGTCTCACCTGAAAAAAAAAAATGTTTTAGTCAAATCAAGTGCTCGTGAAGGTCTCAATTCGGCGTTTTTAGAAATTGTCAATTTGGAAATTGGTGTCTCAATAATTCCATCGTTGGACGGACGGGCTGTATGGGGTGTGGCACCATCTTGTTGAAATCCTATTTTGGCGAAGGTGGCAATTGCGGAAATTAAAATGTCGTAACATTGCTCTGTAACGTTCTATCTTCTACGAGGGCTGCTACATATATTTCTGGCCTAATAATGAAAATGCGACTATTTATCATCAAAAATGGTTATATTGTTTTTCAAAGTATTCTCCAGCATGATTTATACACTTTTGCATGCGCTCAAACCAATTGTCGAAGGACTTTATCCACTCCGATTGAGACACCTCCAAAACATAATTTTTGAACGCTTCAACAGCATCTTCAGGCGACGAAAATCGTAGACCACACATTTTTTCTTGATGTGCGGTGTGGGTGCCATGTCAGGGCTGTACGGCGGATGAACCATCAGTTCGACGTTTTGGCCGGTCAAACAGACGCTGGTTGAGCCAATGTGTGAGAGCTCGTATTGTTATGGTGCACAATGATTCGTCTTATCTTGTTCGTTTTTCGAATTTCTCCGAAGACTTCAGGGAAACAAATTGTGGTGTACCACTCAGAATTGACCTCCTGCGTTGCTCAAGCGGAACAGTCGCCACATGACCAGTTTTGCCGATGAAACAGGCGACCATTTTTTTCGAAGTGCTTCTTCCACAAACAACTTTCGTTGGATTTGTCTCATCTTCGAAGACCGTCGATTGCTGGTTTGTTTCGGGCTCATACGAATAGATCCATGACTCGTCACCTGTGACGAACTTATACTTAAACGTCTTTTGAAGCACCGCGATAGTATTTTTTCATAATTTCTTTGCACCAATCGATGATGGTCGTAAGTCAATTCGTTCTGAGTAAATTTATGCTAAAAAATGTCAAACTTTCCAATTGAAATGTCTGATGTAGATGTATGTAGAAACCCTCGAATTGCATTTCTTACACCTTGATAGATTTCAAAACAAAAAAATGGACCGTAAACTTTTTCGGCGGTAATGCCGAACAGTAACAATTGTGTTAAAAGATTATAGTTCCCAGAAGTCTGGAGAGTCTGGAAATTTTTTAGATTTTGGGATCCCCAAAATTTGTTGTTTTGTTTATTTACAAAACCGTTCAAGTAAAAATTCGCTTCGCAAGCGAAGTTCTCAGGATTTAGGTTTGGACTAGTTGGATTTTGTAAGGGAAGAGGCGCAAATCGTGGTTTAACATTCGCCGAAGAGTCAGAAAACTTCAACTGGGCAGGTCGTCTTCTCCCTGATGACTCCGGATATACGAGTACTGAGACGCTCTGCCTCACAGCATCAACTTTTTCGACCGATCAGCTAGTTCGAGGTCTGTCCGAACGTCTTGAATCTTCGACAGTTCCAAATTTAGCAAAATTTTCCTTTTGTGCTCGTTGAGTATTAATTATCGAACGATTATTTTTAAGAAATAGACATATAGTTGTATTACCGCCGTCACTCTCATAGCTGCAACACTTGTAAAATAGAGTCTTCCAAAGTTTGGGAATGAATGGGCGTTGCCACGCCTTTTGTAAAATTGTTATAGCCTACACCACACTGTGGTACAGGGTATGAAAAGTGCCGATGTGTGCAACACCTTAAATGAATAGAGATAGACCCTATGTAAGGTACGAGGGCATATTAATAATTCCGTAGTACTCCGACTTGCATCCACACTAGTAGTCCCGCTAGTAATGCTATTAGCTTTGCAGTTCAAGACTTCAATGCTCTTCTCTAACCAGAGCAACAGCATGACGGACAGACAGTCACTCCACTGGGTAATTCCATCCGCTTGTTCCCTCAAAGTCGTCATTTGCGCTGCAGGAAACAAGAATATCCAGACATTGTTCCCTCTCAACTTCTGGGAAATATAACAACCTAAAGCAGACATAAATAGGGACCATTGTGGTGGACTCGCTTTTTATTTTAGCGATATGTTAAATATAGGCTGACACCTTCACCTGATTTTCCGATCCATTCCTAGAGGCTACGTCATTTCAATAAATTCCGGAGACATTAAAACTGCAAATGTACTCGTATACCGATCGACTCAGAATCACTATCTGATTCCACTGAGAGATGATTTCATTCCGTCGTCCAACCCTGACTCCGTCCGTCTGTCCATCTATCGTTGTAATCAAAGTGTAGGTCCCAATTATGAACCGATTTCAATGAAACTATAAGTATACACAACATTTAAGTTTAGTCCTAGGACGAACCCTATTGAATTGATGCAAATCGGTCCATATTTCCATCTCATATAGTAAATATGTTCCCGATTTCAAAACCTACAGCTCTAAAATCCACATATTAGATCCAATTTCGACGAACACAGAGCATTTTGAGTGACCAACATATATAAAAAGCCACATATTACACCCGATTTCGACCAAAATTCGCACAGAGAATTTCGACCAACACGTATTGTAATACACAGTATGACAGAGAAAGAGTACCTGGGAAATGGTATTATTTTTCTTGTAGATCTTGCTGAGTACAACAAGAAACCGGTTTTGAAATTTCCCAAACACCTCCAAAATCTGAAGTTACACCTAAAAACCCGTTTTTTGGATCTTACGCACTTATATGCCAGTAACTTGGTTGGATATCAACCGCCAATAATTGTATTTTTTCAAAAAATCTTGTTGAATAACTCAATCAGTTTCTAACGGTTTTTTAAAATGGCACCGAACTATATTCGTAAGAACACAATCTTTATTATTCAGTTCAAAAATTGTTCGGTTCCTTGTAAAAAATTCTGTGTAAAAACACAACCAAAGTAAAAAAAATAACAAAAAATTTTAAAAAAATTAGTTTACAGGAAAAATACACAGATTTGTTTCAGTGTGATTTTAAAAGTGTATACACCACTCAAAAGGCCGTAGTTTCTTCTTTCCAAATCAGCCGAAAACCGGTTGAAAATCGGTTGAAATTTAACCATGTTACTGGCATATAGTATCCCCGACAGTTATAAAGAAATTTGAGATATTTGAGAGAAAGATATTAGGATATTGTATTGGTAAACATTTTGAGTCGTTCTCCAAGCGATATTAGAATAAGTATATATATAAGGAGTCAGATGATACTAGTATTGGTCTGTATATTTGTGACGTAATTAATAAATTTTTTGCAAGGATTTCCCTTCACGAGAATTCCATTATAACCGATATTTACAAGCCCAGAAGGACATTCGCTGGTCAGATGTTTGCTATTTATCTCCGATTGGATTTTTGAATGAAAGTCGTTCAGATTTTGATACTTCGGGTTCCTTTCGTCCCGAGTTCTACAAAAAAAGTGGTTCCGGGTGCACAAAGAGGATAGCATCTTTATGTTTAAACTATTGTTAAGGCTCTTGAACAGCATTTGTTAGAATCTCTAATTTTTTCTACTTATTTTTTCTATTGTTTTCCCTATCCTCTTCTTCTTTGTAATCAACCACTAATTTTAGGCTAGTTATAAGTATACTTTTAATGTAATTACTAGGATATTTCGTTGTGCCAGAGAACATCGATGCTGTGCGTGAACTTATAATGCAAGATCGTCATGTGACATACCGTGAGATAGAGACATCCTTGGGCATTCCTTCCACCAGCATACATTCGATATCGCATTTACACTTGGCCGTAAAAAAGGTTTGTTCTCGTTGGATCCCGCACAATTTGACAATCGCTCAAAAAAAGGCTCGTGTCGATTGGTGCAAAGAAATTTTGAGAAAATACGATCGCGGGGCTTCCAAAGACGTTTATAAGATCGTCACAGGTGCCGAATCGTGGATCTAAGGGTATGAGCCCGAAACAAAATAGCAATCGACCGTGTGGGTCTTCGAAGAAGAGCCAAATCCAACGAAAGTTGTTCTTGGAAGAAGCACTTCGAAGCAATTGCTCGCCTGTTTCTTCGGCAAAACTGGTCATGTGGCGACTGATCCGCTTGAGACACGTAGGACGGTCAATTCTGAGTGGTACACCACAATTTGTTTGCCTGAAGTCTTCGGAGAAATTCGAAAAACGAGCACCAAGACATTGCGAGCTCTCACACATTGGCTCAAACTTGCGCCTTTTTGATCGACCAAATCGTCGATTTAATGGGTCATCCGCCGTACAGCCCTAACATGGCACCTAATGACTTCTGTTTATTCCCGAACATCAAGAAAAAATGTGTGGTGTACGATTTTCCTCGCCAGAAGATGCTATTGAAGCGTTCAAAAACCATGTTTTGGAGGTGTCTCAATCGGAGTGGAAAAAATGCTTTGACAATTGGGTTGAGTGCATGCAAAAGTGTATAAATCATGCTGGAGAATACATTGAGAAACAATAAAACCATTGTTGATCAAAAATATTCGCATTTACATTATTAGGCCAGATATATATATAGCAGCCCTCGTATAAATGCAAGCATGAAAAATTATAATTTGACAAACCAAATTCTTCTATTCGGAAAAAACGTTTATCTCTATGCATACCTCCTCCTGTTCTACTTTCTTAACCGAATCCTGCTCAGCAACCCCTTCCTTATCTTGTATTTAATATTCTCCTTCCTCAGTCATTGATTACAGATCATTATGACATCAATAAGATTCTACGGCGAAAGCACTTTCATTTGTGGAGACCCACAAATGTATTTCAAAGTGGCCATTGTGTCTGCGAATATTTGCACTTAAGAAATTTCCTACTCCAAACACATGCTGCCCCTGACCTTAACAATTCAAGTACCTGACCTTTAGGGAGGCAACCAAACAACAACAAAAATTCCACACCAAACGTGCATCCCACAGCGGCCCTTACGGAGAAGGTGAATGAAGGCAACCGCCGTAATGTCTACAGAAATTTATTAAGGACCAAAGAAAATGTGTAAGTAGTCCTTGTGGTGGGTTGCGGCCAATGTTAGGGAATAAAATGAATTATTAAAAAACCACTCTAAGCCAACATTTGCAATCAATATTTCATGTATTGCAATTCCATGTCGATGTTTCAATTTTAAAATGAAACAAACCCGCTTTCCCCCTTACCTAATGTTGTGAAATTCGAAATAATAGCCAGGCAGCCAATATCGAATAAACCCGACGTTCCATCTATAGTCTTGGGGAAAGGAACGAACATGCGAGACGTGATAAACTTTTGATAAATTATTGAATAGAGAACACCATTTTTGCGTAGACACGTTCCTTGCCATCCAGTCCGTGTTCTTTTAAATTCCATTCGTCCTTTGGTTGTTGTGCTTCCTCTTGTAAAGCTGATGACGCGGCACGCAGCGCCATTCAATTCAATTTTCAATATTTTGTTTTCAAAACGTACCCTCACATTCGAAACGAAAACAGTGAGTTTGCAAACCTTAAGCTGTAGAAAAACAAGAGAAACAAATAAAGACCATATCCCATATAAATTGAGGCAACCTGGAGTGTATAAAATTTAAATATACCCAATAAACAACCCCAATGCCACCTATTTTCTTTAACGGAACATCCTTACGTCCCCCAAACTGGGGAAACACTTTGGGGTATTGATTTTTAAGGGAAGTTATGGCATGGCATGGTGGGGATGGTGGCGCATATCAATTTGTACACCTCAAATCGAGCGCTGCTGCTGCTGCTGCCGATGTACTGGAAGACGGTAGAAACAGCACGGGAATTTGTGGTTGATTCAGACGATGATGCCTGTGATATTTGAATTAAAAATCACTTTTAATTATGCCAATGTCGACTTAATGCCACTTTCAGAGTCCACTTAACACGTGTCATGTAAATCTTTTACAAGGACTATCTCAAACTCCCTCCCCTCTCTCTTTCTCTCTCTCTCTCTCACGCCTTCTGCAGAGGATATGCTGGCTAAGCCATTATGGTTGCCATCATGCTTCACCGCCTTAATATTGATATCCATAGCTGGCAAGGGTGGCTCATGCTTGGCTACTCGGATGAGGTTAGGGTTTAGATTCATTGGCTGTATGGAGCAAGATTTGATTTATGAAATGCTCTTGTGTTAAAAGCTCTTAAAGCTTAGTACTTCAAAAACAACACATATATACGAGGGCGACCGCAAAACTAACTGGCCTGGCACATTTTCTGTTTTACTGGCAACTTTTTTTTTGTTTTTTAAAAGCAATCTTTTATAAGTCATCTGTCAAAATTTCCGAAATATTTAATGATTATTTTCTTTGTTACAGGTAATTAAAGTAAACAAGTTTTATAATTTTTGAAAAATGGAAAATAAAGAGTTTCGTGCGGTAATTAAACACTTTTAAATATGAAAGTTTATACGCCACACTTAAATAAAGATGAATTGGATTCTGTTCATGGTGATAATGCACCATCATACTCCACCGTGAAATCCTGGGTTCAACAATTTAAAATGGGTCGTTCAAGTACGGAAGATGAACAACGCTCTGGAAGACCGAAAACTGCTACTACACTTGGAAACATTAGAAAAATATTTAATGAAGTGACTAAAGATAGACGTATAAAGCTCAGAGAACTTGCTGATATTGTTAAAATACACGAAAAACAAGTTTGGAGTATTTTACATGATGAACTCCACATGAAAAAGCTATCCGCAAGATCGGTGCCGCGTTTGTTGACTTTGCCCCAAAAAATCGTCCGTTGGACCAATTCCGAGGAGCTTTTAGCGATTTATCAGCGTAATCCAATAGAGTTCTTGCGCCGATTCATAACTGTTGATGGAACATGGATCCATCACCACATCCCAGAATGCAAAGAACAGCCAAAACAATGGATAGAAGCTGGTAAAAGTGGTCCCAAGAAGGCGAAAACTGTTAAGTCAGCAGGAAAAGTAATGGCCACAGTATTTTGGGATGCAAGGGTTATAATATTTATTGATTATCTTGAGAAAGGAAAAACTATAAATAGTGAATATAATTGTGCATTATTGGATCGGTTGAGTGAAGAAATCAAGATAAAACGACCGCATTTAGAAAAAAAAGTTCTTTTTCATCAAGATATTGCTCCCTCACACACTGCATTTTTAACTCAACAAAAACTGGCCGAATTACGATTTTAAATTGCTCCGCATCCACCATATAGTCCAGATTTAGCTCCTTCTGATTATTTCTTGTTTCCAAATTTAAAAAAAAAATTCTCGGTGGCAAAAATTTTCGTCCAATAGCGAGGTTATAGCTGAAACTGAGGCATATTTTGAAGGTCTTGAAAAATCTTATTTTTCGAAAGGAATTAAAAAACTTGAAAAACGTTTGATGAAGTGTATTGAGTTGGAAGGAGATTATGTTGAAAAATAAATAATAATAATTCCAAAAAAACGGTTCTTTTTATGTTAGGCCAGTTATTTTTGCGGTCGCCCTCGTAGCATCGACTGACTGTAAAATGGCCAAGAAATGCTTTCAGTACGACGTACAGTGGAGTATTGGACCCCTATAACTACACGCAGAGAAAAAACATGGTTACTACATGGTCACGGCAATTATAATATGTTTTCCGCATTAAAAGTATGTTCGTCGCAACCATGGCATTGTTAACTGAATTTATTTTTGACAATAGTATAATTGCTGCAATATTAATATTGTTGAAATGTAACAATAGTATTATGTATTGCCAAATTTAAAAATGAAAATATGGTTATAGCAACAATATTAATATGGTTGGTGCGACAAAAGTATTGTGTTTGGCGTTTTATGTTAACAATAATATGATTATGGCAATCATACTGTATGTTTGTAAATATGCTTTAAATATACAAGCTGCTTTGGCTTTGTTTAACTGAATTTTTATTTAATAAAAACGCTTACGTTTTTTTAAACTTATTTTTTCTACTGTAAAATAAATCAGTCCTATTATTTGAAATTTAATGTATTTTTGAATAATTTTCATAATTCAAATCTATTTGTGACAACTTGAACCAATTCTAATAAATAATATTGTCGACAACTTAAACAAATTCTAATAAATTATATTTGGGATCATAGTAGAATTGTGTGTCATAATACTATAGTTGTAGGGATCATAAAATGGTTGCGTGTGAATCATACTATGGTTGAGAGGATCATTCTATGGTTGTTTATGAAACATACTATGGTTATGAGGATCATACTATGGTTGTAGAGATCATAGTATGGTTGAGTGTGAATAATACTATGGTTGTGGGAATCATAGTATGGTTATGTGTGAATCATACTATTGTTGTGAGGATCATAGTATGTTTGGATTTGAACTATACTATTGTTGTGAGGATCATAATATTGTTGTACCACAACCATATACCCAACAATAGTATTATCCTCTTCGAATATTGTCACCACAACCATACTTTTTTTCTGCGTGTACATTTAATTAAACACTTAAAATTAAGATTTTTGTTTTATTTTTTGTACTCCATAGAGTGCACAAAATTCTAAATCACTTCTTAAAGAACTCAGTAACATTTGTTGCTTACTACAACTTCTTTGCATTTCTTTATATGAATTTAACTGAGACTTTAGTTGGTTCAAAAGGTATTGTTCTTCCCGATTGTTCCATTATTTTAAGGGAACCTTTAATTACAGGTATATGAGAACTAAAATAACAATTGGTTCACTAGATGATCGCAATTATTGTGGCAAAAATGGCCTACATTTTTAAAGCATTTTAAAACTAGTACAAAAATTACGAAGGCATATCAAAAAGACCGTGACTTTTCGAATAAGCACAGTGTTTTCTGCGATAATCAGACGGACGACATTGTTATGTTAATTGACAACCCCTGAAGATGATTGACGACGTCAATCGAAATATTGGGATAAATAAAAATTAAACAACACAGAAAAACGAGTTTAAATAAATGACCTCAAGCCGAAAAATAATTTTATAAAATATGAATGGCATTGAATCTAGTGTTCTTGCTCTGATGTCTGGTGTACTGCAAGGTTTGGTTTTAGGGCCTCTTCTATTTATAATGTATATAAACGACTTTTCTGCGTATCTGGAGTCATAAATGTGCAGCATATTTCTATATGCAGATGATGTTTTACTTCTTTTCAGTGGTGGTCGGCATCTTTGTCATGCATTAGAAGGAACAATTAACTTCAGTCTAAATCAGACTTTACGATGGACTTCTCGTAATTCTTTGTTGATTAATCCCTTAAAAACGAAAGCAATTATGTTTGGTACTCTTGGTTTTGACATGGATATATTTGATCGTCATAAATGTTTAGGTCTTATAATTGATAGCAAACTTAATTTTGAACATCATATTGACTCTGTCCATTGTAGAATTTATGGTATTTTGCGCAGGTTGTATTCGACTAATATTTATTTGCCGCCATGGGTTAAATGTAGGCTTGCCCATGCACTTTTAATGCCACAAATTTTGTATGGACTAGAGATAGTGTCGGGTACAGTCGAATATAATTTGCTTAAACTAAGGCGTATTATGAACACTGTTACTCGGTTTGTATATAATGTTCATAGGCGTGAACATGTATCTACGTTTGTTAGAAGATTTTTAGGAGTGTCATTTACTGAATACGTTAATCATAGGATTTTATTTCAGTTCTATAAGGTTCTCTAGTAGGAATACTCAAATCGTTATACCTAGAATTTTTAATTCTATATTTGAAAAGTCTTTTGTTGTTCGGGTAGCCAGGTGCTAAAATCAATTGCCTATTGAACTGCGAGTTTTTTCTAACTCTAATAATGCATTTCGTCTTAAACTCTTTGATTACTTTATATCAGTTACGCCTTAATAATTATATTCATAGTTTTATTTTTATTTCCATGGATATAAAACATGTTTGCCAACAACTTGACTAAGGATCGTTTGTACAAATCTGGACTATATTTCTATTTTTGTTGTTGTTCTACTTAATGTAAATATGGCTGGGGAGCCAATCGCGTTAAATTACAATTGTATACATTTCTATTATTAAAGTTTATTTTAGTTTTTAAGTTTTTCTATTTGGGAATGTTTTTCTAAGTAATACGTTTTTCTTTGGCCCTGTGGGCTTTTGTATTACTATATGAATTAATAGAATAAAATATATAACAACACTAAAGGTCAACTATTCACTTACAACAAAATTCGAGATTTACAACAGTAGTTCTCATTCGTTTGGTGAGAGCTTGGTCTTAAAAAGATCGGCTTTTCTTTCAACAATTGCTGCGAAGCTTTCTGAAGAGGTTTCTCACGGACCTGAAATCGCGTTAAAAGCAGTTTGTAGCCACGAAAGTCAATGTCACTTTGCCATTTTGTTAAAAACTTGTCTTCTATTTAAATATAGATACAAAAGGTCTTGAGCCGGTTAGTCCCTGTTCAAAAAATATTTTTCAACATTATCTCCTTTTCGCTTAATACACTTAGTCTAACGTTTCTCTAGTTTTTGTATCCCTTCCAAAAATAAGGATTTTTTGAGGCCTACAAATTAGGCATTTGTTTGATCAACAATTTCATCGTTGGAGCTAAATCTCTTTTCACCGAGCCATTTCTTTAGGTTTGGAAATAGTCACTGGGGGCTAATTGCGGAGAATATGGCGGATGAGGTACCAATTCATGCAATTTCAACATTGAAACTGTACACGTGTTCACCCGTGCATTATCTTGATGAAAAAGAACTTCTTCTTGGCCATATGGGCTCGGTTTTTTTTAAATCCTCGTTAAATCGGTCCAATAAGTTGGCATACTATTCGCCGTTTATTGTTTTTCCCTTTTGAAGGTAATTGATGCGAATTAACCCGCCTGCATCAAAAAACTGTTGCCATCACCTTATTGGCCGACAAGGTCACCTTGTCCTTCTTCGGAGCCGGTACACCCGAATTAACCCATTGTTTAGACTGCTGCGTGGACTCCGGAGTTTTGTAATGGATCCTTGTTTCATCCACAGTTACAAATCAATTTATTTGAACTGCAGTTAATCAACTCCAAACAATCCTTTGAAGTTGTGGTCAATTGAAAGCAAACGCGGCAAATACTTGCAGACGGTTTTTTTAAACCCAACTGATCATGTAAAATCGAAACTTCACTGCCATATAAAATGCGTATATCATCAACAATCTTACGCCCTTTATCGTGGATTTTTTTCGACATTTTCGGCTGTATTGACCTCATTTTCGGCTGTATTGATCAGTAAACCACTTTTTTACCATTGAAATAGTTGGTGCAGAGTTCCTATATTATTTACCAAGTTCTTTCTTGGTTTCATTGACTGTTTTTTTCCTCAAAAAATAATGTTTACTCGTTATGAGCACTCGAAATTCACTTTTTTCCATTTTCAACAAAATCCACGAGGTTGTATGTTTTGAACAGCTGTTACACACAAACTAAATGACGGAACTCTCTCAAAATTTGTCAGTAGTCGATTAAAAGATGGTACTTGATAGGAGCAGAATTGCATTTCAGAAAACTACGAGGGAAGTGGGAAAAGTCACGGAATTATTGATATGCACTCGTATACAGGGTGAGCAATTTAATATTTTACATTTGAATCGGGCTTACAAAAAGTACTGATAATTTTTTTAAATTTCTGGTTTTTTTATAAAGGTTGAAATTTGTAATTTAATATTAAAACACCATCCGAGGCTTTTTTGCTTTGCTCTGAAGATTGTTTGGCAGGAAGATTTTACCGAAAAATCGTGTTTTCGGATGAAGCTCATTTCCATCTCGGCGTCTATGTCAATAAGTGAAATTGGCGCATATGGGGTTCAAAGAACCCACATGTGACTATTGAAAAACCAATGCATCCACAACGAGTCATGTTTGGCGTGGATTTTGGTCTAGCGACATCATTGGTCCAGTTTTCTTAACCGTTGACGGTGAGCGATACCGAGCCAAGCTCAACGATTTTTATTTTTTAACTTCAAGAGATTGTGGTCCATCCACATTTGGTTTCAACAAAACGTGGCCCCATGCCACATAGCACACCCTACCATCGATATTTAACGCACTACTTTTGAAAATCGCTTAATTTGCCGAAATTGTGGTGTCAATTGGCCGCCTAGAAGCTGTGATTAGAACCCTTTGGATTATTTTCTGTGGAGAGCCATTAAAGTTACATAATACGCAAGCGCTGAAACATGAAATCGCAGTTGTCATTGAAGAGATTCGACCCAAAACCATTGAGAATGTACTGACAAATTTGGTTGATCGGCTGAGGTACTGCCGAGCCAGTTGTAGAATTCATATGAATTTAAGTGTGTTCCATTATTGAATGACAAAGTTCAACCTTTCTAACAAAACTATAAATTTAGAAAAAATTATCAGTACTTTTTTAGAGCCTACTCAAATTTAAAATGTTAAATCGGCCACCCTGTATATTCGTTTGTGTGTTTACTAATTTTTTAGTCAAAAACCTTAAATCGGGTATGACTATATTTTACAATCTACTTCTGGATGTTCAGAAAAGCCAACTGAAAAAAGGTTTTTAGATCCCCTTGGACGTGTTCTTAATTTACCTAGATTTAAAAACTTATGTCATATACAGTGAAAGCTCTACTTGCGGACAGCTCTTATAGCCGGACAGCTCTCTTAAGCGGACAAATTTCTTGGTCCCAAAATGTTCCCTTAATTTAAGAAGAAATCATGCTCCCATAGTGGACGCTCCAATGGAAGGACGAGGACACTTTTTTGGTACCAAACATCTCCCATGAGCGGACAACTCTCCCTTCAACTTGCTTTCCATTTATCTTGCTTTATCTATTTTTTAAATCATTGGGCGGCAAACGCATACAATTACACGCAGAAAAAAATATGGTTGTGGTGACAATATTCGAAGAGGATCATACTATTGTTGGGCATATGGTTGTGACACAACCATATTATGATCCTCACAACAATAGTATGATTCACACACAACCATACTATGATCCCCACAACCATATTATGATTCACACTCAACCATACTATGATCTCCACAACCATACTATGATCTTCACAACCATAGTATGTTTCTCCTACAACCTTAGTATGATTCACACGTAACCATACTATGATCCCCACAACCATAGTATGAATCACACTCAACCACACTCTGATCTCCACAACCATACTATGAACCTCACAACAATATTATTTTTCACATACAACCATAGTATGACCTTCACAACCATAGTATGCTTCACACGCAACCATATTATTATCCCTACAACCATAATATGATTCCACTCAACCATACTATGATCCCCAAATTTATTTTTTTGAATTGGGTTGTGTTATTATTCAACATTAGAGATTCTTATTAAGGATTTTTTTTAAAATTTGTTCATAGCCAGATATGAGACCATCTTTCTATTGAACATTTTTTTCTCAGATTTCTTTATTTGCAATCTATTTAAAAAACATTAACATTGGGCTTAACAAATACATAATTTTTACATTTTTATCAGCTATTATTTAAGAAAGGGAAGATCTAAAAAATGAAGTCGCTTTAGTCGCCGTATTTCATCAGTATCATCTAATAGAGTAATTGCAAGTATGTTCGGATGATTACTTAATCTATTCAGGTAGTTAGAGCTGCATTTGGAAATCACATTTTTGACAGTAGGAATACCGATATCGTTGTGTATATTTTTATTATTAATAAACCAGGGAGCTTGAGTAATTAATCTTAGCATTTTAGATTGATATCTCTGCAAGATTTCCACATTGGAGTTGCTGGCGGTCCCCAAACATTTTATTTAAGAAACAAAAATATTTGTATTCAAAAGGCAGTCAAAAAGACTTTTAGTTGCAAGCGGTAGTGACTGCAGGGGATGAATGCTTCTTTACCATCCAAGTGATGAACGTGATTTAACCATGATGAATGGCTATATACTTAAGTGCAGGCAGATTTTTAATGAACGAGAACCAGTCGGCATTAGAGTTTTCCACCGAACAAAGTAAACACAATAAAAATCCCTCACACTGCCTTCCGATTGTTGTTGTTTTTTATAATGAAAAATAACCATGCACTGTATCCTGTGTCTGTGTGTTTTGGTGTACCAAGAAAAAAACACACACACACATAATCTTTAAAACCTGTTATGCTTAACCATGCAGTATGATTGCCGTTATCATATTATTGTTAACGTGAATCTTTAGCAACAATACTTTTGTCGCTTTAACAATATTATCATGGTTGCTACAACCATATTTTTATATCTAAATTTAGCAATAATAGTATTGTTACATTTCAACAATATTATTATCGCAGCAATCAAACTGTTATCTAATTAAAATTCAGAAAACAATACTATGGTTGCGACGAACAGGTTTTTATTGTAGAGAACATATTATTGTTGTCGTGACCAAATAGTAACCATGTCTTTTCTCTACGTGCATAATTTAGAGTTTGTGTCGGTGAGTTGTTCTCTTCCCTCTTTTCTCATAACTACCCATCAAACCAAACTTTCAGAATTCTGTCAGAATTCTGAACGACAATCGGCAAAATGTTCCGATTTCTTACCGAGTTCGTAACGAAAAACATATGAGAGGGTTGACAAAAATTCTGAACGACTTCTCTGAAAAAAAAAATCCTCAGACAAATCGAACAGAGTTCGTAACGATCTCGATAAGAATTCTCGATAGAGTTCAGATATTGTTCATAATTGTCTGATATCAGACATTGTCGGCAAATTTGGTTTACTGGGTATGTACAAATTTATAAACAAGCAAAGAAGAAATCATTTTCCCATACTTCATCAAACATTTTGCTTTTCACTGTCGTGGCTAGCAACATGCGTCAGACAAGTAATGTGCGTTAAGCTGTGATTCCCCGTATTTTGTTCACAGACAAAAAATTCAGCAGCTACTGCGATTAACCTTTAAGGCCCAATTAGTCTTGACGGATGACGGTGGACGGTAGGCAGTCAGCTATTTCAGTTGGGGTTTGCATTTTTCATGTGTTAGAGGGAGATAACTACAGTTTGACGGTTGACGACGGTAGACTTCTGCAGGTTGCAGATTCAACCGTCCACCTTCAAGACTAATTGGACCTTTACTTAAGATATGTATTTTTTTGCTGTACTATTTTGATAAACATTTGTTGAAAACGACAACTTGTGTGTAACTCTTAATGAGGATGGCATCGCGAAATATGCTCTCTTAAAAAAAAAGGAAATACATAATACATTTTTAATTTTCCTTAAGACGTTCTATTGGGCGGACATCAGTGTCCGCTTAAGAGAGCTTTTACTGTATACGAGTAAATTTGTAAGAACATTTCAATGTTTTTGGTGAAATCGGTTGAACATTTACATATGTGGGAGCTATATCTTAATCTCAACCGATTTGCTTCAATTTCAATAGCGTCCATCCTTTGTCTAAAAAACAGATCAGTGCCAAATTTCATCAAGATTGTTATTTATTGTAGCCTTAATAGTGTTTGTTTTTCGAATCGGGCTACAAACCCTACTTTTTTAGCCCGGGGCCAGGGCACCTCTCACGCGTTAGCCATTGTTTTGACGAAAGTCAAAACACTGTTGCCCAGGAGTTACCACATGGAGTCCTGTAAAACGTACGCAGTATAGCCAATAAAGATCGCACTGGGTTCAGCAAGTTGAACCGATCAGGCGCGAGTACTTTACCTAACGACATACACCACCTACAACTCGCGAGTTACAAAGTCTAATATTCAATTCACTTAATTTTATGTTCTTCCACTAAGTTTTTTTAGAAAATCGGCTTTTTGGTATTTTTAAAAATTCTTGTGATCACGGCATACAATTTACAGAAAGCGGGAAATGTAAATAACCGGAACTCCTAAGACTTAAATTCCCGGGGAAACCCCTTAATTGTTAGATGTTCTCAACCGGAGTTGAACCAGAGCACATGGCCAAGTATCTGTTGCCGTCGGCGGTGGCTGACGTCAAAATACTCAGCGGCGGCTCGAAGCCGGCAGCACTTGACTCGTATTCACTAGCCGCGACTTAATTGTAAATGAGCGCTCGTTTTTAGGGAAACGATATTTTTAGTATTAATTTACTATATTTTAATAAATATCGTCATTATAAGGAATAAATAACACTTTTTAACGGAAGTCGGATTTATTGATGATCTCTTTTGTGCTGAAAAAAAAATATGAGGAAGCATTTGTTGCTGAAATACTAAGGATATTTTTAACTAATTATGCTAACGCTGGGAAATTCTAAAATAAAATGTACCGGATAATGTAACATCATTAGTATTTGGATTTATGTAAGAGGGCTGCTATATATATTTCTGGCCTAATAATGAAAGTGCGTATATTTATCATCACAAATGGTTTTTATTGTTTTTCAAAGTATTCTCCAGCCTACTTTATACACTTTTGCATGCGCTCAAACCACTTGTCGAAGCACTTTTTCCACTCCGATCGAAGCACTTTTTCCACCTCCAAAACATGGTTTTTGAACGCTTCACCAGCATCCTCTGGCGACGAAAATCGTTGACCACGCATTTTTTTTGATGTGCGGGAATAAAAAGAAGTCATGTCAGAAGGTGCCAAGTCAGGGCTGTACGGCTGACGTTTTGGCCGGTCAAAAATGCACTGGTTTGAGCCGATGTGTGAGATTTCGCATGATTCGTCGTTTCGTGTTCGTTTTTCGAATTTCTCCGAAGAAACAAATTGTGGTGTACCACTCAGAATGACCGTCTTACGTTGCTCAAGCGGAACAGTCGCCACACATGACCAGTTTTGCCGAAGAAACAGGCGACCATTTGCTTCGAAGTGCTTCTTCCACGAACAACTTTCGTTGGATTTGTCTCGTCTTCGAAGACCCACACGGTCGATTGCTGTTTTGTTTCGGGCTCATACCCTTCGATCCATGATTCGTCACCTGTGACGATCTTATAAACTATTTTTTGAAGCACCGCGATGATTTTTTTTTTCAAAATATCTTTGCACCAATCGACACAAGCGATTTTTGAGCGATTGTCAAATTGTGCGGGATCCAACGAGAACAAACCTTTTTTAAGGCTAGGTGTTCATTCAATACCGAATGTATTTTAGTGGATGGAATGGCCAAGGATGCGTCTATCTCCCGGTATTATCAGTTCACGCACGGCATCAATGTTCTCTGACACAACGTCCGCTTTTGGACGACCTTCGTCTTTGAGCGAGCGTCGGCCACGATTGAATTTATTAAACCAGTTTTTCACAGTGCTATAGGATGGTGCTTCATCGCCATACAAAGATTTAGGTTTATCGATGCACTCTTGTCGTGATAATCCACGTCGAAAGTTGTGACAAATCATAGCACGAAAATGTTCACGAGTTAATTCCACTTTTTTTTGCCAAATTGATTTTTTCAAGTCACTGTAAACAACACACATGATGGTCGTACCTCAAAACCTTCTGGGTACGTTTATGCTAAAAAATGTCAAACTTTGCAATGGAAATGTCAGATGGCGCCAGGCAACACTAAGTGTTGCCTATGCCAGATATAAATATAGTGACCCTCGTATCTGTTTATTAATTTTTCACCACCTGAATGAGACTGTGTCGTCCAGTTCTGCCTCAAAGTACTTTTTTATATCCGATTCTAGATGATTTTCCTCGCCAAGAACACAAAGTGGATTCAATAAATTAAAGCATTTCATCTTGTAGAAATAACAATTATATTTTTTTTTTGTATGTTCGGATCAGTTTTTGTGTTTTAATTTATATTTCCTAAGTATGATCGTCGTAGATGATCGAAATATTGGAAATAAGAAAAAATAAAACGAATTACAAGATAACGCCAATACTTGTTTTTTGACAATGACCTCGAGCCAGACAATGTGGAAAAAATTATAAACAATTAAAAATTGTAAATATTTTTAAAGAAAAATTACATTTTTCACATTCTACAGCGGCTTGTTTGTCTCGGGCCGACGAAATAGTCTTCGGCGGCTAGAAGAAATCGTCGGCGACCAACCAAAGCCGGCTGGAAGTCGATCGGCGCAATGCTCTGAGTTGAACCTGGGCTTACTTGACTGCTAGTCACACCACGACGGCCCAGAACTAAACTTCAAATTATTTACTAGCTATTGGCGTTGGCGTTTGTTGTTTCTTACCCCATTTTCAAATGTTGGCAACGTTAGTTTTGGAGTGTTTAAAGCGCTGACCTTTGAAAGTATCGCCACAGGTACTACGACTAGTTACCCTGAAACGTTCTCTGGCATCCCAGGTTTCATAACTTACTCTCACCAGGGTCCTTATAAAATATGAAGTCATATTTCGTTAATGCCTTAAGGCACAGCTGCTGGCTGGGTTGCGGCTCCATAAATACCCTTAGAAGCTAAAGTTGACACATTTTGTCATTGGGCTCTAAGAACATACATAGTCGTATGGGTTAACTTCTAAATAATCAAGTCAATTACAAAATTAAATGCCACTTTAGCACGCATCCTTTCCCCTGCCGCGCTCTACTCATTATGTGTAATTTATAGATCATTCATTTTGTGTATTTATGACAGGTTGGATTGATCCTGTAGTGCTGCACATGGTAATGAGGTCAAACAATTTATGTAGCCATTAGGAACACCTTTAACGCCGAAACGACCTAAAAAGGCCACACCACCTTGCCAGAGGGCGGAGCGTAGCGAATGGTGTTTAGTTTTGTTTTTTTTCATGTAAGAGTACAAAAATCTATATTTGACTAGGCGAATTGGTGAGCGCTGGATTGTTCCTTTCGGGTTGTAATTGGTCGCCTTACAATATTCATTTCCGGTTGAGTTGGAAATTATAGCCAACCTAAAACTCCCTTCGCCACTGCCTGTGTTATCCTGAATACTCTAGAAATAACACATGTTCTGTGTCGTGCCGACACCGTCTGTCTCACCCTCACCCCACTTTCCTTCGTCCCTGTCATAGCTGATTTGTTTGTTATAAAGGTGTTATTTTCTAACAAGGTGTTATGTTAGCATTAATATAATATGATAATTATTTTGTTGTTGTTTTGTTTTCCTACTCGCTTCTCGGAGGAGCAGCGAGCTGAAGAAACCGAAAGAACGCACATACACAAAAGATCAAAAAGCGCGTGAAATATACCCATAATTACGAAACGCAAATTATACACACCAAAAACACAATGTGGTGTTGAAAAAAGGCCCGATTGGTGTTATTATGTGCCCACTTTAAAGTGGACGGCATTCAAGACGATAACCAAAGGACATGGGATATGTTTACGAACAGACGGGCATAGGCCATGCAAAGGGCAGCCTGGCTGATTTTCATATACCCTCTGCCCGGGCCGTTGTGTCAGTGAGCAAGAAGCTCATGATGAAATATGATATCGTTGCTTAGAATTGTAACGAGATAGCCAATTTTATGGTAAGGAGTTTATGGATATTGGGGTGGGTCGCTTAAGCAATCGATACTGGGCCATCGATTAAATAATGCCTTTTGGCATGTGGAAAAAAGTTTCACTACGGCATATCAAAATAAATAATTTTTAAGGCGCCCAAATGTTCAATTTTTTGATTTTGTCTATACTTTTATTTGTAAGGTTTTCTAGTAGGTAATACAAGAATAATAGTTTCTAAACAAAATGGAAAAGTGATATTAATTTTCGTGTATGCATAGCGGTTTTGGTTCAGTGACGACCTTCATAAGAAAGCTTGGCAGCAATTGTTGAAAGAAAACCCCAACTCATTAAGGCTCTCACCAAACGAATGAGAACTACTGTTGTAAATCTCGCCTTGTTAAAATTTTTTCTTCTATTTAAATAGAGATACAAGAGGTCTCGAGCCCATTCCTGTTAAAGCAAAAGACCCAAATGAAACAAACGAGCTGAAAATATTTAGTTTTCTTTTAATATTACCTTAAGGTGACATATAATAAAGGCTGATCCATCTAGAGGTATTTTTTCAGAACAAAAAAAAAATATAAAAATTCAAAGCAAGTGTGGAATCTTTATTGGTAATTTAAAAAGGACATTTTATGGCATTTATTTTTTGAATATAACTTCCTTCAAATGTTGGCCGCAACTACGCCTCAGGGTTTCCATTCTGAGGGTCTAATTTTGGATGACTCGTTCGAGAATTTCGACCGGTATGGCTTTAATGACACGCGTCATGTTGACTTCCAAAACCTGAATCTGAAACCTGGCCTTGAGTTGAAGGATTGTCTTGGGTTTGTTCACATATACTGACAAATCTGGCAATCGCGCTGGCCAAATAATTTTCGAATTCCTGGAAATTATGTGCTCTACAAAAATTTGACTCAAAAGTGTCATTGTATCTCGCGCTGTATGGGCAGTGGCCCCGTCCTGCTGAAACCACATCTCAGGTCTGTCTGTAAGAGCAGGACCTAACAAATTTGCTGTCATAAACCGATACCGCTCTCCATTTACGAATATGGCTCTTCTATTTTCATTCTCGAGGAAGAAAGGCCCTATGATATCTGCAGATGTGATCTCTCACAATACTGTGCACCTTATGGGGTGCAATTGGCGTTGATGAATGGCTCCGGGGACCGCAGAACCTACTGATCTGCTTATTAACAAAGCCATTCAAATGAAAATGATTCAATTTGAGCTAAAATAATTGATCGCTGATTTAAATAATAAAATTCAATTATCCTGGTTATTTGTTTAGTTGCGAATCTCTCCATTATTTATTCTCCAAGTGTTATTTACTTATATGTGACCCGGCCTATGAAAAGGTGGCTTATAACTTGCGAGAAACAGCTGTTAAAGATAAGTCAGAGTTAAAGATGATGAGTCATAAGCCAAAGTTAAAGATGAGTCATAAGCAACCTTTTCATAGGCCGGGTCACATATATAATCTGAAAAAGAAAATATAAAAACGAAAAAGTTATTAAATTTTAATACCTCATGGTAACTTTTGGCCCCCCTTGTATTTGAACGATTTCTTTTAAAAATGTTGCAGTCAATGCAGGACCCCAAAAACATTATTCCTGATTGCCAATTTGGCTTTCGTCACAAACATGGAACTCCCGAGCAATGCCATAGAATAATAAATGTCATAAGAGGAGCCTTAGAAAATAGGAATATTGCTCTGCTGTGTGTCTAGATTTCCAGCAAGCATTTGAAAGTGTCTGACAAGAGGGGCTCCTTTATAACTTGAAAAAACCGGTACCGGCTCCATTGTATGCCCTTCGTAAGAAACATGAAAACATCATATGTGACGCTCAAAATAGAAAGGGACCTAAGGATAAAAACCAGTTTTGTTCAGGAGAGCCATTTTAAAGATTTAAATACGTGTATCTTTGGTGTACCATCACTTTCATAAAACGCGCATAACTCTGGGAGGGAACACTTTTGGGGCATGTGATTGGTCTCATTCGATGCTCAGATGTTGTCCACAGCAAAAAAAAAAAGTGAAAATTGATTTTTTTACCCTTAGGTCCCTTTCTCTATGCGCTGTCACATATCAAGTCAAAAAGAAATCAACTAAATATTTAGACCAGATAACATGTACTGGCTGTTCGCTAAAAATCGGAAGTAAGTCTAGATAATAAAGTGCTACTTTACACCTCAATTCTGAAACCCGTCTGGACAAAATACAACGTATGATTACCACAGCTCCATGGTTTGTCTCTAACAAGAAAATTCATAAGGACCTACAAATATCTACTGTGAATGAAGAAATCAGCAGAATTACTGCAAACTATCTAGAAAGACTAAGCAACCACACGAACCCGCTAGCAATCTCACTACTGGACGATATGAAAATATTAACGTCAACAAATATCAAAAATCGCTTATTATGCTAAAATTATAAGAGTTGCTATTTATATTTCGGGTACTGACAATACTAGTGTTCCCAGATGCAAATTGTAACATCCATTGGAAACTTTGACATTTTTAAGCATAACTTTACTCAGAACGTTTTGTCATTTGAGGGCGAATTGTTTGGTTTTCAGTGTGTTGAAAAATTCATTTCAGTCAAAAAATGGAATTATCCCGTGAACATTTTCGTGCGATGATTTTTTACGATTTTCGGCATGGGTTATCGAGACAAGAGTGTTTAAATCAACTTGTTTTGGCTTTTGGCGATGGAGCACCATCAAAAACCACTGTTAATCGCTGGTACTCGTACCAAGAGTTCGCTCCAGGATGAATTTCGTGAAGGACCTCCAACTTCGATCTCTTTGCCAGAAACCATCGGTGCTGTACGTGGACTGATTAAGCAAGACCGACATGTGACATACCGTGAGATAGAGGCATCCTTGGGCATTAGTATGAGAAAAATCAATAAGATATTGGATGTTAATTTGGCCGATAAAAAAAATTTGTTCTCGTTGGATTCCTCATAATTTGACGATTGCTCAAAAAAGGCTCGAATGGATTGGTGTAAAGAGATGTTGATAAAGTATAACTGCGGTAGCTCAAAGGCAGTGTATGACATGGTCACAGGTGACGAATCATGAATCTATGCAAATGAACCCGAAACAGCACAGCAATCGACCGTAGGGGTCCTTCAACATTAGCTAAATCCAACAAATGTTGTCAGTGGAAGAAGTACATCGAAGCAAATGATTGCGTTTTTTTCCGGGTATAACCGGTCATGTTGCCACAGTGCCTTTAGTGGAACGTTGGGCAGACAATTCTGAGTGGTATACAACCATCTGTTTGCCAACAGTGTTCGAAGAAATGACGAAATATAATAAGAGAGGACGGATCATTTTGCATCACGACAATGCGAGCTCTCACACATCAGCTGAAACGATGAGCTATTTGACCAATCAAGATGTCGAATTGATGGGCCATCCACCGTACAGCACTGATTGACACCAAATGACTTCTTCTTATTCCCTAGCATCATGAAAAAATGTGTGTCAACGTTTTTCATCGCCTGAAGCAGGTGTTGAAGCGTTCAAAAACCATGTTTTGGAGGGGTCTCAATCCGAGTTGAAAAAGTGCTTCGAAAATTGGTTTGTGCGCATGTAGAAGTGTATTGATCTTAAAGGAGAATATTTTAAGCCCAATAAAATCATTTCCAATGATAAATTAATGTGTTTTTATTGCCGGACCCGAAATATAAAAAGCAACCCTCGTAAAAAATCATTAACAAACTCGTATTTAAAAAAATTACAATTATGGACGTTTAAAATATTTTCTTAAAAAGCACTTCGGTTATAGCGTCATTCGGATATAACAACGAAAATCTTCAGTCCCTACAATGGCGTTATATCGTATTTCTACTGTAGTTTCTAAATATTGGCTGGTATTTTTTAAACCATAAATTAGCAAGGACGCCGATTTCGATTCAAAAAAAAAATTCTTAAATGGTAAAAAATGACAACTGCGTACCACATTTTAGCGAAAAAAATATTAATAGAAAAAAATGCGGCAACACGGTGCTTTTGACAGTAATGTCTTGTGTACCTAGTAAAATAGTCACACAGACGAATGGGCCGACATGTCTTAATAGTTAAAAGATGATAAATATTATATACAACTCCTGGGATCTCCGATCTATAACTCGAGGTGTGGCAAAGGGAAACAACTTTAGTATTTTCACTATCCTTCGGTGCAGGCTATAAAGACATGTTCCTACAAAAAATATTTCGCTCAAGAAATTTGTACAGCTTATTGCCGCCACTTCTGTTGAGCTGAAATTAAACAAGTTCAAAAAAACAGTTAACGCTAAATTTGTCAAAAAAAACGGTATCGACCACTGGCTACCTTTTTTGTAAGTTATCCTCCACTAAAACACTCCAAAACCTACCTCAAACTGTAGCACCTTCCTTTGCAGCACAGTCTTATGCTCCACAATCCGGTTTCCCAACCAACACCCCTCCAAAGTGTTATTGAACTATGGAAAGGCCAACAAAACAAACAACAGCATGGCAATATCAAACAATGGACCACGACGTCTACCAGCATGTCAAAAACACAATACATTTCGTCTGTCGCAGCGGTGACAAGTACAAATGACGAAACCAGTGGAAGTGCGCTAAAATAAAAAGCCATAATCCTTCAAAAAGAAATGACGGCTTTGTTTTGTTAATCCTTTGAGAAAACATAGGAAATCCATTGGTTGGCTATTGTGGCTTTTAATCATCGTGCAAGAAATGAAAGGACACAAAAATGGCAAAGGACTTACAATGAATAAGTGAAGCGAAATAGACATAATCTGCAAGGCATTTGTGATATTAAAATGGACACGGGTCTCAAGGCTTTAATAAACATTTACACTTTTTCCCCGGTCCAATGGTAGAGGTGACGATGAGCTTCTCCTGCTTACAGCTTTACGAGTAATAAGAATGGAGGCAAGAAGGTAGGAGCAAAGTGCTATCGAAGTCTCCGTGGAACCCAATAATCGAAAAATTAGAAATGTGTGGCTTGACACAATTTAAAAAACTGCTTGCCACATAAACACAATGGGCACTAAGAAAAATCGTATCCAAATAGATGTCAAAATGGTTTTCTATGACACCACAGCAAAGAAAACTGTCTCAGGATAAGCAAAAGGTTCCGTTCGGCCGATCAGTCAAGACAAGCTGTAATCCAACATTCACTATTATACGCCGCAAATATTGAAGTAGGCCATCAAATAATTAACCGATCGCTTAAAGCACTTCCAGCTGAGCCAAATATTTGAATATTTTTTATTCCATTTGAGAGCAATTCCCCGTTTGATTCTTAATGGGGGTGACAAGGGATATACTTAGTAGGGACATAAATACTGTTACACACGTTTTATGCTGTAAAATAAAAAGTACTGAATGTTTTTGGACCAAATATTTTTTAATTTACACACGCCTTAAGTCGCACTGGCCAATTGTCAATAGCTGCACGAACCTCGTCCATTGAAAAATTGGCCACAGCACGAAACAAAGCAGTCTTAAGAGATCCAATGTTGGGGTATCTTTTGTGACAAACCTTGTCCTCTAAACCCGTCCACAATTTGTAATCCAATGGGTTCAAATCTGGACTGCCTGAGGGCCATTCTTCAGAGGAAATTAACGCTGGCAAACTGTTTCGAAGCCAGGCCTGGGACGTTTTAGCCTTATGGGCCGGCGCAGAATCCAGCTGGAAAGTCCATGGCTGGTTTTGGAACAGGAGGAAATGAACGCTGGCAAACTGTTTCGAAGCCAGGCCTGGGACGTTTTAGCCTTATGGGCCGGCGCGGAATCCAGCTGGAAAGTCCATGGCTGGTTTTGGAACAGGAAATTGTTAAGAGGCTTCACAACAGCTTCCAAAACAGTTTTTTGGGAAACTTTGGCCGATGTTTTGACTCCTTGTTCGCAGGTCAGCGACCCCATCGTAAGAGACACCCTACCAAACCATGACTGAAGCTGGGTGATGACTCTTTTCCAGCCTTGGCATCAGTTTAGATGCTTCCTTAGATGACCGCGCATACACTCTATCATTTTTCTTGTTAAATTTTTCCTCAACGGTAAAAATTTTTTCATCGGTGAACAAAATTTTTCTGTGCAAGTTATCAGCGTGCTTCACCAAAAGACGTTTGCATTTTTCAATCCTATTTTTTTTTAAAGCTGCAGTCAATAAATGTCCGGTACATCGTTTGAAAGCCCCAAGTCCCAAGTCTTTTTAATGATTCGACTCATGGAATTTTGCGTGATATTCATCTCACGGGCCATGATTTTCTGTTTTCGGAGCGGATTTCTGTAAATTCTTGATTTAACGGCTTTGATGACATGCGTTGTTCGAACAGAGCGTGGGCGGCCTGACCGGTGGCGGTCTTTTACATCTCCAGTCTCCTCAAACAGTTTTATGCATCGGTAGCTAAGCCCTCGTGGCCGGAACGTTTTGAAAATATTGTTTTTTTTCATTTCACACTTGAAAAGCGCTATTACAGCGATACGGTTCTCATTATCTGAACACTCCATGATGAAAGTTGAAACAATTTTAAAATCCCGTTACAGTTTAACGCTGTTGAGGTTAGCTTTCAAAACCCATATGACATTAACGGGGTATGTACAGTTCTACTATTGAAATGGGTGTGTTCAACGTTGTAACAGTATTTATGTCCATACTAAGTATAGGGTGATCCATCTAGAGGTATTTTTTCAGAACAAAAAAAATATAAAAATTCAAATCAAGTGGATTTTTTTGGTAATTTGAAAGGACATTTTATGGCATTTATTTTTAGAAAATAATTACCTTCAAATGTTGGCAACTGTATTATGGAAATGAGCGTTCGGTGAGAAACGGGAAGATCCGCTGTTTTCGATCAAAATTTTGTTCAGTGTTGAGGCCCACTTCTGGCTCAACGGCAAAGTCCATAAACAAAATTGCCGCATTTGGGCTGAAGGGCAACAAGAAGAGATGCCATTATACCCACGGTTTTGTTCTGTTTATAAGCTGGTGGAATAATCGATCCATATTTTTCAAAAATGATGATAGTCGGAATGGTGCTCGCTATCGCGCCATGATATCGATCTTTATGCTACCTGAAATTGAAGCCCGTAATCTTGACGACACTTGGTTTCAACAGGACGGTGCCACTTGCCACGTAAAGTCCAAAGTCTATGCTGACAAACCAGCTACGATTCAGGTTTTGGAAGCCAACATTACGCGTGCCATTAAAGCCATACCGGTCGAAATGCTCGAACGAGTCCTCCAAAATTGGACCCTCAGAATGGAAACCCTGAGGCGTAGTTGCGGCCAACATATGAAGGAAGTTATATTCAAAAAATGAATGCCATAAAATGTCTGTCCAAATTACCAATAAAGATTCCACGCTTGAATTGGATTTTTTATTTTTTATTGTTCTGAAAAAAAAACTAGATGGATCACCCTAAGCATAATGACTCTACTTTAGCTAAGAACAAAGCTAGAATCAATATCATATCTCATACCGTTGTTGTGTTTTTTAATTTGTATACCCTCCTAGAGTGGATGGTATACTACATTTGCCATTTCGTTTGCAACACTACATAATATTTATCGGAGACTCTATAAAATATATTATTTAGTGTCGTTAAACTGTAAGACGATATAGTCATGTCCATCCGTTTGTCTGCTGAAAGCAGTATAGCCTTCGAACGAATCAACCTGAAATGTTGCATGATGATGGCTTAAGGGGAAAAATGTTTCCCCTTAAAGTACTACAGGGTGGCAGACGAATATTGCGACATTAAGAAACTTAAATAAGTGTATAGAGTTAATTTTTCTTTTATTCACATTAAAGCTCATTTAATTTTATTAAATATAGCTTAATTAGTTTAAGAAATAATGGAATTTAAATAAAGATGGGACCCGACAAGCGTGATGAAACTGCACACCCCACTGTGGCACGAAGTGAATGCAATTCCGTCTCGTGGAGTATCTGTGGGTTGGAAGCACTCCATATTCGACAATTTTGTTTGTTAATGTTGCCGTTTAAATTGAAATGGGCCTCGTCCGACATGAAAAGACAATTCAACACGTTTCCGTCCTCTTACACCATTTGAAGCATCTTCTGGCAAAATTCCAAGCGAATCAGGAAGTCTGCTGCGTTCAGTTTGTTGGCCATTTTAATTTTATATGGGAATAAGTCCAAATCTTTGTGTATAATTGACTGCAATGACTGTCTGCTTATACCCATTTGAGCAGATAAGCTTCTTGTCAAAACTCTTGGATTATTTTGTATGGACGCAGCTACAGCAGCGATTGTTTTTCCCGTCCGAACTGAAAGGTTTCGATGTTAAGGCCTTCTGTTGACTGTCCCATGCTTGGCAAAACTGTGCTCAGGTTTCATTATAGTACATCTCTTTGAACCGAAACTTCGAAGTCCAGTGCATGATAGCGGCGGACAATCCAAATTCTGTTTTTTTTTAAAGGAAAATGGTAAAATGTTTGTTGTTAGTAAGAACGCACTTTATACCTCAAAAAAGGGCATAGTTACTGAACGGCTAATGAGGCCCCAAAAACGGCTCGTATGGTTAAATGGAAGATGAATAGACAATATCGACTTATCAGTTTTTAAATTAAAGTAAACTTTGCGACGAATCCAAAGATGGATTTATTTAAAGTTTTAGCTGAGATAAGGGTTGGACTCAAGAGCTAGAGGGGCTCAAAACACATACCACTTTTTTCGTTTAAGTATCGTACACACAGAGAACATATTCGTTGCCACAACCGATTTTTTTCACCAACCGAATGATTGAGGTTACACGCACCTTGAGTATGCCATCAGTACAAGCGAATTCTAGTTGTAATTTTCAGTTACTGAAACTGTAGTATCGGTGCAACCTATATCCGACCCTTCAGAAGAGAATTTTTGAATTAACTAAAAAAAAACGGAATAGCCACTACAAATATAAACATTTGGTGATTGCAACCGAAATTCCTCTTTTTCAATCGAATCATTGTAGTAGAGCTGAACATACCCCGTTATTGTCATATGGGTTTTGAAAGCTAACCTCAATAACGTGATTTTAAAATTGTTTCAACTTTCATCATGGAGTGGTCAGATAATGATAACCGTATAGCTGTAATAGCGCTTTTCAAGTGTGAAATGCAAAAGCGATATTTTCAAAACGCTCCGGCCACTAGGGATTAGCCGCATGTTCATCTACCGATGCATAAAACTGTTTGAGGAGACTGGAGATATAAAGACCGCCACCGGTCGGGCCGCCCACGCTCTATTTGAACACCGCATGTCATCAAAGCCGTTAAATCAAGAATTCACAGAAATCCGCTCCGAAAACAGAAAATCATGGGCCGTGAGATGAATATCACGCAAAAGTCCGTGAGTCGAATCATTAAAAAAGACTTGGGACTTGGGGCTTTCAAACGATGTACCGGACATTTATTGACTGCTGCTTTAAAAAAAAGGATTGAAAAATGCAAACGTCTTTTGGTGAAGCACGCTGATAACTTGCACAGAAAAATTTTGTTCACCGATGAAAACAATTTTTACCGTTCAGGAAAAATTTAACAAGCAAAATGATAGAGTGTATGCGCGGTCATCTAAGGAAGCTTCTGAACTGATCCCAAGATCAGTGGTGGGGTGTCTTTTACGATGGGGTCACTGACCTGCATTTCTGCGAAAAAGGAGTCAAAAAATCGGCCAAAGATTACCAAGAAACCGTTTTGGATGCTGTTGTAAAGCCTCTTAACAATTCCCTGTTCCAAAACCAGCCATGGACTTTCCAGCAGGAGTCTGCGCCGGCCCTTATGGCTAAAACGTCCTAGGCCTGGCTTCGGAACAAATTTGCCAGCGTTCATTTCCTCTGAAGAATGACCCGCAGGCAGTCCAGATTTGAACCCATTGGATTACAAATTGTGGACGGTTTTATAGGACAAGGTTTGTCACAAAAGATAACCCAACATTGGAACTCTTAAGACTGCTTTGGCTCGAGCTGTGGCCAATTTTCCAATGGACGAGGTTCGTGCAGCTATTGACGATTGGCCAGTGCAACTTAAGGCGTGTGTAAAGGTAAAAGGCGGACATTTTGAATAAGTAGATTCTTTTTGGATACAATATAGAGTGCAACCATAAATATATTAAAAAATATTTGGTCCAAAAACATTCAGTACTTTTTATTTTACAGTATAAAACGTGTGTAACAATATTTATGTCCCTACTAAGTATATTGTTTTAATTTTTAATTGATTGATACCATCATTTGTTTACCCTACACCACACTGTGGCTCAGGGTATCATGACTTAGTACTGATTTTTCCAACACTTCAAAGGAATGAAGTTAGACCACACACATTGGGTATAGCTCCCAAACAAAGGTCCCTCCCGATATCAGAATCTGCAGCTTTAGAAGCCACATTTTACATCCGATTCTTACCAAATTTTGCATGGAGCGTTACGAGCAACCAACTCTCATGTCCTGCAATAGTAGACCATATCGGTCGATGTTTACGAATAGCTGCCACATAAAGGTCCCTATCGATTTAAGGCCCTGCTACTCCTGAAGCCACAAATTTTACCCGATTAAGCCAGAATTTTGCAGGGTATGTTATGAGGGACCATTAATTAGCTGTGGTGAAACTGGACCACATAGGTTTATATTTTCGTTTGGCCCCACACAAAGGTCCTTCCTGATTTCAGAAGCTGCAGCTTTACAAGCCACATTTTACATCCGCTTCCTTTCAAATTTTGCATAGAGTTTTACGGGCTACCAACTCTCATGTTCTGTACCGTTGGATCATATCAGTCCATGTTTTTAAATAGCGCCCATACAAAGGTCCTTTTCGATTTGAGGACCTGCATATCCCGCTCAAATGTAGTAACGTAGAGATTATAATTTGAGCGACAAATTATAATCTCTAACATTTTTAGACCGATCTTGCTCATGCTTTAGATAGAGGTGCCTTATCCTCTATAATAAATAGCAGAGTGGTGTAGAATAGCTCATAGTTGGCCAGAGTGGTGTAGAATATCTCATAGTTTTAACTACTGGCGGCTTTGACAACCGATAACTACTCGTATAACTTTTTCAACAAATGTATAACGTATACTAGTTCGTTGCCAGCGCCTTAATATGATCATATCAATTATCCTATAATTTATGAAATCAAAAGAATTTTCATGCAGTTTTTAGAATTTTTTACCTCGTACCGATTTCTAACATACTTTTTCTTTGTGTGTGCGTATATGCCATGGCAATGGGGTTAGGGTGAAATTGGGTACTTAGCACTCTCATCATCAACCTAGCCCAATGAATTGCTTTGCATTTGATGTAACCTTGAGAGAAAATTCTCTAATAGAGTGTGAGCAACATGAAACTATCTTGAGTTTACTAAAGCGTTCGAGACAATTTCTTAGACACGTTTGAATGCCCTTCCAAGAACACCGACCCCATTTGCAAATGACGTAATTTGCTTTGATAAAAGTTGTCGGGTGCAAAATCTTTTCCTTGAGGGAATAAGTTTTTCTCACAAACTTTATTTGCCAGACTGGGGTGGGCAAATATTCGCCCACCTTTCGAATTTGATTTTGCCATGAACTGTCATCTTCTCTCCAACTGAGACGCAGTTCAATTAACCTCTTGTTGACGACAAACAACATGTGTTGTGTCAAAGGAAACATCATTCGTCCTTGCATCTCTCACTCCCCTCCCCCATCTACATCTAGCCAAAGAGATACAATTCCATTGTAAAATCTACTGAACCATAAACGGCTGCTCACTTTACAATCAAAACATTTTGACAAGAAAAAAATCTAATTTAAATTAAAGCTTCCGAAAACGTTCGTAATCCGCTTACGCGCCGCCGTCTCGCACTGGGCGGGGAAGAAGGGAGCGCTACAGACATTAAGACATTTATGCATCCATATGCTCCGGTGAATATTTGAAGGCATTAACGACATAATGACAAACTTATTGGGTGCCCTTGCCGCCTTGCCTCAATTCCAAAAAAAAGAAGAAGGAGACAGCCCCCAAAATTGAGGAGTGGGAGGATGTGGAGCTTAGGGAGGGGGAAATGGAAAATGTGTAAATGAAAAGCATACAAGAATAAAGCATTGTATACACAAACAAATAAACAAAAACATCAAAGTCACCAAATTTGATTACATATTTTCCTTTTGATTCTTTTCTGTGTTTTTTTTCTTTCTGTTTTCGTCCCCATCCTCAGCGTGGAACTTTTTTGTGTCCCCGTTCGTTTGTTCGATGCTCTTAATGCTAATCAGAAAAATAACGTGCACTACATTTGCTTAGGCGGGTGGTCGACCGGCCGGGAAGGTGTGCTTGGCAGTGTCCAGGCAGTTCGGACAGTCGCACAGAACTGACTGGGAGACACAATCGAGTGCCGCGATGGCTAGTAGATCGGTGGCACAGTGTTACGACGGCATATAGGGTTGGTCAGAGAAATATCACAGCGAGGTGCTGCTGGATAAATTCTTAATAAAGATCCTTTGCTATAACTATGGGCCAGAAAATAATGTTGTCCGCCCCAGTACACTGTGCCGAAAATACAATGATTTTTGAATTTTTCATGGTAAATGTTTGTTAACGAAGACAAAATAACGTTATATAAGGTCAAAACGACATACAAAATAGTTGAGTTAACATTATATAAGTTTGGTTTTTTTAAGAGAGAGGCCGGAAAATGTGCGACATAAACAAAAATTAAAGGATCATTCGGCTCATTCGGTTGTATCGAAGTTTTTTATCTGCTTAGTGTTATACGAAGTTCAGAATAGGACAGTTGCAACAATTGCGACTGTCTTATCCCCCCACTCGTTTTCCTTTCTTCCTCTGTGTCTGTAATTGTGAGAAAGATCATAAGACAATTTCTCTCGCCCTTTTAAAAAACCATCCCCAAACGCAAGTGCGAGTTTCACTGCTTGTTGAGCTGTGAAGAAGTTTCACTTTGTCGTGAATATTTGATAAGTGCTGGTGTCGGAAGCTTCGGAAGGTGTTGTTTAAAGGTAAGTAAAAACCGCTGCTACACAGTTTTTATGTAAGTTGTTGTTGTTGGTGCGAAGTTGTAATTGTTGAATGTACTTATACATACATATTTTGTTAGAAATGCTACCTTCATACATAAAAGTACATTTGTATATGCGAATAGTTTCTAATCTTTTTTTTTCTTTTCAGGTGTTTGTTCTTTACAAACTTTTGCTATGATCAAGGAAAATGATTTAAAAATTCTGCAAAAATATGTAAATACGTATATTTATTTCCATTAAATAAAATAAGAAATCAACTTGTAAAAAATTAAACTGTTTTTGCTTTCAAATATTAGTAGGTTAATTTAATATTAAAAATTGTTACAGTAGCTATATTTCTGGTTAAAAGAGATAACCAATAATAAGTTTACTTAACAATAAAAAGATTTTTAAAACAATCTTTATTGTTAATAATATTAACAATTTCATTGTCAAATTAAACATGTATTGTTTCAATAAATTTAATATTAACAACTTTTATGGTTAAAAACAATGCATTTTTAAAACAACAATAATTATTTCAATAATAACAATTTTAATGGTTAAAAACTCAACAACGCATTGTTAAAACAACAATCATTGTTTAAAAATTAACAATTTTCAATGTTAAAAACTTCAACCATAGAATAGTTAAATTAACTATTATTAATGTTAAATACCAGTCAACAACAAAATGTTCAAATTAACCTTTTATAACGTAGACTCCAAATCATGTTCATTTATGGTTAAGTTAATCTTATATAAGGTTATTTTTCTTCTCAGTGTAGTACAGAAGCGTTAAGTTTTATCTTGTGACACCGTTTTGAGAAATGATTCACCACCCACTCTCAGTCGTCGGTTGTCACGCTTGGACGGAGGACTTTAACAAGGTCGCTCGGATCCATAGTACAATAACGAAGGTAGTGTTATGCTTTCAGCTGATTTACAATTCTTTCTCGTAGTACTTTAAATTGTCAAATTAGAAACAATACACCTGAACATCCTTTTTTATAAATCAGAAACTTCAATACCAAATTGAATCTTGTGAGAGTAAGCAATTTATTGACTCTAATTCAATTTAAGTGGACAGCTTTAAACAGAATGGAAAAACATTAAGAATCACTGCACTAATGAATTTTCGGCATTTTTTTTCAAGTATCTTTGATAACACTGTCCAACAACGTTTTTGGAGCAGAGTCGCGACCTTAAAATTCTGAATATCCAAATATTCTTTCTCCAAAATAGAGTTTCTTGCTAAATTTTAGTGACATAGGTCTACTGCATGGTACCGAAACAATTCCCCCCCCAAAATAGTGTGGTTGTTGTGGCCCAAGGACGATCGCTATTGAAATTGGTGCAAATCTGTTCAGATTTGGATATAGCTCTAAGAAACTCTATTTTCGACAAAGGATATTTGGTATTTAGTATGAGCCAAATCGGTCAATGTTTACTCATAGCCCCCATGCAAAGGACCTTCCCGATTTTAGGTTTGGCCGCTCTAAAAACCACATTTATTGTCTTAAACCTCCACAAATTGGCATAATGTAGTTTTGATGGCATGCCAATAAATTGTTAATTATCAGAATCATATCGGGTTATCCTTTCATATAGCACCCACACAAACCACACTCCTGATTTTAGGTCCTGACCCTCTCGAAGCCACATTTATTATGCGATTTAGATGAAATTAGGCACAGGGTATTTTTTGCGATGCTTACGAACTCCTGAAGGCGTGGATGATAAAGGTCCACGGTTTCGCATACCTCCCACACAAATGTTCCCCCAAATGTACTAATATTGCGGCTAAATAAGCATATAAGGGTTTTATTTACAACTTTGTTGTCTTGATCGTTAAATGTCCTTTTTTAAAGGACTATTTTTGTTTTTCTTGAAAAAGGGATAAAATTAACCCATAAGGAGAGGACTTAGCGGGTTAAGATCGACTACAAAAATAATCTGCATAAAATTACACTATATAGCTCGGACGGTAAGAATTCTCTCAGACATTACTTTACTGCACTTTTAATCTAACATTATGCTCCCTCCGACCAAAAAATGCAAACTCTGAGCCACTGTAAAACAAAACGATGACCAGCTGGACTATTAGTTTGTTTTACAAAAACTATCTACCCAACATGCCCTTTCAGAATTTTTGGGTCGCGACTCTGTTCCAAAAAAGAAAGTCTCGAATTGTTGGAAAGTGTAATTAAGCAAACTTTTTATTTGTTGTCGGTCTAGTGATTGTACCTTGTTTATGTACCATGCTCAGATCGATATTCGATGTGTCGGAAATGTCATCTAGGAACCCAGAGTTTAAAAACCCAGCAAAAATAATGCAAGTAGTTCCTAAAGAATATCTTTTTCTCTTCATCCACAGAAAGCGATTTGATTTTATGACACCCTCTATTCACATTAAATGTAAATACTTGGAAGTTATTTTTATCCACTTTGTAAAAAGCTCTTTTTGCTAGAGGAGGATTGATACGAACATTCGTATCAACCCGCTCCTAATTCAGTGGTTAGAATTCACGTAGAAGAATATGTACGTATATTTTTTTACCCTCGAGTGAATGGTATACTAAATTTGTTATTCAGAATGCAATAGCACAAAATATAAATCGAAGAATCAATAACGTATGAATGTGGGTCATTTTAAGCCATGTGACCGAACTTTCAGAACTAATGTCTTTCGATCAGTATAAAACTTGCACCAAGGTAAGTCCTTCAGTTGTTGTTTAAACACTTAAACTTTAAACGAGATAGATTAAGGAATGTCTGAGTTAAAGGTTGTTCCTAGCAAAATTTGACCCGGGTGTTTAAGATAGCTATATGTGACAGCGCATAGAGAAAGGGACCTAGGGGTAAAAAAAATCAATATTCACTTTTTTTTAAGTGGACAACATCTGAGCATCGAATGAGGCCGATCCCATGCCCCAAAAGTGTTCCATCCCAGAGATATGCGCGTTTTATGAAAGTGATGGTACACCAAATATAAACGTCTTTAAATCTTTAAAATGTCTCTTCTGAACAAAACTGGTTGTTACCCTTAGGTCCCTTACTATTTTGCGCGTCACATATATTGAATATTTTTGAAAATATTAAAAAGAAAAAAAAAATTTGCGAAATCGATTTCTTTCCAAAGCCAAAAATAAAACCAGGAGCGAAATCATCAGCTGAACTTAGAAACGCCAAAATAGGCGATAAATAAGGAGTTTTAACGACTGGGTATTTGAAAATTTACAAAATTTAAATAGTTCATCATCTACAAGCAGAAAAAAAGTATGGTTGTGGTGACAATATACGAAGAGGATATTACTATTGTTGGGTACATGGTTGTGGTACAACAATATTATGATCCTCACAACAATAGTATTATTCAAATACAACCATACTATGATCCTCACAACAATAGTATGATTCACACATAACCATACTATGATCACCACAACCATAGTATGATTCACACTCAACCATACTATGATCTTCACAACCAATGTATGATCCTCACAACCTAGTATGTTTCACATACAACCATAATATGATCCTCACAACCATAGTATGATTCACACGCAACCAAGTTATGATCCCTACAACCATAGTATGGTCACACACAATTATACTATGATTCCCAATATAATTTATAAGAATTTGTTTAAGTTGTCAACAATAGACTTGAATTATGAATATTATTCAAAAATACATTATATTCAAAATAATAGGAGTGGTTTATTTCACAGTAGAAAAAATAAGTTTAAATAAACGTCAGCGTTTTTATTAAAAATATTTCAGTTAAACAAAACCAAAGCAGCTCGTTTAAAAAAATTTAATTTCGATAAAAAAAAAGTACTATTATTGCATTAGATCCGTTCCAATAACATTTGTTCTTAAAAGCATATTTAAATGAAGAAAAATTACAATCATACAGTTTGATTGTCGTAATCATATTATTGTTAACATAAAACGCACCAACCATATTTTTGTCGCACCAACCATATTAATATTGTTGCTTTAACCATATTTTCATTTTTAAGTTAAGCAATAATACTATTGTTACATTTCAACAATATTAATATTGCAGCAATTATACTATTGTCAAAACATAATTCAGGTTATAATGCTATGGTTGCGACGAAAATACTTTTATTGCGGATAACATAACATCATAAGTTTTAATGTGATTTCATTTTATTAAATTATTTATTTATTAATTTAGTTAGTATACCAGATATATAAAAAAAAAATTCCATAACTCTATATAAAAACTGTGTTTTTATTCCCGAGTGGATATTATATTATCGCTGGTATGAAATTTAAATAAAGGTAAGGTAAATTTGTCTAGCTTCTCAGTATAAGATTTATTTTTAAGGTTTTAAAAACACTTAAACAAAAATAGGAAACAATTCGAAATAGTTTGAGTTATAAAACATTTTTTTAATATGTAGATGAAAAGGTTGCTTCCTACTAAAAGACTGTTAAGCTTTTGAAGTAAAAGCCCAAATCATTCATTTGAGCAAAAAAGGGCCGTCATGGAAAAAAAGTAAAAAAAATAGATTTAGCAAATTAAAGTGAAACATTTTTTTTTTAAATTTTTCTTTAATATTTTCTAAAAAGATTAAATAAAAATTTTATGTTTAGCTCGTTTGTTTTATTTCGGTCTGTTGCTTTTACACATTGAACAGGGATTAAACCGGCTCAAGACCTCTTGCTTCTATATTTAAGTTTTGAGCAAAATGGCAAAGTGACATTGATTTTCGTGGCTGCACACTACTTTTATCATGATTTCGGGTCCGTGACAACCCTCTTCAGAAAGCCTTGCTGCAATTGTTGAAAGTAAAACCGAACTCTATAAGGCCAGGCTCTCCACAAACGAATGAGAACTACTGTTATAAACCTTACTTTTCAAGTTTTCTTCACACAATTGCCCACGAAAATACAACTCACTCTTGCCAGCTCTAAAGAGACTCCACATCGAGAGCCATCAATAGATTTCTTTTACAACAACGTGTGTGTGTGTTGTAAAAAGAGTTTAGTTGACTATGTCAACTAGTGTGCCGTGCCGTGCATGTATGTATGTTTAGCTCGTTTGTTTTATTTCGGTCTGTTGCTCTTACACATTAATCAGGGACTAAACCGGCTCAATTTTATCTAAAACTTTCGGCACAATTTTTCTAGGAACAATAAGTAATAAGTTACACTGCTGCGAAAAAAACACCTGTTAACCCAAAATGTCAAAATTCGACCCCCACCAATTTAGAGAGTCCTTGAAGAATCTCGTTCAAAGTTTGTATTTAAACTACTATCCAATACCACTTACCTTGGTGCTAGTTAAATCCTGATCGGAAGACATCGGTTTTAAAACTTGGGTCACTTGACATAACATGACCCATATAAATTGTCCTAACGCAAAACTTTACTCCATTGTACTTATCAAGATTATAAAAAGATTTTGTTTGCAGGAAGCTACTGAAAATTTGCGTTAAAACCCGTTTGTTCTAAATTATAAAAATGTTTGGGAAGAAATTTATTCAAGAATGTACTTTAGCGAGTTGAGGCGAGCTTGGTAATTACTAGTTTATAGAATTTCCATAATAACTTTTCCCCCATAAATTACAAATAAATAAAGCCAATCTATAAGTATTGTTGTATACAAAAATTCTCGTAAAGTTCTAAAATTACCAATTACAGTACCAATAAAACACGCCTGTTATTGAAAACTCAAAGGCGATCTAGACATATCCGACCGTGTTTCTGTTGAAAGCACGATAGCGGTCAAAAACATTGACCACAGATGCATGATGATTTTGATTGTGGTGGCTTATGGCCATACGTTGTTTGGCACTGTCAATGGTTGAAATAGACCTAGGGAACAAAAGTTTCCCCTTAAGGGATAAAGTACCTCTGTAAAAAGTACACTTTTTGAGTTTTTGCTTTACAAATCATAACTTTTTGTGGACAAACAACAATGAGAATGTATACGGTTAGACGGAACGCCTAGTACCTCAAAAAAGCGCATAATTGCCGGAATTATTGGCTCATGTGACCCAATGAATGACCCGCATGGACATGGCCCGCATAGACAAATGTGGACAAATGGGTACTCTTATTTTACTACGCAGTTTTCGTTATATAAGAATCTACCTACTCTTAAGTATGGGGTGATCCATCTAGAGGTATTTTTTTTATCAAAATAAAAAAATACTAAAATTCAAGTGAAGTGTGGAATATTTATTGTTCATACGAAAGGACATTTTATGCCATTTATTTTTTGAATATAATTTCCTTCAAATCTAGGCAACTGTAATATGGAAATGACCGTTCGGCGAAAACGAAGAAGATCCGCTGTTTTCGACTAAAATTGTGTTTAGTGATGAGGCCAATGTCTGGCGCAACGGCAACGTCAATAAACAAAATTGCTGCATTGGGCTGAAGAGGAACCAGAAGAGGTTGAAGAGGTGTCATTATATCCAGAGAAAACCACGGTTAGGTGCGGTTTATGGGCTGGTGGAATTATCGGTCCATATTTTTTCAAAAATGATAATGGTCGAAACTTAACTTTCAATGGTGCTCGCTATTGCTCTATCATATCGGACTTTTTACTACCTGAAATTGAAGCCCGTATTCTTGACGACATTTTGTTAAAACAGGATGGTGCCACCTGCCATGCAGCTGGTCAAACAATGGATCTAGTGAGAGGTAATTTCGAAAAGCAGCTAATTTCACATTTTGGACTGGTGAATTGGCCGCCTAGATCGTATCACTCCTTTAGACTTTTTTCTTTGGGGCTACGTAAAGTCTAAAGACTATGCTGACAAACCAGCTATGATTCAGGTCTGGGAAGCCAACATTACGCGTGTCATTCACGCCATACCGGTCGAAATGCTCAAATGAGTCATCCAAAATTGCACCCTCAGAGTGGACACCCTAAGGCGTAGTTGCGGCAAACATTTGAAGGAAATTATATTCAAGAAATGGCATAAAATTTCCTTCCAATAAATAAAAAAGATGACACACTTGATTTGAATTTTAGTATGTTTTTTTACTTTGAAAAAATACCTCTAGATGGATCACCCTATATATAGCGACATTGTTGTTTTCATCACGTTCGTTGCTTGGGGTCTGAGGATGGTTTAGTAGCATTCACCGGAAAAAAATTTTGTATTTCAGCCAAATATTCGTAACTTTAAAACGGAATATACCTCTGGGCTTCGTTTAGGTAATTTTGGAAAGGTAAGAGGTAGAGCTACCTTTTAAGAGGAAAAAAATCCAACGACTGGTTCAGTAATTAGCAATTTACCCTAGTACCCTACGACCACCAAGGCGAAAATTTTCAATCCGCTGCCATTTCGCCCCTTGCATTTTCGGGCATGGTCGATAAAGTCCTGAAATGAGTCAAGGAATACGCCAGTAAAATTTGTCCAGTCGTTAATGAATCACCCTAAATATTGACTTTTTCCTTTTTATTGCGTTTTTACATCTTTCAGATTGTAATTGATTTCGGATCTAATATTTCGAATGGTGTTAAAAATATTCTTACGTATTTTTTTTTATAAATATATTTTTCGCAAAATTTAATTCCCTCTGTTTTTGCCCATTATACGAATCACTGTGAGCTGGACAATTTTTTTCCCATTCGTAATGTTGTGCGGGATGGATGGATGCTTGGCTTGGTTTGGTTTCATTTACTGCTCCTTGTACTTTTGCTCCTTTTTTTATTGTTTGCCCACGTTTTTGTGTTGTCGTTTTGATGTTTTCTTTTATATTCGCTTCTTTTATATTATGCCACTGCTACATAATAAAACGTATGCTCGCTCACTCGCCCCCCGCCCGCCCGTTTCATACTATTCATGCTTGCCGCACAATGCCGTGCAATTCATTCCCATGCAAAAATGTTTTTTTTTTTGTTTTTTCATCGAAAAGTATTCGTCATTGGCGGAAGTTTGGTGTATTCTTCTCTGATAAACAAAAACTACTGTACAAGGAAACTCGGTGAGACTTTAATGGAATGATATGATCGCTAGACTACTAGCTTTAAAAAAGTTGTAGAAAACTAGTACAAAAAAGCAGCCCAAAAACCGGAATTTCGGTTTTTTTTATCGAATCCGTGTTTTAAAAAGCCGGTTTTAGCCTTTTGCCAAGGAATGGAATATATTTTCCCTATCCGAAGTAATTGTCTTCATTGCTAGAATTTAGAATGCATTAAAATTAAGTTAGTAGAATATCTTAGGACTGGCATGGCCAACTTTATTATATCCTTCTATTCTGGATTAACTGAAAAGCCAATTGAAAATTGGTTTTGAACCTCTTGTACTTACCCAGGTTTAAAAAAAGTTTTTATTTTGATTAGACAGAAAATTTCATTGTTGTTGTTATATCACACGTTCTAGGCGGCCAACTCACCTGTCCAAACCGTGAAATTAGCTGCTCTTCGAAAAGAGCTCTCACTAGATCCATTGTTTGAGCAGCTGTATGACAAGTGGCACCGTCCTGTTGAAACCAAATGTTGTCAAGACTACTGGCTTCAATTTCAATGCAAAAACTAAAATAAAAAGGGAGCGATAGCGAGCACTAATCACGGTTAAGTTTTGGCCATCATCAATATTGAAAAAGTATGGACCGATGTTTCCACCAGCCCACACTGAGAAGAAAAATAACCTTATATAAGCTTAACTTAACCTTAAATAAACATGATTTGGAGTCTACGTTATATAAGGTTAATTTGAACATTTTGTTGCTAACTGGTATTTAACAATAATAATGGTTATTTTAACTATAAGTATTCTATGGTTGAATTTTTTAACCTTGAAAATTGTTAATTTTAAAATAATAATTGTTGTTTTAACAATACATTGTTGAGTTATTTAACCATTAAACTTGTTATTATTAAAATAATTATTGTTGTTTTAACAATGCATTGTTTTCAACCATGAAAATTGTTAATATTAAAGTTTCTTAGTTAAGTTATTAAAACAATAAATGTCTAATTTAACAATGAAATTGTTAATATGATTAATTATAAAGATTGTTATAGAATTCTTTTTTATTGTTAAGTTAACTAATTATTGGTTACCCCTTTTAACCAGAAATATAGGTACTGTAACATCTTTTAATATTCAATTAACCTACTAATACTTGAATAAAACAAGAAAAAATCAATTTTTCACAAGTTTATTTTTTATTTATTAGAAATAAATATACATATGTACATATTTGAGCAGATTTTTTTTTATTTAATTTTCCTCACTCATAGCAACAGTTTGAAGGTTTCAGCACAAGCAGTCCAATTAACAAACACCTGAAAAAGAAAAAAAATGGTGGTGGTTTTTTAAAAGAGCGAGATAAATTGTCTTATGATCTTTCTCACACACGTTCAGAGCAAGGGAAGAAAGAAAAAAGAGTGGGGGGAAAAGACAGTCGCAATCGTTGCAACTTCATGTAACTTAATTCTGAACTTCCTACAACCGAATGATCATTAAATTTTTGTTTATTTCGCACACTTTTCTGCCTCTCTTTTGAACAAACCAACCTTATATAATGTTAACTCAACTAGTTTGTATGTTCATTTGACCTTATATAACGTTATTTTGACTTCGTTATCAAACATTAACCATGAAAAATTTAATCAGACACATGGTTAAAAAAATCATTGTATTTTCGGCTCAGTGTGGTAAAATAACAAATTTCATCGATATGGAAATTAATATGGTTGTTTTAGAGAGGTTGGGTGTATCATTGCACTGGGGTTTAATCAAAACGTGTATTAGTAAGACCCATTTTGATGAAGACCACTGATTCAGAACTTAATAATTTTACCCTAGTACCCTCCGATAACCAATCCGAAAATGTTCGAACCGCTGCCATTTCGCCCCTTGCATTTTTGGGCATGGTCGTAGATGGACAGATTTTCATGAAATGAGCCAAGGAATACGCCAGTGAAGCTTGTCCAGTCATTAATGAATCACCCTGTATATGTGGGAGCTATATATAAATCGGAATCGATTGTGTGCAGTTCAAAACTTACTTCTGCCGAATTTAATGAAAATCGGACAAATTATATTATAGGAGTAAACGAAAGCACTGATTAAAAACGTTATTGAAACAATCAAGCAATCAGATTTTAAAAAAAAGAGAGCCAATCGCCAAATAAAATAAACACAATAAAAATCCCTCGAACGACCTTCTGATTGTTGGTTTTTAAAATGGACAACAACCATGCACTGTGTATCGTGTGCATGTGTTTTTTTTTGGTATAAAAAATACAACCTGTTTTGTTATGTTTATAGTCGCAACCATACGGTATGATTGCCGTAATCATATTATTGTTAACGTAAATTTTAAACAACAATACTTTTGTTGCATCAACCATGTTTATATGGTTGCTTTAACCATACTTTTCATTTCTAAATTTAGCAATAATACTATTGTTACATTTCAACAATATGAATATTGCGGCAATCATACCATTGTCAAAATTAAATTCAGAAGACAATACTATGGTTGCGACGAACATACTTTTATTGCGGAGAACATATTATTATTGCCGTGACCATATACTAACCATATTTTTTCTCTGCGTGTATTGGCAAGGAGCGAAACACAGCCTGGTCGAAAAGTGGGCGGTGCCATACCACCTAGCAAATTACACAAGGGATCAAAATGGAACTTTTTGTGTGTTGTTTGGAATTCCATAGCATTTTTTTACTAATTTGAGGTGGCTGATTTTAAATCTTATCTCCATTTTTCTCCATCAGCTCGAATGTTTAACTTATTTCTAAAAATTTTAATGTTCATAAAACCATAAATTCTCTTTAGATAAGCCGATTTTTAAATTGTGCTTTTTTTAAAGATGTAGTTGTTACCTTTGAAAGATTCAATATCTCGAAGACTCGGCCTACGGTCGAAAGAATATGAATGACATACGGCGATTCGGGAACTTCTTAGCCTGGAAAAATTAGAAATGCGTGGTGCCATTAAATATTTACATAAAAAAGGTTTATCGGGACAAGAAATTCATAATGATATGGTGAATGTGTTAGGTGAAAGTGCTCCTTCATATGCAACAGTAAAAAATTGTGGTTGCTGAATTTAAACGTGGTCGTACAAGTATTGAAGAAGAACCACGTAGTGGACGTCCAAAAACAGCAACAACAACAGAAATTGTAGCCAAAGTGCATGATATGGTATTAAATGATCGACGAATAAAAGTGCGTGAAATAGCTAATATCATGGGCATCTCAAAGGATCGAGTCCATTTAATTTTGCATAAAGAACTACAGATGAAAAAGCTTTCTGCAAGATGGGTGCCGCACTTGTTAACAGTCGACCAAAAACGCATAAGAATGAACATTTCTCAAGCTTGTTTGGATCGTTTTCAGCGAAATAAAATGGATTTTAAGCATCGTTTTATAACAGTTGATGAGACATGGATCCACCACTATACTCCAGACACAAAAGAACAATCCAAACAATGGACTGAAGCTGGAGGAAGTGCCCCAAAGAAGGCAAAAACAATTCAATCGGCTGGTAAGGTTATGGCAACGGTTTTTTGGGACTTCAAAGGTATTTTATTGATTGACTATCTGCAAAAGGGTAAAACAATAAATTCAGAGTACTATTGCAACCTTTTAGATCAATTGAATGTACAAATTCGAGAAAAACGTCCTGGCTTACAACACAAAAAAATAATTTTTCATCAAGACAACGCACCAGCGCACAAGAGTGTTTAACAATAACTAAAATCAACGAATTAAAGTACGAGTTGCTTGACCACCCACCTTATTCTCCTGATTTTGCGCCCAGTGACTTTTACCTGTTCCCAAATCTAACAACAATTCCTTGCTGGCAAGCGTTTTACCTCAAATGAAGATGCAATTACAGTTGTAAACCACTATTTTGAAGACCAAGAGGAAAACTATTTTAATCAAGGGATAGAATAGCTAGATAAGCGTTGGACTAAGTATATTGAAGTTTCAGGAGATTATATTGAAAAATAATAATATTTTTGAAAAACGAACTATTCTCTTTCATTGATAGGCTAAGAACTTTCCGAACCGCCCTTAGGTTGCTGTCATCCGCGAAAGAGTAGATTGGATTCGCGGTCTGACCCAAAAGATCGTCAATGAAAATATGAACTAAAGAGGGAGAAAGGACAGAGCCTTGAGGCACACCTGCGATCATCCTATGTTTATTGGATGAGAATCCATCTACAACAACTCGTTTAGTGCAATCTCTAAGAAAGCTCGATATAAATCGAGCAAATGTATTACCGACTCCAAATGCGATCAGCTTTGATCTGAGTGCACCGCGCCAGACTCTATCATAGGCCTTGGTGGATGGACCGTCTTCAACGCTGCGATAAGAAAGCGATCAGGTCTCCCGTAGAGCGATTTCTACGAAAGCCATACTGTCGATCACTAAGTAGGTCGTTGGACTCCAGGTACCCCACAAAATGGTGGTTGAGCAAAAAGCGGTGGGCCGATAATTCGCAGGATGCCACTAAAGGTGGTTGTGGCAACCAATACTTCTGCATGTTGTTGAAACTAGTTTTTCGTGATAATATCTAAAACTTCATCATAACCAAAAAAGGCGTGGTTTCATGGTATAGTTTTAAAAATACAATAATTCGATTAAAACTGACTTTAACAATTGCGTAAGCCAACAGTTTTTTGCCTCTGTCTAAAACTTTAATTCTTTTGTTGAACAAGTGCGGCATGTACATTTTTAGATCGAATAACTTTCAACTGCCAACTAACATTCTAATGGGGTTTGTTTACTACAAAGAATTCATTTGTTGTCACCATTTATTATTGGTACCGAAGTAACATGTTCTTTATAATTGGTTGGTTGTCATAAACACCAGTTGTGGCAATCAACAATTTTACTTAAAGCGGTTGGTATTACCGATTTATCAGCTGTAAGACTCATAACATTATTGAAGCTACCATCTTATGGCAAGCCGAACGACGTTACCATGAATACCATGAAAGGTTAGTGATTGCGACAGAAAGAACTTTTATCCAACCGAATGTTTGCAACTTGGACGGATTTTCCATTTGTTTTTTCTCTGTAAGTATGAATCAAAAAGAAGACCACTTTATAAACTATTAAGAGAAAACCTTTTCAACCTTCTGATATCCGTACATTATTTTGTAGAAGATGACCCAGTAGCAAACGAACGGAGAACTTTTAAACTAATAAGGCTGTAGGTGCCGATGGTACACCGTCTGAGCTATTTACAGCTGGCTACGCGTTAAGGCCTTCATGGTCCCTCTGTGTCCGCAACAACTTTGCTCACAAGGAAGTATTTGTGGAAAATGGTCTGCTGGGTGTTTTTTTTAAAGCAATCCCATGACGAATACTTTTGCGAGTAACTGCTGAGCAAAATGAGTAGAACAAAAATACACCAGCGTTTTGTTTACCCGTTTGAAGGAAGAAATGCTTTATGTTGTTGTTTTTATTTTGTAGTGTTCGCATTGTTGTTGTTGCCTTTGTTTAGTAGTTGTTGGTTGTTTGTGTTGTTGGCCTGGTCTGGCCGGGTTCATTTCACGAAAACAAAATTTATTTACTCGCGAACAAAACAAACACAACATCACACAGACTTCCTACCATCGATTCCTTCATCCTTCCTGTCACCCACCATCCCGGCCGACCATACCTGCGTCCGTCAGTCCGTCCATTCCATTCAGCATAAGACAATTTTAAAGTACGTTTGGGAGCGTTTTTATGCGCGATGGTTTGGATAGTGCCGCACCGAGCTGCGTTATGTTGCGGCGCGGTGTGGCACATGATGCTGTTCTTGCTGCGGCCAAGCACTAAGGACGCTCTGTAGCTGCTGCTGTTGTGTTCTTTAGACATATGGACATGTAGCGACGCCAACGACCAGCAGTCAGTATGCGCGATAGTGCTGCTGATTGCCTTGATGACCACGATGAGGTGGAGACGTGGGCTTACTGGTGGCACAGATGATGATGGCTCTGGCACTGGGGTGCTTTGTAAAAATGCATTTACTTTAGTTCAGTTAACTGGTACGAGTACACATAATATTTTTACAAATCCCTGTGACTCCATAAATATTTGATTTTTTCGTTCTTCGTCCGTTCTTTCCCCCAATTCGACGTAGACATCGACGACTCCAGTTTCCAAAGCACAAGGCAGAAGAAGTTTAAGGACAAGAGGGGCTTAAGGATCTGCAAGTGAGCGAGCATATGTTGGTCAGAAGGCAAACCAGAAGAACAGCAACGCATGACATTCACTTACTTATGCATGCATGTATTCCGCACAAAAAGGTACAAAGGACATAAAAACAGACCCAAATAAAAGGAAGAACCAGTGAAGTGTGGAGTGAAGGGGAGTGGAGTGTATGTTTTGAAAACAAGTAATACAAGTGAGAATATGAGGAAATATGTGTCTTGTTATCGAAGTATTTTAATACATATTTCATGCCCTCGTAATGTTAATAATGCGACAACACCGAGGGGGCATTGCAAGAAGCTTGCACAGTGTTCCAAAAACCTTGCTGTAGCATGTTTTAAATGAGATGTTTTTTTTATCTTTTTTTGTGTAGTTGCAGAATTGTCGGAAGTAGGCGATTTGTATGTCATCAATCTTTGTATAGAGGGTGTATTTACTTTGTCGTTTCATTTGCAAGAATACTGGTCGAAGACCCCATAAAGTATATTTACCAGGGCAGATCAATAATTCCGTGACTTTCCGATTAAACACATAGTTTTTTGCGCAAAAAAATTAGTTTTCAACATAATCTCCTTTTAGCTCAATACACTTAGTCCAACGTTTCTCCAATTTTTGTATCCCTTCCAAAATATATGATTTTTCGAGATCCAAAAAATAGGCATTTGTTGGATCAATAATTTTATCCTTGAAGCTGAATCTCTTTCCCTGGCCAAAGTTGAATGTGAACCACACCTAAACGTCAAGTTTTTTTCTGCATTCCATTTGATATTGTCAATTTTAGACCAAGTCAATTTGAACCATGGAAAGATACACAAGCGAGCAACGCGTTAAAGTTATTTAGGCTGAATATGAAACTAGGAGTTCAAATCAAAATGTATATCGTGCACATCGTGTTTTTTTCGGTCAATTTACCAATAATTTATCAATAAATTGTGCAAAAATTTGAGCAAACCGGGTCTGTAGAAGATGTGACAACAAAAGTGCATGCTCGTACTGCAGAAAATATTGCTGCTGTTCGCGATAGGTTCACGCAGAAAAAAAGTATGGTTGGGTTAACAATATTTGAAGAGCACCATACTATTGTTGGTTATATGGTTGTGGCACAACAATATTATGTTCATCACAACAATAGTATGGTTCGCACACAACCATACTATGATCCCCATAACAATATTATGGTCCTCATAACAATAGAATCATTCACACACAACCATACTATGATCCCCACAACCATATTATTATTCACATTCAACCATACTATGATCTCCACAACAATATTATGATCCTCATAACCATAGTTTGTTTAACGTACAACCATAGTATGATCCTCACAACCATAGTATGACTTACGCACAACCATACTATGATCCCCAAAATTGTTTGTAAAGACTAGAATACGTTGTTGTTCAACAATAAAGAATTTTATTAAGTACGTTACGTAACAAAAGGATTGATTGATTTAACAGTAAAGAATATTATTTATTAAGCATATTTTAGTTATACTAATCCGCATTTTTTTTTTTAAATATAATTTTTATTACTATTATTGCGTAAGAATCGTAAAAATAACATTGACAAATTAAAAAAAAAATTAAGGTTTTGCCGGTATGATTGCCGTAATTATGTTATTGTTAATATAAAACACATGAAAACAAAACTTTTGTCCCACCAACCATATTTATATTGTTGCCCCAACCATATTTTCATTTTTAAATTTGGCAACAATACTTTTGTTACATTTCAACAATATTAATATTGCCGCGATTATACTATTGTCAAAATGAAATTCAAAAAACAATACTATGGATGCGACGACCATACTTTTACTGCAGAGAACATACTATTGTTGCCGTGACCATATAGTAACCATATATTTTCTCTGCGTGTTGGCTGAAGAGCCGTCCATCTCACCTCGTCGTCGTGCCCAACAATTTCACCTCTCACGATCGTCGTTGATGAACATTATGTATAAAGACTCTCACTTACACGCTTACAAGGTGCAATTGACTCAAGACCTAAAGCCTCTTGACCATTCCAAACTTCGTCAATAAGCAGAACTGCCGCATTTGGGCAAATGATAACCCAAGAGTGATTGTCGAAAAAACAATGCACCCACAAAGATGACTGTTTGGTGCGGTTTATGGGCTGGCGGCATCAGCGGGCCGTATTTTTTCCAAAATCAGGCCGGTCAGGCAGTTACTGTGAATGGTGTACGCTATCGTGAGACTATAACGAACTTTTTATGGCCCGAATATGCATGTGGACGATGTGTGGTTTCAACAGGACGATGCCACTTGCTACACAGCTAACGAAACAATGGCCCTTTTGCGCGACAATTTCAATGGCCGTGTTATCTAACGACGTGGCGATGATAATTGGCCGCCAAGATCATGAGATTTACCAGAAACCATTCAAGAGCTAAAGGATGAGATAACTCGGCACATTAACGGCATAGAAGCTCAGTTATGCCTTAGCGTCATCGAAAGTTCGGACCATCGGATGGACGTGTGCCGCCAAGGTCGAGGCGGCCATTTGGGCGATACTCTGTTCCATACATAATTAAACCATACCAATATTATCACAATAAAAAGAAATGACTATAATTTCCTATATAATTTGTGTTTTATTCAAAATCAACATCGGCCCTTAATATTTAACAACTCTTTAGTAGCAGCCTTAAATAAAATAAATAATAGTGGTGGGTTTATAAGATTCGGCCTAGCCGAATTTTACTTTGTTTTAAAAAAGAAGACTGCAGCACATATTACCACATTTTTGTGTATGTTTGGCGACACTGTGGTACAGTCGTCATTTGTCGTCTTTGACAGACGGAGTATTTTAAAATTTTGTTGAAATGTAATGGCAATGTTTAATGCACATTTGTGGTGGGAAGGGGGAGGGGGGTCTCTTGACGTTCCATTTTTATTTTGCTCTATTTTTTTTTTTGTTGTTTTATAGCCATCCGCAATTGAAGTGTCCTTTTAGTACTTTGCGGACATTTGACTGTTATGGCCTCTCGCATATGATAAACGACCAGAGGACGCGTGGTCCATGTAGACGCCAAGTGCGTTACACACACACTCACACATGAGCTTGCCTGTGAAGTCGTGAAATGAAGCGGAAAATCGACGAAGAGTGCTGAGGGTCGGTCACCCCGAAAGGATTTGTCAACAACAGAAGCTCACGGGTGATTACGGTACATGTGAGAGTGGAGAGAGCACAAAGGCAACAAGACACAGAGACGGAAGTGAACAATAGGCTCGAGTCAAAACGACGATGGCGCTGGTGACGACGGAAATAATTGTGGTCCTCCTTACAATGCCAGAGCGTTTAATTCGTTTTGAGGTGTCAAATATGGATTTTATGACCAGACACACACGGGCACATACGAGTACAACTATAAAACACACACGTCCGGAGCGTGTGTCTGCCTGCACTGGCGGCCGCATTATTAACAACCTCAATTGTTTGCCTACCTACTACGGAGAGAAACGTTTGAACATTTTTACAAATCCCATTATTATGGTAGGATGGGAGGAGGAGAACGAGGAGGACGATGCCCTGTCCTGTCTTCACTTAAACAAACAAACAGAAATATTAAATCGGCTTTGATTTCACTTACCGGGGCCAAAGGAAATTATTCTAATGTGAACGAACGATGCACATGGCCAGACTGACAGACAGGAGTACGTATTTGTTTGCATTTGAATTTAATGGGAATTTCCGTAATAAATTGGTCACGTGATCCGTGCTGTTCCCCGGAGTGGGGGTCGTTTCATGCTTATGTTATTTACAAATCACAACACAAAACTTCCGCCATTGCCTGCCGACCGTAGCACGTACGAAGGGCCGTAGTGTGGAGTGTGGGCAGTCAAAAATCATATCTGATGCTTTAACAACACAACAAAACGCTGACCAGCGGGATTTTATTTTCATCCAAAACGACTCAAATACTCGTACGTTTGACGGGCAAACAACATAAATGTGGCTGATGCCTCCACTCTAAAGTGTGAAATTGACGTTTCTCTTTCGTACTGACATTCTTAGTTAAACAAACAAATGTCTTAGATTACCATATATGCTTGGAAAGTATCAACGGGTATGCCATACGAGTATTAGAACCACTGGAGCGACTTTGGTACCTTAATGGAATATACGAGGGCGGTTCGGAAAGTTCTTAGCCTATCAATGAAAGAGAATAGTTAGTTTTTCAAAAATATTTTTATTTTTCAATATAATCTCCTGAAACTTCAATACACTTAGTCCAACGCTTATCTAGCAATTCTATCCCTTGATTAAAATAGTTTTCCTCAAGGTCTTCAAAATAGTGGTTTACAACTGTAATTGCATCTTCATTTGAGGTAAAACGCTTGCCAGCAAGGAATTTTTGTTAGATTTGGGAACAGGTAAAAGTCACTGGGAGCTAAATCAGGAGAATAAGGTGGGTGGTCAAGCAACTCGTACTTTAATTCGTTGATTTTAGCCATTGTTAAAACACTCTTGTGCGCTGGTGCGTTGTCTTGATGAAAAATTATTTTTTTGTGTTGTAAGCCAGGACGTTTTTCTCGAATTTGTACATTCAATTGATCTAAAAGGTTGCAATAGTACTCTGAATTTATTGTTTTACCCTTTTGCAGATAGTCAATCAATAAAATACCTTTGAAGTCCCAAAAAACCGTTGCCATAACCTTACCAGCCGATTGAATTGTTTTTGCCTTCTTTGGGGCACTTCCTCCAGCTTCAGTCCATTGTTTGGATTGTTCTTTTGTCTCTGGAGTATAGTGGTGGATCCATGTCTCATCAACAGTTATGAAACGACGCCTAAAATCCATTTTTTTTTCGCTGAAAACGATCCAAACAAGCTTGAGAAATGTTTATTCTTATGCGTTTTTGGTCGACTGTTAACAAGTGCGGCACCCATCATGCAGAAAGCTTTTTCATCTGTAGTTCTTCATGCAAAATTAAATGGACTCGATCATTTGAGATGCCCATGATAAAAGCTATTTCACGCACTTTTATTCGTCGATCATTTAATACCATATCATGCACTTTGGCTACAATTTCTGGTTCTGGTGGTTCATCTTCAATGCTTGTACGACCACGTTTAAATTCAGCAACCCAATTTTTTACTGTTGCATATGAAGGAGCACTTTCACCTAACACATTCACCATATCATTATGAATTTCTTGTCCCGATAAACCTTTTTTATGTAAATATTTAATGACACCACGCATTTCTAATTTTTCCATTGTAAAAAAATCGCGGATGCCTCTTTTGTGAACACCTGTTTCTATATGAAGGAGTTGCCAGATCGAAATTTAACATGTGTTCATCGCAGAGATGGCAGTTTCCAAAACACTTAACTTTTTTCTGTTTATACCGCGCTTTTTGTGCTAGGCTAAAAAGTTTCCGAACCGCCCTCGTATGAAGGCAACCATGGACGACTTTTAGTACAATTTGAAGCTTCTGCAAACAACTTCGGTTTGATAACATGAGTTTTACTGAAATCATGTAGATTTTCTTCCTATGATAGGTGCCTCATTGGGACATGGCAGCTATCAATGCTACAAAGCTTACACACAGAGAATAAAATAATTTGGAAATTGGTCCGAACTACAAAAGTTTGGTTCGATAACACACACTTTCTCTAGCAAACACCCACAGTCTATGGTATTGATGGTGACATAGTTGGACGAATCATAAGATGGTAGCTACGATAATATCACTGTATTTGTATAGTACATAGCCAAATAAATCGATTAAACAAACTAAATTCAGTAATACTATTTGAAGGCACAATTGGTGGATGTGGCAACCAACCAAATATGAAGAACATGTTACTTTAATGCCAACAATTGGTGGTGCCATCATATAAGTTCCGTATAGTAACCAATCCCCAATAACTCCACTGTTGTAACCAATTGTTAGATATTGCAACAGCAGAATTTAATCCCTATAACTATTTATTGGTTCCGATCACTACAAAATCTTTGCTAAATCTAATTATAAATATGCCTTTTTTGGCCCATACGTTGGTTGCTATATATATTTCTGTGCTGTCTGGCGCCATCTGACATTTCCATTGGAAAGTTTGATATTTTTTCAGCACAAACGTTCTCAGAACGTTTTGACGTACGATCATCATTTGTGTTGTTTACAGTAACTTGAAAATATTAATTAGTCAAAAAATGGAATTAACTCGTGAACTTTTTCGTGCGATCATTTTTCACAACTTTCGACGTGGATTATCACGACAAGAGTGCATCAGTGCTATAGGATGGCGATGAAGCACCATCCTATAGCACTGTGAAAAACAGGTTTAATGAATTCAATCGTGGCCGACGCTCGCTCAAAGACGAAGGTCGTGAAGGTCATTCAAAAGCGGCCGTTGTGCCAGAGAATGTTGATGCCGTGCGTGAACTGATAATGCAAGATCGATATGTGACACATCGTGAGATAAAGCAACCTTGGGCATTTTTTCCACCAGCATACATTCGATATTGCATGAACACCTGGCCGTAAAAGAGGTTTGTTCTCGTTGGATCCTACACAATTTGACAATCGCTCAAAAAAAGGCTCCTGTCGATTGGTGCAAAGAAATTTTGAAAAAATACGATCGCGGTGCTTCAAACGACGTTTATAAGATCATCACAGGTGACGAATCATGGATCTTTGCGTATGAGCCCGAAACAAAACAGCAATCGACCGTGTGGGTCTTCGAAGACGAGCCAAATCCAACGAAAGTTGTTCGTGGAAGAAGCACTTCGAAGCAAATGGTCGCCTGTTTCTTCGGCAAAACTGGTCATGTGGCGACTGTTCCGCTTGAGCAACGTAGGACGGTCAATTCTGAGTGGTACACCGCAATTTGTTTGGCTGCAGTCTTCGGAGAAATTCGAAAAACGAACAAGATAAGACGATTCAGTATGCACCATGACAATGCGAGCTCTTACACATCGGCTCAAACCAGCTCCTTTTTGACCGGCCAAAACGTCGAATTGATAGGTCATCCGACGTACAGCCCTGACTTGATACCAAATGACTTCTTTTTATTCCCGCACATCAAGAAAAAAATGCGTAGTCAACGATTTTCGTCGCCAGAAGATACTGTTGAGGCGTTCAAAAACCATGTTTTGGAGGTTTCTCAATCGGAGTGGAAAAAGTGCTTCGACAATTGGTTTGAGCGCATGAAAAAGTGTCGAAATCATGCTGGAGAATACTTTGAAAACAATAAAACCATTTTTGATGATAAATATTCGCATTTTCAGTTTTAGACAAGAAATATATTTGAATTGGTAGCAAAATGTTTCCATATTGACTATTATTCGCCCTATTGACCATGCAGAAAGTTTTTTGGGCTACATGTGGCAAAAAGTCCACAAAAAAGTACATCTATGAAGCTTTTTAATAAAATTTGTGAACATGTAGATAAGAGTATAATTTTGTTAACTACTTTGTTTAATTAGTTTATAACTATAATTAAAATGAATTTGTTGTAATTTATATTTACATATTTCTTGTAGCTAGTCTGTAAGGAATTTATCTCGATAGACGTAATAAATGAAATGAAACTATGCCCAACTAACAGAACTCATTTCAGCCATTATCCGTTAATTTTTTTTTTATTTTTAGTCCCTCTAAGGGAAACTTTTTCCCCTGAGCCGATTTCGTCATTTACAATCCCAAACAGCTGATGACCATAAGCCATTCAAGATCCTAGGTTGATTCGTTCTACGGCTATCGTGATTTTAACAGGCGGATGGACATGGCTAGATCGTCTTAGAGTTTTACGTCGATCAAGAATCCAGCTTTTTTTCTTGTCAAATGTTTTGAAAGTTAAGTGAGCAGCCGTTTAAGGTTTAGTAGATTTTACAATGGTGTCGTATCTCTTTGGCTAGATGTAGGGGGATGGAAGTGAGGGATGCAGGGATAAATGATATTTCCTTTAACACAACACATGATGTTTGGCGTCATCAAGAGGTTAATTTAACTGCGCCTCAGTTGAAGAGAATATTAGAGTTCCTGGCAAAATCTACTTGAAAAGATGGGAGAATGTTTGCCCACCCCAGTCTGGCAAATAATGTTTGCGAGGAAAACTAATTTCCTCAAGGAGAAGTTTTTGCACCCGAAGACTTTTATCATAGAAAGTTACGTCACTTGCAAATGGGTTCGGCGTACTTCGAAGACATTCAAACGTTTCGAAGAAACTGTCTGAAACGCCTAAGTACTCTCTAGATATTTTCATGTTGCTCAGACTCTTATAGAGAACTTTGTCTCAAGGTTACATCAAATGCAAAGCACTCTCATCATCAACTTAGCCCAATAAAGTTGATGATGAGAGTGTTGCACGCATATACGCACATACAAAGAAAAAGTAAGTTCAAAATCTAAACCAGCTAAAATAAATCCGTTGGACAATACGACTTAAAATTTGATAGAAATTCTTTCTGTTCGAATTACCATAAGGTACACGCAGAGAAAAAATATGGTCACGGCAATAATAATATGTTCTCCGCAATAAAAGTATGTTCGTCGCAACCATGGTATAGTTTTTCTATTAATTTTGGCAATAGTATGATTGCCGCAATAATAATATTGTTGAAATGTACCACTATTATTGTTGCCAAATTAAAAAACGAAAATATGGTTGTAGCAACAATATAAATATAGTTGGTGCAACAAAAGTATTGCTTTTTGGAATTTATGTTAACAATAATATGATAACAGCATTCATACTGTATGATTGTAGTTATTCTTCATTGGAATGTGCTTTTTAGAATCAAATGCAATAATAGTCCTTTTTATATGACAATTTAAATTTTTCGAACAGACTGCTTTGGCTTTGTTTAGCTAAAATATCTAAAGTATAAGTATATATACGAGAATATAAATAAAATGTGGTTGGTTACACTGCTTAAAACTTAAAAACAACTGGGGCAAACTGGATACTTCCTGCTGCGGGTTTGTTCATAATTGCTACGCGAAAGTTTGGGAAAAAAGAAAAGTCGAAATTTTGGACTGTTAGCGGAGGAGGCATGACAAAACTCTTTTATGAGCTAGAAGGCTTAAGTTTGGTAAACAATTTTAGGGTACGTTGGGGATGGTCTGTAGATTGTTTATGTGTAGTTTGCATAAAATCGGCCCAGTGGGCGTGGAACCTCCCATACAAATATGGGAACCATCCCATACAACGAAAATCACGCTGCACTGCAATGATCGAGTGCGCATTTGAAAAATACGCTTCAACGCAAAATGGCCTCTCCTAACGTGTCCAATGCAGGATGGCAACCGAAAAGCAGACGAGTACAAATCTCCCGTCAGCCACTATAAACCATGCACACTCTCCACTCTCTTCGACTAGCAGCAAATTACGGCGCTCCACCCTGTACTTGTTTTCGATTAATTTTGTTCATCCTTTAAAACCCGAAAAATGTAATTGAATCAATTTAATACAGGGTGTCCGCCGGGAAGGTATACTACTTTGTTTGTTCATAATTTTTGATTAAATGAAAGAGAATGGATCTTATATTGGTAAATTATGTATGGAATACAATATCAGTTAAATGTCCGCCTCTGTTAGCCTCACAAATGCGAACCCTTTTGAACACATTTTTCATTACATTCAGCACGGCGTCGAATTGAGGTTGATGGATTGTTTTGAACACTTTCTTGAGCAGCAGTAATGTTTCAGCCGATTTCGCAGTATGTACATTGTTGGCCATGCTTGGGCCTTTCAGCTACAGATCCTCTTTCTTCGAAAACATTCACTACACGATAAATAGTGCGTTTCGTTGGCACGTTGTTTCTCTCAAAAATTTCACGTAACTTTCTCATCGTCACAGTGATCGATGATTGATTTTGATTAAATGTTTAAAGATTTATCGAATATTTTTCCGTAATTAATTTGCCACGTCTCTATTTCACGACTGCCAAATATGAACTGTCAAGACTACTGTTTCCCAAAATGGCGGCAAAACAAAGTAGTATAGCTTCCAGGCAGACACCTTGTATTACTTAAAACGTTTCCACGATTAATTGAAATAAATTTTATAAAATCGTTATTTTTACTTGTTTAGAAAAAACACGCTGATAAAATAAACCTATGAGGGCGCTATTTATGTGAGCGGCAGTGTATCTGACCATGGCCACTATATTGCAATCACATATTTATTTCCTAATCTTAATTTTCTGAATTCACAAATAGAATAATCCTTTATGTTCACTCAAATTATGGAATTATGGAGATAATTATGTTGCTATTGAATATCATTCCGAGCATAAATCAAACAGGAAGTCTGTGCCCATAATGTCACAATAAAAATAGAATAAACAAACAACAACAACGACGGCATACACGGAAATCCATGTTTTCTTTACAAATTGCCAATTTTTCCTTTCGTTGGCATTGTGGGCGCACTTCTCTTTGGGGTCTAAACTTCATGTTCCGGGTGGCTTAAAATAAGCAAATCACAATGGGATGGTATGTTAAGTTTGGAGAAAACAAAAGAATGTTTTTTGACCAAATAAATATAATATCTTACTTAGTAGGGACATAAATACTGTTACAACATTGAACACACCCATTTCAATAGTAGAACTAAACATACCCCGTCATATGGCTTTTGAAAGCTAACCTCAATAGCCTTAGTCTGTAACGGGATTTTAAAATTTTTTCAACTTTCATCATGGAGTGGTCAGATAATGAGAACCGTATCGCTGTAATAGCGCTTTTCAAGTGTGAAATGAAAAAAAAAACGATATTTTCAAAACGTCCCGGCCACTAGGGATTAGCCGCATGTTCGTCTACCGATGCATAAAACTGTTTGAGGAGACTGGAGATGTAAAAGTCCGCCACCGGTCGGGCCGCCCACGCTCTGTTTGAACACCGCTTGTCATTAAAGCCGTTAAATCAAGAATTCACCGAAATCCGCCCCGAAAACAGAAAATCATGGCCCGTGAGATGAATATCAAGCAAAAGTGAATAAGTCGAATCATTAAAAAAGACTAGGGACATGGGGCTTTCAAACGACGTACCGGACATTTATTGACTGCAGCTTTAAAAAAAATAGGATTGAAAAAAACAAACGTCTTTTGGTGAAGCACGCTGACAACTTGCACAGAAAAGTTTTGTTCACCGAGGAAAAATGTTTACCGTTCAGGAAAAATTTAACAAGCAAAATGATGGAGTTTATGCGCAGTCATCTAAGGAGCATCTGAACTGATCCCAAGGGTGGAAAAGGGTCATCACCCAGCTTAAGTCATGGTTTGGTGCGGTGTCTCCTACGATAGGGTCACTGACCTGCATTTCTGCGAACAAGGAGTCAAAACATCGACCAAAGTTTACCAAGAAACCGTTTTGGAAGCTGTTGTGAAGCCTCTTAACAATTCCCTGTTTCAAAACCAACCATGAACTTTCCAGAAGGATTCTGCGCCGGCCCATGAGGCTAAAACGTCCCAGGCCGGGCTTCAAAACAATTTGCCAGCGTTAATTTCCTCTGAAGAATGGCCCGCAGGCAGTCCAGATTCGAACCCATTGGATTACAAATTGTGGATGGTTTTAGAGGACAAGGTTTGTCACAAAAGGTACCCCAACATTGGATCTCTTAAGACTGCTTTGGTTCGAGCTGTGGCTAATGGACGAGGCTCGTGCAGCTATTGAAGATTGGCCAGTGCGACTTAAGGCATGTGTAAAGGCAAAAGGCGGACATTTCGAAAAAAAGTAGATTCTTTTTGGATACAATATAAATCAATAAATATATTAAAAAATAGTTGGTCCAATAACATTGAGTACTTTTTATTTTACAGCATAAAACGTGTGTAACAGTATTTATGTCCCTACTAAATATATTCCTATTATAAAATTACCAAAAATATCTTGCAGTTTTTGTACAATTCGAGTGGAGAATACTCCTATCGGGATATGCAGATATATTTAATCCCGTAGTTCAAATGTGGAACAGAGGGCCATAAGGATATGCTGATAGAAACTAAAAGATATTCCACCAGTCATATTCGTCGAATTCGCCTTTTAAATACAAAATGTATTTAAATAAATTTAGCAATATTTAAATCGAAATCAAGCTACCACCCTAGCGTAGTCGCTCTAATGTCATTACTTTTGGGAGAAAAGTGGAATCTTGTATACTCTCTGCCTAGGAATATGTCCAATTCTATTGTTTGGAATACACCAATTGGGAATCTGGTGCGGTTTAAGCTAATGTGTCTTTAAATCGATCATTATCTATATGAGTATCAATCTTATTAAGAAAGTTGTACACTTGAACATAGTACTTATACTTACAAGATCTCTTGTCAGCTGCTCGAGAAGTTAAAAGACGAGTGATTAAAATAATAAAATTATGTTTTTTTTCTGGGAGTTTTACTTTTGGTCTTAATCAGAATCGCACAATGTTTTTCATGACTCCTGCATCGACACCATAGCCCTGCCAAAAACACATGGACCGTAGTTTTCTATTTTAAAGTTTCGTAGGCGTTAGATTTACCTTAATAAATTTTAGTTTAGCATATCATTTTGTAATAAAATTGGTAAAATAATATTTTGACGACACTGAATTGTACAAAAACTGTATTTAGAGTACCACGGTACCAACGAGTCTCCAATTGTACCACAAATGGTACAATTGTACCATTTTTTCCATTAGTGGTAGTTGGTACATATGATGTTGGTATGGCGATAATCACACCCTGATAGGAAAGAGACCGATAACAAGTCCCCTGAACATTATTTTTCTATTTGATCGTAATACATGATGGAGGGTATATCAGCTTCGTCAAGGCTGAAACTTAATTTGTCCACTTGTTTATTGTACTACAGATCTACCAAATTTGAATACTTTCTCTCTATTCTATCTCTAAATCGTATCTTTCTACAAGGCATCTTCAGGGTTGGGCTGACAATATTTGAAAAGCATCATACTATTGTGGGAATATTGTCGTGGTACAACAATATTATGATCATAACGGCTATATTATAATTAATACACAACCATACTATAATCCACACAACCATATTATGATTTACACTCATCCATACTGTGATCCCCACAACCATGATCCTTACAACCATAGTAGGTTTCACATACAACCATAGTAAATTTAAAGTTTGAAGCGACTGTTAAAAAAAATTACTGATAATTTATTCAAGTTTCTGGTTTTATTAAAAGGTTAAACATTGTCACTTAATAAAGAATCACCATCCGATGCGTTTTCGCTTCGCCCAAATGGGCTAAAGATTGTTTGGCAGGAGATAAAGAAGAAAATCGTGTTTTCAGATGGCTATGTTAATAAGCTAAATTTCCGCATATGTGACAGCGCATAGAGAAAGGGGCCTAAGGGTAAAAAATCAATTTTCCTTTTTTTCATTTTTTGATGTGGACAACATCTGAGCATCGAATGAGACCGGTCCCATGCCCCAAAAGTGTTCCCTCCCAGAGATATGCGCGTTTTATGAAAGTGCAGTCGACGATTCTAAGCGCAAATAGAAAGGGACCTAATCTTTAAAATGGCTCTCCTGAACAAAACTGGTTTTTAGCCTTAGGTCCCTTTCTATTTTGCGCGTCACATATAGTGTTCAGAGAACCCACACGTGACCATTGAAAAGTCGATGCATCCACAACGAATCACTGTTTGGTATAGATTTTCGGCTGGAGGGATCGTTGGGCCATTTCTTTTCGAAAATGAGCAAGGAGCCGCCATTAACGTCTAAGGTTAGCGTTTCCGCCCCATGCTCAACGAATATTTTTTTCCAAATATTCAAGAGAATGACTTGGACGACATTTGGTTTCAACAAGATGGGGCCACATGTCAGCCAACGCAACCATGGGTATTTTACGCACTGTTTTTTGAGGACCTAATAATCAGCCGAAGTTGTAAGTTAATTTGGCCACCTAGGAACTATGATTTGAGCCCTTGGGATTATTTTCTGTAGAGAGCCATTAAGGATAAATGTTACGTAAAGCATCCAAACACAATTGAAGCGTTGAAACATGAAATCGAAGTTGCCATTGAAGAGATTCGACCCGAAACAGTCGATAATGTACTGAACAATTGGGTTGATTGGTAAGGAACAGCCGAGCCAGTTGTGGGAGTCATATGAATGATATTGTGTTTCTTTCCAATAAAACCAAAAATTTTAAAATATGCTTAGTTTTTTTCTACCGCCGATTCAATTTTAAAATGTTAAATCGCCCACCTGTACAAATCCAAAGCAGTTTGTTTTGCAAAGTTTTAAGGCACACTGACGATTCTCTTTCGCTGCATATTTTTCAACTTTCGGTAGTCTAGAAATCATTGAAATAGACGTGCAAACCCCTAAAAGTATTAATGGAAGGGCTTTTCTAAGCCGACAATGCAATACCATTAAGATTTTGTAAATTTTCGACATTAATTTCAGTAGTTTAGAGACAACCGGACTTTAAGAAAAACGCAGCGCACCAGAAAAGTTTCAGTGTGTCCGTTCTCTTAATTAATTGATAAAAAGGACTAACGGGTGATCAACCTAGAGGTATTTTTTCCAAATAGAAAAATTACAAAAATTGAAATCAAGTGTGGAATCTGAATATGTGACAGCGCATAGAGAAAGGGACCTAAGGAAAAAAAACAATTTTCACTTTTTTGTTTGATGTAAACAACATCTGAGCATCGAATGAGACCGAGCCCATGCCCCAAAAGTGTTCCCTCCCAGAGATATGCGCGTTTTATGAAAGTGAAGTCGACGATTCTAAGCGCAAATAGAAAAGGACCTAATCTTTAAAATGGCTCTCCTGAACAAAACTGATTTTTAACCTTAGGCCCCTTTCTATTTTGCGCGTCACATATACATTTTATGCCATTTATTTTTTGAATATAATTTCATTTAAATGTTGGCCGTAACTACGCCTCAGGGTGTTCAAAAAACAATACTTTTGTCGCTACAACCATATTAATCTTGTAGCTACAACCATATTTTCATTTTTAAATTTGGCAATAACTTTATTGTTTCATTTCAAGTATATTAATATTGCAGCAATCCTACTTTTGTCAAAATGAATTTAAAAAAACTATACTTAACATATTATTGTTGCTGTGACCATATCTTTGCTCTGTCTGTGTATTGCTGCCTGCCACACAGAGGCAGAGGAAACTCTCAATACATTTCTTGGCCACCATTGGCGACTCTGCCAGCGTCGCGTTTGCCATCCTCAGCGTCATTACGCTTTAATTGTTTGCGTTAATGGGCGAAAGTGTGCTTTTCCAACTTTGTTATTTTCCTTTTCCCCTCCCCCTTTTCGCCATTAACGAAGACGTTGATTATCATCTGCATTGTGGCCTTCATGATTACGAGAATGTTGAAATTAAAATGTCTTCGATTTTTCTTTTGGCATTAAAAATAACTCATTTCCTTAATTCACTATTTAGATCCACCATATACAAACACCAGGCTCGCAGCCCCGTTCCTCTTTTTCACCATGAGCCAACACAGCCAGACCCACTGCTCCACTCGATGCCACCACAGGCCATGGATTTCGTTCAACGCACCTTCTGCCGTTGTGTAGGACGGTTTTGTTGCCACTTGAGTTTTAGCGTTTGTTTTTATAACATGCTGATGCTTCCTTTGTTTAACCAAAGAAACAAAGAGGACAACCGCACAAAAAATCAGGCAAAAAAGCGAATAAAACTAAAAACAACTCCAGTACAGGAAAATCATAAAGTCCTCCATACGAGTATATCAGGCACATTTCGAACAAATTACATGTGTGTGTGTGTGTGAGTGTGCATTTGAACGTACGAATGGACTGACAGACAGACAGACGACTGGACGAGTGGACGGACGGATATCCACGGATGATGCCTAACAAGTTACGGAAATGTTTAGGGTCGGCATAAACCAAATCGCATAATATCCTACATTCACAGGCCCATGGCACACAGCACCACATTTGACTTAAGCACAACGCTGGGGGGGGGTGTGGTTAAGCGGGTGGAAGGATATTTCTAAAGGAGTTGAGCATAGCCATCATTTTCGCTCCGCGGCCTAATGATGATGCAACCCATTTAAACTGTCGTTCTTTTTGTTTTAAGGGCGAATGTTCATTAGCAAAAATTCCAACGGTGTGGGGGGTGAGTGAGCCTAATATCGGACGTGGTCTGTAACCCCCCATCACAGTGCTCAGAGTTATGTTTTTGTCAGCAGCAAGGGAATAGTCATTAGCATAGGGTCGAGTTAATGTTTTGCCCATTTTTGTCATTAGAGCTAATATCATTTTTTATGGAAAACAACGACAAAAGGAAATGTCTGTGTAAGGTAAAAACTCCAAACTTTCATGTCGTGTCACTACATGACAACAATTTTTTAATAATTAAAAATTGGGACTACTTTTGTTAAAAAATATAAAAATTCAAAAAGCTATTGCCCCAATGAGAGAGAAACCCGAGAAGGCGTTTCGAAATGACAATAGAATTCTATTCAACTATAAATAGAAATACATATTTTATTGATTCAATCAGAGAAACTCTAAAATACCAACAGTGATTTGAAGCTCCAGTGATAAATAAATTCACGAATTTACGTAAAATATTAGCAATTAGTTTACATAAAAAATTTCCCCACAAAAGACTTGGTCACCCTTTAGAGGAAAGCACCATGGTTGTGATTTTATTTGGGGGGTCTCTCTTAATTATCATTACTATTGGGGAAAAAATCGCTAGACCGAAATGGATGTAGCACTCACCGCCAATATATATAATGGTTTCATTTAATCTACTTAGTAGGGACATAAATACTGTTACAACATTGGTGAAGCACGCTGATAACTTGCACAGAAAAGTTTTGTTCACCGAGGAAAAATGTTTACCGTTCAGGAAAAATTTAACAAGCAAAATGATAGAGTCTATGCGCGGTCATCAAAGGAAGCATCTGAACTGACCCCAAGGGTAGAAAAGGGTCATCACCCACTTTCAGTCACGATTTGGTGGGATGTCTATTACGATGGGGTCACTGACCTGCATTTCTGCGAACAAGGAGTGAAAACATCGGCCAAAGTTTACCAATAAACCGTTTTGGAAGCTCTTAACAATTCCCTGTTTCAAACCCAGTCATGGACTTTCAGCAGGATTCTGCGCCGGCCCATAAGGCTAAACCGTCCCAGGCCTGGCTTCGAAACAATTTGCCAGCGTTCATTTCCTCTGAAGAATGGCCCTCAGGCAGTCCAGACTTGAACCCATTGGATTACAAATTGTGGACGGTTTTAGAGGACAGGGTTTGTCACAAAAGATACCCCAACATTGGATCTCTTAAGACTGCTTTGGTTCGAGCTGTGGCCAATTTTCCAATGGACGAGGTTCGTGCTGCTATTGACGATTGACCAGTGCGACTTAAGGCGTGTGCAAAGGCAAAAGCGGACATTTCGAATAAGTAGATTCTTTTTGGATGCAATATACATCAATACATATATTAAAAAATATCTGGTCCAAAAACATTCAGTACTTTTTATTTTACAGCATAAAACGTGTGTAACCGTATTTTTGTCCCTACTAAGTACAGTAGGGCGGGTCGATGTCATGGTTAAGAAAATAAGTTGACGAGTCACCCCCTAGTTTTGAAGCCCATGTAGAGAGTATGGCAAAAGTTTAAATTAAATACCACCAAAATAAATTTTATTGTACAGTTTCATTGTTTGGAGTCGTATCGAAATTTGTTTGTCGCGTCAAAAGCTATACGAGGGTTGCTATTTCTGACAATACTAGCATTCCCAAATGCAAACTGGAACTTCCATTGGAAACTTTGACATTTTTTAGCATAACTTCACTCAGAACGTTTTGTCATTTGAGGGCGAATAGTTTTGTTTACAGTTTGTTGAAAATTTCATCTCAGTCAAAAAATAGAATTATTCCGTGAAAATTTTCGCGCGATGAATTTTTACGATTTCGACGTGGGCTATCGAGACACGGGTGCTTAAATCAATTTGTTTCGATTTTTGGCGATGAAGCACCATCAAAAACCACTGTTTATCGTTGGTACCAAGAGTTCAGTCTCGGACGCCGTTCGTTCCAAAATGAATTTCGTGAAGGACGTCCAACGTCGGTCACTTTGCCAGAAACCATCGATGCTGTGCGTAAACTGATTAAGCAAGACAGACATGTGACATACCGTGGGATTAAGGCATCCTTGGGGACTAGTATGACAAGCATCAATAAGATATTGCATGTTCATTTGGCCGTGAAAAAAATTGTTCTCGTTGGATCCCACATAATATGTCCGCAAACGAACAACTTTAACTTATACATGGATGTGATAAGCGGCGCAAGAAATATTTCAGATGAAGTGAAATATGTCTTGCACCGCTTTAAAAAGCCTATACACTAAAGTGCTTCTTTCGACACCCCAAATATAAGTCTCGCCCAACGAGCGTCACATTGAATTTTTATGCCTAGAACATCAAGAGCAACTGATTGGTCAATATCCACACCATCGATAGAAATTTACGACACTGAATCGGTGAATCGCACCTAGGACAACGAGCTGAGCTGTCTTTTGTGCGAAATACTCTATTCACTCGACCCAATTCGGAAATTGCCAGTAAATTCCGACCAAGTGACTCATGCATTATTCGCCTTTTGTCTTGAAGGCTCGGCCTATAGTCGAATGAATATGAATGACAGAGGTTGCTCTCATCCGCGAATGAGTAGATTGACTTCATGGTCTGACCCAAAGGTCGTCAATGAAAACAAGAAAAACAGAGTGAGAAAGGACAGTGTCGCCAATGAAACCTCTTGTTGTACCAATCTCTTTGGTGAGAACGAGGAGAAACAATATTGCCATATTTCTCTCAATTTAATTCAATTTTGCCAGATAACCATATTGCAATCTTACTAGGCGACTAAGTTAGTTATCGAGGTTATCGAGACAAGAGTGTTTAAATCAGCTTGTTTAGACTTTTGGCGATGAAGCACTATCAAAAACCACTGTTTATCGCTGGTACCAAAAGTTCAGTCTCGGAAGCCGTTCGTTCCAGGCTGAATTTTGTGAAGGACCTCTAACTTCGGTCACTTTGCCAGAAACCATGAATGCTGTGCGTGAACTGATTAAGCAAGACCGACATGTGACATAGCGTGTGATTGAGGCAACCTTGGAGATTAGTATGACAAACATCAATAATATATTGCATGTTTATTTGGTCGTGAAAAAAAATTGTTCTCTTTGGATCCCACATAATTTGACTAATGCCCAAAAAAAGGCTCGTATGGATTGGTGAAAAGGGATGTTGAAAAAGTATAACTGCGGTAACTCAATGGCAGTGTATAACATGGTCACAGGTGACGAATCATGGATCTATGCATATGAACCCGAAACAAAACAGCAATCGACCGTATGGGTCTTCCAAGACGAGCCAAATCCAACAAAAGATGTTCGAGCAAGAAGTACATCGAAGCCAATGATTAAATTTTTTTTGTATGTTGCCACAGTGCCTTTAGTGGAACGTAGGACGGTCAATTCTGAGTGGTATTCAACCATCTGTTTGCCAACAGTGTTCGAAGAAATGGGGAAAGATAATAAGAGAAGACGGATCGTTGCTTCAAGTGCTTCGAAAATTGTTTTGTGCGTATGCAAAAATGTATTGATCTTAAAGGAGAATTTTATGAAAAACAATAAAACCATTTTCAACGATAAATTATTGTGTTTTTATTGCCGGGCCCGTAATATAATTAGCAACCTTCGCAACAACGACGAAACGTGTGTCTACCAGACGGTGATGATTTCCTTTCCCATAATTAAAATGTTTTCGTTGAACAAGTGCGGCATGAAAAAAAAGAAATATATGCTAGAGGTTCAAGCAATGCCTATGTTGCTCCGATACAAAACATTACGGGGTATCACCTTACATTCGGTTGTACTGACGAAAAACTCGTCGTGCACGCAACCTCAATCATTCGGTTGGCAAAAAAATCGTTTGTGGCAATGAATCTGTTCGTTGTGTGCACATCCGCTAGCGACTCCAATTGTGTTAAATATCTTAAGCGTTACACCGACTTGCCTCAACTTGATGCACTCACCCTTTCCAATGTAGGGCACATACATATGTACTTTGAAACAAGTAAATCACCAATAATGCACATCAGCTCACTCTTCATCGTGCACCCTCCCTCCTATCCGCACCAAATGGCAAATGTATCAACCGCCAACGGCGGCGGCTTCGGCTTTAGCGGCGACTACGTTGTAAGTATAAACCGCTGCATCTGCAATTTCGCCGTCCTCGTCGATACATACTTCATCATCTTGCGGAAGATACAGCATGCGCGGACCATCACAAGCGGGCAAATGAATGTGCATTGGAAACTCGTAACACGAAGCACTGCAACCACCACCACAACCATCCATCCGTCCAGGCTTCCTATGCCACAAATGTGAAACAAGAGGCCACTGCAAATCAACGAGAAATGAGCAAACACCCAACTGGTTTAATTACAAAAGAATGCCTGATGCATGCAAAAACAAAATAAAAGCGATGAACTGCGCTGAAACTTGCGCGTACCACCAGCATCATCATCATCTCCGAGCATTATCTCCAAAGATTTCCGATTTCGGTTTCCAAAACGAAATGTGAAGCGCAAATGGGGCAACAATAAGAACCGGCATTAAACAGCAGCAGGAACTGGAACTGGAGAGCAGCCAACAAACATCATCAAAATATGAACTTCCCAAAAGTCAACAAGAATCACAATCACAACAAGAGTCATCCACACTCAATTGGCCGTTGTTCGTTTTTGTTCTGCCCTTGTCGGGGCAAATCAGCTGGCGGAGGAGAGTGAGAAAGGAGGTGGCTGAGAGGATAAAGTGCTTTGGGGCGTATTTGAAGTTTAGTTGTTGTTTCCTTTGGCTTCATCATACTCTCCGCGAGTATTTATTATTCATTTCAATTGTACTGTTTTCTGCTGTTGGCCTCTCTTCCTCCACCGGCTCATCACCGGTTTGCCACGTTTTGAATTTGCTAAAATTGTTGTTGTTCGTCGTCGTTGCTCTTTTCATTTTTTTTGTTGCTTAATTGTTCGCTTAAGTGGCCTCTCGTTTTCGTTGTTCTTGTCGTCCTTGTTGTTTTTTTTTATTATTATTTATTACTTTGATTGCTTTTCATTACGATTGCTACCGACGTTGTTGCGCTGTTGAGTTGTTGGCCGAAACCGAAGTGGTGCTCATCTAAAACAAATTCACTCAAATAGACAAAATTAAGAGGGCCATCATCGACAGTGCGGACGAACAGTCCTGCACTGTGGGCCAGTATGCCAAAAATTGGGTCAAAAACGTTTAAAACATTCGAAAATGTCTAAAGTCGAACAGGGTGGCCATAACGATATCCAATGTGTGTACAAAAGTTTAACCCTCTAATGAATGCATTTTTTGTTTTGACCCCCAATCGACAGTCCTGCACTTTGGGTCAATATGCCCAAATGAAGAGTCAAAAACGTTCAAAAGAATCGAAAAGGTCTAAATTCGGAGAGGGATGCCTTAACAATACCCGCACACAGAGAACAGATTTGTTGCCGCAACCGAAATTTTTGCCAAACAAATGTTGGCGGTTGCACGTACTATCCATGTATTTCATCGTTACAACCGAATGTTGATTGGTTACACAGCAATTTTCAGTAGAGGGAACTAATATTTTCGGTTGAAGAAAACAAGTATCGGTAATCATAGCAGATAAATATAACAGATTATTGGAACTGAATTTGTATATGTATTGGTTGTTGTTATAAAGGGTGGTTAAATTTTAAGGGCCGATGTTGGATGTGAACCACACCTAAACTTCAAGACAAACTTTCAGACTAACTCAATTTGAACCATGGATAGATACTAAGTAGGGACATAAATACTGTTTCACACGTTTTATGCTGTAAAATAAAAAGTTCTGAATGTTTTTGGACCAAATATTTTTTATTATATTTATTGATGTATATTTTATCCAAAAAGAATCTATTTATTCGAAATGTCCGCCTTTTGCCTTTTCACACGCCTTTAGTCGCACTGGCCAATCGTCAATAGCTGCACGAACCTCGTCCATTGGAAATTTGGCCACAGCTCGAACCAAAGCAGTCTTAAGAGATCCAATGTTTGGGTATCTCTTCTGACAAACCTTGTCCTCTAAAACCGTCCACAATTTGTAATCCAATGGGTTCAAATCTGGACTGCCTGAGGGCCATTCTTCAGAGGAAATGAACGCTGGCAAATTGTTTCGAAGCCAGGCCTGGGACGGTTTAGCCTTATGGGCCGGCGCAGAATCCTGCTGGAAAGTTCATGGCTGGTTTTGGAACAGAGAATCGTTAAGAGGCTTCACAACAGCTTCCAAAATGGTTTCTTGCTAGACTTTGGCCGATGTTTAGACTTCTTGTTCGCAGAAATGCAGGTCAGTGACTGAAGCTGGTTGATGCCCCTTCTCCACCCTTGGGACCAGTTCAGATGACCGCGTATACACTCTATCACTTTGCTTAAAAAATTTAAAAAAAAAAATTTCATAGGTGAACAAAATTTTTCTGTGCAAGTTATCAGCGTGCTTCAATAAAAGACGTTTGCAATTTTCAATCCCATTTTTTTTAAAGCTGCAGTCAATAAATGCCCGGTACGTCGTTTGAAAGCCCCAAGTCCCAAGTATTTTTTAATAGTTAGACTTATGGACTTTTATCTGAAACTCATCTCAGGAGCCATGATTTTCTGTTTTCGGAGCGGATTTCTGTGAATTCTTGATTTAACGGCTTTTAACATGCGGTGTTCGAACAGAGCGTGCTCGGCCCGACCGGTGGCGGTCTTTTACATCTCCTGTCTCCTCAAACAGTTTTATGCATCGGTAGACGAACATGCGGCTAATCCCTAGTGGCCAGAGCGTTTTGAAAATATCGTTTTTTTTCATTTCACACTTAAAAGCGCTATTACAGCGGTACGGTTCTCATCATCTGACTACTCCATGATGAAAGTTGAAACAATTTTAAAATCCCGTTACAGACTAACGCTATTGAGGTTAGCTTTCAAAACCCATTTGACATTAACGGGGTATGTTCAGTTCTAATATTGAAATAGGTGTGTTCAATGTTGTAACAGTAATTATGTCCCTACTAAGTAGATACACATTCGAGCAACGCGTTAAAGTTATTCAGGCTTATTATGAAAATGGGCGTTCAAATCAAAATGCACATCGTGCACTTCGTGATTTAATCGTCCAAATTTGCGTACAAACGGAAAAATCGTGAGGAGATGTGATAACACCAGTGCATGCTCGTACTGCAGGAAATATTGCCGCTGTTCGCGATAGTCTGGCTGAAGAGCCGTCCACCTCAACTCGTCGTCGTGCCCATCAATGGCACCTCTCACGTTCGTCGTTGAAGAACATTATGCATAAAGACTTGCACTTCCACGCTTACGAGGTGCAATTGACTCAAGAACTAAAACCGCTTTACCATTCCAAACGTCATCAATGGCCAGAATGGTGGCAAGAAATGGCAACAGTGGATGATAAATTTTCGAAGAAAATCACCTTCACTGATGAGGCACATTTTCACCTCAGTGGATTCGTCAATAAGAAGAATTGCCGGATTTGGACGAATGATAATCCAAGAGTGATTATCGAAAAAAAATTCACCCACAAAGAGTGACTGTTTAGTGCGGATTATGAGCTGGCGGCATCATCGGGCCATAGTTTTTCCAAGCAGTTACTGTAAATGCTGTTCGCTATCGTGAGATGATAACGAACTTTTTATGACCCGAATTGGAAGATATGGATGTGGACAATATGTGGTGTCAACAGGACGGTGCCATTTGCCACACAGCTAACGAAACAATGGCTCTTTTGCGCGACAAATTCAATGCCCACGTCGCACATTGGGGCCAAATGAATGAAAAGTGGCGATTAATTGAAAATATGAACTTTAAAATTCATGATCGTGTTTGGTACCGGGTTAAAGTGGATAAAATTCTGCATCACTAATTGCAAAAATTTTACTTTTATGTTGTTTGCTTTAGTTGAAGTGAGCACTTAAAGTTGAATAATTGTTATTTTTTTTTGTGCATATTGAAAAAAAGTGAAAATTTTGATATTTCAATTGATAATTTTTTCTATTAATACTTCTAAAAGTTAAATTTTTATAATGGAACCGTCAACTTCAGGTAGTTTACTATATAGTACATGTTTTTTTGTTTAAATAAATGTTTTAAAAATATTAAATGTTAATAAAATAAAATTAGCCCAAAAATGGGCTATTTTTGATTTATATATGGAGTTTCAACAACTTTGTTCGTGAGCTTGCGTAAAATCGTCTATATAGTGTTATAATATCAGATCTCAACTAATAAACCCCAAAATATTTTTTGGCGATTTGTTGCGATTTTTCTGTTATGCTTGTTTTTGTGAAATAACTCAAGATGCTAAAAATCCACAAATATGAAAAAAAAAACAACAAAACAAAACATCAAGTTGTTTTTACTTTGTTTTGTCATTATTTTCGTTATAGTAGTTGTTATTGTAGCTAAAAAATGTGTTGTTAATTAGAGATGGGGGCGTGAGTAACTTTAATTCACGCATACTCACGTGATTGCGTATGTTGGGTTTATTTACTATGAATAAAACTAATTAAATTATTTTACATGTGTTTATGATATTTCAATGAATTTTACTTAAACATTTGTTAATTTTAAATTATTAGAAAATTGTATATGGCACAAGTGCACTATTTTGAAAAATTGAAGGAGGTCACGCTCCCATCCCTATTTATTATTGTCATTTATTTGAGTCCTACATAATAACTGTTGGTCATATACATGCATCATACGAGTAAAGTTTTAATTTTGTTTTAAGCTGGTGATATCAATCTACTAATATAATGATAATACATTTTTAAGAATTTCTATCCATCCGTAGGGTATTATTGATTCGGTACTGACACGTTTATTTATTGTTTTAGCTGTCAATGTTTTGTGATGTGATGTTACATATTTAAAGTGTTGTGAAAGTGTAAATTATTCGGTACAGGGTTAAAGGAATTACTTTTTGCAAATTTTAAACGAATACAAATCTTATTAATTTAAGGAACATCTCCCATAACAATTTTCATTCCTCGTCATGAGTTGCATAATTTTATGAGGAGTGCAGAACCTAAATCACTTCAGGATAAATTTAAACTTTTGAGATGGGAAGTAATAAAACGTGTCGACCCTTCGGATATGGTAGATTTTATGACAAGGTTTCATAATTTTTGCTCTAGCTATGAGATTCGGTGGCAAAAATGTCATAGAAAGAATGAAGTTTTTGTAAAAAATAATAAGAATTGGCTGGATGCCTCAATCTCATTCAGTCCACCACCAGAACCACAACAAAAAAGAGGTCGCAGTGATCTCTCATTTGAAGAGTGCAAAGAAAAAACAAAAGTTAAGAAATGTAAAGACATAAGAGATGAAATTTCTTTGCCTGTTTTGGCTTACGCCACACAAATGAGCTTGAGAGCTGCTGGAAAAATAGATGAGTCGAAAATTGTTAAGGAAATAATATCATCTCCAACAAAAGCCAAAAAATACCGAAAAAGTATAGCACAGGTACCACCACAGCAGTTAACTCCGGATGAAGCTCTGTCCGTTTTGGTAGAAGCGAAGCTAAGTCGCCACCAATATAATGTTATTAGAAAGGTTGCACCTGAGAAATTTCCATCATATAAATTGGTCCAAAGAGCTAAGAAAAAATGTTACCCAAAGGGAGAACAAATGAAAATTTCTGAAACATCAGCGCAAGTTAGCCTACAAGGAATATTGGATCATACCACTGAACGCCTTTTGTCGGTTAAAAATGCAGATTTAAATTCGTTAGACAACGAAGAAATCGAAAATATTACTTTATACACTAAGTGGGGCTTTGACGGAAGTTCAGGGCATAGTTCTTACAAACAAGCCTTTCATGACAGTAATGCATCTGATTCTTCTGTATTTATTACGTCAATTGTACCATTACAATTAGTTTGTAAAAACAAAATCATTTGGCATAATCCTCGACCGTCTTCAACTAGGTTTTGCAGGCCATTAAAAATTGAATTTATGAAAGAAACGGTCAACAGTATTAAAACAGAAAGAGAAAGAGTGGAGACAGAAAAAAAATGCTCTTATCGATACAGTGATATCAGTTGGAGAAAGAAAGATACAAGTGAACCACAAACTAATTCTCGTTATGATTGACGGTAAAGTGTGTAACGCGATTACAGACACAAAGTCCACACAAAAGTGCTACATATGTGGCGCTACCAGCAAGGAGTTCAACAATATTGAACAAATGATTTCTAGAGATTCCAACGTAGACTTCATGGAGTTCGGTTTGTCTGTCCTACATGGCTGGATAAGATTTTTTGAATGTCTTATTCACTTGGCATATAAACTTCCAATTCAAAAATGGCAGGCAAGAAGTGACGAAGAAAAAAAATTATTGCTGAAACTAAAAGTCGTATTCAACGCGAATTTAAAAAGAGAACGGGATTGATCATTGATCGACCAAAACCTGGTTTTGGTAACTCTAATGACGGGAATACTGCAAGACGTTTTTTTAAGAATGCAGAAGTATCTGCTGAAATTACTAATATTGATTTAGAGTTGATCAAAAATATGCACACAATATTAATTGTAGTTTCTAGTGGTATTGAGGTCAACATTGAAAAATTTACAAACTTCGCTAATAACACTGCCAGGCTATTTGTGAAAAAATATCCATGGTACTATATGCCTCCTACTCTTCACAAATATTTTATTCATGGGCCTGAAATTATATCATTATCGCCATTGTCAATTGGTCAGCTAACCGAAGAGTCTCAGGAAGCCAGAAATAAAGATTTTAAAAGTTATAGGGAGAATTTTGCCCGTAAATGCAGTCGAGAAAAAACAATGGAAGATATCTTTAATAGATTTCTCTTAAGTTCAGATCCGTTTATAACAAGCATGAACAATAGTTCTAAAAAGAAAAAAGAGCTAATGCCAAAATCTGCATTGGAGTTGCTTGTACTTCCCAGCAATCAAAATAGCAATGATGAAGATGGAGATGAAGATGGAGATGAAGATGGAGATGAAGATGGAGATGAAGATTAAGATTATTGTAACGAATTAATTTATGATTATGAAATTGAATGTGAAGTAAATACTAACATTGAAGGTAATAATGAATATAATAAAAAATTGTTGTTTTCAAAAAAAAAAATAGAATAACCGAGTTTAATTAAATTTTTTTTTAAATAGTGTGTTTATGGTTATTTATCAATAAAAAAAACAATTAGATTTTCAAATGTTTCATTTTTGAGCAAAATTTTCAAATTTCGAGAAAAAAGGTATGATTTTAATTTAAACATTTTCTAATAAAAATACATATAAAATATTTATTCCTTATTATTTTTAAAAATATTACTTATTTTTCTTAAAGTACATTTAGTATGCTTTAATTTGCAATTTAATTGAATAATTTATAGCGCACCGTTCCAAAGTTACAGCAAAAAATGTGAAAAAAGAGGATTTTTTACAGAACACAAAATGGCCCATAAAGGGTTAAAAAATGTGTTTTTTCACTCTGTTTTTTTTTCAAATGTTGGTTTTTTATGTATTTATAAATATCCATTAATAAAAAATATTTTTTTTTTTAAATTACGACTTCTATGAATTAATCGCCACTTTTCATGCATTTGGCCCCACTGTGCGTCGTGGCGATGTTAATTGGTCGCCAATATCTTGTGATTTGACATCGTTGGACTTCTTTCTTTTGGATTATTTGAAAGAAAAAGTGTACGTCGATAAGCCAGTAACAATTCAAGAGCTAAAGGATGAGATAATTCGGCACATTAACGGCATAGAACCTCAATTATGCCTCAGCGTCATCGAAAATTTGGACCATATGATGGAGGTGTGCCGCCGCGGCAGCCATTTGGCCGATATTTTATTCCATACATATTTGAACCATACCAATATTATCATAATAAAAAGTAATGACAATAATTTCCTAAATAATTTGTGATTTATTCAAAATCAACATCGGCCCTTATCATCATTTTTGAAAAACTATATACCGATGATTTCACCTGCTTATAAACCGCATTAAACCGTGGTTTTCTCTGGGTATAAGGCACCTCGTGAACCTCTTCATGTTGCTCTTCAGCCCAAATGCGGCAATTTTGGTTTGTTTTGTTATTACGATAAAAATAAATTATGTTTCTATCCCATTAAAATACATGAAACTCTGAGGCAATTACTGCAGTTTTCAGGCAATTTCGTTAGACAACTTTGTCGCCCTATTTTGTAAAAAAAATAGTGGTGTATTTCCCTTAATTAAACAATTCTCTACAAACAAGAGCATTATTACATTTTTGATATTTTACACTCGAAAAAAAGTTTTTTTTTCACAGTACGTTATAACCGATGTTCAACTGTATCTCCATATTCAGAAAAGAGCGTTAAATTTGGGTTTTACCTTACTTCCTACTTATACTTTTTGGTAAAAACACAAAAATGACCCACTGTGCAGTGGTTGCGGTTGGTCGGGGACATAAGACGGTAATTGCATTTGAATGGTTGCCCCCAAGCGAACAATTGGCAAAGGACGATACTTTGTGCATAAAGGCCGATCGAGGCCGGCCGGCCAACATTTGAAATGAAATATTTATGAGCCAGGGTTTGGATGGTGGGGGGAAGCAGCAGAAATTAATAACTTCCGATATGGAAAATTCGATGACAACGACGAAACTTTGTTTTCATATATATTTGGAAGAGAATGGGGTAAAACCTACTATATTAACTAAGGTTAGTGTTTAAGAGGAGGGCAAGGTTTTTCGAAAAAATATGACGTTGTATGTTTTAAACGTTGTATGTATCGTAATAATGTGTTGGCTAACTCGAGTAGATCTCGCTAATGGTTGGAATTATGCTTTACATTCAGTAGTTTATTTGATGGTGATTTGTTGGTACAACAGATACGGTTTCCTACTTTCTTGTGGTCATAAGAAGGCATTTTAAAAGAAGACAAAGAAAGTAGGAAGAAATTCGAGTTTTCTACATTACGATGAGTAATTATTCAGGAAGATTTAAAACTATTTTGTTTTGTCATTAAAACTCTATAGAGGTCGGTGTTGCGCTGACAAGCTGCTAGCTTGGAACTGTACAGCCACATTGCAGCATTCCCCGTGGACATCCCGAGTTGAAGCCATATTGCCTATAGCACGGATGTAATATTTTAGTTTACCCTCCAGGCATTCTGATAGAAACAAATAAATATATAATAGAAACTATTTTACTAAAAATCCTTTGAACCTATGGGGCTTGAACGTTTGTTTCATGTTCATAACACAATGAAATAAATAAGGCTGGAGTGACAATATACGAAAAGCATAATTCCACTTAAGTATTGTATCTAAAAAGAATCTACTTATTCGAAATGTCCGCCTTTTGCCTTTACACACGCCTTAAGTCGCACTGGCCAATCGTCAATAGCTGCACGAACCTCGTCCATTGGAAAATTGGCCACAGCTCGAACCAATGCAGTCTTAAGAGATCCAATGTTGGGGTATCTTTTGTGACAATCCTTGTCCTCTAAAACCGTCCACAATTTGTAATCCAATGGGTTCAAATCTGGACTGCCTGAGGGCCATTCTTCAGAGGAAAGGAACGCTGGCAGATTGTTTCGAAGCTAGACCTGGGACGTTTTAGTCTTATGGGCCGGCGCAGAATCCTGCTGGAAAGTTCATGGCTGGTTTTGGAACAGAGAATCGTTAAGAGGCTTCACAACAGCTTCCAAAACGGTTTCTTGCTAGACTTTGGCCGATGTTTAGACTTCTTGTTCGCAGAAATGCAGGTCAGTGACTGAAGCTGGTTGATACCCCTTCTCCACCCTTGGGACCAGTTCAGATGACCGCGTATACACTCTATCACTTTGCTTAAAAAATTAAAAAAAAAAATTTTCATAGATGAACAAAATTTTTCTGTGCAAGTTATCAGCATGCTTCAATAAAAGACGTTTGCAATTTTCAATCCCATTTTTTTTAAAGCTGCAGTCAATAAATGCCCGGTACGTCGTTTGAAAGCCCCAAGTCCCAAGTATTTTTTAATAGTTAGACTTATGGACTTTTATCTGAAACTCATCTCAGGAGCCATGATTTTCTGTTTTCGGAGCGGATTTCTGTGAATTCTTGATTTAACGGCTTTTAACATGCGGTGTTCGAACAGAGCGTGCTCGGCCCGACCGGTGGCGGTCTTTTACATCTCCTGTCTCCTCAAACAGTTTTATGCATCGGTAGACGAACATGCGGCTAATCCCTAGTGGCCGAGCGTTTTGAAAATATCGCTTTTTTCATTCCACACTTGAAAAGCGCTATTACAGCGATACGGTTCTCATTAACTGACCACTCCATGATGAAAGTTGAAACAATTTTAAAATCCCATTACAGACTAACGCTATTGAGGTTAGCTTTCAAATGACATTAACGGGGTATCTTCAGTTCTACTATTGAAATGGGTGTGTTCAATGTTGTAACAGTATTAATGTCCCTACACTGTGTATATTATTAGAATTATTAGACGTGTTCTTCAGTGGCAGCTTAGTTAGTTTGCAATTTGGTACTAGGCTGCTATATATATTTCTGGCCTAATAAGGAAAATGCGAATAGTTATCATCAAAAATGGTTTTATTGTTTTCAAAGTATTATCCAGCATAATTTACACACTTTTGCATGCACTCAAACCAATTATCGAAGCACTCCGATTGAGACACGTCCAAAAACTGGTACTTGAACGCTTTAACAGCATCTTCTAGCGACGAAAATCGTTGACCACGCATTTTTTTCTTGCTGTGCGGGAATAAAAAGAAGTCATTGAGTGCCAAGCCAGAGCTGTAGGGCGGATGACCCATCAATTCGACGTTTTGGCCGGTCAAAAAGACGCTGGTTTGAGCCGATGTGTGAGAGCTTGCAGTGTCATGGTGCACAATGATTCGTCTTCTGTTGTTCGTTTTTCAAATTTCTCCGAAGACTTCAGGCAAACAAATTATGGTGTACCACTCAGAATTGACCGTCCTTCGTTGCTCAAGCGGAACAGTCGCCACATGAGCAGTTTTGCCGAAGAAAGAGGCGACCATTTGCTTCGAAGTGCTTCTTCCACGAACAACTTTTGTTGGATTTGGCTCGTCTTCGAAGACCCACACGGTCGATTGCTGTTTTGTTTCGGGCTCATACCCTTAGATCCATGATTCGTCACCTGTGACGATCTTATAAACCATTTTTTGAAGCGCCGCGATGGTTTTTTTCAAAATTTCTTTGCACCAATCGACACAAGCGATTTTAAGCGATTGTCAATTTGTGCGGGATCCAACGAGAACAAACCATTTTTACGGCCAGGTGTTCATGCAATATCGAATGTATGCTGGTGGAAGAAATGCCCAAGGATGCCTCTATCTCACGGTATATCACATTACGATCTTGCATTATCAGTTCACGCAAGTCATCACCTTCGTCTTTGAGCGAGCGTCGGACACGATTGAATTCATTAAACCAGTTTTTCACAGTGCTTTAGGATGGTGCTTCATCGCCATACAAAGATTTAAGTTTATCGATGCACTCTTGTCGTGATAATCCACGTTGAAAGTTGTGAAAAATGATCGCACGAAAATGTTCACGAGATAATTCCATTTTGTTGCCAAATTGATTTTTTCAAGTCACTGTAAACAACACAAATGATGGTCGTACGTCAAAACGTTCTGAGTACGCTTATGCTAAAAAATGTCGAACTTTCCAATGGAAATGTCAGATGGAGCCAGGCAACTCTTAGTGTTGTCTAGGCCAGGAATATATATAGCAACCCTCGTAATCTGGCAACATTGTACAAAATTGAGAGTAAAGCCTAGCACTAGGTTCTTTCATGTGAAAAACATTAGTGGCTTCAAAAAAACTTCTACATGCGATTCTTACATGATTTTTAAAGTCACGATAAATAATACTGAAACGCAAAACTGCAAAAGTTAAGTGATTAGGTAATATATTTTTTATCATGTGTTTAGGAAAGCGCTGCTGTCCTCGATTCTCGAATTTGTTTTTAAAAACAATTGTTGTTAATGTTTAACCCGTCGTCAGGCACATATTTTGAGCCATTAGTTCTGGCACATGGTGTCTGACCAGACCCCTATACATTTACATGCATTTGTATGGAAATAAGGGCTGTTTGCCGTTAAATTTTTTACTAAGATAGGAAAATATTTGTTATATTTTGTGTTTCTATTTCTTTTTACTATGTTATTAGCTACCTGAGGAAGAAAAAATAGACCTGAAAAAATCTTTGGAATGAAAAGGGCAACAATTTTTTTGTTCTATATATATTTCTCTTTATTATGGGTAAAGTAATAAATGTTTATGACAAAATAGAAAATTATTATGAAGAATACATTGAATTTTTTTATTCAGAATTTTGCGGAAGTCAACAAAAACATAAATAATCTACTTTTGAATGTTGCTGACAAACAGGATTGTTGCATTTGCAGCAAAAAAAAGCGTGTCTTACGGCGTATTTTGTCACCTTGCTGCAGGCAAATTCTGCAATCGTTTTTGGCAGCTAATGTGTCTGGACCACTGCGTGAAGCCACATTAAGGTTTGCTATATTGAGAGGTATCCCAAAGTACGCTTCAAATGCTACACGAGTTGTTGGTTGAGCCACAATGTGCGGATTATTGGCTTTTTGTCCTGTTCCAAGGACTTTTTATTAATTTATACATCGAAAGCCAACAATATTTTGGGAGATTACCTGAAATTACTGCCATGTACCTAAAATAGACGTATGCTAAATTGAAGCATGAAAATGAAATATGTCTGGCCAGAACCATGTGCCAGTTCGAGGGTTAAGTATGTAAAGGGTGGCCCAAATAAGACCAGCTGATGTGAAACACAAATAACTTTTTTATTTTTTAACTTAATTTATTCTTTCTTTTCCAGATTGTAGCTGAACTCTTGGAAATTTAAAATGAATACAACAACGCATTAAAATTCTCGATTTTTATTATTCTTCTCAACGATCAATTGTTCTGACGCAGCGAAATTATCGCCGTTAACGTAAGATAAGCGCCCACATCTTCCATGATTACAAGTTTAGTTCGCCGTTTTGAGGAACTGGGTTCAGTTGCCGACCGTCCAGGAAGAGGTGCTCATCGAAATATTCGTACTGAAGAGAACGTGGAAGCTGTGCAGCAGCTTGGCGCTAAAAAGAGCCAATGCCTGTATCGAGCAAAATGGTGGTCATTTGTCTGATGTCATATTTCACACATACTCACGTTAAATTTCCATAAAATGTATTTAACATATAAAAATAAATCATATAAAATAACCGTTATTACAAGAGTTATATGTGTTTAACATCACTAGGTCTCATTTGGGCAACCCTTTACTTTGATGCTGGATTGCGACTTATCCTGCAATATAAAAATTATTTACTTATTCTCTATTTATACCCTGCACCACTCTGTAGAACAGGGTATTAAAAGTTATTTTCGTGAAAAATGTTTGTAACTACCAAAAATATTTGAGCTGGATCCACCCTTAAGTGTACCGATCGACTCAATATCACTTATTATAGTAATTAGAGTTTCGTAATTGTAGTAATTAGAGTTTCTCTTTTTCCGGACTTATTCATTTTCCGGGAAGCCGGAAGCAATTCATGCATTTCCCGGACTTGCCGCATAACACAAAAATAATACAGACCATGTTATTTTGCAGAGTGTACTCTTATATAAAGGTGGGCCAATTGGTGAGGAAAACAATTTGATTCAATTCTCTACGATTCTCTCAGTCGTATTTCTGTTCTCCACGCTTGTTTGTTACGAGGGCATATCAACAATTCCGTGACTTTTCCAACGTTCCTCGTAGTTATATGAAATGCAACACTGCTTCCATCAAGTACCATTTGTTAAAAGACTACTGTCGAATTTTGAGAGAGTTACCTCATTTAGTTTTGTTTAACAGCTGTTCAAACAACCACGAGGTTGTGAACAGCTGTTCACAACCTCGTGGATTTTGTTAAAAATGGAAAAAGTGAATTTCGAAAGCTCATTTTTATTTTTTGAGGAAAAAAAACAGTAAATCACACCAAGAAAAAGCTTAATAACTACTATGGGGACTCTCTACCATCGATTTCAATGGAAAAAAAGTGGTTTACTGACTTTCGTTGTGGTCGCACAAGTACAAATGACGCTGAACGTTCAGGACGGCCAATTTATTCTCGATATGGTGTTGGCCGATCGAAGAGTAAAAGTGGGTGAGACTGTTGATGCCATACGCATTTCATATGGCATTGTGGTTTCAATTTTACATGATCAGTTGGATTTAGGAAAACTGCTTGCAAGATGTCTGCCGCGTTTGCTCTCAATTGACATCTTTAAACGTGTGACATCTTTAAAGGATTGTTTGGAGTTGTTTAACCGCAATCCGAATGAGTTTTTGCGACGTTTTGTAACTGTGGATGAAACATGTATCCATTACAACATTTCGGAGACCAAGCAGCAGTTTAAACAATGGTGAAAGCAACAGTTTTTTGGGATTTACGCGTGATAATCCACTTTGATTACCTTCAAAAGACGAAAACTAAATATAAACGGCAAATATTATGCCAAGTTATTGGAATGATTTAACAAGGAGTATGAGAAAAATGACTCAATTTGACCAAGAAATAATTTCCTTTTTATCAAGATAATGACCGGGTGCAGTCGCGTGCAGTCCCAATGGCAAACTTCCATGTATTAGTTTACGGATTGGTATCTTATCCACCATAGTGACCAGTGACTATTTCCAATTTCCAAACCTAAAGAAATGGCTCGGTGGAAAGAGATTCAGCTCCAACGATGACATTATTAATCAAACAAATGCCTATTTTATGCATCTCGAAGAAATCTATTTTTTTGAAAGGGTTACAAAAATTGGAGAAACGTTAGTGTATTGAGCTAAAGGGAGATTATGTAAAAAATACATTTTTTTTATGTGTTTTATTCGAAAAGTCACGGAATTATTGATATGATCTCGAATATCTCTCTCTTAACCAATTTTCTTTAATTTCAATGGCGTCCGCCCTTGGTCCAAAAAACAAACGTGTGCCAAACTTCATCAAGATTGGCTGTTTCATGTGGTTTTCAGGGCTTAAGACATAACATCGGATGATCATAACGGGTGGCCCAAATGAGACCTAGTGATGTTAAACACGTATAACTCTTGTAATAACGTTTTTTTTTTGTATATGATTTATTTTTAAATGTTAAATACACTTTATGGAAATTTAACGTGACTATGTGTGAAATATGACATCAGACAAATGACCACCATTTTGCTCGATACAGGCATTGGCTTTTTTTTAGCGGATTTTGCATTACACGGCGTAATGTTTCTGGTTGCAGGCGCCGTATTTGTGTCTGTGGTTTGTAAACATACACTTTGTCTTTTAAATATCCCCATAAAAAAAATCGGGCGCAGTTTAATCTGGTGAACGAGGAGGCCAAGGGAAATCTGCATTTTTTGAAATTATGCGTTCACCAAAAATTTCACGCAGCATGTGCATAGTTTGCCTAGCAGTATGCGCAGTGGCTCCATCTTGTTGCAAAATTTGAACTTTGTATGGATATATCTTAAGACCCAACTTTAAGATTCTCTGTAATGTTGTTCTGGGTATACCCAATTGGGCGGAACGGCGACGAGTCAGATGGATCATTTGTAACACTCTGCTGCACTGCTTCCACGTGCTCTTCAGTACGAATATTTCGATGAGCACCTCTTCCTGGACGGTCGTCAACTGAACCCAGTTCCTCAAAACGGCGAACTAAACTTGTAATCATGGAAGATGTGGGCGCTGATCTTACGTTACAATTGATCGTTGAGAAGAATAGTAAAAATCGATAATTTTAATGCTTTGTTGTGGACTGTACGTATTCATTTTAAATTTCCAAGAGTTCAGTTAAAATCTGCAAAAATAAAAAATAAATTTGTTAAAAAATATAAAAAGTTATTTGTGTTTCACATCAGCTGGTCTTATTTGGGCAACCCTGTATAAGCACAGATTGGGCGATTTAACATTTTAAATTTGTGTTGGATGTAAAAATAAAGTACTGATAATTTTTTTTAAATTTCTGAATTCATTGGAAAGTTTTAACTTTGTCATTTAATAATGGAACACAATATCATTCATATGACTAGCACAACTGACACGGCAGTTCCTCATCCCATCAACCAATTTTTCAGAACATTTTCGATTGTTTTGGGTTAAATCTTTTCAATAACAACTTCGATTACACCGTTTCAATTGTCCCTGGATGCTTTGCGTAACATTTATCATTAATAGCTCCCAACAGAAAATAATCCAGAGGGCTCATATCACCGCTCCGAGACGGCTAATTGACATCACAATTTCGCCTGATTATTCGATTTTCAAAAACAGTGCGTAAAATATCGATGGTTGCTTTGGCTGTGTGACATGTTGCGGATCTTGTTTTAACCAAATGTCGTCCATGTCATTCTCTTGAATTTTTGAAAAAAAAAATTCGTTAAGCATGGCGCGGTAATGCTCACCGTTGGCGGTAAAGGCGGCTCCTAGCTCGGCCCAACGATAACGCCAACCAAAAATCCACACCAAACAATGACTCCTTGTGGATGTATTAGATTCTCAATAGTCAAGTGTGGGTTCTCTGAACCCCATATGAGGCAATTTTGCCTATTAACATAGCCACCGAGATGAAAATGAGCTTCATCTAAAAACACGGTCAAATTCTTCATCTCCTGCCAAACAATCCTCAGCCCATTGGTCGAAGCGAAAAAGCATCGGATTGTTTTCCATTTGGTGATCCATCTAGAGGTATTTTTTCATAACAAAAAAAACATAAAAATTCAAATCAAGTGTGGAATCTTTATTGGTAATTTTAAAGGGCATTTTATGGCATTTATTTAATAATATAATTTCCTTCAAATGTTGGCCGCAACTACGCCTCAGGGTTTCCATTCTGAGGGTACCATTTTGGATGACTCGTTCGAGCATTTCGACCGGTATGGCTTTAATGACACGCGTAATGTTGGTTTCCAAAACCTGAATCGTAGCTGCTTTGTCAAGACTTTGGACTGTACGTAACCCCAAAGAAAAATTTCTCAAGGTGTGATATCACCCAATTTACGACAAAACATGAAGTTAGCTGCTTTTCTAGATGTCCTCTCAATAGATCCATTGTTTGAGCAGCTGTATGGCAAGTGGCACTTTCCTGTTGACCCCAAGTGTTGTCAAGTTAACGGGCTTCAATTTCAGGTAGCAAAAATTCCGATATCATGGCGCGATAGCGAGCACCATTTACGGTTACATTCCGGCCATCATCATTTTTTGAAAAAATATGCACCGGTGATTCCACCAGCTTATAAACCGCACCAAACCGTTGTTTTCTCTGGGTATAATGGCACCTCTTGAACCTCTTCTTGTTGCTCTTCAGCCTAAATGCGGCAATTTCATTGATTGACTTTGCCGTTGAGCCAGAAATGGGTCTGAATCACTGAACAAAATTTTGGTCGAAAACAGCGGATCTTTCCGTTTTACACCGAACGCTCATTTCCATAACACAGTTGCCAACATTTGAAGGTAATAATTTTCAAAAAATAAATGCCATAAAATGTCCTTTCAAATTATCAATAAAGATTCCACACTTGATTTGAATTTTTATATTTTTTCTTTGTTCTGAAAAAATACCTCTAGATGGATAACCCTATATAATGACATGGTTTCTATAAAACCAGAAATTGGAAAAATTATCAGTAATTTTTTACAGCCGATTCGAATTTAGAATTTTAAATGGCTCACCCTGTATGTATGGGAGCTATATCTAAATCTTGACCGATTTTCTTTAGTTTTAATAGCGTCTGTCCTTAATACAAAAAAAATATTTCTGCTACATTGCAGGAAAGGGTATTTATTATACGTCGATCGATAAAATAGTTAGAATCATTTGCCAAGAATTTAACTTATAATACCCTATTACACAGAGTGATGCAGGATATAACAATAAATGAATTAAAATGGGACCACTTTATGGTTCGCCCTGTATGGGTCGCCCAATTTTCTCAAAGGCGATATTTGAATTTAACAATATAAAAGGGTTGGTTAAATTTTAAGGGCCGATGTTGAATGTGAACCACACCTAAACCTCAAGTATTTTTTTGCATTTCATTTGATATTTCTATATTTTAGACTAACTCAATTAAAACCATGGAAAAATACACAAGCGAGCAACGTGTTAAAGTTATTCAGGCTTATTATGAAAATGCATATCGTGCACTTCGTGATTTTTTCGGTCAATTTAATCGTCCAAATGTGCGTACAATCGTAAAAATCGTGCAAAAATTTGAGCAAACCGGGTCAGAGTCGCCGAGTTTAACGTGATTATCGCCACGACAGCCTGAACCACGGTGTGCCATCACACTGGGCCATAACAATGCGACGGCCAGCGCCCCATAGGATTGATTCCGCCGGTACCAATTCGAAGCATGACAGTTATGGATCATAACTTCCCTCTTGGTTAGGGGTCGAGGACTATCTAAGCCTCTACTGTTCTATGGGTCACAGCTCCCGGTCGCAATGCAACCCCACATCGAATCGAAGTTCTCCCCGCTATTTGGGTCCAAACCACAAGCAAACCGGGTCAGTAGGAGATGTGAAAACACCAGTGTATGCACGTACAGTTGCGGTCAAAATAATAGCAGTGCAGCCTAGCTAAAGACATAATTTTATTTCGTTTACTGTATTAACCGTCAGGGCATGACAGAACAAAACAAAATAAAACATAAATTTGGCATAGTTGTTGTTTTTGTTGTAGCTTTATCTCATATTAGGCAAAAGTGTAGAATTTTAAGCAGTCAAAATAATAGCAGTAACCTAAAAAAATCGAGGAAAAAAATAATAATAGCATATTTTTGGTATTAGATTGATATTAACAGTAATAAATTATTAAAAAAATTTTAAAAATATTTTTGTTATTGTTTTTTTTAATTAGTGGGACGAGGAAAGCATTGTGATGATGAAAAGCGACTTCTTATAAAAAAATAAAAATCAGAAGGGAAAACCTACAAAGAAATTCAAAATCTTCTTCAGTGCTCTGCGACAATGATAAGTAATGCTATAAAATTCGAAGCAAAAGCTGAAACACGCGGTAGAAAATCTGAGAGGCGAATAAAAAATGTTAGTACCAATAACCCCCTTGTTCCTGCCACCGAGATAAGAGACAGTGTTTGTCCCTCCGTTAGTGTTGAAACCGTTCGCAGAGTATTACAACATAACCTCCATGCCAGAAGTCCTAGAAAAGTGCCGCTTTAAAAAAATACGAGAGCGACCGCAAAAGTAACTGGCCTAACATAAAAAGAACCGTTTTTTGGATTTATAATTATTTATTTTTCAACATAATCTCCTTCCAACTCAATACACTTCATCAGACGTTTTTCAAGTTTTTTAATTCCATTCGAAAAATAAGATTTTTCAAGACCTTCAAAATATGCCTCAGTTTCAGCAATAACCTCGCTATTGGACGAAAATTTTTGCCACCGAGAATTTTTTTTAAATTTGGAAACAAGAAATAATCAGAAGGAGCTAAATCTGGACTGTATGGTGGATGCGGAGCAATTTAAAATCGTAATTCGGCCAGTTTTTGTTGAGTTAAAAATGCAGTGTGTGAGGGAGCATTATCTCGATGAAAAATAACTTTTTTTTTTCTAAATGCGGTCGTTTTATGTTGATTTCTTCACTCAACCGATCCAATAATGCACAATAATATTCACTATTTATAGTTTTTCCTTTCTCAAGATAATCAATAAATATTATACCCCTTGCATCCCAAAATACTGTGGCCATTACTTTTCCTGCTGACTTAACAGTTTTCGCCTTCTTGGGACCACTTTAACCAGCTTCTATCCATTGTTTTGACTGTTCTTTGCATTCTGGGATGTAGTGATGGATCCATGTTTCATCAACAGTTATGAATCGGCGCAAGAACTCTATTGGATTACGCTAATAAATCGCTAAAAGCTCCTCGGAATTGGTCCAACGGACGAAGTCAAATAAACGGGGCAAAGTCAACAAACGCGGCACCCATCTAGCGAATAGCTTTTTCATGTGGAGTTCATCATGTAAAATACTCCACTCTTGTTTTTCGTTTATTTTAACAATATCAGCAAAATCTCTGAGCTTTATTCGTCTATCTTTAGTCACTTCATTAAATATTTTTCTAATGTTTTCAATAGTAGTTACAGTTTTCGGTCTTCCAGAGCGTTGTTCATCTTCCGTACTTGAACGACCCATTTTAAATTGTTGAACCCAGGATTTCACGGTGGATTATGATGGTGCATTATCACCATGAACAGAATCCAATTCATCTTTGATTAATTGTGGCGTATAACCTTTCATATAAAAGTGTTTAATTACCGCACGAAACTCTTTATTTTCCATTTTTCAAAAATTATAAAACTTGTTTACTTTAATTACCTGTAACAAAGAAAATAATCATTAAATATTTCGGAAATTTTGACAGATGGCTTATAAAAGATTGCTTTTAAAAAACAAAACAAAAATGTTGCTAGTAAAACAGAAAATGTGCCAGGCCAGTTAGTTTTGCGGTCGCCCTCGTACATGTCACTAAAAGATTGCAGTTTGCAAAAGCACATCTAAATTGACCAGTCGAAAAGTGGATGAACATTTTGTGGACGGACGAATCCAAAATAGTTTTATATGGTGGTACAGGGTCTCGACAGTATGTTAAACGTCCTCCTACCAAAGAATATGATCCCCGGTATACTACGAAAACGGTTAAACACGGAGGATCAAGCGTTATGATATGGGCATGTTTTTCATACTACGGTATTGGACCAATTTACTGGATCCAAAGTATCATGGATGCTGCCAAATATGTTCAAATCCTCCAAAATATTATGCTACCATACGCCGCATATGAAATGCACCTAAAATGGATCTTTCAACAGGATAATGATCCAAAACACACCAGCCGACTCGCAAAAAGATGGTTTTCGGATAATGCAATTGACGTCATGGAGTGGCCTGCGCAGTCGCCAGATCTCAATCCTATTGAGAAATTGTGGTGTGATGTTAAAAGAGAAGTCGCTTTAGCTAAGCCAAAAAATAATAATGAACTATGGTCTGTAATTAAAGACGCGTGGGCAAAAATACCAAACAAGAGGTGCGAAGACTTTGTTAATTCAATGAAACGCCGTTGTGAAGCAGTTTTACGAAACAAAGGAAACGCTACAGAATATAAGTTTCTCTATTTAAACACTAAATAACTTATATTAAAAGAAAAAAATCATTTTAGTAAAGTTAAAGACGAAATATGTTAAGTTTTTTAAAGCACTGCTATTTTTTTTGACCGAGATTTTTTCAGAAATAAACTTTTTTTTAAATGTTCTGTTTCTATTCTGAGTCAAAATAGAGAAAATAGATTAAAATGAAAAAATTAAACATAACATACTCGTAGTTACCAGTTTCAAAGAAAAAATGAAAATTTCTTTGAAAATACTTTTTGCAGCGTGTCACTGCTATTATTTTGACCGCAGCTGTACAACTTGTACTGCAGAAAATATTGCTGCTGTTCTCGATAGTGTGGCTGAAGAGCCATCCACCTCAACTCGTCGTCGTGCCCAACAATTGCACCTCTCACGCTCGTCGTTGATAGACGTTATGCATAAAGACTTGCATTAACAAGGCGCAATTGACTCAAGAACTAAAGCCTCTTGACCATTCCAAACGTCACCATCGGTAAGAATGGTGACAAGAAATGGCTTCGGCCCTTAAAATTTAACCACCCTGTATAAATAACCCATACAGTGTTTAACTATCTGAAAATTTAATTTGCAGAATGAAAAGTGCAGCGACACTTTTTGTGCCAAGGGATGAGAAAAGTCCTATTCTGGCACTGCCTTATCGTTCGAATGGTCTTTATTCCAAAATGTACAAGTGTAGGGTGGGTTGGTCACCACCTAATAAGAGGCTAACGGCAAATGTAATCAGTTGGTTACTATACAAGTATAATTAGTGCCAACTACTGTGTGTCTTTTAATGCCCAATAATCGCAGTAAATGATCCTGACGTTATTCTAAGGACCCCCTACGGAGAGGCTAGCTATGGGTGAAATGGTGGGTAGAGCAGAGGGTAGTTACAAAAAACTGTGTTCGTTTTATCTCCCTGCTCTTGCACTCTAATTGTCGCTCTCTTTGCATTTCTCCACACAAAGTCGCATGTAGTAGCATATGGTGCCCTCCATATATTTGGCCTTTCGGCCAACTTGTTGATTTCTGTCCGTGAATAAATGTGGTGGTGCTATCGTATGCATTGGTGTCATGGCCATAAGGTACCACTTTAGCTGTTAGTGTTTTTGGCGGTGGTCGCGCTGGAGATGCTGTCGCCGATGGTTGATGGACAGGAATCATATTGCGTGCAGGTAAATACTCGCATCATGCCATGACAACGACCACGGCAGCAATGTGAAGTGATAGCATTTGAACGAAACAGCGGATGCTTAATTCAGCCAGCAAGAAAGAAGTATGCAAATATGGCCGCCGCCATCACTCCAATTATAATGAATGACCGCCGTCGTCCACTTGAGATTCTTCTCTGATGAAATGACTGACTGTAATTTCTTTCAACTTTGTTGTGATTTCGTTTTATTTTTTGTTCGTTCTCGTTTTTTTCTGTTTTTTTTTTGTGAACTTTGTTTTGTTTATATTTAATTTGGATTGTTTGTTTGTTTAAGATGGAAATTATGTCGCATCCCCCCCCCCTCCACGCAGCCCAGATCAACTTAACTGAAATTTTATATCGAAAAACGTAAAGAGGCGATTCACTTGGGGCTGGCCACCAGGAGCAGTAGCAATTGCAGCGTCTGTATCGACTACTTCAGCGCATCGGGGTGCGGTAAAGTTAGTTGGTGGCTTCCGCTGCGTGTATCTAAGTACAGGCATTGGCAATTTGCCGCTGTTACGAAAAAGCGACTTTTCGACCGATGGTAAGGTTGAATGTTCTTTTATTGGCACACCAGCCAGCAGCAGCACCAGCCGTAACAGTTGGATGCATAAAATTGCCGCCGGCAGTTTCAAAATAGAAGGGATGTTGTGATTTCCCATATGCTCTAGTAGAGGGTTAGAGCCATTAATAGATAAATAAACTCGTTCAAAAGATGACAGGAATGACTATTGAGTCACATTCCTTCAATTTACAGAAAAATATTTTGATGATTTGCCCCTCTTCTGGCTCAATTACTCAATAAATCAGCCAACCCCTCTGTTCTATGTCCTAGAAATGAACTATGCTGTTATTTAAATAGACCAACACACAAAGAAAAACGCCGTGGCAACCAATACTTTTACAAAAATATTCTTCCTGTATCCAATTATAGGTGATACGATAATACTCGTAATTACTGCAATTTTATTACTCGTATAACTAAAAACATTTTGTTTAATAGATTTTTATATCCTGTACGAGGGCCACCGCAAAACTAACTGGCCTGGCACATTTTCTGTTTTACTAGCAACTTTTTTGTTTAGTTTTTTTAATCTTTTATAAGTCATCTGTCAAAATTTCCGAAATATTTAATGATTATTTTCTTTGTTACAGGTGATTGAAGTAAACAAGTTTTATAATTTTTGAAAAATGGAAAATAAAGAGTTTCGTGCGGTAATTAAACACTTTTATATGAAAGGTTATACGCCACAATTAATCAAAGCTGAACTGGATTCTGTTCATGGTGATAATGCACCATCATACTCCACCGTGAAATCCTGGGTTCAACAATTTAAAATGGGTCGTTCAAGTACGGAAGATGAACAACGCTCTGGAAGACCGAAAACTGCTACTTCTATTGAAAACATTAGAAAAATATTAAATGAAGTGACTAAAGATAGACGAATAAAGCTCAGAGAACTTGCTGATATTGTTAAAATACACGAAAAACAAGTTTGGAGTATTTTACATGATGAACTCCACATGAAAAAGCTATCCGCAAGATGGGTGCCGCGTTTGTTGACTTTACCCCAAGAAATCGAGGATCTTTTAGCGATTTATTAGCATAATCCAATAGAGTTCTTGCGCCGATTCATAACTGTTGATGAAACATGGATCCATCACTACATCCCAGAATGCAAAGAACAGCCAAAACAATGAATAGAAGCTGGTAAAAGTAGTCCAAGAAGGCGAAATCTGTTAAGTCAGCAGGAAAAGAATTAGCCACAGTATTTGGGGATGCAAGGGGTATAATATTTATTGATTATCTTGAGAAAGGAAAAACTATAAATAGTGAATATTATTGTGCATTATTGGATCGGTTGAGTGAAGAAATCAAGATAAAACGAACGCATTTAGAAAAAAAAAGAGTTCTTTTTCATCAAGATAATGCTCCTTCACACACTGCATTTTTAACTCAACAAAAACTGGCCGAAATACGATTTGAAATTGCTCCGCATCCACCATATAGTCCAGATTTAGCTCCTACTGATTATTTCTTGTTTCCAAATTTAAAAAAATTTCTCGGTGGCAAAAAATTTTCGTCCTATAGCGAGGTTATTGCTGAAACTGAGGCATATTTTGAAGGTCTTGAAAAATCTTATTATGTTGTTTGCAAAACATTACAGGAATGGAGATAGACCTAACGGTCTACGATCGACTTAGAATAACTATATAATACCATTAAGCGATGTCCATCTTAGTAATCAAAGTATAGGTTGCAATTATGAACGGCTCACGATGAAACTTGATATATTCTTAATGTTTGGACCAAGGACGATCCCTATTGAAATTGGTCCACATCGGTCGATGTTGTGATATCGTACATAGGTTTTGCCAAATTTAAGAATCTCCAGCTCTTAAAGCCACACCCGATTTCGACCAACTTTCGCACAGAGCATTTCGAGTGACCAACATCCATCTCCGGTGAGAATTGTCCATATCGGTCCAAGTTTTCGAATAGCTTCCACACAAAGGCCCCATAGCGATTTAAAGGCCTGGAGCTCTGGAAGACTCAAAGTAAGCCTCATGTTAACTTATGAGCGACAATTAATTAACTGTCTTGAAACTTGGGCACAGAGGTCCATATTTTCGTATAGCCTTCATGCAAAGGTCCTTTCCGATTTTATATCATACAGCTCTCAAAACTTCATATTACACCCGATTTCGACCACATTTCACATTTTTTTTGTCAACCGATTAATTGAGGTTGCTTGCACCTCAAGTACTTCATCAATACAACCGAACATTATTTAATGCTCTATAATGTTCAGTAATAAGAACTGAAGAATCGAAGCAACATATAAGTACTACGTATCCGAAACTCCAGAAAAGAATTTTTGAATATAAAAATCCACATGCCGCACGATGAACGAAAAATTTTAAATTTTCGACAAAGGCAAAAAACTATTTGCACTTGAACTTCATCATACTCTAAAACATAGGATTAATGTTTTGGAAAAAGTGGAAAAGATAAAGAAAAATGAAAAGATAAAGAAAAATGGGTGATTCATTCACGACTGGACAAATTTCACCAGCATATTTCTTGGCTCATTTCATGAAAATATGTCCATCTACGACTATGCCCGAAAATACAAGGAGGCCAAATAGCAGCCGTTTGAAAATTCTCGGATTGATCGGAGAGTACTAGGGTAAAATTGCTAAGATCTGAACCAGTGGTCGGATTTTTTTCTCTTAAAAGATAGGCCTACCTCTGACCTTTCCAAAAAGCCCAGAAGTCCTACCGTTCCAACGTCATTACTACATGACTGAAGTGCAAAATTTTGAGTACCCTGCGACCACCAATCCGAAAAGTTTCAAACCGCTGCCATTTCGCCCCTTGAATTTTAGGTCATGGTCGTAGATGGACATATTTTCATTATATAAGCCAATGAATGCGCTGGTGAAATTTGTCCAGTCGTGAATGAATCACCCTGTAAACGTTTCCTAATTGCAACGGAAATTCTTTATTTGGACCGTAATTTTTGTAGTTCTAACCAATTTTCAGCTAGTTTTTTCTCTGCGTACAAGTATACACACAGAGAACAGATTTGTTGCCACAACCGAATTTTGGTGGTTGCACGTACTATCCATGTATTTCATCATTACAATCGAATGTTAATTGGGTACACAGCAATTTTCAACAGAGGGAACTAACACTTTCGGTTATCCTAACAGATTAAGAAGATTATTGAAACTGGAGTTGTGCATGTATTGGTTGTTGTTTCAGATTGTTGGTTATAAGTACTTTTTGAGAACCTTTAATATTTTACCGCCTTGCAATGGGTCAACAGATCAGTAAAATAAATCCGTCCTTGGATAGATGTTTTGATAAGTATTGCAATGATACCCCCCCCCCCCCCCCCCAATCTGAAAAGAATTAATTAAGGTATATAACAATTTATTGTCAAGCTTCTGGTGGTCGTAACTCGCGAAATATGAGTCGATACCAAAAATAATTGGTTGTTGTTTTGAATAATAAGGAGGTCTATCTATGGCAAAAATTCTGATCAAGTCTGAATAATGTCGCTAAATTATAGTGAAGTCTGTTTTTATATTCTGGCAGAATCTTTATGAAGCATTAATCGTCTAACCCACACAAATAAAACTATCTGACCATGTTTTCGTCGCAAAGACTGTTGTGGCTAGAACCGCTAAAATATTTTAGGGTTTATGTTGGAATAACTAATATTATATTACAGCAGCTAATTAAAAATCGTTTGTCACTACAATGAAATAATCTGTTGTTAATACCAATTATTGTACCACAGCAACATTTTTAAGTACATCATAATCGGTTGATTCACATAACCTCCAGTTGTCGCAACCAATAGTTAAACTTAATTCGGATGGTATAACTCTCAGAATGGAAACTCTGAGGCGTAGTTGCGGCCAGCATTTGAAGGAAATTATATTCAAAAAATAAATGACATAAAATGGCCTTTCAAATTACCAATAACGATTCCACACTTGATTTGAATTTTTATATTTTTTTTGTTCTGAAAAAAATACTAAAGCTTGCAAGAAATGGCAATTTTCTTCTAAACATATTTTAAAAAATTAAGTTTTTTCTAAAATAATATAAAATATTTGTTTTCAGCAGCACAGCACACCCACAATTACAAATAGTTTGATCTAATGTTTTGGCTGCATTAGTTTTAATACGTTCGCTAATGAATGGCGTTACAACTTTAGAAATCGGTGATGACAAAAATGTTGACTTTGGCCTGTAAAATTTAATTTTACACCACCTTGTGGTATCTGAGGTTGAACTCTTGGTATCAGGGATTTTTGGTTTTTGATGGTGCTTTATCACCAAAAGTCAAAACAATTTGATTGAGACACCCTTGACTTCATAATGCACGCCGAAAATCGTTAAAAAATTATCTCTCGTAAATTGTAACTGTTAAATACCATTTTTGACCGAGATAAATTTATTAACACACTGTAAAAAACAGAATTCGTGCTCGAGAGACAAAACATTCTAAGAGTTTCAAACTCTTCAACAGAAGTTTTACTTATTATCTGGTAACACTAGTGTATTCTCCAAGTAATAAGTCGACTCAAGAAGATGAGGTTTTTAACTCATTTATTATTTACTCATATTTAATGGCCCGGATAATTGGTACACACCGGTCAATAGTTCTTACAATACTAACACTCCTTCTCTCGTTGCACATTCTCTTGGCTGTCGCCAAGTAGCTGTTGCCGTGGTTGTATGTGTGTGTTACTACCCAGCTAGCATTTGGAAGATCATTTTTTGAAAAATCGCCTTGCTGAGTCTTCTTCGAGTACTTTTGGTGATCAAAAACTGATTAATCACCTACATGATCAAGAAAGGACTCGATAATGATTCGCGCTATTGGATAAAAAGAGTTCGACTTAATTTATAACACCAAATTTTATAGTAATCGTAAATTAATCTTCCAAACGTTTGAAATTTGACTAATATTTCCGTTATTTTTTATCAAATTTCGCTCATCTGGAAGATTGAAAAATGCTTAATCAAAAACAGATCATGCAGGTGTTTGAAAAGTGATTATAATTATGTATTTTATGATCATATTTTTTCAGATAGATAATTAAAAACTACTTGTTATGTTTTTGCTTTCTTAAGAATAACCGGACAATCTTTGCGTATTTTTGAGTAAATGCCAAAAAGTTAAACTTTTGTTCATTTATAAAATTTAATTCTAGGTGTGAAGATCATTTATTGTGAAAGTGAAATATACAAAAAAATAAAACGTGTAACTAAATTTAATACTTTTATTAAAATCATTGAAGTATTGTAATAAAATATTTTTTTAGTTTTTTGTTATATGTTAAAATAAGTTTTAAAGCTGGACTTTAAATGTTTAAAGTACAAATTATTAATTGTAATATTTTTTTTTGTATGCTTTGTTTTTTTTTATAAAATGTATTCTTAAAATTGTATCTAACTATTTTTAACGAAATGACTATTTTTAACAAAAAAAAATATTTTCTTTTAAATAAATATGTTCTTTCAAATAAACAATTATTTCCTTTTAAATAAACTCAGAAAGCCGACAGAAAAATACTCCAGTTAACACCCCTGTTCCGTAATCCGATTTAGAGTGAAATCCGAATCCAAGTAAAATTAAACAGTCCAGTACTTATCTTCACAAGAACTTTTGTGATATATTTTCATTTGCAAATATGCTTTATTCGCAAAACTACAAAAGCAAGTGAAAATATCACACAAAAGTTTTTGTGAAGATGAGTACTAAACTGTTTAATATTACTCGGATTCGGATTTCACTCTAAATACGTAAATACGTTTAGAAATACGACTGGTAAATGACTCAAATTAGAGTCATAAATTACGCAAAAAAGACTCCCAAATGATTAGAAATATGCTTGATTAATCACGATAAAATGACTGATAAAGTACTCACAAAAGACTCGTAAGTGATTCTAACATGACTGAAAGACGAATCCAAAAAGAGTCACAAATGAGACTAACAAATGATCAAAAACCGTTTCAAAAATGTCTTTAAAACTACTGGGAATGGGGTCGAAAATGACTCTAAACTAATATAGAAAATGACTCATAAATGATTTATTAAGAAGAGTCGCGGGGCAGGCACACTTTTCTCCCGACAAAAGTATCTTTAATGTTCAGAAAAAGCGCGCATATTCCGACTTTTTAATCGCGCAGAAGTGTCGAAAAAGACTCGAATTGGATTAAAAAATTCAAAAAATGCAAGCTGGGTAGGAACGGATTGCAACAACTAGTATTGCCAGAACCCGAACTATAAATAGCAACCCTCGTATATCATTCAAAGTTCTAACAAAACGTACGGATTTTTTTCTAAATATTTTAAGTTCAATAAGTTTTACATTTAAAACACATAAAACATTCTCGATACTAGCAGACACAAAGATGCGATAACTCCATCAATGGCCCACAACAATTTCCAAATTAATTCTATTACTATTTACACGGGGATAGATCATTTAATCAGCATCGAAAAATCTCGCTCTGTCAATTATTTAAATTTGATTAATATCCATCCAGACCATGGCCAGACCAGACCCCTGTCGCAGAGTTTCCTATCAGCAATGGTCATCTCCATACCATTCACACAGACCGTTGGACTAGGTGGAAAACGTTTCAAAGGAAAAATAAGCTAAAATAAATGTGGGGTGAAGTTCGAAATACAAAGAGGAAAATGAACATAAAACATCAACTCTACACCTTTTTTTGATGCGACTTTTTGCGACACACATCTGCAGGAGATGCAAGGCGCACAAGCGACCGAAGGGCCGATACTCCATTACAAACAATCAGAATACAATAAAACAAAATAAAATTACATTTTTCTATGAATTATTTATGGGCGCGTATGAAGTACGAGTCGAAGTAGTACTCGTACATTTGATGCGAGATTATAAAAACTGGCATTAACGAAATGTTTAGAAAAGAAATCAAAAACAGAAAACAAAATGTAAATAACACACGTATTACAAACGTATTCAAGATAAAACAGCACACAGATGGACGGACGAGGAGACCGCAGCGCGTACCCTGGGGGAAGCCAGTTAGGATTTCAAAATCAATCATTTTCTCTTCGATAACATTTTACAAATTGTCTAGTCCTTTCCCAATGATTGTATTATTCACCTTGTTTGCCCATAACTTACTTTCCTCATCATCCCATTAAATATCATGCGGGGAAATTATTTCAAATTAGTGAACTGTGCACGATTAGGGTTGCCAGACCTTGGGGACGAAAAAAAGCTAAATTTTTTAAATTCTTATTTAAGCTTTCTGAGGAAGGTCGTCACGGAACCGAAATCGCGATAAAAGCAATGTCACTTTGCAATTTTGTAAAAAAAACGTGTCTTCTATTAAAATGTGGATGCAAGTGTTCTCTTACAAAAAGCTGTTTCTTAAGCTCGAACGAGTTGTCAACTCTGCGAAGCAAATGTCAAAATCAGTCACTTGCTATTTTGCTTTTGTCTGACGAATACGAGTGACTGACTTTCGTTGGCTCATGTTTTCGTTCGACGTAGAGAAATATAATATAAGAACAGTAGTTCTCATACATTTGGTGAGAACCCGGTCTGAAAGCTTTCTAAGGAAGGTCGTCATGAACCCGAAATCGCTATAAAAGCAGTGTGCAGCCATTAAAAACCAACGGCACTTTGCAATTTTGTACAAAAACGTGTCTTCAATTAAAATGTAGATGCAAGTGGTCTCGAGTAGGTTGAAGCCTGTTCATATGTAAATGCACGGCACGGCAAAACAGTTGGCAACGCCAACTAAACTGTTTGCACAAAACACGTTGTAAAAGAAAATCTATAGATGGCTCTGAAGGTGGAATCTCTGAAGAGTTGGTAAAGATCAATTGTATTTTCGTGGACAATTGTTTGAAGAAAACTTGAAAAGTGAGATTAAGAACAGTAGTTCTCATACATTTGGTGAGCACCTGGTCTGAAAGCTTTTTAAGGAAGCTCGACACGAACTCAAAAGCGCGATAAAAGCAGTGTGCAGTCACCAAAAACCGATGTCACTTTGCCATTTTGTAAAAAACTTGTCTTCTAATAAAATGTTCCGAGCCGGTTACCCTTTTTAATTCTTATTTAAAGTAAGAAAACAGCAGTCAGAGGTCATCTTTCCTCACGGTTAAAACATTTTATGGTTTGTCTTGATCATGTCTTCAAAGGAAAGTACCACCACATATCATCTACAGTTTCTAAAGTAAGAAAAGGTTCCTAAACATCCTTAGCCGCATTGTGAAAAAATAGTTTATTGTCGTATAATTTGTACGTAGAAATTTAGAAGTAGGGACAGAAAATCCTGCTTTTTTGGATGCCATTACAAAATTTTCTGATTGGGTTGGATTCCAAATTGGTATCCCGAGGAGATAAGTCCTAAGCTTTAAGCACATATAGGTATCTGGCTCAGGTTATGGTGCAGTGTCGCACGTAACATTTCAATTTTTAAATTTATTAGCATAATTGCACCTAAACGACGAGTACTTTTATTTACAAACTACAAATTGTAAATTTTCGAAAAAAAACCGAATATAAATTTTTAGAAACTATCGTGACCCCTATAAATGTTAAAGCAACCAGAGGCCAAGCCTGCCTGCCCTCCTGATAGTCCAATAAAATATTAAGCCTAATACAGGGTGTCCGCCGGTAAAGTATACTAATTTGTTTTGCCGCCATTTTGGAAAACATTAGTCTTGACAGTTCATATTTGGCAGTCGTGAAGTAGAGACGTGGCAAATTTATTATGAAAAAATATTCGATAAACCAACGTGTTTTTATCGTTAAAACATTTTATCAAAATCAATTATCGATTACTGTGACTATGAGAAAGTTACGTGAAATTTTTGGGGAAAACAACGTGCCAACAAAACACACTGTTTATCGTGTAGTGAATGATTTCGAAGAAAGAGGATCTATAGCTGAGAGGCCCAAGCATGGACCACAATGTACTGCAAGATCGGCTGAAAACATTACTGCTGCTCAAGAAAGTGTTCAAAACAATCCATCAACCTCAATTCGAGTCCGTTTTCAGGAGCTTGGTTTTCAAAGAACAACTTTTGCCACAATTTTGCACAAGGATTTCAGTTGACACAAGAGCTTCTTCCACAAGACCATTTACGCCGCCGTACATATGCCAATAGGATGTTACTGCTCGCTCATGACAACTCCGATTATCATGAAAAAATCACAATGAGTGACCAGGCACATTTTCATTTGAATGGATATGCTAATAAACAGAATAGTCGGTTCTGGGCTATGGAAAACCCCCAAATTATTCATCAGTCACCTTTGCATCAATTAAAAGTAACATTCTGGTGTGCAATTTGGTCAGGAGGAATCATTGGACCTTACTTCTATGAATATGAAAAAGGCGTAACGGTAACTGTCAATGGGGAGCGATATCGTGATATGATTGAAAACTTTTTAACGCCTGAACTGCATGCTTTGGGCTTGATTAACATGTGGTATCAACAAGACGGTGTCACATCGTATACAGCCAGAATAACAATGGAATTACTTTTAGACCTTTTGTCACAACAAGTTTTTTCAAGAAATGGTGACGTTGATTGGCCTCCACGGTTGCCTGATTTGACTGCTCCGGACTTCTTTTTGTGGGGATATCTGAAGAGCAAGTTTTATGCAAACGAACCAGAAACGCTTGAGCAACTTAAACAAAATATTCGTGATGAAATTAATGAAATACCGCGTGAAATGTGCGAGAATGTAATGAAAAATGTGCTCAAAAGGCACTAGTAAGGCTTACAGAGGCGGACTTTTATCCAATATTGTTTTCCACACACAATTGCCGGCATTAAATAAAACATTTATCAATATAAGATCCATTCTCTTTCATTTAATCAAAAATTATAAACAAGAAAAGTGGTATGCCTTCCTGACGGACACTCTGTACATATAAAAACATGAACGTATGGCTTTAAAATATCTATAAAATTTTCCCATTAAACTAAAAATAAAATAATATTTAAAATAAGGCAAAATTTTGGTGATGGATCCTATGTACAAAAATCGTACCTATTTAAACATGAATATGTTGGTAGCGATATTAACACAAATTCAAATATGAACTTATATTAAATATCTGGCTAAAACTAGATCCTAAATTCTGAATCGGAAAATATTTTGCACTCTTAGCAAAAGGCTATAACCGAAGTGTGTGTGTTTTTTTATTTTTACAAAAATCCAACGGTCGGTTTTTTCAAATCACAGTTTTGAAAAAAAAAAAACGAAATGATGGTTTTCTGAAAAACCTCGTTTTTTGGACACTCTCTATCACCACAACAAACTACTTATTCACTTTGAATAAAATACGTCCTAATGCAAAACCCCGCACCAAACTGTCCATCTTTGTATACGCCGAAATATCGACAGACAAAAAATTAAACATTTTGAAATGGCAAACCTTGCTAAATATTTTGACAGCTGGCTGTTACAGTATTACCCGCTTAATTGCCTCCACGTTTATTTGCAAGAATTGCTGAATCCCCGTTATTTTTTCACTCTTCCAACGCGAACTTGCAATGTTTATTTCCTTCCGTTAATTACCTATTTCGTTTTAATACCCAAATATTTTCCCTCAAAATGAAATATTCTTTTAATTGCCCTCGCATAAGTAAGCACAAATTTGCGAAAAAGTTTGCGTGGTGTAAACCCGCTCTTACATTAAGAATCTTTAACCAAATATTTTTAAACTACAATCAATTCCGAATAGACACTTGTCAAACAGACAAATTAGTATAACCTTTACCGCAGGTACCTAAGAAAAAAGTAAGCATTTAGACCATTGACGGTAAGGATCATAATTTTTTGTGACGAACAATGGCTTTAATAAGGAAGGCTAGTTGGCACGCACTAAGTACTGGACGTCATGGTTATAGTCAATATGGAAAAATATGAAGCGTATAGGGGTTTTGTTTGATATATTCTCCATACAAATGGTTTGGGGACCAAGATAATGCGTCCAGTATGCAAGGTCTTGTGGTACCAAATAACTAAAAAAATTTCTCACGAAGTCAAAAATAAAATTATTTTTGTTATTTAGCTAAATTTAAGTGGTATCTGCATTGCACGCAGTGAAAAAACATGGTTACTACATGGTCACGCCAATAATAAAATGCTATCCGCAATAAAAGTATGTTCGTCGCAACCATAGCATTGTTAACTGAATTAAGTTTTGACAATAGTATAACTGCTGCGATATTAATATTGTTGAAATGTAACAATAGTATTATTGCCAAATTTAAAAATGAAAATATGGTTAGAGCAACAATATTAATATGGTTGGTGCGACAAAAATATGGTTGGTGCGTTTTATGCTAACAATAATATGATTACCGCAATCATACTGTATGATTGTAATTTTTCTTAATTTAAATATGCTTTTAAGAACAAATGTTATTGGTACGGATCTAATGCAATAATAGTACATTTTTACCGAAATTAAAATTTTTTAAACGAGCTGCTTTGGTTTTGTTTAACTGAAATATTTTTAATAAAAACGCTTACGTTTATTTAAACTTATTTTTTCTACTGGGAAATAAATCACTCCTATTATTTTGAATTAAATGTATTTTTGAATAATTTATATAATTCAAATCTATTGTCGACAACTTAAACAAATTCTAATAAATTATATTGGGAATCATAGTATAATTGTGTGTGACCATACTATGGTTGTAGGGATCATAACATGGTTGCGTGTGAATCATACTATGGTTGTGAGGATCATATTTCGTGAATCATACTATGGTTGTGAGGATCATACAATGGTTGTGGAGATCATAGTATGGTTGAGTGTGAATCATACTATGGTTGTGGGGATCATAGTATGGTTATGTGTGAAACATACTATTGTTGTGAGGATCATAGTATGGTTGTATTTGAATCATGCTATTGTTGTGAGGATCATAATATTGTTGTACCACAACCATATAACCAACAATAGTATTATCCTCTTCGAATATTGTCACCACAACCATATTTTTTTTCTGCGTATGGGTGCTCAAAACAAATGAAATTTTCTCACAAATTCAACTATGACGTTAGTTTTATATGTGAGAAAATGTAAAAACCGACCATATTATTATACAAGTACACTGCCAGAAATGCTGTATGCCACGCCTGACTTTGCTTTTTTAATAGTTTTATTAATCGTATTTTAGTATTTACCCAAATGAGGTAATACCGGTATTTCTATTAGAACCCATGTCAGGAATATAACCGTATTTCTCTAATTCTGTATAAGAAATTTATGCATGCCCCTATAGTAACCTTACACGGATTATTACCCAGAAAGCTAGGGATTTCCAACGAGGTAAATAAGCGGGATTTACTGTATAAGAGAAATACGGCGTGTTCTTTTAATTAGTAAACGAGTAAGAGGTCGCTTAGGCGATAACTTTAAACCTTAGAAGATTTTTTTTAAAATTTCTTGGAATACAAGAACTAATTGGATTCATGCATCATAAACCGTTCGATTTTAAATTTGTAATCAATAGAAAAACATTTATTCAAGAAATACCCTAAGCGAGCTCGCTAAAAGTTGCAACTGAATTACTTTTTTTCACAAAAAAAATTATTATTTAAAAACAACGGGTTGTAAACTTATATTCATTTGAATGGCTTTGTTAATAAGCAGAACTAAAGGTTCTAGGGATCTGAAAATCCAAGAGCCATTCATCAACGCCAATTACACCTCATAAGGTGAACAGTATGGTGAGGAAAGTGCTGTAACCTTAAATGGAAACAGACCTGAGATGTGGTATCTGCATGGCGGATCCACTGACCACACTGCCCGAGACACAATGGTACTTTTAAGTCAGATTTTTGGAGATCGAATAATTTCCGGGAGTTCGGAAATTGTTTGGCCAGCGCGATCGCCATATTTGTCAGCACCCGACTATTTTCTTTAGGGTAATTTGAAGGAACGAGTATATGTGAACAAGCCCGAGACAATCCGTCAACTCAAGGCCAACATTGTTGCAGAAATTTAAATGCTACAGCCACAAATTTTAAAAGATGCTATGTAAAAGGCTCTGAAACGAGCCCATCATTGCGAAGCTTAAAACGGGGGTCATTTAAGTGACATTATTTTTCATACTAAGTGTAAAAAAGTTTCTTTTTTGTTAATTGTACTTATATATATTCTATATTTGTATATTGCTATATATATTTCTGGCCTAGGCAACACAAGTGTTGCCTTGCTCCATCTGACATTTCCATTGAAAAGTTTGACATTTGTGTGACTTGAAAAAATCAATTTGGCATAAGAATGGAATTAATTTTTCACAACCTTCGAAGTGGACTATCAGGACAAGAGTGCATCGATGAACTTAAATCCTTGTATGACGATGAAGCACTATCCTATAGCACTGTGAAAAACTGGTTTAATGAATTCAATCGTGGCCGACGCTCGCTCAAAGACGAAGGACGTCCAAAAACGGTCGTTGATGCGGTGCGTGAACTGATATTGCAAGTTCGTCATGTAACACACCGTGAGATAGAGGCATCCTTGGGCATTTCTTCCACCAGCATACCATCGATAATGCATGAACACTGGCCGTAAAAAAGGTTTGTTCTCGTTGGATCCCGCACAATTTGAATTCGCTCAAAAAAGGCTCGTGTCGATAGGTGCAAAAAAATTTTGAAAAAATACGATCTCAGTGCTTCAAAAGACGTTTATAAGATCGTCACAGGTGACGAATCATGGATCTATGTATATGAACCCAAAACAAAACAGCAATCGGCCGTTTGGGTCTTTCAAGACGAGCCAAATCCAACAAAAGTTGTTCGTGGAAGAAGTACATCGAAGCAAATGATTGCGTTTTTTTCGGTATAACCGGCCATGTTGCCACAGTGCCTTTAGTGGAACATATGAAGGTCAATTTTGAGTGGTATACAACCATCTGTTTGCCAACAGTGTTCGAAGAAATGAGAAAGGTAATAAGAGAAGACGGATCATTTCCATCACGACAATGCGAGCTCTCACACATCAGCTGAAACGCTGCGCTATTTGACCACTCAAGATGTCGAATCGATGGACCATCCATCGTACAGTCGTGAGTTGGCACCCAATGATTCTTCTTATTCCCTAGCATCAAGAAAAAAATGTGTGGTCAACGTTTTTCATCGCCTGAAGCAGCTGTTGAAGCGTTCAAAAATCATGTTTTGGAGGTGTCTCAATCGGAGTGGAAATAGTGCTTCGAAAAATTATTGTGTTTTCATTGCTGGACCCTAAGTATAAATAGCAACCCTCGTATTCTCCGGTCACTCCTAATATTCTTTCTGTAATTACCTTCAGGCATTCTAAGCACTATGAAGTAAATTTCAATTAGTCCTTGTGTTACTTTTTACCCCACTGTGCGAGAAGCAAGCAGAAGGAAGGATGGCTGAACGGACGTGGTGCTCTTCTAATGTGATGTGCTGCACGTAGATATTAGAGTGTTGAGTGATTTAGAATTTATTTATTTTTTTCTTGTTCCGCCGTGTTCGAGATGTTGAGGTGAAAAAATGTAAAGTGATGGGGTATGAACGAAATACGCACACACTCACACACACACAGGCACAATGGCAGTATCCCATGCTACGTGTATGCAAATGTATTTGAAGTGTATCTGGAACATGTCTCCAAAAATCGTTACGAATTATATTTCAACTTTTGATGATTTCCACGGAGATTGAAATTTAAATTTTTCGAATATGTAATGTCGATGTGGTATGTCTATGTGTGCATATAAAATGTGAGTAATTGATGTTATCTTTGTGGACTGAATTCATTGAGTCCAAATCAAACATCGTGTCCCATTAACAAAAAGGCTGGCAAAAGCAAGAAATTTTAATTACGTCTTATGTCTAATTCTCAGGAAGTACAATTCAAATTCCTTTTGTTGGGACTATTGAGTTTTCCAAATCATATGCATCAACAGTCATAAAGTCGGAGGGAAATTTACCGTCCCTCAATTTTATGATATGAAAATATAAAATCAATCGCACCAAACCTTATAAAACTTGCCAGATATGTCAGTTATTGGGAGAAATAACAACTCTGTGGTACCTGGTAGGTTAAACTACATTTACTACGCTGAACCCAATGGCGAATGGTACACGCAGAAAAAAAGTATGGTTGGGGTAACAATATTCGAAGAGCACCATACTATTGTTGGTTATATGGTTGTGGCACAACAATATTATGATCATCACAACAATAGTATGGTTCACACACAACCATACTATGATCCCCATAACAATAGTATGGTCCTCACAACAATAGAATCATTCACACACAACTATACTATGATCCCCACAACCATATTATTATTCACATTCAACCATACTATGATCCCCACAACCATATTATGATCCTCATAACCATAGTTTATTTAACGTACAACCAACCATAGTATGATCCTCACAACCATAGTATGACTTACGCACAACCATTCTATGATCGACAAAATTGTTTGTAAATTAAGTAAGTTTATTAAGTAAGTTATGTAACAATTGGAGTGATTTATTAAACAGTAAAAAAATCATTTTTAAAAAGTATTTTAGTAATACTATCGTAAAAATAACATTGTCAAATTAAAAAAAAATAAGTTTTTGCCGGTATGATTGCCGTAATTATGTTATTGTGAACATAAAACCCATGAAAACAATACTTTTGTCCCACTAACCATATTTATATTGTTGCTACAACCATATTTTTATTTTAAAATTTGGCAACAATGCTTTTGTTACATTTCAACAATATTAATATTGCCGCAATTATACTACTGTCAAAATGAAGTTCAAAAAACTATACTATGGTTGCGACGACCATACTTTTACTGCCGAGAACATAGTATTGTTGCCGTGACCATATAGTAACCATATCTTTTCTCTGCGTGTAGGCTCTTAAATAAGGGTTAGCGAGATGAATAATTGTAGTTTCTATAATAACCAGACGAAACTTGGTACACGCAGAGAACAAATATGGTTTCTATATGGTCACGGCAATAATAATATTTGTTTTGCAATATAAGTATGTTCGTCGCAACCATAGTATTGTTTTTTAATTTAATTTTGACAATAGCATGATTACCGCAATATAAATATTGTTTATATGTCACAATAGTATTATTGCCAATTTAAGAAATGGAAATACTTATAGTTGTAGCAACAACATAAATATGGTGGGTGCGACAAGAGTATTGTTGGGTTTTATGTTAACAATAATATGATTACGGCAATCATACTGTATGATTGCAATTTGTCTTCATTTGAAAAATGCTTTTTAGAACAATTTCATTGTTACAAATCAAATGCAATAATAATACGAGTACTCGTACAAACTGCTGTAGCTTTGTTTAACTGAATTATTTTTTATAAAAACGCTTACGTTTTTTAAACAGATTTTTCTACTGTTAAATAAATCACTTCTATTATTTTCAATTTTATGTATTTTTAAATAATTTTCATAATTCAAATCTTTTGTTGATAACTTAACCCAATTCTAATAAATAATTTTGGGGATCATAGTATAATTGTGTGTAATTATCCGATGGTTGTAGGGATCATAATATGGTTGCGTGTCAATCATACAATAGTTGTGAGGATCACACTATGGTTGTACTTCACGTACATACCACTATGCTGTGAGGATTATAATATGGTTGTGGAGATCATAGTATGGTTGAGTGTGAATAATAGTATGGCTGTGGCAATCATCGTATGCTTATGTGTGAATCATACTATTTTTGTGAGGATCATAGTATGGTTGTATTTTAATCTTACTATTGTTGTGAGGATCATAATATTGTTGTGCCACAACCATATACGCAACGATAGTATGACGATCTTGCATCGCAGTGGATCACACTATGGTTGTACGTGAAACATATTATGGTTGTGAGGATCATAATATGGTTGTGGAGATCATATTATGGTTAAATGTGAATCATACGATTTTTGTGAGGATCATAGTATGGTTGTATTTGAATCTAACTATTATTGTGAATATCATAATATTGTTGTACCACAACCATATAATAGTATGATGTTCTTCGAATATTGTTTTCCCAACTATACTTTTTTTCTACGTATTGGTAAGGGGCCTAGGCCTATCTAAAACCTCTGCAGTTCTATGGCCACAACACCCGGTTGCAATGCAACTCTACACCGAATCTAAGCTCTCCTCTCGATTTGTGTTTAAACCACAGCCACCACGATACTCCCCGAAGGGCCGCACATACTAGTCAGGCCAGAACAACAGTTTTGGGGTCTCCTAGCTACCCGTGGTACCAGACTTTAGTCTCCGGTCAGACCTCGTAGCCGAGCTACTAGCAGTTTACCATCCATACTACGCGGGACAGGTTTCCCAAAATTAAAGGCACCGGTCGTGAGATAGTATATAAGTGTCGCGCAAAATAGAAAGGGACCTAAGGTTAAAAACCAGTTTTGTTCAGGAAAGCCATTTTAAAGATTAGGTCCCTTTCTATTTGCGCTTAGAATCGTCGATTTCACTTTCATAAAACGCTCGAATCTCTGGGAGGGAACACTTTTGGGGCATGGGATCGGTCTCATTCGATGATCAGATGTTGTCCACATCAAAAAAAAGTGAAAAGTTGATGAAAAGTTTTGTTCAGGAGAGCCATTTTAAAGATTAGGCCCCTTTCTATTTGCGCTTAGAATCGTCGACTTCACTTTCATAAAACGCGCATATCTCTGGGAGGGAACACTTTTGGGGCATGGGATCGTTCTCATTCGATGCTCAGATGTTGTCCACATCAAAAAAAGAAAAAAAAATTAAAATTGATTTTTTTACCCTTAGGTCCCTTTCTCTATGCGCTGTTAAGGTTTAAAATTATGCTGTACATGGACATGGCTTCCTCACCGCTCAGCGAGAGAGGCCTATCTCTGCCGCTTTCGTTTGGCGATGATGAACGGCAACCATGTTTAAAGGCTAGGCCCAACCAGCCCCCCAACAAGACCCGAGGGCCTGTAATGGCCGATCGACCTATTGCTTTATTATATGCTTCAGATAAACGGACGGACATACATCATTAAATGGCATCACCAGGTGATTATACGTCGATCGGTATACTTAAAGGTGGGTTTGGCTTAAATATTTTTGGTAGCTAGAATTATTTCACATGAAACTAAATTATAATGCCCTCTTCCACAGAGTGGTGTAGGGTTTAAAAAGTGGTAGCAATTTTACTACGATGAGAATCTTCTAAAAACCCGTTGATCCTGGAAATTTAGAGTTTGGAACTATGTTAAAATATTAATAATTTTAAATAAGTAATTTTTAATATTGATTTTTTTTAATTTTATTACGATGAAAATGATTATTCCTGTTTTCGCCTTACCCAATACCTAAGCCACATACAAAACTTCCTTTCCCACATCGTTACTCTGCCTTATCTATCATCATGTTTTTCGGAGAACGTTAGTGCCTGTCATTCGCTTTGTGTTGTTGTACTTTGGTTTGTGTAATTCATGTTTCTTTTGTCTTTACATTGGGACACATTCGAATTTTGATCACTAACCCTCTGAGGTGAGTAGTTTTCATCATTTACTCCTTTGTCGCTATGTCTACAGAAAGGATATAGTCAACTTTAAGACACGCTACAGATCACACATACAGCATATTAAAAATTATAGCAAAAAATTTAATTTGAGTAAATTGGGATTTCGCTTTGAGGCTTTAATTTTGTCCATGTTCGGTTGAAAATGTATTAACATCCAATATGGGACAAAAAAGGCAGAATACCAGCCTGCAGACCTTCAATTGCTTCTAAAGTATACATAATCACGCTCTCATAAGTTTCTACGACGACTAAACGAGTTTTGGTCAAAACTTATCTTCTGCTCCGAAATTGAGATATATCTGATCTCCTTATACTGATCCACCTAACCATGTTTTGACCCCAACATTCTTATTATGACCACACGCAACCATGTAATGATTCCTTTAGTTACTCAAGAATTGGTTATGATTCCCGAAATTCCAAACAACCATGCTATGATCTCACACAACCATATTAAGTTTTGCACAACCCCATTGTAATTTACACACAAAAATTTCATGATCTTCATTTTATAATTCACACACACACAACCATCTTAAGATTTCCACAGCCATGTCATGGCCCTAACAACCCTATTAGTACCACACGTAAACAATGTTATTATCCCTAAAGTTTTTCTAGAATTTAAAAGAACTTTCACTTAGAAAAAATTTATGGTTGGGGTGACAATATTCGAAATTCAGTATACTATAGATGTGGCAACCATATACGAAATGTACAGAGTGATTCATTTACGACTGGACAAATTTCACCAGCGTGATCCTTGGCTCATTTCATGAAATTTTGTGCATCTACGATCATGCCCGAAAATGCAAGGGGTGTGAAATGGCAGCGGTTTAAAAATTTTCGGATCTGGGTCGGAGGGTACAAGGGTAAAACCAGTGGTCGGATTGTTTTTTTCTCTTAAAAGATAGCCCTACCTTTTGCCTTTCCAAAATTACAAACAAAGCCCAGAGGACCTACCGTTCTAAAGTTCTGATTTTTTATCTGAAATGGACATTTTTTTGGAAGCGAAATAACAGCACACATGAAATGGGCCAAGGAATACGCTGGTGAAATTTGTCGTGAATGAATCGCCCTGTTTACTGTTATCATAGAATGATCCAGTACAATAATATGATGACCCCAGTTAACCATACTATGAGCCTTCTCAAATATATTGAAATCTCAACAACCATTTTTGAATTCCAGATAATGATCAACCAGCATATTCCCACATCCATATTACTAGCCTACAACCACATTACGACCCTTAAAATTATTAAAAAAAATTCATTAGAAATTATAGACCGAAAAAGGAAAGTTCGGGGTGACAATATTCTATGAGCACTCTATCATCTGTGGCAACCATATAGTATGATTCAAAGTAACCGAAATACTATCACCATATAATTCCCAACAATAATATGATGATCAATCTCCACCATACTATGGTCACACTCAACCATGTTGGTATTGCACACATGTAAAGATTCCCGAAACCATACTAAGATTCCACTTAACCATACCATGATTCCAAGCTGCACCACATGATTTCACACAAAAATATTATCATATCCCGTAAACATATTACAATTTCCACATTTATATTACGATTCACATGCAACCATCTTTTGTTAACACAATCATACTATGATTCACTATCATGGGACACAATATAAAAACATCATACTATTTTTTTAGTATGGCCCTAAGTAACAATAATATTATTAATGTATAACCATACACAATAATACTATGATCAACCATGTTATACTCTCAGAACTATTTGAAAAGCTTTTACGCTTCAACTAAGCATATTATTATGAGACACAACCATATTATAAATTAACCACCCATATAACAATTCCCACAACCATACTATGTCACACACAATCATAATTTAGTTTTCCCAAGAACACGCAGAGAAAATATATGGTAACTATATGGTCATGGAAACACTTACATGTTCTCTGCCATAAAAGCATTGTTTTTATACCCTCCACCATACAATGGAGGGTATATTAGTTTTGTCATTCTGTCTGTAACACCTTAATATAATCATCGGAGACCCAACAAAGTATATATATTCTTGATCCTCGCTCTATCCATGTTGTCCGGCTGTCCGTCAGTCCGTCTGTTGAAAACAAGATAGAGCCTGCATGAAAACAGCTAGGGAGCACAAACATGTGTAGTTAACCTAGCATGGTTGGTATTGAAAATGGGCTATATAGTTCTACGGGAAGTTGGTGTTGGAGACCCTCAACCGACACTACCTCATAAAAATTAGTTTTTTATTTGGAAATATCCGTCCAGTTTCTTGAGCAAAATCACTGAAATTTTTCAAATAATAATCAGGCGCAATCATCTATGTAAAAATGGTTTAGATTGGGCCACCATTTCTGCTACCTCCCATACAAACGGCCTTATGGGCCTTGAGAAATAATATGACTATAACTCACCACAAACTTGACCTATCGAAATGAAATTTTACACATCAAGATTTCTATATATAACACACTTCTACGCTGAATTCGGTTGAGATCGAAAAAGTCCCCCCACACTAACGGTCTCATGGGCCTTGAAAAATACTATGACAATAACTCACCACACACTTGACCTATCGAGACGAAATTTTCGGCATAAAGATGCATATATAGAACAGACTTTGGCGCTAAATTTGGCTAAGATCGGAAAGGCCCTACTGGTACCTCCCACACAAACGGCTCCATGGGCTTTGAGAAATAATATGACGATAACTCACCACAAGCTTGACCTATCGAAATGAAATTTTGCACATAAATATTTCTATATACGAGGGCGGCTCGGAAAGTTCTTAGCCTATCAATGAAAGAGAATAGTTAGTTTTTCAAAAATATTTTTATTTTTCAATATAATCTCCTGAAACTTCAATACACTTAGTCCAACGCTTATCTAGCAATTCTATCCCTTGATTAAAATTGTTCCTCAAGGTCTTCAAAATAGTGGTTTACAACTGTAATAGCATCATCATTTGAGGTAAAACGCTTGTCAGCAAGGATTTTTTTTTAGATTTGGGAACAGGTAAAAGTCACTGGGAGCTAAATCAGGAGAATAAGGTGGGTGGTCAAGCAACTCGTACTTTAATTCGTTGATTTTAGCCATTGTTAAAACACTCTTGTGCGCTGGTGCGTTGTCTTGATGAAAAATTATTTTTTTGTGTTGTATGCCAGGACGTTTTTCTCGAATTTGTACTTTTAATTGATCTAAAAGGTTGCAATAGTACTCTGAATTTATTGTTTTATCCTTTGAAGTCCCAAAAAACCGTTGCCATAACCTTACCAGCCGATTGAATTGTTTTTGCCTTCTTTGGGGCACTTCCTCCAGCTTCAGTCCATTGTTTGGATTGTTCTTTTGTCTCTGGAGTATATCGGTGGATCCATGTCTCATCAACAGTTATGAAACGACGCTTAAAATCCATTTATTTTGCTGAAAACGATACAAACAAGCTTGAGAAATGTTCATTCTTATGCGTTTTTGGTCGACTGTTAACAAGTCCGGCACCCATCTTGCAGAAAGCTTTTTCATCTGTAGTTCTTCATGCAAAATTAAATGGACTCGATCATTCGAGATGCCCATGATATTAGCTATTTCACGCACTTTTATTCGTCGATCATTTAATGCCATATCATGCACTTTGGCTACATTTTCTGTTGTTGTTGCTGTTTTTGGACGTCCACTACGTGGTTCATCTTCAATGCTTGTACGACCACGTTTAAATTCAGCAACCCAATTTTTTACTGTTGCATATGAAGGAGCACTTTCACCTAACACATTCACCATATCATTATGAATTTCTTGTCCCGATAAACCTTTTTTATGTAAATATTTAATGACACCACGCATTTCTAATTTTTCCATTGTAAAAAATTCGCGGATGCGTCTTTTGTGAACACCTGTTTCTATATGAAGGAGTTGCCAGATCGAAACAAAATTTAACATGTGTTCATAGCAGAGATGGACGTTTTCAAAACACTGTTTACGCCGCGCTTTTTATGCTAGGCTAAGAAGTTTCCAACCCGCCCTCGTAGAACACACTTCCGCACCAAATTTGGTTTTATTTGGGAATCTGGTGGAGGGTATCCAAAGTTTGGCACAGCCAAACTTAACATTTTTTACTTGTTTAAATTTTATTTTGACAATAGTATGATTGCGATAATAATAATATTGCTGAAATTAACAGTAATACTGTTGCCAAATTTAAAAAATGAATATGTGGTTGCAGCAACAGTATAAATATTGTTGGTGAGACAAAAGCATTGTTTTTTTTTGGTTTTATGTCAACAATAATATGATTACGACAATCATACTGTATGATTGTTATTTTTCTTAATTTGAATATGGGTTAAAGATCTACGAGTATGTAATTGTTACGAATCGTAAGCAATTTTAGTACTTTTTATATGTAAATTAAAATTTGTTAAAACAAACTACTTTCGATTTGATTAACTGAAATATTTTTAATAAATGAAAAGAATAAATTATTTTTATTAATGTTTAATAAATCAATACTATTATTTTGAATTTCAAATATTTTTAAATAATTTACTTAATACAAGTCTCTATTTTTAATACATAACCGAATCGTAATCAATAATTTTGGGGATCATACTATGGTTGTAGGGATCATAACATGGTATCGTGTGAATAATACTATGGTTGTGTGGACCATACCATGGTTATGTGTGAAACATACTATAGTTGCAAGGATCCTAATATGATTGTGGGGATTATAGTATTATAGTACTATGGTTTTGTGGATCTTAGTATGGTTGTGTGTGAATCATACTATTCTTGTAAGGAGAATAATATAGTTGTGGGGATCATAGTATGGGGATCATAGTTTGTTGTGAGAATCATAATATTGTTGTGCCACAACCATATACCCAACAATAGTTAGGAGCTCTTCGAGTATTGTTATCCCAATCATACTTTTTTTCATCGTGTATGATTTGACCTTAACGCTGCAGTTAGAAAGCCACTTTTCGATCAGTCTCATGTGGTGGTCGAGTGTTTTAGAATCGAGTACGTGGCAGCATCCTCAGCAAAAATTTATGTGAGTCTAGTAGAACTATCTGGATTATCAGCTGTAAATAAAACATAAAAAAATGAATCGAAAACCCTCCCTAAAGGACTCCTGCCGTCAGGGACAAGATCAGGAGAATAAAACGTCCGCATCTTAATCGAATAGTACGATTTCGAAATGATGATTCCAGAAGGGAATAAATGTTTTTCTAGAAAGATTTTGTAGATCAAGCCCTGGTGCCAAACCTTGTCGAATGCCTCGACAACATCGAAAATCCCTGCACGCTACGAGTATTCGCGTCTTTTAAACGCTTTTATTATTTGGTCCATCAGACAGTTTTCTTGTTCTATTGTGTCGTGGGCCCCACGAAACCTGAACTGGTGTTCTGGTATCATGTTTTTCTATGATCGGAGCGATTTAAGCTTTAATACAAATATTTCATCGTATAATTCATTGACCTATACGAGGAGGGAAAGGCAAAACGTATTGTCCGGGTTTTCAAATCGTTTTTATTAAGGATATTTGAGAGATTTTCATGGATTCAATTTCCATTCAGGCGGGACATATGAATTAGGGATTTTCAAAAAAAGTCGGCAAGTTTGCATAAAATACGTGATGCATAACCTAAAATGCTCGTAAATTCTAATCAGCCATTTCCTCATTTTAAACCACTGTGCCACAGTCTAATGATGCCGTCGTCATCGTGGCGTTGACAAACATTTCAGAAAATTCGTCATGACAATAATAATCAATGCAAACACATGCTCATGCCGCCATCCTTACATATGTACATACGCATGTATGTACGAACACAATCCTTATCTAAAGGAAGCAATCGCATCTCATCGCATCGTATCGTCAATCCTCCAAGGAATTCCATTCTTCTTTCTTTGGCTCTTTCACATGTTTGTGCTTTTCATGCAAATTGTGCGATGACAAAGAAAGGACGAGGAGCTGCAGAGACAAAAAGAAAACCAATTGTTCGTGATACGAATACCCAGAGGGAGTTGTCAGGCGACCGACATTTGTGGGCTTTCGTAGGAGGCAGTGTTAGCGGTGGCAACGCTGTTGATGGCGACATGTTTGGGCGGCTGCCAGCAAAATGGTGACGGTGATGTCCTTATTGCGGTTGGATAGGCCTTTTGCTGTGGGGGTGGGTGGGTGGTGGCATACATTATTTTGTTTCTTTTTTTGCTTTGTAAAACGTTTAAATTATTCTACGAATATCCCAAAGCATTAATAAATCGAAATTTAATTGTAAATTTGTATGTTATTGAATAGCGCTAGGGATTCAGGACTGTCCCAATCAATATGCTACCAGCTTCCGAGTCGAAGGTCAGTAATGATGTTTGAAAAACAACAACAACACAGGTACTGAAATCGTCAAAAAATAACTGGAGTGAGTGTGTCTCTTATAAGATTAGAAAAATTTGATAACTGAGTTGCATGAAGACTTATTGTTACGCTGTGCAATCTTGCGTTATGGGCAGCATTCTTAGCTTTCGTAGCTTTGATGCACTTAACATAGTCCTATAGGTACCGTAAAATATCCTAGCTTTTTCTCCGGCTTCAACCACAATGAGTGCGAAATGGATTCCAATGAGCACTAATATCAAGTACCGGATGAGGGTTCTGTTTTTCGGAGTACCTAAAAAAGAAAGGTAAAGAACAAATTGGTTCTCGTTTGCTATACAGCAATGCCTAGTTGTGTGGTTATGCGTGGCTCTCACTGCAGTTAATCTGATGCGCAATGTTGCCAGACGTCACGACTTTTCGTCATTTCGACGATTTTTTTTAAAATTTTACACAAATGACGGTTGACGATTATAGGGTGGGCGTTTTAACAATTTTTATTTGAATCGATTGTAAACAAAAGTGCTGATAATTTGTCAAAATTTCTGGTTATACGAGTTCTGCTATATATATTTCTGGCCTAATAATGAAACTGCGAATAGTTATCATCAAAAATGGTTTTATTGTTTTTCAAAGTATTCTCCAGCATGATTTATACACTTTTGCATGCGCTCAAACCAATTGTCGAAGCATTTTTCCACTCCGATTGAGACACCTCCTAAACATGGCTTTTGAACGCTTCAACAGCATCTTCTGGCGACGAAAATCGTTGACCACGCCATATTCTTCTTGATGTGCGGGAATAAAAAGAAGTCATTGGGTGCCAAGTCAGGGCTGTATGGCTGATGACCCATCAATTCGACGTTTTGGCCGGTCAAAAGGGCGCCGGTTTGAGCCGATGTGTGAGAGCTCGCATTGTCATGGTGCACAATGATTCGTCTTCTCTTGTTCGTTTTTTCGAATTTCTCCGAGGACTTCAGGCAAGCAAATTGTGGTGTACCACTCAGAATTGACCTCCTACGTGGCTCAAGCGGATCAGTCGCCACATGACCAGTTTTGCCGAAGAAACAGGCGACCATTTGCTTCGAAGTGCTTCTCCACGAACAACTTTGGTTTGATTTGGCTCTTTTTCAAAGACCCATACGGTCGATTGCTGTTTTGTTTCGGGCTCATATGCATAGATCCATAATTCGTCACCTGTGACGATCATATAAAAGTCGTTTGAAGCACCGCTATCGTATTTTTTCAAAATTTCTTTGCACCAATCGACACGTGCCTATTTTAGAGCGATTGTCAAATTGTGCGGGATCCAACGAGAACAAACCTTTTTTACGGCCAGGTGTTCATGCAATATCGAATGTATGCTGGAGGAAAAAAATCCAAAGGATGCCTCTATCTCACGGTATGTCATGTGACAATCTTGCATTATCAGTTCACGGACAACATCAATTTTCTCTGGCACAACGGCCATTATTGGACGACCTTCGTCTTTGAGCGAAAGTTGGCCACAATTGAATTAATTAAACCAGTTTTTACAGTGCTATAGAATGGTGCTTCATCGCCATACACAGATTTAAGTTCATTGATGCACTCTGGTCGTGATAATCTAAGTCGAAAGTTGAGAAAAATGATCGCACAAAAACTTTCGCGAATCAATTCCATTTTTTGCCAAATTGATTTTTTTAAGTCACTGTAAGCAATACAAATGATGGTCGTACGTCAAAACGTTCTGAGTACGTTTATGCCGAAAAATGTCAAAGTTTCCAATGGAAAGATGGCGCCAGGCAACACTTTGTGTTGCCTAGGCCATAAGTGTATATAGCAACCCTCGTATTGGAAAGATTTATCTTTGTCATTTATAAATGGAACATTATCCAATGCGTTTTCGCTTCGCCCAATGGACTGAAGATTGTTTGGCAGATGATGAAGAATTTTACTGTTGTCAGATAAAGCTCATTTTAATCTTGATGGCTATGTCAATAGACAAAACTGCCGCATACGGGGTTAAGAGAACCCTAACGTGACTATTGAGAAGCCAATGCATTCACAACGAGTCACTGTTTGGTGTGGATTTTGGATTGGCGGCATGATTTGGCCATTTTTCTTCGAAAAAGAGCAAGGAGTCGCCGTTACCGTCAACGATGAGCGTTACCGCGCTGCAGTTTATAAAATTACATCTTTTGATTAATGAGCAAAGTTTTTTTTTAAGCTGCACATGTAATTTAAGAAGGCACTTTGAAGTGGACTTTCCCAACGTATCCACTTTTTTCATATTTCACAATAATAGTCGTGTTTTATTTTTCAAGAAACACCGCTTCCAATTGTTGCTTGGAAAATGATCATTCGCCTTTATTTACACACACATACACGCAGAAAAAAAGTATGGTTGGGGTGACAATATTCGAAGAGAATCATACTATTGTTGGGTATATGGCTGTGGCATAACACTATTATGGTCCTCACAACAATAGTATGATTCACACATAACCATTCTATGATCCCCACAACCATAGTATGATTCACCCACAACTATACTATGATCCTCACAACAATAGTATGATTCACACTAAACCATACTATTATCTTCACAACCATATTATGATCCTCACAACCATAGGATGTTTCTCATACAACCATAGTATAATCCTTACAACTATAGCATGATTCACATGCAACCATGATTCACACTCAACCATACTAGTATCTTCACAACCATGTTATGATCCTCACAACAATAGTATTTTTCTCATACAACCATAGTGTAATCTTCACAACCATAGTATGATTCACACGCAACCATGCTATTATCCCTACAACCATAGTATGATTCACTCAACCATACTATGATCCCCAAAATTATTTATTAGGATTGGGTAATGTGGTTATTTAAAAAGAGAGATTTTTATCAAGCAAGTTTATTAAATTGCATTACAATAAGTCAATAGTCAGAATTGTGGTCATGTTTTTATTGGACATTCCATTCAAGAAACAAAAATATATATTCCAACGGCAGTCGCAAATACTTTTAGTTTCCAGCAGGGGTGAATGCTACTTCACCATCCGTAGACCCCAAGAAACGAATGAGATTAAACCATGATTAATGGCTATATACTTAAGTGCAGGCAGATTTTATATAAACGAGAAACAGTTGGTATTAGAGTATGTCACCGAACAAAGTAAACACAATAAAAATCCCTCGAACTAATTTCCGATTGTTGTTTTTTTTTGTATATCAAAAAAACATTCATGTATGCTCTATAAAACCTGCTTTGTTATGTTCGTTTTTGCAACCATACTGTATGATTGCCGTAATCATATTAGTGTTAACGTAAATTTTAAACAACAATACTTTTGTTGCTACAACCATGTTTATATGGTTGCTACAACCATATTTCCTTTTATAAATTTGGCAATAATACTTTTGTTTCATTTCAACAATAGTTATATTGTCGCAGTCATACTGTTGTCAAAATGAAATTCAAAAAACAAAAATATGTTTGCGACGAACATGCTTTTATTGTAGAGAACATACTATTGTTGCGGTGACCATAGTGTAACCATATCTTTTCTTTGTGTGTAGAACTGATATGTTGCCATAGCTCGGATATCAGTGAAAACTATTCTACTGCAACAACCGAGTTTGACGTCAACTGAATTTTGGTAGTCACATGTATTAACTCAATTTTTAGTTCTGATAACTGTAATACCTACCGAATTATAGTTCTACCAACTAAAATGTAATATACTTTTAGTTTGGGCAATAATTATATTCAGTTGAGCCCATCTGCATATACAAACTGGTAACCGAATGTCTGTTAAGGAACCGAAAATGACAAAATATTTCTATTGCAACTACTCTATATACAGCAGATAACGGATATAAGAAGGTCAAGAAATACCACAAGTTTCTTTCTTACATGCGTTTCTCTTTTATTAGCAATTAAAACAGTTATAATGTAACCATTACAATTCAGTGATGATAACGCCGTCAGAAGGGCTGACCATAAGAAAACATCAGCAACACCGTCGTCTTCTGGGTGGTTAAATTTTAAGAGCTGATGTTGAATGTGAACCACACCTAAACGACAGGTTTTTTTTATTTATTTCATTTGATATTTCTCAATTTAAGACTAACTCAATTTGAAGCATGGAAAGATACATAAGCGAGCAACGCGTTAAAGTTATTCAGGCTTATTATGAACATGAAAATCAATTTTCGAAGAAAATCATCTCTAGTGATGAGGCACATTCTCACCTCAGTAGATTCGTCCATAAGCAAAATTGCCGCATTTGGGCGAATGATAATATCCAAGAGTGATTGTCAAAAAAACAATGCGCCCACAAGAAGTGACTGTTTCATCGGGCCGCATTTTTTCCAAAATGAGGCCGGTCAGGCAGTTACTGTAAATGGTGTTAGCCCGAATTGGAAGATATGGATATGGACGATATGTGGTTTCAACAGGACGGTGCCACTTGCCACACAGCTAACGTAACAATGGCTCTTTTGCGCGACAAATTCAATGGCCGTGTTATCCCACGTCGTGGCGATGTTAAGTGGCCGCCAAGACCATGTGATTTGACACCGTTGGACTTCTTTCTTTTGGATTATTTGAAAGAAAAGGTGTACGTCGATAAGCCAGCAACAATTTAAGAGCTAAAGAATGAGATAAATTTGGACCATCAGATGGAGGTGTGCCGCCGAGATCACGGCGGACATTTGGCCGATATTTAGTTTTAATATTAAAACTAAATGACAATAATTTCCTAAATAATTTGTGTTTTATTCAAAATCAACATCGGTCCTTAAAATTTAATCACCCTTTACAACAACATCTGGCACTACATGCAAACGCGACATTATATGGCGTTTATACTACAGTCATTTTTCGTAATTGGCATCATTGGTAATTCAACAATTCAAATAGTTGTCATCTCTACTTTTTATCGGAAAAATCAAAGATGCTGTCAAAATAAAAAAGTAAACATAAACAACAAAGAGAAAAATAAATAAGTTTTTTACTTATTTTTAGAGCTCATAGCCAAATTTAAAAAAGAGTAATTCAATTCTATCGATTTAATAAAAAAGAGGAATTGTAATGTAAATAATCATAATTTTTTTCTTTGAAATACCGAAGCAAAAGCAGCAGTTTAATCAAATTAAGTACGTGTAGTGTAAACAGGGTAATTCGCGTAAGTAATTCAGAGAGCGAAGTAGGAAATTCGCAATGTAGTGTGAACATGGCATTACACTAGTTTAAGGGGGCCGACATGTTGCAGATCGAACAGCTGACATCAACGGCTGTACCATTTGTGTTGGCAACACCGTCACTGCATTGTGATGATACACCATCACTGCATTGTGATTGCACACCATCACTGCATTGCACACTGGGCCAGATTTCAAATTGTGCGGCATAAATTCGCACAATGACACTATAAAACTGTAACTTGACATATCAGATAGTCCCTAAATGTGTGACAAATAGCCCAAAATTTAGACCGATCTGATGACGCATAGCCCTTCCGATTTTTTTTTTTGAGCTGCTCTTTTATTTAATACTATACTCGATATAAGAGGATCCGAGGAATCAATTGCTCTCTGAAACACGTCTGTCATATTGTTCACTCTACTGTTTTGTCTGGCATGCGACCGCCTGTCGCTTTTATACTATTTGTTGCGTGCTTCTGAAGCGTTTTCACCAAGAAAGCCTAATGGTAATAGAGATGATTCTATTATTTGGTAACCGTGTATCAGAACTTTGTGTACAGTTGCCGACATCGGATACCATGGGTACTTAGACATATACAATGAGATAGTTTTCTGGCAATATTCCTGGAACTTATGGGGATTGATTTGTAGTTCGCATGATGTTGCAATTAAGATCGTGTGAAAACATGTCAGTACTTCTAAGTCGAGCTCTAAAATTTCCGCAAATAATTTTACATTGGCAAATGCTCTCCTCGCAGTGTTTCCATCGTTTCTATTTCCGTTACCATTTTGTTTTGGCTTTCTCTCAGTCAATATAGTGCATACGTAGGGCTCCAGCTTTTGTATTTGGTCGTCCAGATCTTTTTTTTCTTTAAGAATATGTTCCTTGGTTTCTTTCACAAACTCTAATTTAAGCAGCCTACAAAATCGTACTGACTGTGGAGTACGATTAAGCCATAAAACCGTTTCAAAATCACCTACTAGTTTTAGTGGTATTACGGTAATTGCAAATATGGACTGATCAAATGATTGTGGGTCGTTCACACTAAATTTCTGTTTGTATGTACTTTGACCAGTAGATCCGTCGAATCCATAATTTGTGATTAGTTTCACATTTGTAATTTTTGGGAACTGCTTGAATATTTCTTCCTGAAAAAGGATAATGCGACAAACAGTATGATCCAACAAGTCCTCAAGAGGGACTTGCGCTACGGTTTCTGTAACAGTAATTCCCTGTGGTCTACAGTTAGATTTTGCTTCCCTCACTTTGTTGTAACTTGGATATTGACTTTTGTTTAACTCCCGAATGTTGTTGTATTGCTGTTATGTGAACGAGTTTTCGAGCAAAAACGCTACAGCCTCATTTGAAGTTAGATGCAACGGTTCAGAACCCGTCCGAGTTTTTTTTAAATTCGGTTCCTTTGATGTTAGAAAAGTATTTCTTAACATTAGTGACGTAGCTGTCTCATTACATTTTTTCGCAGAAATTGCTGCAGCGTGCACAAGAAGTGAAGCATTGTGGTCTTGGTCGTCTGCCAAAGCAGAGGCTAATTTCCTCTTTAGTCGGGTTCCTGCATGGGTGTATCCTACTCGAGGACGCCCTACTCGATTCATAGACGACGTAGTATTCAATGTCAAAATCATGTTTGACGATAGCCACTTTGAATGCTTGGCCTTGAACGTTCTTAAATTTCGGCTGCATTTCGGCAAGTTTTTTTTAATAAACAGATCAAAGCTTTTTACTTTTTTCTCAATATCCTGTTTAATTTCAGGGCTTAAGCTATTTGCATTTAGCTGCTCGAATATCCACCTCGAAATTTCAGACGCTTCCCTATTGTTGTCTATCCAAACATTCAACAGCGTTGCATGACAAAATGCAAACGTATCTGGAAGTAGACAAAGACGAAGAGAATGCGAGCAAAACCGCAAAAAGCCGCAAATGAAATTAAAAACATATTTTTATACGCTCTTTGGGCTTTAATTTTACATAATTACATTTTGGCACAATTTGGCAGAAGGTTAGTTCTACATTCACAGAACACGGGCACGGGGTTGGTTATCTTCTATTTTAGGACATAACAAAACAATACACAAAAATAACATTTGACTCGACAAATAAAAACACTTTTTTTAATTTACACACTCTACATACCTTGATCATTATTTTCCATTCTTAAGAATTAGTTTTAAATCAAACGTAAAAAATGTTCACAGCCACAAATTCAACAAAAAGTTTTGCCTCTTTTATGCCAAAGCAACAGCTGATAAAACATATGACTTTAAGACAACGCCAATGTTTCAGGGTTGCCATAACATCAAAATTTTTGATGATTTCCTAACATCCCAAGTGTATTCTTAAAAAAAAATTATTTAAGTGGAGTTTTGTCTCCACAAAAATTTTGAATTTATGCCGCATAATTTGAAATCTGGCCCAGTGTGCATTGCAATGGTAACACCGTCACTGCCATTTATTATGTCTGCGTTGACTTTAGTTAGTTGTCAACTCGCTTTTTACAAAGACGGCAGCATCTGCCAGAAAAACTTAACAGTATTGTGTGGTTTCGTTGTGTAAACTTAAACAGCTACGGTAGATAACGGATGTAAGGAAGTCAAAAACAAGTAAAAAAGCTTCGGTTGGTTAAATAGACTTGCAAACAGGGTTACCATAAGGATTTCTCAGAAAGGAGGAAATTTCTGCTAAAAAGGGAGGACTTTTATGACATTAACAAAAAGCCATTTAAAGGGGACATATTTAAAAAATTAAAAATAAGATTAATTTTTAAAAATACAAATTTACTTGTGGTCACAAATTCAATATAATTTTGTTTAAAAAAAGGTTAAGTCCCATTTTCATGTGTATTCAGTGCATATTAAGAAAAACAAAACAAATTTGACTATTTAAATAAATCGGTGGCGATGGGTAAAATAACTTTTAAACTCTATACTAATAGTAGTGTTTCAGATAAGGCGTCGATATCTTAGACTGCAAAAACTAAGTTATTCGTCAACAAATATTTTTAATTATGATTATCTCTTTAAAAAATTTCTAAAGTTCTTAAAAATGCAAACTCCTTTGCGTCTGCGGTGTATTGAAGTTCGTATCGAAACTAGCGTATCCCAATTTGGTATTTGCTTGTTGACAGTGTTACAATTTTACATCCTCATGTATAACTCTTTAACCAATTGTATTGTTTCTCTTGTCTTTAGCACTATTGTAGCTATATACGAGGATAAAAAATGTGTAAAACAAACTGAGCCAAAAAATCTGCAAATAGTACTTTAAAATTGCTAAAATTACTATTTTTCTGTATATTTTTACAGTTTCAGCAAAGAAAAAAGTGATTCTGGCTTTAAATTTTCTTGTAAAAGATTTTCTTGTAGTATCAGCCTTAACAGTAAACTTGTTGAATAAGTTCGACTTTCGGTGAATGATAATCTAAGAACGATAGGAAAAACTAAAAAATATTATATATATATATATTATAAAATATTATAATATTATATTTATATTAATAATTTATTATGTTAAAATAAGCTCAAACAATATCATTAGATTTAAAATAAATTAAAAAATCATTAACAGATAGTCCAACCTACAATTGTTTGGTAATAAGAAATGGTAATAAGAAATGCAAAAAATATTGTTGCTTAGGATATTGCTTGACGAGATAAAATTAATACCTTAGAAGTTAAACTTATCATAAGCAGAACTGATTTTCAACTAATTTTTTCTCTCTTTGTAGCTTTTTTAGTCTGACAAGGTTTTATAACTCAAATTCAGTTTCGTTCGGAAAGTGGTCACAATTTCTAAACACCCACTTCATGTGGATTACAAAATTTCTCTTTAGCTCCATTTACATTATTTGGCTTCAACGAAAAAAACACACCCATTGTTGTTTCAGCATAGGTTTCAACAAGCGATTTACCATCATTTGTAAGTGCATTTTTAATTTACGCGTTTTTATTTGTTCAATACTGGTTTCTGTTTGTTTTGCGTACCAGATGGACACGACATCCTTTGTTGCGTTATCAGTTGAACCTGTTTTGGTTAATTTCATCCAAGGAAAAGATAAACAGAAAAAAAAGAAAATTATGAAAAGCAAAGAAAACAGCTTTGAAACACGCTTTCGTGCGCGAAGCTATACGTTTAAGGCATTCAAACTAATATAAACTGTAACAATTTTCTTGATACGACCGCAAATGAAGTAGTGAACAGGTCTGTAGTAGACTAACAGAAAGTAGCTCCACAACTTCATTGGCATATAAAAGTAGATTTAGTTATGGTACCCATAAACTTATATCAGTGGATGAACCAATTTTAACCATTTTTATGCTCATCCGCAAGACCCTCACAATAGTTGTGTTCTTTTTAAATTACTTAACTAGCATTTTAGCATGAAAATTACTTGGAAAGCAAGCAAGTTGGCCTCAAATCGCTAAACAAACGATATGGAATATATAAGAAGTAAGATAACTTCATGTTGTTACAAAAAATTAAACATGACACACCCTGCTTTATATAAACATGTGTTTTTTATATATACAAAACACTAAGAGGTCTCATCGACGAGTCCGTATAGGTGTATCTGCTCGGGATGGGATAAGTAAAACTATAAATCAACTTATGTTAGTTTAAAAAAATTTTACACATTATTACTAAGAATAAGTCTTGTAATTAGTTGATTTTTTATATCTCATTAATTAGTTGATATAAAGTTTTTTTTGCCCGATTTTGACGAATTCGCCGAAGAACCCCATTGTTATTTAATTTTCTTGGTGTATACAAAGAGAAACAGTATTGCCATAAAACACTTAATTGTATTCAATGTTGCCAGATTACCATATTACAAACTAACGAGGTAACTTATAGAGTAGACAAACGTCAGAGTTAATTTGCAGTAATAATTCACTAATGCAAATTAAAATTAAATGGTGACAGACGACACTATCTGCATTAAGGTAACTTTGATTATAAACCACTGTTTTCCAACTATTTTTTGCTAATTATCCCGATATAAAATGGATTACCTACTATAAATCTGAGCGTGTTGCTACAAGTTGGGATTGCTCTGAAATAAGAGCGAGGCAATTGTGAAAATTTGTAAGCATACTATTTTCATGGAGGATATAATTCATATAGAGAACTTTTTTAAAGGACCGCAGTACAGCGGTCATTTGTGATAAATTGTGACAGTGTTGCCAGACTGTAATATTTTAATGCAGTATAGATTCAATTTTGTTTTGTACGTTTACGTCAGAGTTAGCAGTTTGGGAGGAGATAATGCAAGATTTAATGTGCTGCTAATGCACCTTAACGCTGTGGTCCCATTCACACTAGGTAATATTACTTGCGCCAATTTTTATGATTCCCTTTGGAAATTGCCTCTAGAGTTAACACAAGGCAATTCGGTTACGCAATTTTTGTTTTCATTATTGCCTTATCTGATATTCTGTGATTTTTTTGTTCTGATTTTTGTGTGGAAAAGTACATTAGAAAATAATAAAGTTAATTTTTTTTAATTCTTTATTATTGCATTTATTATAAAAGTTAACACAATTTTAAAATAATCTTCACCCAAATACGAAAGACAAAAAAGGAATTGCCAGAAAGAGCAATTCCTTCAAACTGAGAGTTGCGGGAAGTAATATTGCCTATAGTGAATGGAGACTTCAGTTTAGTTTTGCTTTCGACAATTGTTTTGAATAGTATGACTGTATTGTTCTGATAATTTAAATATAGAGTGATCCATCTAAAGGTATTTTACGCGTGAGTTGCGTTAAACTTTATTTTTTTCCTTTCAGTATTGGTTGCCATTTTATCATAGAAAGGCTAACGCCACAACAACGTCTCCAAATTGTGCAACTGAATTATGAAAATGATTTATTCAGTGATGAGGCTGCTTTCTGGCTCAACGTTAATATATAAAATATCCGCATTTGGGCTGAAACGCAACCAGAAGAGGTTCAAGAGCTGTCATTATACCAATTTTGGTGCAGTAAATGGGCTGGTGGAATCATCGGTCCATATTTTATAAAAAATGATGATGGCCGGAACGTAACCGTGAATGGTGCTCGCTACCGCGCCTTTATATCGGACTTTTTGCTACCTGAAATTGAAGCCCTTAATCTTGACGGTATTTGGTTTCAATAGAACGATGCCACTTGTCATACAGCTGCTCTAACAATGGATTTATTGAGAGGTCATTTCAAAGAGCAGCTAATTTCACGTATTTGACCGGTGAGTTGACCGCCTAGATCGTGTGATATCACGAGTTTGTACTTTTTTCTTTGGGGCCACGTAAAGTCTAAAGTCTACACAAACCAGCTGAGATTCAGGTTTCGAAGCCAACATTATGCGTGTCATGAACGCCATACCGGTCGAAATGCTCGAACGAGTCATCCAAAATTGGACCTTCCGTGTGGACACGCTGAGACTTAGTCGCGGTTAACATTTGAAGGATATTATATATAAAAAATAAATGGCATAAAATGTCCTTTCGAATGAAAAACAAAGATTCCACACTTGATTTGAATTTTTGTTTTGAAAAAAATACCTCTAGACTGATCACCCGATACATGAATTTAAGCCGAATAATAATTTTAGAAGTTAGAAGTATATAAATTGACCGGAACGGGCTGCTCAAAGGCTTGCACTTGGTTTAGAGATTATTCTTAAAGTATATATTAAATTAGAAATTTCAGATTATCTCCTCATTATGATTGATTAATTCTGGAGATTTCTCAAACAACTGCCAAGCAGACAGCGATATTGCAGATAATGATTTTTATTGTATACCTGGGCATACTCGCAAAGTCGCCAGTAAGGATCACTTAAGACAAAGTGATTTTGTAACACTTACTGCCAAAATTGACATGCGTTTAAGGCAACTTTTACCTAAGAATATTAGTCCTGAATTCACCCTATTGTGATTGAATAAATACCAAAAATACATAAGTTAATGTCAAACTGACAGCAAAAGTTCGACATGGCCGACTGGGTTCGCGATTGTTATGGAAGAAATGCTCCCTAGGGGCGCGTTTGATTTTCTTACTCATATTTTGAATCCTTAACCATTTATTTTTCGCTCAAGTACCAACACTTGTAAAAAAGACATGTCTATAGACGACTCCATAGAGGCGCACCCTTGATTTTTGTTACTCATATTTCGAATCCTTAAGCATTTATATTTGGTTTAAGTTCCAACGCTTATAAGAGTAGGCACGGCTAATTTTAAGACCCTCAAGTCCAACTATTGAGATTTGAGGCGCCCCTACAGAAGCGCCCTTGTTTATTTGACATCCTTTAGTAACTCTTTTCTGTTTAAGTACCACACGTATACGAAAGTAGGCAGGCTAATTTTCTATGCCCCCTGGACCCGAGCTGCGTTATTAATTGTTTTCCCCTAAATACCCGCCCAATTCTGGTAGGTGAGGCATCCCATAAACTTCACTTTTGTCTGATTCGCAAGCAAAATGAGCGAGTATATCTTGCTGTGAATGAAAAATTATTTGAAACAAGTAAAAAAGCTTTAGTCGGTCGATCGACTTACATATATCGGGAGATCCATCCAGAAATATTTTTTCAAAATACAAAAATTTAAATCAAGTGTGGAATCTTTAGTGTTTATTCGAATGGACATTTTATGCCATTTAATTTGTGAATATAATTTCCTTCAAAGTATGGCCACAACAACGCCCCAGGGTGTTCATTCTAAGGGTCCAATTTTGAATAAATCATTCGAGCATTTCGACCGGTATGGCGGTAATGTTGGCTTCCAAAACCTGAATCGAAGCTAGTTTGTCAGCATCGACTTTGGAATTTACCTAGCCTCAAAGAAAAAAGTCTAAAGGTGTGATATCACACGAACTAGACGGCCAATTCACCGGCCCAAAACGTGAAATTAGCTGCTCTACGAAATGACCTCTTAATAGATGCATTGATTGAGCAGCTGTCTTGTTGAAACCAAATGTCGACAAGATTACAAAGAGTCCGATATCATGGCGCGAGAGCGAGCACCATTCACGGTTACGTTACGGCCATCATCTTTTTGGAAAAATATGGACCGATGATTCTACTAGGCCATAAACTGCACCAAACCGTGCTTTTCTCTGGGTATAATGACAAAATTGTCCAAACGTGGCAATTTTGTTTATTGACGTTGCTGTTGAGCCAGAAATGGGCCTCATCACTGAAGAAACTTTTGGCCGAATCCTGTTTCGTCCATTCCCATTATAATTATAAGTACAGTTGCACAATTAGGAGACGATGTTGCGGTGTAAGTCTTTCCATGATGGAAAGTCAAACAGTACTGAAAAAAAATAAAAAAAAGTTTAATACAACTCACGCGTAATCTATGAAAAACCACTACTGAAAAAATACCTCTAGATGGATCCCCTATATATACCCTCTCCCATCTATGGATTTTACATTTTCCTACGTTCCGTCCCCCATTACCTGAAGAGTACCGATTTTATTGAAATTAAGTTTACGGTCGTCTGTGTGGGAGCTACTACTTATAGAATTAGGCGTGGCAGAGGCTCCATTAATCCTTTTACAACTTCAAACTTCGTCATCTAACTACAAATTTTCAGCAGAATCGTATGAATAGCCTAAACATTTGTATGCAAATACCAAAAATGGGCGGAAGTTTATTTGTACTAGAGGTACCAGAAAGGGGCGTGTCATCCATTATTTTCGTTGACGTTAATAAAGCCGTTTTAAAAACATTATGAAGTTTGCAATATAAGCGAATTTTATACACTAGGAGATAAGTTATCAGGGTTGTAATCAACACTTAGACAGGGTCATTTCTGTTGGAGGTACCGAAAGGGGTGTGGCTAGGAATTTAATAATTTGTCACCAATTTAGTCTTATAACTCTGTTCTTAAATATTGATTATGAGTTAGATCGTATGAAAGGCACTTAAGCAGAATCGTAAGAATAGTGTAAAAAGCAAATATCAAAAGCAGACGGAAGGTCATTTGTACTTGAGGTACCAGAAAGGGGCGTGTCATCCATTATTTTCGTTGACGTTAATAAAGCCGTTTTTAAAACATTATGAAGTTTGCAATATAAGCGAATTTTATACACTAGGAGATAAGTTATCTGGGTTGTAATCAACACTGAGACAGGGTCATTTCTGTTGGAGGTACCGAAAGGGGTGTGGCTAGGAATTTAATAATTTGTCACCAATTTAGTCTTATAACTCTGTTCTTAAGTATTTATTATAAGTTAGATCGTATGAAAGGCACTTAAGCAGAATCGTAAGAATAGTGTTAAATGCAAATATTGCATTTGTACTTGAGGTACCAGAATGGGGCGTGGCATCCACTTTTTTCGTAGGCGTAAAAACCCGTTATAAAACCATTATGAAGTTCACAATATAAGCGAGACAAGTCATGTGGATTCTAATCTATACTGGGTTCTAATCATTTGTGTTGGAGGTACCAAAAGGAGCGTTGTTAGGACTTCAATAATTTGTCACCAAGTTAACATTACTCCTCCTTACTTCAATATTGATTTTAAGTTAGATCGTGCAAATTGTATTAAAGATATTACAAAAATACCAAAAGTGGCCGAAATGGTACATTTGTGGGAGGTAACAAAAGGGATGTTACAAATACAGCCCATATTCTATATCATAGGCAGTCTTAAAAAAATATCACGACATGCAAAATTAATAATGATTGGAAGCTCCTTTCGAGAGTTATAATACGAACCAGCAGCACACAGGGACAAGGCCCAAGTGACTGAAATCGTCATAAAACGGATTTGGTCAAAACGTATGCAGGGTCTAAATAGCTTTTTTCGATGCATTACACATTTTGTCCGTACCAAATGATATGTACCCTCTTATCCAGTATGGTAAGGGTCATGGTTAAGTTATAGAAGGTAGTCATATGCCCAACAACAAATATTCAGATGCAACACTGCGAATTTTGATTGTCAAACTCAGATGGCATACTTCTTAAATTCGTATGTCATTTGTAGAAAAAAAAACAATAAATAACAAATATTGAAAGGTGACAACACGATTTGGGAGTATCGATAGTGACATGGAGCGCCATCCTGCTTAAACCTGAGTTCGTCCATGTCTTTAATTTTAGTAAAGTTGGAGACATTGGCTCAGTAACGCGATCGGCGATGAGTCCATGTGCTTGCATTGAGCTTCACAATCTGCTGCCACATTCTCGACTGAGCGCACTGTACGACGACGGACGCCATGAGTGTTGTCCACTAGCAAGCATGAACTTTTTCACAAACTTGCGTACAGCAAGTGCGGCGGGCTCTACATTTCGGCCGAAGCTACATTTAAAACACTTTCAATCCGGGCTACAAACCTGGGCTTTAATCTAGTTTAGTAACAACTCTCGCGTGGACACCAAATATGCACCAAATAGGCGGTCTCCCATAGTTTCCGAAATATGGGCCTCGAAAGTTCAGACGTATAATTCAGATATTAAGCCATATCTGTGAAACTTTTCCTTTATTATTAAATAATATGGGTATCGTTGGAAAGCTTAGTACAACGCCAATCCAGTGATACATACATATATTCGTTCTGTTAACCCATTAAGAAGCTGTAGCAACATTTTTATGTTTCACGACCTTTTACTAAAAATGCCTTATAACTGGAAAATGCTTATTTTTAAGTATGTATTAATCAATCTAGTTTTATAGCTAACATATTAAACTTTCATTAAACGCATTTTTTGGCGTTTTAACCCTTTTGAAACAGGAGATAAAGCTCTTTATTAAAAAAAAAATGAAAAATGATTTGAAAAAAATCGCGCGATTTTTTTTCGCCACCGGCGCAATTTCCGGCTTATATCACTCTTATTTCAATATTTTATTTCAGTGATCATGCATTTCTTAATGATTTTTATGTATCTCTTACCTTCAAATCCATCCATCAGCAACTTTTTCTAGTGTTACAAGCCTCAGATGATGGCATTTTGGGCAGAAATATTTCCCCTCTTTTGGTAATAAGCCTCAGTCCCTAAATATATTTATTGTTCGAGTGGGGCCATCCCTGCTGACTTCATCGCTGAACAATTTTCGCAATTCCCTACGGTTTTTTACATTCATTTTACTACACTTTACGTTTCTAACGAGTTTTCTAGAATGAAAATTTTCGCCGTTATTAAAAGAAATGGTGCCACAGCGTGTAATTTCATCTACAAATGTTACCATATTGTTAGAAAATGGCAAGACTGATAATTCCATATCGAAAAAAGATCTTTGTAAATTTGTTGTGAAAATTTTGTCCAAATTTTGAGCAAAAACTGAAACCAAAATGACAATATCTGCGGCATTTAAATGTCTTTGTAAATTTGTTGTGAAAAATTTGTCCAAATTTTGAACAAAAGCTGAAACCAAAATGACAATATCTGCGGCATTTAAAGGTCTTTGTAAATTTGTTGTGAAAAATTTGTCCAAATTTTGAGCAAAAACTGAAACCAAAATGACAATATCTCCGGCATTTAAAGGTTTAAATTCCAAATCAAAGTACCCAATAAGAGCTTAAAGTGTTGGCAACAAACTATTAGGAAGAAATTATTACCTTTAAACAGGCAATTTTCCGAGTTTGCCCAAAATGCCCAGCCCACAATGGGTTAAATGATTTATAAAATGTATATACCGTTTGAAAGGTATTGTCATAATACCTTTCATACGGCGATAAAAATATCGCCTATGTCAGATGCAAAATGTCGCACATATCTACAGTTGTAGGTCCGAAATTGAGGGTCCCATAACTCGGAAAATATAGGATGCCGCCGACTTTTTTTTGTTAAACTTATTCGTTTTTAAAGCCCTACAGGGCAATATTTTTTTGTTATTTTGAGAACTGTTACTAACTAGATTTGTTCCCAAACTTGACACCACTTTATGCTTTTTTAAGTTTGTTTCTCTTTAATTTTTGCCTTTTGTTTCATCTTTATTTTCAAGTTGAATTTCAACACAATAAATTTCGTTTTTAATTCGCTGAACTGCCAATAAGGATGTGAACAAACAAAACAAATTTCAACAATGAGCGGCATTCAAAACTCTGTCATAACAACCCTAAATGAAAACATTGTAATCAGCTGTTCGCATGACTTTACCTTCTATAATGGTACCATGGGCGAGTCTATGTATAATCAACCTTGTTTATGTATTTAACTGAACATACTCCAACAATGTAGGCAGTGTTGCATTCTACACCACCAAACGTTTACCAACATTGTTTGTCATCTGTTCCCGCTGAATAGTAGCGCTTGCTAAGAAGAAGCATTTATTTTGACATTACATAGTTTTATTGCGTGCGCTTTATTTTCGTGTTCGCAAACAAATTTAATTTAAAAATCTCGCATTCTTTGCAAAATGTCGGCACATTCATTTCCGAAAATCGATCAAAAAGAATATCTCAAGCGATATTTATCGGGAGACAAGGGCAAGAAGAAGAAAAAGGACAAGAAACATAAGCGGCCCAAAGATGTAAAAGTGAAAATTATCGACGATGACCTGCATGATACAGACAGCGGTGTGAAAATTGATGAGGAACTCCTCCTTACTGGAGAGGATGCACCTCAAATTGTTGGCGAATACACAGAGGATATACACAATGCCGTGAAGAACATACCAAAGTGGAAAAGTATTGTGATCAAAGATGAGGATGAGGACGACGATGATGGCACCAAGGGCACATATGCCGCACCGCAATTGAAAGAAGAAGATTTGTGGGGCCGCAAAGCTTCAGAGATTAAAATAAAACAAGAGCGGTCGCCGGACAATTCGCCGCCCCGGAAAAAGGAAAAGAAAAAAAGGTCGAAACGCAGTCCAAGTGTATCACCTCCATCGAGGCGACAAAGCAAGTCTCCAACGTCCCATAAACTAAGAAATTCAGATAATTCACCACCGCGGCGCCACAGAAATGTATCTCCCGGTCTGTCACCTCCTAAAAAGAGTCGCAGTAGACGATCTCCAGATCAGTCGCCACCAAGAAACGCCAGGGACACCAACCGACGACGTTCACGATCTCCCGGGCGAAAACTGTCGCCTAACCAATTTTCGCCTCGCAGAAAAAATAATAAAAATCAGATATCTCCACGAAGAAGAAGAAATTCCGATGAGTCGCCGCCAAGAAAAGGACGAAAATCGCCAGACCAGTCACCGCCACGACGAAGGCGAGATTCCGACCAATCGCCAGCAAGAAATAGTAAGAGTTACTATAACAAAGAAAGAAGGAAAGACCTGACACCACCTCGACGAAGACGAAATTCTTATCAGTCTTCTCCATGTCGTCGAGGAGATTCCGATCAATCGCCACCGAGAAATGGCAGAAAATCACCTGGTCCATCATCACCACGACGGCGGCGAGATTCCGATCAATCCCCACCCAGAAAAGGCAGGAAATCACCAGAACCACCCCGCCGACGACGAGATTCTGATCAATCACCACCCAGAAAAGGCAGAAAATCACCAGAACCACCACGCCGACGACGAGATTCCGATCAATCACCACCTAGAAAAGGAAGAAAATCACCAGATCTGTCACCACCACGTCGACGGCGAGACTCCGACCAATCTCCTCCCAGAAAAGGAAGAAAATCACCAAAACGAGAACAACGTAGAGACTCACCAGTGGCACGTTCCATTAAGAGAGAAAAGACATCCATGGACTTGTCCCCACCACGACAGCGCAAAGCTACAAAAGAATCACCCCCGCCACAAAGAAAGTCACGGTGGGAGAAAGACGAATCCCGCCACAGTACTTCACCTCCGCCCACACACAAACCGAAAGTCACTAAAACTCTAGACGGCAAAAAGGCCGGTCTTCAAAATGCTCAAGCTTTAAAGAGCGAAACCATGGAACGACGTAAGCAAGAGGATCTGTTGTTTGAGAAAATGTCTACCGACCTTTCGGGTCGTGATGCCGAAATTCGCGTTCGCAGCACCGGTAGAAAGGGACGACGAGCTCGAGAGGCTCGCGAAGAAGATCCCGAAGAAAGAAGACTCAAGGAGGAGCGCGGACAAAAGCGTAAAGAACATTACGAGCGTTTGGGCAAAGGTCTTAAGCAAATCGAAGATTATAAAAATCGCCAAGCCGAAATCGAGTACGAAGCAAGCAAACCCTTGGCCCGTCACGCGAACGACGAGGATCTCGAACGTTTTCTTAAAGAACAGGAACGTGCCGAAGATCCTATGCTGCAGTATATGCGCCAAAAGCGAAAAGAAAAAGAGAAACTTTCGAATGAACCGAAAAAGCCAGTCTACGAGGGACCATATCCCGAAAACCGTTTCGCCATACGTCCCGGCTACAGATGGGATGGCGTTGATCGTTCGAATGGCTACGAAAAGAAATGGTTCGACAAGCAAAACGAGAGAAAGGCCAGACAGGATGAAGCCTATCAGTACAGCGTGGAGGATATGTAGTGCACGTATGGACGTGGACGTATGCAATTTTTTTTCTTTGTTTATATTTTTCTTTTATGCAACACATCGCGTAAGTTTTTGTAAAATAAAAAGTATGTTTGTAAAGATGTTTGATGGCATATACTAATTCGTTTCTATTTTCTTAGGTTAAGATGGAACAAGTCGGGCCATGTCGTCCAATTCATTGTTTGGTAATGGTTTTATAATTTGAATAGCCAAAACTTCAACGCTGAGGAGTTTTTATATCCCTATACCAGCAAATTCTTTTTTTCTGAATATGGCCCTAAAGCTGGAACTGTTTCAAGTCAATTCAATTGAAAATGAAAGGTCCCGCCTAATATAGCGGCCATGCTTCGTTACCTAGTCGGACAACTTTTCCGCAATGAACTCCACCTCATAAGTAAGCTGTTGTTATACCTTCACCCTACTGGGTAAGAGTTCTGCATCATTTGGCACGGACAAAAAGTGTAAGGCATCGAAAAAAACGGTATAGACGCTACATATGTCTTGACCAATTACGTTTCATAACATTTTATGTCGTTTGGACATGTTCGTCTGTTGGCTGGTTCGCACGCTTACTTTTGAAAGGATTTACAAGTCTTTTGACTTGAAATTAGGGCATATTGCTACGCAGCCTTCTTGTACCTCCTACTCTAATAGACCACTGTGACCTGTTTTTTAACTATAAGGAAAACTATGTGACAACAATTGGATACCTAGTACGTCTCCCACACAGTAGACCCTGTTCCGGTTTAAACTCCTATATAACTTGTCACCTAACGCATGTGCAGCGTAACATTTTTATAACAGCTTTGTACAGAAAAAAATTTTCATATAAAACAAATGTTTGCACGCCTTTTTGGTACCTCCCTTATAGTTCTATAGAACTACTAGCTAGACCTGGCCCATGTTGCTGTTTCGTAAAACTAAAATAACGAATTTATTTATGGATTCATTGATAGTCATTGTGATTACATGTTGAACCTGTGACTGTACCATAAATTGGAACGAAAGGACGGCTGGAATCAGACCATACACGACATAAAACATTATAGTAAAAGTATATAACTGGTTTGTTGCGAAAATCGGGTGCGGTTAAAGCTGGTTGGAGTCTTCATTTTATATATTATACCTTCAAATTCGATAATTTTTTGTTGGTTCATCGGTGTAAACCAATTCAATGGAAGTTTGAGCTGTGAGAGCTTGCGTTCAGCTTATGTAGCGGCATCTTTAAGAATCAATCACATTACCAATGTAATAAAGTACATTTTGTCTGCTCCCTCAAGGGACCTAATCAACGACGGTGTTGGTTCAATCATAGTTTTTCAAAGCCATTGATCGCACTGCTGTCATCGTCCCAACTCACGATTAAATGCACCGTGCATGGGAAGCAAAACTTCTCTATCGATATCAACAACTTATTGTCGAACTCAAGTTAGGCTTCTATTAATCCACTTCGATTTTTATTTTTTTCTTTGCAATCCCGTACAAATTATAGTAATTTTTAAAATATTCACATTTTTTTTTAAACACACTTTGTTTTTGTGCAAAATGCAAATCAATAGATCTTTTAATCCGTTTTGCATTGGCTTTTCCTTAAGCCAGCCAGCACAGATATTTACCTCGAAACTCATAAATGCTTTTTCCCTTCTCAAAAATTTTTTTAATGAAACTTGCACTTTTACAATACATCTTTTATATCTCAGCCTAAAAACCTATTGTTATCCAAACACTGCCTTTATAAGGATATATCCCGTGATATGTAAAAAAGTTATTCTGTGTCGTCAACATTGGCAAAAATCCATCTTTACTTAGCGCCTATAACCCATTTTTTCCTTGCTGACATTTCAATTAATCAAAATCCCAATTTCCTATTCCATAATTAGTAGCAAATTGTGCCCTTGCTTGAAACCCCATTTTATTTACGCCTCTCAGCCCACGATCAAGAAATTCGTTTAGCACTTATTTTTTTAGACATTCTGATAAATCTGTGTCTCAAACTTTGGTAAGGCGCAATTATTGACGATTCCCCGGGCCCGGATGGTATTTCGGCACTTGTCCTATAAAAGTGCTCTTTGACGCTAGTCCGTCCATTACGTAACCTTGCCTACCGTGCTAGGGTCTTCCCAGCGTGTTGGAAGGTTGCGAACGTCCAGCCGATCCCTAAAAAGGGGAAGCCAATAATCCTGCGAATTATCGGCCGATTGTGATTTGCTCTCCATCTGCGCTCTGCAAGGTAATGGAAAGCATGGGTAACCACTATCTTGTGAGGTATCTAGAGTCTAACGACCTGCATAATGATCGACAGTATGGCTTCCGTAGAAATTGCTCTACGGATGACCTGATGACTTTCTTGTCGGAGCGTTGGAGTCGGTCTGTGTACCAGTTAGGCGAGAGTTAGGTTGTGGCTCTGTATATCTCCAAGGCCTTTGATAGAGTCTGGCACGGTGCACTCATATCAAAGCTGATCGCTTTTGGTGTCGGTAATACGTTTGCTCGGTTTATATCGAGCTTTCTTAGAGATCGCACTATTAGAGTTGTTGTAGATGGGTTCTCATCCAACACACAAAGGCTGGCCGCAGGTGTACCACAGGGCTCTGTCCTTTCTCCCTCTTTATTTCTTTTTTTCATTGACGATCTATTGGGTCAGACCGTGAATCCAATCTCTTTCGCAGATGATAGTAACCTCTGTCATTCATATTCATTCGACCGTAGGCCGAGCCTTCAAGATATTGAAGACAAAAGGCGAATTATGGATGAGACACTTGGCCGTGATCTACTGGCCATTTCCGAATGGGGTCGAGTGAATAGAGTAGATTTTAATGCACGTAAGACACAGTGCTGCTTGTTGTCTCACAAGCGATTCGCTGACCCAACAATATCGTCAATTTCTCTCGATGGTACGGATATTGAACAATCAGAAGCTCTCGATGTTCTGGGCATGAAAATACAATGTGACGCTCGTTGGGCGAGACATGTATTCGAAGTGTCGAAAGAAGCACTCAAGTCCATAGGCTTTTTAAAGCGGTGCAAGAAATATTTCACTCCTTCTGATCTTTTCAATATCTATACAACTTACATCAGGCCAAAGATGGAATACAACTCCGATATATGGACAGGTGCTCCAAAATCATCCTTGGAGCTACTTGACCGTGTTCAAAGGAGAGCGATGGTGCTGATAGGTGACAGTAGGGTATCCAACTCTATTGTTTTCCTTGAGCATCGTCGATTTATATCTAGCTTTCTTAGAGATCTCACTATAAGACTCCACGAACATACGTCGATTTTTTTCTGACATGAGGATGATTGGCAGGAATACGCGACTTTCCAGGAATTTACACCCATTTGTTAACGATTGGGGGAATTCGATCGAATTCGTTTTTTACCCGTACTTGTCCGTATGTGAAATCGACTTCCAACGAATGTATTTCCCACCAAGTACGACATCCAGAAACTCAAGACAAATGTCAATGAACATTACTCCCTCTTTCCCCCCTGAACTCCCTTACTATACAGTCACCAACGCATGGCACTGCATAATAGGGGACACGCCCTGAAAAAACTTCCCCTAGACAAAGATAACATATTGTCCAGGATTAGTGTTAATCATACATTTAATAGTGCATTTTGATTTATTGAGATAAGTAAAAATGGTGTCACAATATTTTATTCTAAGCCACGCCCCTCCCGCTCAAATGATGATGTTCCAATGCAGATCCAGAACCCACATAACCTGTCACCTAGTAAATTAAACTCGCTTAAATTGTGAACTTCATAATATTTTTAATATTTTTAAAACGGCTTTATACGCTCTTACGAAAAGAGTAGTTCACACATTAATTCTGGACCCTACCGCGCAAATGCACCATTCGGCCTACTTTTGACACTCGCAAAATAATTTTAATACTATTCTTGTGATTAAGATAAAAATTAGTATTTACAAAGTCTTTTAAAACTTAAACAAGTTGAAGAAAAGTTAGAGCCCTAGCCACGCCCTTTGTGTACCTCCTACACAAATAACTTTTTTCCCCTAATGCATGAACTTCGCTTGAATTCTTGTATCCTGCAATATGCTTAATATACTCGTATCTTGAAACACAAAGGCATTGAGAGCTTGAAAATCGTTCGTAGAGCTAGAAAAAAACCAAGTTAGTTATTAGAAGAACTAAAAGGGAAACTCTTGTTGCTATTTTTGTCGGTAACAGTAATTCTAAGACGTTATGGAATTGCCTTTGGACCAAGGTTTGGCTAAGGAATAGGCAACGATGACGTCGCTTAGTTGAACACATTATTTATTACAAATTCAAAAAACGTCAAGCCCAAACTCTCCTAATGATTAAAGGCTTCACATCCTGTCCAAAGTTGTGGAAAATATTCTTAAGCCGCAGTTGTTGAGAGTAAATCGCTACTGGATGATTGCCAATGTGTTGAGCCTTATTGACTCAATAAAGAGGAATACTCATGATCAAAAAATGTTTATGGTTTTGTCATTGGCATTTTGAATAACCAAATTTGCCGACAATGTCTGATATCAGACAATTCTGAACAATATCTGAACTCTATCGAGGATTCTTGCCGAAATCGTTACGAATTCTGTTCGAAATGTTTAAGGATTTTTTATTTATTGTGTAACGAAATATCTGAACGAATTCGGACCGAATTCTGTTAGACTTGTCTGTGGGATTTTTATTAATTTTTCTTAACGAATTCAGAACAGTTTATCTGAGGTAGTCTATTCCTTAAAAATATTTCTTATTTGCTTCATATTTTGCAGTTATTGTTGTTGTGTTCAGACATGTCGGAACTAATTCAGAACGAATTATTAACTGTTTGGCTGAGGTAATTTTTTATTTCAAATTCTTTATTTATCAGAATTTACCAAGACATTAGTCCAGATTTCGTTTAGAATTCGGTTCGAAATGTCGGCAAAAACATCAGAATTTAATAATGCCAGAATTCTTACCGAAGTCGAATTCGATCCAAGAAATCAAAATTTCCTTTCGAATTTCCCAAGACTACAGTTCAGAAATCGGTCAGAAATCGGTTCCAAATGTCGGCAAATACCTCAGAATTCTCTCAGAGAAGTAGTTCAGAATTCGTGTCTCATATGTTTTTCGTTACGAACTCGATAAGAATTCGGATCCGAAATCGGAAAATTTTGCCGATTGTCGTACAGAATTCTGACCGAATTCTACTTGGTAGGGGCATAAATGCTGTACACACGTTTAATGCTGTAAAATAACAAGTACTGAATGTTTTTGGACCAAATATTTTTTTGATGTATATTGCATCCAAAAAGAATCTACTTATTCAAAATGTCCGCCTTTTGCCGCACTGGCCAATCGTCAATAGCTGCACGAACGTCGTCCATTGGAAAATTGGCCACAGCTCGAACCAATGCAGTCTTAAGAGATCCAATGTTGGGGTATCTTTTGTGACAAACCTTGTCCTCTAAAACCGTCCACAATTTGTAATCCAATAGGTTCAAAACTGGCCTGCCTGAGGGCAATTCTTCAGAGGAAATAAACGCTGGCAAATTATTTCGAAGCCTGGCCTGGGACGTTTTAGCCTTATGGCCCGGCGCAGAATCCTGCTGGAAAGTCCATGGCTGGTTTTGGAACAGGGATTTATAAAGAGGCTTCAAAACAGCTTCCAAAACGGTTTCTTGGTAAACTTTGGCCGATGTTTTGGCTCCTTGTTCACAGAAATGCAGGTCAGTGACCCCATCGTAAGAGACACCCCACCAAACCATGACTGAAGCTGGGTGATGAAGCCTTGGGATCAGTTCAGATGCTTCCTTAGATGACCGCCCATACACTATAATTTTGCTTCTTAATTTTTTCCTGAACGGTAAAAATGTTTTCATCGGCGAACAAAATTTTTCTGTGCAAGTTATCAGCGGGCTTCACAAAAAGACGTTTGCATTTTTCAATCCTATTTTTTTAAAGCTGCAGTCAATAAATGTCCGGTACGTCTTTTGAAAGCCCCAAGTCCCAAGTCTTTTTTAAAGATTCGGCTCATGGACTTTTGCGTGATATTTATCTCACGGTTAGTTTCTGTTTTCGTAGCGGATTTCTGTGAATTCTTGATTTAACGGCTTTGACGACATGCGGGGCTCGGGCGGCCCGAGCGGTGGCAGTTTTTTACATATCCCTAGTGGCCGGAACGTTTTGAAAATATCGCTTTTTTCATTTCACACTTGAAACGCGCTATTATAGCGATACGATGATGAAAGTTGAAACAATTTTAAAATCCCGTTACAGACTAACGCTATTGAGGTTAGCTTTCAAAACCCATATGAAATTAACGGGGTATGTTCAGTTCTACTATTGAAATGGGTGTGTTCAATGTTGTAAGTGTTTATGACCCTACTAGGTATGTTTTACGTTAGGAACTCGGTAAGAATTCGGATCCGAAATCGGCACATTTTGCCGATTGTCGTACAAAATTCTGAACATGTTTTTAGCTGGGTAATTGCATAACGATTGTGGACTCGGAAAATGTTCCTGTAGTTTTCATTATCATTTCTATGTGGTGGAAAGCAGTTTGTTTGTGTCAATGGAGCCTCGTCGTTTTTTTGTCTCTTTGTTCTCGGCCCAATTTGGAATGTTCTAATTATTAATGGCCTTTTTTTAAAAGCTTAAGCGTTGGTGTACACTAGTAAAGGTCGATCCCCATACAAAAAAGATGCCACCAGTCACCCCCTAGATTTAAAGATTATCTAGAGACGATTTCGGGAGTACAAATTTTCTTTTTAGCTTTTTATATCCTGCGTTGTCCTTTAAAGTCCGATCGTAACGTGATGCACACCGTTGTTCAATTTTGGCAAGGGCTACATTTCGCCCATAGGTCATTTAGACTGTCGCAGTGTCAAATTTAAAAAGTGACCTCTGTTAACTCGTTTTCTACCGCCCTGATTGGGACTTATTTTTGTAGGTTATTAAAGGGCTTTAAAAACGATTAAACTTTTGCTTATATTTTTACATAGGGTTCAACACTTTAAAACATACACCAAGGTCAAATTCGACTAGTTTCTTTTGATGTCGTTTTCTGTCTCACTCTCATCCACATATACGTGAAAAAACGCTTCCAGAAACGCACACCCACTAGGGCAGTTTAGCCCAGTATGATGAAATGAAATTAGCGAGATTCACCACCTAATTCTGTAGCTTTCTAAGGTAGAATTTCAGAATAAAATCACATTGTTTTCCCATGCACCCTACATTTGACCAAAAGAGTATTTTAGCCACTGCTTCCTTATTTATTATCCGATATAAACGTATTATACTTACATGTTGTTGATAATTAATTAACAAGGGCTATAATTCTTCCATGCGCCACTCTGGATTTCGAGGTCAATTTTTTGCTAGTGACGTTACTTACCCTATATTCTACTTCCGGAAATTTAGTTTTACCTCGTTGGATGCAAAACAAAACTGGTTAATGGCTTAATTATGCCAAATATTTTATACTGCTTAAAAGTAAATGGTGGTCCAACTAAAACGCACGATGTTAGTTGTAAATAAGACACAAAGTTTTCAGACAATTATCTTCATATTTTTTATTATGATAGAATGATCTATGACAATTATGTGTGAAACAAAATATTGCTAAATGCTCGCCACGGATTCGGTGGCATACTACTATCCCCTGGTCCATATCTTTAATGAATTTAGGACATCATGGAGGTTTAATGTCGATAATGTGCGGAATTATTTAGCTCTTGAATTGTTCTTGGCTCATTGACGTAACGTCGTCAAATCAAATTGTTTTGGCGGTCAATTAACTTCTCTCAAGCAATATTTCTCGCTCAAAAAAGCCTTTGTTTCGTTGGCTGTGTGGCAAATGGCACCATCCTGTTGGGACCTCATATCGTCGAGGTCCATATGCCCTATTTCTAGCCACAAGAAGTCCGATATCATTTCGCAATACGGCCAGATGACGCCGCCAGCCCATTAACCGCACCAAACACACACTCTCTTTGTGGATGCATTGGCTTTCCAACAATCACTCGTGGATTCTCATTTGCCCAAATGCGGCAATTCAGCTTGTTTACGATTCCACTGAGGTGAAAGTGTTCCTCGTCGCCGAAGACGATTAACTTTGTAAAGTTACCACTCACTTTTGTCTGTTCAACCAACCATTCGGCGTATTGACGACGCTGGAAAAGTCCAGTAGGCTTTAGGCCTTGAGTCAATTGAGCCATGTAAGCGTGTAAATTCAAATCTTTATTCAAAATGCTCATACGAGGGCGACCGCAAAAGTAACTGGCCTAACATAAAAAGAACCGTTTTTTTGGAATTATTATTATTTATTTTTCAACATAATATCCCTCCAACTCAATACACTTCATCAAACGTGCTTCAAGTTTTTTAATTCCATCCGAAAAATACCATTTTTCAAGACCTTCAAAATATACCTCAGTTTCAGCAATAACCTCTAACCTATAACCTCTAACCGCTATTGGACGAAAAATTTTTGCCACCGAGAATTTTTTTTAAATTTGGAAACAAGAAATTATCAGAAGGAGCTAAATCTGGACTATATGGTGGATGCGGAGCAATTTCAAATAGTAATTCGGCCAGTTTTTGTTGAGTTAAAAATGCAGTGTGTGAAGGAGCATTATCTTGATGAAAAAGAACTTTTTTTTCTAAATGCGGTCGTTTTATCTTGATGTCTTCACTCAACCGATCCAATAATGCACAATAATATTCACTATTTATAGTTTTTCCTTTCTCAAGATAATCAATAAATATTATACCCCTTGCATCCCAAAATACAGTGGCCATTACTTTTCCTGCTGACTTAACAGTTTTCGCCTTCTTGGGACAACTTTTACCAGCTTCTATTTATTGTTTTGACTGTTCTTTGCATTCTGGGATGTAGTGATGGATCCATGTTTCATCAACAGTTATGAATCGGCGCAAGAACTCTATTGGATTACGCTGATAAATCGCTAAAGGCTCCTCGAATTGGTCCAACAGACGATTGGGACAAAGTAAACAAACGCGGCATCGTTCTTGCGGATAGCTTTTTCATGTGGAGTTCATCATGTAAAATACTCTAAACTTGTTTTTCGTCTATTTTAACAATATCAGCAAGTTCTCTGAGCTTTATTCGTCTATCTTTAGTCACTTCATTTTCGGTCTTCCAGAGCGTTGTTCATCTTCCGTACTTGAACGACCCATTTTAAATTGTTGAACCCAGGACTTCACGGTGGAGTATGATGGTGCATTTTCACCATGAACTGAATCCAATTCATCTTTGATTAATTGTGGCGTAAAACCATTCATATAAAAGTGTTTAATTACCCCACGAAACTCTTTATTTTCCATTTTTCAAAAATTATAAAACTTGTTTACTTCAATCACCTGTAACAAAGAAAATAATCATTAAATATTTCGGAAATTTTGACAGATGGCTTATAAAAGATTGCTTTTAAAAAACAAAAAAAAGTTGATAGTAAAACAGAAAATGTGCCAGGCCAGTAGTTTTGCGGTCGCCCTCGTAAGTTATGCTTGTGAGATGTTGAATTTTTGGGCAACACGACGAGTCGAGGTGGCTCTTCTGCCCTAGGGTTATATACTTTGGACTAAATGTCGACTTTTATCTTTATGGAAATGAAAATGCAATACTTTGGAATAAAAAACAATTTTTTTTTGTTAAGAAAGAAGTAATTATTTTTTAACTAATGTACATCAGGAATTTCAAGTAGTTTTTACATTAGTAATATTCAAGTTTTAAAAACAAAGTTGATGTTTTAAAGCAGTCAATAAATATACATAAAACAACATGTCAGCTTCAATTGATCTTAAAAATATAATCATATTTAATTTATTTGAAGAAATTTGAGTCCGAATTTGGTTAGAAATACGAACTACAAGTACATGCGAAAATAATCTTTCGCGCGGGACACACGTGACAACGATTGATAACTTTCTTTAGCTATTTTTGCAATAAATGGGTACTCGCTTTCCATTGTTATCCATATAAATATTTTTGATTTACGACAAAGAGGCGATGCCTTCAGATAGTTCTTGAATTGTATTGGAACACCAATGCCATCATTATGGACTTTTTCGTGCCTAGTGCGGTTTCTCTTTTCAAGGAACCTCTATATGTTATCCTCTTCGTTAGGCTTGGAACCCATAAAATCTTCATCGTCGCTTAAAGGGTATCAATAATTACTCGAGAATTTCTGATTTCTTTCAGTTCGTCTTGAAAAATAATAAAAATAAAATTGTTAAACAGCTAAGTGTAATTTCAGTTATACTTTACTTACCGACTTGATTAATTTCTTCGGATAAATATAGAACATCTTTGAAGGCATAAGGTTTTAACCTAAGCATACAATAAAATATTTTTTTTTATATCCCAATCGGCAAAAATAAATGAAACCGCATAATAAGTTTAATCAAGACGCATTGTTTCTATGACAATTACCAATATTTGAAGTTAGAATAAAAAATTCGACATGACAAAATCGACTTTTAAACTTTTTTAAAAACCAAAAGTCGACTTGTTGACTATGACTTTTTTATACCCAAAAGTCTATTAAACGAAAATCGTCTTATACAACACTATTCCGAACAACATCAATGTTTTCCGCAGAATGAACTGGACGAGCATGCACAGGTGTTTTCACATTTCCTACAAAACCGGATTGCTAAAATTAGCGCACAATTCTCCCCATTGTAAACTCATTTGGTCGATTATGTAGACCAAAAAAAATTACGAAGTGCACGAAATGCATTTTGATTTGAAAGTCCATTTTCGTAAAAGGCTTCAACAAACTTAACGCGCTGTTCAATTGTGTACCTCTCCATGTTTGAATTTCCCAAACATTGACAAAAAGAAATTTTCAATTAAAGCCTAGTATTCACCTAAAACGGAATTTTCGTTTAGGAGTTTTGTATTTATATCTATCTATATAAAGTTTAGAGCAGTGAAAAAGAAGCAGCCGTTATTACTTTTTAAATAAATCATTTTCATTTAATTACCCTCAGAAACCACTTACAAAATTTTTTTTTTTTTTGGAAGTGTCAAAAAATCCTTTAAACCCTAACGAAATTTTCGCTCCCATAAGAAAAACATGAAGCAAAGAAAACGAAATTTACCATTGGTAAATTCCAACAAAATGTGTCGGAATTTGCAACTATTACAGGGATGTTTTTTGAATTATGTAGACTTTTTTCAGCTTCTGCAATCGGTTAAAGAATTTTTGACATTTCCAAAAATAAATAAGGGGCATTTAAATGAATATGATTAATATAATTTATTTGAAAATGCATAACGGCTGCTTCTTCTACAATAAAATTTCGTTTTAGGAGTTTTGCACTTATCTCCACAAGGAAAATTTTAGAGTAGAGCAGTGTAGGAGAAGCAGCCACTGTTAATATTCTAATAAATTATTTTAATCGTATTCATTTAAATACCTTCAAAAATTACTTCACAACAGTTGTTATTTGTGTTTTTACAAATGTCAAAAATTCATTGGCCAAACATTTATCATAACATTAATTTTCGTTTGTGGATGGAGAACAGAGTCTACACTGCCCTTATACAAATCTTTTCAACAGTTGCAAATTGCTTGACATTTGCAGAAAAAAATAACAAATCTTTTAAATTAATTTTCGAGGCTACACATAAAAATATTTTGGTGCCGAGATAAATGTAAAACTCCTACTGGCCCAAGTTAAGCGAAGTGGTGAAAAAATCGTTATATTCTAGAACAAACTAAATCAAATTTGAATGAGTAGTTAAATATGTTAATGATGTTTTATTGGAGTGCTCTCGGGTAAACAAAATCATTTTTCCTTCATTTGCGTATAAGAATAGTAATGATGGCTTTCCAACTCATTAATTTCCAACATATAACTGTCCATGTTAGAAACAGGCCGTTTCAAGATCTAATCCACCAACAACCTTTGACTTTCTGACTTATTAACGGTCGTATCAAATCCAAGGAGGACCAGAAATAGAATCCGGTTTAATGAAAATGGCATATCAGTCGAAATTATACTTGGAATTAGTACGTTTTTGCCTTTGTATTTGCCAGTTAATATATAAGTAGTGGCTTCAGTGATATTATTATCCAGTAATTTGCTAACACCTTGTTCTATTACAAAGTCGTAGTTGATTTAAGTTGCGTAACAAAATTATAGGCACACCAGTTTTTAATTGCAGGATTTGAGATGGAGTTCCTAACAAATCAAGTGAATTTTAAAATGCAGTTGGATATTTCACAACTTCATTTGCATCCATAACACTATCGATAGCTTTTGATGTTATATTAGTTTCACAAAAAATCTTATTTTGACAATAATATTGCTATTGACATATTTGTTCTGTCTATAGCTTAGCATTCACCAAAACCGAAATTTTTGCTCCAATTAGAAATGCATGTAGCAAAGCAAATAAATTTTACCATTATTAAATTTCGTTTAGCTATTTTAATTTCGTGGTACTCAGCTGAAACAAAAATGTGACGGAATTTGCAACTATTACAGGGATACACATTACTAGCAGAGGAGACTTTTTTCGCCATCTGCAGTGCAAATTAATGTTAAAGCCTAGTATTCACCTAAAACGAAATTTTCGCTAAGGAGTTTTGCACTTATAAATACCTAAACGGAATTTACCAATGGTAAATTTCGTTTGCTTTGCTTCATGTATATCTTATGGGAGCGAGAATTTTGTTTTAGTTGAATACTAGGCTTAAGGTAATAGTTTGGTTAAAGAATTTTTGACATTTGCAAAAAAAGAGAAAAATAACAAATGTTATGAAGTCATTTTTGAGGAGATTAAAAAATTAATATGATTAAAATAATTTATTCAAATATTTCTACACCGTTCTTAGATGTAAAACTACTACAAATTTCGATTTAAGTGAATACTAGGCTTATCTCTCCTAGGAAAAATATTAGTGTAGAGCAGTGCAGAAGTAACAGCCGTTATTAATTTCAAATAAATTATTTCAATGATATTCATCTAAATACTCTCAAAAATTGATTCACAAAATTTGTTATATATTATTTTGCAAATGTAGAAGTTTCTACAATGTCTCTTTTATTTGTATATATAAAGATACATTATTTCTACACGTTTGTCACTTTCATTACTTTATTATTTGTTGCGTTTTTGTTCTTCACAAATGTCATATGAGTCAGACGAGTATGTAATCTAAGTTCACAGGGTTGCATCTAATTATCTGTTGTTGGGCAATCGGCTTTACCTTATATAACTGTATTATGCGAAAAAGCAATAACTAGTCAACACAGAGCTTTGGCGTTTCAACAGATGTCAAATACATACTTAATTGTCTGTTCACGGTGCTCGAACAACTTTTTTTTGTCGAATGCTAAATGACAAACAGCTGCTTAGGTTTCATATAACAACCCTCAGTCGAACAGATCTTTCAAAACCAGTCACTTATTTTTCGTTGGCTAAAAAATGGAGGCAAGCATTGAAAAATGTTTTCAGACCTTGGTTGAGAAACCGCCTATAGTTAGCAAAACGGTAGCGGTGGTCCAACCAACCAGGCAAAGCAACCAACAAGCCAGCGATGTTTAGGAAGAACAAAATAGGAGCCACCTACAAACTACCAGCACTCAAGCAGCCACCCACAAATCAGCAGTTACCGCAAAGCCGAATTGTTTACGTTTATTGTTTACATATATTGAGAACTGTGTTTTGTTTGCTTTCTCTCTCTCACACAGCAGCTAATGTCATCTTATTATTTATTACGATTATTCATAATAATATGAGGTTTTTCGGAAGCATTTTCAAAATTGTTGAAATGGCAACAAAGCAGTTTGACTATTGTTACGTTATAACGTAATGTCATGAACCCAATTCTACTTGAAAGTGTGTGACTTCGTTTCATTTGACTAGGTTTTCGTTCAAACACCGTTAACAGGCCATAAGTCTGACATTGGACTTTAACATTTGTATACTTTTCTATCAAAATCTATCAAAATCGAATTGGACCGACCAAATCTTAAAATTTTATATCCATCCGACTAAATTTGGTCGGAATAAAACCAAAACGACAATGCTGAGTTCCTCCACATTTAAAAAAAATCAACTTTTCTTATTAATGTGGCTTTCAGCGCCCTCTACAAAACTCCCGTTTATAACACATTTGAGTGAGAGCCACGTTTCCTCTCTATTTAATTTATCTATGCTGTGTGTTTAGAAATCAGAAAGAAGCAGAGAACGTGTGTTTATTTTATTTTCAACAATAACAATTTGATAAAACAATTGGAAAATATAGTAAAAAAGTGAACTAAATCGAAATTAAATGGAGAAATCTTACGACAAGAACAATAAAAGTGCCTTCTATGCAAAATATTCTTTGTGAGCAGCGTCAAATGAAAAAAAAATCATATCAGACCAGAGAACAAAAACAACGAAAAAGTTGGGGTAAGTGGAAAAAGAAAAACCAAAGGAGAGTAAAGATTGGAATATTTATTTCGCGAGACGGTGTAGAACGTTTTCAGTAACACTGCCTGCAAATTAGAGTGCTCAGTCAGCGTAATAATTATAAAATTCGAACTCTGTTCTAGTGGGGAAACAATTAATGGTGATGGGGAGACCAATCTTCTACATAAATTCGCATTCATTCCGCAGTGGTATTGGTATTTTGAATGTTGTTATTATTATGAACTTGCACTTGAATTTGTCTGTTTCTCTTTGTTTTGCACGAGCAAGGGCATTTTATCTGGCACATCTGGTATATTTTCGTTCGTTTTGCTTGTTTGGACGGTGGAGACATGAAAACAACAACAACAAATAAGTCAAAACAATGGAATGATTTTGAAAAAGTTTTCATAATCAAAACAACGCCACCACCACCGTCGCACACAATACAGCTCTTTGCCCTCCTCCACCGTGCCCGTCAAACAACACCATCAACAAACAAGAGTAATGACAACACGGCGAAACGAAACGTGTTCTTGTATGGATTGTTGTTACTCTTTTTATTCATAATTTATGCATAACGTCGTCTTCGCCGTTGTCCCTCTCCTTACACTGGATGCATTTATGCAGTATCTCCCATGCGAGTTTGCTCCACAAATGCCTGCGTAAACCAGTTTTGAAATTGCATACACACTTGGTATTGGCAATTTGGCGGGAACTTGTTGATCCATCTGACTGAGGATTTTGAGGTTAGAAAGGAGTTGCTATATACAGCACAGAGAGCAAAGGCAGAGACAGACATCATCGTCTGCTGCATGAAAACAAATTGAATTTGTGCACATTTGAAGGTTGACATGGACCGCACAATGGTTGGTCATGTCATTAGGGGGCTTGGGAGAAATGCTGGGAGAGAGAATTTTTTTTATATTTTTTGTTATAAAGAGTAATTGGAAGAATCCGTATAATATAATACTAAACATTGATACTTATATTTTAAACCGTCTATGTATGGACAGGGTTTTCCAATAAGGGCATTTTGTAATTAAATGATTTATTTATTTAATTCCAATTTAATATAAAACTTAAATTTAAACAAAATACTTTAATTGAGAAAAAATGCGAGTCACGATGCTAATGCGAACGTCAAAAGTGTGCTTCGTTATAGAGTTGCCAGATCTTTTTTGCAACCCAACACTCTCCGCAACAGTGGGTCCCCAGAAGGGTCAAGCCTATTCCCAGAATCTGGAAGGGCATTTGATGGTCCGACCAGTTCTTGTGCGTTGAGCCTGATATTCATGATGTGGTAGAGTTTCTGGAATATGCGCTCCGTCGGTCGGAGTGGTCTGAGCAAAAGAATCCCCATGCTGTGTCTGTGACGATTGCGGAGATACATACCTCCGATGATGGTATCTTGTTTACCACCTTCAAATAACACAAAAAAAGCGGAGAAGAACCTTGTCCGGGCGTTGCTAAAGATAATCGCTGTACTTGATTAGATAAATTGTTGACTGTAGCTCGCAACTGCTCCGAACTGGGCTCGGTCGTGGCTGAAGATACCAAATTAACGTTCGAAAGCTCAATATTTTCAAATATAGCAATCTTAATAGCAATCGTAATTGTACTATACTGGCGGCTCCGAGAACAAGGATATTAAAGAAGATGGAAATTCCGCCTCAGCAGCTGAAACCTCTGCCCAAATTGCTGCAAACTGCTTTGCGCGTCTACAAACGCCCCCATTCGACGAGATAAATGTCGAAAATTGGTTTCAATTGTTAGACTTTTATTTTCGAGCAGTTGGCATTTCACAAGACGATAGAAAATTTGATACCGTGTGCTCTCAGCTGCCACCATTGCGCATAACAGAATTTCGTCCAATTCTCTTGAAGGCACAGTTGACCAAATTAATGGGAGCATCACAACAAAAACGTCTACGCCAGCTAGTACATGAAATGCAACTTGGGGATAGACGCCCTGGTCAATTGTGCTATGAAATGCATTTGAAGTCGAATGGTATCTTGACCGAGACAGTATTACTTGACCTCTGGGCATCTCGTCTTCTCTCTTTTGTACAAAAGGCAGTAATAATGTGCATGGGCACAGAGAATGAAAAATTAAGATTGCTATATTTGAAAATATTCTTTAATATCCTTGTTTTTGGAGCCGCCAGTATTCATGTTGCTTACGTCGGGTTCACCACTTTGGTAATTAAATGATTTATTTATTTAATTCCAATTTAATATAAAACTTAACTTTAAACAAAATATTTTAATTGAGAAAAAATGCGATGTCACGATGCTAATGCGAACGTCAAAAGTATGCTCCGTTATAGTGTTGCCAGATATTTTATAGCAACCCAACACACTCTGCCACAGGCATAACAATTTTACATATTAATAAAACACCGAATATTTAAGATGTAGAGTTAAAATTTAATCCAGATGTATTGCCAATGTTTAATTATAAGAATGTACTTATAATTCTATTTCGGCCATATGACCACCACTCGCCCGTGTAGAGCGATCTATTGTTTGGACCCAATTTACCACCACTCTAGCACACCGAACTTCGACCGAAACGTTGGCAAGTATTTGGCTTGTTTGGCATAGACAAATGACTTGATGTGGACAATAAAACAAAATCCAAAGGAGTTAAATCGCATGAACGAGGTGGCCATTCGACTGGACCATTTCTCGATATAACACGTTTATCGAATTTGCCTTTCAGTAAATCGATTGTAGCGCGCGCTGTGTGGTTAGTGGCACAGTCTTTTTGTAATCACATATCGGCGATGTCAGTATCATCCAATTTTGGCAAAAAATAATATTCTAACATGGCACGATAGCGCTCTCCATTAACGGTAACATGGCGATTGTTTTAAACGACAAAAATGAAACCACATCGCAAAGGCATTTTTGCGACTGCAATTGTGCCTCTTGAGTCTTTTTGATCTTATAAGGATAAAGGCCAAAATCTTTTAGCAAAATACGCCACATTGTGGTTTAGGGGATGCTCATTTTGTACGGATACAATTACGTTTCGAGCGGTACGGCGTCTCTTTGGCTCCGGAACATACAAAAGTGAAAATTTGGATCCAAATTTATCCACTATAGCACGCACAGCCTATCTGTTGGAACGATTATCACGTCCGAAAATTGAAGTAAGTGCTCTGAAAGTTGCGACCACCGACTCGGAATTTCGGTAGTAATTTTTAATGATTTCCAAACGTTGCTCGTATTTGAACTTTTCCATTATGAAAATGTTGACTTCGACTAAAGTTTTGACACTGAAAGATCTTTAAAAATATTTGAGGGTGCGTTGACATAAAGATACGAAATTGTTATGTCCCTATTGGAAAACCCGTTGTATGTACACTGCGCGTCACCAGATTAGCGCTTGCATTTAAGTCTCACAGGTGCGATAGTAGAATATTGCTCCCCACACCATCACACCGCCACCCGGATGTGCAGGCGGTCCAAATAATGCTCCTCCTTACGTAGGAGCGGATTTTTATTAGTTGGACTTTTACCTTTAAAATGATACCAACAAATTTCAATTCAATTCATTTTATTTTCTTATAATATTAAAATTTTTATAATTTGGCTATAAATTTCAACTTTATAGTTGGAGCTTTACTTTGAAACTGAATTTTTATTTTATTAAAAAGAACTTAAAACTAACAAAATGTGCTTATTGTTTACATCTTCAGTTGGGTTGTCTTTGTTCTGTACGATTAGTATTTTTGCTTATTCAGGATTTTTGTGAATTCTCTTTGTTGTGTGGGATCGTATCATACGAGTATGTTTATTTTACAGTTTCAATCAGATTCCCACGAACTATTATATTTATGTCACCAATGCATTAGGGTATATTATGTATTGGGGTGGATCTATAATTATACAATTATATTTATGTCACTTGTACATTAGGGTGTATTATATATTGTGGCGGATCTATAACTCCCCCAGCGTTTGTCAATGCTTCCGTCCTCGGAGCATTTCTCTTTTTATTTAATATAAATTTCCTTGTGTATCTTATCATTATTACGGAAAAGGTGGTAAGTATGGCAAATATGGTAATGTATAATATGATATTGTTATGAACAATTCTTTTGTTTGATTTTTCTATTAATTTCCTATTTTCAATATTTTTAATGTTTATAGTATCCAAAGATAATTCTTCTTCAATGTGATTTTGATTCTCAATTTTTTTCAAATAACTGGGACTTATGTAGTGACTCATAACAACTTCATTGTTATTTACAAAGATGTGATTATTTATATTAATTGAACAGTTTTCAAATTTAATAATTTTAGTTCCTTCAATAAAAATTGAATTTTCATTACAATTTTGCTTGATTTCTTTTGTTCCAATATTCTTAGCAATAACTAGCCCGAAACCTAGTTCTGTAATTATTTCTCTTGGTTCTTTCTTAATTTTTAAACAATTTTTTATGATTCTCGAAATAAAGATGTCCTCAATGCATTTATCATTCACAATTATTAAATTCTTAATCTTATTGTCCTTAGGTAATGTCTTATATATATTTTTCTTATTATCTAAAAGTATTTCATATTGTGACATTAATAAACTTTCGTTATTTTTATTTACCAATGGCTCCAAAACATATCTTTCAAATACTCGTGTATCAAAACGCGGAATTAAAAGGGTTAAAACAATATTATTTTCGAACATAAGTGATGCTATTTTAATTTCCTTAAATTCTTCCGTTGATGTTATTAGGTCATTCTCCTTGTCAGTTAGTATATTTTTTGTTAAAATTCCTAACCTGCTTGTTAAAATTACGTCGTCTATAGTGTCAATCAAATGTAGTAATGAATTTATGTCGTTGTGAATTTGAAATATAATTTTTATATATAGAAAATTATCTTTCACTTGGGTATTGAATATGAGATTATTAATATGACTTTTTATATACCTTTGTTGATTTTCGATATTCTTTTTTAAAGTTTCAATTTGATCCTGTAATTCTTTATTTATTCTCACTTGCTTATTATTTCCTTCTATTAAATGTGTATTATCTGTGTCAAGATTTTGTAAGGAGCTATATATTATATGCCTGTCCTCATCGTCCATTGTACCTGCAATAAACTTTAATGTTTTCCCTACTAGATTTATAAGTCCTCTTTTCTCTCTGTGTCTCGGAATAACAGTTTTTAATTTCGATTCCAATTCTTTAAAGTTTCTTAATAATGTTTTGTAAATACTATCGTTTATGGAGTCACTTGGTAATGTTTTATGTAATAAGTGCATATTTTCTTCAATTTGTATCTTAGCTACCTCTAATTCGGTAGTATTTATTATGTGTAATACCTTAATGTAATGGTTAACTAATTTTTCTTCTCCAATCTTGATGGTTAAATAGCCTTCGTTTTTATCCATATCAACTATTTCTAATCTTGCTGCTGCACTTGCCAGATATATTAAGCCAAGTATCAGTATCATTTTCTACAAGTATAAGACGTGTATGGTAAAATGTCATTATATATGTATTATGTCTCAATAATATTTTCTAATATGTTTCCTCTTCTAGAAGTCTGTCGAATAGGAAATGTTACTTTATTAGGGTCCTGAAACTTCTTCTTCTTCTTTATATGTGATCGGTAATATATATGTTGGGATTTCTCGTCCTTCAAATGATCATTATCGATTTTACTTCCTAATATTTTTCTAAATTTAGGGTGGTTCTTCCCGCCTCTTACTTCCTTAATGTAATTTATACCATCCTCAATGGGGGTGTCACCTGTCCTATTTCTATTCAACATTGCAATTTTCTTTTCTTTCTTCCTCAGAATTCTTTCATATATGTCGTTATATTCATCTTCCTTGATCTTACCATTTACAAAGTCAATAGGTTTTCTATTGATCGTGCTATGAATGCTTTCATTGTAGTAGCCATTGATCAAAATCATTTGTTCCTCTATTGGAACATTCTTCGATGTATGCTTTAAAATCCTTAAATGTTCATTAATGGTGTTGTGAAGTCTTTCGACGTCGCTATTGCTATTATGATTCGAACTAGAGGTAAAATGTATTTCAATATTTTTATCTTTCAAAAATTTATCCATTCCCTTCGATTTCATTCCTAGTTCATTATCCGTTACAATTTTCCTTATATGACCGTACGTACTGATGTACCTCAAAATCGCTTTTCTAAATTCGGGGTCTGATCTGTTCTCTATTCTAGTTATTAGTGCGAGTTTAGTGAATTTATCTATCATGGTAATAAAGAGAGATTTATTAATTGAATAGAACACGTCCATATGTACTATTTCGTTGGGCATTTTAGGAGTTTCCGAAATCATGTATGGTATTAATTGAGGTTTCCTTTCATATTTAGCCAAAATACAAGTCTCACAGTTATTTATAAATTCTGTTATTTTGTCCCTTAACAGTGGATAGTAATATTTAATTTTTAATTGAGAGAAATTATCATCTATTCCCCTATGATTGTTCCGTATATGTTCCGTTGAAATAATTTCCTGTAAGTTTCCATCATCTATTATGTCAATTAATTTGCTTAAACATCTAGTAATTTTGATTTCTTTATAGAATTGTTGGTGTATATTATTGAAGATTTCGAATAAATCGTCGTTAAGGTAAATTGCATTGTTTCGATTTTGATCAAAATGATTAGAAATAATTGTTTTGACAAAGTCATCATCAAAATTCTTAGCTTTAATAATTTTACGATTCGAATTATGAATATTAATGTCTCTCATGGAAGCTGATCCCGAAGATATTTTTTCTATGAAAAATTGATTTTTAAAAAAGTTTATGGGTCTATTCGTTATATTTATTGAGCTGTCTGTATCTTGTTCAATCAGATTATTAACTTCTATCCTGCTTAGACAATCCGCTACCTTATTCAAATGTCCTTCTTTATAGTTTATTTCGTAATCGTATTCACCTATCTGAATTCTCCATCTCATTAATTTTGAATTAGGTTCCTTCAAATTATTTAACCAAATGAGAGGTTTGTGATCCGTATATAATTTAATTTTCCTTCCATACACATAAGGTCTGAATTGTTTAAGGCACCAAACTATTCCCAAACATTCCTTTTCTATAGTCGAATAATTAGTTTCATGCTCGTTTAATGTCCTAGATACATATGCTATGGGTTTGTCGTTTTGTGACAATACTCCTCCTATAGCCACGTTACTAGCGTCTGTCGTTATTTCAAAGGGTATATTGAAGTCCGGGTAAATTAGTATCGGTGACTGAACTAGTCTTTCTTTTAAAGTATTGAAAGCAAAAATATAGTTTGAATCATTAACGTTAATTTGGGCATCTTTCTTCAGAAATTTCGTCATTGGTTTAGCGATATGAGCATAGTTTTTTATAAACCTGCGATAATATCCGCTCATTCCTAGAAATGATTTTATCTCCTTCTCAGTTCTTGGAATTGACAATTTATTAATTATTTCCACTTTCCTTTTGTTTGGAGATACTCCTGTCTCATTAACTGTATGGCCCAGAAATTCGACCTCTTTTCTTAGAAATTCGCATTTGTCTAATTGCACTTTAAGTCTAGCTTTCCTCAATTTCAGCAATACTGCTTTCAGATTCTTTATATGTTCTTCCAAGCCGTTGGAGAAAACGATGATATCATCCATGTACACCATACATTCCTTTTTGTATACATTCTCCCTTAAAATATTGTCTACCAATCGTTGAAAAGTGCTCGGTGCATTTTTCAAACCGAATGGCATTCTATTAAATTGATAGTGACCATTGTCAACTGAAAATGCAGTCTTAGGTCTATCCTTCTCCTCAACTTCTATCTGGTGGAAACCACTCTTAAGATCGAGGGTTGAAAAGTAGTTTGATTTTCCGAGTTTGTCTAAGATGTCCGTTATGTTCGGAATGGGATAATTGTCATCGACTGTCTTCTCGTTCAATTTCCTATAATCTATTACTAATCTGTATTTTTTAATACCTGAAGCGTCCGATTTTTTCGGCACGACCCAAACAGGACTGTTGTAAGAACTATTGCTCGGTGCAATAATTCCATTCTCCAACATCTCTGTTATCTGTCTCTGGATTTCATCTTTATGAATATAAGGATATCTGTAAATTTTACTTTTTATGGGTATTTCATCTTTGGTAATTATGCTATGTTTTACCTCATGCGTAAAGGATAACTTTTCACTATCTGAAAAAATTTCCTGAAACTCTTTTATGAGTTGGGCTAATTCAGATTTTTCCTCTGAATTTAAGTGTTCTGTCCTGATATTGTCAATAACCGAGTGGAAGTCAATATTTTCGCTATTGATTTTCTCACACGGAGTCTTTCCAAAATTATGTATCTCACTAACTTCTTGAATACATAACAAATCTTCTAAATCGATCTTATATCCCTGGTCTGTTCTATTGTCTATCCTAATTTCTGTTCCGAAATCTATACAACTATATAATCCCTCACTGATTAATATATCTTCATTTATCTTCATATTATTAATAAGTATATTTTGGTCCTGTGAAAAAATTGGGATTGTATATGAGTGTTCTCCTGGTAGTATATTCAAAACAATTTTCTTTTTATTGTCAAAATGAAGAGGGAATTTTTGACCGTTCATTATAATATAATTCTGTTCAAAATTGATAATAGCTTTATACTTTCTCAAAATGTCGTTTCCTATTAGGCCCTCATATTCATTATTAAAATTGTATATATAAAATTGAAATTTCTCGCCAACTAATTTGAATTCGTTAAATGCTTTGACAACCGACTTTTCTGTTACTGTGTGTGTCTGATTTAATGCACTCATTACTATTGGTGTTTTTAATTTTACGATTTTGGACCGATGGAAAACATTGGGGTTTGCTAAAGAATCTGTCGCACCAGTATCTACTAGAAATTTACATTTACCTATAGTTATGTAAGTGAGTCTGTTATAGGGTCCTGATGAAAATTTCCTACTTCCATTGGAACTGGCCTATCATTATCCGATTGGCTCTGATAATAGGATTGTGATGGATCATGTACTTTGTTCTGAATATTGACTTCATTGAACCGTTGATTTGAGTTAGGATACCCCAAATTTTGATTATTTTGGTAATAGGGTTTATTGTTAAAATTTCTCGTCTGATTTTTATCTGGGTATTTCCTAAAATTTGTAGTATTTTTATTTTGATTTGAAATTTGACTCCCATATTTATTAAAATTTTTATTTGTATTTGAATTTGGATTGTAATATGCATAACCAGTGTCGAATAATATTTTCATAGCATCCTCGATACTATTTGGATTCCTGCAAATGATAATGGAACGCATTGGTTCAATTAATTTGTTCTTGAAAACTTCCAAGGCTGTTCGCTTGTTAGCCGCAATAACAGATTCATATCCTGCTTGATTCTGATAAACTGTACGAGTTTTCATGTTGAGTCTACTTAATGACGAAGTGATTTCATCATAAAAATTTTTCGCATTACTTCTAAATCTGAGCGATCTCATTTGATCGTATAATTGTTCGATGGAGAGTCTGTCTCCAAAATTATTAATGAGCACTGTTTTAAGCGCCGCCCACGACTTTAAGTGGTTGTTAATATGACTGATTTCTTTGGCTGTACCAGCTAATTTAGATTTAATAATATCTAAGAAAATTCCTTTGCCGTTATCGTCGTACGTTTCCAATATAGAAGCTATACGGTCAATTAAGTCAATGAATGTATATAAATCTTTGAAATTTCCATCAAATATCGGTAATTTAGACAAGTATTTAATCGGATCAATATTTAAAGTATTCGGAGCCATTGTTTAACACTTTATACAACACAACACAAAAATACACAAAGCACTGCTTAATACTAAAAAAAACTTACGATTAATTCTTAGGTTTATCTGCGGGTGTTTTTTCCCACGTAGAGTTGTGAACTTCTCGTTCGCAGCTATATCCTTAGGTGTGTTGAAAACTTCTCGTTCGCAGCAATTTCCCTTGGAATTATTGAACTTCACGTTCGCAGCTATATCCTTAGGAGTGTTGAAAACTTCTCGTTCGCAGCAATTTCCCTTGGAATTATTGAACTTCACGTTCGCAGATGTATCCTTAGGAGTGTTGAAAACTTCTCGTTCGCAGCAATTTCCCTTGGAATTATTGAACTTCACGTTCGCAGATGTCTCTTTAGGATTGTTGAAAACTTCACGTTCACAGCAACTTCCCTTGGAGAGTGGTGGCTTTTAGGGTTGTAGCTTTTCGTCTTAAAGGCTGTAGACTTTGCGTGCCCACAGTTACTTCCTAGTATTGTTGACTTCACGTCTCCAATAGTATGTGGTTGTGTCCTTTGAAGATTTTTAAAGCTGCAGATCCTTCCTCGACTGCGCCAATTTCAACTTTATAGTTGGAGCTTTACTTTGAAACTGAATTTTTATTTTATTAAAAAGAACTTAAAACTAACAAAATGTGCTTATTGTTTACATCTTCAGTTGGGTTGTCTTTGTTCTGTACGATTAGTATTTTTGCTTATTCAGGATTTTTGTGAATTCTCTTTGTTGTGTGGGATCGTATCATACGAGTATGTTTATTTTACAGTTTCAATCAGATTCCCACGAACTATTATATTTATGTCACCAATGCATTAGGGTATATTATGTATTGGGGTGGATCTATAATTATACAATTATATTTATGTCACTTGTACATTAGGGTGTATTATATATTGTGGCGGATCTATAACTGCTATACTCGTAGGAGGTAAAGAGTTTAGGAATTTGATTCCTTTTCTACTTTGTAATTTAAATTGAGATTTATAATATCACATTTGCAGTACAATTTGCATAGTATATACGTGGAAGGAAAAAGTAAACAAAACCTATTTGAATCTTTTATGTTAAAAATGTCGAATTACTAAGTAAAATTAAGTTGATATAATATCATTAAAATGTGTGTACATGGACTGCTGACATCTCATTTTGAAGTATGAAGTAAGTTTGTGAATTTTGACATGTACAAGTTCAATTCCAGCAAGTGTGTGTAGACCTCTAGTGGAGTAGTGCCATGGTAGCCTTAGTATCTACTTTAAAATCTTATTCTGTGCTATTTGAAGTTTTTAACATGACAATTTGCTGTCGATGAAAATACAGGTGCACAGTAATAAATAATGGGTTGGAAGATTGCTTCAAAAATAAGCCTTTTATTATTCATGTTACATTATTCTGGTCGTCTTGTTCAGTTTATCCACAATATATGGTATGTGGTCTTTAAAATTTAGCCTGCGATCTAATATGAAGCCAAGGTATTTCACATTTATTTCCCCAGGAACTTCATGGTTTAAGAACCTATGCGGCGATTGGGGAATAAAACAGGGGTTTCTTTTCCTTGTGAAGTAGATGGCCTGGGTTTTTTTCCGGATTAACTAGGATTTTCCATTTACTAAAATAATTGTGTAGATGCGTTAACGCAGACGTGAGGTTTTGCTGAATATCCGAGGCATTTATACATGAACTTAGTATTGATGTATCGTCTGCAAAGACACACGTGTTGCACTGAGATAGTTGTGGTATATCAGCTGTGAAGATATTGTACAGTGTAGGAGAAAGACACGATCCTGCAGATAGATAAATCTCATTGGAAAACGAATGTCCAATGAAAACCTGGAAAGTTCGGTCACTTAGGAAGCTCTGGACAATCTTTATAAGCTCGATCGGGAAGTTTAATCGTTTTAATTTATAGATCAATCCATTATGCCATACTGAATCGAATGCTGACTCAGTAGATTTACCTTCTTTAAAATTTTTGTGCACTAGATTTTTGATTTTAATTAGTGGCTGCGAAGTGTTATGTTCTCTTCTGAGTTTTTCCTTCAGAACTTTTTCCAAAATCTTACTTAACGAGCTGATTGGTCTGTAAGAACTTGAATATTCCGGGGGCTTTTTTGGCTTCAATATTGGGATGGTTTTTGCTTTCTTCCATACGAATGGGAATAAGCACAACTTTGGGAAAATTCTTATTTTTCAGTTTCTTGATGAGTGTTGTGGTTTTATTTATATCGATGTAATAAGAATTTGGTTGATTTACTTCTAGGGAACTGACGGAGTTTGCAGCAATATCGACTTTAGAAACAGTAGAAGGATCACTTAGATTATTTGAAATACAATGATTCAATTTGAAGTTTTGAGCCAGGATTTCAGTTTTATCTTTATTTGAATAATAGACAATATTATTATCTTTTATAAAAGGAATAGCTTTGCACTTCTTCTTTAATACTTTTGATATTTTCCAAAAGGAGGAAGATGACTTATCTAGTTTAGATAACATGCTATTCCATGATGTATTTTTAAAGATTGTTATTTGTTTGGATATTTCGTTATTCAGGCTTGTCATTATTCGGTGGTCACTAATGTCTCTGTACCTCTTCCAGTTTCGTCTGTATATATTTCTGTGTTGGATGAGGACCTTTATGTAGTTTGGCAATGGATTTTTTGCTAGTTTTAGTCGACATTTTGGAACGCTTTCGCTTATAGCTGCATTTACGATATCGGTAAAAAAGGTTATCATGTTGTCGATTTGTATTTGTAGGTGTTTCTACTGTCGGGAGATTTCTCTTTATGCTTCTTTGGTACCGCTTCCAATTAGCTTTACTAAAATTGTAATATAGATTATCACAAATTTCGTGTTGCAAATTTAAGCTACTGCAAATCGGAAGGTGATCCGAACCGAGATCATTTATGACTCTGGCTGTGGTTAAATGTTGGGGAATGCTTGTTAGAAGAAATCTAAAGTGGAAGGTTGCTTCTAGGATCAGCCGGAACATAAGTGCTGTCAGAAGTAAACATTATTTCAATTTCGTTTGCTCTCAACTTATCATGGAGTATATTTCCCCAAGTGTTGCTCCTTTGACAGCCCCAGTAACTATGTCTGCAGTTCCAATCACCGCCTTATATGTTTTTTCCGCAACTGGTCAATTTTCTCAAATCAGTTGAGAAGGAGTGTTTTCGACCTGGATCTCTACCATCGGCACCTCCAGGGAATTAACAGGAAAAAATATTAATGACATCATTGTTTACATATACTTTGATACCGACATTTTCTATTAATGTCGTATTCTGATGGGGAATCGGCTCATGTTTCATACTCTTCTTAACACAAATGGCAACACCTCCACCTCTTCCATTTTGACTATCACATCTGTAGCAATAATAATCCTTGGACTTAATCGTTACGTTGTAGCTCAGCCAAGTCTCGGTTAAAAGACACATTAAAATGATGATGCCAAAAAATTGGAATTTTCGCCAGTAAAAAAAATTCTGTTCCACCATGCGTTGACAAGTTCGCCATAGCACCAGTTTTTCATCGATTTTGGAAGACAAGTGCCGTGGTACAAGGCAGAGCCTTTTGATCTCCGATACGACATTAACGCTGATAAAGTCGCAGCAGCTGTACCTAGCTACGTATATAGCGTGAATGCAGTGCTAGGGAGATTTCACCAGAGGAGAAGACTCTACCTGTTTTGAACTCCTCACTTGGAATATCCCCCAAATTTCATATTCCATGTGAGGAATTTAATATACTGAAAATATTTCAGACAAACGGCCTTAAAGCGTTTTTGGCGTGTACTGGTAGCAATAATCTGTCAGTAGTCTGATTGACGAAAGTATTTCCATTTGTCCTCTATAGTCGCACTTAGATCCGCTCAAGGGCAAATTTTGCAATTCTGTCATTCCAGGTGAATTAAAATTCAAATTTAACTTCACTATTCTCACACTGCTTGCGCGTCGAATAGTTTGAAATTCGAATTTATATTTGTTTAACCCACTGATGATATCGGATTTTTTGTGTTTTTGAATGTTGAATTCGAATTTATCTTCACATCACAATGGTGGCGCCCATACTAAATTTCTTGCATTTCTCTTCTTCTATGAAATCTTATTACACTTTATCATTTCATGTTGAGCTCTTAATCCGCTTGTCTGATTTAAAGCGCATCATTCGAGATTATCCGATTAGTGTAAAAATAAGTTTTGAAATTGTAAAGACCAAATAAGGATCCCCGAGTTGGTAAGGTGAAACAAAAGTTTCAATTGAAGGGAAGATAACAAAAGAACGGATACATTAGAAAAGAAAAAAGTAAAGTGTTCAATTCTGTTCGTGTTTTGTGAAATATTACAACTTCGGTTTATATGCAGAAATCTGTTGCTGCGCCCAACGTGAATACATTTTTTAAGATTTTTAAACACTTTTTTTTGAAAACTTCTGAAAAGAAGTCTAAATTTTTCAAGATTTTCCCCAGTTTTGTCAAGATTTGACAGGCGAAAATAGCTAAATTAGGACACTTTAATGATGGAGAGTTACTAATACTTTGAAATACTGATCAGAGATCCTATTATGTACGTGAATACATATTAATGTTTTTTGTACAATTCTAAGACCACTTGTCCGTTTGTCCATCTGGGTGTCTGTTGAAAGCATACGAGGGTTGCTATATATATTTCAGGCTTAGGCAACACTAAGTGTTGCCTGGCGCCATCAGACATTTCCATTGGAAAGTTTCACATTTTTCGCATAAACGTACTCAGAAGGTTTTGACGTACGACCATCATTTGTGTTGTTTACAGTGACTTGAAAAAATCAATTTGGCAAAAAAAATGGAATTACCTCGTGAATATTTTCGTGCTATCATTTTTCACAACTTTCGACGTGAGATATCTCGACAAGAGTGCATCGATGAACTTAAAACTTTGTATGGCGATGAAGCATCATCCTAAAGCACTGTGAACAACTGGTTTTATGAATTCAATCGTGGCCGACGCTCGCTCAAAGACGAGGGTCGTGAAGGACGTCCAATAACGGCCGTTGTGCCAGAGAACATTTGATGCCGTGCGTGAACTGTAATGCAAGATCGTCATGTGACATACCGAGAGATAGAGGCATCCTTGGGGATTTCTTCCACCAGCATACATTCGATATTGCATGAACACCTGGCCGTAACAATGGTTTGTTCTCGTAGGATCCCGCATAATTATTTGACAATCGCTCAAAAATAGGCACGCGTCGCTTGGTTCAAAATTTTTTGAAAAAATACGATCGCGGTGCTTCAAACGACTTCTATATGATCGTCACAGGTGACTTATCATGGATCTATGCGTATGATCCCGAAACAAGACAGCAATCGATCGTGTTTGTATTCGAAGACGAGCCAAATCCAACGAAAGTTGTTCGTGGAAGAAGCACTTCGAAGCAAATGGTCGCCTGTTTCTTCGGCAAAACTGGTCATGTGGCGACTGTTCCGCTTGAGCAACGTAGGGCAGTCAATTCTGAGTTGTACACCACAATTTGTTTGCCTGAAGTCTTTGGAGAAATTCGAAAAACGAACAAGAGAAGACGAATCATTGTGCACCATGACAATTTGAGCTCTTACACATCGGCTCAAACCAGCGCCTTTTTGACCGACCAAAACGTCGAGTTGATGGGTCATCCACCGTACAGCCCTGACTTGGCACCCAATGACTTCTTTTTATTCCCGCATATGAAGAAAAAAATGTGTGGTCAACGATTTTCGTCCCCAGAAGATGCTGTTGAATCGTTCAAAAACCATGTTTTGGAGGTGTCTCAATTGGAGTGGAAAAAGTGCTTCGACAATTGGTTTGAGCGCATGCTGGAGAATACTTTGAAAAACAATAAAACCAGTTTTGATGATAAATATTAGCATTTTCATTATTAGGGCAGAAATATATATAGCAGCCCTCGTATTGTACACCTAATGGGGTGCAGAATCTCAGAACCTACAGTTCTGCTTATTAACAAAGACATTCAAATAGAAATGAGCTTCATCACTCATGCGTTTGCGTTAAAATTATTGATCGCTGATTAAAATAATAAAATTGTATTATTCTGGTGCTTTCTTACAGTTTGAAACTTTACGCGTCTAACATTTTCTAACAAAATTGTATATTAAGTTTTGAAAAATACCCAAAGAAAATAAAATTCCGCTTACTTTCATCAAAAATTTTCTTGATTGCTTCACAAAGAATTACTCTATTTAAAACCAATCTTGCAATTTTTTAGACCTTCTACAGTTAAAATGTTACACTTAACTGATCTTATAACCTCACTTAATCTACCTTAAAATACCCACACAGTTCCTTATGTGTCCTCCGTCAACTTCAAAGAGTGAATACTGCTTACAAACCGATGTCATTACAATTTAACTCTGCATATCGAGCAATACTTTGTGGACAATTTAACTGTACCAGTTCATTAGTTGATGATGGCCCACATTCGGGCTATTACCATTTCGGAATACCAGCTAATAGTCTAGTCCTGCTCCTCATCATCCATCCCCATTTGTGAGTACAGTCCGCGTCCATCCCCATTTGCCTTTTGGCCATTGTCAGTCCTAGTTTTAAAAATTCTCTATGACTCTGCTGTTGTGCCTCTCTGTTGCTATGCGGCTGTCTTTGTCTCAACTCCATTTTCGTTTTGTTTGCTTTGAAAGTCACTGGGGGACCCCTTTTTTGTGTGCTGTTGTTTGCAAATCCTTGTAAAATATTGAAATTGTAGCACGTGTTCCACATCACTGCCACCACCACTATTACTCAGCAAGGAGCAGCGAACAACTTTGAAGGACTACGGGTACCGTCAAGACGAGGATTGGCATCAATTCAAGCACCACGCTGAACAGTAAGCGGGCCTCGCCAAAGGACTAGAGTGTGTTTGTTTGCGCATGGAAAAAGCAACAGTGAATTTTTCGTTTCTCTGCTGTTCTATCTATATATCTTTGGTTTTTGTTGTTGTCGTTCTTTTTGAAACAAAAGGGAATAAAATGAACCCTGCTTTTTTCGCTACTTCAAACCGTACAAGCCGTCTTTTCTCAGCATCACCCAAAGGTAATGAAAAAGATAGATTTGAAATACTAGAACACAGCCAAGGAGGGACCCTTTTAGTGCTGTGTCAGTGGTGAAAAAGAATCCAATCATTGGAACAATTTTTGTAGTTGGATTTTAAAACAAATGCAGTCGAACCTGGATAAGAGGATCCTGCAAAGAGAGAATTATCTATATGTGAGGCGGTTGTGGCAGTCCCTGCACACTTCGAACAAGAAATTAAAAAAAAACCTCTTTAAGCTTAAGTTTGAACCTCTTAGGTGGGACGTGCTTTTTTAGAATTTTTGTAGTGGTATTTTAAAACAAATACAGTCCAACCTGGATAAGAGGATCCTGCAAACTTAAGAATTCTTTATAAGTGAGGCGGTTTTGGCGGTCCCTGCACACTTTGAACGAAAAAAATAAAAAAAAAAATCTAAGCTTAAGTTTGAAACTCTTTATGTGGGACGTGTTTTTTTTTGAATTTACCTCTATAAGTGCGAATTTTTACTTGTTTACCTCTATGAGTGGGATTTCCCTTTTCATGCTGTAGCTCCAAAAGTACGATTTTTGTCTTTTTTTTTCTCTTTTATTGTTTTTGCTTTTCACTAAGGGAGTTTTTGCGGAGTCAGGTTTGGCGATTTCTCGCCAAATATGGCGAGATCGACGATTTTTGGAGACTTATATTTTCGTGATTTGGCGATTATCCTGGTGGATTTTATGAACGAACACACCCTAGCTTTTAAAGGTCTTAATGAAAAAGAAGCTTACTCTAAAACGCCACAAGTCTCAATTTTAATTGAATGATTGAATGAAGGAACTGAAAGATTTCTATAGTTAGTATTTTGTTAGTATTTTCATAGTATTTTCATTTCTTAAATAAATAAATTTTTTCGTTTTTTTCTAGGTTTTTTTTTAAATCTTCGAGATCCCATAGAAACCTATAAGTTCGTTCATGAAATCTTCTCTTTACACGGATTCCTTACAAGAATTCATTCTATGCCATATCTGAGCATGTCCCACTGCATGCTTAACAACTTCAGATCTAATATTCCCCACCCCCCTCCACGTTTGTGTTCAAACAGTTTCCATGCAAAAGCCTTGCTAAAGCAGGGATGGGAAGAGAAGGAAGATGTCTTCCTGCGATTCCCCCTCTTAAGAGTTCATTCAGCTCAACTTGTGCTGCTTGTTCGGATTTCTAGGAATAGTTGCTGTTTAGTAGTAGAAGAGGGTGAACTGAAATGCCAGCGATTTGTGCATTTGCAATGACAGGAGGGTTGATTTCTTGCTATTTTCCTATTAATTCTATTCAATGACACATTACCCGTGATATTTTCCTCTTTTGTGCTCGCTCGCTTGGCAACGCACATTCTGGGCACATCCCATAGCATACATTCTCCTTTGGAAATTCCATTGGTTTCCTTCATCGACTATCCTTCGCTATCCTTGTTGTGTGCTGCCATACGAGGTGTACGCTTTTAATTGTGAATCTCCTGTGAAATAACTTTACATGATGTGAGCCCGTTTGTGTGTGTGAAGTTTTTTGTCCCTCGTTCTTGTAAATAAATCCCCCTATTGTTGTGATCTTCTTATTTTGTTGGCTTTGATATTTAAATCATTTGTTTTTTCTCTCTGCCCTTCTTTTTTTACTACTATTATCGTGGTGCTTTTTTCGGAGTATTATTCCGGTGCTGCGACGTTTGACAATGGCATCGTTGGTTTACATTGAGCAAGGATCAACTTTTTTTCATGTTATTTTTAGAGATTTTCTATAGAAAATCTTACGGAAATGTTTTCTCTTCTGAAAGACGACGCAAAGTTTCTCCTTTCTGTGATTACACTGTAAAAAATTAGGGAAATAAGTTTATCTTTGCAAGGAAATATCAAAAAGTTGGTTTAGGAAATGTGAGTTACTTTTAGAAGAAGGAGTTCCAAGGTTTGTTAAAAAAGTCATCCGTCTTAAATTAATCTCCAAATTTCCTAATTCCCTACAACAAAATATGGAATAAAGGAAATCTTGTAGGAAATTGAAGAATTCAGTTTTAGACAATTAAGCAACATCATGAAGGCAACTGTAACTGTTCAGAGCTTAAAACTATCCATCGATTACTGAAAGGAACGGAAAGGTTTGGAACTGTAACGTTGAAGGATATCTGTAGGTTTCTTTAGAAATCCTGAAGTGAATCAAAAGGTTTCTTCGAAAAACTTGAAGGCAACCGAAGATTTCTTCTGAAAACATGAGGGGAGGAGAAAGGTTTCTTTTGGCACCTTCAAGGGAATTGAATGGTTACTTTAGAAATCCTAAAGGGAACCGAAAGACTTTAAGGAAATCTAAGGGGGAAGGCTTTACAAGAACCAAGTTTCTCTATGTTTTTTGTATGAACGTCTCAGTATTCTGAAACTGGAAAGGTTTCTTTAGAAATCCTAAAGGGAAACTATAGGTTTTTATAAACTCCTAAAGGAAACCGAAATGTTTCTTACAAAACCTTTTATCGGAAAAGTTGAAAGAATCAAAATGTTTCCTAAAGGAAACCAAAAGGTTTCTTGAAATTACACGAAAGGTTTCGTGAAGGGAACCAACGAGTTTCCCTTGAAAGAACTCGAAAGATTTTTTGAAGGGAAATAAAAGGGAATCGGAAGGTTACTGAAGAAAGTTTGAACGGACCTTAAATGTTTCTTTAGGAAACTTTAAGTGCACCAAAGGGCTTATTAAAAAGAGAAGCCAAAAATTATTAAAAAATGAAGGAAAACCAAGGAAACTGAAAGATTCCTTCAAAACTTTTAAAGATAATCAAAAGGTTTCAAAAGATAACTTGAAGGGAACCAGAAGGTTTCTAAGGAAGACTTGGAGTAAACCGATCCTTAAAAACTCCAAAGGTAACTAAGGGCTTCTTAAGGAAACCTAAAGGGAACTTGAAGGGTTTCTTAAGGAACCTTTGGAACAGAAAGATTTCTTAAGAAAACTACCAAGGTAACTAAGGGTTTCTTAAGGAAACCTAAAGGGAACTTGAAAGGTTTCTTAAGGAAACATTGAAACAGAAAGATTTCCTAAGAAAACTACAAAGGAAACTGAAAGGTTTCTTAAGGAGGCTTGAAGGGAACTGATAGGTTTCTTAAGAAAGCTTGAAGGGAACTGAAAGGTTTCTTAAGGAAGCTTGAAGGGAACTGAAAGGTTTCTTAAGCAAGCTTGAAGGGAACTAAAAGGTTTCTTAAGCAAGCCTGAAGGGAACTAAAAGGTTTCTTAAGGAAGCTTGAAGGGAACTGAAAGTTTTCTTAAGGAAGCTTGAAGGGAACTGAAAGGTTTCTTAAGGAAGCTTGAAGGGAACTAAAAGATTTCTTAAGGAAGCTTGAAGGGAACTGAATAGTTTCTTAAGGAAGCTTGAAGGGAACTGAAAGGTTTCTACAGAAACTTGAAGGGAACTAAAAGGTTTCATAAGGAAGCTTGAAGGAAACTGAAAAGTTTCCTAAGGAAGCTTGAAGGGAACCGAAAGGTTTCTTAAGGAAGCTTGAGGGGAACCGAAAGGTTTCTTAAGGAAGCTTGAGGGGAACCGAAAGGTTTCTTAAGGAAGCTTGAGGGGAACCGAAAGGTTTCTTAAGTAAGCTTGAAGGCAACTAAGAGGTTTCTTAAGGAAGCTTGAAGGGAACCGAAAGGTTTCTTAAGGAAGCTTGAAGGGAACCGAATGGTTTCTTCTGAGAACTCGAAGGGAACGAAAGGTCTCTTTTGGAAACTCAAAGTGAACCGAAAGGTTACTTTAGAAATCAAAAAAAACTTGAAGTAAGTCGAGATGAAAGCAGAAAGGTTTCTTGAAGAACTAAAAGGCTCATTAAGGAATCTTTAAGGAAACTTTAAAGGTACCGATAGGTTTCTTAAATAAATTTGAAGGAAACATAAAGGTTTCATAAGAAAACTTGATGGGAATAAAAAAGTTTCTTAAGAAAACTGTAAGGATCTAGGGAACTACAAAGTTTCTTGAAGGAAATCGATAGGTTACTAAAGAATGGACAACGAAAGAGCCGAAAGGTTTTTTTTAAGAAAGCATGAATGAAATCGAAGTTTCTTAAGAATACTTGAAAGGAAACGAAAGGTTTCTTAAGAAAACTTAAAGGTATCCTAAAGGTGCCTTAAGAAAACTTGAAGTGAACTGAATAGTTTCTTAAGAAAACTTTAAGGGATTGAACTTAAAAAAACTTAAATAGATATGAACGGATTTGTAAGGAAACATCAAGAGAGCTAAATGGTTTCTTAAGCAAACTTGAAGGGAACTGAAAGGTTTCTTAAGGAAACTTGAATGGATTGAAGGGTTTCTTAAGACAGGTTGATAGGAATCGAAGGATTCTTATGGAATGGAAAAGTTTCTTGAAGAGTGTCAAAGGTCACTCAAGAGACTTGAAGGGACCATAAGTGCTGATTAATTAAGTATGAAGGGGATCGAAAGGAATCGAAATGTTTCTGCTATAAACCTAAAGAGAACCGAAAGGTTTCTTAAGAAAACTTCAAGGTGACCAAAAGGTTTCTCAGACAGTTTGAAGGGAATCTTAGGTTCATTAGGGAACCGAATGGTTTTCTATAAAAACATGAGGACAATTAGAAGGTTTCTTACCAAAACATGAAGGCTACCGAAAATTTTTTGATAAAACTTGAAAGGTACCGCTATGATTTTGTACAAAACTTAAAGGGTCTGAGAGGTTTCAGCAGAAAACTTGAGAGGTTTCAGCAGAAAACTTGAAGAAACCCAAAGATTTCTACACAAAATTGCACGAACAGATAAGATTTAACAAAAAAACATGCAGGAACAGAATAAAAATGCAAGGGAGTTTAAAAGGATTTGAAAGAAACTTATAGGAGCTAAACGATTCTACAGAAAACTGGAAGAACTATTAGAGACTCTACAAAAAAACTTGGAAGTATCTGTTGGTTGGTTCCTTAAGAAAGCTAGAATGAGATTCGAAAATGGTTTGATAGGAAAAGGATTTTAAAAAAAATATTAGAAGTTCTTTTTTTTGAAAACGTTAATCGGACTTATTTCTGTAGCAAGCTAAACAATTATTCCACTTACATGTCTTGGGCGTGAAAAAAGGTGTTTTATAAACTAAAATCTCCTTTTAGAAAACTAAAGCATACCAGATTTGCGTCTTGGCATAAGTTTCGTGTTTATTTTTTTCTGTGTATCCTTTTTCTCGAATACCGCATTCGGAGAAGTTGAGACTAGTAACGCCCAGCGTAAATGTGCAAAAGTACGAACCCTTGAGGTCATTAATGAATTCAAATCCTTAGTGTACACAATGCAAAGAAAAAACCTTACATTTTTCTTAGAAAAAAATCTAACATTTCACAAAAGCCAAAGTCCTTTTGTTGAACAATTGGAAAATGTAACCCTCGTTAGAATGGAAACTGACACGTACGGCAAAACTAGTTTGTCTTGCCCCGGTGTAAACTTGTTTGTGTACCAATGCGTTCCCGGTCCCTTTACACGTGTGCTTTTACGCTAGCTATGCAGGAGAATTTAACAAAAAAAAATCATGTGATCCTGTTTACAAGGATGACCATCATTATGTTGAAGTGAGATGAGGTGTACAGCTTAAAACTGCCATCAACTATTCCTTCACATCCTTTCTTCTACTGTAAAGGATCTTCGTTGGGATAGTGATGAGAAACGAGTTCTGTATATTTGTAGGGTGTGGTGGTTGGTTCTTGTTTTCTGGTTTCATTTATTTAAAGCCCTCCATGCTGTTCGAAATTACCACTAATTTAAGAATCGTTTTTCATTTTAATAATGTCAATTTCCCGGTTGGAATTTTCATTCATTTATGACATTTCGTCATTAAGATGTGAGCCGAGCATTGTGTAATTTTCCAATTAATCATTTGCAATTAGCCTTTGTTTTGATTTTTGCCCAGGGGCATACTCGATTCTCTGTTTTTGGTTCAAAATCTTAACAAGTTTTCGCGTGTCTTCTTTTTAACGAGGTTATGATCTATGAGATCTGCAAGGGAAAAATGTCAATTGCTGCAGGAAGATGTGAAGCTGCTGGAAATGTATTTTTTTTACAAAAAAAATTGGAAGCTTTAACGTTAAAAAAATTATCATAAACAAAGGAAAAACAAATTGTAGGTTAGTATGTCAAAAGGGTGTCCAATTATTTTCATATTTTTCATTTCATAATATATGTAGAACGAAAATCAGCACAAATCAGGGGATCCTAATTCTTGAAAGCAGTCAATAGGTTTTCAAAGACAATTTCATGGGAAACCGAATGGGTTTTATAGAAATGTTGCAGTGAACCGAAAGTTTTCTTATGAATACTTGGGGAGAATCGAAAGGTTTCCTAAGATAACTTGAATAGAGCCAAGGCGGTTTTATAAGAAAACATGATGGGAACCCAAGGCTTTCTCCATAAATCTTAAATGAAACCTCAAGGTTCTTGAACTCTAGTTACCCTTCAAAAACGTGAAGAAAACTTGCGGTCCCTTTAACTTTGCTTATATAAGTAGAAACCTTTTGGTTTCCTTTAAGCTGACTTAAGCTGGCATTTAGTTTCCATTTAATTTTCTTAAGAAACCGTTTGGCTCTCTTAAAGTGTTTTTTTGAATCCTAATAGTTTCCTTTTATTTTTCTTAAGAAACACTTTGGTTCCCTTTCAGTTTCTTGAAAAACAATAGTTTATTCATGTTTCTATAAAAAACCTCTAGGTTTCCTTCAAACTATATTTAGAAACATTTCGATTCCATTCAGGCATTCCTAAAAAACCTTTAGGTTTTCTTTACGCTTTGTTAGGGAAGCTTTCGGATTCTTTCAAAACTTTCGCTTCCCGTCCCGCTTTCGTATGAAACCTTTCGCCTCCCTTCAGACTTCCGTAATAAACCTTTCGCCTTTTCCTTTTCCTTCAACCGTTCTTAGTAAACCTCTTGGCTCCCCTCATGCCAGACATTTTTTAGTTTACTTTATGTATTCGAAGTAAATCTTTGTTTCAAGTTTTCCTTATAAAACTTGTTGGGTTTCTATCATGTAAACTTGTCGGTTTCCTTCAATAAACCTTTTGTTTTTTGAAACCGAACCTCCTTAAATTTTTCTTACGCAATCTTTCAGCCCCCTTAAATTTTCCTTAAGCCACCTTTCAGTTTCCTTAAAGTTTCCACTATAAAATTTCAGTTCCCTTCAAGTTTCTTTAAGAAGCCATTAAGTTCTCTTCAAGTTTTCTTAAAGAAACATGAAGGTTTTTTAAAATACCTTTCGATGCCCTTTAATTTTCCTTAATAAACCTTTCAGTTCCCTTCAAGGTTTTCTTAAGAAACCGTTCAGTTCCCTTTAAGTTTACTTAAGAAAGCTTTCAGTTCACTTCAAGTTTCCTTGATAAACCTTTCAGTTCCCTTTATCTTTTCTTATAAAACCTTTCAGTTCCATTGAGGTTTTCTTAAAAAGCCTTTCAGTTTCTTTAAGTAACCTTTAAGTTTTCTTAAGAAAGCTTTCAGTTCCCTTCGAAGGTTTCAGTTCACTTTAAGTTTTTATAAGAAAACTTTAATTCCTTTAAGATTCCTTCAAGTTTCTTAAGAAACCTTTCAGTTTCCTTTAAGTTTCATTAGGAAGCCCATTAGTTCCCTTTATGTTCTCCTTAAATTTCTTAAACAAAACTTTTTAATTTCCTTCAAGTTTTTTAAGAAACCTTTCAGTTCCTTCAAGTTTCCTTTAGAAAACTTCAGTTCCTTTCAGTTTCCTTATGAAACCATTTTGTTCCCTTTAAGTTTCCTTTAGCAACCTTTTAGTTTCTATCAAGTTTTCTAAAGTAACCTTTCAGCTCGCTTATATTTCCTTAAGAAACCTTTCAGTTAATTTCAAGTTGCCATAAGAAACCTTTCAGTATCCTACATTTTTTTTTTAAGAAATTGATCACTTCTTTTAAGTTTTCCTCAAGAATCTATCGGTACCCTTTAAGTTTATCTAAGTTTCCTTCAAGCTTACATAAGCAAACTTAAGGTTTTATTCTTGTTATTTTACAAATATTCCCTAAAGTTTGCCCAAAGTCGTTTGAAACTCTGATTGCCCCTTCAAGTTTTATGAAATCTGGGAGGGTCTGCACTTTTCGTAAGTGTTCGTGTAGTAGGAAACTTTGGAACTACTGTCGGTCCTGGGATAAGAGATTTGACAGATTTTAAATTATGATGGCAATCGAACTTCTCCGTGATATGGGTCTACATTTTTTTTAATACATTTGCTTCGATGCAAAATCTGCAAACGAACTTTAAGAAGTATATACCTTAGCGTCCTCTATAGCGTCTATACTTAGTAGGGACAAAAATACTGTTACACACGTTTTTGTTGTAGAATAAAAAGTACTGAATGTTTTGGACCAAATATTTTTTAATATATTTATTGATGTATATTTTATCCAAAAAGAATCTACTTATTCGAAATGTCCGCCTTTTGCCTTTACACACGCCTTAAGTCGCACTGGCCAATCGTCAATAGCTGCACGAAACTCGTCCATTGGAAAATTGGCCACAACTCGAACCAAAGCAGTCCTAAGAGATCCAATGTTGGAGTATCTTTTGTGACAAACCTTGTCCTCTAAAACCGTCCACAATTTGTAATCCAATGGGTTCAAATCTGGACTGCCTGAGGGCCATTCTTTAGAGGAAATAAACGCTGTCAAATTGTTTCGAAGCCAGGCTGGGACGTTTTCGCCTTCTGGGCCAGCGCGGAATCCTGCTGGAAAGTATATAGCTAGTTTTGGAACAGGGAATTGTTAAGAGGCTTCACAACAGCTTCCAAAACGGTTTCTTGGTAAACTTTGGCCGATGTTTTGACTCCATGATCGCAGAAATGCAGGTCAGTAACCCCATCGTAAGAGACACCCCACCAAACCATGACTGAAGCTGGGTGATGACCCTTTTCCACCCTTCGGAAGAGTTCAGATGCTTCCTTAGTTGACCGCGCATACTCGTACACTCTACCATTTTGCTTTTTAAATTTTTCCTGAACGGTAAAAAATTTTTTCATTGGTGAACAAAATTTTTCTGTGCAAGTTATCAGCGTGCTTCACCAAAATGCGTTTGCATTTTTCAATCCTATTTTTTTTTAAAGCTGCAGTCAATCAATGTCCGGTACGTCGTTTGAAAGCCCCAAGTCCCAAGAATTTTTTAATGTTTCGACTCATGGACTTTTGCTTGATATTCATCTCACGGGCCATGATTTTCTGTTTTCGGAGCGGATTTCTGTGAATTCTTGATTTAACGGCTTTGATGACATGCGGTGTTCGAACAGAGCGTGAGCGGCCCAACCTGTGCCGGTATTTTACATCTTCAGTCTACTCAAACAGTTTTATGCATCAGTAGACGAACATGCGGCTAATCCCTAGTGGCCGGAGCGTTTTGAAAATATCGCTTTTTTCATTTCACACTTGAAAAGCGCTATTACAGCGATACGGTTCTCATTATCTGAGCACTCCATGATGAAAGTTGAAGCAATTTTAAAATCCCGTTACAGACTAACGCTATTGAGGTTAGCTTTCAAAACCCATATGACATTAACGGGGTATGTTCAGTTCTACTATTGAAATGGGTGTGTTCAATGTTGTAACAGTATTTATGTCCCTACTAAGTATATATCTCTGGCCTAGGCAACACTAAGTGTTGTCTGGCGCCATCTGACATTTCCATTGGAAAGCGTGACATTTTTTTAGCATAAACGTACTCAGAAGGTTTTGACGTACGACCATCATTTGTGTTGTTTGCATTGACTTGAAAAAATCAATTTGGCAAAAAAATGCTATTAACTCGTGAGCATTTTCGTGCGATCATTTTTCACAACTTTCGACGTGGATTATCACGACAAGAGTGCATCGATGAACTTAAATCTTTGTATGGCGATAAAGCACCATATAGAACTGTGAAAAACTGGTTTAAATGAATTCAATCGTGGTCGACTTTCGCTCAAAGACGAAGGTCGTCCAAAAACGGCCGTTGTGCTTGAGAAAATTGATGTCGTGCTTGAACTGATAATGCAAGATCGTCATGTGACATACCGTGAGATAGAGGAATCCTTGGGCATTTCTTCCACCAGCATACATTCGATTTTGCATGAACACCTGGCCGTAAAAAAGGCTTGTTTCCGTTGGATCCCGCACAATTTGACAATCGCTCAAAAAAGGCTCGTGTCGATTGGTTTGAAAAAAAAAACCCTCGCGGTGCTTCAAAAGACGTTTAAGATCGTCACAGGAGACGAATCATGGATCTATGCGTATGAGCCGGAAACAACACAGCAATCGACATGGGGTGGGTCTTCGAATGCGAGCCAAATCCAACAAAAGTTGTTCATGGAAGAAGTACATCGAAGCAAATGGCCGCCTGTTTCTTTGGCAAAACTGTTTCGCTTGAGGCGACTGTTCCGCTTGAGCAACGTAGGACGGTCAATTCTGAGTGGTACAGCACAATTTGTTTGCCTGAAGTCTTGGGAGAAATTCGAAAAATGAACAAGAGAAGACGAATCATTGCGTACCATGACAATGCGAGCTCTCACACATCGGCTTAAACCAGCGCCTTTTAGACCGACCAAAACTTCGACTTAATAGGTCATTCGCCGTACAGCTCTGACTTGGCACCCAATGACTTTTTATTCCCGCACAACAGGAAAAAAATGCGTGGTCAACGATTTTCATCGCCAGAAGATGCTGTTGAAGCGTTCAAAACCATGTTTTGGAGGCGTCTTAATCGGAGTGGAAAAAGTGCTTCAACAATTGAGCGCATGCAAACGTGTATAAATCATGCTAGAGAATACTTTGAAAAACAACAAAACCATTTTTAATGATAAATAGTCTTATATTATTATTAGACCAGAAATATAAAGCAGCCCTCGTAAGAGTGAATTTTTGATTTTAGAGCAGATGGGGTTGGAAAAGAGTAGACTCCATATATTCCAATGATCAACGCCACCTAACAGTTGAAGTATAAGACATAAAAAAACGTTTGGCTCAAACATAGGCTTCCTGCAGTAGTACCACAGGGCTCTGTCCTTTCTCCCTCTTTATTTTTAATTTTCATTGATGATCTGTTGGGTCAGACCGTGAATCCAATCTACTCCTTTGCGGATGACAGTAACCTCTGTCATTCATATTCATTCGACCGTAGGCCGAGTCTTCAAGATATTGAAGACAAAAGGCGAATAATGGAAGATACACTTGGCCGGGATTTACTGGCCATTTCCGAATGGGGTCGAGTGAAAAGAGTAGATTTTAATGCGCGTAAGACACAGTGCTGCTTGTTGTCTCACAAGCGATTCGCTGACCAAACAATATCGTCAATTTCTATCGATGGTACGGACATTGAACAATCAGAAGCTCTTGATGTTGTGGGCATGAAAATTCAATGTGACGCTTGTTGGGCGAGACATGTATTCGAAGTGTCGAAAGAAGCACTCAAGTGCATAGGCTTCTTAAAGCGGTGCAAGAAATATTTCACTCCTTCTGATCTATATCTATACAACTTACATCAGGCGGAAGATGTAATACAACTCCCATATATGGGCAGGTGCTCCAAAATCATCCTTGGAGCTACTTGACCGTGTTCAAAGGAGAGCGATGGTGCTGACAGGTGACAGTAGGGTATCCAACTCTATTGTTTCCCTTGAGCATCGTCGGAATGTGGGATGCGTGACGCTGTTCTATCGTTACTTTCATGGTGTGTGTTCATCAGACATCCGTCGCCTTATTCCTGACGTGAGGATGTTCGGCAGGGATACGCGACTTTCTAGGAACTCACACCCGTTTGTTATCGATTGGCCAGTTGACCGCACTATACACTACAGATCAAATTCGTTTTTCGCTCGTACAGTCCGGAATCGACTTCCGGCAAATGTGTTTCCCACCAATTGCGACATCCAGAAGTTCAAGACAAGTGGCAATAAACATTATTCCCTCTTTCCCCCTCCGATCCTTTACTTTCCACTCGCCAACGCAATGCACCGCATGTATAGGGGGCATCCCCTGAGTGTTGGTTATTTAAAAAAAAAATAGATCTGCGAAACTTCCATACATAGAAAAGGTCCATGATAACCTAGAGTTATTTTCAAAGCGATGGTTGATAAAAATCCTCGGGTCTTATGGCGTACCAGCTTAAATTTATAATTTTTTTACTGTGCATAGAAAAATGTTTATGCCTTCATGTGCCAAATCATAAGCGTAAAGCTCTCTTATATATTTCCTTTTAATATGAGTAATATAATTTCCTGGGATCAGAACTGAAATATGATTCGAGTTTTAACTAGTACTCCCTTCGAGGAAAACGATTTATTTTTCTTTCCTACAATTTTGTAGGGGTCAATATACTCAAAATTACCCAAGTAGATCGTTTCGGCTTCGGCTTGATATCTTAAAGATGTTTAAAACCGTTCATTATCACGTTACAATTCATGGGCTGCTTTTTAATGTAAGCTATAAAACAATATTTTATTCATCGCGTTATAAGAAAGGACCCCTTACCATATCCAGAAATCAAACTCTATTAAAAAAAACAAATAAATCATTGAAAATTACGAGCAGATTTTTATTTAGAACTACCACAGATACAGAAGCAATAAAAGGCTTTATGAATACGAGTAGCTTATAAAAGTGAGTCATGGATGGGAAATGCTTCTCGCTGGTGAAAGAAGCAAATCGAATTCCACTACCAACCAGACCATATACAGGAATACAGAAGAAAATTCGTCCCTTTGTCTTCCAAAGAAGCCCACAAAAGAATTGTGTAATAATCTTCAGAATAAGAACAAACAAAAGATACCTACATCTATTTCTAGAAACTATGCCAGTGGAACAATACAACTTAAACCCGAAATCCAGTCAAACGAGGGTAACCGACCGCCAGCAACAACGCAGGGTTGCAAGGAAACTAGCACAAGGACACACGTGCACGTAAGGACAACTATCCCAAGGGCTGTCTGTAAGCATTTTAAAGTTTTATTACCGAGATTGCCGACAGTAAACAGTTGAATGACAGCTTCATACGGAACAAAACACTTTTATGCTGTTGTATCTTGTCAATAACCACCTAACAGTGATTCGTTTCAGTGACAAAATCGATGAAATTTAATTGTCTAAAGCTCAGATCGCAGAACTATTTACCAGAAAGGACTCAGATTCGGTGCACACAGAGAATTCTTCGGTTTACAATCGGTTCGGACTACAACAATTTTGTTCGACGGAAAGACTTTCTGTTGCGATCAACTAATTTTTACAATCTTGATGGATATTCAGTTCGACGTACCATAAGATGGTGGCTATGATGACACTATGATACTTATAATCCTCTAGTCGGTTGTACTACTGAAATGAAGTAAAAAATCGGTTGCATCTTATAGTTTTGTAGACAGTTGTTGTTAGTTCCAACAATGTGTGATGCCAACAAATAGTTTTGCCCTGATGACTATAGAGTAATGCTGAACCTTACATAAAACAGAAAATTTTAAAACAAAATAAAAATTAAATGGGGACAGATGTTAAAAGATTTCCAATTTTACTGCCAATTGGAACGGAATATAAAATATATCGGGTGATCAGTCTAGAGGTGTTTTTTTTATTCAAAATAAAAAAATACAAAAATTCAAATCAAGTGTGAAATCTTTATTGTTCATAATTTTTTTTGAATATAATTTCCTTCAACTGTTGGCCGCAACTATGCCTCAGGAGGTCCATTCTGAAGGTTTAAATTTGGATGACTTGTTAGAGCATTTCGACCGGTATGGCGTTTATGACACGCGTCATTTCGGCTTCCAAAACCTTAATCATAGTTTATCAGCATAGACTTGGGACTTTACGTAGCCCCACGATTACACGATCTAGGAGGCTAACTCACCGGTCTAAAACCTAATATTAGCTGCCCTTCGAAATGACCTCTCAATAGATCCATTGTTTGAGCGGCTCTATTGCAAGTTGCACCGTCCTGTTGAAACCAAATGTTGTCATAAATTAAGGGCTTCAATTCCGATATAATGGCGCGATAGCGAGCAACATTCGCGGTTTCGATCCGGTCATCATAATTTTTGAAAAAATATGGACCGATGATGCCACCAGCCCATTAACCGCACCAAACCGAGGTTTTCTCTGGGTATACTGGCACCTCTTGAACCTCTACTGGTTGCTCTTCAGCCCAAATGCGGCAATTTGAGCCGTATTGTTGCCGTTGCGTCAGAAATGGGCCTCATCAATTTTGGTCGAAAACAGCGGATCTTCCTCGAGCTTTTGAAGAGTCCAAACACTGAAACGGCGACGCGCAGAACCATCGTTAGGTTAATTTATGATGAATTGGCAAACCATACTGAAAAGAAAAAAATATATTTAGCACAACCCTCGCGTTATCTTTTAAAAAAAAAATCTTATTGAAAAAAAACCTCTAGATTGATCACCCGTTATGTCGAAAAGGCAATTACTTATATAATGTTATCCTCAAATTGTACAGGGTGTCCGTTGGGAAGGTAAACTAACGTTTGCGGAATGAAATCGCAACAAATTTTACAACGCTGGGTACAAAGCAAAATTAAAAATGTAAACAAAGTACCGTTATTTTTCATTTACCACATTGTTTTGTGATATTGCTATTTGATTTTGGCTGAAGTTGATCATTTATTTTGTTTGCAATGTCGTCAAAAGAAGAACAACGTCGAAAACCCCTTTTGTAATTTTTTCGACCATCATCCTGATTGAAAGAAATCCGATATCGTTTCTCATTTTGTAGAGCAAGGAGAAAATCGAAGTTCGGTATATAGAACACTGGCGATATATGAGAAAAGACAAACAACAGAAAGAAAACGTGTTTCTGGAAAAAAAGTGTAGTTTGAGCGACTCTTCTATGAGAAGCCGACTTCGAAAAATTACCGATGGTAAAGTCGCTAAATCCTATAGGGAGCTTGGGAAAAAGGGAGCTTGGGAAAAAGGGAATTCAGAGAAGGTCCAGAAAAAACAAGGCAAAAGCGTCAGAAGCTCAAGAAGTTACCCAAAAGTCTCGACTTAGAAGTTTGGTCAAAAATACATTCAAAGCCAAGAGCAACATTGTATGCATCATGGACGATGAGTCATATTTCACACTGGATGGAAACGAATGGCAAGGAAAACATTTTTATGTAGGAAAAAAACACGTAGACGATAAAATAAAGTATGTGGAGCATTCAAAATTTCCTAAAAAAGTTTTATTGTGCCTTGCAATTAGTCAGCATGTAATGTCGGAACCATTTTTTTTTGAGTCCGGTTTGGCCGTCAATTTTGAAAGATATATTAATTTCTGCTTACCAAAAGTTGAAGAATTTATGAATAAGAAGCATAGAAACTTAAATGTAACCTTCTGGCCCGACTTAGCATCAAGTCATTACGCCAAGAAGACATTGGAAGCCATGGATGGACACCCATCAAATTTCATATGTATGTAAAGAAGAAAATCCACCCAATGTACCCCAATTACACCCAATTGAGGATTTTTGGGCAAATTTAAAACGAAAAGTATATGCAAATAACTAAAGACCCAAAACTACCAAAAATTTGATTCAAAAAATTCGAAAGGAGCTTCAAAACATGCCAACATCGACATTTTCAACAGGCATGGAAAAATTTCCTCAAAATTGCCGCAAAGCAGCTCGAATGGCACCAAATATTATTTTACATAAAACTAGTACAATGTATTATCTTAAAAAAAAATTGAAATAAAATTTTTGTTTAAAAGAAAAGAAATGTTTTTTTTTTGTTGCGATTTCATTCCGCATACGTTACTTTATAATTTTTGATGAAATGAAAGAGAATAGATCTTATATTGATTAATGTTTTATATAATGTCGGCAATTATGTATGGAGTACAATATCAGATAAATGTCCGCCTCTGTTAGCCTCACAAATGCGAGCCCTTTGAAGCACATTTTTCATTACATTCAGCACGGCGTCGAATTGAGGTTGATGAATTGTCTTGAACACTTTCTTGAGCAGCAGTAATGTTTTCAGCCGATCTTGCAATATGTTGCGGTCCATGCCTATCTGCTACAGACCCTCTTTTTTCGAAATCATTCACTGCACGATAAATAGTTCATTTTGTTGGCACGTTGTTTCTCCCAAAAATTTCACGTAACTTTCTCATCGTCACAGTAATCGATGATTGATTTTGATAAACTCTTTTAACGATTTATAGAATATTTTTCCATAATAAATTTCTAACTACTTCACGACTAATGTTTACCAAAATGGCGGCAAAACAAAGTAGTATACCTTCCCGGGAGATACCCTGTGGAAGACCAAATGCTGAAATTGGACAATTTTTCCCTTGATTTGACTAAAGAATTTTTGGACTTTGTATAAAGTAAACTCTGCAACACACAGAGAACTTATTTGTTGCCACAACCGAATATTGGTGGTTGCACGTACTATCTTTCCATGTATTCTATCGCTGCAACCGAATATTGATTGGGTACATTGCAATTTTCAATAGATGCAACTGACACTATCGGTTAAAGAGACAAAGTATTCGCAACCATAACTAATTAACCCTTTCACCCATGATTTTTTTTAAATCTTTTAGGTTTATTTCAATTTTTACTTCAAATATAGTTATAACGGTAATAGCTAAGATGTTAGGGTTACATGAGACCGCTATAATTCAGCGCAGTTTTTTTTTAATTATGCCACAGATAACCTTTATTATTCAACCTTTATTAGGATGTTTCAGATATAAAAATGTAAAAGAAAATAAAAAAGTTATGATGTAAGCAACTTCGCTGGGATATATGATCCCAGTAGGGGCGAAAGGGTTAAGAGGACTATTGGTACTGCATTTTTCTCTGAGAATTCGGTTGCCATTACCACAAACATTTGTAAACTGGACCAACTAATGGTAAAACTTTATGTACTCGCTTATTGAACCGGAATAAACAACGTTTTTTTTTATTTATTTTATATATTTAAAGATTTCAAAATACCGATTCTGTTATTGGAATTATGAGCATTTATTTTGCAAACTTAGTTTTTACTTTTGTTTATTGTTCGTTAAATCGATATAAAGGGTCATAAAAATAAATTTTGTTTTTATAGTATCAGGAGAATTTAAGAGAAGTGTTTTTAGCCGTCTAGCAATGGCTTAAATATGACTGATTTAAATAGATGTATTTATGGGCTTTCCCATGATACGAGGGCTGGTATATATATTTCTGACCTAATAATAAAAAAGCGAATATTTATTGTCAAGAATAGTTTTATTGTTTTTTAAAGTGATTTATACACTTTTGCATGCGCTCAAACAAATTGTCGAAGCACTTTTTCCACTCCGATTGAGACACCTCCAAAACATGGTTTTTGAACACTTCAACAGCATCCTCTGGCGACGAAAATCGTTGACCACGAATTTTTTCTTGATGTGCGGGAATATAAAGAAGTCATTGGGTGCCAAGTCAGGGCTGTACGGTGGATAACCCATCAATTCGACGTTTTGACCGGTAAAAAAAGGCGCTGGTTTGAGCCGATGTGTGAGAGCTCGCATTTTCATGGTGCACAATGGTTCGTCTTCTCTTGTTCGTTTTTCGAATTTCTCCGAAGACTTCAGACAAACAGATTGTGGTGTACCACTCAGAATTGACCTCCTACGTTGCTCAAGCGGAACAGTCGTCACATGACCAGTTTTGCCGAAGAATCAGGCGACCATTAGCTTCGAAGTGCTTCTTTCGCGAACAACTTTTGATAGATTTGGCTCGCCTTCGAAGACCCGATCGATTGCTGTTTTGTTTGCTCATACGCATAGATTTATGATTCGTCACCTGTGACGATATTATAAACGTCTTGTGCAGCACCGGGATCGTATTTTTTTTAAAATTTCTTTGCACCAATCGACACGAGCCTTTTTATGAGCAATTGTCAAATTGTGCGGGATCCAACGGCAACAAACCTTTTTTACGGTCAGGTGTGCATGCAATATCGAATGCTGGTGGAAGAAATTACCAAGGATGCTTCTATCTCATGGTATGTCACAGGGCGATCTTGCATTATTATTTGACGCACGGCATCAATGTTCTCTGGCACAACGGCCGTTTTTGGACGACCTTCGTCTCTGAGCGAGCTACAGGATCCAGTACTAGGTGCGTATGCGGAGGTCTAATCAGCCACCCATCTTTAACAAAATCGATTCTAGAAACATCCATGCCCGATGTTAACTTTAAACATTTTACAATTGTACATCAAGTGAGGAATCTTTATTGTTCATTCGAAAGGAAATTGTACGCCATTCATGGTTTAAATTTAATTTCCTTCAAATGTAGGCCGCAACTACGCCACAGAGTGTATATTACGAGTGCTGCTATATATATATTTCTAATAATGAAAATGCGAATATATATCATCAAAAATGGTTTTTATTGTTTTTCAAAGTATTCTCCAGCATGATTTATACACTTTTGCCTGCGCTCAAACAAATTGTCACCGATGCACTCTTGTCGTGATAATCCACGTCGAAGGTTGTGAAAAATGATCGCACGAAAATTTTCACGAGTTAATTCCATTTTTATGCCAAATTGATTTTTTCAAGTCACTGTAAACCACACAAATGATGGTCGTATGTAAAAACGTTCTGGGTCCGTTTATGTCAAACATTTCAATGGAAATGTCAGATGGTGCCAGGCAACACTTAGTGTTGCTTAGGCCAGAAATATATATTGCAATCCTTGTACCTAATGGGATAGGATTTGACCTAATATGATTTGAAAAAAGTATAACAATATTTATTGTCAAGCTTTGTCAGGAATTTTTGGGTCGACGCCAAAAACAAATTGCTTGTTGTTAGTCAATATTTAGAAGGTAAAAATATCGATCAAGTCTGAGTGGGTAAAGTCGCTAAAGTACAGTTAAGCCTGTTTCAATATTCTGGAAAATATTTATTTAAAGTTAGATGAATGTGGCGGAATCGTTTAGAAGCATTAACCGTCTAGGCCAATAATCCTCCAATTTCTAACACAAGATAAAATTATAACAAAATAAATATACTTTTTGTTGTTTCTAATCGTTTGATAAGACTTTTAAGCGGCCTCAATTATTATGGGGAAAATATTCTGATGTTGGGTTAACCAATAAACGGGATTTGATTACTACAAAGTACGTATCTGTTGTCTCCACCGATTAATGGTACTAAAGTACATGTAGATTATACTTATTATAACCGCCGGTTAGTTTAACTGAATAGTTTTACTTAGTTCGGCTGTTATAACTGTCTTATTGGCTATGAGTACCGTGATGTCGCACCTTCCATCTTATGGTATGACGAACCATGTTACCATCAATACCATGGAATCTTATTGATTGTAACAAAAACTATGTTTATCTAATCAAATTTTTGTAAAGGGTGGTTAAATTTTAAGGACCGATGTTGAATTTGAACCACACCTTAACGTCAAGTTATTTTTCTGCATTCCATTTAATATTTCTCAATACCAGACTAACTCAATTTGAACCATGGAAAGATACACAAGCGAGCAACGCGTTAAAGTTATTCAGGCTTCGGGCAACAGTGGATGATAAATTTTCGTAGAAAATCATCTTCAGTAATGAGGCACATTTTTACCTCAGTGGATTCGTCAATAAGCAGAATTTCCTCATTTGGGCGAATGATAATCCAAGAGTGATTGTCGAAAAAACAATACACCTACCAAGAGTGACTGCTTGGTGCGGTTTATGGGCTGGCGGCATCATCGGGCCGTATTTTGTCTAAAATGAGGCCGGTCAGGCAGTTATTGGAATGCTGTCCGCTATCGTAAGATGATGACGAACTTTTTATGGCCCGAATTGAAAGATATGGATGTGGACGATATGTGGTTTCCACAGGACGGTGCCACTTGCCACATAGCTAACGAAACAATGGTTCTTTAGCGCGACAAATTCAATGGCCGTGTTTTCTCACGTCGTGGCGATGTAATTTTGCCGCCAAGATCATGTGATTTGACACCTTTAGACTTCTTCCTTTAAGGTTATTTGAAAGAAAAGGTGTACGTCGATAAGTAAGCAACAATTCAAGAGCTAAAGGATGAGATATTTTGGCACATTAACGGCAGAGAATCCAATTATGCCTCAGCGTCATTGAAAATTTGGCCTATAGGATGGAGGTGTGCCGCCGGCGACCATTTGACCAACATTTTGTTCCATACATAATTGAACCATACGAATATTGTCATAATAAATAGAAATGACAATAATTTCCTAAATAGTTTGTGTTTTATTCAAAATCAACATCGGCCCTTAAAATTTAACCATCCTTAAGTTCGGACCGTTTTCCAACTGATTTTTTCCTCTGTTTTGTTAAAGCGCATTTATTTAATAACTGAAGTTGCAGGTCCCAAACACTGCCGCGCACGAACTCACGTTCGGTTATGCTGATGAAATACCTGTAGTAGACCCAATCACAATCATTCGGTTGGCATTAAATTTGGTTGTTACAACGAATCTAAAAGTTATACACTTCTAAAAAACTCCCCTTTTTTTTAGTTAAATCCCTGCGTGGCCTCAAAACACGGCTCTTCGCTTCTCGTATGAGAAGATAAAGGCCTAGGCAAGACAAACGAAAAAAAGTAATTAAAATCGGAATTTCAAAAGTAAGAATTTCGAATGGGAACTAGAAGTTTAAAGACAGCTTAGGGATTTATGACACAATTAAACCAATAACCCACTGTATGGAGAATGTGTATTGTACGTAAAACCCTTCCTCTGACAAGGAAAAAGACCCCAATGCAGTGCATTAAAAAGAAATTGTTCATGCTTTACTAAGGCATAGACAATAGCCTAAGAGCCCATAGGAAGAGCAGTAGTAAGAAGGGTTCCGCACCTCGTCTATGCGCTGAAACATTCGGAAAACTATCCATACAAATCATAAAAAATTATGCATTTTTAATTTTTATGGCTTGGCACACATAAAAACGTGCACGGCGCGTCGCTCCTCTGTCAGACACCCGGTGAGAAAGCAGCGACAAAGGGATCCTTACAAAGGATATGAAAAGGATTTCCTTACTTCGTCTTAAGCAATAGGTGTAAGCGCGCGTGTGTGTGTGTGCGTGCAAACGGCGAAAGCAATTCATATCAATAGAAATGCAAATAAATGTGTAAATAAAAAATTAACAAATTTAAATTTACATCCCCAGAATATACAAGGATGGTGTAATTTACGTATTTTTGCATACCTTTGCTGAACAACTTTGCGCGCTGGAATTATGGGCAAGGACTGTTTGTTACATCGGCCGCATCGTTCTGCTGAGCGCTTAAGTGATTTTTAAATGTTTGCAACCCACTGTGTTTGTTAAAAATTTGCATCGTCACTGGATCAGGAACCACAATTCATGTTTCAGCGTTTATTTTATTTCTTGTACCATAACCTTTTTCTTCAATTCGTTTATCGAGGAGGCTCGCGAAACCAAGTGAAAAGTTAAGTGTTTTTCAATTATTGCTTTAAGCGAAGGCAGCGGCAGGCAGTTCGAGCCGAAACCCAAGGAGCTAGGTGTGTTTGCAAAAAGGAAATGTGTAATTTCCATAATGAGGTGGTGGAAAATTGTGCCCAAGCAAATGGTTTTCAATGTGTGGCTAGGCAGAAACATCAAAATTGTTTTTCAAAAGCCTACTGCGTAAATTTTCCAACTTCATTTCGGTAGCTCTGAGGTAAAGTGCGTCTAATTTACTCTGGTTTTACCCAGCACCACACTGTGTAACAGCACACAGTGAACAGATTTGTTGTTACAACCGAATTATTTGCCAAACGAATGTTGGTGGTTGCATGTAACGGGTGATCAATCTAGACGTATTTTTTTCACAGATTACGCAGGAGTTGTGTTAAACTTTTTTTCAGTATTATTTGCTACGAGGGTTGCTATATGTATTTTTGGCCTTCACAGCACTAAGTTTTGCCTGGCGCCATCTAACATTTCCATAGGCAAATTTGACATTTGTTAGCATAAACGTACTCAGAACGTTTTGACGTACGACCATCATTTGTGTTGTTTGCAGTGACTTGAAAAAAATATGAATCGTACTATACCATACCAAATCGAATTTATTGCGGATTTAATATGGATTGAAATCGGATTTAATATAGATGTTCTAAATCAGTTGTATGTTGTATCTGGAGAAATCTTTGCACTGGGGCTCTATCAAAACTGGAATCAGTACGGCCAAATAAATCGGTTAAACAGGAGCTACATCTTAATTTTAAACGGCTTTCAAAAAAGTCAACAGCCTTTGTCGGACAACAATTGCAACCTGTAGTAGAAAAAGTAAACATAGATAGACAGCAGACGGACGAACAGACGGTTTTGTTAAATTGAATCAACTGGCGATTCTAAGTCAATTGTAAGTTACGTGTTCCGTACTTAAAAATTATGATTTTTTTGCTTTTCCCAACAACTACCCAGAACATCTTCCGATAAGGTGATTAATTTTGCGTAACCTTGTTCATGAATATACGCCTTTAAAATTACGAAAAAAATTTCTCTAAAATAATTTTTGCAGTTTGGCTAAATTTAGAACTATGGGTACCACAAACAACGAAATTTTTATACAAATTCAAATATGGCTTAAATATTACAATCTGGGTACATTTGGAACCCGTTTATGGGCACAATTTTTTAAGGCAAAAGTCTAAAATCGGAATATCGGTTAATTCTGGTTTTTTATTTCAAAAATACCGACATGTCGGTTTTCTGGAAATATCGGTTCTTCGAGCACTCTTCTTCTAATATGTATCAAAAAAAGCCTCGTGTCGATTGGTACAAAGAAATTTTGAAAAAATACGCGGTGCTTCACAAGACGTTTATAAGATCGTCACAGGTGACGAATCATGGATCTATGCATATGAGATCGAAACAAAACGTGTGGGTCTTCGAAGACGAGCCAAATCCAACGAAAGTTGTTTGTGGAAGAAGCAGTTCGAAACAAATGGTCGCCAGTTTCTTCGGCAAAACTGGTCATGTGGCGACTGTTCCGCTTGACCAATCTAGGACGGTCGATTCTGAGTGGCACACCACAATTTGTTTGCCTGAAGTCTTCGGAGAAATTCGATAAACGAACAAGAGAAGACGAATCATTGTGCACCATGACAATGCGAGCTATCACACATCGACTCAAACCAGCGCCTTTTTGACCGGCCAAAACGTCGAATTGATGGGTCATCCGCCCTATAGCCCTGACTTTGCACCCAATGACTTCTTTTTATCAAGAAAAAAATGCGTGGTCAACGATTTTCGTCGCCAGAGGATTCTGTTGAAGTGTTCAAAAAGCATGTTTTGGAGGTGTCTCAATCGGAGTGGTAAAAGTGCTTCGACAATTGGTTTGAGCGCATGCAAAAGTGTATAAATCATGCTGGAGAATACTTTGAAAAACAATAAAACCATATTTGATGATAAATATTATTATTAGGCCAGAAATATATATAGCAGCCTTCGTATACATTGCATATGTAAAATAACATTTTAGTTAGAGGCAACAACTGTTTCCTTAATGAAGTCGATCGTTATACTAAATGGGTGGTTTCCCTCCGTCTAAAATGGAACTCAGCGCCGAATTCAAAGAGTACTTATGACCAACAATCAGTAAGAACAACCAATACATGTAAAAATGCATTCTTTAAATCATCTTAATTAGTTCGGGTTTCCGTTATTTTGTCTTTTCAACCGATAGTGTCAGTTCCCTGGATGGTAACGTATTATTTTTTAAAATATAAAAAAATTCAGAAATTCAAATAAAGTGTGGAATCATTTCCATTTATTTTTTGAATATGATTTCCTTCAAATGTTGGCCTCAACTACGCCTCAGGGTGCCCATTTTTAGGGTCCAATTTTTGATGACTCCTTCGGGCATTTCGATCGATATGTCGTTATTGACACGCGCATTGTCGTCTTCCAAACCCGAACCGTAGCTAGTTTGTCAGCATAGACTTACAACTTTCGTAGCCCCAAAGAAAAAAGTCTAAAGGTGTGATATCACACGATATAGGCAGCCAACTCAACGGTCCAAAACGTGAACTTAGCTGCTCTCAGAAATGACCTCCCAACATATCCATTGTTTGAGCGGCTTTATGGCAAGTGGCACCGTCCAGTTGAAACCAAATGTCGTCATGATGACGGGCTTAAATTTCAGATAGAAAAAATATCCGATATCATGGCGCGATTGCGAGCACCATTCACGGTAATGTTCCGGCCATCATCATTTTTGAAAAAATATGAGCCGATGATTCCACCAGCCCAAAAACCGAACCAACCGTGGGTTTCTTTGGGTACAATGACACCTTCTTAACCTCTACTGGTTGCTCTTCAGCCCAGATGGGTCAATTTCATTAAGGAAACAGTTGTTGCCTCTAACTAAAATGTTATTTTACATATGCAATGTATACGAAGGCTGCTATATATATTTCTGGCCTAATAATAATATTTATCATAAAAAATGATTTTATTGTTTTTCAAAGTATTCTCCAGCATGATTTATACATTTTTGCATGCACTCAAACCAATTGTCGAAGCACTTTTACCACTCCGATTGAGACACCTCCAAAACATGCTTTTTGAACACTTCAACAGAATCCTCTGGCGACGAAAATCGTTGACCACGCATTTTTTCTTGATAAAAAGAAGTCATTGGGTGCCAAGTCAGGGCTATGGCGGATGACCCATCAATTCGACGTTTAGGTCGGTCAAAAAGACGCTGTTTTGAGCCGAGCTCGCATTGTCATGGTGCACAATGATTCGTGTTCTCTTGTTGGTTTTTCGAATTTCTCCGAAGACTTCAGACAAACAAATTGTGGTATACCACTCATAATTGACCTCCTACGTTGTTCAAGCAGAACAGTCGCCACATGACCAGTTTTGCCGAAGAAACAGGCGACCATTTGCTTCGAAGTGCTTCTTCCACGAAAAACTTTCGTGTGGGTCTTCGAAGACCCACACGGTCGATTGCTGTTTCGTTTCGGGCTCATATGCATAGATCCATGATTTGTCACCCGTGACGATCTTATAAACGTCTTTTGAAGCACCGCGATCGTATTTTTTGAAAATTTCTTTGTACCAATCAACACGAGCATTTTTTGAGCGATTGTCAAATTGTGCGGGATCCAACGAGAACAAACCTTTTTTACGGCCAGGTGTTCATGCAATATCGAATGTATGCTGGTAGAAGAAATGCCCAAGGATGCCTCTATCTCACGGTATGTCACATGACGATCTTGCATTATCAGTTCACGCACGGCATCAATGTTCTCTGGCTCAACGGCCGTTTTTGGACTACATTCGTCTTTGAGCGAGCGTCGGCCACGATTTAATTCATCAAACCAGTTTTTCACAGTGCTATAGGATGGTGCTTCATCGCCATACAAAGATTTAAGTTCATCGATGCACTCTTGTCGTGATAATCCACGTCGAAAGTTGTGATGTTAATTCCATTTTTTTTTGCCAAATTGATTTTTTCAAGTCACTGATGGTTGTATACCACTCAGAATTGACCTCCTACGTTCCACTAAAGGCATTGTGGCAGCATGGCCGGTTATACCGAAAAAAACGCAATCACTTGCTTTGATGTACTTCTTTCACAAACAACTTTTATTGGAATTTGCTTTGGTTTTGTTTCAGGTTTATATGTATAGATCCATGATTCGTCACCTGTGACAATGTTATACACTGCCTTTAAGCTCCGCAGTTATACTTTTTCAACATCTCTTTGCACCAATCCATACAAGCCAGTTTTTGAGCATCCGTCAAATTATGTTGGATCCAACTAGAACAAATTCCACGGCCAAATGAACATGCAATATCTTATTGATGCTTGTCACACTAATGCCCAAGGATGCCTCAATCTCACGGTATGTCACATGTCGGTCTTGCTTAATCAGCATCGATGGTTTCTGGCAAAGTGACCGAAGTTGGACGTTCTTCACGAAATTCATCCTGGAGCGAACGGCGTCCATGACTGAACTCTTGGTACCAGCGATTGACAGTGGTTTTTGATGGTGCTTCATGGCCAAAAGTTGAAACTCTTTTCTTGATAACCCATTCCGAAAATCGTAAAAAATCATCGCACGAAAATGTTCACGGGATAATTCCATTTTTTGGCTGAGATGAATTTTTCATCACACTGTAAACAAAACATTTCGTCCTCAAATGACAAAACGTTCTGAGTGAAGTTATGCTAAAAAAATGTCAAAGTTTTCAATGGAAGTTTACATCTGCGAACACTAGTATTGTCAGGACCTGAAGTATAAATAGCAACCCTCGTATACATACACATACAATTTCACCTTCCGTTGGTCAAATTAAGAATTGTGCTTGGTAATGTAAACTGAAATCTCAGAATAATTATAAACAACCATTTCTTACACGGGTGCTATATATATTTCCTAGGCAACACTAAGTGTTGCCTGGCGCCATCTGACATTTACATTGGAAAAGTATACATCACCGATGATTCTGTAGCCTTAGCCACATGCCCTCAACGAAATTTTGGTGTTAGCTAGCATTTTTTAAATCGCCGATTATCATCACTCGTCTGCAACAATTTTAAAACATCTTAATCGCACACTGGATTACGAGTAACAATGGTTCTTCTATTGAGGTCAATAATCCCTTTGCCATCGTCCTTGGGCTTTTGGATGCCTATCGCTCCACTTCAAGGCGAATGAACAGCAAAAAAGTCAATGTTATGCCTACTTTGAAGTGTCATTCTAACATGGCCGTTGGTAGAGAACGATGTCGGTCTGCCGGTGTATTTCGAAATCTTGACCCATTTCCATTTCCATTTTTCTTATATTGGGATTTTATATCCTTTTCATTTTGACAACATTCCTTGGATTTTTATTAAAAGGGGATACCATACCGTGTTGCTGCTGGGGATTGGTTGGTGGTATTAACTTCAGCCATATCTGCTGCCAACAAACAATTTTGGATTTTTTCTATACATTTTTTAAATTTTTTTAGGGGGGGATGATTTACTTTACCCTTCCTTCCCCATTCCTTGCATGGAGTGCACAAACCACGGTTTCTTTTAATGCTAAGGAGTAAACTCGTTATCCTGTTGCTGTACTTTTGTGCTTAACCCTCGGCTTCGGTTGGTGTTGGTGGCTGCCTTTTTATGGAGCAAAAATCAAAATAACTTTAGCTAAGAAGTTACTCTTTTGTGTACTATTTTTGTTTTAAGGGAGGTTTTTGGGCTCACTGAGCGAGAAACGCGAGCGTAGACTGTTAAGGAGAGGGAGGGAGAGAATGGGAGAGTTGGAAACCGGGAATCAAAACATTTTCCTTATACAGGAATTTAATTGCAAAAATGGGTTTATCATTCACTCACAGAGAATAAATGATAACGTTCTTTGCTCTCACCGGCTGTTTTGTTTTTGAGTGTGTGCTGCTAAAACTCCCCTTCATGCATTTGATTTCGCGTAAACCTGTACAGGACGAACCACCACACATTTGGGAACCATATAAAACACACCAGACTGGAGGATGTTGATGCTTGTGTTTTTGTTGTTGTGTCGGTTTCTTATTCCTCTCTGTGTTGTGGTGTTTTTTTCCTTTCGGTCTGTCTGTATTGTTGTCGTCAGCGTTGTTTCTGCAAAGCGTATCCAGCCTTTGAGAAGAACTTGATGTTCCTGTTCCTGTTTTCTTCCATTTCGCTCATATCGTCCTGAGCGCTTAAGGTTCTTGTGTATTTGTGTTTTATTGTTGTTTGTTTTTGGGCTTCCTTTTCTTGTTTTCTTCGGGTGGTTTTTTCTTTCTCATTGTCTTCACACGATAAAAGCGACTCTTTGACACAGTTTTCTGGTGAACTTCAGTCAAGTCGGTCGCTCGCCTGCCTCTTCTCGCTCTCTCTCGTCGTAAACGCGCGCGTAATATCGTTAGTATCGGGTTTGTTTCGGGTTTTTTGTTTTAAAATAAATAAATATTTTCAATTGGAATTTCGTAGTTTTTTGCGTTACGCTTCCGTTTTTATTTTCGTCTCTTTACGAATTCTTGTGATAAAATCCGGTTTTGAACCCTAAAGGATACTGCTGCATTTGCACTGTTTTTTTGCATTCCGTTGAAGGTAATTCAAATTTCTGGTCTTCATTTCCTGATTCAACGTCATATTGGCCGAATTCTTGACAATTGGTGAAATTGGGAAAATCCATACCTTCCTACTCTGACCAAAATAAAAACGGGATTTTCAGATAGCCGGCATTTCAATTTTTTTTTTCGGGTTTTATTTTTCCCAAAAAAAAACCTTGATTAACCGATATTGCGGTTTTAGCCCTTTGCCTTAGAATGGGAAGTATTTTTCGGTTCTGGAATGAAGTGATTAACCCTAGTTTTACTTATACACTGCATTAAAATCAATTGCGACGAAAGACGGCTTGTTTTTTTGTTTTAAAACAATCTTGGTTTAGTTCAGTAAGTTTATCACCACTCAATCCAAAATTTAGTAAATACGCTATACAATTAATCAGTTATTGCAATGGTATTTAAATAATGGAAACAACAACAAAATTGATTGAATTCATGCACTGAATTCTTTTACCTTATCAAAATCAAATTGTTTTACTAAGGTTTTTTCCCCACAATTTAACGTTAATAGGTTTAAGAAAAAAACCTATTAACGTTAAATTTCGATATTTATAATATAACTTTGTTCTATGTTGAAGTAGTTAAGTCCGAGGGACTAATCTCTTTACCAATACTGTTCTAATTATTGTAGTATTTTGCATTGTTATAATTTGGCAATAAAATGAATTGAATTGAAAAAAAAATTTATACACCTCATAATGGAATTGTTTTTGATAAACGGCTTAATTTTTTTGTAATTATGTGAATTTATTTATCGCTTAAAATTAGAAATATTTTCGATAAACAAAGTACGAATACTTTAGTTAATATGTGAATTTGTTTATCAAAGGATTCCCAATTTATTTATTGTTTTTTTTTTTTTTTTTTTTTTTTAATTTAACCGAATTTTTTTTCTCTGTACCTATAGCTCGATTACAAGCATTAAATTGGCAAAAGAAATTAATCAGTTGGTTATTTTAAGTCGATCGATAAATATTTTGGGTATTTACAAACATTTGCCATTAAACAAACTTTTAAAGGGTGTTTTTTTTTGGACGCGTGGTTTTCAAGAGTAAATAAAACGCATATTATTTAATGTTATGGCCAAGAATTTAGCATTTTTATAAAGATAAGGTTTAGGCATCATGTTTTAAAAATGATTTCGGGCAAGTGACACCGCGGCTGGCTCCAATAAATTTCAGTCGAGAGGTACAATTTTCGACCACTTTTTGCAGCATTTGGGACCGTATGTCAGCAATAAAGCACCGAATATTCTCTTTCAAGGCGTCAATCGTGTCGGACTTATCTGCGTTGACAAGCGACTCTACATTACCCCACAAAAATTGGCCAGCGGTGTTAAATCGCACGATCTTGGAGGTCACGCCACAGGCCCCAAAGTTTCATGCTGAGAAAAATATGGTTACTATGTAGTCACGGCAATAATAATATGTTCTGCGCAATAAAATTGTGTTCATCGCAACCATAGTATTGTTTATTGAATTTAATATTGACAATACGAACTCGTAAGTGTTGCCTGGCGTCATATGACATTTCCATTGGAAAGTTTGACATTTTTTAGCATAAACGTACTCAAAACGTTTTGTCGTACGACCATCATTTGTGTTGTTTACATTGACTTGAAAACATCAATTTGGCAAAAAAAATGCAATTAACTCGTGAACATTTTCGTGCGATCATTTTTCACAACTTTCGACGTGGATTATCACGACAAGAGTGCATCGATGAAAAAAGTGATTTAATGAATTCAATAGTGGCCGACGCTCGCTCAAAGATGTAGGTCGTCCAAAAACGGCCGTTTTGCCAGAGAACATTGATGCCATGCATGAACTGATAATGCAAGATCGTCATGTGACATACCGTCATGAGACAAACCGTGTTTCTTCGGCAAGACTTGTCATATGGCGACAGTTCCGCTTGAGCAACGTAGGGCGCTCAATTCTGAGTGGTATACCACAATTTGTTTGCCTGAAGTCGTCGGAGAAATTCGAAAAACGACCAAGAGAAGACGAATCATTGTGCACCATGACATTGCGAGCTCTCACACATCGGTTAAACCAGCCCCTTTTTGACCGTCCAAAACGTCGAATTGATGGGTCATCCGCCGGTACAGCCTTGACTTGGCACCCAATGACTTCTTTTTATTCCCGCACACTAAGAAAAAATGCGTGGTCAACGATTTTCGTCGCCAGAAGATGCTGTTGAAGCTTTGAAAAACCATGTTTTGGAGGTGTCTCAATCGGAGTGGAAAAAGTGCTTCGACATATGGTTTGAGCGCATGCAAAAGTGTATAAATCATGCTGGAGAATACTTTGAAAAACAATAAAACCATTTTTGATTATAAATATTCGCAATAAAAAAATATATAGCAGCCCTCGTACCGTGAGATTGAAGCATCCTTGGGCATTAGTACTCGTATGACAAGCTTCAATAAGATTCTGCATGTTCATTTACGAGGGCGGTTCGGAAAGTTCTTAGCCTATCAATGAAAGGGAATAGTTAGTTTTTCAAAAATATTTTTATTTTTCAATATAATCTCCTGAAACTTCAATACACTTAGTCCAACGCTTATCTAGCAATTCTATCCCTTGATTAAAATAGTTTTCCTCAAGGTCTTCAAAATAGTGGTTTACAACTGTAATTGCATCTTTATTTGAGGTAAAACGCTTGCCAGCAAGGATTTTTTTTAGATTTGGGAACAGGTAAAAGTCACTGGGAGCTAAATCAGGAGAATAAGGTGGGTGGTCAAGCAACTCGTACTTTAATTCGTTGATTTTAGCCATTGTTAAAACACTCTTGTGCGCTGGTGCGTTGTCTTGATGAAAAGTTATTTTTTTGTGTTGTAAGCCAGGACGTTTTTCTCGAATTTGTACATTTAATTGATCTAAAAGGTTGCAATAGTACTCTGAATTTATTGTTTTACCCTTTTGCAGATAGTCAATCAATAAAATACCTTTGAAGTCCCAAAAAACCGTTGCCATAACCTTACCAGCCGATTGAATTGTTTTTGCCTTCTTTGGGGCACTTCCTCCAGCTTCAGTCGATTGTATGGATTGTTCTTTTGTCTCTGGAGTATAGTGGTGGATCCATGTCTCATCAACAGTTATGAAACGACGCTTAAAATCCATTTTATTTCGCTGAAAACGATCCAAACAAGCTTGAGAAATGTTCATTCTTTTGCGTTTTTGGTCGACTGTTAACAAGTGCGGCACCCATCTTGCAGAAAGCTTTTTCATCTGTAGTTCTTCATGCAAAATTAAATGGACTCGATCATTTGAGATGTCCATGATATTAGCTATTTCACGCACTTTTATTCGTCGATCATTTAATACCATATCATGCACTTTGGCTACAATTTCTGTTGTTGTTGCTGTTTTTGGACGTCTACTACGTGGTTCATCTTCAATGCTTGTACGACCACGTTTAAATTCAGCAACCCATTTTTTTACTGTTCCGTATGAAGGAGCACTTTCACCTAACACATTCACCATATCATTATGAATTTCTTGTCCCGAATAACCTTTTTTATGTAAATATTTAATGACACCACGCATTTCTAATTTTTCCATTGTAAAAAAAATCGCGGATGCGTCTTTTGTGAACACCTGTTTCTATATGAAGGAGTTGCCAGATCTGTTTATACCGCGCTTTTTGTGCTAGGCTAAGAAGTTTCCGAACCGCCCTCGTAGTTCATTTTAAATTATTGTGTTTTTATTGCTGGACCCTAAATTAAGTTATGAATTTTCGTTGATTTTACATAGAGCCACCAAAAAATCCGACAGGAAATAACCGGGTAAACTGACATGCCGGTTTTGGCGATTTTTAAACCGACTGTCGGGTTTGGACATAAAACCGGAAGGTCGGTTTTGGACACTATTTCAGTGTAATGTAGAAAGAGTAAATATTCAAATTAAAGTCGAGTCGGGCAGCCCTAATCTGATATATCCGTGAATTAGTTTGTGAATTAAATTGGACATCTCGGGTGCTGCGTCCCATCCCAAACACCGCAAATCTTTAAATAAATACAATTTTGGTTTTGTAATAAAACTGGCTTTAATATCAGAATTCATATTCCATTTTTGTCTGTGGTCCCTTTTTTATCGACCCTTTTTTGGGTCGACCCAAGAATTTAAAATTCATTTGAATTGATCGCTACAGGCCGTTGTTTGGGCCCCATGAACAAAAACGTCCAGCATATCCACTTCTAGAGTATTTTATCCGTCTCAGCTCATAGTCCTTTGTCTACTTGTTTACTGTACTTTTTCTAAAGTAGCTTTAGTCTCGAAAATGGACCTCTTCCATATTGTAAACAGACGCGGACGGACATGGCTTGATCCAGGTGCTAGAATTGAACGGGGATCCATTATATATACTTTATAGGATCTCCAATCAATATTTTGATGTGTTGCAGACAGAACGACAGATTTAATCCATTATTCAGATTTATTATACTTGTACACTCCATTCATCGGTGGATGATATAAAAATTCTGTAGTCTGACGGGCCGTTGTAAGATACCACATACACACAGAGAACAGATTTGTTCCCACAACCGAATGTTGGTGGTTGCACGTACTATCCATGTATTCCATCGTTACGGCCGAATGTTGATTGGGTAGACAGCAATTTTCGTTAGAGGAAACTGACACTTTCGGTTGAGGAAAACAAGTATCGGTAATCCTAACAGACTATGATGATTATTTGAACTTAATTTGTACATGTGTTGGTTGTTGTTATAGACTGTTGGTTATAATTACTTTTTGAAAAAAAATAATATTTTACCGCCTTGGCAGTAACTCGGGTAAAATGGTTCGCCACCAAAAAAAACTTGGTTGTCGTTTTGAATAATAAGAAGTTTTATCTACGGCGAAAATTCAGATCAGGTCTGAGTAATGTTGCTTAATGACAGTTAAGCCTTTTATTTATAACGGGTGATTTTTTAAGAGCTTGATAAATTTTTTTTAAAAAAAACGCATAAAATTTGCAAAATCTCATCGGTTCTTTATTTGAAACGTTAGATTGGTCCATGAAATTTACTTTTTGAAGATAATTTCATTTAAATGTTGACCGCGGCTGCGTCTTAGGTGGTCCACTCGGAAAGTCCAATTTTGGGCAACTTTTTCGAGCATTTCGGCCGGAATAGCCCGAATTTCTTCGGAAATGTTGTCTTCCAAAGCTGGAATAGTTGCTGGCTTATTTCTGTAGACTTTAGACAAAAAATAGTCTAAAGGCGTCAAATCGCATGATCTTGGTGGCCAACTTACCGGTCCATTTCTTGAGATGAATTGTTCTCCGAAGTTTTCCCTCAAAATGGCCATAGAATCGCGAGCTGTGTGGCATGTAGCGCCATCTTGTTGAAACCACATGTCAACCAAGTTCAGTTCTTCCATTTTTGGCAACAAAAAGTTTGTTAGCATCGAACGATAGCGATCGCCATTCACCGTAACGTTGCGTCCAACAGCATCTTTGAAAAAATACGGTCCAATGATTCCACCAGCGTACAAACCACACCAAACAGTGCATTTTTCGGGATGCATGGGCAGTTCTTGAACGGCTTCTGGTTGCTCTTCACTCCAAATGCGGCAATTTTGTTTATTTACGTAGCCATTCAACCAGAAATGAGCCTCATCGCTGAACAAAATTTGTCGATAAACACATTTCGAACCGAATACTGATTTTGGTAATAAAATTCAATGATTTGCAAGCGTTGCTCGTTAGTAAGTCTATTCATGATGAAATGTCAGAGCATACTGAGCATCTTTCTCTTTGACACCATGTCTGAAATCCCACGTGATCTGTCAAATACTAATGCATGAAAATCCTAACCTCAAAAAAATCACTCTTTAGTTCGTTTATTTCTATGGCAGTATCGTTTGGAAGCATTCATCGTCTAACCCAAGAAACCTAAACTGTCTGACCATTTATTTGATTTTATACATTTTTTTGGGGCTTTTGAAATATATTTTTGCGTTGTGTACATCATAATTGGTTGGTTACCATAACCGCCAGTTGTACCAACCAATAGTAAAACTCAATTCGGTTTGTATAACTGTGTTGTTGGCTGGGAGTACCGTGATATGGTTGTAGCAACAATCATATGATATCTCGAACCGTGTTACCATCATTACTATGGAATGTTGCTTATTTCAACAGAAATTCGGTTAATCCAACTGAATTTTTTTATTTCTGTTCGATTTCCAACTGATTTTTTCTCTGTGTGTACCCTATAAAATGCTATACGGTAGACTTGTATTGACTTACGAAATTTGAGCAAGATAGGATATATTAGATGCTTCTTGATGTATTAAAACATTGAACAATATGGAGTAATTTTTCAAGGGTTTTTGAATGGTCCATTCAAAGAAACTTAGTCAAATTTCATAAAACTCGGTTCTTCCAGAGCAGCAGAGTCACAAATGTTTGTGCCTGCATTAGCTTATTATCAGAACATGGACTGATATGATCTTAAAACAGCAACTAGATCCTATTTAGCTGTGCATCATAATGAAATATGAAATTTTATCAATAGCTCTCGTCGCACTGTGGCGCCATTTGAGTTTTTTCGTTGCAAAAATCATATCTTTTGAACCGAATAAGATAATTGAATAATTTAAATGACACATGATAGATAATTCAGTTCAACCTATGAAATGAGTGTTTAGAAAGGGTGCTATGGGTTACTTATGGGATATCGAAGTTAAATTTTGAGGAAAAATCAATTTTGTGGTAATTAAAAGAAATATTTTTTTTTCGATTTTAGATTATTTTAAGTTCTTGTTTAAGGTTTTTATATTTTAAAATTATTACCCAACAAAATATTTTTTTTTAAATTTATTAAAAACAATTGATTAAATATTAATTATACTTCGTAAAAGAAGGCATGTCTAAAAAGTTTACTTTTCTAAACTTTAATTACACAGTGTGTAATTTTTTAAGTCATGGAAATCTAAACACAAAAGATTTTCCCAACGTCATTAACTTTTTTTATGGACCCCAAAGATTTGGGCATCGGTGCTCATATCTTGCAAACCGTTCGGAATTTTGATTTACTCTCTGATGCAAAGCTTTTGTCATAAAGAACAAAAATTGTGAACATACTTCATCAATGTTGAAGTAAAGAAAAAAAACAAATAAAATTAATAAATTTTCGGTACATTTTCACTTTTGCGTCTGCCTAAACGGTGCTAAGAATCATTCCTAGGAAAGTTAAATATATTCTACTATAAAGTTGTTTATTGAGATCTTAGGTACATTTTTGTAGTTGATTGTTTTCCTTAATTATGAACGGTTTGCTACCTATGGACCTGAACAGGAAAATAGGTAAAAAAACGTATTTTTTTAAGTTTTTTGCAATTTTGACCTTGAAGAGTTTAATTTGCCTCACCCGTGCTTTGCAATCTTTATTTTTTATACAATTTTTTAAGAGACTTCTGTGCTTCTTCAAAATGCTCTGCAATTGGCAAAGATTGGTATTCAATTGTATCTTTGCCATGCCGAGTTTTTTTAGTGCATATTATTCCGATCCCTAATAATAACGCTCAGATTATTTTTGCAGTGCAGTCTCGCTAGGAAGGCATATTTTGAGAGCTAGGTCTCTTTGACAGCATCTTATATATATTCCGGGTGGTCCAAGACCTAGTTTTTTTTTAAGTACCAAAACAAATTTTAAAATTTAAAAAAAAATATTTCTGCCAAAAATTTCAGACCTGTATTAATGTAAAGTTTACATTTTTCACATATCTTTGTTTAATATTTCAGAAAGACATTTTTTTCTCGACGTATCACAGCGGCAAGGCCAACATCACACCACGACGACACGTGACTTGGTTCCATACACGCTCGTACGTCAGTGTATGTGTGGTTTTTCTTTATGGAACACGTTTTCCCCGTATCTCTATCTCGTTGTCGTTGTCTTTTTTCTCTCTGTCGAATGCAACAAAGTGTGATTTCTACTCGACTTCCGACTCGGCATTGTTTGCGTTGTATTTTCTCTCTCTTGTGTTTGTCTACTATAATACGAGGGCGACCGCAAAAGTAACTGGCCAAACATAAACAGAACCATTTTTTTTGAAATTATTTTTATTTATTTTTCAACATAATCTCCTTCCAACTCAATACACTTCATCAAACGTTTTTCAAGTTTTTTTAATTCCATCCGAAAAATAAGATTTTTCAAGACCTTCAAAATATGCCTCAGTTTCAGCAATAATCTCGCTATTGGACGAAAATTTTTTGCCAACGAGAATTTTTTTTAAATTTGGAAACAAGAAATAATCAGGAGGAGCTAAATCTGGACTATATAGTGGATGCGGAGCAATTTCAAGTCGTAATTCGGCCAGTTTTTGTTGGGTTAAAAATGCAGTGTGTGAAGGAGCATTATCTTGATGAAAAAGAACTTTTTCTAAATGCAGTCGTTTTATCTTGATTTCTTCACTCAACTGATCCAATAATGCACAATAATATTCACTTTTTATAGTTTTTCCTTTCTCAAAATAATTAATAAATATTATACCCCTTGTATCCCACAATACTGTGGCCATTACTTTTCCTGCTGACTTAACTGTTTTCGCCTTCTTGGGACCACTTTTACCAGCTTCTATCCATTGTTTTGACTGTTCTTTGCATTCTGGGATGTAGTGATGGATCCATGTTTGATCAACAGTTATGAATCGGCGCAAGAACTCTATTGGATTACGCTGATAAGTCGCTAAAAGCTCCTCGGAATTGGTCCAACGGACGATTCAACAAACGCGGCACCCATCTTGCGGATAGCTTTTTCATGTGGAGTTCATCATGTAAAATTCTCCAAACTTGTTTTTCGTGTATTTTAACAATATTAGCAAGTTCTCTGAGCTTTATTCGTCTATCTTTAGTCACTTCATTTAATATTTTTCTAATGTTTTCAATAGTAGTAGCAGTTTTCGGTCTTCCAGAGCGTTGTTCATCTTCCGTACTTGAACGACCCATTTTAAATTGTTGAACCCAGGATTTCACGGTGGAGTATGATGGTGCATTATCACCATGAACAGAATCCAATTCATCTTTGATTAATTGTGTCGTATAACCTTTCAAATAAAAGTGTTTAATTGCCGCACGAAACTCTTTATTTTCCATTTTTCAAAAATTATAAAACTTGTTTACTTCAATCACCTGTAACAAAGAAAATAATCATTAAATATTTAGGAAATTTTATAGAAGATTGATTTTAAAAACAAAAACAAAAAAGTTTCTAGTAAAACAGAAAATGTGCCAGCTAGTTTTGGCTAGTTAGTAATGGGCCAGCTAGTTTTGCGGTCGCCCTCGTAGATAGATTTTGGTCTTGGCGGTTATTGTCGTTTGCTCCTTCATGCAATGAGGCGCATATTAAGATTGAAATGGCGTTTGTAACATAGACGCATGTGTAAGTAAATGTCCATGCTCCCTTAAATAATATTCGTTCCATTTAGAAGGCAGTGCAAGAGATTTGTATTGTGTTTACTTTTTTACACTACTGCTAGCAGTTTCTCAATGAATTGAAATTACATTCGTTGCTTGGGGTCTGAGAATGTTAAAGTAGCGTTCACCAACTTTTTTACTTTTCTGTGAACAAAATGTTCGAAAGAAACATGGAACATCTGGCTATGAACTTAGCATAGCAGCAATACATGCCAAAAAACATATTTTTGAAATAGAGAAAAATTGGATTTAGATCACCCTGTATGTACTGTATGTACATGTATTTTATATAGCCTTTGGACAATGTATCGCGGTGTCGCAAACAAAATGACAAATTTATATATGTATAATATATATTTATGTATAAAAGGCAAAAACTACTCTAATATGTATATTGTCACTACTTTTAACCTTTAATGGAAAATAGTTCCTGCCATGGACTAGTTAAAGCGCAAACGCCTGGCCCTTATAAAGAAAACCATGTAAACATCGCAAGAACGAAAGCCAAACAATATTGGAATTCAGCTCCAAGTTGTTTTAGGATTTTTGAAAAGCGAAAACAGCGCCTCCTACAGTTTAACATTAGAAAACGAATGTAATTGCCAAAAAGATTCAATCTACAAGAGGTGTCACCGGCAAATTTGAGCCTTGCGGCGGATTCATGCTCATGTGCGTAGGATGGAGTTTTCCTCACTATTAGCCATAAAATCATTGAATGGGAAAAATAACAATTGGAAATCAACACATTTCTTTCAATTCTGCATTAGAAAAATCTTGAATACTATCACTAAACTATTGGATTTAAATATTGACAATTCTCCATCTCGCGCATATGAACCCCAAAAATACATGACATCGAACCTCGAACATATTAATTTTTTTTTATCATCTCATAGCTATGGTCTTAGCCAGTTCTTAGGGCATGCGACCTCTGTTGGAGATATCTCAATGTTACTTAGACCAAAAAGCATTAGGCTACAAGAGGTGTTATTGGCTAATTCAAGCTCATGAATATGAGATATGGTTTTTGCCAATATAAGACATAAAATCATTGATTGGGGAAAAACATAATAAAAGTAATATATTAAATCAATACATCGCTCCATTTCTGCATTGGCAAAATTTTAAAAATATCTTTGAACTATCTGTTAGAGTTAATTTAAATATTGACATTTTCCCATCTCGTGCACATGCACCTCAAAATAGTCTAGATAAACCCTCTTTATGAAATTGAAACATTCTGGGCGGGACAACTTAAGACTATTTGTCTAAGCCATAGTTTGATCTCTGAATGAGGCACAGTCAGTTTGTAAGTACAGAAAGTGACATCTAGAGTTTAAAGACGTACTAATTCTCTTGGAAACGGATTTAAAGAGTCTGCTTTTTCGACAGTCATTTTAAAGTTGGCAGCAGAATTGTGTCAAAAACAAATAAAGGCCAAATAAGGTGGACGTAAATTAAGATGCAGTAGTTCTAGACGCAATCTTGTGCGCTGAACGAAACCTTGGGGAATTTTTCTAAAGTTATAACCCTTATCACCTAAATGCCGTATAAAAGTTCTATGATCTAACTTTGAGATAACTTATCATTAGAGAGCTACAATAGGGTGGACCTTAAGCCGTTATCTACCGAATTTAACCTTACTATTCGTTTGTTTGCATTTATTTTGCTTTTTTAAGTTTTTTATACCCTGCACTACACTGTTTGCAACACCTTAAAGGAATGCAACATGGCCCTATTTTCTGTCTACCGAACGACTCAGAATCTCTATCTGATTCCATTGAGTAATCTCCGTCCATATGTAGATTTATCCATCTAACGTTGTAATCATAGAACAGGTGGCAATTTTGAACCGATTTTGATAAAATGCTATTGTAAATGGTTCACATCGGTCCATATTTAGATATCATACATAGGTTTCTCCCGATTTCAGAACCTACAGCTCTAAAAGCCACATACGAGGGCGGTTCGGAAACTTCTTAGCCTAGCACAAAAAGCGTGGCAACTCCTTCATATAGAAACAGGTGTTCACAAAAGACGCATCCGCGATTTTTTTACAATGGAAAAATTAGAAATGCGTGGTGTCATTAAATATTTACATAAAAAAGGTTTATCGGGACAAGAAATTCATAATGATATGGTGAATGTGTTAGGTGAAAGTGCTCCTTCCCGATGCAACAGTAAAAATTGGGTTGCTGAATTTAAACTTGGTCGTACAAGCATTGAAGATGAACCACGTAGTGGACGTCCAAGAACAGCAACAACAACAGAAATTGTAGCCAAAGTGCATGATATGTATGGTATTAAATGATCGACGAATAAAAGTGCGTGAAATAGCTAATATCATGGGCATCTCAAATGATCGAGTCCATTTAATTTTGCATGAAGAACTACAGATGAAAAAGCTTTCTGCAAGTTGGGTGCCGCACTTGTTAACAGTCGACCAAAAACGCATATGAATGAACATTTCTCAAGCTTGTTTGGATCGTTTTCAGCGAAATAAAATGGATTTTAAGCGTCGTTTCATAACTGTTGATGAGACATGGATTCACCACTATACTCCAGAGACAAAAGAACAATCCAAACAATGGACTGAAGCTGGAGGAAGTGCCCCAAAGAAGGCAAAAACAATTCAATCGGCTGGTAAGGTTATGGCAACGGTTTTTTGGGACTTCAAAGGTATTTTATTGATTGACTATCTGCAAAAGGGTAAAACAATAAATTCAGAGTACTATTGCAACCTTTTAGATCAATAAAATGTACAAATTCGAGAAAAACGTCCTGGCTTACAACACAAAAAAATAATTTTTCATCAAGACAACGCACCAGCGCACAAGGCTAAAGTCAACGAATTAAAGTACAAGTTGCTTGACCACCCACCTTATTCTCCTGATTTAGCTCCCAGTGACTTTTACCTGTTCCCAAATCTAAAAAAAAATCCTTGCTGGCAAGCTTTTTACCTCAAATGAAAATGCAATTACAGTTGTAAACCACTATTTTGAAGACCTTGAGGAAAACTATTTTAATCAAGGGATAGAGTTGCTAGATAAGCGTTGGACTAAGAGTATTGAAGTTTCAGGAGATTATATTGAAAAATAAAAATATTTTTGAAAAACTAACTATTTTCTTTCATTGATAGGCTAAGAACTTTCCGAACCGCCCTCGTATGACATCCGATTTCGATCAAATTTCTCGCAGATCATGGTGAATTTTTCCATATCGGTTCTTTTTTTCAAATAGCTCCAACAAGAAAGACCCTCCAGATTTGAGGTATTACAGCTCTAGAAAACACAAACAAACTCGATCTACATCTACATTTTGCATGAGCGACCATTAATTAACTGTGATGGAATAAAACCACATAGATCCATTTTTTTCATTTAGGCCTTTCCCGATTTCAGTACCTACAGCTCTGCAAGCCACATTTTACATCCGCGTCTTACCAAATTTCGCAAAACCATTACAAGTGACCAACACCCAAAACTGGTGAAATTTGTCCATATCGGTCCAAGTTTTCAAATGGGTCCCACCCAAAGGTCCAGCTTTGGGGTCATGCAGCTTAGTGGTCCTGCAGCTCTTGAAATTACAAATTACACCCAATCATGCCCAAATTTTGCAAGGTTTGTTTTAAGCGACCATTTATTAACTGAGATGAAACTAGACTACATATTTTCGTATAGCCCCTAAAGAAGGTCCTTTCCTACAGCTTTAAAAGCCACAATTTACATCCGACTCCTATCAAATTTCGCATGGAGCGTTACAAGCGACCAACAACCGTGCCTTGTAACTTTGGACCATAACGGTCCAAGTTTTCGAAAAGCCCCTAAACAAAAGTCTTTCCCGATTTAAGGTTCTGTAGCAAATTTTTCCCACATTACGCTCAAATTTCGTCCGGTACGTTATGATCGACATATAACTAACACTTGCATATTGAGTCCACCATGATTAAGATCCAGAGAGAGCTGCTTAATCCTCTTAATAGCAGAGTTGTGTGGGGTATCTCATAGTCGATCATGCTTGACTTAAATTTTTTTTAATTGCTTAATTTTATTTGTTTGTTGATTTTGTTTTGCATTTCTTCTTAAAATTCACCTGCTTTTTTGGAGTACTTTTCTTGTTTAATTTTGGACTTTGACTTTTAGGCTTATGTCAGTTTGTTGTCTGTCTATAAATGGTTGTAGACCATCTGGCATGGCATGGATGGAGTGGAGTTTATGTAGGCTACTTTTGCAATTCGGTTTAAAACATTTTGTAAAATTGATTGATTGATTTAAATATTGTTATTTAAAAGAATTATATCACGATATGGTATTAAATATAGTTTAATTCCTAATAATCATTAGGTCAGGCTCTACAACATAGAACAAATCTATGTCTAGGCCTGTTTAAGTTTTATCATCCATAGGAAATTATCGTCATTTTATTTTATTATAATAATATTGGTATGGTTCAATTATGTATGGAACAAAATATCTGCCAAATGGCCGCTTCGGCCTCGGCGGCACACCTCAATCCAAATTTTCGATGACGCTGAGGCATAATTGAGTTCTATGGCTGTAATGCGCCGAATTATCTCATCCTTTAGCTCTTGAATTGTTGCTGGCTTATCGACGTACACCTTAACATTGCCACGACGTGTTATAACATGGCCATTGAATTTGTCGCTAAAGAGCCATTGTTTCGTTTGCTGTGTGGCAAGTGGCACCGTCCTGTGGAAACCACATATCGTCCACATCCATATCTTTCAATTCGGTCCATTAAACGTTTGTCATCATCTCACGATAGCGAACATTTTTCACAGTAACTGCCTGACCGGCCTCAATTTGGAAAAATACGGTCCATTGATGTCGCCAGCCCATAAACCGCACCAAACAAACAGTCACTCTTTGTGGGTGCATTGTTTTTTCAACAATCACTCTTGGATTATCATTCGCCCAAATGCGGCAATTCTGCTTATTGACGAATCCACTGAGGTGAAAATGTGCCTCATCACTGAAGATGATTTTCTTCGAATTTGAACGTCCATCCAATAAGCCTGAATACATTTAACGCGTTTCTCGCTTGTCCATATTTCCATGGTTCAAATTGAGTTAGTCTGAAATTGAAAAATATCAAATGAAATGCAGAGAAAATTAACGTTTAAGTGTGGTTCACATTCAACATCGGCCCTTAAAATTTAACCACCCTTTATGTGCAGTCTCCAGCTAGGATTTGCATTTTTTACTACTTAGTTATTTTATCAAAGCCTTGCTCATTCCTGTATGCCACAATGTGTGCAGCTAGGCCCACTACGAATCCTTAGAACATGAGTCAGCCTTTTTTGGTGCCCCATTCAGGTTTTCTGTCATCTAAGAAGTTATCTCATGAATAGACTTTGTTCCACCACAATCCCATTGCGAAAAAGTTGTTGTATATTTTTTTCCAGAATCGTCCTGGCTGTACACCAAGAGAAAAAATATGGTTATTATATGGTCACGGCAACAATAATATGTTCTCATTTTTTCCAGAATCGTCCTGGCTGTACACGAAGAGATAAGATATGGTTATTATATGGTCATGGCAACAATAATATGTTCTCTGCAATAAAAGTATGTTCGTCGCAACCATAGTATGTTTTTTTGAATTCAATTTTGACAATAGTATGATTGCGGCAATATTAATATTGGTGAAATGTAACAATAGTATTATTGCCATATATAAAAATGAAAATATGGTTGCTGCAACAATATAAATATGGTTGGTGCGACAAAAGTATAGTTTTTTTTGGGTTTTATAAAACGACAATAACATGATTAACAATAACATGATTACGGCAATCATATTGTATGATTGTAATTTGTATAAATTGTTTTTATCTGTAAATTATAATTTTTCTCAACAAACTGCTTTGGATTTGTATAATTAAAATATTTTTAATCAGTTAAACGCTTTTATTTTTTTAAGGGATTTTTTCTATTATTTAATGAATCACTCCTATTACTTTGAATTTTACTTTTAAATAATGTACTTATTAAAAATCTCTATTGTTGGAAAGCAACTTACGAGGGCAGATCAATAATTCCGTAATTTTTCGAATAAAACACAGTTTTTTTTTTTGCAAAAAAAAAAATATTTTTCAGCATAATCTCCTTTTAGCTCAATACACTTACTCCAACGTTTCTCCAATTTCTGTATCCCTTCAAATAATGGGATTTTTCGAGGTCCATAAAATAGGCATTTGTTTGATCAATAATTTCATCGTTGGAGCTGAATGAATCTCTTTCCACCGAGCCATATTTAACCCAGATAAACCCAACTAAACATGTAACATCGAACGTTCAGCGTCATTTGTACTTGTGCGACCACAACGAAAGTCAGTAAACCACTTTTTATCATTGAAATCGATGGTGCAGAGTCCCCATAGTATTTATCAAGCTTTTCCTTGGTTTGATTGACGGTTTTTTTCCGCAAAAATAATGTTTAATAGGAACTCGAAATTCACTTTTATCGTTTTTAACAAAGTCCACGAAGTTGTATCCCGTATCCTTATAAATAATTTGATCATAATCTGGTGATCGTGGTATGGTTGTGTGTAAATCATACTATTCTTGTAAGGATCATAAAACTGTTGTGCCACAACCATATACCGAACAATAGTTTGATGCTCTTCGAATATTGTTACCCCAACCATACTTTTTTTCTTCCTGTAAATTTTACTCTGTTTTTACATAACTTATATAGATTTTGTGGAACTTTTTAATACTAATACATAATGGGTCTTTTTATTCTTCATTTATAGGTTTTTTTTAAATTAAAATAATTGCGGACGGACCTAGGTGTGACATGCCTTTGGACATATCATAAAAACAACCTAAACAGGTAAGTTTTAAATTATATTCGATTTTATGAATCTGGAGGATTTCAAATAAAAGCCGTTTTATTTGTATATCCTTCATCACATTGTCATTCCGTTAGCAACACCTCGAGGGTGGAATCTTGGTGTTAGCAATTTTAAACGCGACTAAAGCAGTAAGAATTCTTCGGTTTCGACCTTTACGGGTTGCTATTCCTCAAATGTTACCTATTCGCCAAGATGAAAGTTAAATTTCATTTTTATAAATATTCACTAAAACATTATCGCTGCCGGCAACAGAACAAATATATTTCTGTGAAATAGCTCTCAGCTTCCACATTCCTTTAATTATTGGCCCAATGTTTGCCTAGAAATTAATTCGTGGAATACCGAAATCAATTTTCGTTGTGATTGGTAATTTTCACACACACACACACACACACACACACTTTGTGCAGAAGATGATGACATTGATGGAAGGGAAGAGGCCCGGAAGCTGTTGTGGACAGCTTATTTCCAATAACTCATATACTTAATACAAATTTGTGGTTTTGAGAAATGCAAGTGGAGGTTTGTATCATTTAAGGCTAGAGTGGCCAAAGGTTTCCAATAACTCTCATTCACAAAGTTGGGATTGTTTGGACATTTTATTATTTTATCATCAAAATTTATTTATTGAATATAAAGAAAAACACAATTTAAAGTTCATACTTACATATATACATGGTTTTCCGTTAAGGACATAACAATTTTATATATTAATAAAACACAGAATATTTAAGATGTAGAGTTCAAATTTATTCCAGATGTATTGCATATGTTACATTTTAAGTATGAAATTCGATTTCGGTCATATGACCACCATCTTGTTGAAACCACATATCGGCGATGTGAAGCTTATCCAATTCTGGCCAAAAAGAATTTTCTAACATGGCACGATAGCGCTAATTTGACGATTGTTTTCACCGACGAAAATATACGGCCCAGTCACACATCCTGCATGAAAACTACACCACACATTCCTTTTTTGCAGATGCAATTGTGTCTCTGGAAGCACATGTGGGTTTGTTGCTGTCCAATAACGCATATTTTGTTTATTTACAAAACCACTCAGACAGAAATAAGCTTTATCGCTGAAGATAATGCAAATTGGAGTAAGCGCTCTCAAAATTGCGACCACCAACTCAAAATTTCGGTTGTAATTTTTAACGATTTCCAAACGTTGCTCGTAAGTGTACTTTACCATGATGAAAATCTTGACTTCGACTAACGTTTTGACACTGAAAGATCATTAAAAATGTTTGAGGGTGCGTTGAGATCAAGATACGAAATTGCTATGTCCCTATTGGAAAATCCTTTATAAATATTCCTTGGGGTAATAAAAAAAACACCAGTGCACAGTGGTAGGAAATGAAATCTTTTGGAAATAAGTCTATAATTTCTGTTATGTTTGTTCATAAACACACCTCCATAGACGTGGGTGCAGAGTATCCCAACTCCCTGGAATTCGGGAATTTTTTTTTCATTTCCCGGAAATCCCTGGAATTTTTACATAACATAAACCATGTTAATTTGGCATTATGTATATATTTATTTATTTTTTAATTCATGACATTCAATATAGCACAAGCTGCAGTTAAAACAAAAACTTAAAAAACCATAAACGTTTCAAAGTGAAGTAAAATCATTTGAAATATGTTTTTAGAACTGAAAAAGCATTCAAATATTCTATCGCTTTTCACTATTATAATTTCCAGGCGATTAAGGTATTACTATTGGCGTTACATCGCTTTAAAGAAAAGGGGCGTGTCACCACCTAATTTCCAGCCGAAAGTATTTTATTACACACTTCTAGTGTATATACCGAATCTGATGTTGCAAAGTCTTATAGTTTATGGACTTTGGATGTGTTAAATTTTTGGATATGTAGGCGGTGCCTTGTCCCCCGTCTTAAATCGTATCCGTTTATAGTATGTGACAATCTCAGGGTCCACAGTAGCATAGTGTTAAAATTTCAAGGCGATCTGCTTTATATTATAGGCGCCACAGCGCCTTAAAATTTAGGGGCGTGGTACTGCCCACTTTATTACACGACTTTTTTGGTTAGAAACCAACAGCTTATATACTAATCCACCTGTTCTTGGCTTTTATACTTCTTGAGTTATGCTCATTTTAAGTTTTTAGGGGCGTGGGCGTGGCGCCGCCCACTTCAGATATCAAGAAGCTATGTTTTGTGAAAAGTTCAAGATGATCGGTATAGCAGTTTAGGCTCCTATAAACAACAAACAATTTTTTTATATACTTGTACTCGTACATGGAAGTTTAAGTTATGATCATTATAAATTTTTTTGGGGTCTGGGCGTGGCAACGCCCACTTTAGATTTTGGGGTGTGGGCGTGGCCCCGCCCACTTTAGATTAAAGCTATATTGTGTGAAAATTTCAAAAATATCGGTTTAGCAGTTTAAGCTCCTATAAACAACAAACAAACATCAATTTAATTTTATATATAAGTATAAGTACGAGTACATAGATGTTTGTTATGGCCACATGGTTTTTTTTTTGATCTACTGAAGCGTGTAGGTTCTATTACCATCCTAATATTGAATTTTCAAAAACGATACCCTGTAAACCCCTGGTTTGGACACAAATATTTAAGAAATGTTTAACAAATACTTGAAGAGTGTACTTTTATGAGAGGTGGGGATACATTTTTCCGTGTGGAACGATTTTGCCCTTTCAGGAAACAAAGCAGCTTTTTATCTACTTTAAGCTAAATATCAGGGTCCTAGCTTCTATCTTTCGTCTTAGAATTTTACGAACATCACGATACCTTTTAGGGTCTCTGATCCATATTTCGAGCTGATAAATTTAAGTATATTCCAAATTTATCACCTCGAAATATGGATAAATTAAAATTTTCCAATTTAAATTTGATTACTTTTATTACTTCGTAGAGTCACCGGTGATTCGATAGTGATATGGTTTTTCTTGATAGTATCGATCAAAGACGTTAAAGTGTACCAAAAATTAAATTGTAGAAAAACAGCATGAATTCTCGGCTTTTTTCACATTCCTTTGTACACAATCACAAGAACGCTAGAAAGTCAAAATTAAAATACAGAAAACACTAAATCCGCACACTTCAAACACAAACAGCATATCGAAATGATTTTTATAGGCTGATTCCACTACGGTCGCGTCCACGTCCGTATCCAAAAATCAATGAACGCGGGTTAAAGCCTATACAAAAAACATAGGCAGTTAGGTATGGGAAAAAGTTTTCCGATAAGTCGCGTTTACTATAAATTCGATTATTTTTGCAATCGAAACCCACCCATACCTATTAATGGCAACACCGCAAATTACACATCCCTATTAAAACAGCTGTTTATCAGCATAAACATAATGCGCTGTTGCTACTGCACATTTCCATTAGGCGTAAACCATTTGATCCTTATTTTCCACTGCGGTTAGCAAAATAATGTCATTTAACTCCATTATAATGTCACAACACAAAAATATTAAACTTTTCGCACCGCAAAAAAAAAACAAATAAACACAAACAGCTGTTTGAACGCAAACGTGGCCGCAAAACACAATGGAAACACCATTACCAATTTTTGATAAATCGTTGAATCGCAGTCGTTAAATCGCAGTCTACTCATTTCTTTTTATTGTAATTTCTCCCATTTTGTACAATTTATCGTCTTTGGTATCGATAACGGAAATTAACTATCGAAAGTGTCTTCAATATATTCAACAAAACTGCTGATAGTCTTGCAACTCTACAGGAAGAAAAAAAGTATGGTTAGGTTAACAATATTCGATGAGCATCATACTATTCTTGTGTCACAACAATATGATGATCCTTACAACAATTGTATGATTAACACACATACATATTATGATTCACACTCAACCATACTCTAATCCACACTGCCATATTATTATTCACACCTATTAATGCTATACCATATGATACTTATATATGGTTCACATACAACTAAAGTATGATTCCTACAACCACTGTATGACTCACATGCATGTTGTGATCCCTACAACGAAAGTATTTTCCCATTCAACCATACTATGATCCAACAATTTTTTAAGGATTAGATTATCTTGTTATTCAACAATAGAGATTTTTATTAAATGAATTATTTAAAAATACATTAAAATCAAAATAAAAGCAGAGACTTATTTAACAACAGCAACAAAAATCCGTTCAAAAAGACTTCTTCTTTTATTAAGAATATTTCAGCAGCTGTTTTGAAAAATTTTAATGTTCAGATAAAAAGAACTATTATTGCGTAAGATTCGTAACAAGAACATTGATCCAAAATATACTCAATTTTTTTAAAATTATAATCATACGGTATGATTGCCGAAGTCATATTATGGTTCACCATTAACCCAAAAGCAATGCTTTTGCCGCTCCAACCATATTTATATTGTTGCTATAAACATATTTTCATTTTTTAATTAGGTAACAGTACTATTGTTACATTTCAACAATATTATTTTTGCCGCAATCATACTATTTTCAAAATAAAATTCAATAAACAATACAATGGTTGAGACTGACATACTTTTATAGTAGAGAACAAATTATTGTTGCGCTGACCGTACAGAAACCATATATTTTCTCGGCGTGTCTTATGCAATGAGATAAAAGGAAATTCAATATGTCCACAAAGTGTCCTAAAAATATCGAATTCAATTTGAAACTTTCGGGCCAAATCCTTATCTCATTTCAAAAATGTACTTGTGTTGTTTTCATTGACATTTCATAAGTTGTTTTTGTTGATAAATTCAAGAATTCTGATGGTGACAAACTCTGTGGTTTAGAAAAGATCCACCTTAAGTGCGTTTGAAGTCTTTCGGAAAATATTTCATTTTTTGTGTGGCAAATTACCCAGTTTGCAGCACATCAAATAAAAATCTGAAACCCATTAAGCTTCAATTGGCCTTGTCGTCTTCATCATCTTTGGCGTCGTCCGCTTTGGTTGTACGTACCTTGACATTTGAGAGCAAGTGTAGCGAAGGTGAAAAGGATGTTCGTCCGTCGGCGCACATACATACAGACGTAGTGTTTCATTTAATCACAAAATTCAATTACAACGCATTTTCCGAGTACACAGTAGCGTATACGTACTCACTGCCAACAAATATCAAAGACAATGTATTACAAATTAAATAACAAAGTACATATTTGTGTTTCGTGGGAAATCTACAAAAACAGTCAGTCCTTGCTCCTCTTTTAGAAAGGGGAGTCTCGGGTGGAGAATAGCACAACTCCCCCTAGAATGCTTTTGGCCTTGAAGTTGATTTCCGTACGTATGTACGGAGGGTCTATATGCGCACCAATATATACCCACAGGATCAACAGTTGAGAACAAAAGAAACATTCAAAGATTCACGGAAGGCTTGGGTGGGCAGCGTCCTGGAAGCCAGTGGGTGGCAGGGTGCCAATTAGCAGCAGCAGCGGAAATGTAAACAAAGCCATCTATGATGATGTGCCAAATGACGGACGACCGGTATTTAGCGTACACACGTTAAATAATTTTTCCAATGTTTGTGGGCAAATTGAAACATAAACATGAATGCCCGAACGAAGCGGCGCCATGGAGGGGAACCGCCCACGTAGTACAGCGTATTAACCAGAAAAACATCTGCGTCAATGAAGTGGTAGAAACAACCGTAGCATAGGGAGGTACTGGGAGTCTTCATTTGATGCAGAATGCCAAAAACAAAACTGAAGTAAAGTAGAAAATTGAAACAGGTAGCTGGTCCGACTATGAGATACCCTACATCACTTGTTTATTTAGAAGATATCTTTGTGTGATATATGCTATAAAATATATAAGCTATCAAGTGAGAGTCTTTTGTTTAGAAACTGTTTGAAAACATGGACCGGCATAGTCCAGTTTCACAAGAATTTATTATTTGCCGGTCATAAAGACCATGCGAAATTTAAGAAACTTCCCGAGATTTTTAAAATTGCCTTTAATTAGGAGGTACCATTGGGTGAGGCGTTTTCTAAAAAATGGTTTTGGTTTCGCCAGATTTAATTATTGGTTGCTTATTACGTATTAGGCAAATTTGAGCACGATTGGATTACAACTGCAGGACCCCAAATCGGCAGAGACTTTGGTTTAGTTTAACAAGATTCAATTATTGGTTATAACAGGTACCCAAAAAATAAAAGGTAATAAATCAGAGGTTTTTAGAATTGTTCTTTCCTCTGAATAATTAATTGAACAGGGATTAAACTGGCTCAAGACCTCTTGCTTCTATATTTAAATAGAAGACAAGTTTTTAACAAAATGGCAAAGTGACATTGATTTTCGTGGCTGCACACTACTTTTATCATGATTTCGGGTCCGTGACAAACCTCTTCCGTGACAACCCTTTATTTTATAATTAATTTTATAAAATAAAGAATTTAATCAAACTGTAAATAAAAAACAATGTTCTAGATGAAGAGCTTTAGCAAGCACCTAAAACTCTGTACAATATGGTGAACATTTTAAAGAAAACTGATTTAAAAAAAATATAAAAATAAGGCGAAATGTGAGCACGATCGTATTTAATTTGTGGCTTCTAGAAACGCAGGATTCAAAACATGAATCGATTTGATCCCGTTTAACCAGAGTTAAGCATTTGTCACTCATTACTAACCATGCGAAATTAATCAAATTTCTGGCTTCTAGAGCGGCTGGACCTTATCGGAAGGAACCGGGAACGGAAGGGACCTGTACCTAAAGGAATTTTGTGTCAATTTTACCAGAGTTGGATACAGACCGCTCTTAATGCTTTATACCAAATTTTGTTAGAATCGAATAAAATCTGTGGCTTCTTCAGCAACAGGTTCTTTTGTAACCTCCACCATCATTACGCTACTAAAGCTAATAAAAATTTTACGGTTTTTTTGGCCCTTTCGACCCATTCGCCCAAGCCTTATCGCAACCAAAACTTTTAAATTAATCTAAAGGGTGTTTTTTTTTAACGTGTGGTTTTCAAGAAGAAATAAAATGCATATAATATAACGTTATGGCCAAGAATTTAGCTTTATTATAAAGATAAGGGTTTGCCATTATGTTTTTTAGCTTCGATAAATTCCAGCCGAGAGGCCTAATTTTCTGCCACTTTTTGCAGCGTATGGGGCCGTATGTCAGCAATAACACGCCAAATATTCTCTTCCAAGGCGTCAATCGTGTCGGGCTTATCTGCGTAGACAAGCGACTTCACATTACCCCACAAGAAATAGTCCAGCGGTGTTAAATCGCACAATCCTGGAGGCTACGCCATAGGCCCACGACGCAGGATAATGCGCTAACCAAAAGTTTCCTTCAATATATTTATTATGTTGTTGGCTGTATGACATGTGGCGACGTCTTGTTGGAATCAAAGGTCGTTCGAATCAACATCCTCCAAGGCAGGAAAAAAGTCATTAATCATGGCTTTATAGCGTTCCCCAATGACTGTAACATTATGGCCTGATTCGTTTTAGAAGAAATATTGACCAAGGGTCCCTCTGCCCATAGAGCACACCTAACAGTGACTTTTTGAGGACGAAATGGCGTCTGAACAAAGGCTTGTGGATTTCCATTACTCCAAATGCGACAATATTGGTTAACGTAGCCACCATTCAGCCAAAAGTGAGCTTCATCGCTGAACAACATCTTCTTGTAAAAATCAGGATCGGTGGCCATCTCGTTTTGGGCCCATTCACCACGATTTGCAAACGTTGTTCCTGAGTAAGCCTATTCATAATAAAATGGCAAACCAATGTGAGCATAAATCAAGTGACAGCTGTCAAAAAAAAAACAACTCCAAAAATAGTGTGGCCAGATTGAAAATCACACATCTTAAAAACACCCTTTACTTTAAAAAAACATATAAAACATATTCTTAAATATATGAAAGAAATTCTTAAAAATAAGAACTCCAAAAATTTAAAAATCGATTTCAACTTAAACAAAATATTTTTCACGATTTGTTTTTACTTATAGAGTAATTTTAAAGGTTGGGTGTAACAATTTCATAAAAAATTAGTAACTTCTTTAAAAAACATATGAACATATTCTTAAATATATGAAAGAAATTCTTTAAAATAAGAATTCCAAAAATTTACGATTTTTTTAACATCAAATCGACCTTAAACAAAAAAAATTTCAAGATTTTTTTCATAATTCTTATGAAAAGTTCCTTTGGCTGAAACATTAAGCAAAATCGCAATTTATATGAAATATTTCGTGATTTTTGCAAACATAATTTTTTTACTATACTTAGGCCCAAATGGCTGACATAAATACCAACGCTAAAAACAGCTTGATCGGAAATCAGGTCGTTTTGTTATGAAGTTAACAACAAATGTTTAGCACAACACCCTAATGTAGCGATTAGACAAAAGTTTCTCATTATTACATTGACCAGACGAAACAGTCATCAACACATACACTCAACGAGTCCCCAAAGGACGGCAGAGTGAGTGAAAGAGAAAGAGCGAGAGAGGGGGGAAAAGAGTCGGTGGTGCTAACCTATATTGAACTTTTGCATAACATTTTATAAGGCGCCAAGGCCATTGCCGTCAATACAGAAAGACTACAACAAATGACGATACCAGTGCCACCATGGTCGTCGTCGTTGTCCTTCCGTTCGTCTCTCCATTCGATTTCCCTCCAATTTCGCCTCGTCGCTTCGTGGCCTCTGTCTGCTCTCGGTGCAATTTCCTCTGGCATTTGTTGTGAAATTGTAGAATATAAACAAAATTCATATTAAAATAAACAAAGAATGAAGCGACGAGGCGAAATTTTTTTTTACTAGAACTCGCTACGAAATGCTACGACGATAACGCCAACGTAAATGCCAAGATTCAACAGAGTAACGAAACACTTGAGTGCCAATGACAGAGTGGCAGTAATGGACAAGGACATGCGTAGGAGTAGTTGCCTTGAAGTTAAACTACCCAAGCAACCGCCGCCCACCACATCCGAGGGATATTTTCTTGGCATTGAACTGGGGAAGGGCAACATAAAAACATTACACACAAACACACACAATGAGAGCATCAGAGAGCACCAACACACGCAGCCGAGACATTGCCAAGGAAAACAACGTGTGGGATTTTGAGGGGATTAAAAGGAAACCCAACCCAAGCGTTTGCTAGTGGAGCCTTCAAAGCATGGCTAAAAAGGATGCTTTTCGTACTACGTTTTTTTTTGCGTCGCAATATTCTACTTGAGGTGGCCTGCAGCACGATTCCTGTTTCTTTTGCCAGTTATTTTTGTTTATTTATTTTTTTTCATAAAAGAGATATTGTGGACATCCTATGGTTCCAGGTATTTGTCGGGACAATTGAATTAGGTAAACGAGTCTATTTTGAAATTGAGAGGCAATAAGAAGCCCTGAATGAATGACTGACCAAGCAGCTAGAGCTGGCTGAGGAGGGTTCCGATGAATTTTGTAAGTCTCTTATACCATAGCATAAGAAGTTATATTAACATTTTTGTTAATATTAGAAAATAAAGAAAGTATTTGAAATGTTTACGAAACTCACTTCAAAGAAAGTTTAACCTTTGTTATATTAGAAAGGGGAATAGATCGTTTTTATTTTAAATTTATAGAAAACTTTACTAAAGATATTTTAGCTTGCCTACTCGAGTAGTGAAAGGGTTTAATGACTTAACCAATATGCATAACAAAACAAAAATTACTCGTCTATTTTAAATTCAAATTGCGATGATAAAAATTAAATTAACAGTTTTTTTTTATACATATAGAGAAATAATAAGTTGGAAATCGGTTAGAAGCACAGAAATTTCATTGAAAAAAAAATGAATTTTAGTTGCCATCACCGAGAGACCAAAGGTATCTCTTAAAAAACTACATTTTTGAGTATTTGCTTAACAAATCGTAATTTTTAGGGGACGGCAACTGGTTAAAATGGGTACTTTTTGTTGCGTCGCACATAGCACAAATAATGGAAGAAGCTGCTGGATTTTTTGGATCATGTGACCGAAAAAACGTAGCGCATAATGCATTGTGCTACGAATCCAAATAAAGAGTAATTTTAAACTTTTGCCTGAGATTATGGACGGGCGCTTGGGCCGAAAAGGCCCAAAACACGGACCTTTTCTTGCGATTTAGTATAAGTAACATAGGGCGGTGAAGGTTATATAATGTTCGGCCTGTTTGGACTTAACGACATTTTTACTTGTTCTTCAATAGCATTAACGTTTAAAACGGTTTCGGGCATATGGACAATTATGTGCTGTGGCGTCAATCAATGGCGGTAAATTTTGATAATTTAGAGTTCAAACTCAAGCTTAAATCTATTCATGATGATTTAGCAGAGTATACTAATCACAAATGTCAGTATGCCAGTTCGTTTGGCGGCTAACCTATGTTATATATAGAGTGGGTGATTAAACATTTTAAATTTAAATCGACTGTAAGAAAAGGACTGATAATTTTTCCATTTTTATTGGAAAGGTTGAACTTTGTCATTTAATAATGGAACACCCCCCGATGCGTTTTTGCTTTGCCCATAGGCCTGAATATTGTTTGGCAAGAGATGAAGAATTTTAACGAAAAATCGGGCATTCAGATGAAGCTTATTTGCATTTCGGTGGCTATGTCAATACGCAAAATTCTCGCATATAGGGTTCAGAGAACCTACACATGACTAATGACAAGAAAATGCATCCACAACGAGTCACTTGTTAGTGTGGATTTTTAGCGTCAACGGTGAGCGTCGCCGCGCCAGGCTCAAAGAATTTTTGCTTCCAAAATTACAAGAGTATAGCATGGAAGACATTTGGTTTCAACAAGAGGGGGCCACATGCCACACACTCAACGAACGGAACCATCGATACTTTACTCACTGTTTTCGAATAATCAGCCGAGATTGCGATGTCAATTGACCACCTCGGAGCTGTGATTTTAGACCTGTGGATTATTTTGTGCGAAGAGCCATTAAGGACAAATGTTACGCAAAGCATCCAAAGACAATTAAAGCGTTGAAACATCTTATCGAATTTCCTTTGAAGACATTCGACCCGAAGCAATGGAAAATGTACTGAAATTGTGTTGAACGGATGAGGTACTGCCGAGCCAGTTGTAGTCAAATGAATGATATTGTGTTCCATTATTAAATAACATAGTTCAACCTTTCCAGCCGATTAAAATTTAAAATGTTAAATCGCCCACCCTAAACTTATTTATTTCCAACAACATCCCATTAACGAACAAGGGGGAACTTCCCTCAAATCAGTGAGCTGTGCACGATTCAATTTTTAGATTCACTGACCGGGATCTACTGCTTGGCGAAGACTCCGAATGGATAGTACATTTTGTTGTAAAGTTTTAACACGGCTTAGAGATTTATCTCTTTCTTACGAGGTGGAAACCTGCAGCTGAAAAATGTTTAGATGTTCTTACCCGGGCTTGAATCTGGGTTTACTGGCACGATAGTCGTGCACACTTCCATCACACCACGGCGCATAGTGTTGCGAAAGCGGAATTTTTTGGAAATCATATTGCCTAAACTGTATTTTTAATAGTATCGATGAGAAACTTCTACAGATTGGTCAGAATGAAATCCCAAACAGAATGAGTGAAAAAAAATTTACACCGAAAAAAATTGTTGGGTCAAATTTTCAACAAAAGTCAAAAAAAAATTGTTCGAAAAATTTACAAAAGAAAATTTATTTTAATTCTTCTTTTATTTCTGATAAATACCCTATGATTAGTTTTTTAAATAAATTATCCGAACAAGAATTATAAACGTCAAATTTTCATGATTTTTCGATATTTGTTGAAAAACTCTGAAATTTTATAAAAAAAAAACCAAAATCTATTTCATTTCATTTTAAAGCTTCAAATCAATCAAAGCTTTAATTTGATACCGGTTTGAAGTCAATAGCTTCAGTTTTAAGAGAGTTATGCTCATTTTTGTGGAGTGCTAGAATAGATGTAGAATAAAAAATAAGTGATTCCGAGAATTTCCGTTCTATTTCTATGGAATAAATACTGAGAGGGATATACTAAAATCGCTATAACTCCCAGGAGGGCAGGTATGGGCAGCTGATTTTTTCACAGTTCGTTGAAAACAAATTATGTAACATTTCTGTAGTGGTTTGGAACTGGGACTCTCTGGGACTTTTTAGATATTGCTTACCTAACCCAAATTTAAAGGAAAAATGGACCTTTAGTCGGGTTTTCGTTCTAAAAAAGGTGCATATGAAAATGTCTCAAACAACATTCCTTTTTTTACAGAAGATACTTGTCCGAAGGCAGATTTTTTTTCCGAATCAAAATATCTGTCACAAAATCAAATGAGATCATTTTGAATACAGCCCTGAAATCCCCTCTGAAAATTTTGTATATTTGACTTCTAAAATCAATTAAAAATCAACGGGCCAACATAAAAATAAGCTTTATGTGTTTTTTGTTTACTTGGAATGTCTGTGACAAAATTGCATCATTAAAAACACTGAAAAAAATAATCGGAAAAGAGTTACTTTTCCACTAGCCGCAACACAGTGCGGCGTCTCACAAGTAAATTATATATAAGCATAAAAACGCCAAATATCACTATTTAACAAAATGTCGGACTTTCTCTGGGAGGTGGATGATTCTTCTGGGAAAGGAACGGCTTCGGTGAAGATAGTAAATCCTCTTCGGTGACCCCTTCTGAAATTAACTGGGCAACATTTTTGGAATTATTTTTTTAATTATTTATTTATCGTTTTATTACAATTAAAATTATAATAAAAACTAATTAAAAAAACACTAGCTACTAAGGCTATCGGCCTGGACTCATTACTACATTACTCACTAAAAGGACACGCCATACTAAGAGATAGGATTTTAGAAAGTTCTACAACATTAACCTCCGTTCGAGTTTACTTAAGAAGTCTCTTCGCTAAAATGAGTAAAGCTAAAAACTAGTAAGTCCTTATTTGTGGTAGCAAAATAATGGCAAGGGCAATGGTACATCATTACCTGGTAATTCAAACTGTAATAAGTTGTACATATCGAGTTTCAATTACCGATTTTTAACCATAATTTATGAAATTAATTAAAAAATATTTGAATCCCATCTCGGATTTCGAATATTGCTTAAAGTTGATAGCATTTATAGTCTAATCTCCAGTAGTTGTTTGCTGTATATAGGGTCATTATGTCCTGATAATGGGCACAAACTGTTGTCAAACGCAATGCTAAAACACAATCTGGTCACTCTAAAACTCGTTAGAGTTAACATATATTAAGAAAGTATTGTGCAATAAAAACCAACGACATACTCGTATGTTGTATTAATAGACTGTTGTGACTTTCTGTGCACTTCGGCATTTCTTCTGTTTCGTCTGACGTGCAAAATGGCGAAGCATAAATAAGGCATTTCATTTCGCTAACTGTGGGTGAGCACAGATACACATTCGATCTTTGTTTTCGATGCCACCTCAACAATTTTAATATTGGGATCAACGAAATTGTCATATACTCGTAAAACCAACTTATTTGAAAAGATAATTTGCTTTGAAAAATCGTCGGCAAATGTTTTTCTTTTGTTCTACAATTTTTGTGTGGTTTAGGTTAGCTTATATGGGGAGCCTGTCGGGAGGAACATGGTGAGTTTACTTGAAGGCCTATTAGGAAACCATTCTGAAATGGCGGCACAAGCGATATTTGCCCAATTTGTTTGTTGTGATTGAAGGAGATCAAATATCATTACCGACTGTTACGAGCAATTCGAAACCTGACTTACCAATGTACACAGTATAAGCGTTAGGTCAGCGAAGAATCCAATGCCTAGGCAGGCAAGTCTGTGTATTGAGAAACACGTGCATGACAACTTCTATTGCAGTCTTTACACGGGTTATCCACGCGCATCGTCATGGTGACTTCAAAAAGTGTCGCGTGAGGGACTCCTATCGTCAATTCCATGTGAAACCGATCACTTTTTACAAGTAGGTCTTCGGCTATGACGAAATTTTGTACTTTGGTGTTCTAAAAAAATACATTTTCAATACGTTTTTTTTATCACATAACTTTTGCTCTAGTTATGATATTAGAGAATTTTAAAGTGATTCGTAACGGATCCGAATTAGTAAGTAGCGAAGACTTTTGATTTCAATTTACTTGCAATGTTACTTAAACTAAAAAAATATATGCCCAGAATTAAATTTGTTGAGATCAATTTATAATTGGAGACATAACGTAAAGGGGCTTAAGTAACTTTAATAACAAAAACTATTTTATAAAGATTATTTTAGTCCCCTTGATTGACTAATGATCATGAAAAAAATTGGTTGTTTTTAATTTTGAAAAGTAAACCGTTATTAAGTTGAATGTTTAGCAAGTAAGTCGTAGTATCGGGTGATCAGTCTAGAGGTATTTTTTTCTAAACAAAATCAAGTGTGGAATCTTTGTTGTTCATTCGAAAGGCCATTTTATGCTATTTATTTTTTTCAAATGGTAACCGCGACTAAGTCTCTGCGTGTCCATTCGGAAGGTCCAATTTTGGATGACTCGTTCGAGCATTTCGACCGGTATAGCGTTCATGACACGCGTAATGTTGGCTTTGAAACCCGTATCTTAGCAGGTTTGTCAGCGTAGACTTTGCACTTTACGTGGCCCAAAGAAAAATGTCTAAAATCGTGATATCACACGATCTAGGCGCCCAACTCACCGTTCAAATACGTGAAATTAGCTGCTCTTTGAAATGACCTCTCAATAAATCCATTGTTTGTGCAGCTGTATGGCAAGTGGCACCGTCCTGCTGAAAGCAAGGTCGTCAAGATTACGGGCTTAAATTTCAGGCAGAAAAAAGTCCGCTATAATGGCGCGATAGCGAGCATCATTCACGGTTACGTTCCGGCCATTATCATTTTTGAAAAAATATGGACCGATGGTTCCACCTGCCCATTAGCTGCACTAAACCATAGTTTTCTCTGGATATAATGACAGCTCTTGAACCTCTTCTAGTTGCTTTACAGCCCAAATGCAGATATTTTATTTATTGGCGTTGCCGTTGAGCTCGTTTCTCATTTTCGATAATTCAGTTGCACAATGTGGAGACGTTGTTGCAGTGTTAGTCTTTCTATGAGAAAATGGCAAACAATACTGAAAAGGAAAAAAAATAAAGTTTAACGCAACTCACGCGTAAACTCTGAAAAACCCCTATGGAAAAAATACCTCTAAATGGATCACCCCATATTTTTTTATTTTCTGCGCCCAAACCAATATAAAGAACATCATCAATTTTCACAATCCACGATCGACAGCCGGTTCTATGCACCGGATCGACCCGAAGAAGAAATTCTTCGGCCAAGGGCTGTCGTCACCCCAGCACTATGTGCCGCTACAACAACAACAACACAATCTTCTAGAATCCAATGTTGGAAGAAATTCTTCGGCCAAGGGCTGTCACCCCAGCACTATGAGCCGCTACAACAACAACACAATCTTCTAGAGTCCAAGGTTATTGTAACGAATTTTTGTCTCTAACGTAAACAATTTTAATTTCAACATGATTAACTATTTTTTTTTATTTTCGTGGCTTATGTATAAAACACCCTTTGACCTTAAATTGACTCCCTTGAAATTCATAATTTCAACATTTAGACGCAAGTTATGATTAAGAATTCATTTTATTAATTTTTTTTTTATTTTTTGATGGAGACTTCTTTATTTTATTATTATTGGCGTTGCTTTTTCAAATGAGATAAAGTTTTGCATTGATAAATAAACATCAAAGATTGTATTTCGAGTTAACTATGCATTTAAACCATCTGTTTTAACAAAATATGCAAAAAATATGAAATCTTTACCAAAATCTTTTCAAAAAATGCATTTTCAGTAAAATTATGCCATAAAACATCAATGGTATTTTCATGCAAAATTATTGATTTGCAAAGATATAAACTGACGACAACAAATATGCATTTAGATAGAACTCCAATCCCCCTCCTCCTAAACTGAACTGTAAAATCTTTGCAACGATAATGTATGTCCACTCGCTGCACTGAAACTTTCCCTTATTTACCATAGGTTTCATCTAAAGATGGCAGCTTATAAACTTTTATGTCTTATCTTTTAATTCTACATAATTTTCTCGATATGTTAACATTAATTAAATTAAATTAATTTTTTATGCGTTTTTTATTTTAATTATGTACTATAAATACCAGCGAGACACAAGTCCATAAATGTATTCTACTCGGCGCTATTATTACGTTATTGTTATTGACATTGTTGTTGGGTTTTTCCCGTTCCCTGTCTATCGGGACATGACGTCTATGAAGGAGTTGTCTACACATTAATTGCGTATTTTGTTTTCCTTTTTTTTCTAAATAAACAAATATAAACAAACCTATTGACGTTTATATCTCTCAAGACTGTGGATCGAACTTCTATAAATTTTAATAAATTATGGTTTCTCTTGTTTCCTTCTTTGTATTGTTTTAAAAGAGTTTTTATGTTTACCTATTATTTCACAAGAATTAAACTGATGCAACTATTTTAGACAGACTTTTAAAAATGAAAAAGATGCCGGTCCAATCATGGAAACATAGAACTCGTTCCGACATTTAATTTAATACTTCCGTTAAACATTTTGACGTTTAGTTATAATGACAATCTATCTCTTCATGCTTTATTTGGTCAAGAGAAATTAATATGTCACTTCAATCGTCGGGAACTACAAATATTAAGCCATAAATTTTTTTTGGCCTTTCTTATTCAAGTAATATTGCGTGTAAGGCAGATTCAAACACTTCACTGCTTATTATTTCGATCCGTTTTGAGTTCTTTAACCGCCGATTACATTGAAGAAAAGTACTTCCCCGCACACATACAAAATGTTTATCTTCTGGAATACTCGGTGTTTAATTCTATGTGGTCTGCGTAAGACTGTAAGTGAGAGAGAGGTAGAGTTAAAGTGAAAACATAAACATAGACCACTTTGATTTGTAACAACAATTTCAACACCCAGTGTTGCCAATTAGCCTTTTTCGGCAAGATCTAGCCGAAAAATATCGTAAATTTCTATTATTATTTTGGATTAAGTAATTTTTTCGTGAATTGTTTTCGATTATTTAATAAAGTGGCATCGATTAATGTCGATGAATAACATACATACGAGGGTTGCTATTTATATTTCGGGTCCTGACAAAACTAGTTTTCCCAAAAGCAAACTGGAACTTCCATTGGAAACCTTAACATTTTTTTGCATAACTTCACTCGGAGCGTTTTGTCATTTAAGGGCGAATTGTTTTGTTTACAGTGTGTTGCAAAATTCATCTCAGTCAAAAAATGGAATTATCCCGTGAACATTTTTGTGCGATGATTTTTTACTTGTTTCGACTTTTGGCGATGAAGCACCATCAAAAACCACTGTTAATCGCTGGTACCAAGAGTTCAGTCTCGGGCGCCGTTCGCTCCAGGATGAATTTCGTGAAGGACGTCCAACTTCGGTCACTTTGCCAGAAACCATCGATGCTGTGCGTGAACTGATTAAGCAAGACCTACATCTGACATCCCGTGAGATTGAGGCATCCTTGGGCATTAGTATGACAACCATCAGTAAGATATTGCATGTTCATTCGGCCGTGAAAAAAATTTGTTCTCGTTGGATCCCACATAATTTGACGAATGCTTAAATAAAGGCTCGTATGGATTGGTGCAAAGAGATGTTGAAAAAGAATAACTACGGTTGCTCAAAGGCAGTGTATAACATTGTCACAGGTGACGATTCATGGATCTATGTATATGAACCCGAAACAAAACAGCAATCGACCGTATGGGTCTTTCAAGACGAGCCAAATTCATCAAAAGTTGTTCTTGGAAGAAGTACATCGAAGCAAATGATTGCGTTTTTTTCGGTATAACCGGCCATGTTGCCACAGTGCCTTTTGTGGAACGTAGGATGGTCAATTCTGAGTGGTATACAACCACCTGTTTGTTAACAGTGTTCTAAGAAATGAGAATAGATAATAAGAGAAGACGGATCATTTTCATTACGACAATGCGAGCTCTCACACATCAGATGAAACGATGACCACTCAAGATGTCGAATTGATGGGCCATCCATCGTACAGCCCTGATTTGGCACCCAATGACATCTTCTTATTTCCTTGCATCAAAAACAATGCGTGGTCAAAGTTTTCATCGCCCGAAGCAGCTGTTGAAGCGTTCAAAAATCATGTTGTGGAGGTGTCTGAAACGGAGTGGGAAAAGTGCTTCAAAAATTGGTTTGTGCGCATGCAAACGTGTATTGATCTTAAAGGAGAATATTTTGAATAACAATAAAACCATTTCCAATGATATATTATTGTGTTGTTATTGCTGGACCCGAAATATATTTAGCAATCCTCGTACATCTTATATAATTCTCTTTTTAAAATATTTCTTTGAACTTCTTGTGAGTTTCTTTCAATAAGAGGTTTTACCTTAAATAACTAAACTTCAATACATGTTTAGAACACATCAGTCGGACTGAATCTACATAATTAACTTTCAAAATTATAATTATATAATGGAAAAAATAATTATACGCTTTTTCATTGGCAAAAACCAAAGAGAATGATTGTCTAATAATGGGAAGATAGAGGGTGTAGAGAGTATCGCCGATCGGGAATGCAAAACGTGCAAGTGTGTCACATCTAGATGGCAGTCAAGACGAGATGTCAGTAAGACTGTTCGGGTGACTTACTGGTTTATCCGTGATGTTAGTTTTATCGGAAGTAGTCCGTAGTTTTTATCTTCGGCCTTTATTTGGATGTCTTAATGCTTTCTTGCATAAGAGAGCCCTTAGCGATAGTAAGGCATCAGTTGTGGGGCGCCAGATGAGGACTGGCTGCATGTCTTGCATGTCAACATGCATATTGTAATAATAAGACAGCTCTGCTTTTACTCGTATCTGGTGGGTTTCATAGAAGGATTTTTAAGATGATATCATGCCCAAACTTGGATCATCCGACCTTTAACGAATTGTAAGTAGAAGAACGCCGTAAGTGTTCTTGTTGCGCAGTGCAATCAATTTTCAGAATATCACAGGGGATTAGGGTATCTCATATTCGGCAACGGCCGACTTTAGCCTTTTTACTTGTTTTTTTATTTCGCTGCTCGGCCTATGTCGTTTTTTTGTTTCGCTTTCATTCAAAACCAGTGTAAATATACATTGACATTTAGTAACGCTTTGTTTTTACATAAAAATAATTTAGAAAATCTTACAGTTTTTGACGATTGTTTTCTTCCTTCTTATATTAAGTTGAATATTCTTTAAAAAGTTACCAGTGGCAACACTGGCTGCGGCTGCCATGTGATTTTTGAAATCAAATATTTTGTGTAAATGTGTACAGCTGTGTGCCCCCTCTTTCTCTCGGAGAGGTAGAAATAATTAAATAATGCTACTTAATTAACTGCAGCTGTATGTGTGTGTGCATGTATGTCTTATAATATTTAAATAAAAATTAAACAAAACATATCGGCAACGAAACTGTACTGCTCGCAACAACAGCAATAACAACCACAAAAGCACCAAAAAAAAATGAATTGCTTGCTCACCCACAAAGAAAAGTCTCTCAAAAAGAACACAAACAACAACAAAAAATAACGGCCTCGACCGTCCATGTTGAAGACGGCATGTTTATTGCTCCCACATTTCCAACCCTCACCACACACATTCAGTGCCGACCAACCGACCGACAGTTGTTAATATGGGGCTAACACACACACACGAGCACATGCAAAAACAAAAACAACAGCAACATGTTTGCTTTGTTTACATTTCGGCGAACATTTTGGGGGAGTTTCGACGCCCACCAAAGTTAACACATGCACACACAAGATAATGCCACTTTTTTGCCAGTTCTTTGTATGCGACAGTGTTGCCAATCTAACACTTTTAAAGCTCTTTGATGCAGGGATATTATACCGATCTACTCAGAATCGCTTTCTTAAACGATTCACACATGCACATGATTTAATTCGTCTATGATTTTCATTTAACTGCCATAGAAATGTACGTACTTCATACTTCCGAGTTGGGTCTAATAACACTAAAAGTGGTAAATTTCAGTTGATTTTAATGCAATTTTGGTTTGTAGATCGGTCCATTTAAGATGTCGATATGTACGTCCAGATTTCTGTTTATGTTTTAAGTCCAATCATTTTGCAAAAAAAAATCCCTTTGATACTTTGATTTTTTTCCGTCTACCCACAATTCCAAGGAAAATATAAACATTATACTTTTTTTTACCGGTAGTGAGTCAATTCATGTTAAAAATGTAATTTATTTTTGCATTCTGTTACAATTTATTCTGCTCTCCCGGGAATTGAGGAAAAACTACAATTTTGTTTACTGACATAGCCGCTCGCGAAAAATGTGCTTAAGCCGCAAAAAATCGGATCTCTGACAAACATTTTCAGCGCCAAATTAGCAGGGTCAAGTCGGCATATATGGTTATCCGGTTGAGGCAGCTTAAAATACAAAATAAGCGGTGTTTTTAATCTAACATGAGCTGACGAGGATTGTGCAGCCGAAAAAAGTGAAAGGAGGAAAAAACAAACTGAAAATGATGTGAAAAAAATTGCTTAATTTACTGACAATAAACAAAAGTTCATAAATACCTCAATAATCCCTTTAAAATATACCATGACCGCATAGTTACCATTTTTTTCTCTGCGCGAGGCACCAAATTACTTTTTGGAGAGTCAAGACTGTTGCACGTTTCCTATATGCATGAACGGAATCGGCACTTTTTGTTTACTGATGACTTGTCTATTGCGACTTTTATATCGAGCGTTATTTATCAGAACCACTATTATTATGAATTTAAAATTTATTTCTAAATTAACACAATTTCTTTTATGTATACACCTCGATAAGCCATTTATATATTTTTTAGTTCCTGAGTACAGAGCTGTTCTTTACTTTAAAGTTTTACAAAAATCTTCATGAACAGTATTGAACCAAACATCGTTATTTCGGCAAATGTTCACAAAAATCGCCAAAATAAAGAAAAGCCGTTGTTTCTGGCACCTCTGCCAGTGTTGCGAGTTCACTTTCTGTGACCAGACGGCAGACATACCAAGAGACTTAACAAATAATTCTGTTAACAATGCGTGAGAGTGTGTGTGTGTGTGTGTTTGTTTGTTTTTTTCGATGATGATGACATAAAGAAAAGGAAGAATGGCAAACGGAAGAAGACAACATAAAAAAAAACATGTGTTGAACATTTTGCTGTGTATGACGGCGGTGGTGTGTGTTGAATGTTTACAAAGAATGTCGTTAACAAAACAAAATAGTAAAAAAAACGTTTACGAGTATACATTTTAGCAAAGCCAAGAGCAAAAGAAACTTGGTGTTTGGTGTCGCGGGGAGGTTAGTATCAGCAAGAGCGCGAGGGGTAGTGAGAATAAAGCTTTGTATGATGTGTTGTGTTTAGTAGTTTTGTAGACACAGAGTGCAAGTTTGTGAATGATCAGATGGTGTGGTGGAGCGGGGCGGTAATAATTCGAGACATATAAAAGCGCATGTACTAAAGCAGCTGAGTGAGCTTTGCTTTTGCCTTTTCTCTTTCTCTTTGCCTCTCTTCTTCTAAATAAACAAAACAATATTGAACTTTACGAATGGGTGGAGAATAACGAAATAAAGAAATTTCAATAAAAATAAACAGAGAGACTACAGCACAAAGTAGCTTCGATGGTGGTGGAACAAAAAAGCTTCATCGTGCTGTGGAAGGGTAGAAGGCAAAGCAAAGGGAGTAGTTACATGTGTGAGTGTGTTTTTGTGTTTGTGTTGAAGAGCGAGAGAGTGAGAAATTCTTCGAAATTCAACAATATTCTTTCAAGTGGCTGCTGGCTTTGTAGCCACGGCTTAGTGGGACGTATGATTATTGTAAAAATTTTTATCAAACGGTCAAGAACGTCAAAAAATACATACGGAAAAACATTAGACAAAAAAAATACAAAAAACACACTGTGCGAATAGAAAAACAAACGGAAAGAATGTATAATAAATACTGCTATTATTTAAACTAAATGGAGATGAAAAATCATTTCAGAATTAGTTAAAAACAGCAACACCCTCTAAATAAAATAAAAACGAAAGACAACCAAGTGTTAACCAATAATTATAATCTCTGACCGACAAATGCAAATAAAAAGTTTACAATAACAAAACAGAGCAGAGAAAGAAAATTAAAAAAAAATATTTCGTAATCAGAATACAAATTCCAAAATAAGAAAAGTAAAGAAATACCATAAAACATATGGTTTAAAGAAGCTAATCACACAAGAAAGCGTTTTCAAAAACTAGTGCTTTTCGGGGAGCTTAGAAAAGGTGTTTATTTATTTTAAAAATAAAAGCAAAAAAACATGATAATAAAATATAACACAAAGAAAAAAATTAAGAAATAGGTATTAAAAAATTAAACACACGCGCACACACATACAGATTTACATAAAATTGTCATAAAAATTTCAGGTTTCTTTTTTTTGTTTAAATTAAACTGTCGAGTTTTTGAGCTGTTAAACGAACCAGTTCACACATACATACATACAAATACTATATACACAACAGACGGACCGATATTTACTCGTAGTATTTCAGCAAAAATAAAGCAAAACAGAAAAAACAAAAAATATAATCAGAGAGATAGTGAGAGGGGAAGGGAGAGAACGAGAGAAAAAAACTATTCAATCAACAACAAAAATTATCTATACGCTATTATTTAAATAAAATAAACCACAGAAGAGACACAGTAGAAGAGCCAACGACAACAGCAACAACAAAAAAAAACGCAGAAGAAGAAGAAGAAAACAACAATAAAAACTCACACAACTAAATTTACATAATTTATTTACATATTTCGTATACTCAAATTAACAAAAACAACAAAGCTAAAATATTTGTGAGTGCCAGTGTTGACCACTAGCCGAATTCGGAAAACATTTAGCTTTTGGCCGACTATTATCGTTTTTGTAGTTCGAGTTTTGAAATTAATACCCCATAATATCGTTTTGCCTCATTTACGCAAAGATCTCCAACTCAAGTCCATTTAGACAGATGTAAATTAGTATTTTTTCGACTGTTTTCCCGCACAATTCCGAAAAGCGATTGAGAGGTCAATTTTTTTACATGTAAAAAAATGGACACTAAAGCTACTATTTTTTCAATCTGAGCAGGCCGTTAGAGTTTTTTCAAACAAAAGCGAAAATCTTCAGTCGATCATTTTAGTGGTTTTCGAATATGAGCTCTCAAAATTGCCTTTTCGATGACTTTAACATATTCCTGATCCATTTTTGTATTGCAAGCCAATGCAGAAAAATTACATGTAAATCGTTTGTTTATTTCGAACTTTTGATTTTACAAATTCAACAGATATTACGATCGGCACGAGACTTCTTGCATCTACATTCAATAGAAGAGATGTTTTTTTTACACAATGGAAAAGTGATATTGATTTTTGTGGCTGCACATTGCCTATATCGGGATTTCGAGCTCGGCTACTATTGCTAAAAAGAAAACTCAACTCTGTAAGGTTGTAGGATGTCAGTTGTTTGTCAAACTTTTCGAAGAACTCCCTTCGGTTAAACTGTAGATGCAAGAGGTCTCGAGCCGAATAACTGCTCAATTAAAAAAATTATATTGCTCAGAAATTTTCTGATATTACGGTAAATGTTTACCATTTTTCGAGCTTTTATTTAAGGTGACTAGTATCTCGATACGTTCACCGGCCAAGGATACAGAGGATTGAAATGGGGAAATAACTATTTATTTTAATTCTATATTTCAGTATTCCTAATAATTGAAGCTGCAAAAAGTTCTAAATTAAGTTGAAAAATTAAATTAACCTGTCAATTAACGAAAAAAAAAACAACTCGATATTGAGATTTTTCTACAGAAAAAATAGTAGCAGCAAGTGAAAGAAGCCAAAAAAAAACGAAGTATCGACATTTTGCGTGTAACTAATTTTTACAACTCAGTTATTAATGACGTCAATGAAAAAGATCTCGAAATATGTGTGTCAGGGCCGAAGAATTGCCGGTACACTGAACCGGTTATCGTAGGATTGTGTGTTGTTGTTGTTGAAGCGGTTGTTGTCGGGATGACAGTCTTTAGCCGAAGAATTCTACTGCGGCTCGATCCGGTGCATAGAACCGGCTGTTCTGGGATCGAGGATTCTGTGCAGTTTTTGTTGCTGTTTTTTTTTTTCTTAAGACTGCCCGACGCTATTGAAATTAGAAATAATTTCATAGCATTGGCAAAAACTTTCCTAAATTTGATTTTATAAAATGCTCGGTGATTGCAAATCTTACAGATTTTCCGATTTGATGTAGGTTAATCATGTTTGCGATTTCAAAATAAAATAACTGGTTTTGCAATATATTCGTATTTTGTTAAATTAAGTCTTAGCTGTTTGTTTATACCAACAGCGACAATATGCCTTTAATTTTATATTAAAAAAATTAAATGTGAGAGTGCTTCGGTTTAAGTTGATCTTCTTTACAGAAGGAACATCTTGGGAAATAAAATTTCACGTTTTAAAATTCCGAATCAAATCGCAACATTTCATCTCACGATATGGGTTTCGTTTAAAATCGCATATTTTTGTGGAAAACGGAACAGGCCTGTGTGTTTCAATTTTACCCAACTGTAGTGAAAATGAACTTTGTTTTTATAAAGCAGTAATACAAAGACGGTGCATCACTAGTCAAGCTCCTATAAATATAAAAGGAATTGAAAGAAGTCACTTATAGATTTCATTGAGTTTCTGGAGATTCATTAAAACTAAAAAGGGGTCACAACCGGAAAGGAATCAACTGACATTTTTTAACGCTGACTTTTGTGTAAATGCCTCTATAAAAAACATCCTTCATTAAGATTTATATCATGCACAGCTATTTCGTTTGTTGCCTTCGGCAAGTTTTTTTTATTGCTCGGTTATTAAGCAGGCCAGATGTCGCTAATGCGATAGCTTAACACCTTGTACAAATACGGAAAAATGTTTTTTTACAGAAAACTTTTTATAATAAGTGCCATAAAAAGTTTATTTGAAAAATGTTAAGTTTTTATGATCGAGCTCGCTTATTACTAGCTTTTAGTATTTCTTGACTAACTTTTTTTTTATAAATTCCAAGTATGCCATATGAAATAGTTTATGATGCAGAGTTGTTCAGCTCCTGTAGACACGGAAATTTCTACAGTTTTTTTTCAGTGTTTTAAAGTTATTCTCTTTTATTGGCTTAATAAATCCTAAGAGGTCGTTTATGTCAAAACTATTCACAATTGTTTACACACATAAAAAGTTTATTTTTGCAGAAAACTTTTAACAATTTGGTTGATAAACCGTTTGTTTGCAAAAAAAGTTGATCAAGAAAAACACCTAGGCTCGGTTTTTACACGCTTTTATTATTATCTGAAAAAGTTTTTTTTATAGAACCCAAATTTTCAAATCAAACGGTTTATCATCACTAGGGTCGATCAGTTCTTGTACACAAATAAATTTCTTTTTGTTTTTGCAAAGTTCTGTAGTTGTCGCTTTATCGATTACCACCTACTCGATTGATAACCAAGCACCCATCAAACAAGCCTATTAATGTTTACACAAATCTTTAAAATCAAATGGTTTTAAGTAGAATTGTGTAAAAATGTTCATTGTATTCTTTTTCGGGAGCTCAAAATCGCAAAATAATTTAATAAATATTGCTAATATGGTGAAATTCCTCTGAGTAGCCAGCACTGGTAAGAGTGTCATAAAAAATTAGAAGAGTCATCACGTCGTCGTCGTCGTTTCCCTCCTATATCACCCCTGAAACCATTACACATTGTTACACGAACAGTTGTGTACTTTCACACACTCACACTACTTTAAATCTCTCTGTCCAATACTCTTGCCATTTCCTTCTGAAAAATTCTCTGTTATTATTTACATCAAGTAAAATGAAATTGTAACAACCAAACAAAGAGAGAGGGAGAGAGAGAGAAGCATGTCACATTCACATTCAGGGCTGCCAATATTGACAATTTGACGTCATTTTGACGATTTTTAAATTAAAATTTGACCAAATGCCGATATTTCAGATTAAAAATGACAAAAACGTACGTGTTTCTGCATTAATTTATTAAGACAAAAGTATTAAGGCAATGATTGACATTCCAGCCAGATCAAGGAAAGGAAAAATAGAAGATTTTTTTCTTTTTAAATATGTCTTTTTAATAACCATTAAGCTGCTTATAGATCAAAGTGGCGTTTTTATGTTACTTTTTTCCTCATATTCAGAATAATGTACTATAGCTCAGAAAAAAGTGTGGATCAGGTCGGCATAATAAGCACAAAATAGGTATTTATAGGTCGTCTTTCACCAGGATAAAATATTTCTTTCAAAAAGTGTTGTGTAGATGAATTCTTCGCCTACTAAAGTACCTATTGGAGATACAACAAGAACTGTGATTACATCCTCTTCATGCTACATGATCACAGTTCGTGTTGTTTTCAAACCTCAGTCAGTAAATAAACTAATAAATAAAGTAAACTTCTTATGAGAAAATTGCCTAATTTGTGTGTGACGATTTATATTTTGCGATTTTGACGATTTTTTTTTCAAAACGATTATTTATTGATATTAGTTGGCAGTCCGGCCACTTTCCTGTGGAAATTATTCTTCAACCGATAGAACAGCGCCTAAACTTATCCTGTGCCAGGACATTTTACAGAAATGTTAAAGTTTGTCTAATTTTTCTAAAAGATAGGAAATTATTCTTGATGAATTTACTTTAGAAAAGAATTGTTCCTTTTTTTATCTGAGTTCCATTGCCCCAGTTTGTTGTCACAACTGAATTTGTTTACCAACCGAATAATGTTGGTTGTATGAACTACACGTATTCTATCAGTACAGTCAAATGCTGTAGTCTTAAATAAATGGACCTGCAAATATTACTGGCAGTTATAAAGATATTCCCTTTTTTGAAAGAAAACCCATTTATTTTGTAGACAAATAAAGGTGAAAATAAAATTTTACAATAACATCTTTCACTGGCCTTATTTGTCATTTTTTATACCTAAGACCTAAGGTACGCCCCTTTTGTTTAAATGAAGTCACCGCTAAATATAGATAGGAGCATTAAATCCAATTTTAATATGAATCCAAATATGGATTTATTAACTCAATCCGTTTTCTGGTTGTTTAATAATATTTGCACAAATACATTTTTTTGATTCCATAGATATAACCGATTTATTGGCCTTGTGTACCATCCAATGAAATTCTTTGTAGTTGAAGCCGAATTCCAACTGATGTTAAGTCTGTGTATATATGTATGTCAGTTCAACTAACTGTTTTTTTATTATTAGGATAGTAACGCCCGACTTTAGCCAGGTTTGAAATTTTATATATTCCTCCTCTCTCTCAGATATTCTCTCTTGATTTTTTACAAATTAAAAGTCTTTGTTTAAAAATTCAAACCTAAACTAAAACATATTGACAATCAAAACTATTTGCCTTTTTTGTTTTTATAATAACATTTAAATATTTAGTTCTGACAGAAGATTTTTTCTATATTTCTTTGTGTTTTTTTCTGCCGCTGTTGTCACTATTGGCTTTGACACATGTTCGTCTCTTAAAACACCAGACAGCGCAAAGTATTTAGTCAAAATCTATGAATGTGTGTGTATACTTATTAGGCGTGTTCGATTGGTAGTCGCTTATAAAGCGAGTAAGTAGTCGCAAACGCAATAACTTCAACACGTTACGAGAATTTTTTAAATTTCTTTGTCTACCAGAACTTGGAGAATTGAATAGTTGCTGCAATCAATTATTAGGGATGACAACAAATAAATTTTAAGAACAGATTAACGGGCTGTGATGCTCGAATTTATGCTTGTTTGAAAAAAAATTTCAAATATTTATAACTTCAAGCCAATCGGAATGAATTTCATATACATACACAGTCGTAACTGTTATTTAAGTACTCCAAGACGACGCTACATATTTCAGTTCTCTAAGCTAAAACTTGATAATTTAACGCTTATTTAGATTTTTCGTAAAGAATTTTTGTATATCAATCTTTATAAAGAAATTTCTGAAGAACTATTTCCTTGTCTTATAATAAATAGGGCGAATAGTGGTAATTTTATCATAAATAATGCAAAGCTTTTGTTAAAGAAAATGGTATTAGCTCAAAATCTTAAATTTTAATTTTCAAAAAAATCAAATTTTATCGGTAAAAACTGTTCCTTAATTTCCTTAATCCACACTTTCATCAAGAAAACGACAGCGATACTTTCAGTCACTGATAACTGCAGTGCATTAACTAACATTCGGTTGTACTGATGCAAATATTATAGTTGATGCAACCTCAGTCAAATTGGGTTGTGGCAACGAATCAGTTTGAGAAATAAAAGAGTTCACTTAAACTCGCTAAATTTTATTCTTGTATAACTTGCTTTCGAAAACATTTAATTATTTAAAACAAACGGGTTTTAACGGAAATTGACTTTACACACAGAGAAAAAACAAGTTGGAAATCTGTTCGAACTACAAGAATTAAGTTGGATAAACACTCTTTCTGCTGCAAGTAAACGCTTTCCATTGTATTGACGGTTACATGATTCGACATACGATAATGTTACGGGTCTCATAACCTATCAATCGGTTAGAACAAACGAGTTCAGTAAAACCGACGGTTATGGCAACCAGCCAATAATGAAATAGATGTTACTTTGATACCAAAAATTGGTGGTGACAACAGATAAACAGATTTTTGTATTAATAAAACTCCAGTTAGTTTACAGTTGTAACATATTATCGGCTATACCAACATAAGAATACTTCTTATAATCCCTATAATAATTTATTGGTTCTAGTGACTGCAACGTCGTAGTAGTTAAAGAAGAAACCACATTTAGTATTCAAACAAAATCAAATAGAAGTAATAAATCAATATTTTAAATATTTTACCACAAGAAATACATTTTTTTCCATTTGGCCGAAAATTTGTTACAAATTGTCTTGAATCTTCTAGATTTTTCGAATGAAAGTAATTCTTAAAACTCAACTGCCCTCTGTGTGTAGTTTTCTGTAAATCATTTTTATACTCTTCTACAGTAATGTAAAGTTATTGTGTTAGCGACCTCCTAAGCTAGTTGCCAATCGAACGCGGCTATTTGTATGTAGTTGTATATGTATGTAGATGTGTGTACGTCTGTTTATGTATTTTTTTTGTATTATAAAGCGCTTTGACACGCAAGAAATTCGTGATACCTGAATTAAAAAAATGAAAACCGAAATTCTTCGATCGGGTGTATCGTCTACCTACCTCTACCACTACAACTATTTCACTGTCTCTACTTTTATTCAATTCCTTTCGTTGTCTCTACGAGTAGAATTAGTCTGAAAAAAGGAAATGGAAACAGAATAATTTAATATATTAAGCATACAAAACAGAAATCAATATTTAAAGTCATCGATAACGTCTGTTCTCGCGAGACCTAAAAATGAAAAAATAAATAAATAAAAAAGTACTGGTGTCCTGTGGTGTAATCGGAATTTAAGTCCTCACTTAAAGTCTTAACAAAAAATTAAAATGATTTGATATATATCCGACCAATGGTTCAAAACTTAGAATTTTAGTCTTGTACAGTCCAACCACCAATCCAAAAATATTCAAAACTCTGCCATTTTGCCCCCCTGCATTTTCGTAGATGGACATACTTAAATGAAATGAGCCAAGGAATACGCTGGTGAAATTTGTCCAGTCTGTCGTGAATGAATCACCCTGCATGTTCGAACTCGACTTGCTGTTCTCTTTCGAAATACCTCTTGCTTGTTTCGAACCTAGCTGTGTATTCGTCTAAAAAACATATGTTTTGCTTCCACAAAATAAAACGTAACACTTTTAGTTTGCAGCATTTATATGTTTTTTACGAAAAAAAATAACTTTTACAACAAATACTAAATCTGTAAGAGTTTCAGAGTAAACAATTAAAAATTGTACTTAAATTCGGAATACGACAATGGGACGCCAAATTATAACTATAACTGTAATTTTTTAAATTAAATTTACACACACTGTAACTGTAATTTTTTTAAATTAAATTTACACGCAACTGTGAATGTTTTATATAATATTATACTATTATTTATTAAAACTAAATCGTAACCATTCAAATATATAAAAGTGCCAAAAATTATAATATCTTAATTCCAAACTTCGTTTAGAAACCCCTGACATAATAAAAAAACAAGTGCCTCAAATAATTCTGACATTTAATCATAATTTGATTTAAAAAGAAAATAAACTATTAAAAAAATAAAATATAAAAGAATAAACTAAATAGTTGAAACAACAATTTAAAAAAACTTGTTCCAAAACCTTTGGCCTATAATCGATTAGTACTCGTTCACCTGTGGCAATGTAATGTGAAAAAAGACCATAACGTGAAAATCAAATAAACCACAATATTTTGATTTTATCTGTTTCATCATCTTCACAACAATCGACAGAGAGAATAGCCGACAATTCTGGTTTAAATCCTCTTCAAATCGTCCCTACAAATTGGATTTACTTTTATTTTATTTTCTTTGGAAAAAGGTTAGTTTTTTTTACTTATTTATTTTTCAAAAAAAAAAAATACTATAATATTTTATATAAAAAATAATAGAAAAGAAGACGACTTATTTTAAAAGGCTTAGTGCCAAGAATTCAATGGAATAGATTTTAGAGACTGGCAGTACAAGACGGGGATCCTTGGAGCCCCTTGAATCTTGTAATGAGAGAAATGTCGCCAGCAAGACACTAAATGTGTTTGAAGATCGCCAATTACTTTCAACGATATTTTCAGTTCCATCATGTTTACGAAATGGCATGACAATTATTTGTATGGCAAGAAAATCGGGACTTTTAACAATTCAATTGTATGTTTACTAATTTTTTTAGAAATTACTATTAATATCTTTTTTTTTTGGATTGAATCCGAAATAGCTTTCTTAAATCCTAGTCTTATATCGTAATCTGTCTAAATATTTTAATTTTTCTTAATTTTAATTATAAAAATGATACAACAAATAAATGTATAAATACTGATTGGAGAGAAGTTTCCCCTTGTTCCTTAATGGGACGTTGTGGGTCAGTAAGAAAATAAATACAAAAAAATCAAATTTAATTACAATAATTTAAATTTGTTTACAACATTGATGAACGAAAAAATTAAATATGCATAAGTTAAAACAACATGATAATTCAATTTTCTGTTCCCACTGTAACAGCAGCCATCTGGAATTTTTTAACTCAATCATGCCTCTTTCAAAATTTCGCTTCAAAATTCGTGTTTGAGTAAAAAACAAATACTCGTACTTATTTCTCTAACAAGTTATTAAGTAATAATTTTTTGGTTTCCGCTTTGTACGGCGAGCGGGAGGAGATTATTGTGTTTGCTAAACATCTTTCTAAAAATAGTTTTCAGTTTTGTTTATTTCAATTTATTTTTTTTTTTTTATTTTCTATTTTGTTACGTTGTTTGTCATTAAACAAAAGTTGGGTAAAATGAAAAAAATAACGAAACACGTTGCAATTAGCATGGTTTGGGGAATAATAAAGAATCCAACAGAAGTATTTATATTTTTTGCAGAACCGATAAAAGTTTTTTACATTATTTTTGATAAACAGCACTAAATTTCTTGTTTCTTCGAATTTGTAAATGTGGCCATAGCATATTTTTTGGTTATTAATTGAAGACACCAATTCTCTGGAATATAAATTTCAAATAAATTTTATCAATTCTGTATGACAAAAAAAAATTTTAAAGTTCATAAATTCTACGATGGCGCTGTAGTCTTGCTAGATAGACAGCGTTGGGGAAATTAATAGCCACCCACATATTCTCAAAATGCAATTATTTAGAATGTAGTACATTTCAAAGAAGGGCACACCTTAGTTGATAGTTTTATTATCCCACACTCTTAGTGCATTCTGTCGGACATGGGGAGCTAATTGTTACAGCTTCTCAAAATGTTGCCCTCTCATAGTTAGAATTCAACATCACAGCAAATAGTTGGCAACGACATCTACTTATCACTTTGCATTACCGAATAATAATAACTCATTACTCTTTGCATTATTTTTTAATAAAAAGAAATGATTTACATTAAAATGACTACACACGTAGAACAGATTTGCCACAACCGAATGTTGGTGGTTCTTTCCATGTATTCTATCCATGTATTATAATACCATTACAACCGAATGTTGATTGCGTACACGCCAGTTTTCAGTAGAGGGAACTGACACCATAGGTTGAAGAGACAATATATAGGTACCCATAGAAAATCCTTTTTTAATCATATTTAAAATTAAAACAAATTACATAGATGCATTATTCTTAACACATTGTATACCTGAAGCGTTGGCAACCCTGTTCCAAAGAAAATCCCTAAACCAACGTCAAAAAATCACCATACATCCATACATTCTAATGAGATAAATTCCTATTTTTCTTCAAATTTACAAAATGTTTTGCATTAAATTAAAGACGCTGTATGCTTGCAGCGTTGCCAATTCTGTACCAAAGAATTTCTTAAAAACAATCTTCAAAAATGAGAAAAAAACGTTTTTATTTATATTTAACTTAAAAAAGCTTTACATTATCAAAAAACGGTGTATGCCTGCCGCGTTGCCAACCCTGTGCCAAAGAAAATCCCAAAAACGATCTCGCAAAATCTTCATCCATGCTAATGAGAAAAATCCTATTCGTGCTGGCCGAAATTTAATAGGGCGCAGAAGTACTTTCCTTTCAAGTAATCAACTGTTTAATGCAATTCGAAACGCTTTCAAATAATAAAATAAATTGAATAATGATTTTATTAACATATTTTAATGATTAAAAAATAATTTTTATGACTAAAAATTTCCAATCCAGAAATCAAGTAGTACCTTACTTTCCCTTACACAGTAAGCCAAAATGGAATGTCTTTAACCTACTAAAATACCTAGCAACAGCTGTTACGAGTTCTTTATCAGTGAGTGCGAGTTCTCTGCATATGTGTAATGTGCCCCACTACGATTCTTTTATGTAAAGGTTGTGTGATTATGAATGATCCTCTTAATCCCTTTTGGCTTCTGAGGAGACCAAACATATTTGCATTTTCTGAACGCCCTAAAGTATGCAAATATAAAATGTAAACAAAAAAATGATTTAAATATAATTATATATAATTATTTAAATATAAATATAAATTAAAATATCTTCGATGGATTGCTCGTTCGGCGGTACAAATGGGACCTGGAAGCGACAAAAATGGAGAAAACCTAAAAATAGCAATTAAAAGGAACTTCAATGAGATTTCTATTCTCATTCTCTTAAAGTGCATCAAAAAGTTGACGAAGATATTACGAAACACCGTGCACTGCGAATGACGCTATAGTTTAATAAAAAAAAGTTCACTTTTGACCAGAATTCTTGGCGTGGGCAACTTTTTTGAACTACCCTTCTATGGGCGGGCGGTATTGAGTGACTTCAGTTTATAGGAAAAAAAAATATTTATTTAAAAAAATTTGATTTTTATATTATTATGGCATTATGGATTGATGTACAAATAATAGCTGATGTATAACACTAACGCCATCTCTGTTCTACGGTCAACGTCCGTCTCCCTGTTAATAGATGGCGTCGAGTATTTCTGTAAATAAGTGACGTTCTGTAAAGTAATGAATTAAAATATGTAACAATTGCAACCAAAAAAAGTACCAAAAATTGGCATAAAAATGGAAAATTCAAGCTCAAATTCCAATTCTTGTAGACAGTCAACGCCATCTACCGCCAGTTAAGAAGCACTATTATAGGAAAAGCGGAAATTTGGATCGGAAATATTAAAAAAATTACAAAAATATCTTAAACTAAATAAAATAAGAAGGGCACAGATAATTGGTGATCAATGTAGAGGTATTTTTTTCAAAATAAAAAATATACAAAAATTCAAATCAAGTGTGAAATCTTCTTCCTCATTCGAAAGGACATTTTATGCCACTAATTTTTTGAATATAATTTCCCTCAAATGTTGGCCCCAACTACGCTTTAGGGTGTCCATTCTGAGGATACAACAACTCGTTCGTTGGCGAAATAACCGAAAACCGTGGTTTTACTGACGCGTAAACTGTGAGAAAAACCCTATTGAAAAAAAACCTTTTCGCGGTGTAAGTCTTTCCACGATGAAATGGCAACAATACTGAAGAGAAAAAAATAAAGTTTAACACAACTCATGTGTAATCTGACAACCCAATACCCTCCAACACGAAAAATTTGGCCGTTTTTTTGAGCTCCTGGGTCTATTATTACTCAACTAAAGTCTCAGACAAATCTTCCAAATAAATCCATATTTCGTCTAGCTGTAAAACCGGCTTTAGTTTGATAAACTCGTACGCCCATATTTTTCGGTGGTCCCCTCTTTTGAACATAAGGGCCGTTTTTTGGACCCACGTTTCCAGCCTTAATCTTAGCCGAAACTTCTTAATAAATCCATATTCATACGAAGTTTGTTTTATTTTTTTTTAAATCTGCTTCGAGATTCTGTCGCTCTAGAGCCACATATTGAAATCGTTCTTTCTCAAATTAGTTTGGTTTTCTAAAAATTGCACCATTGCGGTCAGTTTGATATAAAAAACACGCAAAGCACCCTGCTGTCGCTCATTAAGTTACATTTACCAAAGAAGTTAAATTATTTAGAGAAATATCGTAAAAAGCTCGTTTGTTATGTCGTGGCGTTTAAAGGCAAAACCTTTATTCTCCCCAAACCAAACCAGTTGCTATTATCGAGCTTTATCTTATCGAGAACGCCACGATATAACGCAAGAGCTTTTTTGAACCCCACGACACTTGGATCTAAAGCGGGGGCCATTTATTGTAGCCATATGAATGACAATGTGTTCCTTTATTAAATGACAATGTTTAATCTTTCTAATAAAAACAGAAATTTGAAAAAATTATGAGTACTTTTTTTACAGCTGATTCAAATTTACCCACCCTTTATTTACCGTTTTGACTTCCTCCCCAGCACATAAGTGCCGTTAAAACAACAACAAGAGCTTTTTTATGGTATTTCTCCCTATGCTTTTTTTCGATGGTAAAATTTGGCTTGGTGAGCTACAGGATAATGTAATTTCTCTCCGCAATATTACTTCTCTGATGACGTGGCACATACGAGTAAACACCAAAGCTTCACAAGATCGGAGTATTTTAATATAAGTTTGTTTTTTTTCCTATAATGTAAATTATTTCAATTTTACTAAGTGTTGTGCCTTGTTTGTATATGTGGTTGCCAGATTAAACAAAATTCTCATTCCTAAAGAAGTAGGAAAAATCCCAACGAAACGCCGGACTGAAAGAATGAAATAATAATTTTTTATTTGCATTGAAGTTGAATGTGACCTAAAAAGCCCATTTAGGAAATCCTAAGAAAAACCAAAAAAATAATTTGATTGTTCTTCCTTTATAATATAACTAATCTGTGTGAAAGGCTACGATTAGAAAACTCCCTAAATAAATTAATCTACTATAGAAATGCTTTTGTGAAAGCTTTAAAGGCTGACACAAAGTGCAGCGTTATTTTTATTCAAAAATTGCCTTTCAATGCTGTTCTTTTGAGTCGATTTAGTGTAACACTACCATCTTGAAATGGATTTATTTTTAGAACGGTGTCGGAAAGATGATTTGTCTCAGATTAATGAGAAAAACCTTGACGCTTTTGTTCGACGGACTATATCAGAGAAATTGAATCATAAAAGCTACGGTCTTCTGGTGTGTCCCATAAAGGATCAACAACTTATGAAAAAATTATATCTATTGTACCGATTTTGTGGAACTTTTTACAAGATGTGGTGAAATTGTAAAAGCTTTCCTCTCATATCCTATTTAATGCATTCCCGAGCTTTTTGTTTCTTTCTTGTACGAAATTTGTATCATTAATTTTTTCACATTTCCAGAAAAGGGTTCCTTCTCCTCACTTGCGGTATGGGTTTTTAAAAAAAAAAATGACGAGTACAACACGTCATCAGCTGTTTTATTTTATTTTTAATTACATTTATTGTTTTTGTTTCTTATTGTTGTTATTACATTTTCATATGCAGGCGGTATGGGGTTATTTATCACCAATTTGTTGTGTTGGGTTTTATTTATTTGTTTGCTCTTTATTTTATTTTTTGTAACACCAGAATGTTTATTTTCATTTTGCAACTGTCTAGACAGACAGACAGACAACAACAATAAAAGCCGCGTCAGCGATTTTGTTTTCACTCGAAAGTGTTTAACATACTTTCAATTTTGATATAAGTGTAAAATTGTGTAATGGAAAAGTTTGAAAACATTTATTATAAAATAAAACATGAGATTGCTAGTACAATTGAGTGGAAAAAAAAGTTTAGAACACTTGGCCTATTTTTGTTATTTTTTAGAACAGTAAATATTAAAGTAATAAAATATTACAGTGAAAAGGGATCAGAATATTTTGCCACAGGTTATTAGAACGAGAGTAGACAAATCCATATCCATCTTATGCCAAATTTAAGGGAACACAAAACATGCTAGATAGCACTTTTACGCATATAGTGGAGTGAAATGTTGACTTTTAAAACACTAACACTGTTCGCAGCTATCTAAAGTCGATCTGAAACTTGGAAATTTTATCACGCAACCCGCAACGCGAAAGCTTGCGTTTTTTTGTGAAAATTGTTTTTTAACAACAACTATTTGTACAGAGTATATCGCGAGCTTTCGCATTGCGTTTTGTGTTATTTAACAAGTCTGCATGACCACAAGCCAGAGTTTTTAAAGAAGCCTAAAGCTTTGTACACATAGCAAATCAGTTACTAATTTGGAGCTTTTGTGCTACACACCAGTAGCTTAGTACTTTTTTTTTACCAGCTTAACTTAAAAATCTAAAAAAAAATTACAAAACGAGAGAAAATAACATTACTAAAAAGCTCGGGTCCTACAATGTGGCACTAAAAGCCAAAAGCTCAAAAATGTCAATTGGTGTGCTACAGGTAGATTAAAGCTTTTGTAAATTAAACCATTTTAATAAGCGTTCTCGTTAGTAGCACTTGTTTTTGTTAACTATGTAAAAGTTCGATCTTTAAAGTCAATTAAGCTTTTCCTGTAAAAAAAAACTTTATTTAAATATGGTTCTGTAGGGGTAAATGATGTAAATTGTTTTTGTGGCAACAAACTTTACAAAATATCGCCCATATGACGTATATTTGAGTAAAATATAGAGAGAGGGCCCAATTAAAAGCATTTTGTTAAGGAGTTTAGGAGTAACTAAAGTCTATGCCCCTTTTTAATAAAAAACAAGTAAGTAAGTGCTATAGTCGGGCGTGGCCGACTCTATGATACCCGCACCACTATAAATGTGATTAAGTCTCCTGTTAATCGAAAGCACTCGTCGCTATTTCTATCTGTATCTATCACGCAAGCACTAAGCCTTTATACCCCATACCACTATGTGGTGAGGGTATAACAATTATAGTTGGTCCACATTTTCATACCTTGTTTTCGGACCCTGTGCCCTCCCACGGACGAGATAAATCATTTGGCTTGACATATTTAAAGTCCTGAGGCAATTCCCTGTCATTTGAGGGGTCACACTAAAATCCGGGTAAACCGAAACTTTTGGACCCTCCTAATGGACCCTGGGGCCCAAACTGGTCGAATTTTTTTCTGTATTTAAAATTGTAAGATAATTTCCTTTCATTTAAGGGGTCACACTTATATTTAAAATCATGGGTCCATTTTTTGGGTTCTGAAGGCCCCGTAGGTCCGAGAGGCGGGTCCAACTATTTTTTTTACATTTTGTGGTCAGTTCTACATCGAATGGCATATTTTTTTAATTTGTTGACCAATACACGCGACATCAACTGGATTTGGACCAAATCCGGGAGTTCCTTTGTATGGGGGGTCTATCAGAAAGTGCTCCGATTTGGACCAAATTCAATAGCGTCCGTCCTTGTCCCAATATATTACCACATGCCAAGTTTCATCAAGATCGGTGCATAAATGCGACCTGTACTTTGATTACAAGAATAGATGGACATCTTTACATCCAGCCAGCCAGCCGACCAGCCAGACAGCCGCCCAGCCAGCCAGACAGACATGGCTAGATCGACTCAAAATGTAATTCTGAGCAACTTTCTCTCTGGTCCCGGTATTCTAACTCGATTCCTTCGATGTTTTACAAACGCAAGCTTTAAGCCATTCTACCCCATACCACTATGTGGTGCGGGTATAATAAACTGACAAACGTTTAAAAGAACATTTTTATAACCACAATTTTAATTTCCGTAAATTTTAATGAATCGAGCTTTTGCTCTTATGTACTAAGCATAAGACCAGAGATTTGCAAAAGGACCTTCTCTCTAATATATATTTTCTCTTCTTATACTCTCTGGTATTGAACTTTAAAACTTCAAATCTGCTGTAAAGGCAGACGATGTATATTGTTTTTGCAACAACAAACTTCACAAAAAAAAAAAACGCGCAATGCGTGATATTTGAGTAATGTAAAGAGAGCAGGCCAATTTAAAAGCTTTTTGCTATGGCGTGACACATTAAGTCTATACTGTGGCCCATAAAATCTATAAATTTTTATTTCCGTAAATTTTAATGAATCGAGCTTTTGACTTTATGCGCTACGCAAAAGATTTGAGCTTTAAAAAGGACCTTCTGTCTTCTTTCTTCTCATACTCTCTTGTATTGAACAGTCAAACTCAAAACTTTTAATAGAACTTTTAACAGTTAGCAAATTTTAACTTTAGGTAGAGGATACATAAAAAAGATTGTTGCACAGAAAGATAAAAGCTCAAATATTACAATGGAGTTGGTATAACTATGACACATGTTTATATTGAAGATATTTAATGAATAACGCTTTTTAGCTAATTAAGGCACAGACGTTATATTATAGAAAAAAGTAGCATTAGTGGGTTAGGTTAAGCCTCGACAAATGAGACTGGAAAGCCACCCCGCATTAGTGAAAAGTCCAAATTCTGTTCGTGTCTAAAAGAAAAATCCAGAATCTTCAAAACAAAACAAAAAACCTTTGGAAAAATAATTTTTTGTAGGCCTTAGTAGCCTCTATCCAGGCTAAGTGCATAAACGGCCAGAACAAATTATTTTTTAAAAAAAAAGTTTTCAGAATCGAGTACAACTTAGAATTGGTACTTTTGTTAAGCAATGACGTTACTATTGCGCTTTTGCTATCCGGTCTTAGCAATCTATGCTAGATCTTAAAGACCACTAGTAAACAGCTCCGTTATGGCCAACGCTTGAAAACATCAATTGCAGTTGGAAAAATAATGATTTTGTCTACAAAATGCTTAATGGTACTTCCCTCTAAAATATAACCTCTCCTAAAGCTCCTTCAGTGAAAAAGTACGTGCTTAAGAATTTCGTATGAACATTAATTCAATAGAGCTTTAAAGCATGTGAAATAATATAGAGATAAATACCCTTAAAAAAAGCTCTGATGATGTGGGAAAAACTTTAAAACTGGTATTGGTTTGCAATGGGAACCATAAACCATAGCTTTTCAGTAGTACTTTTCTCTATAATATAACCTCTCATAAAGCCATATCTGTGCGAATGGAGCAGCAAAAGTTTTATTCTACCTATAATAAGCAAACGCACTGCAATTTTTGAGTTTTTGCTTTTATGCACCACCTCAAAGCTATTTAATGAACCTTCTCTCTATCATATAATTTCTCTAATGTGGCTCACTGGTAAATTAATTTGTTAAGCTTTTGTTTAAAAAACACCGTAAAAAGTAATTCTCATTGATTTGCTTTTTGTCTTACAATAACTTCAAAAGTGTCTGATGAAGGCCGTCACAGAGCCAAAGCTCCCGGCGTTCTTTTTGTTTTTTTTTTTTTTGCTGAAATGTACTTTTTTAAAAAGGATTTACTAATAAAAAAATATTTTTATGATATTAAGCAGGAACAAATTAAAAATGGTACAAAAATAGACTTACAGGAAGCCGTTGCGGCTTATTATAAAAGCTTGTCTGAAACATATCTCAAGAAAATTACAAAGGGGGCGCAAAAGAGGTTTCATATGGAAGAGTTAAAGTATCCAAGCTGGATTTACGATTTCTCTTTTGTCAGTTATTCAAGTAAAAATTAATAAAAACCCAGTTTAGGGCAAAGTTTGACCTAAGTTAAAAAGTCCATCCTATTGATTTTCTACCAAATATAAAATTGAGTAGACAAAAAATTGGATAGTAAAAAAACTTAACCTTATTTGCTTTTAACTTTTTTTAAAGTAGTTTTCGTTTAACGTACCTTAAGTTCTATTTGAAGAAATCTGGTCTCCGGTTTTCCAAATTTCATTTTTATTTTATGGATTGCCATGACATTTTGTTTTTGGTTTTTTATTATTATAATTATTCGTCTCAACAACAATTATTGGCCACCAACAATTACAATAACACCAAAAAAACGAGAAAAAAATATTATTTATAAACCAAAGGCAAACAAACCGCATAAAGTATATTTTTGTGCATTAACCTTCCGCCGAGCGACCTACAACGACCGATAGGCCGGCCGGCCGGCGGGCCAGTCGATGTCATTAAACCTTTGCAAAGTTCCATTCTATTCCATGCCAGTCATCGCACACAAAAAACTCCAAGTGGAATTTTTCCGCTGTTCTTGACGAACGAATGTGTGGGACCAAATTTACTTAAATGGGATTTCATGCACTAATACTCGTATTATTACACATCGGCGAATACCTCAACAAGAAACTTTTCCATAGAACGGTTGTCAGGCACAGCTCAGTTCAATATCCGTTGTGTAAAAAATAATATTTTGAAGATCCAAGGACAAATTGTTTTAATGATCGACTGCACAAATCGTACACAACGGATAATACCTCAGTATGCAACTTTTGCATAGAACATTTGCCAGACACAGCTCAGTTCAAAAGGGGTTAAAGTAAAAATATTTGTGGAAGAGGATATATTAGAGATCCAAGGGCAAGTTGCTTAAATGATCGACGGCACAAATTAGAATTTAATTTGTTGATTAATTAATAAATATATGTATAGAAAAGTTGTTTAATATATAAATGGTTTAATCTTTTAATAGCTTAATCGATTGAAAAATTAATAGGTTGATTAATAGAAAAAGGAATTTAGTTTATTTTAGATAAATAATAGAATAGAAAGATAAAAAAAATGTATATCCACAAAATGGATTATAAATTGAAAGAATTAAAAAAAGTAATAAATAGATTAACAAATTAACAGATCAATAGAAGTACAAAGAAAAAATTATTTAATAGATAAACTTATTAATAGATTATTAGTTTGATAGATTAAAAGATTATAAGTTTGCTTGAGAGGTTATTAGTTTAATTGATTAACAGTTTAATAGATAAAAGATTATTAGTTTAGTATTTTGATTAGATTAATTGATAATTCATTAAAATAGTAATACTCTAGTGGATAAATGGATTAATTGATACATAGATTCACTCATTAATGAATTAGTATAAAAATAATAGATCAAATGTAAATAAAAAATAATAGATAAACAGATTAATATCTAATGAGTTAAATTGGTTTAAACATTATTCGTTTAATAGATTATTAGTTTAATAGATGAATAGATTCTTCATATAAAAATTTATACGTAAGTGGATTAAAGATTAATGGATTGATTGATACATAGATTAACTGATTAATGGATTAATACAAAAATAGATCAATAGATGTTAAAAAAAGTTTAATAAACATATTAATAGATTTAAAAATTATTAGCTTTATAGATAAAAAGATTAATCATTAGTAGTGGATTAATTGATGCCAAGAAACAAATATACACTGATTAATAGATTAATATAACAAAAGGTCAATAGATCTAAAAATTAAAAAAAAAGTTTACTAGATAAACAGATTAATTGATTAGTAGATTTTAAGATTATTAGTGTATTGCACTAAGAGATTGTTAGTTTAAAGATAAGAGATTATTAGTTTAATGGCTAATATATTATATGTTTAATAGATAAGCGATTATTAGAATAATAAATGAATAGATTTATCATTAGAATTACATAAATAAATTTGTGGGTCAATATATAATTGGATTAACATATGTAGATTCACAGATAAATAAACTAATATGTAAATTCATTAAATTGTTTGATAGAATAATAGATGATAGAATAATTGTATAATTAATTTTAAGGTTAAAATATTAATTAATTAAACGATAACAGATTAATTTATAGAAAAATAGATTACCTCATTAATAATAGATTAACCAATTAATTGATTTTTAGATTAATAGTATCATAAAAATATAATTAATAAATACACAAATTATTCGATAAAAAGATTAACTATTGAACAGGTGTTAACCTGCTTAAAAAGGATAAAAGGATAACAGATTAATCGACTTTTAAATTTATAGGCTCTACTCAACGTTCCTGAACACGAAAAAGTATCACTATGCCCAAGTTGCAAGGAGGAAGATCAGTATATGGAGGCCAACAGTTCTATAAACCTTAGAAACGTTGGCCAATGAGAAGGTCATGTTAAATTTTTTTGACGTCTGGGCTCTCCTGTTTTTTTTTCATGCGATAACTGGCATAAGAACACTGCTTTGGCAAGCTGTAATACCTAATGAAATGGCTTCGGAATCCCAGGGAACGTGGAAGCCGGTTGTCTAACGGCAACACAAGCTTACGCATAGAACGAAAACATTTTGATGCATATTGTAATTTGGCTTTAATAGGCCCCCAATGGGCTTTGACAACAAAGAAATGAAATGAAAACAAACGAATTCATTCAGTTTCGGATGAGCATTCATTCGATGAGTTCTTAAAAAACGAATTCATTCAGTTTCGTTTAAGCATTTGTTCGATGAGTTCTTCCAACTGTTTGGTCTTTATTTTTGAATAGGAATTTTGGTTTCTTGTGATTTCCTGATAAGAGAATCACTGACAAATTTCCACAAGTGCATTGAGAGAGAGAAAGCTTTCAGATAGTACTTAGTAGGAACATAAATACTGTTACAACATTGAACACACCCCTTTTTAATAGTAGAACTGAACATACCCCGTTAGTCATATGGGTTTTAAAAGCTAACCTCAATAGCGTTAGTCTGTAACGGGATTTTAAAATTGTTTCAACTTTCATCATGGAGTGGTCAGACAATGAGAACCGTATCGCTGTAATAGCGCTTTTCAAGTGAAAAATGAAAAAAACGCAATATTTTCAAAACACTCCGGCCACTAGGGACGAACATGCGTCTAGCATGTTCGTCTACCGATGCATAAAACTGTTTGAGGAGACTGTAGATGTAAAAGACCGCCACCGGTCGGGCCGCCCACGCTCTGTTCGAACACCGCATGTCATCAAAGCCGTTAAATCAAGAATTCACAGAAATCCGCTCCGAAAACAGAAAATCTTGGCCCGTGAGATGAATATCAAGTCGAATCATTAAAAAAGACTTGGGACTTGGGGCTTTCAAACGACGTACCGGACATTTATTGTCTGAAGCTTTAAAAAAAATAGGATTGAAAAATGTAAACGCCTTTTTGGTAAAGCACGCTGATAACTTGCACAGAAAAATTTTGTTCACCGATGAAAACATTTTTACCGTTCCGGAAAAATTTAACAAGCAAAATGATAGAGTGTATGTGCGGTCATCTAAGGAAGCATCTAAACTGATCTAAAGGGTGGAAAAGGGTTGTCTCTTACGATGGGGTCATTGACCTGCATTTCTGCGAACAAAGTTTACCAAGAAACCGTTTTGGAAGCTGTTGTGAAGCCTCTTAACAATTTCTTGTTCCAAAACCAGCCATGGAATTTCCAGCAGGATTCTGAGCCGGCTCATAAGGCTAAAACGTCCCAGACGTGGCTTCGAAACAATTTGCCAGCGTTCATTTCCTCTGAAGAATGGCCCTCAGGCAGTCCAGATTTGAACCCATTGGATTACAAATTGTGGACGGTTTTAGAGGACAAGGTTTGTCACAAAAGATACCCCAACATTGGATCTCTTAAGACTGCTTTGGTTCGAGCTGTGGCCAATATTCGAATGAACGAGGTTCGTGCAGCTATTGACGATTGGCCAGTGCGACTTTATGAATCGAGCTTTTGCGTTTATGCGCTACGCAATTAGTGGGAAAAATAATGCTTTTGTCTTCAAAATGCTTAATGGTACTTCCCTCTAATATATTACCTCTCCTAAAGCTCTTTCAGTGAAAAAGTACGTAAGAATTTCGTATGAACATTAATTCAATAGAGCTTTAAAGCATGTGAAATAATATAGAGAGAAGTACCATTAAAAAAGCTCTGATGATGTGGGAAAAACTTTAAAACTGTTATTGGTTTGCAATGGGAACCATAAACCATAGCTTTTCAGTGGTACTTTTCTCTATAATATAACCTCTCATAAAGCCATATCTGTGCGAATGGAGCAGTAAAAGTTTTATTCTACCTATAATAAGCAAACGCACTGCAATTTTTGAGTTTTTGCTTTTATGTACCACCTCAAAGCTATTTAATGAACCTTCTGTCTATCATATAATTTCTCTAATGTGGCTCACTGGTAAATTAATTTGTTAAGCTTTTGTTTAAAAACACCGCAAAAAGTAATTCTCATTGATTTGCTTTTTGTCTTACAATAGCTTCAAAAGTGTCTGATGAAGGCCGTAACAGAGCCAAAGCTTCCGGCGTTCTATTTGTTTTTTTTTGCTGAAATGTACTTTTTTAAAAAGGATTTACTAATAAAAAAACTATTTTTATGATATTAAGCAGGAAAAAATTAAAACTGGTACAAAAATAGACTTACGTAAAGCCTCACCCTTTTGCGGCTTATTATTAAAGCTTGTCTGAAACATATCTCAAGAAAATTACAAAGGGGGCGCAAAAGAGGTTTCATATGGAAGAGTTATAGTATCCAAGCTGGATTTACGATTTCTCTTTTGTCAGTTATTCAAGTAAAAATTAATAAAAACCCAGTTTAGGGCAAAGTTTGACCTAAGTTAAAAAGTCCATCCTATTGATTTTCTACCAAATATAAAATTGAGTAGAAAAAAAATCGGATAGTAAAAAAACTTAACCTTATTTGCTTTTAACTTTTTTGAAGGTAGTTTTCGTTTAACGTACCTTAAGTTCTATTTTAAGAAATCTGGTCTCAAGCTTCCCAAATAACCTAGTCGCATTACCTTATCATCAAATAGGACATAGCCTACCACAGAATATATTAAGGCCTACCGGTTTTCCAAATTTCATTTTTATTTTATGGATTGCCATGAAATTTTGTTTTTGGTTTTTTATTATTATAATTATTCGTCTCAACAACAAATATTGGCCACCAACAATTACAATAACACCAAAAAAACAAGAAAAAAATATTATTTATAAACCAAAGGTAAACAAACCGCATAAAGTATATTTTTGTGCATTAACCTTCCGCTGAGCGACCTACAACGACCGATAGGCCGGCCGGCGGGCCATTAAACCTTTGCAAAGTTCCATTCTATTCCATGCCAGTCATCGCACACAAAAAAGTCCAAGTGGAAGTTTTCGGCTGTTATTGCCGAACGAATGTGTGGGACCAAATTCACTTAAATGGGATTTCATGCACTAATACTCGTATTATTACACATCGGCGAATACCTCAACAAGAAACTTTTCCATAGAACGGTTGTCAGGCACAGCTCAGTTCAATATCCGTTGTGTAAAAAATAATATTTTGAAGATCCAAGGACAAATTGTTTTAATGATCGACTGCACAAATCGTACACAACGGATAATACCTCAGTATGCAACTTTTGCATAGAACATTTGCCAGGCACAGCTCAGTTCAAAAGGGGTTAAAGTAAAAATATTTGTGGAAGAGGATATATTAGAGATCCAAGGGCAAGTTGCTTAAATGATCGACGGCACAAATTAGAATTTAATTTGTTTATTAATTAATAAATATATGTATAGAAAAGTTGTTTAATAAATAAATGGTTTAATCTTTTAATAGCTTAATCGATTGAAAAATTAATAGGTTGATTAATAGAAAAAGGGATTTAGTTTATTTTAGATAAATAATAGAATAGAATGATAAAAACATGTATATCCACAAAATGGGTTATAAATTGAAAGAATTATAAAAAGTAATAAATAGATTAACAAATTAACAGATCAATAAATGTACAAAGAAAAAATTTTTTAATAGATAAACTTATTAATAGATTATTATAGTTTGATAGATTAAAAGATTATAAGTTTGATTGAGAGGTTATTAGTTTAATTGATTAACAGTTTAATAGATAAAAGATTATTAGTTTAATATTTTGATTAGATTAATAGTTGAATCATTAAAATAGTAATACTCTAGTGGATAAAGGGATTAATTGATACATAGATTCACTCATTAATGAATTAATATAAAAATAATAGATCAAATGTAAATAAAAAATAATAGATAAACAGATTAATATCTAATAAGTTAAATTGGTTTAAAGATTATTCGTTTAATAGATTATTAGTTTAATAGATGAATAGATTCTTCATATAAAAATTTATACGTAAGTGGATTAAAGATTAATGGATTGATTGATACATAGATTAACTGATTAATGGATTAATACAAAAATAGATCAATAGATGTTAAAAAAAAAGTTTAATAAACATCTTAATAGATTTAAAAATTATTAGCTTTATAGATAAAAAGATTAATCATTAGTAGTGGATTAGTTGATGCCAAGATACAAATATACACTGATTAATAGATTAATATAACAAAAGGTCAATAGATCTAAAAATTAAAAAAAAAGTTTTCTAGATAAACAGATTAATTGATTAGTAGATTTTAAGATTATTAGTGTATTGCACTAAGAGATTGTTAGTTTAAAGATAAGAGATTATTAGTTTAATGGCTAAGATATTATTTGTTTAATAGATAAGCGATTATTAGAATAATAAATGAATAGATTTATCAATAGAAATAGATAAATAAATTTGTGGGTCAATAGATAATTGGATTAACATATGTAGATTCACAGATAAATAAACTAATATGTAAATTCATTAAATTGTTTGATAGAATAATAGATGATAGAATAATTGTATAATTAATTTTAAGGTTAAAATATTAATTAATTAAACGATAACAGATTAATTTATTGAAAAATAGATTACCTCATTAATAATAGATTAACCAATTAATTGATTTTTACATTAATAGTATCATAAAAAAATAATTAATAAATACACAAATTATTCGATAAAAAGATTAACTATTGAACAGGGGTTAACCTGCTTAAAAAAAGGATAAAAGGATAACAGATTAATCGACTTTTAAATTTATAGGCTCTACTCGACGTTCCTGAACACGAAAAAGTATCACTATGCCCAAGTTGCAAGGAGGAAGATCAGTCTATGGACGCCAACAGTCCCATCAACCTTAGAAACGTTGGCCAATGAGAAGGTCATGTTAAATTTTTTTGACGTCTGGGCTCTCCTGTTTTTTTTCATGCGATAACTGGCATAAGAACACTGCTTTGGCAAGCTGTAATACCTAATGAAATGGCCTCGGAATCCCAGGGAACTCGGAAGCCGGTTGTCTAACGGCAACACAAGCTTACGCATAGAACGAAAACATTTTGATGCATATTGTAATTTGGCTTTAATAGGCCCCCAATGGGCTTTGAATTACATGTCAACAAAGAAATGAAATGAAAACAAACGAATTCATTCCGTTTCGGATGAGCATTCATTCGATGAGTTCTTAAAAAAACGAATTCATTCAGTTTCGTTTAAGCATTTGTTCGATGAGTTCTTCCAACTGTTTGATCTTTATTTTTAAATAGGAATTTTGGTTTATTGTGATTTCCTGATAACAGAATCACCGACAAATTTCCACAAGTGCATTGAGAGAGAGAAAGCTTTCAGATAGTATACGTGTGCCAATCCCTGCTCTAATTAGAGCGAAAGCCTTATCGACTCTGACCAAAGGTTTAAAATCGAACGATAACGTCCGATATTTGCTATGCGGTAGGGAAAATGTGCCAATTGCAGAGATGTTATATTATTAAAAAGCTGTAGTGTTAAGAAAAAAGCTCAAAAAGGCCAAGTGATTTTCTATGAAAAGCTTTTGCCTTAAAATGTCACTCCATAACACCAAAACCATTTAATATTACTTCTTCGTATACAAGTAAATAGTTATATCGGAATATAATTATTTTTTGTCGTAGTGGTAGGGCCCTACATGCAGCTGAGCTTCTGTAGCTTTATGGGAGAACGCTAAGCTTACGCTATGTGTTTCTTTTACAGCAGCCAAAAGGCTAAAAGTTATTGGCTACATAATTTGCGGGATATTCGAAAATATTAGATCTGTCGCAGAAAGAAAGGACAAAGTGGATAATGGGTCTAAGATTGAGACGCAGCCCTTTTAGTTCAAGCCAGCAATGCGAAAACTCAAGAATAGATGTTTTCACAACTTAATTCGGTTACACAGACATCGCCCACTCGCCTAGGCCCTTGACTGTCTCATTAAGGGTCCATTAAGACCATGGCTGAAGCAATATTTTTAAGGTTTCCAGTCAAAAATTTCATTAGAATTTGCCGTTAAAACCTCTTCTTTTATGATTTTTTAGTGTACAAGTCTAAATGCTTGAATTTCGACTTTTTACAGAGTATGAACGATAAATGTATAGCAAGCATGTAGTCAATTTCAATATGCGCGTATAGTATATAAACAAATACCTATGTATATATTAAGGTGTACACAATAGTAAATAATAGCCGTTTTCCCTTTTTTGTTAATTAGTGTTTAGAATATGGTAATCTAGCAACATTATATAAAGTTGAGCTTAATATGGCAACATTGTTTCTCTTTGTAAACACCAAAGAAAATTAAACAACCGGAGGGTTCATTGGCGAATTCGTCAAAAGCAGACAATAAAAAACTAGAAATCGTAATAAACTTAGTAATGATATATAATAAAGCAAATAATAGCTATATTTTTGTTAAATGTTTTTTAAGTTGATTTATAATTTTACTTATCCCATCTCATGCAAATGCACCCAATACAAATTCGCCGGTGAGACCTTTTCTTGTTTGATTATATTTTAGTGTACATTACAAAGAACATATGTTTTTATATTTTTTACGTCTTACTAGCTTCTTTAAAGACTTTGAGCCAGCTTACTTACTAACCGAGTAACTTTCATTCAACTGCTAGTTTAGTAACCTGAAACGAACACAGCTAATGTAAAAAAAGTTTAAATAAAGACACACACACACACAAAAGAGCAATAAACGGAACGAACTTACGAATAGTCCGGACAGACACAGGAGTGACAGGCACTGTCTGTCTACGTTTAAGAGCCAGCGCCTAAATTATTTTGTTTACACTTTTGTTGTTCTTCTTTTTGTTTTACTTTTTTTTGCTTTGTTTAGCAAAAAAAAAAAATAAAAATAATGATAATAATTTGTGTTGCTCTTAAGATCTTTTTTGATTTTTTTTTGTTTGTGGATTTGCTAAATGAATTTGCCGAGCTACTAAAAGGAAATTGAACTCATGTTGTTGTGTTGTTTTCACATTCAACCTTATAATATATGGTTTCTTCCAAATAGATCAAAGTTGTTGGTCCATTAAATCCCGGTGTAAGACCTCAAGGCCAATAGCAGCCGATGACCGATTTAAAGTTAATCAATAGCCACTAATCTAGCAATTGTATAGAAGTTACTCGTTTAGTAAGCGAGTTGGGCTCAAGTCGCTAATCATATATTTTTCCAAAAAAAAAATCAAACAAGACACATCCTGCTTTATAAAAACATATGTTTTTTGTTATGAATACAAAAAGTAATTAAACAACAAGAGGTTTCATCGTCTAATTCGTATTGGATGCACCTACACGAGATGGGATAAAGGAAACATTTAACTTAAAATACATTTAACACATTTTTACAAAGTAAAAATTTAACAATTATTTGATTTACTTTATTTAATTGATTTTATAACAATATATAATCTTGTATTGTCCGTTTTTTGTTAATTCGCCGATGAACCCTGTTGTTGTTCACTTCTCTTTATAAAGACAAAGAATGTTGCCATATTACGCTAAATGTTGTCCAATGTAGCCAGATATCAGGGATGATTATGTGGCCATAAAAATCGAATCGATGACTGATTTTCAAATTAATTTGGTAGCATTGTAAAACTTAAATCTTTTTATGATTATTGGCCAGAGTATTCTGATCATAAAAGTCAAAAGGCGTGCTCAATATAAAATCTATGCAAATAAAGAGCACTTTTAACAGGTGCAATGGCTTTGGATTTTCTGCACATCCAGATGTGCAGGGTGTTGTATAGTTAGCCACGTCCGAATGTAGCTTTAATACCATTTTTTTTTAAATTGAGATCAGGTTTATGGTTGAAAAAATCTATTAATACTTACTTTGTACATTGGAGCACTTAAATTATGGCAAATTTAAATACATGGCTGAGCTTCACAGACCATTAGGTTTCCAAAAAAGGGCAATTACAGTAAAACAAGTGAAGAAAGCTTACATACCCTCCATCATGGATTACGGTCGAATATGAAAATATTGCCAAGGGGTGTGACAAAGACCCACTTTCAGGGTGTGTTTCTTTCCATGTTAACATCATACATTCCAACTACTATCGTCATATCGGTATTAGTTCACGAGATATTGCCTTTCAAATTTCAGAGTTGTATGGGCGGGGCCCAGCCTTTTGTCCAATTTAAGCACAATAGATTACTATGATGGTATGCTAATCATTAATTTCATTCTGTTAAAAATTTATAACGATTGGCTCATTACTTTGGCCATAAATTCGATTTTAAGGGCCACGCCCCTTTTTTAGCCGCCATGCCAGTATTATTTGTTCCAATATCATCGTCATATCTATATTAGTTCAGGAGATATTGCCTATTTAAGATCAGGCTTATGTGGGCGATGCCACGCCCCTTGTCCAAGTCGTCCATAGCAAAGTCTATAATAATTTCCTAGACATTGATTTTATTCTGTTAAAAAATGTTCACGATCGGTCCATTAGTTTGGTCACGAATGCGATTTTTTAAAGGGGTCGTGGCACCGCCTATAAATCCCCCGGGATGTGTTTTGATCCATGCCAACATCATATGTTTCAAATATCAGCGTCATTTCTCTATTAGTGAATTTAAATTTAGGATTGTTGATGAAAGTTAATATACCCTATATCCTATGATGAAGGGTATAACAGGCGACCAATTGTATGTAAAAAAGTGCAACCCAACAAACATATTTTGATTGCGATTGTCAAAATGTTGCATTTTTGAACTCACTTCAGTCTACGGTGTAGCATTTTACAACATAAATCTGCTGATCTAAACAGTGTTGTATTTTCAACACACACAAATCGAATGAACGCGTACGTACATTCAAAATGTGAGCAAAAACGACGACGCAATTGTTTAGGTTGAAACATTTTTAACAAAAAGTATTGTTTTTCTTCTTCTAGAAGAGTTGCATTTAAATATGTTCGATAGTTGGCTGTAAAAGTGCAGCATTATGACAGGGTGGCAACATTTTTAAAATGTTGCTCTAGTAGAAGGTATAATTTTTTTGAGAAACGAAATCACCACTACAGAGTCATAAAAAGTGTTTTATTAAATCATATTATGAATCAAAATTTTTTATGCATCAAACTTTGTATTCGACCCGAATGATATGTATTCTCCTAGCCAATAGTTTAAAGATATCAGCAAAGATATTTTATTGTAATATATTTTTTTTATAAATATTATTTATATTTTTATTATTCTTTCATTTCAGGTGTGTATAATATTTCATAGTTACATTTTAAACTGGATACCCTAGCCCTTATGTGGTAAGTAATCATCAAAATTTCTGTTCTCTGTCAGCATTTTGAAAACTCCTTATATCTCTTCTAAACCTCTTCAATCAAATGCTAAATTTATTCATTGAATTTGCAAATTAATTAAAAATATTCAAATCGTCGTTTAATTTAACTTCTCTGTTCAATCAAAAGGACAGTTCGTTGTGCGCACTCAATCGAGTCCATAAAATAAAGTCAAATTTCCAGTTTGTGTTTTTTTTTGTGTTGGTTTAGAAAATGTTAATTTTTCTACGACAGGAATATGACGGAATTGATATGAGCGCCTGCTAAATGACTTTTCGCGAGAAGCACTTCCTTTGCTTATCATTTTGGTTTGACTGAATTTCTCTGATTGGTTGAGTATGTGTCTTGTATTGACCCACAAATATACACCCTATACATATACATATAGTACAATATATAATGATGCAATAAAATCCCAATTGACGATCATCATTTCTTTTTTATTGAACAACTACAATGGCAACAACAATAGCTAGAACAAACCAAAAAAACAAAGAAAGAAAAAAAATCAATTATAAAAAAACTAAAATAAAAAACACAATCAGTTTTTTTCTTTCACACTCCCCTTACTTTTAGACTAGAAAATCAACAATCACTGACAAAACGTCACATTTCATTTGCGTCAATACGCTTCGCATTTGTTGTGGTTTTATTTTGTTCTTCTTCTCCTTTGAATGAGAAGGAAAGCAACAGAATGAACTTATCATCTCATGTGTACTTATGAATGGGATGCCGCATGATGGTCCACATAATAATTTTAAATGAAAAAAAACATCAATTGAAGTCTTTCAAGCTTTAAAATATTCGGGTATAGGATTGCTTTTAATTTTGGCGACCTGCGGCTCGTAAAACGTATCTGTTACTCAATTAGGGCAAAATTCTTTTGCAAGCTGAGATTTCCAGAGATTAAGCCAACAATTAACTATAAAACTGGGTAATCACTTACAAGCTGTATCAAGAGATTTGGTCAACAACTACGTTGCGCGCCGTTAAAATTAAAAATATTGGAAAATTCGAAAAATGTTATAAAGTTTAAAAATCCTCGGTAATAAGATGTTTTTTTTTTGTGGCGACCAACGCCGAATGATACAACTTCGTGACAAATTATACCAAAATTCACTCAAATTCTTTCGCAAACTATTCCCAGAGATTAGGCCAACGCCAACAATTAACTATAAAACTGGGTAATCACTCACAAGCTGTATCAAGAGATTTGGCCAACAACTACGTTGGGCGCCATTAAAAACAAAAATATTCTAAAAATCGAAAAAAAAAAATTTTATAAAATTTAAAAATCCTCCAAAAAATGACTCTTGACTTCCCGGGTGCCAATACATAATGTGTATATAGGGTAATCACTCACAAGATTTGGCAAGTATTAACGTTGGGCGCCATCTCAAATAAAGTATTGAAATAATTATTGCATTAAGATTTGACTTGGCAAACATTTGCGTTGGGCGCTATCTCAAATAAAATACTGAAATAAGTACATATTGCATTAGGCTTCCCTCCACGTCCCATCCATCCAAAGACTTCAAATCGTCGGATTGATTAAATTTTGACGTTTCTGTAACTTACTTAAGGTAAATTACCATAAGCTGATTTGGTTGAAAAACAGAAATAGCATTCACCAACGTTGGGCGCCAACACAATAAGCAAATTCCCTAAGTATTTGAACCCAATAAACGAACGCAAAACTTCTATAAAAATGTTAAAGCTGTGTGATAAAATTCTTAAACTCACTGATTGAAAGAAACTGCAAAGACTTGTGATAAACCTCGAACTCAGCCTTAGTTTTTGTGTGCTTATTGCGCATATTAGCACAGAATCACGGGATTACGAAATCAATTAGTTTAGTTCAAATATATACCCCTGGTAACGCATGTTGGGCGCCTTTATTAAAGTAAAGAAATGACTATCTCGAAAAGATTTTTTTGTCGAGTATTTTAACAATTTCGGAAAATTGTAATATTTACGATATTAAAACCAAAGGGGCCCCAACGTAGAGTCTTCATCAAAGAATGTCTTTTTCGAAAAAACGACGCTGAAAAATGTTAGAAATTCTTGCTAGAATATCAGCCTGAGTTTTTGTGTGTTTTTTGTGCCTACTACGAGGGCTGCTATATATATTGGCCTAATAATGAAAATGAGAAAATTTATCATCAAAAATGGTTTTTTATTGTTTTTCAAAGTATTCTCCGGCATGATTTATACACTTTTGCCTGCGCTCAAACAAATTGTCACCGATGCACTCTTGTCGTGATAATCCACGTCGAAAGTTGTGAAAAATGATCGCACGAAAATGTTCACGAGTAAATTTCATTTTTTGCCAAATTGACTTTTTCAAGTCACTGTAAACAACACAAATAATAATCGTACGTCAAATCGTTCTGAGTACGTTTATGATAAAAAATGTCAAACTTTCCAATGGAAATGTCAGATGGCGCCAGGCAACACTTAGTGTTGCCGTAGCCAGAAATATATATAGCAACCCTCATATCATAGAATCGAGCGATCATTTAGTCAACTCCGAGAAAATAGCTCTGGTACCGAATGTTCGTTAATTCGTAGAACGTTGGGCGCCATTAAAATAGTTGATTTATTAATGTTGAAAAAACCCCGGCCACTCGGCCTTAAAGAATTAAAAACAATGTCTTTTACAACAAGAAGTCGTGTAACCCAATTATAATACGTTAATGAAGTAGACTGATGTAGGTTCATGTAGTCTTCTTTACGGAAGACATCTTTTTAGGGGAGCCCAACAACAAACTAAGTTGTAGGTCTCCTATTATTGTTGCTTTTTTTATAGAAGACCTTAAAAAATTAAGCCAATGACAAACGCAAAACACTCACCCACGTTGGGCGCCATTTATATTTATATGGTAATCAACTAGTAAACTCTAACCCCCTCGATTCTTTTCTCACTTGAACCAGAAGTTGCTATACTTGAAAATGCTGTTTGCTAGGGAAATAACATCAAATACTTATATTTATGTATAATCTATGCTGTTCTCTGCTGCTGTTGGTCGATTATTTATTTACGTTCACGTAGATATACCAGTATAACCTACAACAAATCGAGTTTTTAACTGGCGCCTTTACTACGAAAAAACAACATTTACAATCTGTTTTCAGAAGTCAGCAATAGATGTTCAGCGCCAAAGAACTGCTCTAAAGGATAATCCATAATCCTGATTTTGATAGTTGACAAAAGAGACGATTTAAATAATCACATACATGTTGTTCTCTTCGATTTGGCCAGAAACGAACGTTGGGCGCCAAAGAACTAAAGTAAAGAAAAACCTATTACTCAAATTACAAAAAAATGGGGGAATGGGACTCGTCACCAAAATCTCTAACAAATAATTGCCAAAAAGTAATCAGAAGCATTAATCGTTTTCAAAGAGTATGTTATGATCTGGCTTATCGGCGTTATAGCATGCCCCGATAGTGATACAATTTGGAACACCCTATGAAACAATACTGAAAGTCTTGATCTTCGAATGTATTGAAAACTTCAAATCTAATTTCAATATGACTATATTTTTGGCATCCAACATACAATTAATATATTTTTCTCCATCTTGAGCAAGAGTAGAATATGTTATTAACCTAACGATAAAATGAATGGTAAGGTGGGGGATATTTTCTAATCCCTGATCTTTGAAATTCAGCTTGTAAAAGAATTCCGAAGATATGACATCCTGAGTGGCGCCCAACGAGGAGGCTAAATTGTAAACGATTTCGTTGTCAATTGTGTTAGGTAATTGAAAGGTTTTTTTGAGGAACTGTACGAGTATTTAGTAACGATAAGGCTATCTCGTAAAAGATTTATTTGTTAAAAACTTTAGTAATTTCGGAAAATTGTAATATTTACGATATTAAAACCAAAGGTGCGCCCATCGTAGAGGCTTAATCATACAAGATATTTTTCAAATGTTTTAAATAATTCAGATTTCTAGGAATTGTAATATTTACGAAGTGGTGGCAGCCCTTGGCCGAAGACTTTCCCCTTCAGGTCGATCCGGTTCATAGTGCCGACTGTCGTGGGATTGACAACGATGTGACAATACGATGTGACAACCCGTATTCAAATTAAGAAAAGTTACAATCATACAGAATGATTGCTATAATCATATTATTGTTAACATAAAACCCAAAAAACAATTCTTTTGTCGCACCAACCATATTTATATTGTTGCTGCAACCATAGTTTCAGTTTAAAATTTGGCAATATTACTATTGTTACATTTCAACAACATTTATATTGTTGCAATCATACTATTGTCAACATGAAATTCAAAAAACAATACTATGGTTGCGACGAACATACTATTATTGCAGAGGACATATTATTGTTGCCGTGACCATATAGTAACCATATTTTTTCTTTGCGTGCAGCTTTTTCTAATAATTTAGATGTTTCAATATTTTCGGAAATTGTTATATTTGATATTTGGCAACAAAATGGCGCCCAACATAGAGGCTAAATCATAATTGTCATAATTATTAAAGTGTCATAATTACTAAAAACAACAATGATCTACAATAGCTTATATTCAAACATGTATTTAAACATACAAGCTATGGTGCTGTTTTGTAAAAATTTATTTGTGAGTACTCGTATTTTTGCAATACCAGTTACAAGCGAATGAGGAAATAAATAGCAAGTAGCTTGGCAAGTCTGCCCAATCCACAACTGAAAGAAAAAAAATCTCAAAGATATGAAACGAATAGAAGATTAATAAAAGAAAGTGAAAATAAACAGAAGCTAAACTTAAAACAAAAAAATAGCGCTTCACTCTGCTCCTCCAACAGATAAACGATTTGGCCGAAGACATAATCACGGATGGCGATTTGAGAGTGGTGGGCAGAGGGGTCTCTACATTCCCTTTAAGCGCTGACGTCAATTCAAATACGGCAACTCTATAAAGTAGTACTTGGAATAGAAGTTTGAGTTGTTTATCAATTAAAAAAACGAAACTTCATTCAAGCTTAAAAGCATATAAAAAAAAATTCAAGAGATTAGAATTTCCCTCAAGACAACTAGAAATGCTTGACCATATCGCGAAAAAAACACATTTTTGAGGAAAAAGCAAGTGATAAAGTTAAACAATAAACATAGTTTTTGTTAAGAGCTTCCAAATGTTAAAATAAAATATATATTAATATTGGCGCCCAACGAGTTAGATTTTGATCGTTAATTGTTATTTGTTACCGATATTAAAAAACTGATTTATTTTTTAAGTTAATTTTTGCATTAAGCTACTCAACAGAAAATTATATTTGATATATAAATAGTCGTACTGTTGGCTTAAACATTAAGACGATCTAATTTTAATATACATAGAAAGTGCGATATGAAAAATGTTATATTCGCACAAACAGCATTTTATTTCTGAGAGCTTCTAAGGTGATTACTACGTACGTTAATAGGCGCCCAACATGGCGGTAGATTTTCACCATCCAAATAACATAATTTGAAATCACTTTGTATCGACTATTGATTTTTTTCTTTGCTAGTGAATAGTATCTGATCCAATAAAAATGGCGCCCAACGTACTGGCAGAATTTGTGTTTTCTGATCAACTGATTATCATATACGGAAGGTAGCGAGATATACAAATTTAACTATTGCATAGGTTAAATCTTTTCTATGAAATTCAAGAATGAATAATATGTATTAAAGATGGCGCCCAATGTAGTGGACGATTTTTAACTTGCACACCGCTTAATTTTTGGTAATCTTTGTATTGACTATTGCACTTGTGTATGAGAGATTTTCTGTAGGTCAGGTAGGTAAGATAAGAACTGTATTTAATTAACATATATACATCTAAACATCTAATGATTACCTGAACCACATCCTTTCTATGAGAGATTCAGAAGTGAATTGCATTGCTGTAAATTTTAGCGTCCAACGCCAAGGAAAATTGTGATCTTTCAGAGAAGCTATTTTTAGGTCATCTTTGTTATAACTATTGAATATTTTTATGGGAGACTACAAGGTTAATGCTTTATAATATATTAATATTGGCGCCCAACGTAGTAGTACAAATTTAGCGTTCAGATAGCTTGTTTATCATATATACGAGGGTTGCTATATATATTACTGGCCTAATAATGAAAATGCGAATATTTATCACCAAAAATGGTTTTATTGTTTTTTAAAGAATTCTCCAGCATGATTTATCATTGGGTGCCAAGTCAGGGTTGTACGGTGGTTGCCAGGTCAGGGTCGACGTTTTGGCCGGTCAAAAAGACGCTGATGTGTGAGAGCTCGCATTGTCATGGTGCACAATGATTCGTTTTCTCTTCTTTTTCGAATTTCTAAGAAGACTTCAGGCAAACAAATTGTGGTGTTCCACTCAGAATTGACCTTCTACGTTGGTCAAGCGGAACAGTCGCCACATGACCACTTTTGCCGAAGAAACAGGCGACCATTTGCTTCGAAGTGCTTCTTCCACGAACAACTTTCGTTGAATTTGGCTCGTCTTCGAAGACCCACACGGAGATTGCTGTTTTGTTTCGGGCTCATACGCATAGATCCATGATTCGTCACCTGTGACGATCTTATAAACGTCTTTAGAAGCTACGCGATCGTATTTTTTCAAAATTTCTTTGCACCAATCGACACAATTTTTTGTCAAATTGTGCGGGATTCAACGAGAACAAACCTTTTTTGCGGCCAGGCGTTCATGCAATATCGAATGCATGCTGGTGGAAGAAATGCGCAAGGATGCCTCTATCTCACGGTATGTCACATGACGATTTTGCATTATCAGTTCATGCACGGCATAAATGTTCTCTGACACAATGGCCGTTTTTGGACGACCTTCGTCTTTGAGCGAGCGTCGGCCACGATTGAATTCATTAAACCAGTTTTTCACAGTGCTCTCATTGCCATACAAAGATTTAAGTTCATCGATGCACTCTTTTCATGATAATCCACGTCAAAAGTTGTGAAAAATGATCTCACGAAAATTTTCACGAGTTAACTCCATTTTTTTGCCAAATTGATTTCAAGTCACTGTAAACAACACAAATGATGTTCTTACAATAAACGTTCTGAGTACGTTTATGCTAAAAAAAAATGTCAAACTTTCCAATGGAAATGTCAGATGGCGCCAGGCAACACTTAGTGTTGCCCAGGCCAGAAACATATATATAGCACCCTCGTATTTTCGATAAACAACGAATATTTTTGTTCATAATCAATAACTCCTAATTAAATTTTTGTTTGAATTTTTAAATTGTGCCTTTTTGTGGTGATTTATAAATCCTAGATTTTCATTATTATTATTCTATGTCATTTTCTATTAAACATAAAATCATGAATTTAGGGGTTTTCTAACTTTTGTTGTACTTGGGTAAATGAACCATTCGTAAATCTTAGAAGCGAAAAAAACCAAAAAGTAGCAAAACAATGGTCATGCAAAAAAAAATTGGCAACAATCTTATCAGCTGGCTGGCTACTGCATGGCGTTAAACGATTAAAAGGTGGTGTGTGTGTTTGCAATAGAATTCAAAAAAAAATTCCCCCTTAACAAATCATCGGTAAGAACTCAAAGCAAAACACAGGCACTGGCGCCAAATCTCGCTACATTATTGTTAATTATTTATAATTAAAACGAAAATAAAACACTCACATGCTCTCAAATCAAATATAAATAATTGCTACGTTTACAAAGAAAACTGTTAAATAGAAATTCTTTAAAATCGTTCAAATCCGATTGACAGCTGACCCATTGACGTTCCCGATTACAGCGAAAATTACAAGAAAAATTTAAAATTTAAACGAGAGGGACGAGCGAATTGCTTTTTGAATTACTTTTATGACACAGTATGTATTAGAAAACTGATAAACAAAAATTATAAACGAAAACTAATACAAAACTAAAAAAAACAATAGGTTAACTAAAGCCTACACCAAGTGTCAAGAACATTCAATGTATCACATGGCGAAATTAATTTTTCGAACAAAGAAAGTTTCGCCTAAAAAAGTAAATACAAGCGATACTCTTTGGCTGTGAACAAAGAAATGCTGACTACGGCAAGCGAAGATAGACTGATTAGCTCTTATATATTTCTGATAGTGTCAACCAGAATTAGGGAGAAGGGCGACCACGGAGAGAAGCAGGCAAAGTGACAGAGAATTATCTTTACACTTCTTTTGCTTCCTTCTAGAGGTCGGGGTTCGTGTCCTGCTAGTGGGAATGATTTCCTTTTTTTTGTTAAGTATGGAAGAAGATATGAGAAATATAATACAAAACTCTTCTTCAGATGTGGTTGCACAAAAAGGCCATTTGTCCTATGGCGTAAAAATCAGTGTATGCGATTCAATTCTAAAGTAGTTTTGGATCACAACTTTCGCATAATTTCTACTTCTTTGGATGGTCTGTTTTGCTGGGTTCATACGATTTTTTATATCTATAGCTTTTTGTATTAGACAAAGATTTTAATGTATTTCTATCATTGGTTTGTGCTTATATTTTTTTATTTACATGACGTGTATATTTTTGTTAAAATGATTAAAAAACTTACAATTTTTTTCGGTTTACATTAGGAAAATAATATTATCGGAAAATTGTACATCTGGCAACATACGAGTAGTACACAGCTGATTATCAATTCGTGATATGCTATCGTATAACCAAAGTATATCGCACCAAAGACGATAAATTGTACAAAATGGGCTATGTGCTTCTTCTTTGCAATAATGAAGAAAAAAAACACTTCAGTAACGCACAAATTGTCGGGGTTTATTTTTCCACATTCGTTCGTACACAATCACAAGAGGGCAAAAAAGACAGAAACACTCAATTCGCACACTTTAAACACACAAAAAGCAGCATTCTCAAAATAATGGTTACTCGTCTCTCTTTTTTGATTTCTCGATAAAGCTTATATCGCCCGTCTTGTAAAATTTATCGTCACTGTATCGTACAACAGAACGCACTCCATTACGGAAGGTACAAGGTGGGGCAAAATAATTCACCCAATGTTCTTTGGCTGTGATTTTATGTAAAATGGCAAACTTTGATTCTGCTTGTGAAATTTGTTTATTTTTATACTTATACATTCGAATTTATTACATCAAGTTGAGAAAAAAATAATGGCCAGAGTTGATGACTATACGAGCTCGTTTTTTGGCATTACTTCGGGCGACGGGTTCTTACATTCTTGGGAAATATTCTCCAAATGGGCTTAAAGACTCTGAGGCTTGTTGACGTAAGCCCGAGACTTTAAAAAAACGCTTTTAAAAAAATATGGAAAGGTAAAATCGGGTGATCGGACTGGCCAGTGCAAAACATCAAAAGTAGAGATTAAGCGATCCCGAAAGGCTTCCTTCAGAATGTCGATTGTGTGCGCCGTTGCACCATCCTGTTGGAACTACATGCTCTCCAGTCCCAATTCAGTAAGAAAAACTTTGGTATTCTTGGCTTTGTAACGTTCAGGCCGTTCAATAAAAATATGTTCGATGACTTCTCCTGCGTAAACAGCACAGCACGCTGAAACTTTGAGCGGGTTTAGTGGGACTTCGTGGGTGATACACGGATTTTCGGTGTCCTAGTTACGATTATTTTGTTTATATGAAAATAAGCCTCATCTCTCGTGATAATCTTCGATTAAAAATAGTCCAGCTCTTTTTTTTAGATTCAAGATGACTTAACTCACGCTAAGTTAGACACGTTTGGCGTCCTTTTGTAAGGAACATTTCAAATCTTGCACCAAAATGCTGCGTAGAGAACGCAACAGCTGCAAAATTCTCTCCAAAACCGCTGCTCCGGGGCAAGCCAGCCCTGGGAAGACCACGTGTTTTCAAAGTCCTATCAAGGCGAGTGGCAAAACGCCGCTGTGTTTGTCCAATTCGTGTCGGACGGCCAGGAAATCTGCGACGAAATTTACGCTGCGCCAACACAACCGACGAATTGTTGAGCAAAACAAATTAGAACAATTATTCCGCAGATAATTGTTGCAGATTAAATCGATTCACGGCTTGTGATGTTGTATTCAGCGTTTGTCAAAATCGAATTGAATTTTGGCGCCAGTTGCAAAAGTTAAAGCGTTTTCCAATAGGGTGATTACTATTGCCCCACAAGAAAAATACGACTATACTTTTTTTGGTATACTGTAATAAAATTTATAAACATATTAAAAGGATTTTTCAAAGAACCAAATTCCCCGGTCATGAATCGAGTCGACTTTCCCATTTATGACGTCTAGCGAAATTTCACACTTTGATACAAAGTGTTTCGGCTCCTAATGGAATGAAGGCAAATTTTTAAAAATCTATATCTGCCGCTGACGAAACGAAAAAAAGTACAATCACCCGATAACCTATTTCGCCATATTCTGTGCTTTTCGCTTTCTTAGCGGCTTGCCTTCTTTTATATTCTAAGGTCAGTATTTTCTTTATCGATCCGAAAAAAAACATGATGAGTTCCTTAGAGGCAACACCCAAAGGCAATCACGAGAGTGTTCCTCCTGTCATGGTATTGTACGACAGACTACGACAAATATGAATATAAGAATTTGAAAAATTATTTTTTTTGGCACAATTTTATTTCATCACAACACTGTCGCACGAACATACAAACGTTCTATAAATTATCACGTATTTTTTGTTGATCTGTTTTTTTGGGGGGTACAAATGTACTTTCCATCCTCGTCATTGACGAAATGAATAAAGTAATAACAATTTAACAGAAAGAAAAAAACGAAAAAGATAAAAAGCATGAAATTCGCCGAAAAATAAATTAATACATTTTGTAATAAACAAAACAAAAGAAAAAGGAACAAACAATTATAATAATAATAAAACCAAGCAAAAAAATGCTATATACTACATACCGTACATTTATATATGTACATGTATATAAATCTATATATATATATATATATATATATATATATATATATATATATATATATATATATATATATATATATATATATATATATATATATATATATATATATATATATATATATATATATATATATATATATATATATATATATATATATACATACGGAATATAGCCAATCATATGCTCAGAATTATGTAGCTATTTTCAGTAGGTTTTTATATTGTACGAGTATGTATACCAATCTCTTGGAGAGCAGCAGTGATCGATAATTCCAATCTGGCCTAATTTTTGAATCCTTTGACAGAATCAATAAATATTTTACAATGTGTTACGTTGAAAAGCTGACATTATAATTATCTATCGGTCTGTTGCAAATGTTTACGTTTTGATTAATTAAAGTCTTCTCAAAATTATAACTACATTGTGAAATAATTTTGATACAGAATGTGGGTTTCTCTATGAAACGCTCCATATTTACACACATGTTAGTGGCGTTATTAACTAAGACTGGATACAAAAATAAAGCAATCCTTAATAGAAAGTTATTGCTTGTTTACTATGCCGGAAAACTACACTATTATACATTTTTTTTAATTCACCAATTCTTCATGTCAAAACGTTACCCGTTAGGAATTTAATTAATTTTACTACTCCCTATATTTTAAAATTGACATTTTTCTTGCTTTGCCGTTACAATATATTAGTGGGGTTTTTTGTTAAGACTTGATAAGGGATTTATCCAGTTTTTTGAATTTTTATGGCAAATACCGCAAAAGTAATAACAACGCAAAACTTGGCAGTATTGTGCCATCAGTTGTGCAAGAATTCTATCACAAATAGTGTTGCCATTAGAAAAATATTTTTGGGACTAAAAATATCCCAAATGCTGATCAAAACCCCTTCTAAAATACATCAAGATGAAAATGAATGTCCTTGAAAAAATAATTGTTTATTAAATAAATGTTTCAAATAGGACCAAAACAAAATAAATTGTTAAACTTTTAGTATTTCCTTTCAATAAAATATGTACTATTTAATAACATTTTTTTAAAAGTAAAAACAACAAGAAAAAACGACATTTATTTCGGACTGGCCAAAGTTTATATACCATCCACCATGGATTTGTTACTGAAATGGGAATATACCAATTGTCATATTTATGGCCCATAAGACGGTCGTATTAAGGGCCCTTACGGGTCCATTAGACTGATACTAGTTTCAGTTAACTTCTAAAAAATTCATATTTTAATGTTTCAATTTGCAATTGGTTGCTTTTTTTTACTTTGAAGGACGATGTTCTGGGCTTCAAAGGTCCATGAGTCTAGACACAAATCATAGTTTAATAAAAAAAAATAAATCCATATGTGGATTTAAAGTGAAGTTTTCTCCAATTTTAGACTCATATGTACGTAGTTTAGATGTTTTTTTGTTTATAACCTATGCAGTTTTTAAATATATTAAATATAATTTTATTAATTTATATATTATTATTTTTTATTATATATTTATTTTTTTATTATTTGATTGCAAATATATTTTTTTTTGTATTAAATCTACACGACATCGGAACAGAAAAAGGAATCTATGTGGGCCAAAATGATATTGGAACTAAAGAAAAGAAACGATATTTTTGTAATGATTGGGACCAGAAAAGGCAACATAATGCCCAGCTTTACTCGTTGACAACGCCGACCGAGTAAAAGAAATCCTTTCTATAGACCCGTCCTCCGATCTAAGTAATTTTGAAAAGCAAATAGTTGTTTGATTGAAAGAAATATTTTTCCAGTTCCATTTCTCTCTCCCCTCTTTAATTTTTTAACGCACTCGCTCACTTTTCATAAGTTCGATTATTTCGTATGGAATACAAAAAAACTAAATTATAATTTTTCAGCTTATTTTAAAAAGTTTTATTTTTTTCTTGTGCACAGATGTCGCTATCCCCAAGAGAATGTAAAATAGAGCCCTTCTTTTTTTTACTGTGTGTACCAAGAACTACTTATAAATAAATATTAACATCGAATTTCCAAATGTTTAATATGTCCAGTGCTATTTTAAGCCATTAATGCTTAGATTTCCATACATATTCTTATTGAGTTCTAACCAAAACACAGCAATTGATATTATTAGTGTTTTAAATATACTACCTACTTATATATTATATATATATATATTTTGATACAAATTGTCTGGCTCGAGGTCATTAACAAATTTAAAAAAACTGGTGTTGGTGTTTTCTATATTCTTTCCAATATTTTGATCGTCATCGATGGGAATACTAAATGTTAAACAAAACAATAAGCTTCTTCGCTTTATGTTTTTTTGCGACATCTGGCAACACAGTGCACAAGTTGAAAGACTCATCTGTTCATTAGTTCGATACATCAAGCCAAACTTTTAATTTTCGATTTACGATAACGTATAAACGTATTGAGAAAAAAAGGCCAAACTTGAGCGATTAAACTGAAATCTTACTTTATTGGCAAAATTCCAGTTAATTTTAACTTCTAAAAAAGTCAGACACAGTTAAAGCGTTAAAACATGAAATTGAGTTTAAAATTGAAGAGATTCGAACCGAAACAATCGAAAATGTACTGAAAAATTGGGTTGATCGGATATGTTAATGTCGAGCCAATTGTGGTAGTCACATGAATGCCATTCTGTTCCATTATTAAATGACAAAGTTTAACCTTTTTAATAAACCAGAAATTTGAAAAAATTATCAGTATTTTTTTACAACCGATTCAAAATTTTAAATGACCCACCCTATACAATGAAGAGCGTTGGTACATAAGGAATTCCGCCAGCGTTTGTGCCCAAAGCCTACAAAAATCGACTTAGACCGACCACCCGACCAAATCATAAAATTTTGGTCGGAAAAGCCCAAAACGCTGCCCAAGAAGTTGAGGATAAATAAATGTAAACAAAATTGTAAAAAGTAACTAAACTCTCCTCGCACGCATTCACACACACACACACCAACGCAAACAAATAACATACTCGTACATACCGAAGCGAGAGAGAGTGCGAAAAATCAAACAAAAGCTTTGGCAATGGAAGCATTTTGCCTTCACTACCATGCCATCATTCTTGTCTTGTTCTGTTTCGCCTTTGTTATCGAGCAAAAACATCAACACTGAAATATTTCATTATTCATCGCCGCTGCCACCACCGACCCGGTCTATATTCCTCTTGCCTCACCTGTTTTTCGGTGTAGAAAACAAAAACAAGACATGCGGTTGTTCGGTCGGGCGTATGTTCGCCAACAATCGTGTTCCTTCTCCATCGTTCGTTATGCGATTAATGCGAGTGTATACACGTGTGTTTTCGTATCTGTACATGTGTGCGTTTGTGTTCGTATTTCTCTGGAATCATATGTTTTTTGTTGTTATTATTGTGTTATTTTTATTATTTCAATTTGATTGTTGTTTTGTTATAAATTGTTTATAAATAACAACATTAGCGGCAACAACAGCAAAAACTCTTATCTATTTCGCTATTGGCTATTTTCGCCTTGTACGCTTACCTACTCTCTCTCATTTGTTTGTGTTTTGTTTTAATAGTTCCACTCTTAAATTGATTCCATTCTGTATATGTGGAATGCTCTGCATGACGGAAAAGCATTTGAAGATTTACTCATATTCATCTAACCCATACATAGGCAGTCTGGTAGACTGCCGCTCCACACTCACTCTCCCTTACGGCCTGATATCGACACTCACCAGAACGTCAACAACAAACGTACGACGGGTGCGAGCGGGCACAGTGTCTCAAGACAAAACAAAATCCAACAATAAATCAAGTTACAATGTCGTTCAGTTCGGCCAGGGCGAACCGTGCCATTGGGTAAACAAAAATGTTACGTTTTTTTTGGACACCTTAGGTCCATGATTCCGACCATAATAAGTAAATCTTAAAAATAAATACATTCTGCACTCATTTGAGTAACAATATCGTTCAATTCGGCCAGGGCGAACCGCGCCATTGGGTTTTCAAAAGTGTTCCGTTTTTTTGGACCCCATGGGTCCATGATACGGATCATAATATAAGCCAAATCTTTTAAATAAATGTATGTATTTTGAAGTTCGGTACAAAATTTGACGTCATTTGAGTACCCATTTTTGCTTTTGGCATAAGTAATCAGGCAAATGATCAAAGTTTCGGAATCTAAGGTTAAGCAACTATCAAACGAACGGACATGACTTTATCGCCTGAGAACACTACGAGATCATAAATGCTGATAGCAGAGAACCTCCGGCCAGGCTTCGTAACTAGATTTACCCCTAGTTTTAGACCCATGCGGCAGTAGTGCCCCAAAGATGCAGGGAGAGCTTGCTTACAACAACTCAATCATCAAGTATCATTTTTATAACCATAAAATTAAGAAAACATGGTATCACTTTCTGATACCAGAAGGGAGACAGTGCGACAAATTAGCAGTCAAGCCAACAGAGCAACGCTTAGGAAAAAAATGTCTTACGATGCTCCGATACGCCCATTAAGACCCCACTATACTATATTTAAAAACTTGTAACTCTTTCAGAGTTACGCAGTCGCATTAGATCCCGAACACAACCATGTCATTGTCGTACTGGGCGAGTACATTTGGTTCGCGAACGCCCGTAATGACTGCCGACAACACTTCAACTTAAACTATATTTTATTTTTGTTGTCGTTGTTTTGATTATCGTTGCCAATTATTTATTAAAAATGCAAGTGTTGGAAAGTGGGTTTCAATTGCATTTTCCAAACATACACATCTAATTGACATTTTCTGGCAAATATCAATGAGAAAAAGTTTCAATCCATTTTTGATCCAATAGGAAATAATAGGAAAACAATATTAAAACAAATTGTTTTTTTTTTAGGAAAACAATATTAAAACAAATAGTTTTTTTAGGAAAACAATATTAAAACAAATTGTTTTTTTCCCCAGACGAATGTGATTAATCGACAAGAAAATTTTATTCGTGGTTGGCTACGCGACATTCTTGTGGTCTGGTTCTTACAGACTGATCACGCCTGTGTTCTTGCCATGCTATGATTATCGATTGCAAAAAATGTAAAAAACAACTAATACATATTCTGAAGACAAATCTTTAATCAACATCGATTGAGGCCTTTTTACCACTAGTCCTAATTACATGGGAGCGGGTTTTACATATCCCGTATTGAACCCCTTCAGGTCTGCCCGGTACAAATGTACCAGTCAGTCTTTTCTTCATGCAGAAACTTAACCTAGTTTAGTAAGCCTCCTAAAATGTAGAATATTTTGATTAAAAACGTATTTCTTTCGTAAACCACGTTTAATTAAAAAATAAGTTTTACAAGAGCCAGTTTTCAATTGGGGTTCAGCCTTGTTTATTGGCTGCACTATGTTTAAATTTACAATTCTGTTTCTCTTATAAGGTAGTTGACCTGGCCAATATTGGGCAGTTAAACCTCAGTTACAGATGTCAAAGCGAAAACACCTGATAACTTCTTTTTTTTGGTTACGACGAGGCATGTTAAATGATCACTTGTGTTTGCATTTTCCCAAAAATAATAAATTTAATTGAATATATTGAGTTAGTTTGACTAGTAGCGTTTAATTTCAGTGTTTTTTGTACAAAACATTTAAATGACTTTTTATTTTACAATAAAATATATGTATTGGACTCGTCTTTTCTTATTTTTGGCAAATGTCAATTCGTTTTGGGGACGCTGTTCCCGTTTACGCAGCATAAGAACAGTGCCTATATACCGATATTTGATCAGATATGATTTTTGGCGGCGCTATTCGTTTGGTTGAAAATACGGCAAGTGGGATTAATGACAGTCTGTAGTTGTTGACAGTTTAACTATTCGTGTTAAACTAAGTTTAAGAGAAATGTGAATGCTAGGTACACACGAAGCAACTGTCGAGAACAACGTTTTGTAGCAAATATTTTTGTTATCCACAAACCACGTGGCAACTCACACGAGACAGCGTTTGCTTCAACATGGCTGTATGGCTGCGACGGTAGCCTCGTGTGTACCCAGCATAAGAACTGGAACTATATCTTTGATTTCGTAAACTAAGTTAAATTTGAACTGTGTGAAAGTCTGAATTTTTTTTAACTCCGCTTAACTTAAATCTGCTATCCGCATAATTCCAAACTCAGTTTTGCAAATCAGTTATTTTTTAAACTACATTTAATCGGAAACTTAGTTTTACGAATTAACCTCGCTTAATTTGAATCTGAGTTTAATAAATCTGTTGTTAAACTACTTTCTCATTTACTAGCACGCGTCGTTTCCATAATAATAACATACAATTTGGCATTGGCTTGTTTTTATCGGACCACTGTGCGACTTGTTGGTGTGTATCCTAACCAAACAACCACACTCAGAGGCAAACCGTGATGAAATTCAATTTCAAAACAAACTCAAAAAAATATAAACAGTTTTGACCTTGAGTATGGTTAATAACTGTGTAATATATACATACAAACGAGTGTAAGTGTGTGCATTTTTCGAATTTGTTTTGTTTGTATACATATACAAGATATTTTGCTTCTTCTTTGTCTACACTTTTCCATAAATTTTCGTACTTGTGCTTGTACAAACAGTGAACCAAAAAAGTTTACGTCCACCCAAGATTTACAGAAAACAATACATTGACATCATTCTCTATGGAATAATAAAGCGATTAAGTTCACATAGTGTGTTGATATTTTTACTAAGGAATATATTAACAGATTTTTTTTTATAAAAAAAAATTTGACTTGAAAATGTTTGAACAATGCCAGTAAAACTTCAAAATGTCGTAAAATTAAGTCAAAAATGTTTACGTACACCAAATGAAAATTAAAATTTTACTTTAAGGTTTATTTATACTTCGTATGCCCTCCTATAACTAATTGTGTGGTCATACTTTTTGGCAATCATTTAGTGAAATTGTCCATTTTTATGCCGTTCGATAACAATGATTTTCGCAACGGATATAATGTGCTTTTTACGAAGTAATCACGCAATATATGTAGATCCGTAGAATCTATTTTATTTCTTGATTGGCTAAACTAATTGTTAAATAAAACATCATGAACTACTAGAATTATTGCCTTATAAAATAAAAAATAGAAATAAATATAATTCTAAATTTCCCTAAAAAAAACAGAGAAGGAATAACCCGATGAAAGCATACATATGTGACGCGCAAAATAGAAAGGGATCTAAGGTTAAAAACCAGTTTTGTTCAGGAGAGCCATTTTAAAGATTAGGTCCCTTTCTTTTTGCGCTTAGAATCGTCGACTTCACTTTCATAAAACGCGCATATCTCTGGGAGGGAACACTTTTGGGACATGGGATCATCGGTCTCATTCGATGCACAGATGTTGTCCGAATCAAAAAAAGAAAAAAATGAAAATTGATTTTGTTTACCCTTAGGTCCCTTTCGCTATGCGCTGTCACATATACAGCTGCGTCAAAATAATAGTGCTATTGTTTTGTGGAAACTTTTATTTGTATTTTAAACAAGTTTTATATCGTTACAAAATATTGTTCTTGAAAAAAGTAAGAATTTAATTCATTTCACAAAATTGTAACCTTAAAGTATTCTAAAGTCCTCAAAATGAACGGTCTTTCTAAAAAAGAATGAAAAAAATTGTCGGAACTTATTAATGTTTTAAGACAAATAAATTTATCTTCGACCTTCTAGTATTTTGTGAAATGTCCTTTGTTTGCTATAACTGCAGCTCAGCGCCGCTGCATTGAACCCACTAGGCTTTGGCATCTTTCAGCTAGTATTGACCACCATGCATCCTTCACAGCCTCCCAAAGTTAAAAATTGTTTGTTGGTTGAAAATGAGCTATTGCCTTCTTAACATTGGACCACAGATTTTCTATCAGATTCAGGTCTGGTTACTGGGGACAGTAATATTGTTGGTCTGAAACAACTCTTTTGCCACTTTGCTGGTATGTTTAGGATTGTTGTCCTGCTGGAAGACTTAAATCAATGGCACTTTATCTCTGGCGTATGGCAGAATCACTTCCTGCAGTTTTTTATAAAAAAATATGCCGATCCATTATTTAATAAATAGGTCGAAAATCTCGCCCATAACATGATACTAGATCCTCCGTGTTTAATGGTTTTCATAGTAAATTTTGGGTCGTATTCAGGGCTTTCTGACATATCGTCGAGAACCTCTGCCACTATATAGTACAATTTTCTACTCATCGGACCACAAATATTTCTCCATTTCTTTATAGGCCATTTTAGATACTCCCTAGCGAATTTTAATGCTTTGAGCATATGATTTTTTGTAAGTTAGGGCGCTTCCAAACTGGAATCCCGCAACCGCCTACGAACGGTTTAAATGTAGCGGCAGCAAACGGGTTAAGGTTTAAATATCTAACTACCCGCTTCCCTAATTTCTTCGACAGGTGAAGTAAACTAAATTGCATTGCGTATCATCGAAGACAAACAACAAACAATATTTTCTACTTCCACGTATGTTTTTCCTACCGAAAATATTTTTTTATCAGAGCGCGTTTCAGCACGCTCTCCTCGTGCTAAACCACAAAATCTATATAATTTGATCAAATTTAGATCAAATAATTGAACAAACGATTATTATAGATCAATATTTATCTTCTTGTAAAGTTTTGTCTGCAATAAATTGCAAATTTTTATTTTTTAACAATATGTCTCTCACTGCTATAATTTTGACTGAAGCAAGTAACGCTTCAATTGCCAAAATGTCAAGTCATTACAACACAAAATAAAACTTTACAATAATAACGGCATAATTTCTTGATTTCGTAAAAAGGATGATCAAAAAACATGGGGTAGAAAGGAAATACGATAAGTAATACCAGAAACCATGGAAGAATATAAAGAAAAACATTTTTAAGAAATGTCATTGAAGGCAAGAGATACGTTTTTAAACTGCTTGACAAACTCTGTAGCCAGGCTACTTTAACGAGGAATGATCAATTGAAGGCAAGTGATACGTTTTTAAACTGCTTGACAAACTCTGTAGCCAGGCTACTTTAACGAGGAATGATCCATCCATAAGCGGCGTTACCTTTGAAATAATTAACTGTCTGCTGCGAATGGAATGACTGAAGACAAACCAATTTGCAGGGATCAAGGAAAATTGGATTTTTAATATCTTGTAGAAAAGTATAGCAGCCGAAGGTGCAGAAATTCAACAACAGAACAACGTAAAAAGTCATTTATAAAAGGCTTAACAGAATATAAGTAGCGCATAACTCTTTGAACCACTGACTTGATTATATTCATATTACCTTGAGTAGTTCCAGTATATAACTCTAGGCAGTGCAAAATATTTGTCATATTACAGCCATGAACCAATTTTGTTTTCACCTAACGAGGTAAAACTAAACTTGTATTGTATTTCGTACGGTTAATGGGCGTCTGTTCCTGTTTGAGCTTTGTAACAGTCCCTTCTGTATAAAGAAAGCCGATATTAATTGATTAAGAGATTATGGGCCACTTTGCTGTCCTTGGTTGTTTCAAGCGGGAAAAATAAAATATATTATACTTTATTATTTACTATACAATAGATCTTTATAGGACCTTTATTTTGTCCTTCAAAAAATTTCCTACCAAATTGTTCAAATAACATTACCCTGGTTGTCCCTAACACTACTATCAATTAAATTTTTCACAATTTTTTACAAAAATATTAATTATTTATTTAATAAAACCAGTCGATATTAAAAAATAATATTCAATTAATTTTGTTGCTACTAATGATTATAATTTTTTATTCAATTTATATTTTTATGGATGTCTATTTTCTGTCCCTGAAAATATACATCATTCCCCTGTAAAATCTTATATTCGCTAAAATTCAAATTTCCAAACAAATTTTGATTTTAAGCAACTCTAATATGATTAAACAATACATGAAGTGGGTGCACATCTAATAGTTTTTTCGTCAACAGTCTTATTAAAATTAAGTATGTGAGTCGTGTTTTGTCACTCGTTACGAAAGTTCACACTTAAGTTGGCCATTCCCCGTTTTTATTTTTAAATTGTATGATTCCGTTTAAAAATGAAATTTTTATGTGTACCTTTTAAAAATGACTACTCATTCTTAAAACTAAGACATCTACCTGAATTTAATATTAAATTCTGCAAAAAATAAATCGAACGCCAAAAAAGATGTCCATATTGGCCCATAATCTCAGAATCATCATTTTGTTTGATTTCAGTATGATGTAAACCACGGGGTGACATTTTCCATAATTTTTAATTTTCGCTTATGTATTTTACCCTTCAAATCTATTTTGAAGATCCAATTACGTAAATCAGTTGAAATTTCACTGCCCCGATCCATTGCGACCGTTTGGTAGTGACTAGTAAAATTGAGAAATTAAATAATTTTAAATGCATTACTATACTTTATATGCCAATGCAAATTTGCGACGTTCCTTAAAGTTGAAAAAGAAATATGTAAGAAACCTTAGATATAAAGTGTACGTTAACTTTTTAGACCTAACTTTGTGGCTTTTTTGAGAATTACTGCAAATATCTTTCTTTCTACAAAAATTACGAAAAAACAAATGATGAGCATACGAGTACAAACTTGTGTGTTAGGGCAATGACCACAATTGAAATAAATAAAAAGACGATAATTTGATGTGCAATAGAGAAAATGAGATTATACGTAAACTTTTTTGGTTCACTGTATTTCAAAGTGAACTTTGTTAATTTTCTCTGTTCAAAATTTCGTATGCACTTATGGTGTGGAGGAACCATGTGAATTTCGAGTATCCACCATCATCTGTCAGTCAGTTTTTTACTGAACGGTAGGGTTTGGAAGCTTCTATCGCCAGTCTCGGGTTCGGGGTCGTTTTCTTTATTTTTGTTCTTCTGACGTGCACATTTTGTTGTTGTTTGTTTTCTTTTCTCTCTCGTAATTTTATTTGAGAGCAACAAAACCAGGGCAACGTGAGAATTTGTTCTGAGTTTTTTGTTTTTGTTTTGCTTAAATGTTACTTTTTTACTACTTTTTTTATATACACTTACATATGTACATACATAAGTAAAAAACTAGTGTTTTTGTTTTGTTATACCGTCTGTACGTCAGTCTGCCCCAAAATTAATAGCTGCATAAATACTTTTAGTTTTAATGTGGTCGTTTGGACTTGGACAATGCTTTAATATTGAGTGGGACCAGTCAGACAGTCTCGCAGATTGATTCATTCTTATTTACGTAGACAAATTTTGTAAAAAAAAATCGTATCTATGAAAAGAAAATTAATGATGCGAGTATCTTCATTTTTAAACTGTTTTTCTGATGGGACACCTTAAATGTAGGCAATGTTTTTGATATATTTAAAGAACCTCGAATGTAGGCAATGTATTCATGGCTTTAAAATTCTGTATTGTTGCTCATAAATACCAAGCAATGCTTTTGCATTTGACATCTTGTGACTGAACACCGGAAATACATACAGTTGCGGAAAAAATAATGGGGACAACAGTTCCTAACAATAATATAGAACAAAAAAAGTAAGAAAACATGTATATTTTTTAAAAAGGCTAAACCAGATTATTCCTTAAAATGTTCTGTATGGTGAACTTAAATTTGATATTAAATCTTATTTAATTTCCGAATGCTTGTTAAAGTAATATTTCCGGTTTATTTACTTGGAAAAAATAATAAAGAAAATTATCTAAACATTGTTATTATTTAAGAACTCTTTACTATTTGTAAGTTTTTCTCGCTCTCTGAAGAGAAAAACTTAAAATTAATAATCATGGACATGCTTTGTTGCAATATTCATTTTGTAAATTAAAATGTTAATTCTTAAAAGTGGATCGCAGACTGAAAAAATTTCGTCTTTTGTCCCAAGAACGAAGTATATAAATACACCAAAAATGTTGTGAAACATTGTGGTGGCTCTTGCTGGTCTTGGGCTCTTTTTCTGCATCTGGAGTAGGTCCCTTTTCCTGGTTTAGAAATGAGATGTGTACTGTGATTTACGTCGACATCCTAAGACTAGTGAAAACCTGGTTCCAAAAGAATTCTGAACTAATTCCCGACTGGCCATCGCAATCTCCCGACCTAAACCCAATTGTGGTTAAGGGCGTCCTTAATAACAAAGTGGGGTACTAAATTTAAAAAAAATGTTAATGAATTTTGGAAAAAAAAACGTAAAAAGCGCTTTTATTTTCCCAATGTACTTTACATTTTATTTTTTCATTATATGTCGAACCACCATTGTGGTTAAGGGCGTCTTTAAAATTAAAGTGGGATACTAAATTCAAAAAAATGGGAATGAATTTTGGAAAAAAAATAAAAAGCGCTGTTAATTTCCCAATGTACTTTACATTTTATTTTATGTCATTCAATGTCGAAGGAAACATGCTCAAATCTACCAAAATTGTATTTTGACTGCTTTTAGTTAGCACCAATGAAGTACGTAAACGCTTTTTATTTATTTAATTGACATCAATATGGAAATATTGTAGATAAATTTAAAAAAAAATGAGAAAAAATCGAATTCCCTGTTATTTTGCCACCACTGCATTTTCTTATTTTTATTACAAAGTTTTGAAATAAGAGACCAGTAGATTTTAAAATGTTTATAATTCCGTGTATTTTGCCTTATTTTGACAATAAACCCAGCATGAAATTAATTATGATTTTGTTCAAATGGACGCCTCGGATTTGGTGGGTGGCAAGAGAACTGAGCCGACCAATAAGAGGCACCAGGACGACAAAGCGTACGTATTTCTATGCGAAAGAAGACGCAAGAGCTTTAGTACAAAATTCGGGCAACTTACGACATCTGTGCGAAAGGAAATGTCAAAACCACTCACTTGTATTTTGTTTGTCGTTGTATAAAAATAAACACATAGCACATATACGAACAGAAACTTAATAAAAAAATGCAGTAGAAATAAAACTTTTTGATTCTATGCTTTCCGTTTTAGTACACAATTAATTTTTAATTCATTATTTTCGCTTGGAAAAAACAACTCCTAAAATTGTTTGTTTACATTTGTTTTTAATTACGTAAAACAAAGATATTGAATTTTAAGATATTTTATTTCCAGTTTATACACAAGAGAAAGGGGTTTCCCTTAAATATGGTTTACAAACCATTAGATTGTAATTATAGAATCAATAACCCACAATTCAGAATATTTTTGCCAAATTGTTGCATTAAAAAATGAGTAAAAAAGTCTTGAAACTATCCTTTTTTTCATTCATTCGCCCCAGCTCGCGCACTTGAATCCCAATGAAAGACGAAAGGAGAACCTTTTAATAAACTGAAACTTTTTGGTTTTATTTAAAAAAAAAGCGTAGTCTACTTATTTTTTATATCGTATGAGCTAGTCTGTCTGGTTTTTTTTAGTAAATTATGCGATTAAAGGTCAAGTAAGTCTTGACGGCTGACGGTTGATTCTGCAACCTGCAGAAGTCTACCGTCGTCCACCGTCGAATTGTAGTTATCTCTCTCTAACATGCAAAATGCAACCCCAACTCAAACAGCTGATTGTCTACCATCAACCGCCAGAAAATGTCAATTAGCTGCAAAAATATACCTAATGTTTGGAACATACTCGTGAAACCCACTTTCCAGCACTTACATTTTTATAAATAGGTGGCAACAACAATTAACGACAAGAAAATAAAAAAGAATTTAAGTAGGCGTCTTGTCGCCCGGCGTCTCGAGCATTCGAAAACTAAATATGCACAGGGCTGTTCGCCATACCACAACGCCATGGTTGTGTTCGGGCTCTAAGGCACGTGAAAGAATAAAGCTAGTGGGTTCCTTTTTAAACTTTCGTCCGATATCGAGAACCAAGCAGTTAATTTTCAATGTTTTCACGTACGAATTCGTATGATTTACAAAAAACACAAATTATTCTCTTTCCGTCTACTGACAGTTTCGTCTCAATAGTCACGTGTGGGTTCTCTGAACCGCATTTTCGGCAATTTTGCTTATTAACATAGACACCGAGATGAAAATGAGCTTCATCAGAAAATTCGGTTTTTCGGTAAAATTCTTCAACTCCTGCCAAACAATCTTCAACCCATTTTGCGAAGCGAAAACGCATCGGATGGTGTTCCATTATAAAACGACAAGGAAATTTGAAAAGGACTGATTCTTTTTTACAGCCGATACATTCCGGGCTAAGTTTTCATTGCCCTTAGCTCCAGTGTGCATGTGTACGTCTTTTAGTATATGATATTTTACAATTTTTTAATAAAGATGCATTAAATCAGTCAAGTATTTCAGCTGATGCACTAAGCCGCTAAAATGACTCCGATGTGAGCTAATTGTTACAATTTCCGCCGACTCAGCTGCATTCTCCGTGGGTGGGAGCTCGTGTGAGAAAAAAAAAACCCTTCTGTATAAAGTCGAACTAATGCCAAGCTGATCGGAAAACCTGCCCCATGACATGTGTATATAAATGATCCATATCGGCAAAAATATTTTTGCAACGAATTTGTAGTTATTTGTAGATTTGGAAAAAGTCAATCCATATAAGAATACACCTGTGGTTCCACGTTTCCACAATTTGTTTTAAATTATGCAATTTCTCAATATAGTACTCAATATTGTGCCTTTTCAATAATTGTTAAAAGATTTGTTTCCTTGTTGAATGGTTATATTGAAACTTTAAAGTATTTATTAAAACTAACTTCCGTATTTTACGCGTTAAGAACATTTTGCCACGATGAATTTGTTTATGCTAATCTTTAAATTTGTGTCATTAGCATTTTAAAATGCCGCCTGTTTTAAAAGTTCATTTTTATATATCCACTTTTTTAAAGGCGTAAAAAAAGAGCACAATTTAATTTCGATATACTATAGTTCAGCGAAATTATTTACCATAATCGAACCTCTTAGTGTTTGCCTCCCCAATAATAGCTATCCACTAACAATCTCCTAATCTCAGAGTATGTGTGCGCATTTTTGTGAATTACTTTTACGTCTTCTATTTCGTTTTAGCAAAAACTGATAAACATTTTTAAATCTTATGACTGGCCCACCACCACGAAAAAAGAAAACGACCAAAAAGTAAATAAAAACAAAAAAATAGAATATATAAAAATTATCAAAACGTGCAAAACAAAGACTCGAAAAAAGTACAGAAACTATTTGCAGATGTTAAGTTAACCTAAATACTTTAATGACAAAAAAGAAACCAAAAATTGAATAGTTGTACTAAAATTAGATTGATTTGTGTGCATTTATTCATTATAAAATTCTTTTAAATTCCAGAATATCGTATAATACATTTGTGTTGTAAACATATATTGTTTGAATCAAAACTTGTTACAAAATATTTTAATGTTTACATTAAATTATGTCAACAAGTCGCAATTGTTTAGAAAAGAGTTTTAAAAAATAATATAATAATAATACCCTGCGGTAGAGACATCATTTAAGGTAAATATAAGAAATAGGGCTAACACCCTTCGTGTCTGTGGGTCCAAAACCTAATCTTCAGATGGAATTATTTATTTGATTATCTGAGTAGTTCTCTCTATGTAGCCTCTTGTTTTAATGAAAATTTCGAAGGTTTGTGTTACTGAATCCGTTTGTCTGAAGACGCCAATACACAATAACTTGTGAGTGGCGACAGTTCAGTACGCTGCGAATTTTAATTAGGTAGAAATAAAGTATGTATAAAACAGTGTTGTAAAGCACCAAAAAAAAATACGCAAAACTGTCGACGACGATACAGCTGTTGGTTGGCAAGTAAAAGCAGCAGAAATAATTAGTCCTCTGCAGTTTTCGAAAACTAATCAAATGGCTTTTGAGTAACCTCTATACAATGAGTATAAAGTGTATATTCACGTTGTAGCTCCGTTTGCAACCCCTCGCAATATTGTTGGGCGACCTTATAATGTGAAAACAAATTTAAGAAGATCGATCCATGTCCGTCCTTCAATATGGAAAGCAAACTTCGGACACAATTGAATTTAAGTGACTAACATTTGCAGAGTTCTTATATGAAGGTTGGCTTCAGTGCTGTTTATGGAGCGTGGCAGAAACTCAAAAAAAATATGGGCGACGTTTTCAAAATGGATCAAGAATTTCGAAAGAAATAATGAATAACCCCTTTCGGGACCATTAAAATGATACTGCTCACACTCGAAAGGCGTGGGTGCTCAAACAAAATGAAATTGCTGTTCAAGGATGCCAAAAATGAAAAAACATGGGCGTGGCTTAGGCCATCAAGAACCAAAAAGATGGATCTTGGTATATATATATCCTTAAATAATATCTGATCTCTGGGCTAAAGTGCAGATTATCGAGCGGGACGTAGCTTTAAAACAAAGTATGCTGTCGTCTTCAAAAAGGTTGGATTATTTCGGGAAAAATAACTAAAGGCGCTCGGTCCTATTGCGCCCTCATGGCCTTGGTAATGATACCGACCAGTTTCAAACTAGGTGGGTACTTTGACGAAAAGAAATTACTCAAAGATGCCAAAAAAAATACTTAGAGAGGATCGTATGGGCCTTAAGGCCCAAACAAATCACAAACGTCATAAATAAGGGATTAAACAAGAAACTCCAGCTTGCCGAATGGATGTTGGATTTCACTGTAAAATTGCGTAGACCCTCTTATTTTTAGAAATAAAAAAAAAATTTCCTCGATTTGAAGAATTTTACTTAACTTTCGGGGACAGCGATAAATGGCAGAAGGCTTTACAGTCCCTAGTTTGTCTATAGCATAAAGTCTTTAAGCCAACACAGATGGAATATTTATTTTTAAGGCTCCGAGGTCCTCCTGGACACAGGAGCCCTTGTTCATTATTTTTCCCGATATACCAGCCCCATTATGGAGGGCGTGGCATATTTCTTTGTTTGAATGGCATCTTGCCAGGACATTAGAAACCATAATGAATGTTAGGAATCGGTCTGACCGAACTTGTCCTTTTAGGAAAGCATGCAGATGACGAACATAACTACCTCCCTCAATATTTCATTAAGGATCAAATATTCTCACGAGCAGTCACTTCGGTCTTAAAGCCGTCACTTAAAGTAAAGAAAATTTAGCTGATCGGCAATTGTGACACGTCGTTGTTGCTTTCTTGGTGCACAATTGGATTTTATGTTACAAAAATTTTAACCGTAAAATTCCGAAAGATGACGACATTTTTCGCCCTCTCCTTAGATTTTTTACAACTTTATTTCATGTTGTAAGCTCTTAAGAGAACGAATTCTTTTTGTTAAATGTATGTACGAATATTGTGGACTTTGCATGTATAAATGTTTGATGAACGAAGCAAACACCTCTTTTGTTCATGACTAAAGAAAGAAGGGTGAAAGCGGTATTAGCTGAATCAGAAATTGCTTTGATGGCCAATTAACACCACCGACCGACCAACCAAGCAGCCAACAACCACACCTAAAGAACACCTCTTAACGATGACGACGACAGGTAGAGGCAGATGGATGGACAGGCGGTCGGAAGGACGGACTAACTTAACTGGTAAAAGACAGGCATTTGTTTTATTAATAATCGCCAAGGAAAACCACTTTGGAACACATTGTTGTTGGGTTATTGTGAGTAATATCACTCTGCAATTGTTTTTATTCAAATTAACGGCATTTTAGCTGCCACTTATAGTTGCCGGGAATTGAAAAGTAATAATAACTTTCGATTCAATTAGAAAAATTTACATAACCGTAAAATGAGAATATTTGACGGAAAGATTTCCAAAAGAAACATTATTCTCCGGTGAAATAAACGACAATGTATGGACATGAAGTTGGTAGAGGTGGTCAGCAGCCAGACGGCAGTGGGTGGGATGAAATTGTAATTCCATGCAGCACAGTGGACAAATGAAGTAAACAAAACTGACAATTTTCGACATTACGATAAGTAATGGTTGCTCAACTGCACTGACGGCGGGAAAATGTTGTGACGGTTCAGGTGGCAAACCTGCCTGGAATCTTTTTTTTCCTGTTGTAGTCATTAGACAACATATTTGTCGTCCGTAGGGTCATAATCACGCGGTCAATTGCCGTGAGGTAGGTAGTCCAATTAGTACATTTCTCCTCACAGAATTGAGCGTTACCGCTTTTATGATTTTTAGAACTCTCTTGTTCAAGTTGATATGTTGATGTTGTTGAGCTCTGACTAAAAACCATTTATTAAATAGACGGATTTAAGCGTGCACTTAAATGAAGTTCGTCTGAAAACTGTAGATGTTATTTAAGGCCATTGTGGATCAAAACTAAGTTGACAATATGTTTTCTGCGTTCTACGGGATTATCTAAAGGGTGGTCCGACTAAAATGCACGATGTTAATTGCAAATAAAACAAAAAAGTTTTCAGAGAATTATATTAATATTTGTTACTATGATAGAAGGATCTATTACAATTATCCGATGGTCCATATTTTCAATGACTGAGACATAATGGATGTTGAATGTCGTTAATGTGCCGAATTATCTCATCCTTTAGCTCTTACATTGTAGAGCGGCACAGCTATGTTGAAAGATGGATCGATATGGTCGAGTTTCGGTAGGTTAAAGTCGGTTAAAGTCGCTCATAGCGCCCTATTCTAAATTTAAGTGAGATCGTTGATAATATACGACTTGTAGACCAGGCCTCAAATCGGCATTTGCCTACATATGGGTATATATGGAGGCTACATGAACACGTGAATCGAACTTTTCCAATATTATTAGGATTGATAAAGGATCTTCCATATTGCACTATACTAAATTTGACCAAGATCGAATGTACTTAAAGTGTGGCTTTTGAAATGGCAGGACCACAAATCTAGAGAGACCTGAGCATCGGGGCTAAAGGTGCATGCAACTTGGTCCGATTTGGATGTAAAAGGTGGCATTTTTTCACCAAAAAAATAACATTTTTCATGAAAGAAATACATACGTTCTTACTGTTTAGCGTACTCTAAACATCTTTTTGGAATATACTTTTTTTCCTCGACTCTCGACCATGTAATCCCTTAGCATGAAGTGCTCGGCTTATACCGTAGTACTTGCACTTATGGATTTCTTCGAACATTCCGACATCGCTTCTGCAATTTTAACCCACTTTCCGATGAGGTTTGCTTCACGGTTCTTACAACGAACCGTACGAAAGGGTACCATTTAATTGTTTAGGTCTTCCAATTTCAGTAAGGTTCTCCAATTTTCCGTACTTTTTCTATATTTCTATAATTTTTTTAATTGTAACATGCCTTCTATTGATAATAGTGCCAATTTATCGCACTATTATCAATATCTCCAACTTCTTTATAAAATTGTATTACAGTTTTCTGTGTATCAACTGAAGTCTGTTTAGGCATTCTTTCAAATTATGATCTAAGCTTAGAAACTATTAAAAAATCTGATCAGGACGACAATTTGAACAAAAATGAGCATTTGCAGATCCACAAATACTCAATCAAAACAAGTAACGGCAATTGCCGTATTTTTGTTGTTAGAAAAATAACCTACAATGCAACACTGTTGTAGTTAATACGGAAGGAAAAGCAACAAAGGCATCCAAATAAAAGGAGATGCAAAGCGAATGCAACAAAAAAACACGATGGCGACGCAGGAAGATACTAAGTAGGCATTTTTTCTAATTTTTTGATATGAATAATACAATGCATATAAATGTTCCTAAACGAGTTCAGTGTTGCAAAGTATTATTATGCAACGTAATAAAAAAGTAACTACACAATGTATCAACTCTGTTTTGATACTGTATTGATACATTGTAAATGTACGTTTAGAAAGTCAGCCAAACTTTCTTTTGAACCATCGAAAATTAACTTGAGTTCTCTTCCTCTCACTTGTTTTGTTTTTGTAAATGTGTTGCCGTTTTTTTGTTTAACAAACTAAGGGCAGGTAAAAATATTATATATATATTAAATATATTATATATAATATATATAAAAAAAAACAAAAGTGTTTCAAAATTGTTTGAGAAGTAGTTCAGAATTCGTGTCAACCACCTCATATGTTTTTCGTTACGAAATCGGTAAGAATTCTGATCCGAAATCGAAACGTTTTGCCGATTGTTTGTTTTGCTTTGGTGTGCTCACTGTATTTGTATGTGTCTGGTTACAGTTTTTCCATAAAGCTCTGTATTTAAAGGTTTCTCTGGGGCTAAGGGGTGACAAGAGGGGAATTCTCTTAAGAAGTGCAGTCGATGGTTTTTTTTAATGTTTAGTTTTTGCAATACTTTTTAGTGTTGTTTGTTTTTAATTGTTATAAAAAAATCAAGTTCGATTCTTCAAGTACATATGGCGACACGCGTTTCAACACGTTTCTACTCAACAAGTATAATTATATTCTAACAGTTTTGTTATTAACAAATACCATTGTTTTGATTTTATTTCTCTTAGGGTTCTTCAGACAGTTGCTTCCTCTTCACCGGAAATAAGCAGAGCTTTATAATAACACTCGAACAAAAAATTGCCTTCATTTTATTTCTCTACCCCGTTTTTATATCAATGACTGTCTTAAAGAGCTAAGAAGACTCGTAGTGCTGGGTGCAATTGCCCTTGTTGTAAAAACAAAAATGAACACACATAAACATTGATCCCATTGTCTGAAGCTGTTAAGATAAAATACTTTTACTATGGAAAATATGTAAATAGTTTACAGCGTCATTTATGGGGCAACATTAGGCACTGCACCAGCTGAGAATGTGGATTAGAGCAACAGTCGCACTTGTTATGCGTCGTTATTTCTCCTCGATTCCATTTTAGAATGTCTGGTGGAATGCTGGTTTAGTTGCAACAACGAGTACAGGATTTTATGAATGCGTTATATGAGGGCAGCGTGATCGTTGAGAAATTTTAAAAAATGACAAAAAGGGAATATTTCTTCAAAAAGTAGCAAAAAACAGGTGATTTTTGAAAACAAAGTCGCAAGCTGTTTTGAGAATATTTTATTAAGAAAAAACAGTGCATTAAAACCAAAAAAATAACATTCGTAAATGACGTAAAACAACAAAAATAGAAAAGAATTCATAACGAATACGTTAGAGTACATACACACCTGCTCATAATAATATTAGTGTCTCTACTATTATGAGCAGGCAGTCACATTTGTTTAAAGCTTAGTATTTACCTAAAACGAAATTCTCGCTCCCATAAGAAATACATAGAAAAAAGCAAACGAAATTTGCCATTGGTAAATTTCGTTTAGCATTTTTTCGTTTGGTGGTACTCAGCTGAAACTGAATAACGGCTGCTTCCTCTACACTACAATTCTTTCGTGTAGAAATAAATGCATGACTACTGTGCGAAAATTTCCTTACAACTGAAAGAAGAAAAAAATACTTTTTTTTGCATGAAAAGAAAACAAAATCTGTCCATTTTTATTTGTAGCAACTGAGGAACAAAAATTCATATTTTATATTAAATTACTTATATATAAATATATTTGTAGGACCCAGTACTGCCACCTCTAGAGGCATGGTAGATATCAACTTTTGACAAGTTTTTAATGGAATATCGTACCAAATTTGTTGCGTTTTCTCCCACAAATCATATTTATTTTGGAAAACTTCTTTTGGGAGTCTTTTCTTTAATTCGCTCCACAAGTTATCTACTGGTTTAAAATCAGGAGATTGACTTGGCCAGCTTAAAACACGAACGCTATTCTGCGAGAACCAATACTGTACTAACCTGGATTTATGTTTCGGGTCATTGTCTTGCTGGAATAACCAAAGAATTGCCATATTCTTTGCGGCATATGGAAGTATTACATTTTTCAATATTTCCCTGTATCCACCAGCATTCATGCGGTATATCGGACCAATACCACTTTACGAAAAGCATTCCAAAACCATTATGTTGCCTCCACCAATTCTTAACTGTCTTCTTTGTAAAGTTCACGTGGTTATATTTACCTTCAGGTATGCGGAATTCTTTTGGCAATCATTTGCAAATAAATAAATTTTTGTTTCGTCGTTCTATAATATGTTTCGCCACATTTTTTCGCCTTCACATCCAGACCAAAGTGTTCTTTAGCAAATTTAAATCTCAATTAATGTATATATTTTGTTTACACATGAGTGGTACTTTTCAGGCAATTCTTTCGGGTAATTTGGCTTGCAGAAGACGCCGACGAACGGTTTGTGGACTAATTTCATTACCTTCCGTCAGTTTGAGGGCTTGCTTTAGGTGGTCCACCGCAAGTTTCTACGGTCATTTTTTTAGATAAAGCTTTTTGGGAAGAATGTAAAAATCTTCCTAAGCTTTTTGATATTTCGAGCAATGACGTTTTACGGTTTATCGTGGTTTTAAACAAATCTTTCTTTTACGGAACAATACATGTTTTGTCCCATTTTCTTAAAAAAAAACTACTTATTATAACATTTTTCTTCGTAATAAAAAAAGTCTTTCCGTTTTAAGTAAATCCAAACTAAAAGTAACACTAGATTGCAATATCATGTATAAAAATTACAAATAATTCAGGTGTATCTATTATTATGAGCAGGTGTGTTCATAAATATTTTTAAATAAAATAATGTAAAGGAACCATTGATTGTTTTTTTTTTTTTTTTTTGAAGCTTCTCTTTGGTATTTTTGTACTATTTTTTTACTAGGAGTCCAGTTTTCCAAATCTGTGTGCAGCAAATTCAGCGCTAAAAGCATTTTTACCGGGTTTTTACCTTTCACCTATTCGTTAATTTATTTAATATATGTATAAAAAAAAATCAAATAAGTTAGGAAAAGTCTTTATTCAAATTATTTTTTAAATTTCAGACCCTATTCAAAATATACATCAAATATACATTCTAATATTTTTAATTAATTTGGAAATACCTCAGGTTTATTTATTTTGAGAATATATTCTGACACTAGGTCAAAATAATTAATATCTTTACTAGATTTTATAAATCTAGGGTCTTAATATCTTTATGTAGTCAGTTGTCTATCAATAACATTTATTCTGGACAGTATTTCTTCGCAGAGTTTTTGGTAATACTGTAATTTTTTGGTTTAAATATCAATAATGCCAGGCCTGCCAGTTGGCTTTGGAGCTTCCATGTGATACCGCCGTTATTTCCGTCAACAGCCTGAGATAGGACATCGTATAGTACTATCAGGAATAATATATGGGTTTCATGAGGCAGCACTGAAGCGGTATTGAACACTGTTGATAAACGGTCATTACTATTCACATGAAGCCATCGTATTGTGCCTTATTTGGCCCTATTGTCTAGTTCTACAATCGACGAATAAGAGTTGGATGGCTGTTCCAAATTCCACTAATTGTTCTATTATTATCCTTATTGTATTTATTTGGTCAACTCATGAGCGATTGGGGCGGTGGTGGAGAGTGGTTGCTTTCGGATAGTTGCTTGTGTCTAGTTTTTCGTTTACTCGGTTTAGAAGAATCTGGGTTAATACTTTCGATGGAATTGGTAGCAACATAATTCCTCTGTAGTTTCAGCATTAGCTAAGACCACCTTTTATTGGAATTGTTACCTAAATCCCCCTCAGCCATCATTCTGGTAGCTTTCTGAGTCCCACATTTTAATGTCTTTTTTACTTGGAGAGCTAAAAGCTTCCCAAGAACATTGACAGATTCTCTTTCCGTACGTTATATTTACTGTCAGGAGAAGATAAAAGGCGTAAATGCCAACATTTATTAAAATGTTTGCATGTTCAAACTTGTGCTTGTGCTTGCAAAAGTTCAAAATTTGTTATTACATTCTGTGAACAATACAGGGCCTGAAGCCTCTGAAGAGAATCTAAATCCGGAGCCCGTGCTGATGGTCGCGAACATTTTATTCCATATGTTCACATATTTTTTAACATCTTTGGTAAATTACTAATACAATATTCTTTCTCTTTTTCTTTGCAGATTCAAAAAAACTACCATTCAAAAGGTTCCCCAACTAACAGATTTGACCTCCTCTGAGGTCCGTGCCCGTTAACAAGGGCCAAGGCTTTTTGAAAAGCCTTTCAACCGAAACACACACACAAAAGCAAACAATTAATTTTAATTCGAACATACAATGACAGAAAATCAACTATTTTCCATGTCGACAGAATTATTCGACACATCTTCCAATAGCAGCAATCCATTGAAATACGAATTGTATTCTTTGGGTACCACAGCATTGTTTGCCACCTTTGCCAATAGCAGCAACAATATTGCCAACAACAGCGGCAACAGCAACGTCAATTCGAATCTGAACAATTCGGGTTTTGGATCGACGTCGTCGTCATTTACATTATCTTCTTCTACGGCCATTGGCAATGGCAATGGTAGTGGCAGTAGTAATGTTATGCTAACAAATGCCATAACAATACCACGGAGTAATAATCCCAATCAGTTGCATAACCCCTATCAGGACGATTTATTGCAACAGCATCATCCATCGTCCAGTCCTTTCCTAAGTCACATTTTGCAACATCAACAGCACCAGCAACTGAATCTTAATCAAACGTCGTCGTCCCCCCAACAACAACAACACCAACAGCAGCACCAGCAACAACAACAACAGCAACATCAGCATATGAACAGCACAACGGCCACCATGATGTCCTCGCAAAACCAACAACAGCAACAGCAGCAATCGGCACAAAACAATCAGCCAACGGGTGGCCTGCTGACCGTCTCTATGGCCGATTATTCGGATTATGCTTTGGATGCTCTAGATGCAGCATCGCTGTCACCTTCCCTCTTGCAGGATGTTAGCTTGAGCGCAGCCACGCAGAGTCTTACACCGGGACACAATTCGGCGACATCGGTAACATCACCGTTCTACAATCATGATCCCTCTTCGCCATTGAGCCACAATGGCGGTGGCAGTGTCGGCTCGGCGACCGGTGGCAGTGGAGGCATTAACACTTCCTCGGTCAATATGGACATAACCGGTGTGGTTACTTTCTTGGGATCATCGGCTACGGCCGACGATGTCAGCTCTTCGCTGTTGTACGATTCCAATGTGGCGCCTACGGCCACCAATACAATGTGGAGCGATATCGGCAGTGCCATTGTTACAACCAAAAATGAACCGTTCACCTTGGAGGATGACTACATATTTCCTATTGACAAATCGGACATTAACTCCGCTGGTTTCGGAGATTTAGAAGGCGATCATTTTCTCGAAGACATCGCCAATTTGGAGGATTTCCTGCCCTCATCGAGTGCAAGCAATGGCTTTATGCTCTCGCCTCCACTGCACTCATCGGCACAGGCGAATACACCTTCGCCGGGCATGGGACCACCGATGGAATTGCTCCAGCAACAACAACAACAGCAGCAGCAACAACAACAAATGCAACAATTTACTCAACTACAAACGATGCAATCATCGACTTCGATGGATAGTGGCAATGGCAGTTCATCCGGTGGTTCAAATTCGATGCTACAACAGCACCAACAGACATCTCAGCAGCAGCAGCAACAACAAAATCATCAAAGTTCCTCCTCTAGTCCATATGAAATTTATCACAGTACACCAAATAAACATCAAATGCACAATTCGAACACATTTTCGCCAGGAAGTCAAGTAAGTGAACCATCAGGCGTAACATCTTTAAGTAAATCTTTTCTTTAGACCGGATCAAAGACCTTATATGAAGAAGATAAATAAAATTTGTATGTCCTCTTTGCGACATAGCAACAGATTCCAATGGGTAATCTGAAGTATAACAGTAGCAATTCTTGTTCCTTGAGGGAAATAAGGGTTTTACGAACTCTTCCATATAAAGTCTTTGATCTGAATTAAAAGTGGTTCCCATCTGCTTAAAAATCTATTTAATTTCTTTATCCTTGTAGAAAGCTTTTACTTTATTTATTCTTGTTTCTTACAGTCCTCCCACTCCCCACTACAAATGAATTCCCTAACACCACCACCACCGCATGCCAATCGTTCACAGCACCAGCAGAGTCAAAATAAATCCCGTAACATACAAGACATCCTGAAGAAAGAATTCTCCACATCTCCCGATCGTAATAATGTATCTGCCGGCTTGCTGGGTCAGTCGGTGCCCGTCACACATGGCCTGATGGTGTCGCAGAATGCGTTGAGTCCCAGCAGCGGTAGCAGTGGTTTCGGTAGTACAAATGGTGCCAGCAGCAGTGGTTCAGCTTCGGGCGCCGCTGTGATAAGTATGAATAGTGCTCGCAAACAGTTCTATCAGTCGATGGCTGCCAACGAGGCTGGCAATACGATATCGCGGCTTTCGTCGTCGGCACCCACACATTTGGGTTTCGATCATATATGGATGCGCCGGGAGCCCAGACAGCATTTACTTTCTACGGGATCTTTGGCTGAGGCTGAATCATTTTCCTCGCTGAGCACCGCTAGTGTGCTCTCGCCCGATGGTCATGATTATTCGCAGGACGACGACGATGACAACTCTACCGATTACAACAGTGATAATTACGATGATCTTTCGAGTGACAATGGTTCGGATAATGAAGATGATGCCACCACCATACGTGGACGTTCCAATTCCAACAGCAGTAATCAGTTGTCGTCCTCGAAAGGCAAGGAGCGTTTCTTCTGGCAGTACAATGTACAGGCCAAAGGACCCAAGGGCAAACGTTTGGTATTCCAGTCGAAGCTGGAAGATCCGCATGTACTGAACGAGGTCACTGATCCGGTATTTAGTCCCAATTGTTCTGTCAGAGGCATTAAAGTGTATAAGGTAATGTTAATTTTAACCCTTGAGCCCTTGAATTTTATAAATTCCCTTTACCTTGTCCTTTTTTTTAATCCCCTTTAGCACAGTGGCAAAGCGCGCAAGGGCGATGGCAACGATTTAACTCCCAATCCCCGTAAATTACACAATATTGGCCGAGAATTGGATCGCTTAAGCCGCACCATCAACGATATGACGCCCGTGTCGGAACTGCCATTTAATGTAAGGCCCAAGTCACGCAAGGAGAAAAACAAACTAGCTTCGCGTGCCTGTCGCTTGAAGAAGAAGGCCCAGCATGAAGCTAATAAAATTAAGTTATTCGGTTTGGAAATTGAACACAGTAAGTTCGACTGGATATCATGAGCTTGTCCTTAACTACAGATTAATAATTATCGTTGTCTTTTTAGAACGTTTATTGAATGCCATTGGTGATATCAAACAGAATTTGGCTGTGAAATATCGCAAACAGAATGTGGGCGAAAACGTTGAAGAGATGGACCAGCAAATCGAGAGGATCTATAAGCATGCTATAGGTAAGTTGAAGCAGAAAGTAATTCAAATTTAAGATACACAAACTCAAATGATGGTCCAACTTAAATGCACGATGGTAGTAGTAAATAAAGCAAAAAGTTTTCACAGAATTATCCAGGATCTATGACAATTATGTGTGAAACAAAATATCGGTCAAATGCTAACCTCGGCTTTGGTGGCATACCTCTATCCGATGGTCCATAATTTCTATGACTCGTAAGGACATTTTATGGCATTTATTTTTTAAAAATAATTACCTTCAAATGTAGGCAACTATATTATGGAAATGAGCGTTCGGTGGGAAACGGGAAGATCCGCTGTTTTCGACCAAAATTTCGTTCAGTGATTTGGCCCATTTCTGCCTCAACGGCAAAGTCAATAAACTAAATCGCCGCATTTGGGCTGAAGAGCAACAAGAAGAGAATGTCATTATACCCAGAGAAAACCACGGCTTGGTGCAGTTTATAAGCTGGAATCACCGGTGCATATTTTTTCAGAAAATGATGATGGCCGGAACGTAACCGTAAATGGTGCTCGCTATCGCGCCATGATATCGATATTTTTGCTACCTTAAATTGAAGCCCGTAACCTTGACGACACTTGGTTTCAACAGGGCGGTGCCACTTGCCATACAGTTGCTTAAACAATAGATCTATTGAGAGGTCATTTCGAAAAGTAACTAATTTCACGTTTTGAACAGGTGAGTTGGCCGCCTAGATCGAGTGATATCACACCTTTAGACATTTTTCTTTGGGGTTACGTTAAGTCCAAAGTCTATGCTGAAAAACCAGCTACGATTCAGGTTTAGGAAGCCAATATTACGCGTGTCATTAAAGCCATACCGGTCGAAATGCTCGAACGAGTTATCCGAAATTGGACCCTCAGAATGGAAACCCAGACGCGTAGTTGCGGCCAACATTTAAAGGAAATTATGTTCAAATAATAAATGCCATAAAATGTCCTTCCAAATTACCAATAGAGATTCCACACTTGATTTGAAATTTTATATATTTTTTGTTCTGAAAAAATACATCTAGATGGATCACCCTATATAACAACCTCTTGGGCGTAATTCAGGCCTTTTTCTTTACACCAGTGTTTCTTTACAAATTAAACCTTTTTTATAACACCTTGAAAAGTTTAGCCGCGGTACATCCACTCCACTGACCCATACTGGGACCATTGTGATTGTCCTTTGTCTATGATAAAAAATTACGCTATAAGTTCTGAAGGAAGTTGAACTTGAGCCACGACAAACCTTTTATAAAACATATTTCATTCATTGACATTGAAAAAGTAACCGAGCCAGAATGGAAAGGTTGTTTTTTTAAGAGCTGGAAAACTTAAAAAAATAATCGAAAGAGTAAAACTGCTGGAATTAAATTTTTATTATTACTATCTGGTAGATACTTTAATGGCATTTATTTCTGAAAAATAAAATCTGGCTCGCGGCTACGAGTAACATGGTCCACCCGATCAGTCCAATTTTTGACTAGTTTTTTTTTCCAATTAATCTCGCCGTATGGCGTCAATGGTGGCTCCTATGCTTCAAGAGTTGCTGGTTTGTCGGCAAAAACTAATGACTCGAAAATAGCCCACACAAAGTTATGCACAGTCTTATAGGCTGTTTCCACTACGGTCGCGTCCACGTCCGCGTCCAAAAATCAATGAACGCGCGTTAAAGCCTATACAAAAAACATAGGCTGTTAGGTATGGGAAAAAGTCGCGTTCATATTGGACGCGTTTTTCGATAAGTCGCGTTTACTATAAATTCGATTATTTTTGCAATCGAAACCCACCATACCTATTAATGGCAACACCGCAAATTGCACATCCCTATTAAAACAGCTGTTTATGAGCATAAACATAGCGCTGCTGCTACTGCACATTTCTATTAGGCGCAATACCAGTTGATCCTCATGTTCCACTGCGGTTAGCAAAATAATATCATTTAACTCTATGATAATGTCACAACACAGAAATATTAAAATTTTTCGCACCGCAAAAAAAAAACACAAACAGCTGGTTGGACGCAAACGTGGACGCAAAACACAATGGAAACACCATTAAAATTTTTCGATAAATCGTGGACGCGGACGCGACCGTAGTGGAAACAGCCTATTAAATCGCACGAACGAGCGGCCAGTGAACAGGACCACTTCTAAAAATTAAGTTGTCACCATCCACGGGACGAGTTGTTCACCTTAATTTCCTAAGGTAATTCCAAGATCTTCTCTGCATTTAAATACATCTCAAATAAGTCTATTCATCCTCTAGTTTATGGGTAGCATGAAAGGAATTATTGGTGTAGACATTGATGCTACCAGTCAGAGTGTGCGGAGCTCAAACTGGAAGTTGTCATGTACTACGAGGTCGGAGCAGAGACTCAAGTCTGGTGCCGCGGGATGGTCAGGAGTCCCTTGAACTATTGTTCTAGCCTGATTTGTTTGGGAACGTACCGTCGGGGAGTGGTTTACCACCTATATTTTGGTGGCGTATCAACCGGGTGCTACGACCAAAAGAGTAGCAGAGGTTTTAGATACACCTTTGCAGGAGGTGGGTGAAGAACGCAGAGCTGATTTTTAAATTGGTCACTCCAGTTTATCTGGATTTTAAATAAAAATCGGATGTAAAAAAGAGCTGATAATTCTTTAAAATTTCTGGTTTTATTGAAAAGGTTGAACTTTGTCATTTAATAATGGAAAACAATACATTCATATGACTACCACAACTGGCTCCGCAGTACCTCATCCGAGCAGCCCAATTGTTCAGTACATTTTCGATTGTTTTTGTCCAACTCTCTTCAATGGCAACTTAGATTTAATTTTAATTTAAATTTAATTTAAAGATACGCAAAAGATAATACAAAGGGCTCACAGCTCTGAGGCGGCCAATTGACATCACAATTTCGGCTGATTATTTAATTTGCAAAAGCAGTGCGTACTTGTGCACTACAATTCTTTTGTGTAGAGATAAATGCAAAACTTCTAAGCGAAAAATTCGTTTAGGAGATTTGCATTTATAGCCTAGTATTCACCTCAAACGAAATTTTCGCTTAGGAGTTTTGCATTTATCTCTACACGAAATGATTGTAGTGTAGAGCAGTGTAGAGGTTATTCATTCATTTTCAAATAAAATATGATAAAAATATGTTATATTAAAATATATTCATTTAAATACCTTCAAAAACGACTTCACAACATTTGATAATTTTTTTTTGTCAATTTCAAAAATTCTTTGACCAAACAATTATCAGAACATTAATTTTCGTTTGCAGATGGTGGAAAAAGTCTACACTGCTCTTATAATCATCCCTGTAACAGTTGCAAATTCCGCCACCTTTTCGTTTTAGCTGAGTACCACCAAACGAAAATAGCTAAACGGAATTTTCTAATGGTAAATTTCGTTTGCTTTGCTTCATGTATTTCTTATGGGAGCGAGAATTTCGTTTTAGGCTTATCTCTACAAGGCAGAATTGTAGTGTAAAAGAAGCAGCCGTTATTCATTTTCAAATAAATGATTTAAATCATATTCAATTAAATACCCTCAAAAACGACTTTACAACATTTGTTAATTTTTGTTTGCAAGTGTCAAAAATTCCTTGACCAAACAATTATAAAAACATTAATTATCATATGCAGATAGTGAAAAAAATCTACGCTGCTCTTTTAATCATACATGTAATAGTTGCAAATTTCGCCACCTTTTCGTTTCACCTGAGTACCACGAAAATAGCAAAACGGAATTTACCAATGGTAAATTTCGTTTGCTTCGCTACGTGTATTTCTTATGGGAGCGAAAATTTCGTTTTAGGTGAATACTAGGCTAAATACGAGTATAATCAGGGCTGTCATAGAAACCAATGTTGTCACTATTGGTTTTGAAAAAGATAAGAAAAAATGCTTTGGTGTCATGAAAACCAATGTTATCGGTTTTATCAGCAACAGCTGATGTTAACATTGGTTTTATTTACTTTCGAAATGGACAAATGACACCATATGAAACCAACATTGGTTTGCAAAAACGACAATTAGCAAAACCGACATGGTTTCTAAGACAGCCCTGAATCACTGGTAACAATTTCACATCCCGAATTATTAAAAAATGCCTAAAAATAACGCCCAGGTGATCGAAATGTCTCCGGCTTTGAACCACTTTCAAAGTGGCGTAACTTCTGAAGACCTTATGATACATTTGGAGGTTTTGACACCTCATCGAGTATGGAAAAATATTTTAACAACATTTTTATTTTTATATTCCAGGTGGTTTCTCTATCGCTGGTGGCACAACAGATTTCGTGAATAAAGTCTTGGAGAATGTTAAAAGTGGTCAATCGACCGGGGGCTTGGAGGAGCTTAGAAATACCTAAGAACACACTGCGCCATCTCGTGTAGCCCTTAAGCAAAACTGAAATGTATGAGCTAACAATTCGTTCGTCAACCTAAATTCGACTCCTCCCTTTTCCGTTTTCGTGAAAACGAAAAATGAAATATGAAACACCGAAATCTAAGCAACAAGACAAGAGGCAAACAATAAATTGGTTACTACACAAGTAAGGAATGTATGAACATTTTATTTTGTAAAATGCTACCAGTTCTACCTGTTTTTATTTTTTCTAAAATATAATTTAGTTTTTACTTTAAGCATTTGTTTTTCTTTAAGTTTTCTCTTTTACACGACAAAAAGTTAAGTTTTATATGTTTATTTTTTTTATAATTATAAAAGAAAAACGCATGTTTATATTAAGTTTTCTTATTTTTATATAACAAAGATATAATGTTTGAGAAACTATTTTCTTTTTTTGTTTTGTACACATTTGTTAATGTTTTTCGTGGGAGTCAATAGCTTTTTTAAGATTTCTTTTATTAAAACTATTTGTAAAAGTGAAAAACAAAACAGCGACAACATTGTGAAAAGTATAAATACTTTTAAAATTCTTTTTTATAACCTAAATAAGTGTAGACTTTTAAGAAGGGAAAAAGAAACACATGAGCAGAAAACGGAAAAAAGAAACTATGAACTTAATGAGTAAGGAGCAAAACGAAAGAAATACGATAAGAATTACGCACTAAATGTTATTTTATATATGTATATACAGCATACAAAACATATTTATAAATTAAAAAAAAAAACAAATGCTATACATACAAAAAATGCTATACATATGCATACTTATATTTATATACTTCTCGTTATACATGTGCATATAACTTACGGATTGTGTATAATTCTTTTTTTAAGTAACTGAAAAAGTTTAAAACAAAAAAACGAAAACACCCCAGCCCCCAAATGAGGAAACAATATATTTTAAATACATAAACAATTTTTTTACAAGGTGATATATTTTTAATTATTATTACTGTTTTCATCTTTACTACACGATCGTATATTTGATAACATGTTCTATTTTCTGTCTGTCTTTTAAGTTTAATTATTTTTTGTTCTTTATTTGAAAAAAGGCTTACATTTGCTTCTTCTGTTTTAAATGCTTAAGAAAGTTAATAACTCTTATTCTTTTAAATACACCACACAACCATTTATTTTTTCTAAATAAACTCTTATACATACGCAAAAAACAAAACAAGAAAAACCATAAAAAAATTCAGTTTTATTTCTTATTTTTATTTTTTTTGCCATCTAAGGCGACTAATCATCGTTGGGTTTTATTTTCTTAATTTTTTACTGTCTGAATAGTTTTTCTGTTTCTTCTGTAAAATAATAATTTTATCAGGCTTGTCACAGTAATCGATCGGAATGATTTTAATTACGTAGTTACCATTCCGGTCGGTTTTGTTTTACCTTCTTCAGGTTCCGATCGATTTAGGTAATTCCGAAAATTTTAAAAACCCTGGTTATTCTAATTTGCTATGGCAACTCTATGCATATGAGAAAACAAAAACCATATGTTTTAAGTAAACATAATAAACAAACGGAGCTAAGAAAAAATTGTTTAACAATAGTTCCTTTACTTTATAATGGGCTTCCAAAATATTGCACAGTCTATCTAATTTTTCATTTTGTTTTCGCATTTCATTGCGCTGTTCTTCCATAAGGTGGACAATATTTTCTACTTTGTTTTCGACACGTTGCTCTTCCAGCAACTTCGCAGTTTTCCACAAGTGTTTATTTTCTTCTACTAAAAGGCTGTTCAATTCCGGGATTGTTACATGTGGAGTACGTGGTCTGTGGCGCTTAGGAGTAGGAGATGGTGTGCGGGAAAGACGCCTCTTTGAAGCTCATGGTGTTACACTTTCTTGCCAAATCATTTTCTTTTTCCCTAGCACTGTCAGATGTTGAGGGAGTCAAATTCAGGGGGGTTACTCTGTATTGCGATGCGAAAGCAAGTTCGATGCAAAAGGAAAATGCGATAAGAGTACAATTTGGTACTCTGTATCACTAACGCAAACGCTTTCGCAAAATAAGGCAACACTGGCACCACAAAATAAACAATAGCGAAGAATGACAAAACGAAATGTCAAAACTTGTAACTAAAAACATTTTAAACAAATTTTTTGTGCGGTACGTGGTTTTTTATAAGCATTTAATAACAAAAAATAAATAGTTATGGATTCGGTGGCGTAATGGTTTGAGGACGAAAATGAACATTATGAACGAATTACAAGAAGAATTTTGAGAGATAGATCAGATATACTCTCCCTAAATGACCACGGGTAAGAAAATAGGAGTAGGTATTATGTGCAAAATGTTTTCAAATATTCCATTTTTTTAGATTTATACAAAATTTTCGACTCAATAAAGATGTGTTTATGTATGTATGTATTAAACGCTATTAAACACGACCTCATCGTTCCAAACAGATCCACAGCAATTCCAACCCCAATGAAAGTGGCCGCTGCTTTGAAATTGTTGGCGCGTTGTTTTGCATTTACACTCTGCAACTGTCCCTTGGCCAAATCGCTGTGTTGGACCATAAAATCAACTAAGCTTTCGAACTGCCGTTGCTGAGTCTGTAACTTTTTTGGTTTTTCCCCAAAAGAATAAACAATTTAGATATATATATAAAAATGTATTTGTGCTTACTTACATGATTCGTTTCCTTTGCGTTTGATATTTTGTTAGCGCAAGATATTTGCGCTCAACGTACGATTTTGACATACGCTTTTGTATTACAGAGTGCGGTGATGCCAGATTTGCGAAAGGAAAAAAAATTAGATGCGAAAGGAGATACGAAAACGCATTAGAGAGTACCAATTTTTTCATTAGGTACCATTTTCCTTACGCATCGCAATACAGAGTACGCGTACAAATGTACGCGATCAGATCCGCTTCTGCAAATCTTTTGGAGTCAGCAACGCCTTCTACACTTCTCTGCATTCCGAAGACTCTAACAACAGCTCCCTGAACCTCGGACAATACATATTTGTTATATGGGCCACCACCTGTTTTACAATTGTCGTTTTTGTTGTGGCACAGTTTCTTCTTCACGTATGTTTTTCAGTCTGTCCAGGTTTTCTTCCATCCATGACAATCTTTGCGTGGTGGTCCAGAAAAATGCAATTTTTCTGTTAATTCTATTCAAAGCGCTTCTACAACCACACGATCTCCCTTCACGAATCCTCTGGCTATATCATTGCGGCACTCCATGAACTCGACAAAAATCTTATCTTGAGCTTTCCCCTAAAATATTTATTTGTAAATGACAATATTGGGAACAAACTTATAAAATACTCACATTTCTTATTTGTTTTATTTTCGTCAGCCAGAATATTACGCGACACAACAAAAGACGATCACAAACAATACAAATTTCAAATTAATTTTCCAACGTTTTTTTTTTGATTTTAGTTTATTTCGCTCAAGGCAATTTGGCTTGTATTGTTGGCTTAGTGCTATTGAAAATATAAAAGATTTATTTAAATAAATGTTAACTAAGCAAAAAATTAACGTAATTAAAGATTACTATAATCTTTATTCAGAAAAAGTACTTTTATCAAAGTTTTTTGTGTTTATGGAACTAAAAATATCAATTCCGATCACACAATCAAAAGTGGTTTCATTCCGACCAAATCGTTCGGAATTAGTTTTCTGGATAAGCAAAATACGGAATTGAAACCACTTTCGATCGGAATTGTGTTCTGTGACATGCCTGTATATAAATTATGGTAGATCTATTCGAATCCATATCTTGTCCAACTAAAGAGAATTAAATCCAAAACTTCAGCTGTTCAGTATAGGCAATGAACTGTTCGCTTAGACCGTTGTAGTACTCTAAAACTTAAAAAGGGGCATTAATTTTCTTCTGATAAAAGAGTGGAGCAAACGATAGACGACTTTTAACCGAACAACTGCCATATGACAAAAAATCGAGTCATAATTTTTCAATAGACTGCAGCGCTGCCAAACGTAAGCCTGAAAATGACTTGAACAAATTACACGCAGATTTCCTAATTCGAAATTTGGTTTTATTCGATAGTTAATTCAGGAAGTTATGCACCGGAGACTTTTGAACTCTCTCTTAAAACATTATTATTTCTTTTGACACATACATATATGTTTAATATTCTTTATATTCTAGTATGGATTTAAATCGTCTGTCAACACAATCCGTGTAGGCTGTAGGTAAATAAATTAGAATTTGTATGGAAGTGATTTGGTTAGTAAGCAAGTTGGTCACAAGAAACGAGTAAGAACACACTTATTTTTTCAACAAAAAATCTAACATGCTATGTTACAACATTTGGTTTTTGTTATGTATAACAAGAAAATATTGCAACAAGAAGATGTCTTATTGGCAAACTTGTATTGGTCCATATGCTCGAAATGGGATAGGTGAAACTATGAATAAACTCAAACTGAAATTTTACAGATTTTTACAAAGCAATAGTGCAGCAATTTATTAAATAATTATATTTAATGGATAAATTTATTACAATTTATGTTGTTTTCTAATTTTGGCGAATTCGCCGATGAATTCTCTTGTTGTTTAATACCACTATCTACACAATGAGAAACAATGTTGCCATTTTATTTTTGAGTTTGTTTTCAGATGTTCCTCACAATCACATTGAAAACTTCAAATGAAAACCCGGCTATAGATCTATATTTCAAAATACATTTTTTTGGTACGAGCTGGATACCATTCGATTTAAATCGATATCGATTTTGGAATTTTATTTTGAATATACCGTGATATAACGGAATTTTATTTATTTATTTCATTTCTTATAATATGTTCACACTACATCGCGAATTATCTAATTCGCTCTTTGAATTACTTACGCAAATTACCCTGTTTGCTCTACACGTATTTAAATTAATTTGACAGTAGCTTTTGCTTCGCTATTCCAGAGAGTAAAAAAAAATGTTATTTACATTTCTTATTCCAAACTATAGAATAAGACAACTTTCTGCATTATTTTCATTTTTGTCTTTATTATGATTGTAATTATTTGATTGGAACTTATTTCTTTTTCTCTTTGTTGTTTATGTTTACATTTTTAGTTTGACAGTAGCTTCGATAATGATGAGAGAAGGCAACAATTTGTTCGTAGTTCAGTAGTAGTTTTTTCACCCTCTGTAAAGCCTAGTATTCAACTAAACCGAAATTTTCGCTTGGGAGTTTTGCATTTATCTCTACACGAAAGAATTGTAGTGTAGAGCAGTGTAGAGGAAGCAGCCGTTATTAATTTTCAAAAAAAAAATGATTTTAATCATATTCATTTAAATACCTTCAAAAACGACTTCACAACATTTGTTAATTTATTTGTTTGTAATTTTCAAAAGTTCATTGACCAAACAATTATCAGAACATTAATTTTCGTTTTGCAGATGGCAAAAAAAGTCTACACTGCTCTTATAATCATCCCAGTAACAGTTGTAAATTCCGCCACCTTTTCGATTCAGCTGAGTACCACCAAACGAAAATAGCTTAACGAAATTGACCAAAGGTAAATTTCATTTGCTTTGCTTCATGTATTTTTTATGAGCGAGAATTTCGTTTTAGATGAATACTAGGCTTAAATGAAAATTAATGTGCTGATAATTTTTTGATCAAGGAATTTCAGACATCTGCAAAAAAAAATAATATCAAGTGTTGTGAGGTCATTTTCGAGGCTATTCAAATGAATTTGAATTAAATAATTTGTATGAAAATGAATAACGGCTGTTTCTTCTACACTTGTAGAAATAAATGCAAAAGTCCTAAGCGAAAATTTCGTTTTAGGTGAACACTAGGCTTTATGCAATAAATCAACAAATCAAAATGCCTCAATCGCATGTAAAATTGAAATGCACATTCAATGGATTTTGTGTTAAAATCTATTACAATTTGTGAAAAATTGTACTAGACAGCAGAAATCCGATGGATTTCTATTTACTAATTTAAAACAAATGTTCGTATCAGCTGTTTTTGTTTGTATACATCTTGAAGAATCAAACAACAAGAGGATTTATGGCAGAATTTACATCGGCGTTGTCAATATTAAAATCAACTCAAACCAATAATTTAGGGAAATTTTACATATGTTTTTTTTAAAGAGAACAATTCATGTTGTAGCGGCAACTGTGTGCCAGGGTGACAGCCCATGGCCAAAAAACTGCTCTTCGGGTAGATCCGGTTCATAGAATCGGCAGTCGTGAGATTGCCAGAGTGAGTTTTCGCAAACAATTCATAGTTGTTTTGCACATGAGCTTCAATTCGCTGCCAGGCTCCGATTCACCTATACTTGTTGTAATTTGTTAATATTATTTGGAGAGAGTGATTTACGGCACATGCTAATGAAATAATTGTTGTTGTTGTGTCGCAAAAACCTGCTGGATCCATCGATGGGAAATTCCGACCTTAGACGGAAAGGGCTACTAAGACTCTGTCTTTATGTTATCTGTTTAAGTTGATTTAAAAATTAGCATATCTCAATATCTTAAACTCAGAAAACGAGTGGATAGAACCTCTTTCCAAAAATTAACACTTTTTGATGATTCCATCGTAGGCAGTGATGCCAATTAAGCCTTTACCCGACTAAATAGTAGATCGAATCTGATCGATATTTTTTTGCCATTTTTAGGCCCCGATAATTTTATATAAAATTGACCCTATATGACTCAAATCGGCCCAAAATAAGTGGTTTGCCAATCGAAATATACCATAACAAGTTTGAATGGAATCAGAATTAAAATGGATGTTCTAGAACGTTGTATGTTATATCGGGAGAGATCTCTGCATTTAGACCACATTAAACCTTTTTTATCTGAGCTGATAACTGATCGATTGTAGTGAACTGTATCCAATTTCATCAAAATTGGTTGAACATATGTGTGGAAGCTATAAAACGATTTTTACAAAAGTCAACAGCTTTTACCCAAAAAAAACTTACTTTTATAAATTTCATGAAGATCGGACAACAATTGCGACCTGTAGTTTGAAGAAAAGCTTTTCAGAGACAGCAGTCAGACGGACAGGCAGATATTGTAAAATTTAATCAACTGTTCATTCGGAGTCGAGCTGTACAATTAAATTAAATTGGTTTCAGCTTAAATAATTTTGATATTTACTCATTACGTACTAGAACAGCATGAATTTTCTTTCTCAATATCTCAATCTAGAGATATTTTTTTAAAGTAAAAACAAATACAAAAATTCAAATCAAGTGTGGAATCTTTATAGTTAATTCGAAAGGACATTTTTTAAATATAATTTCCTTCCAATGTTGGCCGCAACTACGCCTCGGGGTGTCCACTCTGAGGGTCCAATTTTAGACTCGTTTGAGCATTTCTGCCGGTAGGACAATATTGACACACACCGTGGTTTTCGCCGTGGAAGTCATTCCATGATGAAATTGCAAACAGTACTGAAAAGAAAAAAATAAAGTTAAGTACAACTAACTCGTATTTATGAAAAAAAAACTATTGAAACAAATGTCTCTAGATTAATCACTCTTTAAAAAAACCAAAAAAAAAAAAAAATGAAAACAAATTAATTAGGAATGTCGGTTTTGGACACTATCAGTTTGAGTTCATTTAAAGTTTCAAATTTATCATCTCGTGCAGATGAAGCCATACGAATTTGCCGATGAGTCATCTTCTCGTTTGTTTTTTTCTGTAGACAAAACAAGAAACATATGTTTTTATAAAGCAGGGTGCGTCATATTCGATTTTTTGTTGAAAAAATAAGTGTGCTCACTCTTTCTAACTTTCAAACAAATGTTAGTTTATTAACCTGAAAGGATTACATTCAGTGTTTTTTGGTGACGATAAACCACCACTAGTAGTGATAAAACTACCAAGTTCGCTTTACTGCTTGAACGACTATCGCACGAGTAAATAGAGGTTTAAATCCAGAAAGGAACATCTAGAGTTTTTAAGCTGATCGGTGGTAAACGCAGGCCACAATACGAGCATTACGGTATTTGCATACGACCACATAATTACACTATTTCAAATTAAGCTAATTTTTAACGTCACTTTCTATACAAATTGTAATAGATTTTTATTTGTATCATCCATTATCTTTCACAGATTACTTTAAAAAAAATCTCAAGGTCTCAAATTAATTTCCCTCGTAATTTTAAATCCTCAGTTTGGGGAACTTGGGTAGGCATTCACCCCAAAATAGGGTAATTTTCTACGATTTGTTTAATTAGAAAAGGTGAACAAACTATAGCCAAGAAATGAAACATATTTCCCTAAGAAAATGAAAATTTCCAGGGATTAAATAATTGGTCGATTGCATAGATTTGTAAAACATGCCGTTAACGATTGTAATGCTTCCGTGTGAAAGTCTATTACAATTCGTATGAAAATTAAAAGTCGAAATCCGATAAACATGAAATCCACTGTATTGCGTACTTACTATATGCAAATGCCGTATAAGTAAGGATTTTTCGAAATTAATATAACTATTAAAAAGGATCCTTGATTTTGGAATGTTTGTTCCAAAGTTCCCAAAAACCAACCTATCTACCTACAAAGTTCTAGAATACCAAGGTTTCAAAAATACATTTTTGGAAAGCTCTTAGTTAAATAAATTTTTAACTATAAAACAAATAAACTAAACAAGAAATACAACAAATTAATTTTTTATACACGCTTCAGAAAGAAAGAAAATAGAAAATACTCTTGATAAAATAAACATCAAAAACATTCAAAACGAAAATTTCCGATAGAAATACATTTATATCGACAAGTATACATTCTGAAAAGAAAAGAAGAACAGTGAATATTCAACAATATTTGCCTTGTATCAAAGGCTTATCGGAACTGGCAAAATATACTATGTTTTTTTTAGATTACGATTTGTATTTGATTTTTCAAGTTAGTAATTCTTGAATTCTTTGAGAACTTTGCAAAACATCAGAAAATTAATATGAGTAAAAGCGGAACTTAATTTGAAAATTACCTTCCCTTATTTATGGCAATGTTTTAAATTCAAGTATTCTTAATTAAAATAACTTGTTGAAAATTATCCAAAATATTCTTAAATATAGATTCATTAATATTGCGTTCTTTTTTAGTACATTTTTTTATATTTCAAAATATATAGTTTTTCGTTACCTTTTGATATAATTATTAATATTTAGCACTATTACGCAACTGATTGTGTTCAATTTGATCAAAAAATTAAAGTAATTACAATTTATTTAAATATTTTTTTTAGTCACCTTGTTTTGATTTTTTCGGGGTTTATTTAGAAACGAAAATAATATTTAGCAAACGAACATTTTTTGTAAAGGTAAACAAAAAATAAAAATTGATTTTGTACGTGATTAATAAGTTTAAAACTTTCAAAACTCATAAAAAATTAAACAAAATATTGTGTTGGAGTTCCAAACTTAATGTATTTGAAAAAACAAATGGATATGTTTATATGTGAGATTAAAAAAAGATTATCGCCCTGTTTCTAAATAAGAGTGATAATTAGGTTTATAATAGGGATGTAACGAAAGTGGGTATAGCGAATGCAAATATTAAAATATACATTTTTGTGAATGTGAATATTCCACATTCGGTTTTTGCGATTGCGAATAATAATTTTTTGATTTTAATAATAACTTAATAAAAAGAAATAATAATGAAAATTAGTTTCAGGGGAAATAAAAAATACATACAATTGTTTGCAGTGTACCAGATACATTTTTGTATAAAAAGGTGATTTTGTAGAGCGTAGGGCTTAAGGAAAAATAAACATTTTTAAAAAAACATTTTAACATTTTCAAATAGAATTCTTGAAAGTTACACCGATTTGACTTTTCAAGCAGACTCTGGACTCATTTCAAGCAGAAATATTTATATTTCCCCGATATTGTAATAGAAATCTTAATTTTATTTCATTTTTTTAATTAATTGATATCCTTACAAATTGTAATTGATTTCGACGCAAAATTCGGTTAATGTAGATTTTATTTTATTTTCCGAATGGGATATAAAAATAAGTATTTCAATTAAGATAACTTAGATTAAGAAATAAGGTTTTTTTTTCAAATTAAAATTGCAATTCTCCAACTTTAATAAATTAATCGGTTTTTAAGCGTTCACATACATTTTAATTGGAATTTGTTTATTAAATCGCTAATTTTGTTATCATGATTTTTTAATTGTATTTCTGAAACAAAATGTCGGAGAAGTATTCGTTTTTTTCTTAAAAGAATGATGAAAAGTTCATACCTCCAAAAATGAGTATCGTGTAAAATATATTTCGTTGAATTCTCTTTTATATTAAGACTATAAATTGTATGCTCTATTTTAAAATCCCCAAATGGGTTTATTTTCGCTTTAAATACAAAAACAAACTTAAGCTATTTAAAATTTTAGTTCAATTCGAAAAATGACAAAAATTTCTCTACAAAAAGTAAGGCAAGCACGCAAGTTCCTGGACAAAATGTACAATTAAAAAAAATTAAGATACCAAAAATCATTTCGAAAATCCAAAATCAGCAATGATTCATGTACTAACCATTAAATTTTAAGTATGATGAAAAAAAATTAAAATCGAAAGGATGAAAGAAAATGGAAAGCAGACATTTTTATTTAAGATAAATCGTACCAATTATAGAATAGAATAAGATTTAAGAAAAAGCGCCACGATGTGTTGTTAAAACAAAAGATTGACTTTAAATTGAATCTAAGGAGAATGCCGAAAACTTAAAATACCGAGTATATATAACGATAAGTGTCATCATATGTGTGGGATTATAATTCTATATACTAACAATAGGACATTTACAATTACGTATATCTAAAATATTTGTATATGTTTATTAACTTTAAGACCATGTTTTTTTTATCGATGTTAATGAAAAAATTTGTTTATATTGACCAAAATGTATAAATTCAAAACATAAAAGCTGAATGAAAGGACACAAAAATATTATTAAATAAGAAGGAACAACATTTGTAAATTTTAATATTTTTTATAAATGTTTTTTTCATTTAGTGTGCTTTAAATGAATGTGCTTGAAAAGAAAAAAAATATATAAAATCCACAAACATTCAACCTATATACCTACAAAGCATAAAACAAATCAATTATATAATTTAACACACATGTGCAGTTATTATTAAAAATATTTTTCAACAATTACCGGCCATGTCATTACGATTAATCCATATATTTGAAAAATATTACCTTTTAAGACGAAGCCATCCTTTTCAAAAAAAAAACAAACAAAGAAAACACAAAGATTGAAACACAATGAATAATTTTTAAAAAATTTCCGAATTATCGAAATCTACTTATCGGAATTTTAATTTTACCCGAATTACAAATTTATAATCAAAAAGAGTGCACCGGTTTGTATTTTAATGACACCAAATGTTAATTTGACAGCTGTGTCTGGAAAAACTTTTGGCATTACACTTATGGTGTTTTCGTTTGTACAAAAAGATGTTAAATTTTTTCCGCATGCTGCACTTAAAAAGATTTTTTTGTTCGTTTGTTAAAAAAACTTAACCCTATGAAAATATTTCGATTTCGTTTGTCAAAGAGACGCATACAATGCGTGCGAAAATGTTGCACTTTCTGCCCTCACTTCAGTTTACAGTGTGGAATGTTACCCCATATAACAGCTGCTGTCTACATTGTTGTATTTTCAACTCAGACAAACCAAACTAAACGCGTACATTTAAAATAGGAGCAAAAACGACGTCGTAGTTGTTTAGTTGGAACTTTGTTTACAAATAGTATGTATTTTTAACTACTTTAAGCCAAGCGTTCACCTAAAAAAAATTCCGCTCCCACAGGAAATAAATGTAGCATTTACGAAATTTACGATTGGTAAATAGTTATCGCCCCATTTTGATTGACAACAGACAGCGATAATCGCGATTATAACGTATACTAGGTTTTCTAGGGCTATGTTAAAATTAGTAACGAGATGGCCTTGAATGTTATATTAGCTTTATTCTTTACTGGTTACTAAGCTAGCATTTGTAAGGGAGTTACTCGTTTAGCAAGCGAGTTGGCCTCAAGTCGCTTAAAATCAAGTAAGAGTTACCACACTTAATATACCGACCAAACATGACACACCCTGCTATATGTTTTTGTTATGTTCACAATAAAATAATCAAACAATAAGAGGTCTAATCGGTGAATTCGTATTTTCTACTTCTGAACGAGATGGTTTAAGTAAAACTGTATATCAACTCAAACTGATACATAGTTCAAAATAATTCTTTCATTTATTTTTTTTCATTGACTATTTTTATTAAATTTTGTATTGTCCGCTTTTGACAAATTCGTCAATGAACCCTCTTGTTGCTATATTTCTCTCAATTCTATTCAATGTTGCCAGATTTTCATATTGCAACCTTGACTTGGTAACTAAGCTAGTTACCTGGGTCAAACTTAATTTGATAAATTAAAAAAAAAATTTGAAATTAAAAAAAAAGTTATTCTTTTCGGAATCTTCACCACGTTGACTGCATGAGGGAGCAGTTATTTGCAAACTTTTTTTCCCAATGGTGACTATTTTTTTCCTTTTATTATTTTATAGTGTTTTAATCTTTGAGATAAAAAAAATAGAAACGACGGAACAAATACAACACAAACAATTTGCAAATGAAACTACCTCAAAACAAGGATACAAATTCAAAGTTATAAAATACTTATACAAAAATATAAAAAGTCAAATATATATATTTATGAAATGAAATTACAAAATTTTGTAAATATTTAAATGTGATAATTTTGTTGATTTTTTTTAAAAAATAAACAAAAGAAAAAAACCCAACAAAACAGAACAAATTTCAAAAACGAATAAAAAAAATCAAAATACTGATATATGTTGCAAAAACAAAGAAACAGAACAAATATACCATACACCTACATTTTTATATTTAAAACTTAAAAATTAAAACAAATAAAATACTGTGTTGCAAAATTATAAATTTAATTAATTTTAAGCATACAAAGCAAAAAACTACAAATTCATATACATATATTCAAGTAACTTATTCATTCATACTTTATATTACTATACACTATATATACGGATATAAAATATTACTAAGTTATAAGCATACAAAAGAAAGAATGGTAAACAGTTTCATTGTCATAAGAAGAAATAAAAACAATAAAGATTTATAATAAAAATCACTGGTATAATAAATAATTATTTAAAAAAGGTAAGTAACAAAAGCTTTTAAAAATAGCTCATGATATTAATTGTAAGTAAAACAAAAAGTTTTTAGAAAATTATCGTTATATTTTTAATTTTAATGAGAAGGATCTATGACAATAATGTGTGAAACAAAATATCTGCCAAATGCTCGCCAAGGCTTCGGTGGCATACCTCTTACCGATGGTCCATATATCCAATGACTCTAAGACATAACGGAGGTTCAATGTCATTAATAGGTCGAATTATGTCATCCTTTAAGCCTAGTATTTACCTAAAACGAAATTCACGTTCCCAAGAGAAATACATGAAGCAAAGCAAACGAAATTTAACATGAGTAAATTCCATTTAGCTATTTTCGTCTGAAACGAAAAGGTGGCGGAATTTACAACTGTTACTGGGATGATTATAAGAGCAGTGTAGGCTTTTTTTCACCATCTGCAAACAAAAATTAATGTTATGACAATTGTTTGGTCAAGGAATTTTTGAAATTTATAAAAAAATAAATTAACAAATATTGTGAATTCTTTTTTGAGATTATTTATTATGATTAACGTCATTTTTTGAAAATGAATAACGGCTGCTTCCTCTACAGTGCTCTACACTATAATTCCTTCCTAAACGAAATTTACCAATGGTAAATTTCGATTGCTTTGCTACATGTATTTCTTATGGAAGCGAAAATTTTGTTTAAGGTGAATACTATGATTAATACACTTTCTCTACTTACTACACTTACTAGGATTAATACACTTTTTCCATTCAATTTTTCTCGCAAAAGACCCATTGTTTTGTTCGCTGTTTGGCAAGTGAACCATCCAAATGGAACCACATATTGTCCGGATTCATATCCATAGCGACAAGGAGTCCGCTATCATCTCGCGATAGCAAACACCATTCATGGTAATATCTTGGCCGACCTCATTTTCGAACAAGTACAGCCCGATGACAGATCGAGGGCAGAACGTTTCCTAAAAACCGGTTGAAACTTGCTTAAAATTCTGCCGATTGTGGACACATTTGATCGATTATGCGGATCAACAAAATATCACAAAGTGCACGAAATGCATTTTGATTTGAACACCAATTTACGTAAAATGCTTCAACAATCTTAAGACTCTGCCTAATTGTGTTCCTCTCAATTGTTGAATTTGTCAAACACTGAAACAAAGAAATGCCAAATCAAGTTGGACAAAAACTTGACGTTAAGGTGTGACTCAGAATTAACATCGTGTATATAAGTAATACTTGGAACGCCCTTTAATTAACCAAAATATTTTCTGTGCTCCTCCAAATTAGGGCACTTTAGCCCAAATACAATTCCAAACACCTACAATCATGCAACATTTCAGGGACCCAGCCATAGTTTGATAGTATATGAAATTATCGGTGGCGCGGGTGATTTAGATCGGCGGAGGCGGCTGAAGATCGGCTCATTGTTTTGTAAAAATAAATACAATGTAAAATATATTAAAATTTTACTTTTTGGTTATGTTAATGGGCTTTGCAAATATGACTATGTTATGCCAGTAACGTGAATTTAAATTCAGCACATAGATGAAATATTTCACACTAATTCTCATATTAAAAATTTAACAACGGCTAAGCCGATATTAACGGCGGCTTCGTAAAGCCGATTTTAGCCGTCAAAATCGGCGGCGGCTAGGCTAAGCAAAAATTCAACAGCGGCGGCGCCGGTTTGAATCGATACCGCTTCAAACTCACGTCCTAATTTCCTTGCGTTTTAAAATTGTACAATGTCAATCAATAACCCTATTTCTGTTATTTGCGCCGTTTTTTAGGCAACATCACCTTGTATCGTCCCCACAGTCGTCCAGTTTTAATTTCCATCGGCCAAAATCTATAGCTTTTGATTTAAAAACCATTTTTGAGTTCAGTAAAAACGACGTTCGTGGCCAAGGACTTATTTGGAACTATTGACATGCCACATCGGCTATATTGGCCGAAAGTTGACTCCTTTCTTATTTTGCAATTTTAAAAAAGTATATTTTCATTTTGTCCATAAAACACATCAATAAATATTCTTTTTCGAATTACAGTTTTTCACTGTTTTCTGGTTTTACAAAATTGTGATTTACATTATAACAGCTTTTGTCCAAGAAAACACCACATCTCTGGAAATGAGGCCAGTTAATTCATAATTTAGTATTTTTGTGGAAAAATTATTTTATTTCGACTTTAACTTGGGATAAATTCAGCATTCTGAGAATCAGTCTTTATTCCTGACAGTTTGCCTTGAATGGGCACATCTTAAAACGAAAAATGATTAAAAAAAATCCAAAAGAACTTCTATTAATAATTTCAGATTTTCTTGATATATCAGCCCACGTTTCTATATTTTCCAGAGTTGAAATTTTCTTCCTTTACGCAGGAACGGGCTTCATTTCCTTAAAGAACTGCTGACGGCCGTATAAAAGATTCGTCATCCGATGTGGGCATGTTGACAGTGGGGTTTTTTATTTTGTAAAATGGGGGTTTTCATTTTGTATTTTCCACCTTTCGAAAATGTACTTACTCGATCCCGATCGGTATCAAAACCAAGAAAAGATTTTTAGTTTGCAAACCCATTTTTATTGAAAAAAAACAGGAAACAATTAAAAAATTAAAGTCAGACGGGCCGACGATAAGATATCATACACCACTCTTTTACTTAGAAGATTCGCGCCCCTGTCTGGAGTTTAAGTAAGGTCGAACTTTCTAAAGCGGTAATTACATATTTTGTTACTGCTATATGCCCATTAACCACACCAAGCCGTAGTTTTCTCTGGGTATTATGGCACCTCTTGAACCTCTTGCTCTTCAGCACAAATGCGGCAGTTTTGTTTGTTGCCGTTGAGCCAGAAAAGGGCCTCTTCCCTAAACAAAATTTTGCTGCGAATCTTCTTCGAGTTTTTGAAGAGCCTAAAAACTGAAGCGGCAACAATATTGAAAGAAGAATATGCCTCTAGATCAGTAAAAAAACAATATTGAAAGAAGAATATGCCTCTAGATCGAACTTGCGTAAAAACGATATTCGAATTGTTAGAAAGCTGAGTCCACAAATTAGCACCAATATATTGGTTGTTTGTTGGACCACTTTCAATGCTTTTTAATTTTACATTTTTTCGCTGTATTTACTATTCTTTGGCGACACTATGTTATCCTTGACTTTCCTAAATTATCTATGCATTCCTTCACATCCATTTCATTGATTTTTTATCTATTGAAAAATTATATATTTTTCATCGCCGAAAAACAAAAGCCAATATAATTTCGGCAAAAAAATGTGGAACGCTTCACGATTTTGCGTGTCATCCTTGCGCAGGGGCCATGCTAATCTTCTCTGTATCGTTCCAATTTTAGTATATGTTCTGCCGAAGCAAGAACAAGTGTTAATGTATTTTTTTCCTATTTGTACGTACATTTTAACCAAATCGCATATGAGAATTATTTACAATGGGAGCAATAGAAATTGGTTTGTGTCTGCACTAAGTACGGCAAAGTACAACGCATATGAACAGGCTTGCAGTGAGACATTAGTGGCACTATACGCTGGAGCAATACAACACTACACAACCGCTGGTTGGGAGAGCTCAACCTAATCGAAAGCGACGGCAGGGCAGTACACATTTTCCACTTCATACGGTATTTTACCGTCACACGTCGCATTTTAACTAGCCTCATGGCATTGGAAATGTAAACAAGCGCAAGCTTTTCAACGGAAGAACAAGCAGACGAAAAATATTTGAAATAAGAGAATAGCTCAGCAGCGTCGTTTTATATATTTTTTTATTATACTTTTTTAATGTTTTTTACATAATACTTTTTTAATGTTTTAATGTACTTTTGTTAATTTTTTATCGATCGTATGTAGTCATGAGCTAAATGTTTTTGACTCATATTTTGTAAGCCGACTTGAAGTTTGTTTAAGGGTCGAATATTTTGGATTGAATTGCTGTGAAAGAAACCATGGGACAAATGAAAAATTGGTAAGTATTTATTTCAGATATTCAATATGAAGACATGGCTGTAGTTTACATTAAGAGCGCCCTCGAATTAAACCAAAATTTAATCACACCTCCAAAATGATTCAGAAAAATCGTCAAGTTGGGGCCTGTGTAGTCTCCCCCGTAAACAAATTTTGTACGGAGCCAGTGGCTTGGCTATGTGCAAAGGACTACAGCCTGTTGTGAAATAAACACGTCAAAACGTCGTAGGGAAATTGGCAGTGTTGTCGTTACCGATTCCTACTAAAGGAATTCCATTAGAACAAAATGTCGCATCCTTCAAAACGCAGAAACGTGTAGATTAAAGTTAATATTTTTGGAAAATACCATGAGGCTGTAAAATTAACCCCTTTGGATGTCGTTTTAGGTCTCAGTCTCGGCGATGTCTACACGACAGTTCCAAGTATGCAATAACTTGACCAATCTCTTACAGAGTCCATTGTTATAACTTTCTCCGAAGGATAGGGTGTAGACTTAATTTTTCATTCCGTTTGAAACTCTTCGAGAAACTATTAAGTATATATTTATTGATGGTAAAATTCTAAGACGATCTAGACTGGTCCATCCGTCCGTTAGAGTGTCTGTTGCAAGCACGGTAGCGGTCAAATAAAGTACGATAGGACCCTGAAACTTGGCACGATGATGGATCATAGTCATAAGCTATTTTGAATTGTATGGGGTGGGCCATTTAAAATTGTTATTGCTGTAAAAAGAAATGTACTGATAATTTTTTCAAATTTCTGTTTTTTTTGGAATGGTTGAACTCTGTCATTTAATGGAAGACCATCCGATGCGTTTTCCCTTCGGCCATTGGGCTGAAGATTTTTTTTGGCAGGCGATAAAGAGGTTTACCAACAAATCGTATTATCAGATGAAGCTCATTTTCATCTCGGTGGCTATGCCAATAAGCTAAATTGCAGCATATGGGGTCCAGAAAACCCACACGAGACTATTGAGATGTCAATGCATCCACAACGAGTCACTGTTTGGTATAGATTTTGGGCTGGCTGCATCATTGGGCCATTTTTCATCGAAAATGAGCAAGGAGCTGCCGTTACCGTCAACGGTAGCGCGCCATGTTCAACGAATTTTTGTTTCCAGAGAATGACATGGGCGACATTTGGTTTCGACAAGACGGGGCCACACAAGTTACAAAGCCCAAGCAATCATCGTAAGCCTAAATTGTGATGTCAATTGGCCGCTTCGGATCTCTGATTTGAGCCCTTTGGATTATTTTCAGTGGGGAGCCATTAAGTATAATGTGACCCAAAACATTCAGAGACAATTTGGGTTTTAAAGCATGAAATCGAAGATGACATTGATTGATTCGACCCGAAACAATCGAAAATGTACTGAAATATTGGGTTAATCGGATGAGGTACTAGCGAGCCAGTTGTGGTAGTCATATCAATGATATTGTGTTCCATTATTAAATGACTAAGTTCAACCTTTTCAATATTTCCAGAAATTTAAAAAAATGTTTAGTTTTTTTTTACTGCCGATTCAAATTTAAAATGTTAAACCGCCCACCCTGTATATTATAAGTCTATTCCGACTAATTGAAATTGTGTGTGTATTTCGACTTTTTCCTATTTGAAATTTTTGTAACTTTTACATATTTATACACTAGACTGAAGGGTGGATGGTATACTAAATTTCTCATTCCGTTTTTAACGCCACGCATTATTGATCGGAGACCCTATAAAGTATATATATTATTGATCGCCTTTAAGAGCACGATCAAATGAATTATCCTAGGATTCTAGGAGAATTTTGCATGATGATAGCCTACTCCCAGAAGTTTTTTAATTTTCTAAATGGCAAAAAATCGGCCGCCGTAGTGTGATGGAAGTGTGCTTGACTATCAAGCCAATGAACACCAGGCTCAACCACGGATAAGAACATATAACAATTTATCGGGGGCGGGAGTATGAGATTCATCTCTAAGCCATGTATAAAGTACCCTATAAAATGCATCAGCCTTTCGGAGACGGCGTTTAACTGAAGGAATCGTGCCCAGCTCACTGATTTGCAGAAGTCCATCCCCCTTTTCCTTCAAGTGATGCTGTGAGACTTCTGTAATTAGAAATGCCCGCCATGGGTTAAATGTAGGCTTGCCCATGCACTTTTAATGCCACAAATTTTGTATGGACTAGAGGTGGTGTCGGGTACAGTTGAATATGATTTGCTTAAACTAAGGCGTACTATTTTGAAAACTGTAACTCGGTTTGTATAAGTATATAATGTTCATAGGAGTGAACATGTATCTGCATAGGATTTTATTGCAATTCTATAAGGTTATTAAAAGTGGTGTGCCTGTTCCAGTGCCTGTTCGTGCTGGTTTTTTTTTTGGCCCTGTGGGCTTTTGTATTACTATATGAATACTTATAAATAAATAAATAAATAAAATCGGCCCGAGGAGAAATTGAGTAAAGGTACCTCGGAAAAATAACACATTTTTCAGTGTTTGTTTATCAAATCATAATTTTTTATACGGTTATAATGGGTACTGTTAGTTGCGACTCACTCGTCTAATGTCTCAAAGATAAGGCATTTAGTATATCAACGATTTTGGAGAAATCTTTAAGAGAATCTCCACCTTGTAGGAGTTGTTTTGTAACGATGGCTTCTGAATAATCAATTTTAAAAGATGGGATTATGCCTTGGTCTAATGGCTGAATTATGGAGGTTGATCCCTCATTATGTCACTGCAAGTAAAGCTTGTCATCTTCTCTTTCGAATTTGCTATGTAGTTTACGGGACAGACAACTTTTACTACGGCTGCTACAATTTCATACTAGCAATGTGCAAGTATGATGGAGAAATGTTTATAATCTCAACGAAACACCTATTTTTCACTTAAACGGAGTACATTTTATATAAAATTGTCAGTTTAGTAAAAATTGTTGTTTCACTTATGCAATATTTTTACTTAAGCGGGGTGAATTGTTTGAAATGAGCCTGAAAACAAATATCTGTGAAACTCATATTTCAGATAACCGATATTTTTCAGTTTCTCGGAGTTGACTGTATACCAATCGCCTAAACTTTTGAAAATGTCATTAATAAATAGCACAAACAAAATTGGACCCTGAGGGAACCCCACTCCTAACAGACAAAACATGAGATGAGACTCTTTTGCACGAACAACCCGCTTTCATGTCATATAAATAAGATGCGCACTTTTTCCAAGTCTAAAATCTTTATGTAATTTGTTTATCAACATTCCATAATCTACCCTATCGAATGCTTTTTCTAAATCCAAAGACAAAACCATAAACATTTTTTGATCACGAGTATAATTCCTTTTTGAGTCAGTATGGCAAATTAATAGAGCAAAGGTACTTCTGTCGTTTCGGAAACCACATTGACAATCATTCTGCAGCGATTTACTTTCAATATCTGCAGGAACTGCCGCTTAAGAATATTTGTTACAATTTTTGACAGGATGGAAAGCAAAGATATAGGTCTTAGGTAATCAGAAGAATTCGGGCATGACTTATTTTGAATTGGAGTCACTTTGGCTGCTGTCCAATCCATAGAAATGCAGGTCATTATCATAATGTTCACTAAATAAAGAGGGCGATTTTGCATATGTGACGCGCAAAGTAGAAAGGGACCTAAGGTTAAAAACTAGTTTTGTTCAGGAGAGCCATTTTAAAGATTAGGTCCCTTTCTATTTGCGCTTAGAATCGTCGACTTCACTTTCATAAAACGCGCACATCTCTGGGAGGGAACACTTTTGGGACATGGGATCGGTCTCATTCGATGCTCAGATGTTGTCCACATCAAAAAAAGAAAAAAAAATAAAATTGATTTTTTTACCCTTAGTTCCTTTTCTATATGGAAATACTGCTCTGTATTGAACTGAAATTTTAGGGATATCCCATCACAACCAGAAGTGACATAAAAACCTGTCTCGAGTCATTAAAGGTGACGCTATGAAAAGAGTAATTTGGTTATTAAAATTATTATTATTTCGAAATTTTTTTGTAGAATAGTTTTTGATTTTTATTTTTCAATATAAATATTCACAAATTGCAATTATAAAGTTCATACATTTCTTTTTTAACACAAAATATAGATAACGCGGTACAGAGCATACAAATGTATATAAAAGACAAATTGTTTATTCTCATTCTAAGAATCTACAAAAAAATCGAATTTGTTCCTTTTTTTTCAAAGGAAAAAGTCAAAATAGTATAAAGAAGTGAGAGCTCTACATTTCATAATTTGTTCGTTGAAGAATATTAATGGAGCAGATTCATACTAAAAATGTCCATTTAGTCATATTTGATTTCCGGTGTTAAGTTTTACCAGGTATTATTGAGGCTGTTGCCGAAAACTTCCGGATCAATTAAAGGAATTCTAAGCTGTAAAGGAGTACAAAAAATTTTGATTAGTTTTAATAAAACGAAATTTATTTTCAGTGTAGCTGCAAAAAATGTGGAACGCTTCACGATTTTGCGTGTCATCCTTGCGCAGGGGCCATGCTAATCTTCTCTGTATCGTTCCAATTTTAGTATATGTTCTGCCGAAGCAAGAACGGGAGTTCCTTGCAAAAGAAACTATTTGTACGTACGTTTTACGGAAAACACATATGGGAATTATAAAGCACAGTAGTGTGTGGCATTGGAACGCAGAAAAAAAGAGAATATAGGTAGAAAAACCACCACCTCGAAACTACCTTTGTAATGATTTCTTCTACCTAGTGGACAACTGTTTAGTGTGATTGGTTTAGTTTCTGTAAGTAATAGTTGTGTGCGTAAGATCTATTGCAACAACTTACAGCAGCGTGATTAGCCAGGCCTTGCAATAACAGGTATTATATAAAGGACTTCTAAAGAAACAAATTTTTAGCTCTAAGATTTTTGTAATAACAGAACGCTGCCGGATATTTAAGGGATTTCTATAGTCCAAATTTATTGACTTTTTTCTTTAAAGTGACAGCGATGTTTGTATATGGCGACCACTTGTTAATGATTGTCTTTGTAATTGTTATATTTCAGATCCTGTCAAGTGTCCAATTCCATCCAGCTGACAAAATATTCATAAGGGGCTGCCGTTTCATCAGACATCGTTTCAGGATTGCCCTACATTTGGAAGTTATTTAAACCAGCTATCGAAATTCCGGTTTATTAGTTAATACGCAAGTGAATCTCCTCGGAAACATTGGTTGTCACCGTGGCCTCAGTGCACTGGCAATTTGTCGCATCGAGGATAATGATTGAACAGGGATTAACCGGCTCGATACCATCTTCTTTAATAGAAGACAAGTTTTTTACAAAATGGCAAAATGACACTGACTGCAGCTGTATACTTTTTAAACCTTATGCCACCAAACAGTTAGAGATTGGCGTGTAGGGAGAATACATAGCCACCGTATCGGCCATTGCCGCATAAGACCCAGAAATGACGATTAGGCACCCACAATGTCAGGCTATGATATCTATATCTTCCGAATTAGGTGCCCATACCTTGTTAACTTACTTTCTTTGGCCTATTTTTCCTTCTTGAAAGTCAAAATGGTTTTGCGAGCTTTCTTTCAACCTCTAGTACCTTGCGAAAATGTTCCCTTCTCGTTGGAAGATTTACAAAATAACATCGACCTCAATTGCTCTTTAATCTGCGCTCTCGAAGGTAATAAAAAGTACGGTGAAGTAAAATCGTCTAAATTATTTAAAGTTTAATGATCGACAATATGAGTTTTGTAGAAATCGATCCACGGGAGACCTGGTGCAATTCTTTTTGGATCTTTAAAGTAGATCTTATCATCGGCTTGATGAACATTTCAAGCCATAGAGCAGTCGAATTGCTTTTGGTGTCGGCAATGAGTTCTCTCGATTCGTATCGAGTTTTCCTAAAACTGCCGGTAGGACTACCGGTTGTTATCGGCGGGGACTTTTGCGGTGAGTATATCTTAAATGCAATGATACCACAAGGCTGTGATGTTTACCTTTCTTTTTCTGCTTACAGGCCTTTTATTCCTGCTTGCCGCTACTGGGGTACGTGTTAGTCATTGTAGAGTAGTTTGCCAAACTACCTAACATCTGTAAGATATGTATTTTCTTATCCTTTTGGTCGTTGTGTAATAATTCTCATACGAAGTCCATTTATCCTCTGCTTACCGACACTGGGGTGGCTTGTAACGATGGCAGAAGGTTTAGCAAACACACCCAAACCTTACTAAAGACGACTTTTCTTTTCTTTGTGTTTCAATTGTCCCATAAATGTTTTTTCTATCACTGCTTTTTTCATTGTATACGGTAGCATTGCAAACCACCCTTCCGCTGTTTGCGGTGTTTGTTGTTTTCACTTTGAGCTGTAATACTCATATGCAATTTGCCTAAAACGTACGTACAAATAGTTTCTTTTTCATGCAACACTTGTTCTTGCTTCGGCAGAACATATACTAAAATTGGAACGATACAGAGAAGATTAGCATGGCCCCTGCGCAAGGATGACACGCAAAATCGTGAAGCGTTCCACATTTTTTTTTGCATTTTTTCTTGAGAAACCCTCAAATTCCTTGGCAATACTTACCATTCCTATAATGGGACTGCCAAAGAAGCCCTTTTGCGTACAGACGGTGACCTCCAATTCGCTTTGCATTAGTTCGGTCGTCGATAACAAATACTCAAATGTCGCATCAGACACCGGATTACAATTGTCCTTGATGACCTGTGTCTTACGTTTCGACTCTTTGCTGCTCCCGGGCAGCAAATAAAGTTTCACAAAAGGATCGGGTATATTCGAGGGATCACGCAGAGGTATATTCATGATTTTATGTATGGTCACAAAGAGTTTTTGCCTTTGCGCCAAATAGTGTTTGGTCAGGTGAATGCGTCCGAGACCATGTTCACCGGGAGAGACAGGAATATCGGGTACACGATATGTCAGCATTGACTCACTACCTACAGGGGTGGCTCCGAACGGCTTGGGACTATGTGGTGGTGTAGTGGGTTGTAAATTCGTAGGTGTTGAGACTTTGAGGGTGGGCTCCTCTTCGCCGAGAGGAATTTCGGCCGAAAGGCGACTAGACTGTGATTGTAAATCCTTAAAGGAACGATACAAATAAAAGTATAAAAAAGTTTTGTTAAACAAAATTATTTTTAATACCTTTGGCGAGGACGGTTCATGTATACTGGCCGTTTTATTAATCGAACTTGTTAGTTAGATATCCATTGGTGGCTCCACACTATCGGGATATATGGTAGCATCGGCCTTTTTAAAGATGCGCAAAGACACCGACATTATCCACTTCGATTCGGGCCCAGACTTTTGTGTTTGGAAGGGCTGCGACATAATCTCCATATTTTCCTTAAGGTGGTGATGACATAGCCAAATTGTCCGATTTCATTGCCCGTTTTCTGATGGAAAATCTTGATTTGTAGCGTATGTTTGTCGGGATTGCCTACCAAAAATGTAAAGCCTTGCTCCCACATCGGAGAATTATCACGCATAATCATGCCCGTCTGTTGCTTTTGCTTGCCCACGCTGCATACCAAATAAGGATCAGGATTAGAGTTGGAACGGACCTGTTTTAGATTCTTGGCGGAATCAATGACGACAATTTGCAACGCAGTGCTCATGGAGGCAACATGTTGCAGTTGCGTTTCCTCAGGGGACTTTAAGGGACTAAAGGTACTTTGGAAAAATGAACACAGCTTTGAGTTTTTGCTTTACAAATCATATTTTTTTTGTCGAAGAAAGATAGTTGTAATGGACACTGTTAGTTACGACCCACTTACTCGTAATACCTTAAAGGAAGCATTGTTGCTGGACGTTTTGGCTTAAATGGCCCCAAAAGTGGCCCGCATGGTAAAATGGGCGATCAGTATATGGCTACTCAAATAAAGCGAATTTTGATACGAATGCAAATAAAGGATGGTCCAACGTTAACGCACGATCTTAGTTATAAATAAATGAATTTTTTTTTGGGAGATTTAACCAATATTTTTTATTATGATAGAATAATCTATGACAATTTTGTTTGAAACTAAATATCGGCCAAATGCTCGCCACGGCTTCTGGGGCATACCTCTATTCGATGGCCCATATATTCAATGACTCTGAGACATAATGGAGGTTCAATGTCGTTAATGTGACGAATTATCGTATTCTTTAGCTATTGAATTGTTTTTGGCTTATGGACGTAGACTTTTTCTGAAGTCCAACGGTGTCAAATCACATGATTGTGGAGGCCAATTATCATCATCACGACGTAAGATAACACGGTCATTAAATTTCTAGCACAAAAGAGCCATTGTTTTGTTGATTGTGTGGCAAGTGGCACCATCCTGTTGGAACAACATATCGTTTAGGTCAATATCCTCAATTTCTGGCCACAAGATGTCCGTTATCATCTCGTGATGTGGAAACCATTTACGATAACTTCTGACCTCATTTTCGAAGAAATACGGCCCAATGACAGAACGAACTGGCCGAGCAAGCCCAGTTGTTTTCATTTTTCTTACAGACCCGGTTTACTGAAATTTGCGCATGATTCTTCCGATTTTGGACACATTTGGTCGAATATGCGGACCAAAAAAATTGTAAAGTGCACGAAATGCAGTTTTAAACGCCCATTTCCGTAAAAGGCTTTAACAATTAACGCGCTGTTTAATTGTGTACCTATCCATGGTTGAATTTGTCAAACACTGAAACAAAAAATGTCAAATTAAGTTGGGCAAAAAACTTGACGTTAAGGTGTGACTCACAATTAACATCGTGCACTACGGTTGAGCGATATACTGTAGCATTTTCGTGCCTGCTTTAGTCAGTATACGATTTATATCGTGCCCAGCTTACTGATTTTTAAGGAGTTTTCTGTTGCTTCCTTAACAGGATGTTGAGAAAAAAGTGAATGTATTTTTTGAAGCTGTTTCATGTTTTCATGTAATACAAATATCTTTTTCGATTTCTGAAGCTGCAGTTTTTAAAGCCATATATTGTTCGAGTTTAAACATACCAACTCTCGTAAGTTAGTCGTTTTTATCGAATAGCCCCCACAAGGTCCCCCCGATTTATGGTCCACCAATTTAAATTAATTCCGACCGTACTGAGATTTTGCAAAGAATCTCTGGTGCAACTGGAAGGCATCGGTCCATGTTTTTTAACAACAACCACACAAAGGTCCCCTTTCTATTTAATGTACTGTCGCTCTAGAAACCATAAATTGCATCAGATCGTGCTTTAGGTTTACAAGGTATGGTATAAGCATCCAATAATTTCTTGTGGTAAAATGAGCATATCGGTCCATGTTTTTGAATAGCCTCCACACAAGAGTTCCTACCGATTTAAACTCCAGTAGCTCTAAAAGTCAAATATTACCAAAGAACGTTATCAGTGACAAATAATAAACTAGAGAAATGGAACATATCTATCCATGCTTTCGTATAGCCCCCACACAAAGGTGCCTCTGTATTTGAGGGCCCAAAGCTGAAAATGTCACATATTTACTCCGATCATGTTCTAATTTCTCATTGTAAGTTTTGAGCGACCGATAATAAACTGTTGGGAGGCTGTCAATGATTTTACACAAGGTCACTCTCGATTAGAAGTCCTCTTGCTCTAGAATCACATATTAACTCTAATCGTACTCAAATGTCCAATGGTATGTTATAAGAGACCTTTTTTTTGTTGTAGCGTCACACAGTACCGGCGTGACAGATCCTAGCCGAAGAATTGTTGCTTCGGGTCGATCCGGTGCATATAACCGGCTGTCAAGGAATCGATAAGAGACCTTTTAATAGCTCTGGTGAAACTGGACTATATCGGTCCATGGTTTAGAATAACCTTCACACAAAATTTTCTCCCGATTTAAGGCCCTGTTGTTTAAGCAGCCATAAATTACATCCGATTTCGACCCAATTTCGTAAAATGCGTAATAAGTGACCAATATCCAACCATGGTTAAGGTGGACCTTATTGGTCCATGTTTTCAAGTTGTCGCCTCGAAAAAGATCAGCCGCTCTAAAAGTCACAAATTAAATCTGATTGTGCTCTAAGCTAGCATAGTGCATTGCGAACTTTTTATAGCTAATCACACTGAAGCTCGGCCACATTGATTCATCTTTTGCAAATGTTCTATCTTTATTAGAGCTAGACCGAAGAAACGGCTCCGGCTTTGGTCAAAAATGTGATTCGGTATTCGGCTTTAAAAAAAGCCGAATATTAATTTTTACAAAGATATAGCAAATTTATTTGTATCGAAATCCTCCAGATGAATTAGACAAAAAACCTAAAAAACCGCCTCCTGTAAAGTTTTCTTTTTGGCGCTTACGTCTTTTAAGCGGTGATATATATCTTTTTAGTGTGAGAGATATATCTTAAAGTCAACAGGCTTTATCCATAAACCTTTTGCAAAGGTTATGAAGATTGAACAACAGTTGCAGCCTGCAGTTTAATAAAAAGTTTTAGAAAGCCAGCAGACGGACGGATGGACAGATAGACAGATATCGTTAAATCGAATCAACTGGTGATTCTGCGTCGGGCGGTACACTTAAAGGTGGGTCTTATTTTTTATATTTTCGATGCTTACGTATTTCGTACATGAACACTATGAATTTTCTTTGCTTTTACATATAAAGTAACAATCAAAAACCCGGAAAGCAGGTTTGGGCATAAAAACCGAATATCGGTTTAGGACACTCTAGAAAGCTATTAACTAACGAATAACTTTGATGATCGGATGATTTCACAGCGAGTTATGAGGGCCAGCACAATTTCCCCCTTTTTTCCGAGACACTTTCGATTAATTGCTGGCTATCATAGCCGTTTTTTAATATTTCTTTCTAAAATTTTACAAATATTCTAAAGGTGGTTAAATTTTAAGGGCTGATGTTGATTTGAATAAAACAGATTTTTTTTTAAGAAATTATTGTCATTTCTTTTTAAATTGATAATATTGGTATGGTTCAATTATGTATGGAACAAAATATCGGCCAAATGGTCGCCGCGAACTCAGCGGCACACCTCCATCCGATAATGTGCCGAATTATATTGTTGCCGGCTTATTGACGTACACCTATTCTTTCAAATAACCCCAAAGAAAGAAGTCCAACGGTGTCAAATCTCATGATCTTGGAGGCCAATTAACATCGCCACGACGTGAGATAACACGGCCTTTGAATTGGTCGCGCAAAAGAGCCATTGTTTCGTTAGCTGTGTGGCAAGTGGCGCCGTCCTGTTGAAATCACATATCGTCCACATCCGTATCTTTCAATAAATAAAGTTCGATATCATCTCACGATAGCGAACACCATTCACAGTATCTGCCTGACCGACCACATTTTGGAAAAATACGACCCGATGATGCCGCCAGCCCATAAACCGCAACGAACAGTAACTCTTTGTGGGTGCATTGTTTTTTCGACAATCACTCATTCGCCCAAATGCGGCAATTCTGCTTATTGACGAATCCACTGAGGAGAAAATGTTCCTCATCACTGAAGATGATTTTCTTTGAAAATTGATAATCCACAACGCCCATTTTCATAATATGAAAAACTTAGGCGCATTGATCGTTTGTGTAGCTTTTCATGTTTCAAATTGAGTTAGTCTGAAATTGAGAAATATCAAAAAAATTCTTGACGTTTAGGTGTGGTTCACATTCAACATCGGCCCTTAAAATTTAACCACCCTTTATGTATGCTTTTCATTATATCATTGATTTTAAAAATAAGATTTTTACTGAGTCTAAAAAAAAATAACAAAAATTCACCTTTTTTAAAATTTAAATTTCTTAATTTCTAAAAACACATTGATTTTTGCAAAAAAAAAAATCGTCTTACTTTTTAATGTAAAATAGAAAATATTAAAAAATTTCAAATAAAAACTACAGCGTTACTTCTTAAATTAGGTAAGATTGTTTTAAATATCCAAAGGATCGGTGCAGTATTTTTTAAGTAATGAAGGGCACCAACTTTAAAAACGCTAGTTGTGGAAAAGTCGCTTAAAGTTTTGAATAACACTGGGTCATGTGTGAGGCGCGGTTGCTTAAATTGTTGTATCATTGTTAGTTTTTCTACAATTTATATGTTCACAAAATATTCTTGAAAGGCTCTCCATTTAGAAAATTACCAATAAGAAAGAAATAATATAAAAACGAAGAACTGTTAAAATACGTTACCCCAGCCGTTAATACAGGGCTGCGCAGCAGTTGTTCTACAATAAGAAATTCGAATAACTTTACTTGTAATCGATGTATTTCATTTATTTATTTTTTTGTTTAGCTTGTTTGTTTTATTTCGGTCTGTTGCTTTTACACATTGAACAGGAATTAACCGACTCAAGACCTCTTGCGTCTGTATTTAAATAGAAGACAAGTTTTTAACAAAATGGCAAAGTGACATTGATTTTCGTGGATGCACATTGCTTTTGTCATGATTTCGGGTCCGTGACAACCTTCAGAAAGCTTCGCAGCAGTTGTTGAAATTAAAACCGAACTCTTAAATGCCAGGATCTCCCCAAACGAATGAGAACTACTGTTGTAAACCTTACTTTTCAAGTTTTCTTCGCACAATTGCCCACGAAAATACAACTCACTCTTGCCACCTCTACAGAGACTCCACATTGAGAGTCATCAATAGATTGCTTTTACTTTATTTATTTTTTTATATAATTAACACAGCGACAAACTTTATTAACAGAGTTTTCAATATAAGTGACTAAAGTTTCCATAGTGACAGTGAAAGACGGATTAAGAACGTATTAAAGAAAAATGACTTTCCAATTAAACCATAGAGGACTTAATTAGACGGACGAAAACCAATTATGACCAAACAGTTAAAGAAAAAAGATTAATAACTTATAAAGCAATGACGTACATACCTGGTTTCTCCGAAAGGTTCAACAAATCGGACGTTTATAATAATGAAAAATTTTTATTAGCGCCCCGAACGTTTAGGACAGTTAACGAATTATTTAGTAAGACAAAATCGAAGGTGGCAGTGAAGAAAAGTCCAATTTAGTTTAGAAGATTAAATGTGATGGTGACAAGTCCAACGTATGCCAAAAGGAATATGTTGGCACTACTGGGACAAAACTAAAGACAAGACTTTCTTCTCACAAATCTGACCTAAAAGCTGTTGATAGACCAATCGAGCAGAAGACTGCCCTTGCGAACCACTGTACTTTGACTGGACACAAGCCAAACTTTAACGACGTAGAAATTTTAGCACAAGAGAGGAATTATAAGAAAAGATACACTTTGGAGATGCTTTACATCAACGACGTTCCTACATCTAAGAGAATGAACCTTAAAACTGACACGGATAGATGAGCACATACATACAGACATATTGCTAATAAGTACCGACGGAAGACATACATTAGTTGAATATTAGAAGTACAACAGGACAGAAGTAAAACAATTATTTAAATGTAATTATTAACTAAAATTATGTTATTCGTGATAGAAAATTGTGTATTGTTGTAATTTTATGTTCTCGGTTTTGTTTTTAGTGATTACCCCTGATGATGAACGACGAAGTCAGTTCGAAATATTGGGTTATTTAAAATTAAATAAATTATAAAAACACCAATATCTGTTTTTTGCTTATGACCTCAAGCCTAACAATAACTAAAAAAGAAAATTCAATTTAATTTTAGTTTGAAGATGATAGACCGTAAATGATCTCCATGCTCATCAATAAATTATTCATTACGACCTGTTTTAATGGACTGCTTCAATTCAGTTAAATTCCTTGGTTAAGTTTTGTATGCCACTTGCTTGACACAACCCCATAAAAAAAAGTCTAGTGCAGGCAGGTCCGGTGATCTTTTGGGCCAGCGAAAAGTGGAATTTTCGGATATTAACTTGTTTAAGAATTTTCGTTGAAGCTCTGCCATAACAGGTCTGGCTATATGTGCAGTTGATCCATATTGCTGGATACATCTTCGGCGCAGTTTTGGTAAAAAAAACTACTTCAACATCTTTAAATAACGATCCCCAATCACAGTTGCTGTTACACCGTTTTCTTCAAAGAAGTATGCGCACCACAATTCATCTTGATGAAACTGCGCACCACACAGTAACTCATTCTGGGTGCAGTATGGTCTCATGGAGTATTTGAGGATTAGTTTCACTCCATATACGGTAATTTGGCTTGTTTAAATTGCCGTTTACATCAAAATGGGTCTCATCAGACAAAAACAAGCAATTTATCAAGCTGTCGTCTTCTTCGGCCATTTCAACAATCACCCCTACTCTTTAAGACGTCGTCGACAGCTAACGTCGACGCCTTGTGTCGCCGTGTTAATTTTGGCACCTCTGAAGTCGTGTCGACAGCAGACGACGAGTACTTGGTACTCGCTAAGGCGTTTATACAACCATGTTGAGTCGACTTACTTTTGGGCGTTACGATTTTTCTGCACGCCTTGTGACGCCTTGATACAAACAATTGTGTTTTTATTGATTTGTAAGTTGGTGGAAAGTCAAAAAACATCTGCCCGCCGGAGTCATCTAGTGGTGTAACTCCAAAAAAGAGTCAAAGAAAGCAGAAAGATCATAGGAAAAGCAGAGAAAGTTTATTTGAACTGCATAACAATATGCAAGAAAAGGTGTTGAATGAGATTTCCCGTACCAAAAACACGTTAAAAGACACCAAAAAAATTCAGGAAGAGAAGTTAAAATTACTAAAAAGACAAAATGAAAACGAAAAGGAAATAATTAAAATTAAGAAAGAGAAGTTGAAATTGTTAAGAAGAAAACATGAAAGAGAGGAGGAGTTGTTCCAAAACGAAGTGGAAATAAAGAAAATTGCGCTGGAAATCAAAAAGAGGAAGTTGCAAAAGCTGAATGAATCTGACCAATGAAGCCAAAAATTGTGATAGCTGCGCTATACATAAATATTAATAAGAATGAATTTAGGTATTTCATTTCAATTTTTTTATTTCTTAGAGTCTGAATTTAATTCTAAGTTTGAAATAAGAATGAACTTTTTTTTAAGTTTTAATACATGAAGAATGAATTTTTTTTATTAAAATCAACAAACTTAAACAAAAGTGGATTTTATTTTGTCTCGTATTTGTGAAGCTTCAATACTTTGTATATTTTCGTCCTCATTTTCAACATTTTCATTGCTGAGTTGTACAGGTACATCTTCGCTTAGAACATTTATACCATATGCAATACAAATGTTGTGTAATGCTGAGTAAACATTTGCAATTTTAGTTGGCTTTTCACGCTTATAATGAAGCTGACGAGCGCCGAGCAAACAGCGAAAGCGATTTTTTAAAACACCAATGGTTCTTTCTATAATATTTCTTGCTTTGGCATGTTTATTGTTAAAAACAGCCTCAGCACTCCCTTCTTGAGAAGAACGATATGGCAAAATTTCTTTCTCCAAATGTGACGCATGGGATCGGTCTCATTCGATGCTCAGATGCTGTCCACATCAAAAAAAAAACGTGAAAATTGATTTTTTTACCCTTAGGTCAATATCTCTATGCGCTGTCACAAATCCGGAGTATTTAAATTGTTGTAATTTGGACTTTGTACGAAAACAAGTTTAAGTCATCATTAATTATCCGTTGTACTGACCGTCTGCTAACTGCAATTTGCGCCGATAAGTTTCGAGTCGGTACGCGAACATAGGGATCTCGATGGTAAAGTCTTTGTGTGATGCTTTCACATTCGGCAATCAGGTTTTCCAGCCTCACAATGGTCGATTTATTCGGGGGAGTTCCGTCAAACTCCCGCCTTAATTCTCGTTGGACGGAAATGCAGGACTGCAAAGCACGGTACCGCTGCACTATCCAAATCCTCATTTCGGTATCCCAAGTATTCATTTTAATTAATAAATAAAGAATAAAATATAGAATATACCGATTGCTCACACAAAAAAAAGTAATTACGTTTTATTTTTGTAGCACGATTCGTGCGCCACCCTGTAGAATGAAGAATTGATTTTAGACGACCTGTATAGAAAAAACATAAGATTTCGACATTTATGTTGTATAATAGTTTTTGATTTTTATTTTTTAATATAAATATTCATGAATTGCAATTATAAAGTTCATACATTTCTTTTTTAACGCAAAATAGAGATAACGCCGTACAGAGCATACTTATACAAATATATATAAATGACAAATTGTTTTTCATTCCTCTAAGAATCTATAAAAATCGAATTTGGGCTTTTTTTAAATAGAAAAAAAAGTCAAAATAGTATAAAAAAGTGAGAGCTCTACATTTCATAATTTGTTCGTTGAAGGATATAAATGGAGGAGATTCCTACTAAAAGCGTCCATTTAGTCATGTTTGATTTCCGGTGTTAAATCATACCAAGTATTGAGGCCATTGCCGGAGACTTCCGGATCGATTAAAGGAATTTTAAGCTATAAAGGAATACAAAAATTATGATTAGTTTTAGTAATTTAGTTGCTATAGCTGCAAAAAATGTGGAACGCTTCACGATTTTGCGTGTCATCCTTGCGCAGGGGCCATGCTAATCTTCTCTGTATCGTTCCAATTTTAGTATATGTTCTGCCGAAGCAAGAACGAGTGTTGCTTGCAAAAGAAACTATTTGTACGTACGTTTTACGGAAAACACATATGGGAATTATAAAGCATCGCAGTGTGTGTCATTGGAACGCAGAACAAAAAGAATGTAGGTAGAAAAACCACCACCTCGAAACTACCTTTGCAATGATTTCGTCTACCTAATGTACAACTGTGGTTGGTTTAGTTCCTGCAAGTGATCGTTGCGTTTGTAATATCCATTGCAATATTTTGCAGCAGCGTTATTAGCCAGGCCTTGCAATAAAAAGGATTGTATGAAGGCCTTCCAAAGGAAAAACATTTTAACACTTAGATTTTTTAAATTACAAAACGCTGCTGGATACTTTATGGTTATATCCGAAATATTGTTGAAATTCCATGACTTGTTTCTTTAAAGTTTCGGGTTCGACAGCGATGTTTGTATATGGTGACCAGTTATTAATGTTTGTCTTTGTAATTGTTATATTTCAGATCCTGTCAAGTGTCCAATTCCATCCAGCTGACAAAATATTCATAAGGGGCTGCCGTTTCATCAGACATCGTTTCAGGATTGCCCTACGTTTGGAAGTTATTTGAATCTGCTATCGAAATTCCAGTTTATTTGTTAAGACGCAAGGGAATCTCGTCGGCAACATTGGTTGTCACCGTGGCTTCAGTGCGCTGGCAATTTGTCGCATCATTTTCGTACCTTGCGAAAATGTTCCCTTTTCGTTGGAAGATTTCCAAAATAACATCGATCTTAATCGCGCTTTGCTTTGCGCTCTCAAAGGTAATTAAAAGTATGGTATTTAAAGTTGAATGATCGACAATATGACTTTTGCAGAAATCGATCCACGGGAGACCCGGTGCAATTCTTTTTGGATATTTAAAGTATATCCTATCATCGGCGATGAATATTTCAAGCCATGGAACAGTCAAATCTAATTGCTTTAGGTGTCGGTAATGAGTTCTCTAGATTCGTATCGAGTTTTCTTAAGACTGCCGGTAAGACTAGCTGCTGGTGGGGAATCTCGGGTGAGTATAGCTTAAATGCAAGGCTACCACAAGGCTCTGATGTTTACCTTTCTTTATCTGCTTACAGGCCTTTTATTCCTGCTCACCCTTTATTCCTTTGTAAAGTGTTTTGCCAAACTACCTAACATCTGTAAGATATGTATTTTCTTATCCTCTTGGTCGTGGTGTAATAATTCTCATACGAAGTCCATTTCTCCTCTGCTTACCGCCACTAGGGTGGTGGTAATTGAAGTAGGTTTAGCAAACATACCCAAACCTTACTAGAAACATCTTCTCTTTTTCTTTATGTTTCAATTGTCTCCTAAATATTTCTTTTTCTACCACTGCTTCTTTTACTGCAAAACGAAAGCATTGCGTTTGGGCAAACCACCCTTCCGCTGTTAGCGGTGTTTGTTGTTTTCACTTTGAGCTGTAATTCTCATATGTAATTTGCCTAAAACGTACGTAGAAATAGTTTCTTTTTCATGCAACACTCGTTCTTGCTTCGGCAGAACATATACTAAAATTGGAACGATACAGAGAAGATTAGCATGGCCCCTGCGCAAGGATGACACGCAAAATCGTGAAGCGTTCCACATTTTTTTTTTTTGCATTTTTTCTTTTTTTTTTTGAGAAACCCCCAAATTCCTTGGCAATACTTACCATTCCTATAATGGGACTGCCAAAGAAGCCCTTTTGCGTGCAAACGGTGACCTCCAATTCGCTTTGCATTAGTTCGGCCGTCGATAACAAATACTCAAATGTGGCATCATACACCGGATTACAATTGTCCTTGATGACCTGTGTCTTACGTTTCGACTCTTTGCTGCGTCCCGGCAGCAAATAAAGTTTCACATATGGATCTGGTATATTCGAGGGATCACGCAGAGGTATATTCATGATTTTATGTATGGTCACAAAGAGTTTTTGCCTTTGCGCCAAATAGTGTATGGTCAGGTGAATGCGTCCGAGGCCATGCTCACCGGGAGAGGCTGAAAGATCGGGTACACGATGTGTCAGCATTGATTCACCTCCTATCAGGGTGGCTCCGAAGGGCTTGGGACTACGTGGTGGTGTAGTGGGTTGTAAATTCGTAGGCGTTGAGACTTTGAGGGTGGGCTCCTCTTCGCCGAGAGGAGTTTCGGCCGAAAGGCGACTAGATTGGGATTGTAAATCCTTAAAGGAACAATACAAATAAAAGTATAAAAAAAGTTTTTAAACAATAATATGTTTAATACCTTTGGCGAGGACGGTTCGTGTATACTGGCCGTTTTACTAATCGAGCGTGTTAGTTTGCTATCCATTGGCAGCTCCACACTATCGGGATCTATGGTAGCATCGGCCTTTTTCAAGATGCGCAAAGACAACGACATTATCAGCTTCGATTCGGGTCCAGACTTTTGTATTTGGTAGGGTTGCGACATAATCTCCATATTTTCCTTACGCAGCAAGGTGGCGATGACATAGCCAAATTGTCCGATTTCATTGCCCGTTTTCTGATCGAAAATCTTGATTTGTAGCGTATCGTTGTCGGGATTGCCCACCAAAAAGGTAAAGCCTTGCTCCCACACCGGAGAATTATCACGCATAATCATGCCCGTCTGTTGCTTTTGCTTGCCCACACTGCATACCAAATAAGGATCCGGATTAGAGTTGGAACGAGCCTGTTTCAGATTCTTGGCGGAATCAATGAAGACAATGAGCAAGGCCGTGCTCATGGAGGCGACACGTAGCAATTGCGTTTCCATCAGGGCAGCCTGCAGATCCAAAGGACTAGCGGTGAGTTTATACCATTGCAAACGAACGTGAAGCAGGCCATGCTTCGCATTTTCCAAAGTCAGCCACTGAGGGAGGTTTAGAAGAAGAATGTAATCAAGTCTTTACTTACGATGTTCGCGGTAAAATCTAAGATCTAAACTTACCGTGTCTACAACTCCCCTCTGAACGGCATTGATAATTTCGATGGTAGCCCTGTAAGATTAATCCCAGAAATTAGTTTTCACTCTCTTGATGTTTTGTTTAATATTTTAGTTAATTTAACAAAAAAAGGAGAAAAAACTTCAAAGAAATGAAAACATTTAAAACGTCTCTAAATCGACAGAAAATTTTAAAGTTTGTTAGTTCTTGGCTAATAAATAGAATTATATAAATTTGATTAGAGTTAGGCTACAATTTTTTTTTACTTTTCAAATAAAAAATTAGTCCAGTTAGTCTCTATATGGCGTGGGATGATAAAAGCAAAATACGAGCTTAATAGTTTGTGCTGCTATTGGGGGACTAAACAGATTTTTAGATGATTTGCGGAATAGGTTTCCTTTTGTTAAAAGAAAAGCTAAAAGCATGTTTTACAAACGTATTGGGGTTTTCGTGAGAGACCAGCCCTCAAATGCCCAACGGTTCTTGTCCTTTTAAGGTAACTGTTGGATGAAAACATAATGACCCACTACAGAAATTAATTAAAATAATCAATGTTTGCTTTAAAGTATTTTTATATGTAAAAAGTGACCTGATGATGGTATTTCTATTTGTTGTATTTCAGAAGCTGTAAAAGTTTTTAATGGCATCTTGCAATTGATATATTCATCAAGATTTGCCATATGATTATGCTTAGTTTCACGTCTGCCGATAGTGTGATAATTATAAAAAAAACTATTTGCGAAATTCCGGCTCCGTTTGAAATACGCAACTTAGGTTTCATTATCAACGCTTCAGTACGCAGTCACCTCGGACAAGTTTCAGGAAAATATTGGAGCGAAGTGAAATAAATTTGGCTGCCGTAGCGACTAGAATCGAAATATCGATTTATCGTCAACCATATAAATGTCTTGCTTGTGTTAGTCTTAGAAAAGCGAAGTGAATGATTGTAATGCACATTTTAGCGCAACTGGAATGCCTTGATGAAGCCCTTATTAGTTCTGCTTACCACCAATGGGTTGCCTGATGTACGCTGCAGTTTGATTCGGCATACTACCGAAACTTTATAAGGTATTTATTTTCCTTTCTTCTTTGTCTTTAAGCTACAATTCTCATATAAAGTATAAGCTCTTTTAGTCTTTTAGCCACCAGCCAATGAGCTCAATTGGCTGTCGCCTTAAAGTAAATCAGGCTAATTTTGCTGTTGAATATTGGGATACTTGCGTATGTGGACACACCACTATAGACAACGTACTGCCAAAAACTTAGTGATTTCGCTAATTGCGTACTTTCAGAGATGATGGCCGTAAATCCGGATTATGGCCAAAGGATTATAATCAAAAACAATAATCTGCGGATATGTCCACAAGCTAGATGACCCTTCGACAGCCAGCGGATCGACCAGAAGGAGGAATTCTTCGGGCAAGGGCTGTTAACTCGGCACTATGTGCCGCTACACCTACAACCTTTTTTGCGTTAAAGACAATCCCCTAAGTATCTAGATATACTAAATGTATACGAGTATCTACACTATCAGGCATTTAAATCCAAGCCGGTTAAGATATGTAAGGAGTCTCTAGGCGTCCTGCAAACTGGCCATGGCAACTTGTCGAACTTAGTTTCGCCAGTTATTGACCATTAATAATGTCTGTTTGTACCCATGTTCCCGCAGTTTGGGTCTCAGATAGAGCTTCTTGCAGGATTGACAGTCTCTGCAGCAATCATAGCCAAGCCAGTTCATAAGAAGAATAGCCGATGCAGTGAAGCACCTGCTGTATAAATATATGGGAGAGGAAAGACTTTGTATAATAGGTAGGCTAAGTTCTGCGTATGTTCTATCGTGGCTTAAATCGGATTTTTGGTTATCGGACCGTTACAGTTCAAAACATAATCTTGAGACGCATACAAAAATTGTATCGTGCTCAGTTAACTAATATCAGGTAAGTTTCCTATTTAATAGTAAGTTAAATGTTCAGAGAATAATATTATCCAATCTTCCAAAGAATATTTACTGGAAAGCACATTATTGCTTTGCAAAGGTTTTTGGTATAGGTAGAGAGTATTCTGTTCAGTTTTTTTATCATACACTGAATGATTCTTTGGAAAGGTCGACAACTAAACCAACCCAAAAACTAGTTAAAGTAATAACGAATCTATTAATTACCCTTTCTCCGTATTACATAATTATTTGCCTGTGCTCGGGTGCACATAGGTACGCTGGGGACTACGGTGATAGCCCGCAGTGTACTTGGGAGTTTGATTGCATTAGAAGTATGTGCTTGTCCTTGGTACCATTTGTATTTATTGCATAGGGTGATCCATCTTGAGGTATTTTTTTTTCAATAGCCTTTTTTCGCAGATTTCGCGTGAGTTTGCCATATCATCATGGAAAGACTTACACCGAAACAACGTCTCAAAATTGTGCAACGGTATAATGGCAATGAGCGTTCGGTGAGAAACTGTTTTCGACCACAATTTTGTTCAATGATGAGGCACATTACTGGCTCAACGATAACGTCAATAAACATAATTGCCGCATTTTGGCTAAAGAGCAACAATAAGAGTTTCAAGAGGCCCCATTATACCCAGGTAAAACCACGGTCTGGTGCGGTTTAAGGGCTGGTGGAATAATCGGTCCATATTTTTTCAAAAATGATGATGGTCGGAACGTAACCGTGAATGGAGCTCGCTGTCGCGTCTTGATATCGGACTTTTTGCTTCCTGAAATTAAAGCCCGTAATCTTGACGACATTTGGATTTAACAGGACGGCTCCGCTTGCCATACAGCTAGCTGCTCAAGCAATGGATCTATTAAGAGGTCATTACGAAGAGCAGCCAATTTCACGCTTTGGACCGGTGAGTTGGCCGCCTAAATCGTGAAATATCACAGCTATAGACTTTTTTCTTTCGAAAGGACCACAAATATTCCACATTTTATTTGATTTTTTGAATTTTTTTATTTTGAAAAAATACCTTGAGATTGATCACCCGATGGGCGTGCATTTTCCTTCAGTATGAACTTTTAGTTTAAGTATAGTAAAATAATAGTAAATAAAGGTCTGATCTCCGCTCCGTTTTCATATGTGAAGTCCATAGGAAACGCGTTGTTAGTAAATACATATTCTGTAAGCTATGCCAGTATGATGAGGCTCTAGTGCCCCCCTAAAAACTTACATTTTGTTTGGATATGGGACAGAGCCGTCTTTTGTTCATCTTTGTTCAAAAATGAGAGTACTAAGACTGCGACTTACATCGCGAACGGTATTAGATGCCAAGGATCAGGATGTTATACTATGAACACATGTAAGTAGTAAAAGACTCTCAGAATCTCATTGATGAACAAAGTGTAAACTTCTTTCAATCAGTAAACTGTGCACTCATTAGTTCTAAATCTCAGGAAAAGTTCCTAGAGCTCATTATTTCTTAGAAAGATAATGTAGAATGGTCACCATGATTTAACGACCGTCGATAAATAGCAAATGCGAAAGCAAATGTTGACTTTTTTTCTTGTGCAAATGTTTAAAATTAACCGAATAATTGCAAATATTTATTAAAACAGCCGATAATAAATTTAAAAAATATAACTGACAAAACTGAACAAAATGCCTACAAATTTAAACAACCAATTTTTAGTTTTTTTCGCTAAAAAAAATCATACAAACTTATTTATAAAGAATCCGAATAAATCCAAAGGGTTTAGACAAAAGCGAATATAAGTAAATATTCAAATAAAAAATTTTACGACGGAATCGTAAACGAATATTAGTGTTAAAGTCAATTCGCATATGCGAACGTTCGTTAACATCCTACAAAACCAACAATCATACAAAGCCACCGGGAGAACAGCATCGTTGATAAAAAAAGAAAGCCTGGCGCCTTGTTTAACATTAGCCGTGTTCTATTGGTACTCGCTTATTAAATGTGTAAGTGGTAGCTAAGGTGATAACTGTAAAACTTAAAGAGCATGTTTTAAATTTCAAGAGCTGTTTGGCTTTATACATCATAAACCGCTTGATTTAAAAATGTTGTATATTGTAGAAAAAAAGTTATTCAAGAAATACTCTAAGCGAGTACGAGTAATTAATGAGCTTGCTTAAACTTATTCTTGAATAACTTTCTTTTCAAAATTTTAAGTATTAAAAATAAACGGGGTTTTAGCAATTATTGTCTATAGTTTTCAATAACCCAAATCATTTTTATATTTTTGTACTATGGGGTAAAGTTATCGCGTTAGCGACCACCTAAGCGAGTTGCCAATATGTAGAACACAGCCATAGTTATGCATCAACGAAGTCCATTACAATGATATCGCTTTCAATGTGTGTTTTAATATAGCCCCAAAAACTTCCCAAATAAAATTTACCTAATAGATCCCTGTATCGTATGACAATCATTTGATCAAATTTGTACTGTACACTCTAGTAGGGCAGGGTGTCATGTTCAGTTCCATAAGATTTTAAACTTTTAACTGGTAATTTTTTGTTACTTATAGATTTGTAAATGTTAATTCCTTTTTACAACATTTGTGTTTTTATTGCAGAAATCCGATGCCGCTAAGTTGTCTCTTCTCCACTTGTCAACTAAAATGTGGTATTTTTCGTTTGGCAAGCAAAAATACAGGATAAGGATTATAACTCTGGTATATGGGAATACTAAGGAATGGTGATCTAAAATTCAGAGTGAGTAAAATTTACCTCTTGAAAATTTGATTTAAACAAACCTATTTTTATTTAAGTTTCAGAGTTTACCTTTAATGCCATTTGCATTTTAAATGAATCACCGAAAAACATGTACAGACATTATCAAGTGCATTGCGGGCAACTTTTGAACGTCTAACTTAATCACGTGAATTTTACTGTGTGATTTTTCAAAGTTGGCTTTAAATCATCACTGACCAGCAACGGTAAGTCGTACCTGTGTAAAATTTCTACCATTTAATTTAAAGACTGATAAATTCTACTTTTGATTTCCTTTCTAAAATAAAGAACTTTTATAGTTCTAAGTATTTCGTATCCGTTTAAAAAGAAAATACTACTTGGTAGGGACATGAATACTGTTACACACGTTTTATGCTGTAAAATAAAAAGTGCTAAATGTTTTTGGACCAAATATTTTTTAACATATTTATTGATGTATATTGTATACAAAAAAATTTACTTATTCGAAATGTCCGCCTTTTGCCTTTACACACGCCTTAAGTCGCACTGGCCAATCGTCAATAGCTGCACGAACCTCGTCCTTTGGAAAATTGGCCACAGCTCGAACCAAAGCAGTCTTAAGCGATCCAATGTTGGGGTATCTTTTGTGACAAACCTTGTCCCCTAAAACTGTCCACAATTTGTAATCCAATGGGTACAAATCTGGACTGCCTGAGGGTCATTCTTCAGAGGAAATGAACGCTGGAAAATTGTTTCAAAGCCAGGCCTGGGACGTTTTAGCCTTATAGGCCGGCGCAGAATCCTCCTGGCTGGTTTTGAAACGGAATTGTTAAGAGGCTTTTCAACAGCTTCCAAAACGGTTTCTTGGTAAACTTTGGCCGATGTTTTGACTCCTTGTTCGCAGAAATGCAGGTCAGTGACCCCATCGTAGGAGACACCCCACCAAACCATGACTGAAGCTGGGTGATGACCCTTTTCCACATTTGGGATCAGTTCAGTTCAGATGACCGCGTGAACAAAATTTTTCTGTGCAAGTTATCAGCGTGCTTCACCAAAAGACGTTTGCATCATATTTTTTTAAAGCGGAAATTTATTAAAGCAATAAATTTCCGCTACGTCGTTTGAATGCCCCAAGTCCCAAGTCTTTTTTAACGATTCGACTCATGGACTTTTGCGTGATATGCACCTCACGGGCCATGATTTTCTGTTTTCGGAACGGATTTCTATGAATTCTTGATTTAACGGCTTTGACGACATGCGGTGAGCGTGAGCGGCCCGACCGGTGGCGGTCTTTTACATCTCCAGTCTTCTCAAACAGTTAAATACATCGGTAGACGATCATGCGGCTAATCCCTAGTGGCCGGACGTTTTGAAAATATCGCTATTTTCATTTCACGCGTGAAAAGCGCTATTACAGCGATACGGTTCTCATTATCTGACCACTCCAAGATGAAAGTTGAACAATTTTAAAAGCCCGTTACAGACCAACGCTATTGAGGTTAGCTTTTAAACCCCATATGACATTAACGGGGAATGTTCAGTTCTACTATTGAAATGGGTGTGTTCAATGTTGTAACAGTATTTATGTCCCTACTAAGTAATAATGGCCCCTTTGTATAGGGTGGGCCATTTAAAATTTCAATTCGGAATCGTTGGCCCGTTACAGACCAACGCTATTGAGGTTAGCTTTTAAAACCCATATGACATTAACGGGGAATGTTCAGTTCTACTATTGAAATGGGTGTGTTCAATGTTGTAACAGTATTTATGTCCCTACTAAGTAATAATGGCCCCTTTGTATAGGGTGGGCCATTTAAAATTTCAATTCGGAATCGGCTGTAAAAAATAGTACTGATAATTTTTTCAAATTTCTGGTTTTATTGAAAAGGTTGAACTTTGTCATTTAATAATGGAACACAAAATCATTTATATGACTACCACAACTGACTTAGCAGTACATCATCTGATCAACCCAATTTTTTAGTACTTTTTCGATTGTTTCGAGTCGAATCTCTTCAATGGCAACCCGTGTTTTTGTTTTTAATAACCATAAATCCAGCTTTGAAAGAACCCGTAGACTCATTCTCTCAATTACGACTAATTTTAACAAATAAAGGCGTCGTTAAGTTCCAGGCCTCTGCCAGGAACTTAACGACGCCTTTATTTGTTAAAATTAGTCGTAATTGAGAGAATGAGTCTACGGGTTCTTTCAAAGCTGGATTTATGGTTATTAAAAACAAAAACACGGGTTTAAATATGCCTTTGGTTTTTTGTTTATATTCCTACAAAGAAGGCCTTACTCCACTCTCAAAAACTAAACCAATTTATGCAGGGACATACATAATGTAGGTACCCAAGTACAATTTAATTTGTTTATTAGAGTTGGCCAAAATTGGAGCCAAGATCTGCAGACGCAACAAAAACCGGCTATCTAGGAATATGCCATTAAATATATTATTTTCCTAAATTTGTAGTCCTCTAAAAACTGGCCTCCCTATCTTGGATAATTAGATAACCAAATAAAATTCTCTGGAATCAAATTTGGCACATACTTGAAAATAACCTTAAAGTAAATTGACGAATGGAGTCTTAGAAACAATGACATTTCTGGCGTGTTCAAACGTGCAACAATTTTAAGGCCTGACTAAAATTGAAGATTCTTTAAATATGGAACTAAGCTTGGTGAAGTCTTGAAAATTCGGAAATATTTGAACTTGAATGGAAATTATATTGTCCGGAAGCCAAAATTGAAGTTAAAATTTTTAAAAAATTTAAGACTTATCCCAATATACTCGTACCATTCATTTTATGATTTGCCTACATTTGAGGCCTTTGGGCTATGCTCCAATGAGACCGAAAAATAGGCCATCCCAAGCATAGATCCAAATATAAATAAATTTTATCACAAATTCAGTGTTGCTGCTAAATTGCACTAAATCTGCGTACCGCAACCAATATTGGCAACCGGACAAAGAAATTTCCATTCATAGTTTCAAGTCTTGGCTAAGCTTAGTTCCCCCTATACAGCCATATTGGTCGGCAATAATGGTTTGGTCAAATTTCTTTCAACCTTACTAACAGCCATTTTCCCTATACTGACAATGCCACATGGGAAATCGAATGAAGGGTATAAAACCTTCCTCCGGGCGATCTTGAAGAATTGTCCACTTGTTTCTATACAAATACGGAGTGGTATTCGAATTTATACTAATAGGTGTGTGCTCACAACTCGTTTTATTGTTTGGGAATCTTGCCTGGATCATCAAGAAAGTAAACTTGCCTGATGAAATTATTCAATAGACATTTTTAGAATGGATTTCTAGAGATAACGTATGTAGTTTTAGTTTAACTAGTCTCGATCCTTACCAATGATTTTATGTAATGAACGAAATATTCTGAAACTAACCAATAAACGAAGTCATATCTTCATTATATGAATCCTGCATAAATGAAAATGTAAAATTCAAACCCTTCATACAATTTTACGGAATATAAATTTTTTGAATAAGGGAGTTACAGTAAAGAATAAACACGTTTTTGTTCACAAGATGTTATTGATATGAAAGAAACACCGTTTGTAGAATTTTAAAAGATCCTTTTAGTAAATTCGTTGTTAGATCTCACCCGAAAGGACTTAATTGAGAGAAATAGTCATGCATATTGAGAAGAAAAATTAAAAACGTTTTTTTTCTAAAAGTCTCTAAAGCACACTTAAATAAATTATAAGAAAGACGAATAATTGCTACAACTTAAAATACGAAAATATTTATGAATATCGGAAATCTACCCATTAAGAGAAACGTTTTGTAAATATAACAAGCCCACCTTCCTAGAGATTCATCATCACCAGTACGATCCCAGTCATATAAACGGAAACTGATGACGGTTTGTTGTGTCACTTCCACCGCAGCCTTTAACAAAAATGAAGTGATTGTATTTTTTTTCGATTCGATTTCGTTTCGTTTCGTTCGATTTGATTTGGTTTTCGTTTAATCGAGAGAGGGAGAGAGAAAAATACACAGCAACAACTTAACCGGGGGAGAAAATTAAATTTTGACAACACATTTTATGTTTTGACATTTCCGAAAATGAAAAGTGCAATTGCCAGTGAGGACGACCAATGTACATATATATACTATATAGGGAAAAAAGTAAATGAATAAGCAAAATTGCCACTTGCTTCGTTGGTTCTTGACAGATACCTACGTTTATACGATAACATAAACCACACAATCTTTAAGCGTTATGTCAGAAAAAAGTAAGCGTTTATAGGCTAAGTTTGCATTTAAAATGTAATCCAGATTAGTTTTTAATTTTTAGTCTTAAAAACTTACAAATAACGATAATCGCGACTATATTGACAAATGTTAACTATGCCCCACACCCTGACATTTTTTGACCCTTCACGATACACTTTCATGATTAACGCTATCGTATAAACGCACCAAGAGCTGGGAAGTGCGCTTAAAAGGACATGCTATGCTTTTGCTTGGGCTTTAGTGCGTACAATATTCAGTTGGACAAGCAAAGAGCCATCGAAGACTTCAATCATGCTGCAGGCAACAGTTGCAACAACAGAAAAAAAAACACTAGTGAGTTGCTGTTACATACTCAGAGACATTTAGAGAGAAAGGCCAGCGAGATGAAAGTGGGAGTGGGGAGTTTGTGGAGAGGAGTTTATGTGTGTTGTGTGTGATTAGTGTGAAATGGTGAGTGCTTAAGGATCATAAGGACACATGCAGAGTTGTTAGTAGGGTTCGACGAAATAGAGAGTGAGATTGTTATTTTGGTTCTCTGTCGTACATGCTTTGGTTATACACAACCTGCCCAAAGAATCGTCGTCCTGTAGACCTTGATCGTAGTCCCATAAACCAAAACAGATCTCTTGGCCTACCGGTGAATTTACAATAGCCTATGGAAAAATTGTTGATGGTTGAAGTTTCTTTTAGAGTTTTCATGGTATAATTTCTTAAAGCTTAAGCAATCTATTCATTACACTAGTTTACAAAAACAAACAAAAAATTGTAATGCAATCAAAGTATCACTCTTTCTATTTACATATTTTGTAGTGCCAATACCTACGAGTATATGATGTTTTGGAATGGTTTAACTGAATTGGTTCGAAATACAAATTAGTTGCAACCGTTTAGCTCGTGTGATTTATTTGGATATTTTACACATTGAACAGGGATTAACCGGCTGGCTCGGGACATCTTGTATCTACCTTTTAATAGAAAAAAAGTTTTATATAAAACGGGTTTCCTTTCAACAATTGCTGCGAAGCTTTCTAATGAAGGTCGTCACAGACCCGAAATAGCGAAAAAAAACAGTGTGAAGCCACGAATACCAATGTCACTTTGCCACTTTGTAAAAAACTTGTCATCTATTAAAATGTACGTGCAAGAGGTCTCGAGGCGGTTAATCACTGTTTAAATAGTTACAACCTCTCAAAAAATACCCCGCCCTTTTAGAAATTTAAGCATTAGTTGTTTCTTTTCCTAAGCCTCGATAACTAAGACTGAATAGCAAAAATAAGATTGACCAGCCATTTGTTATCTAAAACTGTAATCTTGGCTTATGTACAAAGTCCAGGGATGCAAAACGAACCGAAACGGTTTCGTACCAAAAATATCACTTATTTTAGCCTATGAACCGAACCGAAAACCAAACCGCTGGAAGACAAAAGTTGTCAAACCGAACCAAAAACCGCAAAAACTTTTTCTGTTCGTTGGTTCAGAGCAGGTCCCACTGAAACGACCAACTGGAATTTTAAAATGGTTTGCATCCCTGACATAGGCAACGTTTAGGCAGCACTCGTTTAAAAAACAGAAAAATATCAACTTGTTCATGTTGTTTTAGTACTTATCCTTTATAGAAACATCTACTTGATAGTTAGCGAGTCTAAGTACTAATACTGATTCAGCGAGTCTAAATACTAAAACTTAGCGAGTCTAAGTACTAATACTGATCCAGCAAGTTCTCTTTTTATGTATGCTTTTTGAGTTTTAGATATTGTTAAGATGTTTTTACGAATTCACCTTAGAGGGTATTGTTCGAAGTTGAACATGTTTTAAATTGTGTGTTGGGTAATGTTGCATTCTCAAGTGCAGCCCAACAAATTGTTAACTGTATACATTAGATAATATTTGTACGCTCGCTCATGATCGTACTTTTCCACATGGTGATAATGGCCAGTGGTAGGAGCAGCCCGCACACAAAATAAATGTGTCACTTTTCGTGTACTTAGGATGAATACCAGTATTGAAAATTGTATTGTATATTATGTTTTGTATATTTGGCCTCCGCTTTGATTTGTAATCTCTGCTGGAGGTTATACTAGATAACTTGAAATATTTTCAAAATTTGATATAATCACTTTTTGTATAAATAAAATTTAGTACCTTACAAATGCTCAAACGTGAATGACGTGTTTTTCACTCATTTTTGGTCCATTCGAGCCTTTAAAAACGAAGAGTTTTCCCCTGCCAAAGGTAAGAGACTCTAAGTTAAAAAAAAATCGGATCTTTAGCACCAGAGCTAAAGAAATCTATTTTACCGCCTGAGGAAAAATTTAAAAACCAACGAGTTTTCCCCCATCAGTGGTAGGAGACTCGGAGTAACAAATACTCAACATGGAATGACGTGTGTTTCACTCAGGTATGTAAGATTCAGTCTGTCCGAACTTTACGACTCTTTTACTTTGCTGCGCAGCAAAATACGAATTGGCCATTTAAACAGTGAGTGTTGTTTTTCTGGAAGCAGGAAATTTTTAAGGGCGTTTGTCCCCTTGAATTCTATACACGTTGAGATACAAAGAATTTTTTTTCTCTCAATTTTTTAATTTCGGTTTATAGTCCATTTCTAATTGTCTAAAAGCTAATTTTAACGTGGGCTCCAAACGGCTAACGTTTTTCATAGAGAAGTTTTTACAAGACATATTACAACAAAGTACACTTTCAAATTCGGTCGGTATCGCTTTTACTTCGATCCGAAAAATAATTGAGTATTTCGACTGTGAAAACTTTACCGTAGGACCGTATATTAAATTTATCATTCCGTTGGCAACACCTCGATATATGAATCGTAGACCCTTTAATTGATAGTCATAAAATTGTAAGCCGCCCGCCCGTCTGTTGAAAGCACGTTACCGGTCAATCCAAGTAAGCTAGCGCCCTGATAATTTTAAACACACATTTATTTATAACAATAATACAGGGTAAGGCGATTGAAGTGTTACATACTCGTATTCAAAACGATTATATTTTTTGTGTGCAATTATTTTTTATTGATTCAAATTACAAAATAAGTAAAAGTAAACAAAAATCGATGTGGCTCGAACATAGTCAAAAGACTTCAAAAGTTTACTGAGTTGCAAACTGCATGAATATGTTGCTGTATTTGGTGGGCCCATTTCCATACAAGGATTTTCTTTAGCGCTACCATTATTTTTTAGTTTTTAGTGCTCAACCTGCTTTCCAAAATGGTCCAGTTGGAATAGTTCACCAGACTGGCATTTCGTAGATTGTGTGTACGAAATGAAGTGTGTGACATGGTTTATTTTAACCATTCTTGGTTCACACGAGCTTTATTAGACGGTTTCGAGTCTTGTTGGAATACCCATGGTCTACAATTGAAATGTTTTCATACTAACTCTAAGCAGCTCGGCTCTAAAGCAGCTTTTAAAACATTTGCCCGATAATAAGACGCATTGACGTTGACACTCGCTAGACGAAAACGATTGGACAGCATTTATCGATGGTCACAACTGTCAATACCATTTCTTGGGAGGGAAAATTACTTCGGGTAGCCGTTGGTAGGCTTAAGTTTTAGTCAGTGCGTTCAGTTAAGTAAACCCGATTATTTTAAGAGTCAACTGCTCAATAGGATATTTTGTTCTACATCAGAGAACACAATGTTTGGAAATTTGCCGTGTTCGATCAAGCGTAGCAACTCCTTTGCATTTTCGAGTCAAACCTCTTTTGCTTCGAGTAAGATCGTGTGCCTTTTGGAACTTGTAGTGGCCTTACCTTGAGGTCATTGTGAAATGTCTCCTTTCGCCATTTGATTGCCACTATGACGTGGATCTTAATAAAGTTGAGCCTTCACTTTCCGAATCACTTCATCTGATGTTGCGACTATTTTTTATCCACCACCATAACGGGTGGCAATGCTGTCTGTATTATTTCAACGATTCATCGTGCGATACTAAAACATTTTATTCACTTTAAAATGGGTCTGCTCACGTTGTAATTTTCCGGCAAAATATAATGCAATCACACTATTACGTTTGAGTTTCATTTCGAATAACTTTTGTTCTATAAAACTTAGATGCTTGTGGTAGCTTGCAAAACATATTAACAGCTGTGGTATGGAACTGGTATGAATTTGACATAGCTGGTAGTATCGGTTTGTCAGCATTGCTATTGTTAAGTTGGTAACACTTCAATCGTCTAACCCTGTAGTAGTCTACGCCGCGGAAACGGAGACTGGATAGCAAAAGTTATTTTGCAGCAAAAATTGGAAATACTCGTATGTAGGAAAAAATAATTCATTCACAAACATTTATATGCTAATGTGCCAACATATATACGAGCATATGTTTGCATCCAAACATAATTATATTTGCGGCAATGTTCCAAAACATTTATATGTTTGCGGCAATGTTTCGAAACATTCATATGTTTGTGTACAAACGTTTATATGCTTGTAGTATGTAGTAAACATATTCTCCGTGTAGGAAAAGTACTTAATTCTTCAAAAAAAAATTAGAAAAATAATTTGTTGTTGCCGTTTTAGTTCTTTGCCTGAACAATAGCTAATGATCGAGAGTTTTCCAGGTTTGATACTAAAATGGCTACAAATCCTTACTTTTACTACTTTTCAATTAGGGTATATTAATTTTGTCATTCCGTTTGCAACACATCTATACTGTTAGGAGACCCCATAAAGTATATATTTCGTATATTTCGTCGTAAACTTCTGAGATGATCTTTTCATGTCCGTTTGCCTGCCTGTGGAAAACATGTGTTGATGGTCTGAAACGGTTGGTGTTGAAAAAGGGCCAGATCGGTTTAGAGTTAAAAACTTCCCCTCACAAGAACTGGGTCAACCTTCGGAAAAATCAACAATGCTAAACTTTACAAGTAAAACGTCGTTAAATCCGGCCAGACCGAAACTTTATACCATTCACCGTCCCTAACCTACTAAAGCGAAAACAATTTTACTTATTTTGGGCCCTTTTGGACCATGCGCCTTTCCTTTACATTAGTCAAATCTCAAACTTACTTTATATTTGGATCGGAAGCTAAATTTTCTTTAATTAAAGTTAAAATATTGATTATTAATCGCCTGTTGTTTTAGGCCTTCATGAGCCAAAAAGATTTGTAATAGATCGTCTTAGAATTACGACGATCAATAATATATATACGTTATAGGGTCTCCGATCAATATTTCTTGGTGTTGCAAACAATAAGACAAATTGAACATACCACTCCACTCTCCGGTGGTGGACAAAAGCGCATTATCTCCTGAACTATTTGATGTATGAGTCTGATATTTGGAACATAATATTGGCATAGATCGAAACACATCATGGCGAAAAATTGGGCGGTGCCACACCCCAATTATGGCCCAAGTAATGGACCAATCGGATAAGGAAAGCTAGGAAATTATTATAGGCTATTGGACGTTCGACAAGGGGGTGGCAATGCCCACACAGCCCTGAACTTAAGAAGATATTATTTCACGAACTAATAGAGATATGTCCATGATATTTGGAACATATAATTTGGCATGGATCGTAACACATCCTGGGGGAAAATGGATGATGCCACGCCCGGCCAAATTTATGGAACAATCGTTATAAATTTTTAATAAGATGAAACCATTGGTTAGGCCTTTATTCTGACTATGTTATGATAAAATTGGATAAGAGGCAGACAAAATATGATGTTGGCATGGATGTTAACACATCCTAGAGAAAAGTTGGGCGGTGCCGCGCCCTTTTACAACTAGCATTTCCTGACAAAGTTGTGCACCGATCTTTATCAATTTTTATCCAAATGAAATAAATACTTAGCGTATTATTATAGATTAAATTGTGGTAAAATTGTACAAAAGGGCGTGGCGCCGCCCATACAACCCTGAAATTTTAAACGCAATATTCCATAAACTAATACCGAATTGACGATATCAACTGCTTTATATGTTGTTGGGATGGAAAGAAAAAAAAATAGATCAGTGCCACGCCCCCATGACAAAATGTTCATATTGCACCATTAGCCATGATGGAGGGTATAAAAGCTTTGCCATGGCCAAACCTAATTTGGTCACTTTTTTTTTGAGTACACAAGCATTTCTGAGCTTTTTCTTTAGACACCAGCAAAATTTAAACTTTTTGTTTACAAATGACTTAACAATAGAAGTTTTGAGATCCACCTTATCGATAATTACCCTAAAACACCACTAATGTTGTTTGTAATATAGGAATTTCAAAAAAAAATATTGCTACATTTGGCCAACTAGAATGAACATTTCTAAAATATAGTCCTACTTTGTGCTCCCTATCTCTTTTTGTTTGTTTTGTAAACTAGCATAAATAAGTTAGCAAGAACCACATAAAATTAGTACAAAAAGGCTTAATTCATGCCGGCCAGCAGTAAAAACAAAATGACGATACTTTTAAAACTACTCACTCCATATTGATTTCATACAAATTACATATGTAAGTATTATTACACCTAAATTGTTATAGACAAATTACTCGAGACATTTTTCACCCCTCCCTAGCCCATTATAATTTGAAGAAGAATTTCTTTTGTTTTTTCTATGAGTATTTTTCGTTTTTGTTTGTTTGAATTTTGAACTTACCTTCCCAAAGGCTCATCTTTGCCCGTTTCGTCAGCATCGAATAATTGAAATTCAACAAATTGACCCATTTCAACAAATATTTGAGCCTATTTTGGTTTGGTTTTAATTTTTTTTTTTGATGTTTTGTCATAGAGGGAGTAAAGTTTTTGGTTTTCGTTTTATAGAGTAGTTATGAAATAATATGGAGAAATTGAAATATGTTTTGAGAATAAACGGAAACGAAACAGAAAAAGAAAAACAATAACAAATTAACAAAAAAAAAAATAAAGAAAAACAATAACGTAAAAAAGACAAATTGCATGCATATAAGGTTTTGAAAAAGTATCGCTACAAAAAAAAACAAACGTTAATTTTGAAAATTGTATAAGGTGTGTGCTTAACTCTTGCAACAAAGTATGAAACAGAATAAAAACAGATTCGTTAGAAAAAAACAATTCGTGTCTTGAGCCAATTTTCAAAACGAAATTCGAACTGATCGCTAGACGGAGATTCGTCTGAGCCATTTAAAACTTACCTCACACCAGTAGTCCCATTTGGGATTAACATTGTTATCGATAATTTGTGTTCTGTACTCCTGAGCGCCGACATTGATAATGGCATAGGGATCAGATTTGCCCTTGCCCAGCATGCCAATATCTTTTTTCATTAAATCCTTGGCCTCCACCACATGGATGCGTAAGACACCCTAGAGCGTAAGAGAGAGAGAGAGAAAGAAATGAGAAAACAAAACAACTAATCTTTAAAGAATTTTATTTATCTACAAAATGAGAATTATTGTGGGCAATATAAGATTCCAATACTTTTTGAGGGCGATTATCATATTCCGTCGATTGTGGGCAAATCTTAAATCACCGTGCGTGTTTTTTTTTAACTCTTCATCATAGGATGATGTGTATACAAAAGCTGTCATTTCATTTGCAGCGCCTCGAAGTGTTGATCGGATACCCTATACAGTAAATATATTCGTGATCGTCGTGGAATTATCGCTCGATCTAGCCTTATCGGTCCATCAGTCCGTCTGGGTATCTTTTGAAAGCGCGACTACGTTCAAACGAAAGATGTTGAAACCCTGAAATTGTGTACAACGCTGACATATAGTCGCAATATACTTCGGATTGTGAATGAGCGAAATCGGCCCTGAGGGAAAAATGTTTCCCTTTAATATACTAAAAGTATCCCGAAAAACTATTTGCTTTGCAAATCATAATTTTTTGTCGATCTAGTATTGAGGGAATATTCACTTTGTCATTCCGTTTGCAACACCTCGAAATACATTTGAGTATATTGAGGGTTTTTTCAGGCGTTTGGTTTTTATGTTATGGCCAAGAATCTACCTTAATTATAAAGATAAGAGTTTGACATTTTTTTTTTCAAAAATGATTTCAGGCAAGTGGTTGCCGCGGCTGGCTCGAATAAATTCCAGCCGAGAGTCCCAATTTTTTCGACCACTTTTTGCAGTATTCAGGGCCGTATGTCAGAAATAACGCGCCGAATATTACCTTTTAAGGCGCCAATCGTGTCAGGCTTATCTGCGTAGACAAGCGACTTCACATAACCCCACAAAAAAAGTTCAGCGATGTTAAATCGCACGATCTTGGAGGCCACGCCGCAGGCCCACAACAAGCTTTCTTCAATAAATGATTGTTTCTTAGGCTGTATGGCATGTTGAAACCAAAGGTCGTCCACATCAACATCCTTCAATTCAGACACGAAAAAGTCTTTAGTTATTGCTCTGTAGCGTTCCCCATCGACTGTAACATTATGGGGGCTTCATTTTTGAAGAAATATGGACCAATGATTCCCACTGTCCATAGAGCACAATAAAAAGTCACGTTTTAAGGATGTAACGGTGACTTGACAATGGCTTGAGGATTTTCCTTACTTCAAATGCGACAATTAACGTATCCATTCAATCTAAAGTGAGCTTCACCGCTGAACAAAATATTCTTTTGGGTTCATTCACCATGATTTGCACGAGGAATAAAAAAGGGGTTATTTAATGGTCACGGCAAAATTAATATGTTCTCCGCAATAAAAGAATGTTCGTCGCAAAATATTGTTTATATGATTGCCGCAATGTTAATATTGATGAAATGTAACAATAGTATTATTGACAAATTTAAAAATGAAAATATGGTTTTAGCAACAATATAAAAATGGTTGGTGCGACAAAAGTATTGTTTTTTGAGTTTTATGTTAACTTTAATATGATTACGCCAATCATACAGTATGATTGTAACTCGTCTCCATTTAAATATGTTTTTAGAACAATGTTATTGTTACGGATCTAGTGCAATAATTTCGTGAGCAATTGTGTGAAGAGAACTTGATAAGTAAGGTTTACAACAGTAGTTCTCATTCGTTTGGGGAGAGCCTGGCCTTGTAGAGTTCGGTTTTACTTTCAACAATTGCAGCAAGGCTTTCTGAAGAGGGTTGTCACGTACCCGAAATCATGATAAAAGTAGTGTGCAGCCACGAAAATCAATGTCACTTTGCCATTTTGTTAAAAACTTGTCTTGAGCCGGTTTAATCCCTGTTCAATGTGAAAAAAAGCAATAATAAAACTTTAAATATGGAAATTAAAATGTTTCAAACAAGCTGCTTTGGCTTTGTTGAATTGAAATACTTTAAATAAAAGAACTCACGTTTTACAACTGATTTTTTCTTCTGTTAAAAACATCACTCCTAGTATTATTTTAAATTTAATGTATTTTTAAATAATTTTTATAATTCAAATCTATTGTTGACAACTTAACCCAATTCTAATAAATAAGTTTGGGGATCATACTATAATTGTGTGTGATCATAATATGGTTGTATGGATTATAACATGGTTGCTTGTGAGTCATACTATGGTTGTGAGCATCGGGTTGTATGTGAAACATACTATGGTTTTGAGGATCATCATAGGATGGTTATGTGTGGACCATACTATTGTTGTGAGGATCGTAGCATGTTTGTATTTAAATCATACTATTGTTGTGAGGATCATATTATTGTTGTGTCACAATCATATACCCAACAATAGTATGATGCTTTTCGAATATTGTTATCTCAACCATACTTTTTTTCTACGTGTGCAAACGCTGTTCCGGAGTGAGTCTATTCATTATGGTATGGTAAACCAATTTGAGAATAAATCAAGTGACAGCTGTCAAAAAGACCAACTCCGAAAAAAGAGTGGACTGATTGAAATCCACACATCTAAAAAACACCCTATATGTTCGCAACTGTCGCCTGTCTGTGTCAACGGAACTACAGGTCGCAATATTGACTGGAAATGTTGTTATTGAAAGTGGGCCAGATCGATGAAGAGGTAAAAAGGGACTCGGTCAAACTCTGAACATAAAAACACAATATCTTATAAACTAATAGAGATATGTCGATGCTTTTTGAAACATATGATGTTGGCATGGATGGAAATACATCCAGGAGAAAGTAGGCGGTGCCCCACCCCCATTAAAAATACCATTTTTGGCCAAAGTAAAGGACCGATCGTAATAAAGTTTATAATTAACAGATTATAACCAATGGCTAGGTAATTTTTATAGACTTTGTTGTGGGAAAAATAGACAAAGGGCGTGGCACCTTCCACACAACCCTAAACTTAAAAAGACAATGTCTCATTAAGAGATATGAGAATAGTAGTTGGTAATAGATGGAAATGAACACACGCTGATAGAGAAAAGCCCCCTAGACAAAATTGTCCAAATGGGACCGCAATCCATGATAGAGTATACTGGGTGAATTATTTACGACTGGACAAATTTCACTAGCGTAATCCTTGGCTCATTTCAAGAAAATATTTACATCTACGACCATGCCTGAAAACGCAAAGGGCTGAGATGGCGGCGGTTTGAAAATTTTCGGATTGGTATTCAGAGGGAACTAGGGTAAAATTGCTAAGTTCTAAACCAATGGTAGGTTTTTTTTCAAACCGCTGCCATTTCGCCCCTTTGCATTTTCGGGCATAGTCGTAGATGGACATATTTTCATGAAATGAGCCAACGTCGTTTCATGACCTTGGCTAATATTTTGCAAAAATATGTGTTGATGGACTGGTGTTGAAAATGGGTCAGATTGGTCAAGAGTTAACAATTTTTTTTAGACAAGGAGTATGTCGACCTATAAAAAAATCACTATTTGCAGTATTTTTAAGGGTCTTGTTGCTTATATATATGACACCACTCTCAACTCCGATCGTTACGAAATTTTCCCATTGAGTTACGGTCGGCCAGGTGCTATTTGTAAGGGGGCATGACAAACCCTACACAACCCTGAACTTAAGAAGACCGATTCTCAAGAACAATAAGAGATATAATGATGATATTTGCAACATATGATATTGCTTTCGATAAAAACACGTCCTGTTGGTAAAGTGGGCGAGACATGCCCCTTTGAAACATCGAATTTATGGCCAAATTAATGGATCAAGCGTTATGAAATGTTTAGAGAATGAAAACAAATACTAGGAAATTATTATAGGCTATGTTGTGTTAAAATTTTTCAAAAGGGCGTGGCATCGCCCGCACAACCCTGAACATAAAAAGGCCATATCTTATGAACTAACTGAACTAACAGAGATATAACGATGAGGAATATTTGACGCTGGCGTGAATTGAAACGCATTCTGCAGTGTTACTACCCCTTCAACCATCGCATTTTTGGCCAAAGTAATCGTTAGAAAATTTTAACGGAATAAAATCAATGATTAGAAAATTATTTCAGACTTTGTTGTGTTTAGATTGTTGACTTATAGAAAGACCATATCTCATAAACTAAAAGAGATATGACGATTATACTTTATTTGGATCGAAACACATTCTGCCACGACTTCTTTCACAAAAAAAATATAAGCATTTTAACCATATTAAATCAATAAGTATTGTACAAAAGGGCGTTGCACTGCCCATACAAGCACGAAACTTTAAGGGCCATGCCTCGTAAAATTATATGGAAATGACAACAGTAGTTCGCATAGATAATGTTGGTATGGAAAAAACACCCTCTGGTAGAATATAGGCCCCTTAACACAATTTTCATATTGAACACAATCCATGGAACGAATTTTTCCACGTGTATGAAATACAAACTTGAAATTTGTTGCAATTCGACATGACTAAGCAATCCTCTAAGTTTTTCTGGTGGTTACCTAATTGAGGCATATTCTCCCTTTTGGGAGGAATATTTCTCTTAAGGACCATGTAAAACCTCTGCTACATTATGGGTCATAGCAGCAGATTAATTCGGTCTATGTGACCATCTAGACATAGAGGACAAGTATGTCTATCTGAGGTGTAGTTTTACTCTGGCAGGGGGATTGCATGGTTTTACCGGTGAAAACTCCGATAAAACTATTAACGCCTATACCACACAAACTAAAAGTAGGCTTGACGGAAAGCAAAACTCTTGTACCACAAGCGAAGCAGTCACACTAAGAGTATCGCTGGGGCCTAGATCCTACAGCGTATGTAGAGGTCGATGTGGAGTTGCAAAGCAACGCAAGCTCAATCAGCAGATCTGTGCGATAGGTCTAGAGAAGCTACGCTATATATTAGATGCTACAGCCTGGGTGTTAGTCGATGAGAAATTCCATTTCAACCGAATGCTAAGACCCAGGCCTCCGACAAGCCTGTCATTAACGTACATTTAACTTGTCTTAATTTAGGACCTAGTTCTATTTAAAAGGGCTTTTGACTGCAGCATATTAATGGATCTCAGTCGTATGGCGTATCATCGCCAGATCTATACCTTACGAACCCAGGTTTCAACTCGGATTTGTGTACAGTTTGAAGATCGGCATTTTTCTGAGACTTTTTAAGCATAATGAATTTCACCAGAATTGCCACTTCAATTAAAGTAGTTAAGGACTAAAAGGCGGTTTTCTTTAAACAAAACTCTTTTCGATATTGTCGTTCTACAACTCCACGCTCGCAGTTTCCTTTCAAGATTTACTTACCTCCGGTTCAGGCATCTTCAACGATTGCGCCGGCACCTCATCACTCAACGTTATGGGCAACTTATTCGGCAGCACCATGACATTACCGATCTGCTCCACAATAATGCGACGCAGCAAATCGCTCAAACCGGGCATATCCATGAAATCAATAACACCCACCAAATTGAAATCGATATTGGGATTATTCAAGAAGAATATCTGCAAGCCGCCTATTAAAGGCATGCTGCGAATCAAGGGCTTCATGACCACGCGCACCCAGCCGTGTATTTGGAAGTCCTTGATGCCACCCTTCATGCTGCCCAAATAGAAGTTGATGTCACAGTCGCTGGCGTAGAAGAGATCCAGATCCATGATGAGCTCATTGCGGCCGATATTTTGATTGTAGACCTTGACGCCACCGATGCGTGGCGGAATGGTGCCCAAAATGATGCGATCGAAACGGAAGCCGTTCATTTTGTAATTGGCCAGAGATTCGGCCACGGCTGGTTCAATGGTCTCCTTGACTAGAGTGCGGGCATAGTGATTGGCATTGGGCCACAGTTGTTTGAGGATCTGTAACGAAAGAAATTGAAAAGGATTTATTTCAAATTTATGTTTATTAAAATCACGCTTACCTTGTTGACCCATTCACAGCGTTCCACATCGGGAAAATAGACCTGGGAAATAAAAGAAAAGAAATTGATCGCTTTAGAGGATAAATACTAAATGTAGAGTCTCTCTGGCATCACTACTTACCCAAGCGGGCAGTTCATCAATGCGCGCCAATATGACCTCCTTTTCTGAGGCCATGGCCGAAGCCTTGGCGATATTTCGCTTATGCTCCGTGGTCTTGCGAAAACGATCTCTGGTCACCGACAGAATAACCGGTGCTATCAGCCATGCCACCGACCAGCCCATATGGCCGACCAGATATATGGAACCCACTATGGCCACCTTCTTCACCACCGTATAGATGAGCGAGAAAATACTCTCCTCGTCGGTGGAAGGCTTGACAACGACTTCTGTCTCTGCCGGCACTTCTTTGCTAGCCCCCGCCATGCTGGCCTCAATTTTACGCTGTTCCTCCAGTTCGAACTCTTCGTCGTAGACAGGATCGGGTGGAGTTTCCTGCAGTTCAGCCAGGGGAGCTGGATCAATCAGAGTTTCAGCTTCGTTTGTTTCTTCGAACTCACTGGAATATCAAAATGAATAATTTCAAAAATAAATATTCCATATTTTTAATTCTTATCAAGCTAAAGTTTTTAAAATACACACAATTAAGGCCGTAAATTGCCTAACAATACTTGAACAGTAAAAGGGTTTTTTTTTATCGGAAACCGCGCTAAATATTCTAAGCACCAAAGCACGCGGCTCATGATTCATATTCACACCAAGCCGCTAATAAATTTGTTTTCTTTTTGTTGTTGTTGTGTTATGTGAGAAGCATTTGTAAGCGTTAAGCGTTTGTGTTGTGATTTTATTTATTTGAACATTGCGTAAAATAGCTTAAAATCGAGGCATTTGATTTTCTATGTACAGTGATGGGCAATGAAATAGCATTTAACAATTCAAAGACGATATGAAACGATGTGATGCTTTGAAGATGAATTATTTGGATTTTGGGTTTTAAAAACTGCCAGAATATTTTAGGCATTGTAAGGGTAAGCAGAGTGCCATCCTGACGCCGATTTGTACTAATTTGTATGGACACAGTTTTAAGAATTTCTATCAGCTTTCAGCTCGGCTTGGCTGGGCTTTGAGCGCGCACTCTGCCATCATCCTTAAGGCTCTTACACAGAGACGAGTGTTTTCTCCAACTCTGCATAATTTTTTTTTATACTCTCCACCATAGAAATGTTCATTAGGACAGGTTAATACTTATACAGTGGGATTTTTTAAAATTTGAACCTACAGTTCAAAAGACGGGACATCTGAATTCGTTTTAGAGGTATGATTCCTCGGGCAAAGTTTCTTATTTTGATCAGTAGGATACGATTTTAGGCGATTTTAAAATCGACCCGCCCTACTGTTCATCCATCTGTCTGCCTCACACAATTCGACCGAACTAAAGGAGCTAGATAGAGCCTTCTTACTAACCTGATATATGTCTTATGGTTGTAGAACGGTTGGTATTTACGTAAAATGTGCCAAATCGGGAAAATTGTTTCCCTTTAAGGGACTAAAAAAACTCCTGGCCAAATTTGTTTTGAAATTTCCACTATTTGACTTAAGTAATTATATTTGAAATTTGCTGTACTTGGAAGACATAGGGGTTCCGAAATAGTGACATTTTTTCACAAATACAGGGTGTCCGCTGGGAAGGTATACTACTTTGTTTTGCCGCCATTTCGGTTAACATTAGTCGTGACGTAGAGACGTGGCAAATTTATTATGGATAAATATTCGATAAACCAACGTCTTTTAATCGTTTAAACATTTTATCAAAATCATTCATCGAATGCTGTGACGATGAAAAAGCTACGTGCAATTTTTGGGAGAAATAAAATGCCAACAAAACGCACTATTTATTGTGTAGTGAATGATTTCGAAGAAAGAGGATCTGTAGCTGATAGGCCCAAGCATGGACCACAACGTACTGCAAGATCGGCTGAAAACATTACTGCTGCTCAAGAAAGTGTTCTAAACAATTCATCAACCTCAATTCGACGCCGTGCTGAATGTAATGAAAAATGTGCTCAAAAGAGCTCGCATTTGTGAGCCTAACAGAGGCGGACATTTATCTGATATTGTATTCCATACATAATTGCCGACATTAAATAAAACATTTATCAATTAGGATCCATTCTCTTTCATTTAATCAAAAACTATAAACAAAGTAGTATATCTTTTCGACGGACACCCTGTAGTATACCTTCCCGGCGGACACCCTGTATGTGTATGCCTACAAGCAGAGGAAAGATATAGTCACGGCAACAATAATACGAGGGCAGATCAATAATCTGTTTCAACTCGTTGTTATATGATATGCAGCACGGCTCCCATCAAGCACCATCTGTTAATAAACTACTGTCACATTTTGAGAGAGTTCCGTCATTTAGTTTGTGTTTAACAGCTGCTCAAAACATACAACCTCTTGTTAAAAATGGAAAAAAGTAGATTTTGAGTGCTCATTAAACATTATTTTTTGCGAAAAAAACCGTCAATAATACCAAGGTAAAGCCTAATAAATATAAATATTATGCGGCCTCTGCACTATCGATTTCAATGATAAAAAAATGGTTTTCTGACTTTTCTTGTGGACAAGTAAAAACCCGAAAATATCGAGAAAAAATCCACGATATGGTGTTGGCCGATCGAAGGGCAAAAGTGCGTGAGATTGTTGATGCAATACGCATTTTATATGGCAGTGTGGTTTCGATTTTACATGATCAGTTGGATTTAAGCTGTCTGTAAGATGCGAACTGCGATTACCATTTCAGATCATGCGCAGAAGCACACGTGTACTGTCTCAATGGCAAACTTGTATGAATTCGGTTAAGAATTGGTACCTCGTCCCGCCATATTCTCCGGATATAGCCCCCAGTGACTATTTTCTATTTCCAAACCTAAAGAAATAGCTCGATGGAAAAAGTTTTAGCTACAACGATGAAATTATTGATCAAACAGGTGCCTATTTTATGCATCTCGAAAAATCCTATATTTTGGAAGGGATACACAAATTGGAGAAACGTTGAACTAAGTGTATTGAGCTAAAAGGAGGTGACGTTAGAAAATTTTTTTTTTGCAAAAAAGCTGTGTTTTATTCGAAAAGTCACATAGTTATTGATCTGCCCTCGTATGTTCTCTGTAATTAAAGTGTGTTCGTCTAAACTGTAGTATTGTTTTTTGAATTTTATTCCGACAATAGTATGACTGCGGCAATATTATTTAATCGTCGACATAAGTGTGTGTATGAACGAAAGTAAATGTTCTCGTCGAACAGGTAGGAAATGTTTAAGTTGTTTGTGAGTCGCATGTGTCCTCATTTTTCGGCAATAATACTTCGCAGTTGCAAAATTATGATATGCTTCGTATATACACGGAGGAAAAAAACGGCCTCTGTAACATATTGTCCCAAACATATTTTGCAGGCAACATATATATATATATATTTGGAGCAGCTCCCAAACATATTATGTTTGGGCTAGCAGCAATTTTCCCAAACATACATATGATTATATGCAAACATATATATGATTGTGTGTAAACATTTATATGATTGTATGCAAACATATATATGATTGTGTGCAAACATATATATGATTGTGTGCAAACATATATATGATTGTGTGCAAACATATATATGATTGTGTGCAAACATATATATGATTGTGTACAAACATATATATGATTGTGTACAAACATATATATGATTGTGTGCAAACATATATATGATTGTGTGCAAACAAAATTCTGCTATTGTTTTTCATTCAATTATGAAATTATAACGGTTCACAGCAACAAGTAGCCTCATGTACATCGCCACTCTCTACGTCAAATAAAAAAATACAATAACAACAAACATTTTCAACTTCTGCAAGAAGAAACATCAACCCAAATGAATTCCAACCATGAGAATATATCGCATACATTCTACTAAAGTCACACAACTCGAAATTATTAATTTTCGCAGCAACTTCTGCAAGAAGAAACATCAACCCAAATGAATTCCAACCATGAGAATATATCGCATACATTCTACTAAAGTCACACAACTCGAAATTATTAATTTTCGAGATTACTTGTTAAAGCGGTTCAACATACACATATCTATCAGCTCAAAAGAGATCAATTTATAGTCATATTCTGTTACCAATTTCTTCTAAATAAATCCCACTTTTTTCTGAAAAGTAGTTTACGAGATGCAGAATAGTTTTTTGAGTTTTCTGAAAATTGCAAAATTTTGAGTTGTGCCCATTTAATAGAATTTTTGCGATATGCAGAGCAAGTCAAAGCTTCAATAGTATATTGCACTCTTTACTACTGTACCTGGAGTCATTCCAGATGATAAAAAATGTTAGTGCGTGAGTGTGTTTGTTCAAAGAACATGATAAGCGCACATAGAATGTACATATGTATGTTGACAAAATAATATGTGTGGGGCAATAAACGGCGTCAGTATTACAGAACGTTTTGTTAATAAAATGATTTGATATATTTAATTTATATTTAATTAATAATCTTCTTCTTTTATTTTAAATTTGTTGTACGTTGTAAAACAACAACAAATTTCTTTCACTGTTCACCAAATACATATTCAATAAAAAAACGACCTTAAGCTAAGCCAGACGAGTAAACAGCATCAAATAATAATACCCTTTGGTGTCGGTCCCATTCCTCCTCCTCATACACACGGTTACCATATATTACCCTTCTTTGCACAAAACGATGAGTCATACAATAACGCTCTCTGAGAGTAATACTCTCTAAAACTCTAAAAAAAATATGTTCTAACATATTTTTTTGACAAAAATATGTTAGGACACAATCATATCTTTTTTTGATATGTTAGAATTGTGCCCCTAACATATTATGATTGTGGGCAAACATAATATGTTAACACACAAACATATATATGATTGTGCCCGTCCCCAAACATATATATGATTGCATGCAAACATATTTTTAACATATTTTTTTCTCCGTGTATAGATCCTCGAGGGAGCAGAGACCTTGTCGACAGCACACATAACGGTATTGATAAGCCGCCCACACCAACGGCGAAACGTGCGTCTATCAGACGGTGGTGTTTGCTTTAACTTCTCCGACTTACTTTTTTTTTCACTCTATGACAATCAACAATAAACCTGTTCTTATGAACTTGTGAAGTAATTTACTCTTTCAAAAATAACAATCTCTATTGCTGAATAACAAAATAACCCAATCTTAATAAATAATTTTGGGATCATAGTATGGTGTGTGGTATCATACCATGGTTGTTGGGATCATACCGTGGGGCCTTGAGCATCATACTTTGGTTGTTAGGATCGTACTATGGTTGCATGTGAAACACACTATGATTGTGAGGATCATAATATGGTTGTGGGGAATATAGTATGGTTAAGTGTAAACAACACTATTGTTATGAGGATCATAAAATGGTTGTGTGTAAATCATACTATTGTTGTGAGGCTCAAAATATTGTTGTGCCGCAACAATGTATCCAACAATAGTATGATGTTCTTCGAATATTGTCACCCTTGTCTATTTATAAATATATAGTTTATTGTAGAGCTAGAAAGTTCTCTAAATTTATCTAAAGATAACTCGGAAAATTTATATTCTTTATACCTTCCACTTAACCCCCAAAAAAATGTTGCACTGTGTTACTCCTGTAAATTTGAGCCATGACACATGTTTGCTATAGACCTCTTTTTAAAAGTATCTGTCTATTTGAAAAGAGCCGTTAATAAAGGGTGAGTTTTTAGACGTGTGGTTTTCAATCTGGCCACACTTTTTTCGGAGTTAATCTTTTTGAATGCTGTCATTTGAGTTATGCCAAATGTGGTTTGCCATTTCCAAATGAATAGACTTCCTGGAATAACTTTTGCAATCGTGGTGAGTGGGCCCAAAACGAGATGGCCAGCGATCCTGATTTTTAAAAGAAAATTTTGTTCAGCGATGAAGCTCACTTTTGGTTAAATGGGTACGTTAATAACCAAAATTGTTGCATTTGGAGTAATGAAATCAACGCCGTTACATCCTCAAAAAGTCACTGTTTGGTGTGCAATATGGGCAGAGGAAAGCATTGATCCATATTTCTTCAAAAATAAAGTCGGTCATAATGTTACAGTCATTGGGGAACAGTATCGAGCCATGATTAATGACTTTTTCGTGCCTGAATTTAAGGATGCTGATGTGGACGACCTTTGGTTCCAACAAGACGGCTCTTCATGCCACATACCCAACGAAACAATCAATTTATTGAAGGAACCTTTTGGTGAGCGGTTTAACTCGCATCGTGGGCCTGTGGCGTGGCCTCCAAGATCGTGCGATTTAACACCGCTGGACTAATTTTTTGTGGGGCTATGTTAAGTCGCTTGTCTACGCAGATAAGTCCGACACGAATAACGCCTTGGAAGAGAATATTTGAAGCATATTGCTGACATACGGCTCCAAATGTCTTTTGGCTTGATTTTATTCGAGCCTGCCGCGGCGGTTACTTGCCCATTTTTAAAACATAATGGCAAACCCTTATCTTTATAATAAAGCTAAATTCTTGACCATAACATTTAATTATATGCCTTTTATTTCTTCTTGAAATCACATGTCTGAAAAAAACGCCCGTTACATTTTTACTCCCAGTATATAGCTACGCTTGTGGCTGGCAGGAAAACAAAATTTCAATTGGTTTCCGAGATATCGTCGCGAGAAAATGTGCATGTTTTTCGGAGAAATCAAGTCTTAGCCAAAATATACAAGAGGCCATGCAATCCGAACAGCAGCTTTACCAGCAAAACCCAAATGAGGTTTTTTTAGTTTCGAGAAGTACTTTAAAAAATATCAGCTTGCCTTTGATGACCTGAAAAATGTTGCACTCTATTATGGACACCTATAAACACGTCAGATAAAAGTAAGCCATAATTCATATTTTGTATAGATCGCTTTCAAAAGTTTTTGCGTATTTGAGATGAGACGTTACCTTTTCTTAGCATAAATTTTTATTTCGTTAAAGTACGAATACTTTTGTGAGTCACTGTATATACAGTAGGATGGGTCGAAAAACAATTTTTTTTTTATTTCGGAACGCTTTAGTGCGGAAAAGTTGCCTATTGTAAGACTTAGGAAAACGGCATAAAAAAAATTAAAATCGGTTAACATCTTCCGGTCGCGCATCGTACTTAAAGTTAATGAAAAATTGCAAAAATCACGCATTTTTTGTAATTTTTTAAGATAGTTAAAACTTTGAAAATAAACACGCTTTAGTTTTTTATGCTTGTTTTATGGTTTAAATAACCTAAATAAATTAAACTCTGATCAATAATCTAATTATTTTTCGTTCGCGCAACGTCTTAGAAAAACCGAAATTTACCAATATTTTTCAATTTTCACTGTGCAACTCTCCGCTCGTTTTAGAACAAAACGACCCAGAACTCACCACGTGGAGGTGGTTGCACGTCGAGTTCCACCCACACCCTACCCAACCAACCATCCAATTGTTGGGTGTGGTATTTACATTATATTTACAACTATTTACAAAGATTTTCCATAGAGTTGGATACTTTGGCTTACTGTGTTTTTTGCTTTTTCTTTTGTATATCTACTACGCATTTAAAGTCTGATTTTTTGGAGAAATGAGGCATATCCGATCTAGACTTCAGTGTTGCTCGGATAAAGCCATCTCTAGCTTCATGTCCACATACTTTATTCGAAGCCTCCGTCACAAGTTTGACGCACCTCTCCACAGCCTGGGTATGACAGGGAAACTTTTGTATTTCTCTAATGGGCGTATTGTCAGAATTCATGAGTGATTTAATATCATCTTCGCTTAAGTTTCTCAGTATTGGGGGAGGATATACCACACAAGAATTCCAATTAATAATTTCAGTGTAATCGGAAGCTTCAAAGTTTATCATTGGTGGTACAAAACTTCTAACAGTCTTGTTCTTTGGGACGGTTTGTCTTGCCTTCAAGATCCTTCTGTAACCGAGCTCCCGAATATGTCCTCTTTCATCGACCAGCATTGCCAACAGAACATTCTCTGGGTGCGCAAAGAACGCATTACGCTGTATTACTGGATCGATGACTTGAAGTAAATCGGCGGATAAATACCGTGATGTTTGGATTGCTTGAAAGACATGTTTTGGTCCGTCAGTAAGATACATTCTCTTTTTTATGGCAAACCACAAAGGCATGTATGATTTTAAGATGAAGCTAACTATTTCTTTTAAGTTTTTGGATGGATCTGATGAACTTATATACAACCTAAGGACTCGGTTGGCAGCAGTTAGCCATCTGGAATGGGACAAAGGGTCAGGGTCCCGATTAGCTAAGTCTTCTGGACAATATCCCAAGGTGATTGCATTTGAAATATCTAACAAATACTGTTCGTGTTTGCTCAACAAATTTCTGTCTATATCAGGAATCGAACAATCTATGCGTTCATAATCGACCACAGGGAGTTTTTCACAGCATGTGAGCTGTTGCCCGATTGACCCACTAAAAGATTGAGGCCCTGCAGTTTGACCGTCAATATGTTGGAAAATGTGGCGAAAGGGAAGCTCATTAAAATGCAGGAGGCATACGCTCCACTGTAGCGGGCGTCCTACATGATTTTCTAGTCGGCGGATGATACCGTTCTTCCATCCAGTGTTGGTTATAGTTCCATCACACCCTACTACTTCTAGTTTTTCGAGTGATATTGATAGTTCAGACAAACGAGAAATAATACTTTTATTTATATCATTTGATGAACTCGAGGAAGGAGATACATGTCCAATATAAATTGATCCAGGTTCCTGGAGAAGAGAATAGTGTTCTTCTTTGACATTCCTGCGAAATTGCTTGGCATTCAATTTTTTTACGAACAAAGTATAATCTTTTCGTCCGTCAATGAAAGGACCCCAACTTTTCTCAGGAGGTGTGAATTGCCTTTTCATATCCATCCGTACAAGATTCTTCTCTCTTCTTATTTTACACTTATCAACCACATATGAAGTATCTGTGTCAGTTATCAGCCCAACGTCCTGCAGAACACTTGACGATATGGCAGCTGTTGCCCGATCAGAAACTCCGAATCGATCACTGATTAGCGCTGTTGCGCTAGGTTGAATTCTCATCTGACATTGGGGCTTTTCAGTCGATGTACTTGGTTTGTATTCATCTTCCTCAAACACCGACTCTTCAGTAGAACTGCGTTTCTGTTCATCAATTTCCGAGCACTCTCCTATTTTAGGAACTTCTTTGCTACTCAGTGCTCTCTGAACGCCGCGAGCATTCCGTTCGCCCTTTACATTTAACTTTTTTGTAACTGTCTTGTCAATAGATCCGATTTTCCCCAAACTGTAATTCCTTTGAAGAAACATGAACCTCAACTCGAGGACAGGAATTTTCTTTGTTTTTTCACATAAGCATTTAATAAGAATAGCACACATGCATCTGGTGTTTTTCGGCAAGTGCAGTTCACTGCCATCATGCATTTACAAACAGCGACGTCTAAAACGAGCGGAGAGTTGCACAGTGAAAATTGAAAAATATTGGTAAATTTCGGTTTTTCTAAGACGTTGCGCGAACGAAAAATAATTAGATTATTGATCAGAGTTTAATTTATTTAGGTTATTTAAACCATAAAACAAGCATAAAAAACTAAAGCGTGTTTATTTTCAAAGTTTTAACTATCTTAAAAAAATTACAAAAAATGCGTGATTTTTGCAATTTTTCATTAACTTTAAGTACGATGCGCGACCGGAAGATGTTAACCGATTTTAATTTTTTTTATGCCGTTTTCCTAAGTCTTACAATAGGCAACTTTTCCGCACTAAAGCGTTCCGAAATAAAAAAAATTTTGTTTTTCGACCCATCCTAATATACAGTACTTATACATGCAGTTCAAACTTGATTTAAACAAGATTGCTTAAACCCACAATAAGTAATTTCATTGCTGCTATCAATAAATCTTTTACAAAGTTATAGGAAGAGATCTGTGATTTCAAAATGTGCTTTACGTTCAATTAATTTGTTTGCATTGAATTTCGGACAAAAAAGATTTTCTGGTTTATTTTTAAAAATGCATTGGAGCAATCGCGCCTTCATAAATTATGAAGTGAACAAACTCTTGGCGGTGGGTCGCGTTCATCTATTTTCGTCTGTAGGTACATACATTCTTGTTGTTGTTTAATATTTGATTTTGTTGTTGGATAATTTGAAAATCGAGCACGTTTCAGCGCAAATACCCCAAATGCTTAACGATCGATCACTGAACGTAGTCGTCATGCACCTCGCGACATTTTTGGCCCACACGCCTAACGGGGGGATGTAGCTCAGATGGTAGAGCGCTCGCTTAGCATGTGAGAGGTACGGGGATCGATGCCCCGCATCTCCAAGTTGAGTTTTTGATTTTTTTTAAATTTTTTTTTTTTAAGGTAAATATTTGCTTCAAAGCAGTTTATTGAACTTAAATGGCACTTATGCACAATACCCACCAAACAAACCAAGACATCCAAGCAAGAAAAGAAGTACCTCAACACGATGGGCCCCTGACGTTGCTGCTATCTTATAAAACTGTGATGTAAGAAAATGCTAATGGAGTTGAAATTGAGAATTGACCGCAGTGCCTAAGTTTTTATGAGGTTTTTTAGACTTCAGAAATTTTCGATTTTTATTGCTCTTACTACGATATTTGTACACTAGTGTTTAGCGCTATTTTATTTTGTTTTGTTTTCTTCTGTTGGCTTTGTTTTACTCAGTAACAAAAATATGGATACATTTTCCGGCGGCTGAATAGTCGCTGAATGATGTCATAGTCCATAAAGAGACCGACAGTACCAGTATGTGCTGCTAAACTATTAATGAATGTTTACTTTATGCAAAACCATTCGAATCAATAAAAAACAAAAAAAAAAACAAAGTACGGATAATACTCGTATAAAAATGCTCTTGTTTTTAACAAATCGAGGAAACATTTTGTGGTATTTAATGGTTCGGATGATGCAATTGAACATTTCGAGCATTTTTGAGCAAAAGAAGTTTTAATGCTTTAAAAATTATTAAATTAAATTATAAATGATTTGTCCAGTATTCTCGGGAGAAAGATTGAAAATGTGTTAGTTATAAGTTGGCTGCTTGTAACTGAAGTTTTCAGAAAGCTTTTAAAAGTTAAAGTAGGTATTCACTTTAACCTAAAATATTGCGTGGATGAAGAAACAAGTCAAAAATGCTATATGTGACAGCGCATAGAGAAAGGGGCCTAAGGGTAAAAAAATCAATTTCCACTTTTTTTTTTGATGTGGACAACATCTGAGCATCGAATGAGACCGATCCCATGCCCCAAAAGTGTTCCCTCCCAGAGATATGCGCGTTTTATGAAAGTGATGGTACACCAAAGATACCCGTATTTAAATCTTTAAAATGGCTCTCCTGAACAAAACTGGTTTTTATTGCCGTTTTGGTGCTTTTAATTTTTCAGACTGTGCATATTTTCTGAATTTGTGACGCGCAAAATAGAAAGGGACCTAAGGGTAAAAACCAGTTTTGTTCAGGAGAGCCATTTTAAAGATTAGGTCCCGTTCTATTTGCGCTTAGAATTTGCGCTTAGAATCGTCGACTTCACTTTCATAAAACGCGCATATCTCTGGGAGGTAACACTCTTGGGGCATGGGATCGGTCTCATTCGATGCTCAGATGTTGTCCACATCAAAAAACGAAAAAAAATGAAAAGTTGATGAAAAGTTTTGTTCAGGAGAGCCATTTTAAAGATTAGGTCCCATTCTATTTGCGCTTAGAATCGTCGACTTTACTTTCATAAAACGCGCATATCTCTGGGAGAGAACACTTTTAGGGCATGGGATCGGTCTCATTCGATGCTCAGATGTTGTCCACATCAAAAAACGAAAAAAAATGATTTTTTTACCCTTAGGTCCCTTTCTCTATGCGCTGTCACATATGCTTTTATTAAAAGCGGAAAAATTGCAGTGCTTTTCGTTTCATTTGCCAGTGTAGTGTTGTAAAAGTAGCTTATCGGTTATCCGACTAAGCAAATTTTTGTTGCAAAAATTGAAAAAGCCGTATTTGACTTTTGCGTTCGAATTTTTGCTACCGGCTGAACAAATATTTTTACCCTGCACCAAACTATGGAACAGGGTATTATAAGTTCGTTTCATAGCAAATATTTGTGCTGGATCCACCTTTAAGTGTACTGATCCACTCAGAATCACAAGCCAATTCGTCCATCTGTTGTTGTTGTTGAAGCGGCAACTGTTTGCCGGGGTGACAGCCCGTGGCCGAAGGATTGCTCTTCGCGTCAATCCGGTCCATAGAACCGACTGTCGTCCATCTGACCGTCCGTCTGCTGTCTATTTAAAGCTTGTTATCTAATAACAGGTCTTAGAATCTCTAGCTGATTCGAATTGACGAACTTTCTGTCCGTCGGCTGTAGGTCTAAAGCTTGTAATCAAACTACAGGTCGCAATTGTAGTTCATGAAATGTGGCAGAAGTAGGGTTTTTTGAACCAAGACGGACGTTTTGGCATTAAAAGATATTTGGTTCTAACCCTGATAAAATTTGACACAAGTTATTTTTTGGACCAAGGATTGGAAGGAAATCGGTTCAGATTTAGATATAGCAGACATAAAATCGGTTCAACTAGAATGTACGTTGAACCGATTTTATGTCTTTAGCTCAAGAAGGCTTATACGATTTCAACTCAATAATTCCTTGACTTGTCCAACTTCCCTCGTAGTGATATGAAATGCAACACTGCTCCCATCAAGTACCATCTGTTAATAGAATACTGTTAAATTTTGAGAGTGTTCCGTCATTTAGTTTGTGTTTACAGCTGTTGAAAACTTACGTACAACTTCGTGGATTTTGTTAAAAGTGGAAAAAAGTGAACTTCGAGACATTTTTTTTGTGAAAATAATATAATGACAAGGAATAAATACTATGGTCACTCTGCACCATCAATTTCAATGGCAAAAAAGTGGTTAACTAACTTGCGTTGTGGTCGCACAAGTACAAATGACGCTGAACATTCTGGACGGCCAATTAAGGTCAATACACCCGAAAATGTCGAAAAAATCCACGATATGGTGTTGGCCGATCGAAGAGTAAAAGTGCATGAGATTGTTGATGCCATACGCATTTCATATGGCAGTGTGGTTTCAATTTTTCATTATCAGTTGGGTTTAAGAAAGCTGTCTGCAAGATAGCTGCCGCAATTGTCCATAAACGTAATCGTAAACGTAATTGTTTGGGGTTGTTAAGCGGCAATTTGCAATGAGGTTTTGCGGCGTTTTGTAACTGTGGATGAAACATGGATCATTTACAACACTCCTGGGACCCAGCAGCAGTCTATACAATGGGTTTCTCCGGGTGAACCGGCTTCGGTGACTTTGTCGGCCATTAAAGTGATGGCAACAGTTTTTTGGGAAGCACGAGGAATAATCCACAACGATTACCTTCAAAAGAAAAACATTAAAACAATAAACGGCAAATATTATGCCAACTTATTGAGCCGATTTAACGAGGATTTAAAAAAACGACCCCATAGGCCAAGAAAAAAGTTATTTTTCATCAACATAATGCTCGGGTGCAGTCTTAATAGTAAAATTACATGAATTGGGTTACGAATTGGTTACTCATCCGCCATATTCTACCGATTTAGCCCCCAGTGACTTTTTTTATTTCCAAACCTCAAGAAATAACTCGTTGGAAAGGGATTCAGTTCCAACGATGAAATTATCGATCCAACAAATGCCTATTTTATGGACCTCGAAAAATCCTATTTTTTTAGAGGGGATACATAAATTAGAGAAACGTTGGACTCAGTGTATTGAGCTAAAAAGAGATAATGTTGAAATATAATTTTTTTTGAAAAAAATATTTTTCTATCGAAAAGTCACGGAATTACTGATAAGCCCTCGTATTATAGTGCATTACGGGAAAGCTGTAATCAAGGCTAGACCATATAGGTCGATGTTTTCATAAAGCCCCCACGCAAGGATTTCCTCCTTTTCGAGGTTCTGCCAATGCAAAAGCCTGTTTGACTCTCGATCTTGCTGAAATTTTTTATACTTAGTAGGGACATACGAAATACTGTTACACACGTTTTATGCTGTTAAATAAAAAGTACTGAATGTTTTTGGACCAAATATTTTTTAATATATTTATTGGCGTATATTGTATCCAAAAAGAATCTACTTATTCGAAATGTCCGCCTTTTGCCTTTAAACACGTCTTAAGTCGCACTGGCCAATCGTCAATAGCTGCACGAACCTTGTCCATTGGAAAATTGGGCACAGCTCGAACCAAAGCAGTCTTAGCGATCCAATGTTGGGGTATCTTTTGTGACAAACCTTGTCCTCTAACACCGTCCACATTTTGTAATCCAATGGGTTCAAATCTGGACTGCCTGAGGGCCATTCTTCAGAGGAAATGAACGCTGGCAAATTGTTTCGAAGCAAGGCCTGGATGACCGCGCATACACTCTATCATTTTGCTTGTTAAATTTTTCCTGAACGGTAAAAATTTTTTCATCGGTGAACAAAATTGTTCTGTGCAAGTTATCAGCGTGCTTCAGCAAAAGTCGTTTGGATTTTTCAATCCTATTTTTTTTAAAGCTGCAGTCAATAAATGTCCGGTACGTCGTTTGAAAGCCCCAAGTCCTCAGTCTTTTTTAATGATTCGACTCATGGACTTTTGCGTGATATTCATCTGACGGGCCATGATTTTCTGTTTTCGGAGTGGATTTCTGTGAATTCTTGATTTAACGGCTTTGATGACATGCGGTGTTCGAACAGATCGTGGGCGGCCCGACCGTTGGCGGTCTTTTACATCTCCAGTCTCCTCAAACTGTTGTATGCTTCGGAAGATGAACATGCGGCTAATCCCTAGTGGCCGGAGCGTTTTGTAAATATAGCTTTATTTCACTTCACACTTAAAAAGCTCTATTACAGCGATACGGTTCTCATTATATGACCACGCCATGATGAAAGTTGAAACAATTTTAAAATCCCGTTACAGACTAACGCTATTGCGGTTAGTTTTCAAAACCCATATGACATTAACGGGGTATGTTCAGTTCTACTATTGAAATGGGTGTGTTCAATGTTGTAACAGGATTTATGTCCCTACTAAGTATATTCCCCAACTTTCTTAATAGTTTCTGGTTCTACCGCTCTAGAAGTAACGTATTATAACCAAACTCACTGAAACTAGTGGTACAAGTCACATTTTTAATTCGCTTTTGAAGAATTTAAGCATAGTGCTATCATCTACACACAGTGAACAGATTTGTTGCCACAACCCTATTTTTTGCCAAGCGAATAATTTAGGTTGCATGCACCTCGAGTACTCCCTCAATACAACTGAATGTTAGTTGGTGCTCTGAAGAGACAAAAAAAACTGTTGACACACCAAAAGTACTCTAAAACAAGGGAGAGTCATATCGAGGAAAAAGATGATGGAAAATTTGTACTGAAATCATTGGATTAATCGGCGGACTTAAGTCCTGTAATAATCAAATTAACAAAACTGCACTTACATTTATTCAACTTAAACAAGATTTCCATGAAATAGGCTTTATATTTTATAATCTTGTTTAAGTTAAATAAATTTAAGTGCAACAGGGCATATTTCCACTCAGGGTCATGACTGCCAATTTTGGCGATTTATCGTCATTTTGACGATTTTTTAACTAAAATTTGACCAAATGAAGATTGACGAAAAAAAAAATAAAATAAAAACAAACAAAAAATGTTTTTAAACAACCAGTTTTGGTTATGATAAAATTTTAGTTATCACTACTAATAATTGGTTTCATATACAAATTGTTTGCAAAACTATTACATGCACGCAGAGAAAAGATATGGTTACTGTATGGTCACGGCAACAATAGTATGTTCGCTGCAGTTAAAGTATGGTCGTCGCAACCATAGTATTGTTTTTTGAATTTCATTTTGACAATAGTATGATTGCGGCAGTATTAATATTGTTAAAATGTAACAATAGTATTGTTGCCAAATTTAAAAATGAAAATATGGTTGTAGCAACAATATAAATATGGTTGGTGGGACAAAAGTATTGTTTTCATCGGTTTTATGTTAACAATAACATGATTACGGCAATCATAACGGCAAAACCTTATTTTTTTTTTAATTTGACAAGGTTTTTTTTTAAGAATATTACGCAATAATAGTAAGAATAATTAAATTTTTTCCAAAAACTACGGATTAGTGTAACTAAAATATATTTACTCCTATCATTGCATACTTACTTAATAAAATTCGTTATTGTTGAATTACAAAGTAATCCAGTCTTTACAAAAAATTTTGGGGATCATAGTAAGGTTGTGCGTAAATCATACTATGATTGTGAGGATCATACTATGTTTGTACGTTAAACATACTATGGTTATGAGGATCATAATATGGTTATGGGGATCATTGTATGGTTGAATGTGAATAATAATATGGTTGTGGGGATCATAGTATGAATAATTCTGTTGTTGTGGGGACCATAATATTGTTATGGGGATCATAGAATGGTTGTGTGTGAACCATACTATTGTTGTGTTGATCATAATATTGTTGTACCACAACCATATAACCAACAATAGTATGGTGCTCTTCGAATATTGTTACCCCTACCATACTTTTTTCTGCGTGTGCCTCAACCACTATATAAATACTCGTACCTTTTCCGCGTTATATTCACATGACCGATCAAAAAGTTATGGGAACAATACGATGATCGTGTTTATCATCTTGCGGTATGTCGAACCAAATATCCATTACGATTATAAACATTTGGTAATTGCAAAAGAAACTCTTATTTTCTAAAGGAAGTTTTGTAGTTCCAACCGACTTCTCTCTGTGTATAAACAATGCTCCGTAAAACAAATCGATATATTTTTATGTAGTAAAAGGTGCCTCCCGTTTTAAGCCTTAACAACTTTAGTTTTTTTTTTAAATCAGAACTTCTGTATACCGCAATGGTTTCTAAAAAAAGCACCCTATACATCGTGTGATGTAATCAAAATTAAATGGTAGCGTTTTGCAAAAAAGTAACATTGCACCAGCTTAGAAGTAAGTGAAACGACAAAATAAAACCCGGCAGATGTTGTTCTCATTTGCTTGGTTGTGGCCATGATATGGTGGTGCTGACATTCTATTTTGTTCTTGCGTGTTCTTGCTTTTGCGGCACCCTTATTTGCCATCCTACTTAACTACGCAGTCAGCCAGACTGTCTGACGGTCTGTCTGCCAGACGGTCTGTGAAATGGTGCCAAGTGACTCTTCTGTGGAGCTATTTTTCCAAATAAAACATATGACAAAGTATCCATGTTAACCTTATCTAACCAACCAAACCCCCACCCTTCTAAGTTGACATTTGTACGTCCTCTGAGCCAATTGGATTAACTCCAGTTCTAGGAAGAATTGTCAATCCGATTGATTTTGGTCATATAGTGTTGTTCCATTATAACAAAAGTATTTGAACTGAAAAGGTCTTACATTTTATATTGAAATTCCCAATAATTGTGTGGTATTGAACCATGTTTTAAGTGGACTTAGTTATTTTACCTTGTGTTGCCGGCACTTTCTGTTCTACTCAAATGAGTCAATTACTTTATGAAAGCCATTTATTTTAGGGCAGAGCTGACGCATTTCGTACGTTTTTTTTTCTCAAACAAACACTTTTTATGGATGATGATATAACTTTTATAAACCTAAATTTAGGTATGCACCCAGCTAGTTATTGCCCTGGAGTTATGGTTTCACTTTAGCAGTTTTTTTTCTGGCATATTTTACAAATGTATTTGTATTTATTTATCATTAAGGAAATGGTTTTTGATAACGTTTCAAAAGAGTCTGCAACAAGTTCAACTTTGATGTAGTCGAGTTATTCTCGAAAACAGAAAGAGTCTAAGAAGAAAAAATATCCCGTGGTTTTTGGGTAACTTCTGGTGCTAGCTCACACCTATTTTGTTTGAAGTAATTTTAGATGTTCTAATAATATGCATGAGTAATACCTATGCAATCCAGTTTATATATACCATATATTTCTTTGTTGCAAACATGTGGTATAGAATCGAAATCTTTAACAGCTGCACGCATTGTGAGACTTAAATTTCTTCTATTGAATTATTTTATCAGGTAAATAATTTTGACGCCTTGTACTATATTTTAGGCGATACAAGGGTTATCAGAAGATGTGTGTTTAATCGTAAGAACTTTGACCGTTTCTAGAGGCACTCCCACCATAAGGCCTGGCATCCTCTTTAAACGAATTTTTCGTTTGCCAAAAATAATCACAAAAATCATAAATTGACTCTAATATACCCTGGTCTTCTGGCCCTTGGACGAGCTCTTAAACCCTGATTTAAAACCTATTTAAAACCCTGATTTAAAACCTATTTAAATTTTTGAAAATTTTTTATTATTTTTTGGTGCTCGTATGCCCTTGTTCAATTGGCCGGATTTCTGGCCTACACGGATAAAATAATGTTTGTAATACTTCCGAAACGTTCTTCTTATTATTTTCTTCGTGCATTTTTTATATTACACTAGTTTACAGCCATTTTGGTCCAGAGTTCTAAGTTCTTTTTATACCCTCCACCATACAATGGAGGGTATATTAGTTTTGCCATTCTGTCTGTAACACCTTGAAATAATCATCGGAGACCCAACAAAGTATATATATTCTTGATCTTCGTAAAATTCTAAGACGATCTAGCCATGTTGTCCGGCTGTCCGTCTGTCCGTCTGTTAAAAACAAGATAGAGCCTGAATGAAAGCAGCTAGGGAGCTTGACACAAACATGTGTAGTTAACCTAGCATGGTTGGTATTGAAAATGGGCTATATAGCTCTACGGGAAGTTGGTGTTGAAGACCCTCAACCGACACTACCTCATAAAAATTAGTTTTTTATTTGGAAATATCCGTCTAGTTTCTTGTGTAAACTCACTGAAATTTTGCAAATAATAATCTCTATATAGGCGCAATCATCTATGTAAAAATGGTTTAGATTGGGCCATCATTTCTTGTACCTCCCATACAAACGGCCTTATGGGCCTTGAGAAATAATATGACTATAACTCACCACAAACTTGACCTATCGAAATGAAATTTTACACATCAAGATTTCTATATACAACACACTTCTACGCTGAATTCGGTTGAGATCGGAAAAGTCGTACTGGTACCTCCCACACTAACCGTCTCATGGGACGTGAAAAATAATATGACAATAACTCACCACACACTTGACCTATCGAGACGAAATTTTCGGCATAAGGATTAATATATAGAACAGACTTTTGCGCTTAATTTGGCTAAGATCGGAAAGGCCCTACTGGTACCTCCCACACAAACGGTCTCATGGGCCTTGAAAAGTAATATGACAATAACTCACTACAAACTTGACCTATCGAGATGAAATTTTCTTTTTTATATAGAACACACCTCTGCGCCAAATTCTGTTGAGATCGGAAAAGTCCTACTGGTCCTACTGGTACTCCATAGGATACGCTACAGGGCCATGATAAACGATTCCCTACTGCCGGAATTGAATGAGCAGGGTTCAGAAAATGTGGTTTCAACAAGGCGATGCAACCGTTTGCTGGTCACGAAATTTCTCGCAGCAAGATTGCCCTATTAAACCATCCCAGACTCCTCCATCATTGGGGCTACTAAAAGTTGCGGATAATTGCCAGCAAGTCCAAGACAATCTCAAATCTTAAGGAGAATATTCGACATTAATGCGAACAGTAATCACCGGATATCTTGCTAGAAGTCATGGAAATTGCAGTGAGACGGGCACAAATGGGCTTTTTTCCACTTTACAGAGACAATTGCTAAGGTCGCAATAAAGATTTCCACAATTCAAAAACATTTTTTTTAGTAAAAAGTTATTCAAAAAACAAAATTGAATGATTAATTATGCGCCACGTATTGGACACGAAATTTTGGGGGTTCTGAAAATCCAAGAACCATTCATCAACGACAATTGCACCCCTTGCATCTGCAAGAAGTATTTGCCTTACTTCTCGAGAATGAAGATGGAAGAAAGTGCTGTAACCGTAAATGGAGAGCGTTATTGGTTTATGATAGACCATTTTTAACGTCCTGCTCTTGGAAACAGACCTGAAATGTGGTTTCAGCAGGACGGAGCCACTACCCACACTGCCCGAGACACAATGGCACTTTAAAGTAAAATTTTTGGAGAACGAATAATTCCCACAAATTCGGAAATTATTAGGCCAGCGCGATCGCCAGATTTGTCAGCACCCAAATATTTTCTTTGGGGTTATTTAAAGGAGCGAGTATGTGTGAAGAAGCCCCAGACAATCCTTCAACTCCAGGCCAACATTGTAACAGAAATTCGAACGCTACAGCCACAAATTTTGAAAGATGTTATGAAAAATTCTCTAAAACGAGCCCATCATTGCGAAGCTGAAAACGGGGCCATTTAAGTGAAATTATTTTTCATACTTAATGTAAAAAATTTCCATTTGGTATTTTGTATAATCAGAGAAACAAAAATAAAAAATGGCGATTAAGCACCATCCGCTTGAGCAACGTAGGCTGGTCTTCTGAGAAATTCGAAAAACGAACAAGAGAAGACGAATCATTGTGCACCATGACAATGCGAGCTCTCACACATCGGCTCAAACCAGCGCTTCTTGACCGGCCGATATGTCGAATTGATGGGTCATCCTCCGTACAGCCTTGACTTGGCACCTAATGACTTCTTTTTTTTCCGCACATGAAGAAAAATGCTTGGTCGACGATTTTCGTCGCCAGAAGATGCTTTCGAAGCGATAAAAAACCATGCTTTGAAGGTGTCTCAATCGGAGTGGAAAAAGTGCGTCGGCAATTGGTTTGAGCGCATGCAAAAGTGTATAAATCATGCTGGAGAATAATTAAAAAAACAATAAAACCATTTTTGATGATAAATATTCGCATTTTCATTATTAGGCCAGAAATATATATAGCAGCGCTTGTATTAAAAAAATTGATTTGCCAGCACTGTCACGGAACCTCATTTAGCGGCAATAATTTCATTGAAGAAACGCTTAACTAAGCGGGAACGCAAAAAAAAAAAATCAGAAATAAAACAAGCCTATTTATCTCAAGTGAAGGTCAATCTCGATGGTCTTATATGAAAAGCCGTTGCATATTTTGCGGCTGGGTTACATATTACATTAAAAAAATGCATGGTTTTTGGACCTATTGGTTCTAGTGGTCAAAAAAAAATGGTGCTAGCAAACAATTACTATGAAACCAGAGCTTGTGGTGCTGCAAAGATAATCAAATTTCAAGCTAAAAGTTTGGGGCTCGGGAGCATTAACACCAGAGGCCAAAAAAATGGGCCATTATAATCAAAACAAGCGACTATTTGCAAATTACTGACATACTAGTAAATTTTACTTGGAATTCATATATGAAATCGGAATTCATATTCTTTACTTGACAAGCTAAAAAAATCGCTATTTTTTGGCAACCAGAATATCATTGGTTCGAATTCCAGTGGAAGCAAATAAAAAAATAAAACACGGAAAAACCTCGTAAAGTTCGGTCAGGGCGAACCTTATTCAGGGTGATTCATTCACGACTGGACGAATTTCAACAGCGTATTATTATAAGTTTGGCCTCATCGAACTTAGTATCGTAAAGTAAACTTAGTATCGGAAGTTCCAAAAACATCCTATATTTTGGCCAACAACGAGCACGATAGAAATTAATTCATCACTGTTTGTTGTGTACGATTCGGTCTGACCTAGCCTTTCCGAATTTCTCATTTGTTTAGCAGTTAATTGAGCATATGTTCCAATTAAAAGCAATTTACCCTCACCCACATTTACTTTGCTTACTTTTTAACCATTTCACTTAATCTCCATATAGGGAATACAAGTACCAACACTTGGTTTCACAATACAATTTCATAAAAATAAAAACACAACCGAAACCCAAATCTGTTGGTAAAGAAACAAGAACACGATTCAGACCACATCACATAAATTTCATGCGAACGCAACGTGTAAGGTGAGATGGAGCGATGAGACACACAAAAGCGGAAACCTGTTGCATGCCCCACACACATCGTCGAATCTCGGTGGCGAGCAGACAAACAAATCAGACCAGAGGCCCAGGTACGAGTAGGTATTCACATTCATATGTACTCTGATTATGTATGATAAACGTTTATATTGGGTTAAAAAAGAAATGTATGTAAACAATTGTACGGCATTACATAGAGGGTCTTTCCTGGTAAAGTTAATTTTATTTTGTGCTGCCGGCTTTTAGGAGCTTTTGACATTTCGCCAGATATCGAATCAATTTTATAAAATTTATGAACAATTATACAACATTTAATAGAAACTATGGCGGAATGTTAAAAACAATTTATAAAAATATTTCGTATGTTCGTGAAAATCAAGAATTTTTTTTATATATTTTGCGAAATTTGTCTTATTACACCATCACCCTACTGGGTAACCTGTACTGGCAAAGAGTGAAACGCACCAATGAAATCAATTTAAACATATTTTTCGAACAAAAACATACGTTTTATGACTTTTAAAGTAATTTAACCCATGCCTGCCTGTGCAGCTGGTTCTCACGATAAAATGATGAAGGAGCTAGCAATTGTTTTAAATTTTACTCTTCGTAATATTTTTCGAAATTGCCAATGGGTTTGAAAAAACAACATATAGCCACACCCGTTCAGGTACCTCCGACAAAAATGTACCATTACCCCTACCATTAGTATTCTTAAAATATCTTAAATCTTATTCGTACGGTCTCATCCAAAATCAATAATTAAGGTGGATTCCTAGCCACGCCTGTTGTGGTACCTCCCACACAAATGACTTTTGTTCAATGTAGATTAGAACCCCCATAAGTTGTCATTTAGTTCGTGAGTTTCGCTTTAATTGCGAACAACGTAATATTTTTATAACGGCTTTATAGGTTCTTTTCAAAAAAAAGGTGTTGACAAGCCCCATTGCAATGCACCATCTCTCCCGCTTTTGGTTTTCTTTTAATATCTTCAATGCTATTCATACGATCTTACTCAAAATCAATACTTAAAAACACAGTTATAAGGTTAACTTTGAGACAAATAATGGGATTTCTAGCCACGCCCCTTTTGGTACCTCCCAACCAAATGTCGTTTTGTTAAGTGCAGAACCCTCATTACTTGTGCCCCAGTGCGTGAAATTAGCCGAAATTGTGAACTCCATTAAATTTGATATAACGGCTTTATACATGTATACGAAAAGGGTGGTTGACACGCCCATTTTAGTACCTTCTGTGCACAAGCATTATTCCGCCCACTTTTGCTATTCGCATAACAATTAAAATATTGATCATCCAATTCTGGTAAAAGTTGGTAATTAGAAAATCGAATATAAATAAGACTTGCTGATGAAAGTTTGGAGGCTTTGCCACGCCCCTTCTTGTATCTTCCACACAAGCTATACTATCCTGGCGTAGACTGAACTAAACTTAACTTTTATCCCAATGCATAAATTTCGGTTGCATTTTATTTTCTGCAATAGGCCTATTGCAACTTGTTTGCCCATATGATAAAAGAGAATGCCACGCCCCTTTTAAGCACTTCCCATTTAATTGGCCCTTAACGAGATTTCTGTAAAATCAGTACTTGTCAGACAATGGAGGTTGGAACAAACCAAAATTTAGAATTCATATATGGGTTAGGGTATACTCATGTATCGAAACTTTTTTACTTGATTTATTTTCTTAAGAAATGTAGAAAATCATATAAATTACGAAATCGGTTTGGTGATATAAAGTCATGATTTTAAAGATATAATAACGAATTTTTATTTTTTTTTAGGAATTTCTTTCATATTTTTTTTACGAATTTGTTTTATACGTTTTATGAAGTTGTTTCACATTTTATAAGAAATGTTACTTATTTATCATGAACTCTTTAGGAAAATATTCTTAAAAATGGCGCATAATTTTCTTTTAACGACATTTCATAGAAAACAAGAATATTTTCGTTAAACATAGAAAGCAAAACGTACGAACTATCTGCAAAATGTTTTATACGTTCCAGAAAGTAGTTTCATATTTTTTATGAAATGTTTCTAATTTTTTACGAACTGTTTTAGATTTTTCATGAAATCTATAGGAAAATATTCTTAGAAATGACGAACAATTTTCTTATAAATACATTTCATACAACAGAAAAACATTTTTGTAAAACAAAAATTACAAAACTTATAGGAAAATGTTCCTAAAAATTTCGAGTACAATTTTTACGCTGACTTTTCATACAAACTATGAAACTTTTCATAAAACATATGAAGGAAAAATTACGAAATTTTCAGGAAGCTTTTTGTTAATTTTGTACAAACTTCTTCTCAAAGTACAAGGGCTCTTGCGATGTTAGCAAGTCCCCAAGCTTGGATGGTATTTCGGCACTTTTCCTATGTTAGTGCTCTTCGACGCAACATATTCAACCTTGCGTATTGCGCGTCTTCCTAGCGAGTTGGAAGGTTGCGAACGTCCAGCCGATTCCTAAAAAGCGTGAAGCTAATACTTCTACGAATTATTGACCCTTCGCGATTTGCTCTGCGCTCTCCAAGGTAATGGAGAGCATGATTAACCACTATCTTGTAAGGTATCTGGAGTCCAACGAGCTACTTAGTGACCGACAGTATGGCTTCCGTAGAAATCGCTCTGCGGCAGACCTGATGGCTTCGTTATCGGAGCGTTGGAGTAGGTCTATCCACCAGTTTGGTTAGAGCAAGGTCGTGGCTCTTGATATCTCCTAAGCTGATCGCATTTGCTTGATTTATATCGAGCTTTCTTAGAGATCGCACTATAAGTGTTTTTGTAGATGGGTTCTCGTCCGACAAACATAGGCTGACCGCAGGTGTACCACAGGGCTCTGTATTTATTTTTTCATTGACGATTTTTTGGGTCAGGCCAAGAATCCAATCTACTCTTTCGCGGATGACAGCAACCTTTGTCATTCATATTCATTCGACCTTAGACCCTAGGCGAATTATGTATGAGATTATTGGTCGGGATTTACTGGCTATTTCCGAATGAGATCGAGTGCACTTATATAAGTATAGAGTAGATTTTAATGCGCGTAAGACACAGTGCGGCTTGTTGTCTTATAGGCTGTTTCCACTACGGTCGCGTCCACGTCCGCGTCCAAAAATCAACGAACGCGCGTTACAGCCTATACAAAAAACATAGGCAGTTAGGTATGGGAAAAAGTCGCGTTCATATTGGACGCGTTTATCGATAAGTCGCGTTTACTATAAATTCGATTATTTTTGCAGTCGAAACCCACCCATACCTATCAATGGCAATATCGCAAATTGCACATCCCTATGAAAACAGCTGTTAATCATTATAAATATAAACATCCAAAATGCAAAAAACAGGAGGTAAGTTAATATTTTTGCTTTTGATTAAATAATATTAATTTTTTCAATTATTTTAAATTTCAAAAAGACGGAATGGACAGCAGTATCAACACTATATCTGGGAGGAAAATATTGATGGCCTGAGGGGTGCTCGCAAAAACACCCACATACACAAAGGGAGAAGCTGGGAGTGACTGGCGCGGAATTTCCATTAGGCGCAATACCATTTGGTCCTCATTTTCCACTGCGGTTAGCAAAATTATATCATTTAACTCCATGATAATGTCACAACACAAAAATATTAAAATTTTTCGCACCCCTAAAAAAACAAATAAACACAAACAGCTGTTTGAACGCAAACGTGGACGCAAAACACAATGGAAACACCATTAAAAATTATCGATAAATCGTGGAAACAGCCTATTACAAGCGATTCATTGACCCATCATTATCGATCGATGGTATGGATATCGAATAATCGGAAGCTCTTGATGTTCTGGGCATGAAAATACAATGTGACGCTCGTTGGGCGAGCCATGTATTCGCAGTGTCGAAAGAAGCACCCAAGAGTTAAGGCTTTGAGCGGTGCAAGAAATATTTCACTTCTTCTGATCTCTTCGATATCTACACAACCTACACCCGGCCAAATATGGAATACAACTCCGATATATGGGCAGGTAATCAGAAATCATCCTTGAATGTTCTCGATCGTGTTGAAAGGAGGGCAATGGTGTTGATAGTCTGCCTGGAGCATCGTCGGAATGTGGGTTGTGTGTTGCTGTTCTACATTCGGCGTCTTATTCCACTCAAGTGTGTAGGCTACCTAAAGCGACGCAAGAAATATTTCACTCCCTGATCTCTTCGATATCTATACAACCTACATCCGGCCAAAGATGGAATACAACTCCCATATATGAAGATTTCCAAGAATTCGCACCCATTTGTTATCGATTGGCTATTTGATCGCACTAGATACTACATATTAAACTCGTTTTTCGCCTGTACTATCCGTGTATGTGACGCGCGAAATAGAAAGGGAACTAAGGTTAAAAACCAGTTTTGTTTAGGAGAGCCATTTTAAAGACTAGGTAACGACTAGAATCGTCGACTTCACTTTCATAAAACGCGCATATCTCTGAGAGGGAACACTTTTGGGGCATGGGATCGGTCTCATTCGATGCTCAGATGTTGTCCACATCAAAAAATTGAAAATTGATTTTTTTACCCTTAGGTCCCTTTCTCTATGCGCTGTCACATATGGAAAAGACTTCCAGCGAATGTATTTCCCACCAATTACGACATCCAGAAATTCAAGTAAAATGTCAATAAACATTATTCCCTCTTTCGCCCCTGAACTGCCTTTCTTTCCACTCACCAACGCAATGCATTGGCAATGCAGCATTGCATGTACTTAATAGGGACATAAATACTGTAACAACATTGAACACACCCATTTCAATAGTAGAACTGAACATAGCCCGTTAATGTCATATGGGTTTTGAAAACTAACCTCAATAGCGTTAGTCTGTAACGGGATTTTAAAATTGTTTCAACTTTCATCATGGAGTGGTCAGATAATGAGAACCGTATCGCTGTTATAGCGCTTTTAAAGTGTGAAATGAAAAAAGCGATATTTTCAAAACGCTCCGGCCACTAGGGATTACGCCGCATGTTCGTCTACCGATGCATAAAACTGTTTGAGGAGACGGAAGATGTAGAAGGCCGCCACCGGTCGGGCAGCAAACGCTCTGTTCGAACACCGCATGTCATCAAAGACGTTAAATCAAGAACTCACAGAATTCCGCTCCGAAAACAGAAAATCATGGCCCGTGAGATGAATATCAAGCAAAAGTCCATGAGTCGAATCATTAAAAAAGACTTGGGACTTGGGGTTTTCAAACGACGTAATCAATCCTTTAAAAAAAAATAGGATTGAAAAATGCAAACGTCTTTTGGTGAAGCACGCTGATAACTTGCACAGAAAAATGTTGTTCGCCGATGAAGAAATTTTTACCGTTCAGGAAAAATTTAACAAGCAAAATGATAGAGTGTATGCGCGGTCATCTAATGAAGCATTTGAACTGATCCCAAGGGTGGAAAAGGGTCATCACCCAGCTTCAGTCATGGTTTGGTGGGGTGTCTCTTACGATGGGGTCACTGACCTGCATTTTTGCGAACAAGGAGTCAAAACAGCGGCCAAAGTTTACCAAGAAACCGTCTTGGAAGCTGTTGTGAAGCCTCTTAACAATTCCCTGTTCCAAAACCAGCCATGGACTTTCCAGCAGTATTCTGCGCCGGCCCATAAGGCTAAAACGTCCCAGGCCTGGCTTCGAAATTCTTCATTTCCTCTGAAGAATGGCCTTCAGGCAGTCCAGATTTGAACCCATTGGATTACAAATTGTGGACGGTTTTAGAGGACAAGGTTTGTCACAAAAGATACCCCAACAGTGGATCACTTAAGACTGCTTTGGTTCGAGCTGTGGCAGCTATTGACGATTGGCCAGTGCGACTTAAGGCGTGTGTAAAGGCAAAAGGCGGACATTTCGAATAAGTACATTGTTTTTGGATACATCAATAAATATATTAAAAAATATTTGGTCCAAAAACATTCAGTACTTTTTATTTTACAGCATAAAACGTGTATGTCCCTGATCCTAAGGGGAAATCACATACGAACAGACTGACGTTATGTCATTATCTACACAACAATAATAGCAACTATTTACATAGAAATAAAAATATGTACATGAGTATTTAATATATATAAATATGGTGTACGTATATGACAAAATTTGTATGACATTTTGGTTAATAGACGCCAATTTAAGCTATATCTTTATGATGTTTGAGTTTGTGTATATGTTTGCATTCGAACCTGAAGTAGAGCGAGTGTGAATGAACTTGAACTTGAGAAAGTGCGCCGATGAAAATCGTGCCATGACCAACACATAAGCAGTGAAACGTTTAACACATAAATTAGTTTGTTAAGGACAAATTAATAAAAAAATTAAAAAAAAAATATCAAAAAATAGAAATAAAAATAAAACTAAAAAAATAATAAAATTTCTCACCTCATTTTGTGTATGTTCAGTTAGTCACTGCCTGATATTCGTTTGTGTTGATTTTCGAAAAAATATGTTTGTTGTTTGGGTATTCAAATTAATAAAAACGCATGCAGTTTGGTAGAGAAGAAAACAGAAATGTTTATAAATAAAATTATTAAAAGGTGGGGGGAACACGAAAATACATAAACTCTAGTACATGTTGTGGTAAGGAGAAAAAGGGGAGGGGTGGAAATGCGTTAAAATAACAATTTCAATAACAAACGATTTGAAAATACATATACAAACGCGGTGGGTGGTTAGACATAAACAAAATTTCCACTACGATGTGATCTAAAAAAAAATTCCACGCACTCTGCACGCAGCAAGGATTAGTTTCAAAACTCGCGCACTTGCAGAAGAAAAACATTTTTTTTTGTATTGAAACCCTGTACGATTTTAAATGTATTGATTAAAGATTTCCCAGGTCGATAATTGATTTTAATCATTTTTTTTTAAAACCACCATTTCTTTCTTATTTTCCAAGGTCGATAATTGATTTTAATCAAAATTTTTTTAAACCACCATTTTTTTCTTGTTCGGACAATTAATTATTCTTGTTTTCTTCTTCTTCTTCTTTTACATATTTCGAATCTACACGTTGTTTTGTTTTATTTTATTTTTTAAACTCTTCTTTTCCATCTGTCTGAGTCATTCTCAAAAAGTTTTTTTCGCTTTGCGACATAGTTGAGACTGTGATGGCCATTCCATTTAATCGGACAGACCGACAAACATACTCGACTTGAAAAAAACCGGATTGTTTTGTTTTTTAATTCTTCTTCTTTTTTGGCATTTAGTAATTACCTTCCCTATAAATATAAGAATAATTATTTAAAGTTCTAACAACACTTGTTTCTTTGTGACCATTCACTTTCGCGATACGACCTCTCTCTAGCACGCGTTCGTAGCAACTGAATGCCACAGAATTCTTGCTGCCATAGAAACCCTATCAGAAAAAAATCCCCCTCCTCCCCGCTCCCAAAAAGTTGTCTACAGAGAAGATGTATCTCAAAGATTGTCGACAGCCTGCCTGCTGGTTAGATGCCGTCTTATGTTGTTTACAACACCACAAAAGTGTTGCGAAACTTTTGAGAATACACATCCAAGAGATACTCTTAACACAAACTTAAAAGCTTTGTATAACATTAAAATTCTCTCTCTTTTCCACTCTCTCACTCTGAGCATATGCTGGCAAATGTTAGTGGATAACATTTATATTAACATAATAAAGCCAATCACATAAAAAATTATAATCCCTTCTATGGACTGTGTTGCCAGAAGTCTCTTTTTCATTTCGTTTGCTTCACCTCGAAATACTGGACGGAGACCCCAAAAACTGTATAAAGGGTGTTCAATCTAGAGGTATTTTTTTCAATATGTTTTTTTTTACAGATTACGCCTGAATTTTGTTAAACTTTATTTTGTTTTCAGTATTGTTTGCTATTCCTGCGCGAATGGATGCGCGATCTTTCTGCGCGCCTTCGTTTCAGTGTTTAGGCTCTTCACCAGATGGAAGAAAATCCGCTGTTTCGACCACAATTTTGTTCAGTGATGAGGCCCATTTCTGGCTCAACGGCAACGTTAATAAACAAAATTGCCGCATTTGGGCTGAAGAACAACCAGAGAGAGGTACAAGAGGTGCCATTATACCCAGAGAAAACCAGGGTTTGGTGCGGTCTATGGGCTGGTGGAATCATCCATACATATGTTTTCAAAAATGATGATGGCCGGAACGTAACCCTGAATGGTACTCGCTATCGCGCCATGAAATCGATCTTTATGCTACCTCAAACTGCAGCCCGTAATTTTGAAGACATTTGGTTTCAAGAGGACGGTGCCACTTGCCATACAGCTGCTCAAACAATGGATCTATTGAGAGGTTATTTCGAAGAGCAGCTTTTTTCACGTTTTGGACCAGTGAGTCGGACGCCTAGATCGTGTAATGTCACGGCTACGGAAAGTCCAAAATCTATGCGGACAAACCCGCTACGAATTAGGTTTTGGCAGCTAACATTACGTGTGTCTTAAATGCCCTACCGGTCGAAATGCTCGAGCGAGTTATCCAAAATTGGACCCTCAGAATGGACACCCTGAGGCGTAGTTGTGGCCCACAATTGAAGGAAACTATATTCAAAAAATAAATGGCATAAAATGCCCTTTCAAATGAACACTCAAGATTCCACACTTGATTTGAACATTTGTATTTTATTTCGAAAAACACCCTAGAGGTGATTGATCACCCGATTTGTATTGAATCGTCGTATACTTAGTAGGGACATAAATACTGTTACACACGTTTTATGCTGTAAAATAACAAGCACAGAATGTTTTTGGACCAAATATTTTTTAATAAGTGACGCGCAAAATAGAAAGGGACCTAAGGGTAAACAACAGTTTTGTTCAGGAAAGCCATTTTAAAGATTTAAATACGTGTATCTTTGGTGTAGAATCGTCGACTTCACTTTCATAAAACGCGCATATCTCTGGGAGGGAACACTTTTGGGGCATGGAATCGGTCTCATTCGATGCTCAGATGTTGTCCACATCAAAAAAAAAAGTGAAAATTAATTTTTTTACCCTTAGGTCCCTTTCACTATGCGCTTTCACATATATTTATTGATGTATATTGTATCCCGAAAGAATCTACTTATTCGAAATGTCCGCCTTTTGCCTTTACACACGCCTTAAGACGCACTGGCCAATCGTCAATAGCTGCACGAACCTCGTCCATTGGAAAATTGGCCACAGCTCGAACCAAAGCAGTCTTAAGAGATCCAATGTTGGGGTATCTTTTGTGACAAACCGTGTCCTCTAAAACCGTCCACAATTTGTAATCCAATGGGTTCAAATCTGGATTGCCTGAAGGCCATTCTTCAAAGGAAATGAATGCTGGCAAATTGTTGCAAAGCCAGGCCTGGGACGTTTTAGCCTTATGGGCCGGCGCAGAATCCTGCTGGAAAGTCCATGGCTGTTTTTGCAACAGGGAATTGTTAAGAGGCTTCACAGCAGCATTTTGCAGTTTTCAATCCTATTTTTTTTTAAAGCTGTTGTCAATAAATGTCCTGTACGTCGTTTGAAAGTCCCAAGTCCCAAGTCTTTTTTAATGATACGACTCATGGACTTTTGCGTTCATCTCACGGGCCATGATTTTCTGTTTTCGGAGCGGATTTCTGTGAATTCTTGATTTAACGGCTTTGATGACATGCGGTGTTCGAACAGAGCGTGGGCGGCCCGACCGGTGGCGGTCTTTTACATCTCCCGTCTCCTCAAACAGTTTTATGCATCGGTAGACGAAGCGGCCTTAGTGGCCGGAGCGTTTTGAAAATATCGCTTTTTTTTCATTTCACACTTGAAAAACGCTATTACAGCGACACGGTTCTCATTATCTGACCACTCCATGATGAAAGTTGAAACAATTTTAAAATCGCGTTACAGACTAACGCTATTGAGGTTAGTTTTCAAAACCCATATGACATTAACGGGCTATGTTCAGTTCTACTATTGAAATGGGTGTGTTCAATGTTGTAACAGTATTTATGTCCCTACTAAGTAATTCTAAGATCTACCCAAGTCCGTCTGTGGAAATAAATTTAAGGTTGAAATAATGAAGCTAGATGGATGAAGTTTTGCAGAAATATGTGTTGATAGACTGAAACGTTTGGTATTGAAAATAGGCGGGATCGATCAAGAGGTAAACATTTTTTTAGTATCTGGTTTATATGATGTTAGTATGGAAAGAAACACACCCTGACAGAAAAGAGTTAATTCCATTTTTTTGCCAAGTTGATTTTTTCAAGTCACTGTAAACAACGCAAATGATGGTCGTGCGCTAAACGTTCTGTGTACGTTTATGCTAAAAAATGTCAAACTTTCCAACGGAAATGTCAGATGGCGCCATGACACTTATAGGCTGTTTCCACTACGGTCGCGTCCACGTCCACGATTTATCGATAATTTTTAATGGTGTTTCCATTGTGTTTTGCGTCCACGTTTGCGTTCAAACAGCTGTTTGTGTTTATTTGTTTTTTTAGGGGTGCGAAAAATTTTAATATTTTTGTGTTGTGACATTATCATGGAGTTAAATGATATTATTTTGCTAACCGCAGTGGAAAATGAGGACCAAATGGTTTATTTTTCACTTCCGCGCCAGTCACTCCCAGCTTCTCCCCCATCTCTTTGTGTATGTGGGTGTTTTTGCGAGCACCCCTCAGGCCATCAATATTTTCCTCCCAGAGGTCCAACAGATATAGTGTTGATACTGCTGTCCATTCCGTCTTTTTGATATCTAAAATAATTGAAAAAATTAATATTATTTAAACAAAAGCAAAAATATTAACTTACCTCCTGTTTTTTGCATTTTGGATGTTTATATTTATAATGATTAACAGCTGTTTGCATAGGGATGTGCAATTTGCGATATTGCCATTGATAGGTATGGGTGGGTTTCGACTGCAAAAATAATCGAATTTATAGTAAACGCGACTTATCGATAAACGCGTCCAATATGAACGCGACTTTTTCCCATACCTAACTGCCTATGTTTTTTGTATAGGCTGTAACGCGCGTTCATTGATTTTTGGACGCGGACGTGGACGCGACCGTAGTGGAAACAGCCTATTAGTGTTGCCTAGGCCAGACATATATATAGCAACCCTCGTTTGTACTTTATAGGGTCTCCGATAAATATTTCGTAGTGTTGCCAACGAAATGACCAGTTTAGTTTACCATCCACTCTTCGGTGGAGTGTATAAATAAAGAGTGAGTTATGGTTGTAGTAGCGGCAACTGTGTGTCGGGGTGACAGCCCTTGGTCTCAGATTTGCTCTTTGGGTCAATCTGGTCTATACAAGTAGAACCGGCTGTCGTACACGCAGAAAAAAAGTATGGTTGTGGTGACAATATTCGAAGAGGATAATACTATTGTTGGGTGTATGGTTGTGGTACAACAATATTATGATCCTTACAATAATAGTATGATTCAAATACAACCATACTATGATCCTTACACCCATACTTTGATCCTCACAACAAAATTATGATTCACAGTTAACCATACTATGATTACAACAACCATATTATGATCCTCACAACCATAGTATATTTCACATACAACCATAGTATGATCCTCACAAACATAGTATGATTCACACGTAACCATGTTATGAGCCCTACAACCATAGTATGATCACACACATATACCATGATCCCCAATATTGTTTATTAGAATTGGGTTAAATTTTCGACAATAGGTTTGAATTGTGAAAATTAGCATTTTTAAATGATTAAAAATTAAATCATACATTATGATTGCCGTAATCATATTATTGTTAACATAAAACCCAAAAAACAATACTTTTGTCGCACCAACTATATTTATGTTGTTGCTACAACCGTATTTTATTATTAAATTTGCCAATAATACTATTGTTACATTTCAAAAATATTAATATTGCGGCAATTATACTATTGTCAAAATTAAATTCAGTAAACAATACTATGGTTGCGACGAACATACTTTTATTGCGGAGAACATATTATTATTGCCGTGATCATATGTGGCGCAAAATAGAAAATGACCTAAGGGTAAAAACCAGTTTTGTTCAGGAGAGCCATTTTAAAGATTATAATACGTGTATCTTTGGTGTAGAATCGTCGACTTCACTTTCATAAAACGCGCATATCTCTGGGAGGGAATACTTTTGGGGCATGGGATTGGTCTCATTCGATGCCCAGATGTTGTCCACATCAAAAAAAATGAAAATTGATTTTTTTACCCTTAGGTCCCTTTCTCTATGCGCTGTCACATATAGTAACCATATTTTATCTCTGCGTGTAGGATTGGCTCTTTATGGTCACCAACAGCAACGCTAGAAAGCAGTTCAAAATCAACACTCATTTCACTTGTTTTAATTAGCATTTTGTTTCCATTCTCCTATTTGTTGGTAACTCGTTTCTTTCTAAATTAAAGCTCCAATTAAAATTATATTATGTTCTTGAATTACTTCAAAAGGCTAGGCTGCAAACTCTAAATGTCACCCAGTCCAACGTGGGAAATGAGTTAACCGTTTGTAGAACAAATCGGTAGCTGTCTGCCTTTGGAAAAATCCACCTGTCACGTGACGCCCTACTTACCCCTCGAAAGGTCTTTAGTCATATTTGTTAAAATGACATCTTTTTGGATCAGTTGTATTTCGCGCTTTCCTTTCTTCCTTCGGCTTTTCTTTTGTACTTTAATTTATTAATTGCCCGTCATATTATAAGGAGTCTTAATTGTAATTAATCAATGCCAGAAAGCTTTTGATTTCATCAAGCTGTTCCTTAAGGAGTGGTTGGCGTAAGGTCGGCGAATCCGCAGGAAAGAACCACCGATGGGCATAACAAATGAAGAAAAACAAAAACATGTTTAATATACATAATTGAAATTAAACTAACAGTACAGTCTCTTGCCAACCCATTGGGGATGCTGTGTTATTTTGAAGAGTGAGTGGCCTTTTCTGCTGAAAATATGGTTATAAATTCAGTGTCATGACCAGCGTTGCCAACTGATGGAAGAAAGGAAAGATTTTATTATATGAAGCATGTCCCAACAAAAACGCACGATGCTAATTGTAATTGTGGATGGCATGAGGTCGGCAAATCCGCAGGAAAGAACCACCGATGGGCATAACAAATGAAGAAAAACAAAAACATGTTTAATATACATAATTGAAATTAAACTAACAGTACAGTCTCTTGCCAACCCATTGGGGAAGATGTAGTTTTACCTCAACGTATTTTCTGTAGTGTTGTAGAAGAATTCTGACTTATTTGAAGGGTACATTTCTTTCCTTTGTAGTTGTGGAATTTATGGCCTTCTGTGTGTAACACCTTGATCTCCGAGGTGGTGGTCCAACTTGTGGCTTTATTTTGCATTTGATGTTATTTTGGATAGTAGAACCCTTTGCTGCTGGAAATATGTACAGAAAGTCATTGTCATATCCAGCGTTGCCAATCGGAGGGATTTTTTCCTTTTGTGGGGTTTTCAGACTTTTAAGGGTTAAAACATTTTCTACCACCGTTACGTTTTCCCAACTTGGAATTTTTGTGTAGCTGTTGCGAAAACGCAACGGTTTTTGTTATTTTGGTGGATTTTTGTTAATATTTCATTATATGTGACGCGCAAAATAGAAAGGGACCTAAGGGTAAAAACCAGTTTTGTTCAGGAGAGTCATTTTAAAGATTTAAATACGTGTATCTTTGGTGTAGAATCGTCGACTTCACTTTCATAAAACGCGCATATCTCTAGGAGGGAACACTTCTGGGGCATGGGTCTCATGGTCTCATTCGATGCTTCACATCAAAAAAAAAGTGAAAATTGATTTTTTTTACCCTTAGGTCACTTTCTCTATGCGCTGTCACATATGAAGGATGTTCCAAAAAAAAAAACGCACGATGCTAATTGTAAAAAAAAACAAAAAGTTTTCAGAGAATTATCTTAATATTTTTTATTATGACAGAAGGGTCTATGACAATGTGCGTAGTAAAATATACGAGGGCGGTTCGGAAACTTCTTAGCCTAGCACAAAAAGCGCGGTATAAACAGAAAAAAGTTAAGTGTTTTGGAAACTTCCATGAACACATGTTAAATTTTGTTTCGACCTGGCAACTCCTTCATATAGAAACAGGTGTTCACAAAAGACGCATACGCGATTTTTTTACAATGGAAAAATTAGAAATGCGTGTTGTCATTAAATATTTACATAAAAAAGGTTTATCGGGACAAATTCATAATGATATGGTGAATGTGTTAGGTGAAAGTGCTCCTTCATATGCAACAGTAAAAAATTGGCTCGCTGAATTTAAACGTGGTCGTACAAGCATTGAAGATGAACCACGTAGTGGACGTCCAAAAACAGCAACAACAACAGAAATTGTGGCCAAAGTGCATGATATGGTATTAAATGATCGACGAATAAAAGTGCGTGAAATAGCTAATATCATGGGCATCTCAAATGATCGAGTCCATTTAATTTTGCATGAAGAACTACAGATGAAAAAGCTTTCTGCAAGATGGGTGCCGCACTTGTTAACAGTCGACCAAAAACGCATAAGAATGAACATTTCTCAAGCTTGTTTGGATCGTTTTCAGCGAAATAAAATGGATTTTAAGCGTCGTTTCATAACTGTTGATGAGACATGGATCCACCACTATACTCCAGAGACAAAAGAACAATCCAAACAATGGACTGAAGCTGGAGGAAGTGCCCCAAAGAAGGCAAAAACAATTCAATCGGCTGGTAAGGTAATGGCAACGGTTTTTTGGGACTTCAAAGGTATTTTATTGATTGACTATCTGCAAAAGGGTAAAACAATAAATTCAGAGTACTATTGCAACCTTTTAGATCAATTAAATGTACAAATTCGAGAAAAACGTCCTGGCTTACAACACAAAAAAATAATTTTTCATCAAGACAACGCACCAGCGCACAAGAGTGTTTTAACAATGGCTTAAATCAACGAATTAAAGTGCGAGTTGCTTGACCACCCACCTTATTCCCCTGATTTAGCTCCCAGTGACTTTTACCTGTTCCCAAATCTAAAAAAATTCCTTGCCGGCAAGCGTTTTACCTCAAATGAAGATGCAATTACAGTTGTAAACCACAATTTGAAGACCTTAAGGAAAACTATTTTAATCAAGGGATAGAATTGCTAGATAAGCGTTGGACTAAGTGTATTGAAGTTTCAGGAGATTATATTGAAAAATAAAAATATTTTTGAAAAACTAACTATTCTCTTTCATTGATAGGCTAAGAACTTTCCGAACCGCCCTCGTAGGCCAAATCCTTGTCACGGCTTGGGTAGCTTACCTCCATCCGATGGTCCATCTTTGCAACGACTCTAAGACATAATGGAGATTCAATGTCGTTAAGTTACCGAATTATATCATCCTTTGGCTTTTGAATTGTTCTTGGCTTATTGACGTACACTTTTCCTTTTAAGTATCCGCTATGACAGAAGTCCAACGGTGTCAAATCACATGATCGTCGAGGTCAATTAATTAATTCTATGCAAATTCATATATTTTTTCGTTAGTTAAAAAGTACTCGTAACTTTAATTGAATATCACCAAGATTCAACCATTTTGCAATCAAATGTCATTGATTGATTGATTAATGCAGCCTTTACCAAAATACCTATTTTGCATATTTTGGTTTTAAATAAGGCATGCATATTTGCTTTATATACCGTAAGGCATTTTTTTCAAAAATCAAATTTGTATCCCAATTTATCAAATTTTTATTCCATATAAAAAATACGTCAATAATAATTAAATTATAAAGTCGCCAAATAATTAAAACAGTTTGGAATAAAACGAGCAAAACATTATTTAATAATATTGAAAATGACACTTATGGCTGTTTCTGTTTAGTTCTGGGTTTTAGAAAATCGAGCAAATTAAGCAAAATCCAAAAGATTTCTCGGACTCGGAAGCGAAAAATATAGGGTGATTCATCTAGATGCATTTTTTCAGAACAAAAATAAATATAAAAATTCATATAAAGTGTGGAATCTTTATTGGCAATTTGAAAGGTCATTTTATGGCATTTATTTCTTGAAAATAATTACCTTCAAATGTTGGCAACTGTATTATGGAAATGAATTTTGTTCAGTGATGAGGCCCATTTTTGGCTTAACGGCAAAGTCAATAAACAAAATTGCCGCATTTGGGCTAAAGAGTAACAAGAAGAAGTTCAAGAGGTGCCATTATACCCAGGGAAAACCACGGTTTGGTGCGGTTAATAAGCTGGTGGAATCATCGGTGCATATTTTTCAAAAATGATGATGGCCGGAACGTAACCGTGTATGGTGCTCGCTATCGCGCCATGATATCGATCTTTATGCTACCTAAAATTGAAGCCCGTAGTCTTGACGACACTTGGTTTCAACAGAACGGTGCCATACAGCTGCTCAAACAAAAGATCTATTGAGAGGTAATTTCGAAAAGCAGCTAATTTCAGGTTTTGGACAGGTGAGTTGGCTGCCTAGATCGAGTCATATCACACCATTAGACATTTTTCTTTGGGGTAACATAAAGTCCAAAGTTTATGCTGACAAACCAGCTACGATTCAGGTTTTGGAAGCCAACGTTACGCGTGTCATTAAAGCCATACCGGTCGAAATGCTTGAACGAGTCATCCAAAATTGGATGACTCGTTCAAGCATAGGCGTTGTTGCGGCCAACATTTGAAGGAAATTATATTCAAAAAATAAATGGCATAAAATGTCCTTTCAAATTACCAATATAGATTCCACGCTTGATTTAAATTTTTATATTTTTTTGTTGAAAAAATACTTCTAGATGGATCACCCTTTATAACTTGCAAAGACTACTTAATTCCAGTAAATATGCGATGCTTTAAGTTCGTTCTCAATGTTTACTTTTACTCATAATTTCCTCTAACTCAATACAATATGTCCAACTTTTCTCCAATTGTTGTATTCCTTCAAAAATTATGATTTTGCGAGGTCCATAAAATAGGCATTTGTTTGATCAATACTCAGTTGGGACATAAATACTGTTACACACGTTTTATGCTGTAAAATAAAAAGTACTGTATGTTTTTGGACCAAATATTTTTTAATGTATTTATTGATGTATATTGTATCCAAAAAGAATCTACTTATTCGAAATGTCCGCCTTTTGCCTTTACACACGTCTTAAGTCGCACTGGCACCAACCTCGTCCGTTGGAAAATTGGCCACAGCTCGAACCAAAGCAGTCTTAAGAGATCCAATGTTGGGGTATCTTCTGTGACAAACCTTGCCTCTAAAAGCGTCCACAATTTGTAATCCAATGGTTTCAAACCTGGACTGCCTGAGGGCCATTCTTCAGAGGAAATGAACGCTGGCAAATTGTTTCGAAGCCAGGCCTGGGACGTTTTAGCCTTATGGGCGCAGAATCCTGCTGGCAAATCCATGGCTGGTTTTGGAACAGGTAATTGTTAAGATGTTTCACAACAGCTACCAAAACGGTTTCTTGGTAAACTTTAGCCGATGTTTTGACTCCTTGTTCGCAGAAATGTAGGCCAGTGAACCTATCGGAAGAGACACCCCACCAAACCATGACTGAAGCTCGGTGATGGCCCTTTTCAACCTTGGGATCAGTTCAGATATTTCCTTAGATGACCGCGCTTGCTAATTTTTTCCTGAACGGTAAAAATTTTTTCATCGGTGAACAAAAATTCTGTGCGAGTTATCAGCGTGCTTCACCAAAAGACGTTTGCATTTTTCAATCCTATTTTTTTTTAAAGCTGCAGTCAATAAATGTCCGGTACTTCGTTTGAAAGCCCCAAGTCCCAAGTCTTTTTTAATGATTCGACTCATGGACTTTTGCGTGATATTCATCTCACGGGACATGATTTTCTGTTTTCGGAGCGGACTTCTGTGAATTCTTGATTTAACGGCTTTGATGACATGCGGTGTTCGAACAGAGCGTGGGCGGCCCGACCGGTGGCGTTCTTTTACATCTCCAGTCTCCTCAAACAGTTTTATGCATCGGTAGACGAACATGCGGCTAATCCCTAGTGGCCGGAGCCTTTTCAAAATATCGCTTTTTTTCATTTCACACTTGAAAAGCGCTATTACAGCGATACGCTTCTCATTATCTGAACACTCCATGATAAAAGTTGAAACAATTTTAAAATCCCGTTACAGACTAACGCTATTGAGGTTAGCTTTCAAAACCCAAATGACATTGACGGGGTATGTTCAGTTCTACTATTGAAATGGGTGTGTTCAAGGTTGTAACAGTATATATGTCCCTACTAAGTAATTTCATCGTTGGAGCTGAACCTCTTTCCACCGAGCCATTTCTTTAGGTTTGCAAAAAGGAAATTGTCACTGGTCGCTAAATCCGGAAAATATGGCGGCTGAGGTAACAATTCGTAACCCAATTCATGCAATTGTGCCATTGAGACTGCACACGTGTGCATCCGTTCATTATCTGGATGAAAAATAACTTTTTTGTTCTTTTTTAAGTCCTCGTTAAATCGTTCCAATAAGTTGGCATAATATTCGGCGTTTATTGTTTTTATCTCTTAAAGGTAATCGATGTGGATTATCACGCGTGCATCTCAAAAAAGTGTTGCCATTACTTTGTTGACCAACAATGTTACCCTGGCCTTCTTCCGAGCCGGTTCACCCGGAGAAACCCATTATTTAGACTGTTGCTTGGGGTCTGGGGTGCTGTAGTAGATCCATGTTTCATCCACAGTTACGAAACGCCGCAATTGCGGTTAAACAACTTTAAACAATCCATTGAAGTTGCCACACGATTACGTTTATGGTCAATTGAGAGCAAACGCGGCAGACATCTTGCAGACAGCTTTCTTAAACCCAACTGATTATGTAAAATTCAAACCACACTGCCATTAGAAATGCGTATGGCTATAACAATCTTACACACTTTTGCCCTACGATCGGCCAACACCATATCGTGGATTTTTTCGACCTTTTCGGGTGTACTTATATTGACCTCAATTGGCCGTCCAGAACGTTCAGCGTCATTTGTACTTGTGCGACCACAACGAAAGTCAGTAAATTACTTTTTTACCATTGAAAACGATAGTACAGAGTCCTCATAGTTATTATCAAGCTTTTTTTTGTTTTATTGATTGGCTGGTTTCCGCAAAAAAAAAAATGTTTAATGAGCACACGAAATTCACTTTTTACATTTTTAAAAAATCCACGAGGTTGTATGCTTTGTACAGCTGTTAAACACAAACTAAATGACGGAACTCTCTCAAAATTTGACAGCAGGCTATTAACAGATGGAACTTAATGGCAGCAGAGTTGCATTTCATATAACTACTAGGGGAGGTTGGAAAAGTCACGGAATTATTGATATGTCCTCGTATTTGATCGTCAATGTTATATTCTTAACTTAAAAAACATTTTCCTTTACTGCAAATTTTCAATGTGTTCATTTTCATTAAAAATACGATTTTTTTATACTGAATTTTGGGATTTTTTCGATCTCCGGGTTGGCAATACTGGTCATATCTGGTCATATAGTAGGATATAAGGAATCGCTTTACGCTTAAACAATATTGCAAACTTATTTAAGCTTATTGCCAATGTTACTTTCTGAGCTACACAGCAGGCCTAAGAGTGTGCTAATTAAAAAAACGTGTGATCGAAATGAGACTACAACCGTGCCTGTTGTACGCAAATTTATGCAAATAGTGCGTGAGACCGACATGATAGTGGATAGGACTTAAGGTTTCCGTCGTCGTATGGTACTCGCACCAGCACAAAAACCTCGCATTATTCGCACACAAGTTCCAAATGAGTCATTGTTTCTCTATTTGGGCCTTAGATTTCAAAATAGGCTTTTTTGCTCGAAAAACGTCGATTTTGCTAGAAAAAAATAATCATTTCGAAATTTTTTTTCTTTGATTTTTTTTAGAGGATTGTTTTGTCTCTACAATTTTTTTACCTTGACGATTTTTTATTTCCGCGGCTATGTTTACACTCCCACTCCCAGTCGGCAGCACCCAAAAGCACCAAAATACAAAAAAAAATAATAAAATATGACGAATAATGTAAAAAAAGCTACAGAAGCAAAGAATGCTGCCCATAACGCAACGCTACAGGGTGTAGTAACAATAACTCCATCAAAAGAAACCAGAAATGGAATTGCGTGAGTTCAGGGAAGTCGATATGCCCAGAAGTACAACTGATGACTGAAATTCTACCAAAAAGTCAAACACCAGTTTAAGGGCTCAATTAATGGTATAAATTTCTGTAGAAATATAAATGGAAATCTGCTGAAAAATACGGCAAGTGTACTGAATGGTGTTGTCTCGAAATTATTTTGGAAGATGCAACTAGCAGCTTTGTTTTATCCACCTATCCCAGCGTAGGGTTTGTTTAGCAGATTGACCTGAATTAGCAATTCTTCGGCCGAAGACAGAGTTGCCGCTACAACAACAGCAGTCTGTAAAGAGAGCACTTTCAACCTATTTACGCCTGAATAGGTTCTGTTGTATCAGTCCTCATATCAATCATTGATAAAGGAGTAGTAGGACCATTGAGCAGCCTAGAAGAAGCCAAGGCAGGAATCGAGTGCCTTCAGATCTGCGGTATACAAATTCCTCTACTACCTCGACGCATCATCTGGCGGTTGACGTCGCCACCGAGGGCTTTTTAACTATTAACCGAGCCCAAAATAGCACCCATTTGCTAACACAAGCCTTTATTTGATTTTTTTTTACTTTAAAATTATTAACCGAACCCTAAATAGCACCTATTTGCTAATATAAGTACAAGTCTTTTTTTCTTTCAGTGCCGATATTTAATTTTCGGTTTATGGCGGATCCGACGTAAAAATTTTCTATACTCTCTCGACGTTATAGTATAGGGGTTGTACGCTATTTGTTCAGCCCAAAATGTTACCTTTTTGCCAACACTAGCAGAACTTGTTTTTATACCCGCCACCATAAGAAAGACGGTACATTCCCTTTGTCATTTTGTTTGTCAGACTTCGGAATATTGGATGGAGACTTCCTGAAAAAAATATATATTTATTAGGGTGGGCCGAATTTTAAGGACAGCAATTTGTCGATTTTTTGTAAGGACCGCAATCAGTCGTATTTCTAACCTCACGTGCTCATATGTTATACGTATATTGTATGTGGCAATGTATATTTGTATGTATTGTCTGCCAACTTGGATAGGTTACCCAGTAAACCAAATTTGCCGACAATGTCTGATATCAGACAATTCTGAACAATATCTGAACTCTATCGAGAATTCTTACCGAAATCGTTACAAGTTCTGTTCGATTTGTCTGAGGACTTTTTATTTATTATGTTCCGAAATATCTGAACGAATTCGGCCCGAATTCTGTTAGACTTGTCTGCGGGATTTTTATTAATTTTTTGTTCAGACTTCTCTTATCGAACTCGTAACGAATTCTGAACTATTTATCTAGTCTATTCGTTTAAAATTTTTGTTATTTTCTTCATATTTTACAGTTGTTGTCCTTGTGTACAGACATGTCGGAACTACTTCTGAACGAATTCTTAACTGTTTGTCTGAGGTTTTTTTTATATTTCAAATTCAAATTTTGAACGTTTGGTTAGCTTAGCTGTGCGAGGGATTTTTATTGTGTGCGGAGGAAAACTCTACTGCCGGCAGTTCTCGTTAAATGCAAAACTGGTTGCCCTTAAGTGTATAGCCAATAAACATAGTTACAGCACAATTATTGCTTGCGAAACTGCAGACACCCCTGCTTGTAACTAAAAGTCTTTCCGAACGCTATTTGAAAATGTTTTACAATTTTTTTTTTGTAGAACAAAAATATTTTCTTCGTTGTGATTGTTTACATTCAGAATTTACCATGACATAAGCTCAGAATTCGTTCAGAATTCGGTTCGTAATGTCGGTAAAAACATCAGAATTTAATAACACTTAATGTCGGAATTCTGACCGAAGTCGTTCAGAATTAGTTCAGAATTCGATACGACAAATCGAAATTTTCCTTCTCGAATTTTCCAAGACTACAGTTCAGAATTCGGTCAGAAATCGGTTCGAAATGTCTGCAAAAACATCAGAATTCCCTCAGAGAAGTAGTTCAGAATTCCTGTCAACCCTCTCATATGTTTTTCGTTACGAACTCGCTAAGAATTCTGATCCGAAATCGGAACATATTGCCGATTGTCGTACAGAATTCTGATCGAATTCTGAAGGTTTGGTTTGCTGGGTTATATTTAAAAAAAAAATTTACCTACTTAATAAACCTTGAAAAAAATTCGAGAAAAGGTCAAAAAATTTAAATATGGGCGACTCGACAATGGTTTCTTCGTAGTGTAACTTTTTTCCTTATGCCAAAAGCTATCGAAATATCGATGGCATAATATCGATTTCTAAATTATATTCTGAATCGTCGTAAAAGTCTGTGATCATCAAGCCATGTCTGTCTATCTGTTTAAAGAAAACTAGAAGTCGCTCTATTGAAGCAAGGAGCGTGAACTTTTTCAGAAACATGTGATAACGGATTGAAACAATTAATATTGAAAAAAAGGCCGATAGGTCGAGAATAAAGTTTTCCCCACACCAGGACTAAGTCAGACACTGCAATATTTTGAGTATGTGTTATTTTCTTACATCTCACTTTTTTCAAATCCGATCGTTATGAAATGTTCACTCTAAGTAATATTCCAGGTAATTTTTGTAAGGTACATGGCGATGTAATCGGACAATGGGGCGTGGCTACGCTCACTTAACCCTGTACTTAAAAGACCATATCTGATTAATTATTAGAGGTATGACGACGAAATTTGGAATATATAATGTTGGCATGGATTGAAACACCCCCTGGTGAAAGTGTGGCCAGCGCCACGCCCACTTAACAAATCATTATGTATAGCCAAGGCAATGGACCGATCGTATTAAATTTGTTGTAGAATTAAATCAATGATTATCACATTACTTTGTTGTGTTAAAAGGTAGATACGCGAAACAACCCCGAACTTTAAGAGTCTATTTCACGTGAACTAATATCGATATAAAGGGTGTCCAAAGAAGAGCGCAATTTTTAAATTTTAAATAAAACACAGATATTTAAGAAAAAATCGTGAAACTTTATTATATCGTAAAGTAGACAGAATGAGGTTATGTATGGAACAATATATCGTGCAGATGGCCGCCGCGGCTTTGCTGGCATGCATGCGATCTTTTAATGAAATTTTCAATGACCGTTTTGCATGAATGCTGCGGTATTTCATTAATGCAGCGTCCAATTTCGTCTTTTAAGGCTTGAGTCGTCGTCGGCTTATTCGCGTAAACCATCGACTTCAAAAAACCCCAAAGAAAAAAATCTAATGGTGTTAAATCGCACGATCTAGACGGCCAATTCTGATCTCCAAAACGCGAAATAACACGACCGGGAAATGACTGATGCAGCAATTGAATTGTTTCTCTGGCTGTATGACATGTGGCGCCGTCTTGTTGGAACCACATGCCCTCCACATTCATTTCTTCAATTCTAGGCAAGAAAAAACTGGTTATCATTTCACGATACCAAACACCATTGACTGTTTGCGCTTGACCTGCCTCATTTACATAAAAAAAAGGTCCAATGATTCCTCCAGCCCAAAAACCACACCACACAGTGACACGTTGAGGATGCATTTGCTTCTCGTGAATCACTTGAGGATTTTCCGCACCCCAAATGCGACAATTCTGCCTATTGACGAAGCCATCAAGATGAAAATGGGCCTCGTCACTGAAGATGATTTTATCGGCAAAATCAGCATTTTCATGTTGTCTCTCCAATACCCAATTAACGAACTCCCTTCGCTGTCCATGGTCAGCTGGCTTCAGTTCCTGAGTCAATTGAATTTTGTATGCAAGAAGATGCAAATCTTTCGTCAAAATTCGCTGAAAAGTGGATTTGGAGACACCAATTTGCTGAGCTCGGTGTCGAATTGAGGTGGATGGAGTTTGAGCGACATCATCACGTACAGCTGCGACATTTTCGCTCGATCGACCTGGTCGATGGCGCGTTGTTGTCTTTACATCACTAACAGACCCAGTTTCGGCAAATTTATCCATTAATCTCTTTACAGTTGACTCTTTTGGAGCATTATTGTGACCCCAAATTGATCGCAATTTGCGAACTGTAGCCGCAAAACTTTCACCATTTTGGTAAAACAATTTCACAATGAGAATGCGTTGTTAATTCGTGTAGCGCTCCATTTTTACTAACCTCGTACCTTCTACTAACAAACAATAACAATTGTTCAAATGTCAAACAATGACACTTCGAATGTTGCCAGATTTAAAAATTGCGTTCTTCTTGGGACAAATTAAAACGGAAAAGAGACCGGTACCACACCGCTGTGACATAATTTTCATATTGGACCTGCACCCATGAAAGAGGGTATAGAAGCTTTGGCCCGGCCGAATTTAATGTGTCCACTAGTTTAGGTTCATGACGGATCCGAGGTATACAAGGCCCTCTACTAACGTGGCGTTTCAATTGTTTTCCAAAACCAGCTCGTCTTTCAGTCGTCTTGGCTTCTCTCTAGCAATTGTAAGGATAATTTAAGTCTTGTCCTTATTTTCCATCAGACCCGTTTATGACAACTCAAATTCAATCTTTGAAAGAGTTACAGTTACACCTCCTATCTACGGTTGCTATACGAGTATACACATATATTTCTGGCCTAGGCAACACTAAGTATTACCTGGCGCTATCTGACATTTCCTTTGAAAAGTTTGACTTTTTGAAGCATAAACGTACTCAGAACATTTTCGTGCGCTAATTTTTCACAAGTTTGACGTGGATTATCACGACACGAGTGCATCGATGAACTTAAATCTTTGTATGGCGATGAAGCACCCTCCTAAAGCACTGTGAAAACTGGTTTAATGAATTCAATCATGGCCGACGCTCGCTTAAAGACGAAGGTCATAAAGGTGGCCTAAAAACGGCCGTTGTGCCAGAGAACATTGATGTAGTACGTGAACTGATAATGCAAGATCGTCATGTGACATACCGTGAGATAGAGGCATCTTTGGGCATTTCTTCCACCAGCATACATTCGATATTGCATGAACACCTGGCCGTTAAAAAAGTTTGTTCTCGTTGGATCCCGCACAATTTGACAATCGGTGCTTCAAAAGACGTTTATATCGTCACAGGTGACGAATTATGGATCTATGCGTATGCGACCGAAACAAAACAGCAATCGACCGTGTGGGTATTAAAAGACGAGCCAAACGTTGTTCGTGGAAGAAGCACTTTGAAGAAAATGGTCGTCTGTTTCTTAGGCAAGACTGGTCATGTGGCGACTGTTCCGCTTGAGCAACGTAGGACGGTCAATTCTGAGTGCTACACCACAATTTGTTTGCCTGAATTCTTTGGAGAAATTCGAAAAATGAACAAAAGAGGACGAATTCACGCACATCAAGAAGAAAATGCGTGGTCCACGATTTCCGTCGCCAGAAGATGCTGTTGGCCAGAAATATATATAGCAGCCTCGTATTCGTTACAACTCCGTCTATGTTGTCTGCATACGCGAGTTGGGTGTGACCCTCGGTTTTTATTATGCCCGATTTATTAACGTTGGCATTTTCTAGGATTTTCTCCATTAAGATGTGGATGAAGTTACACGATAAGCTGTATTCACCCTGTCTGAAAAGTCTTTTTCGCAATGAATGATTCGGAGAGATTTGCAATTTTAACTGAGGATTTGGTGTCACTCTGTGTCATTTTACAAAAGGTGCCAAGTTTCTATAATTTCTTATAGCAGTTTCCAATGCAGACAGTATAGCCGATAAAGCGGTGGTATGTATTGATTGGCTGCTCATGAGTCATACCCAGGTCGATTGTTGACTTATTCGGTTTGAAGACAAACTATTGCGTTTGGATCACGTCAGCGTGTTTTGGCTTCAATCTTTGAGACTGTATTGTCGATAGTACGAGGGCGGTTCGGAAAGTTCTTAGCCTATCAATGAAAGAGAATAGTTAGTTTTTCAAAAATATTTTTATTTTTCAATATAATCTCCTGAAACTTCAATACACTTAGTCCAACGCTTATCTAGCAATTCTATCCCTTGATTAAAATAGTTTTCCTCAAGGTCTTCAAAATAGTGGTTTACAACTGTCATTGCATCTTCATTTGAGGTAAAACGCTTGCCAGCAAGGATTTTTTTTAGATTCGGGAACAGGTAAAAGTCACTGGAAGCTAAATGAGGAGAATAAGGTGGGTGGTCAAGCAACTCGTACTTTAATTCGTTGATTTTAGCCATTGTTAAAACACTCTTGTGCGCTGGTGCGTTGTCTTGATGAAAAATTATTTTTTTGTGTTGTAAGCCAGAACGTTTTTCTCGAATTTGTACATTTAATTGATCTAAAATGTTGCAATAGTACTCTGAATTTATTGTTTTACCCTTTTGCAGATAGTCAATCAATAAAATACCTTTGAAGTCCCAAAAAACCGTTGTCATAACCTTACCAGCCGATTGAACTGTTTTTGCCTTCTTTGGGGCACTTCCTCCAGCTTCAGTCCATTGTTTGGATTGCTCTTTTGTCTCTGGAGTACGAGTATTGTGGTGGATCCATGTCTCATCAACAGTTATGAAACGACGCTTAAAATCCATTTTATTTCGCTGAAAACGATCCAAACAAGCTTGAGAAATGTTTATTCTTATGCGTTTTTGGTCGACTGTAAACAAGTCCGGCACCCATCTTGCAGAAAGCTTTTTCATCTGTAGTTCTTCATGCAAAATTAAATGGACTCGATCATTTGAGATGCCCATGATATTAGCTATTTCACGCACTTTTATTCGTCGATCATTTAATACCATATCATGCACTTTGGCTACAATTTCTGTAGTTGTTGCTGTTTTTGGACGTCCACTACGTGGTTCATCTTCAATGCTTGTACGACCTCGTTTAAATTCAGCAACCCAATTTTTTAATGTTGCATATGAAGGAGCACTTTCACCTAACACATTCGCCATATCATTATGAATTTCTTGTCCCGATAAACCTTTTTTATGTAAATATTTAATGACACCACGCATTTCTAATTTTTGCATTGTAAAAAAATCGCGGCTGCGTCTTTTGTGAACACCTGTTTCTATATGAAGGAGTTGCCAGATCGAAACAAAATTTAACATGTGTTCATAGCAGAGATGGAAGTTTCCAGTTTATACCGCGCTTTTTGTGCTAGGCTAAGAAGTTTCCGAACCGCCCTCGTATTTTATTCGCGCTGAATGGGAGACTTATTCCGCGGTAGTGAACGCAAGCAGTCTTGTCTCCCCTTTTGTGAATTGAGCTGTGGTTTCAATCACGAGACTCTCACACCGTTGTTCTTAATTTAAATTACCTTTTCTATCGTTCTTATGTGGTTACCCTTTTATAGAGCTAAGTAAATTAGAAAATCAGTTGATAACGCAATCAAACATCAAAAATCATAAAGAACGGCTATATTTCATAACAAATTTGCCTGGCAACGTTTGAACGCCCAAATGTTATTAAGCACGTGTAAACCTTGTCAATATTTAATTAATTCAAATGACTCCTTTTGCGGCAATGCCAAGAGGTAAAGAGAGACAGCAAGGAGGAAAAACAGAGGGGTGAGAAAGGAACCCAAACAGAACAATCATAATATTCAATCAAAATTTCAAACGAAATTATTTTAAACATTCAAAACGTGTTGAGAATTGTAAAACCAACACAGCCAACAAAACTGCTTTGTTGGGGCACAAACCAAAGTCGGTCGGTCGTCCCAACCAACTTTTGGGCATTGTATTCCTTTTTTAAGCCACTATTGTTGCCATTGCCATGTAGCTACAGATGTTGGCCATATTTCTAAGGTCGTTCGGCAGTCTAATGCAAAGCACCACCTTACACACCCCTTTGGCAGAAAGCACCTTTACACTTTTTCTTCTTCAATTGTGTGTCGTTGGTTGTTTTTTTTGGTTGATTATTGTCTATGATAACGTAATACCAAAAGGAAGAGCAGAAAAAAGAGAACAAAATCATACCATCAAAGCAGACGAAAATGTTAAAAGTCCCTCCGAAAGGAAACGATGACGTAATCTACTTTTTAGATAACGAATAGGTCGCAATAAATAGTGAATAGTGCCGACAAAGTACAAACAATAGGGTGGGTAGTATGTTGTGGAATTAAAAGTCGGTCGGACGGATTTTGATTACAAAGCGAAATGAGTTCACGCTGCGAAGGTGTTAACAAAATTGAGTGCACGCTTTTGCCCGAGATTATGGAATGGAGTGATACAAATTTGGAGATTTGTTTATCATTAAAAAAATGTACACGCTGAGAAACGATTGCAACACAGTCCCTGCAATTAACATATGCGCAAAATAGAAAGGGACCTAAGGTTACAAACCAGTTTTGTTCAGGAGAGCCATATAAGGTTAGATCCCTTTCTATTTGCGCTTAGAATCGTCGACTTTACTTTCACAAAACGCGCATATCTCTGGGAGGGAACACTTTTAGGGCATGGGATCGGTCTCATTCGATGCTCAGATGTTGTCCACATCAAAAAAAAAAAGTGAAAAGTTGATAAAAAGTTTTGTTTAGGAGAGCCATTTTAAAGATTAGGTCCCTTTCTATTTGCGCTTAGAATCGTCGACTTCACTTTCATAAAACGCGCATATCTCTGGGAGGGAACACTTTTAGGGCATGGGATCGGTCTCATTCGATGCTCAGATGTTGTCCACATCAAAAAAAAGAAGAAAAAATGAAAATTGTTTTTTTTTACCTCTTAGGTCCCTTTCTCTATGCGCTGTCTCATATGCTTATCGCCACCATATAGCATTTTTTACACTCCAACGTAGGATAGAGTGTATATTAAATTAAGCATGCAACACTCCGATATATTGATCGAATACTCCATAAAATATAGGGTGACCTACCTAGAGGTAATTTTTTCAGAACAAAAAAAAATACAAAAATTCAAACCAAGTATGGAATCGTTATTATTCTTGTTCGAATGGAAATGTTATGCCATTTATTTTTTAAAAATTATTTCCTTCAAAGCAACGCCTCAGGGTGTCCATTCTGAGGGTCCAATTTTGAATAAATCATTCGAGCATTTCGACCGGTATGGCGTTAAGGACACGCATAATGTTGGCTTCCAAAACCTGAATCGTAGCTGGGTTGTCAGCATAGACTTTGGACTTTATATAGCCCCAAAGAAAAAAGTGATATCACACGACCGCCTAAACTCACCGGTCCAACAAGAGAAATTAGCTAGTCTTCGAAATGACCTCTCAATAGATCCATTGTTTGAGCAGGCAAGTATGGCAAGTGGCACTGTCATGTTGAAATCAAATTTCGTCAAGATTACTGGCTTCAATTTGAGGTAGCAAAAAGTCCGATATTATGGCGCGATAGCGAGCACCATTCACGGTTACGTGCCGGCATCTTTATTTTTGAAAAAAATATAGACCGATGATTCTACAAGGCCATAAACTGCACCAAAGCGTGGTTTTCTCTGGGTAAAGTGACACCTCTTGGACCTCTTCTGGTTGCTCTTTAGCCCAAATGGAGAAATGGGCCTCATCACTAAACACAATTTCGGTCGAAAACAGTGGATCTTCCCGTTTCTCACCGAACGCTCATTTCCATAATACAGTTGCTAACATTTGAAGGTAGTTATTTTCAAAAAATAAATGCCATAAAATGTTCTTTCAAATTACCAATAAAGATTCCACACTTGATTTGAATTTTTATATTTTTTTTGTTCTGACAAAATACCTCTAGATGGATCACTCTATATATATAATATTGATCTTAGTAAACTTGTTAAGAAGCTCAAGCTAAGTCTCTCTGTCTCTCCCTCCGTTCATCTGTCGGTGTGTCTGTTGACAGCACAATAGCTAACGAGCGAATTAACCTGATTCTTAAATTTTACTAGATTATAGCTTATAGTCATAAGCTGCTTGGGTTGGCTAAGGGACAAACAAGTTTCTTCTAAAGGTACTTCGGAAACTAGTAAACCTAATTTAAGTACAGGGAAACCTCCCATGAGTGGAAAGCGACGGTCGACCTAAATTTGTCCATTGTAGAGAGGTGTCCACCTGTGGGAGGTTAAACAAAACACTAAAAATATTTTTTCATTTATGAGTTTATTTAACAAAAACAGATCGTTCTGATTACAAAAAAAAAATAAAGTTAAAAAGAAATTCTCAGGCACATTAGGAAACTGTTAGTTTTCATTCGTTGCGAAAAAATCATTAATACATTTTTGGCGCAAGTTTTTCATATACAGCACGATCTTGTAAATGACTTTCTAGTTTCTTTAAATAGTTAAACGCTTTAAAATCGGTCTGCAAAAATTGTTTGAAATTAAGGAGGTATTTAAGAGCTTCCGCAGAATTTGTTGCTTTATAAGATACCTCCATCCAGTATTTACTTTCAGAAACGTCTTCGGCTTCTATTTCGCTATCTGTATTTTCGATTTCAACCGTTATGCAGTCATTCTCGGTATTAATATTTTGATCAATTCTTCAGGTCGAATCGATCCATAACCTCGAACAAGCATCTGTAGGTGTATTAAGGGAATCGTAAATGTCTTTATCAATCCCAGCTTTACGAAAACAGTTTTGAATGGTTTCAATGCTGACTTTTTCCCGTGCGGCTTCAACAAAAAATAAAGCTTCAAGAATGTTGTATTTTTTTGAAGAATCGGAATGTGTTTCTAAATTTGCCAGAATATCTTCAACTATGAAACTGCGATAGTGAAATTTAAAAGCTCGGATAACTCCTTGATCTAGTGGCTAGCATAACGAAGTTGTATTTGAAGGTAACCATATTATCTTTATGTTCTTTAACTCCACTTCTCGAGAATGAGAGGCGGCATTATCCAAAAAAGGGCTATCACTCGTTTTTCTTTCCCCATTTTACGATCTTATTGTTGCAACCACTTATAATATCTTTCGTCGTCCACGCCTTTTTATTCGATTTCCAAATTACAGGCAAGTCATCAATAGAAATTTGTTTAAAATCTCGAGGTCTAGCTGATTTTCCTGACCGGTCATACTTACACAGAATAGCACTGGTAATCTTTCCTCAGACAGTTTACCTCCTGTGCATTTCTCGTTTTTAAATGATAACGTTTCATTGGGTAGTGCTCTTAAGAATAGACTGATTTCATCAGCATTATTTACATTTTCTGGTTTGAAATCACGGACCACTAATTTCAGCCTTTCTCTAAACTGGTTAACATCCTCTTCACAAATAGCCATTTGACGCAGCAAAGCTTGTCATTCCCAGTTTTGTGGCAATTTCTTTTGCCTGTTCTTGAATAAGTGGTCCCGAAACAGGCCGGTTTTGTGAACGATTTTTTGAAAACCATTCCAAACACAGTCTGCCAAGTTTTAGATTACTTGACTGTAATTTAAAAACTTTTTGTTTCGCATTATACGAGTAACGTTACTGCCATTGTAAAAGGAAATTTTCCTTATTTTTTAATATGTTGGCTACATGCGATTTTCCAATATCAAACCTATAAAAGACGAAAAATTAATAGAACAACATTTGTACACAATTGTTTAAGGAATTAATAACTAACGTTGGACAATTCTAGAATAGAAAGTTTACTTATTTTTGTTTAAAGATTCAATAATTTCAACTTTTTCTTTTAATGTCAAACACTTTCGTTTGGGGCCATTTTTGTGATGTGAACCAATAATTTGTAAAACTAATGGCTGAATGTAAATTCTTGTTTAAATAACCCAAAAATGTTTTTAAATATTGGAGCCGGTACGGCCTGCATAATCGGCTGTCGCGGTATCAGTTTTAAGTATACCTCCAATTGTACACTTCAAATAGGAATGCTAAACAGAGAAAAATAAACAAAAACTTTTTCTTTTTTCAATATTTTTTTAAAATGGTTAGATAGATGTTGTCCACATAATAGACGTTTTAAAACCAAAATAATGTATAAAATGGTGTCCATGTCCATATACGAGAGTTTCCACTCCTGGTGTCCATGTCCATATAAGAGAGTGTCCACTCCTGGGAGGCCAATTTATATGAAAATTTGTATTTGAAGCTACGTTTTCTGAAAATTGTCCATTGTAGGGAGGTGTCCACCTATGAGAGTGTTCACTCATGGGAGGTTTCACTGGATTTGCTAAACATATCACAATTTTTTTGTGAACACTGTTAGTTGAGACACGTACTCGTAGTTCAGCTAAGACACAATACAAAAAAGACTTCTTGTGACCGAAAGACTCGTATAATGGTCACTGATACGTCGAGGATCTGGAAAGGACAATTAATAGCGGCAGAACACCTTGGCAATAACAATCACAGATAAGGGGTTGAGTATCTTCTCCGCAGAAGATTAGCTAGTTTGCACTGTGTGAACGCATGCCCGATGCTTGGAATCCTTTTGACCGAGATCATGGAGCGTACTATGTCCAATCACAAAAAGGTAGGCAAGACCATTTGCGCCTACTACCGCGGAATAAGTCTTCTATCCATTGCGTATAAAATACCATCGACTATTCTGGGTGAAAGATTGAAGCCAAACTTGCCGGCCTAATTCAAAAGCATCAGTGTGGCTTCAGACCGAATAAATAAGCAATCGATCAAATCTTTAAACAGCGCCAAATCCTGAAAAGATTAAAAACTGCAAATCGATACACAACACCCGTTTATTAATTATCAGGCTGCCTTTGATACTGCAGTAGAAGAACAATTATGTAAATCCATGCCTCCTTATGGGATACCAACCCAAACCATTACAAAAGATCTCAGACAGGGTGACGACAGTTTTATGAGGTGGGACTGGAGCTTTTTTACAGATTGAATTAGAGTTGATAAGATGGATCTGACAGTAAACGAGGGTAAGATAAAAATTATGCTGGCAACTGCTAGGGAGGACCTCGAAGAAACAAAGGCGAGATTGTGCCGACCGGCAGCTGCAACATCGAGGTAGTGGGAAATTATATAAACTAAAATGTTTCCAAAAAATTGTCATTTTAAGCTCGGAAAATGGGTCTGAAGTTGCTACATTAAGGGCTTTCGGCTTTAAAGTCCTTAGTTGCAACGTTGAGGTACAGGGTTTTTCAATAGGGACATAACAATTTCATAGCTTTATGTCAAAGCACCTTCAAACATTTTTAATGATCTTTCAGTGTCAAAACGTAAGTCGAAGTCATAATTTTCATCATGGTAAAGTTCACATACGAGCAACATTTGTAAATCATTAAAAATTACTACCGAAATTCTCAGTTGGCGGTCGCAACTTTAAGAGCGCTTACTCCAATTTTCAGCCGTTATAATCGTCCCACCTGACAGGATAAGCGATGAAGCTCATTTCTAGCTGAGTGGTTTTGTCAATAAACAAAATATGCATTATTTGACAGCAACAATCCTACATGTGTTTAAAGAGACAATATCAGGGTGGTGTGGTTTTCATGCCGGCAGTGTTATTGGGCCGTATTTTTTCGTCGATGAAAATAATCGTCATGTTAACGTCAGTAGAGAGCGCTATCGTGCAATGTTAGAAATTTATTTTTGGCCAGAATTGGACATTGAAATTGCCGATATGTGTTTCTACAAGACTCTGCCACACAGCACGCGTCATAATCGATTTACTGAAAGGCAAATATGGTGAACCTATTTTCTCGAAAAATGGTCCGATCGAATGGCCACCTCGTTCAAGCTAATTCACGCCATTGGATTTCTTTTTATGGGGCCACATCAAGTCATTGGTCTATGCCAACAAGCCAATAACTTTAGACAAGGTCAGAGACAACATCAACCCACAATTGCCAACGTTCGGGTCGAAATATGTGCAAGAGTGGTGGAAAATTGGGTTCAAAGAATAGATCGCTGTACACGGGCTAGTGAAGGTCATATGACCGAAATCGAATTTCATTCTTAAAATGTAACATTTGCACTACACCTTGAATACATTTGAAGTTTAATATCTTAAATATTTTGTGTTTTATTACTAAATACATTTTTTATGAGTTGAATGAATGGAAAACCCTGTGTTAGACGAATTTGTATACCACGGATCCGTCATAAGCCAAAAGAACATTGTAAATTCTGAATTACAGGAAGGACTACGTTGTTAAATAGGTGCTATTTTTGGCTTGTAATTAGCTGCAATGTCTTCATTTGCAACTGCGCACAGTGGGAAAATTACGAAAAAAATTGGAAATAATTCGGCCATTTCGTTTGTAATGGTCCGATTTAAATGAAAATTTACATTGACCTTCTTGAAGTGTTACTGAGCTTAAGTTTTGAATTTCATGCATCTGTGTTTAACAGGTGCTGCACAGTGGGCCCTCAAAGTTGGTCACCTCGAGTTAAAATTTTCTTTTTCAAGCCGCCAAAAGCGTATTTGTGGTCCGATCGTAATAATTTTTTCTTTAGTGAAATCTGCTGGACAAACCCAACCAAAAATGTTATTACAAATTTTTTCATATCTCGTACAATAAAAAAGATATCGGGACTTAAAGTTTTTTTTTTCGAAAAATTTGCTTTGGATTTTCTGGGATTATTTTATTTTTGGGAATCAGTTTTAGGTGAATCGGGGAAAATTTAATCCTGGTTTAAAGAAAACACTTTGGTTAATGTTTTAAAAAAAGAATTGTAGCAAAATCACCAATAATATGAAAATGCCAGCTGTTCAAAGTCAACTATTGCGAAAAAAGTGGGATTTTGAGTGTTTTACGGCGAAAAGGTACCTTTACTCTTATGTCAATAACTTTAATGTTTCTTAAGTAACATACAAAAAATTTGCATTTATTTCAAAGAAAACTTTATGCTTAATACAAATAATAAGCAATTGTGACCCTAGTCGGTACTTTTCTTGCTCCAGGCGTCTCCAAATATGGGCATTTTTTTCAAAAAAAATTGAGTTTGAGCTCAAATAAAAAAAATCGCCACACTGCTGGCCCAATTTGGTGCTATAAGTCAGTTAACTACATATGTTTTCTAAAATCAATCCCAAGCAAAGAAATTTTGCGGGAGGCCATTTCTAGGACAAAAAAAATGAGTTTTTGTTAAAAAATCCCATTTCTGGGATTTTGTTTTCCCCTGTGTCAAATTTTAGAAAAGTGGCAACTCCAATTTTTTTTTTGAATAAGTTTTTCATTTTGTCACAAAAATATTGATACTACGTAAAAAAATCAGGTTTATATCTCCAACCAGCAAAATTTTACAGTGGTCTGAAATATTGACTTTTTTTGCTACCTTCACAAAAAAAAAAAATTTTTTCTCGTTTTTATCAATTATTATTCAACATATTGAGTTAATTGCATTCTTTTTTATAATCTGTTAAAACTAGAGGTAATTACCTTTCCATTGGTATATAAAAAGTATATCCTTTTACCTACACTTATAACAGCACGTGCGCTGGAATAAGACCCCTTTGATTAAAGTATGAATTTTATAGGTAAGAATACCAATTTTAAAAATTCTCGTACCTATCCATAAATAGCAAAAATATATATTTTTACCATTATTGTTTACCTATTGTGTAAAAACGGAAAATGGGTAGTATTGTATAGTATGGATCTAGGTACCTAAACATTCATTCTTATATGTTTTGGGGGAATACCTGTCCCCTATGTCCGGAATATTGTGCAACATTTTAGGCGAATGTACCTGGGTACATAAAAATTCATTGTTATAAATGTATTTTTGGGGAATACCTGGTATTTTAGTCAAGTATTAATTGCGGATATTATTGTGATTACCTGTAAGTATTACTCATTGATATAAGAACCGCCGATTTTGTATGGGTTTATCATAACAAATTAATCCGCCATGACGATAACACTCCTTGTTCAAGAACTTGTTGAATTTTTAAAAAACACCAAACTTCGGAAAATGGAGAACAGAGTAGCATATTTAATAGAGTGCATAGAGTCAACATATAGCGAGATAACACAATCTAACGAAAGCAGCAAAGTATTAAATTTTTTGAAAAAATTTGACCGGCTCATGGAGAAGTATCACAGGAATTATTCAAGATTACCAACTGAGTGGCTCGACAGTATAATTGAATTTAAAACTGTCCCTGCTTTAGTGGGTGCTCCTACTAAGGAATACGACGATCTATGTCCAAAGGCAAAGAAACAACGGTTGTCGGCTGAGATGGCAAATCATTCACCTTCAAAGATTTGTGATACATTCAAGGAATTACTGACGGTGGAAAATCGGCCATCTAGCGCAAAAAGAATTGCAGACGTGTTAACGGAAGCATCACCAAGGCGGCTCCAACGCATTGAAAGAAGTATTGCAACACCATGTCCTGGTTTTAGCGAGGAAGAAGCATTAGCTTTAATCATCGAATTGGGATTGAGTAAGAACAAGTACACTCATTTAAGAAGAATGCTGCTTGATAAAGGATGTGACATGTTTCCCGCATACAACCGAATAAAGGAACGAAAAATGGAAATTTTGCCAAACCCAGTGATAATTACAGAAAAGGCCGGCAGCGTTAGTTTGGAACTACTTCTCCAAAATACTGCCAGTAGGATAATAACAACATTGAATGAGGAACAACTAAAAAAAATCAACAACAGCCATCTTCAATTAATATGCAAGTGGGGATGTGATGGTTTGTCAGCACTTTCGGAATACAAACAATGCTCTGATAGCCAATCTACCCAGATCGAATTCAAGAGCGTATTCATGGCATCTTTGGTTCCTCTGAGGTTAAATTTAGACTCTACCTTACCTTCAACTTCGCGCAGAAAATCAAACCCTACTGAAGCAATATGGCGTAATCCAACACCTGGCTCCAAAATTTATTGCAGACCAATCTCCTTCGTATATCATAAAGAAACGAGTGATTTAACTAAAGCCATCACAGACAAATTAAAAGATGATATTTCGAGATTAGAAGATTTTGCATTTAAATTCGACAGGTATTCTATTACAATATCTTTTAAAATGTTCCTGACAATGGTAGATGGAAAAGCCGCAAACGATATTACAGGAAACAAATCTAGCTGGAAGTGTTTCATTTGCAATAAAAGCAAAGTTAATTTTTCAAACGCTTCGAATAATTCAGTAGTCAATGAAGATACCCTTGAGTTTGGAATAGCACCGTTACATGCTCGAATCAGGTTTCTAGAACACTTTCTAAACCTTGCTTATGACATTAAGTATAAATCTATACCAGGAAATGAAAGGAAAAACATTCGAGCTAACAAAGAAATGCATGAAATGAGAGCAAGTGAAAAAAAAAGAATTCAAGATGCATTTAAACAACAAACTGGCCTAAATATTTCTAAACCACGCTCGAACTTTGGGAATACAAATGATGGAAACACTGCCAGAAGATTCTTCGCAGACTATAATACAGCTGCAGAAATAACTGGAATCAATAAGGAGTTGATTCGAATGGTTAATATATTGCTTTTAGCTCTGAATTCCAAACAAAAGATTAATTCCGATAAATTTGGAGTTTACGCCGAACGAATTTTAAAAATGCTTGCTGATCTCTATCCCTGGAAAGATCTAACGCCAACTATACACAGAGTCCTGTTCCATGGGAAACAAATAATCGAGTCTCACCTTCTCCCTATAGGCGAGTTAACTGAAGAACCACAAGAAGCTAGAAATCGAGACTTCAGATATGTTCAACAATTTTCCACAAGAAAATGCTCAAGAATAGCACAAAACGAAGACTTACTTAATAGTTTATTATTATCTTCAGATCCTTTTTTATCCTCCATGAGAAGTAAGTTGACTTCGTACCACGAAATGACGCATGGAGACGAAGAAGAATTTTCTGATTTATTAGATATGCTGGACGTGGAATAAAATCATTTAAGTTTAATGTTTTTTAATTATAAGATTTATTTAAATGTTAATTTATTAAAAAAAAAAATTTCACAAAAAATGAAGTCAATAGCATCTTTTTATTCAAATTTTCTATCTGCAACAATTAAATTACTTTTTTGCGATTGGAAATGTGTAAATTTGATTTTTTTAAATGCAACAACATTGATCTCTCACAAAATGAAATTGCTATTTACCAAAAAAATTAATATTTTACTCAAAGGGGTCTTATTCCAGCGCACGTGCTGTTATAAGTGTAGGTAAAAGGATATACTTTTTATATACCAATGGAAAGGTAATTACCTCTAGTTTTAACAGATTATAAAAAAGAATGCAATTAACTCAATATGTTGAATAATAATTGATAAAAACGAGAAAAAAATTTTTTTTTGTGAAGGTAGCAAAAAAAGTCAATATTTCAGACCACTGTAAAATTTTGCTGGTTGGAGATATAAACCTGATTTTTTTACGTAGTATCAATATTTTTGTGACAAAATGAAAAACTTATTCAAAAAAAAAATTGGAGTTGCCACTTTTCTAAAATTTGACACAGGGGAAAACAAAATCCCAGAAATGGGATTTTTTAACAAAAACTCATTTTTTTTGTCCTAGAAATGGCCTCCCGCAAAATTTCTTTGCTTGGGATTTTAGAAAACATATGTAGTTAACTGACTTATAGCACCAAATTGGGCCAGCAGTGTGGCGATTTTTTTTATTTGAGCTCAAACTCAATTTTTTTTGAAAAAAATGGCCATATTTGGAGACGCCTGGAGCAAGAAAAGTACCGACTAGGGTCACAATTGCTTATTATTTGTATTAAGCATAAAGTTTTCTTTGAAATAAATGCAAATTTTTTGTATGTTACTTAAGAAACATTAAAGTTATTGACATAAGAGTAAAGGTACCTTTTCGCCGTAAAACACTCAAAATCCCACTTTTTTCGCAATAGTTGACTTTGAACAGCTGGCATTTTCATATTATTGGTGATTTTGCTACAATTCTTTTTTTAAAACATTAACCAAAGTGTTTTCTTTAAACCAGGATTAAATTTTCCCCGATTCACCTAAAACTGATTCCCAAAAATAAAATAATCCCAGAAAATCCAAAGCAAATTTTTCGAAAAAAAAACTTTAAGTCCCGATATCTTTTTTATTGTACGAGATATGAAAAAATTTGTAATAACATTTTTGGTTGGGTTTGTCCAGCAGATTTCACTAAAGAAAAAATTATTACGATCGGACCACAAATACGCTTTTGGCGGCTTGAAAAAGAAAATTTTAACTCGAGGTGACCAACTTTGAGGGCCCACTGTGCAGCACCTGTTAAACACAGATGCATGAAATTCAAAACTTAAGCTCAGTAACACTTCAAGAAGGTCAATGTAAATTTTCATTTAAATCGGACCATTACAAACGAAATGGCCGAATTATTTCCAATTTTTTTCGTAATTTTCCCACTGTGCTGCGGCCGGTAGTTTTAACAGCGAGGTAGTACAGGAATTTGTATAAGTATACCTTGGATCCACCATAAGCCGAAAGAACAATGTAAGCACGGAAATTAAAGGAAGGATAGCGTTGAAAAATAGATGCTATTTTGGGCTCGTTAAGAGCTTCCATGTTCTCAGTTGCAACTTCGAGGTAGTCGAGGATTTTGTATAACTCGGGTCTGACACAGACCAAAAGATTAATATCAGCACTGAAATAAAGCGATCGATCGTTTTGACAAATGGCTCCTATTTTTTTGGCTCGGTTAACAGCCCGCTTTCTTCAATGATAAAGATTACACTTTATTTACTTGTGCTTTTATGTAGCGTTGGAGCTGAATATAGGAGTATTGCCATATTTCGAGAGAAAAATGCTTGGTAAAATCTACAAACCCAGCTGGCCACTTCGGACGAGTTCTGAGCTTTATTATCAGCATACTAATGAATATAGTTAAGCTCATTAAAATACCGCGATTGCGCTGGCTTGGACTTATTGGTCGAATGGAAACAAAAGCTCCAGCCAGTAAGACGTTAGATTAGATAATTAATGCCATCGGCATTGTTTCTAAGAACTATCAAACGCGTTATTACCAAGTGACACTATAAAGCTAAGTCGTAGAGAGTCCTTGTAGCCTTTGTCTGTTTAGAGTTTTTTGCTTTTTAATTTTTATTCAAAATTGCATTGAAGAACAAACCGGAAACTTCGATTGGAAGCAGAAGCTCCAGCCAGCAAGGCGTTAGACGGTATCTTCCAAGAACTGCGCACAGACTCTTGTGGAGAGACCAAGCGGAGGATAATGCGAGAATTCTTGGTTGTAACAACTAAAAGAGGCACGCTCAAGACCATAAATCATTTATGGCTAAGGCCTGTACAAATAATAGGTTGTGGATGCAGCCTGACTAAGTTAGACCAATTAATTAAAGCCATCGGCATTGTTTCTAAGGACTATCGAATGTGTTACTACCAAGCGATACTAATAAGCTTAGTCGTAGAGAGTCCTCGTAGCCTTTGTCCGTTTAAAGCTTTTGCTTTTTAATTTTTATTCAAAATTCCATTAAAGAACACACGGAAATCTTTTCTTTAATCTTATACATCGCTGACCGAGACCGTCTGTTTTATCCCGGCTCGGAAAGTCTTATGCAGTTTATAGGAACATTTTTCAAGGGTTAGAGAATAATCTCTTACCCGTAATGTCGCTGGAAATTGGGTTTATTTATGTTATTTTCCGGTATATAAACTATCACACCACAGCGGAGCATTTTTATGAGCTTCAATGAAATTAAATGTGTATACCTTTTACCGAAAAGTGGATGGTATATTAAATTTGTTATTCCGTTTGCAACATCGCGAAATTTTGATCTGGGACCCTATAAAATAAATATATTGTCGATCGTCGTAATATTGGTGTAGATTGTACGACGTACTAGGCATGTCCGACCGTCCATGTGTCAGATGAAAGCACGATAGCGGCCAATGAAATTAACCTAGGATCAAGACATTTTGCATTATCATTGCCTTTGGTCATAAGCTGTTTGGGATTTTAAACGGGCAAAATCGGCCCGGGGGGAAAAAAGTTTCCCTTTAAGGGACTGAAGGTTCCTTGGTTAAAAAATCCGTTTTTTGGTTATTTGCTAAGCAAATCATAAGTTTTGTGAACAAACACTAACAAGATGAGTTCAGTTAGTTGCAACGTACTAAAAAGTTCAAAAAGGACATAATTACAGGACTTTATGGATCATGTGGCCCAAAAAACGCCCCGCGTGGTCAAAACGGACGACTAAAAGTCAATATGGACATCAACGTTCTTAAATTTAAGCCAATTTTGCTACCTTTCCAAATATAAAGTAATTTTTGAAGTTCCGGCTGATATTTGGGATGGACGCATTGGCCGAAAGGGCCCAAAAACGTAACATTTTTTGTTGTAGCGCTTTTGTAGCTTAGGGATGGTAGAGGGCTTATACAGCTGAACTTAACTTTTTTACCTGTTCAAGTTTAGGCTGTGATGGACGCATTGGCCGAAGTGGCCCAAAAAGTACCATTTTTGCACTTTAGTAGGGTATACGAGGGTTGCTATTTATATTTCCGACATTAAAAACACAATAATTTACCATTGAAAATGATTTTATTGCTTTTTAAAATATTCTCCTTTAGGATCAATACACTTTTGTATAAGCACAAACCAAGTTTCGAATCACTTTTTCCACTCCGATTAAGACACCTCCAAAACATCATTTTTGAACGCTTCAGCAGCTTCTTCGGGCGACGAAAAACGTTGACCACGCATTTTTTTCTTGATGCTAGGGAATTAGAAGAAGTCGTTGGGTGCCAAGTCAAGGCAGTACGGTGGGTGACCCAGCAATTCGACATTTTGAGTGGTCAAATAGCTCATCGTTTCAGCCGATGTGTGAGAATTCACATTGTCGTGATGCAAAATGATCCGTCTTTTCTTATTATCGTTCCTGATTTCTTCGAACACTGTTGGCAAACAAATGGTGGTATACCACTCAGAATTGACCGTCCTACGTTCCACTAAAAGCACTGTGGCAACTTGACCGGTTATACTGAAAAAAAACGCAATTATTTACTTCGATGTACGAGGGCGACCGCAAAACTAACTGGTCTGGCACATTTTCTGTTTTACTAGCAGCTTGATTTTTTTGTTTTTTAAAAGCAATCTTTTATAAGTCATCTGTTAAAATTTCCAAAATGTTTAATGATTATCTTCTTTGTTACAGGTGATTGAAGTAAACAAGTTTTATAATTTTTGAAAAATGGAAAATAAAGAGTTTCGTGCGGTAATTAAACACTTTTATATGAAAGGTTATACGCCACAATTAATCAAAGATGAATTGGATTCTGTTCATGGTGATAATGCACCATCATACTCCACCGTGAAATTCTGGGTTCAACAATTTAAAATGGGTCGTTCAAGTACGGAAGATGAACAACGCTCTGGAAGACCGAAAACTGCTACTACTATTAGAAAAATATTTAATGAAGTGACTAAAGATAGACGAATAAAGCTCAGAGAACTTGCTGATATTGTTAAAATACACGAAAAACAAGTTTGGAGTATTTTACATGATGAACTCCACATGAAAAAGCTATCCGCAAGATGGGTGCCGCTTTTGTTGACTTTGCCCCAAGAAATCGTCCGTTGGACCAATTCCGAGGAGCCTTTAGCGATTTATCAGCGTAATCCAATAGAGTTCTTGCGCCGATTCATAACATGATGAATGAAACATGGATCCATCACTACATCCCAGAATGCAAAGAACAGTCAAAACAATGGATAGAAGCTGGTAAAAGTGGTCCCAAGAAGGCGAAAACTGTTAAGTCAGCAGAAAAAGTAATGGCCACAGTACGTATTTTGGGATGCAAGGGGTATAATATTTATTGATTATCTTGAGAAAGGAAAAACTATAAATAGTGAATATTATTGTGCATTATTGCATCGGTTGAGTGAAGAAATCAAGATAAAACGACCGCATTTAGAAAAAAAGAGTTCTTTTTCATCAAGATAATGCTCCTTCACACACTTCATTTTTAACTCAACTAAAACTGGCCGAATTACGATTTGAAATTGCTCCGCATCCACCATAAAGTCCAGATTTAGCTCCTTCTGATTATTTCTTGTTTCCAAATTTAAAAAAAAAAACTCTCGGTAGCAAAAAATGTTCGTCCAATAGCGAGGTTATTGCTGAAACTGAGGCATATTTTGAAGGTCTTGAAAAATCTTTTTTTTCGGATGGAATTAAAAAACTTGAAAAACGTTTGATGAAGTGTATTGAGTTGGAAGCAGATTATGTTGCAAAATAAATAATAATAATTCCAAAAAAACGGTTCTTTTTATGTTATGCCAGTTACTTTTGCGGTCGCCCTCGTACTTCTTCCACGAACAACTTTTGTTGGATTTGGCTCGTCTTGAAAGACACATACGGTCGATTGCTGTTTTGTTTCGGGTTCATATGTATAGATCCATGATTCGTCACCTGTAACAATAATATACACTGCCTTTGAGCTACCGCAGTTACACCAATCCATACGACATCTCTTTGCACCAATCCATACGAGCCCTTTTTTGAGCATTCGTCAAATTATGTGGGATCTAACGAGAACAAATTTTTTTCACGTCCAAAAGAATATGTGACAGCGCATAGAAAAAGGGACCTAAGTGTAAAAAAATCAATTTTCTTTTTTTTTCTTTTTTTGATGTGGACAACATCTGATCATCGAATGAGGCCCCAAAACTGTTCCCTCCCAGAGATATGCGCGTTTTATGAAAGTGAAATCGACGATTCTAAGCGAAAATAGAAAGGGACCTAATCTTCAAAATGGCTCTCCTTAACAAAACTGGTTTTTAGCATTAGGTCCCTTTCTATTTTGCGCGTCATGTATGCAATATCTTATTGATTCTTGTCATACTAATGCCCAAGGATGCCGCAATCTCGCGGTATGTCACATGTCGGTCTTGCTTAATAAGTTCACGCACAGCAACGATGGTTTCGAGCAAAGTGACCAAAGTTGGACGTCCTTTACGAAATTCATCCTGGAGCGAACGGCGTGCGAGACTGAACTCTTGGTACCAGCGATTAACAGTGGTTTTTGATGGTGCTTCATCGCCAATAGTCGAAACAAGTTGATTTAAACACTCTTGTCTCGATAAAAAATCATCGCACGAAAATGTTCACGGGATAATTCCATTTTTGACTGAGATGAAAATATCAACACACTGTAAACAAAACAATTCGCCCTCAAATGACAAAACGTTCTGAGTGAAGTTATGCTAAAAAATGTCAAAGTTTCCAATGGAGGTTCCAGTTTGCATCTGGGAGTATTGTCAGGACCCGAAATAAAAATAGCAACCCGCGTATACGGTTCGGCCTGGCGAAACTCAACGTTTTTACTTGTGTTTTCGTGATAGTCCGAAGAAAACACAACTAAAAGCGTTGAGTTTCGCCAGGCCGAACCGTATACGCGGGTTGCTATTTTTATTTCGGGTCCTGACATTACTAGTACTTCCATTGGAAACTTTGTCATTTTAGCATTACTTCACTCAGAAAAAAAAAAATTAAAACCATTTTACTAGTTCCCAAGTTTGAACAAAATCCCCTTAAAGCGTAAGACACAATGGGAGAATTTCACACAAGTCCTGTATGCTTGACAATCAAATAAAATTAAGGAAAGTGTCAATAGTCTACACAAAATTATTTTGGGACGAATATTTCATTAACAATACGAGTAACAGGAATTACTTGTAAAAGATCTAATAAAGGTAATGTTGGAAAATTGAATGAATATCGGGTACTATTGCTCATTTCCCAAAGAAAAGGGTGGCCGTCCATCCGCACATTCCTGTAGTTTACGAAAATGCCACCCTAGTGTATGTTAGACAATTTACACACACATTTTGTTAACAGATTTGAAATCTCAGCCACATTTAGCCATACATGACAATGGCAGCTGCCAAATAGGAACCTCACAAATTGGATGTAATTTCTGAATCCCACACCACCCCCCCCCGCCCCAAAAAAAAACGCTACAATTAGGTTTGCTCTGGTATGACCCACTTCCTGAGGATGGGACGGCCAACGACGACGACTCCGCCGTAGTATTAACCAAATTAATATAACAACACTGAGAGAACGCTCTCTAACTCTGCCCTACTTAGCGCTTAGGAGTACAGACCCCATTCCTTTTGCTTTTCCGTTTATTTGGGTTGGCGGGGAAAATGGGGTTAATTTTCATTTTCATTTTCACAACGCCATCGTATAAACAAATGTGGTGTGGCCCGGAGTTCGATGTTTTTGCTGGATTTGCGTATTCTTTGGATATATTCACGTACATGCATATACGCATACATACATACATGCAAGTAGTTTATGTACTCACATTCCGACAAATGTTTATAGTATCTTGGTGTGTGTGTGTGTGTGTATGTTCATGAACATAATTTTTATTACCCTTGTACATACTTAATTTATTTCCACCGTGTATTTGAAGATATGCAGATTACAAAAACGCAAGCGTAAGAATTGTTACGATTTCCACAATGTCTTGAAATTTACAATACCAAGAGATAACACAAAATTTGGCTGGGCCGAATTCAAGATAACTTCTATAAATAGAATACACAGCATTTCGGATTATTTGTATGCCACTTGCTAAAGAATGGAGTGTGTAACAAACTCGCCTCGAAATATTGATCGAAGACCCTATAAGGTATCGAGGGTTGCTATATATAAATATCTGGCCTAAGCAACACTAAGTGTTGCCTGGCGCCATCTGACATTTCCATTGAAAAGTTTGATATTTTTTAGCATAAACGTGCTCAGAACGTTTTGACGTACGACCATCATTTGTGTTGTTTACAGTGACTTGAAAAAATCAATTTGGCAAAAAAATGGAATTAACTCGTGAACATTTTCGTGCGATAATTTTTCACAACTTCATGTGGATTATCACGACAAGAGTGCATTGGTGAACTTAAATCTTTGTATGGCGATGAAGCACCATCCATACTGTGAAAACTGGTTTAATGAATTCAACCGTGGCCGACGCTCGCTCAAAGACGAAGGTCGTGAAGATCGTCCAAAAACGGCCGTTGTGCAATAGAGCATTGATGCCGTGCGTGAACTGATAATTCAAGATCGTCATGTGTTGTTATACCGTGAAATAGAGGCATACTTGGGCATTTCTTCCACCAGCATACATTCGATATTGCTTGAACACCTGGCCGTATAAAAGGATTGTTCTCGTTGGATCCCGCACAATTTGACAATCGCTCAAAATTTCTTCGATTGCTGCGAAGAAATTTTAAAAATATACGATCGCGGTGCTTTAAAAAACGTTTATAAGATCGCCACAGGTGACGAATCATGGATCTATGCGTATGAACCCAAATCCAACGAAAGTTGTCTTGGCTGCACTTCGAAGCAAATGGTCGCCTGTTTCTTCGGCAAAACTGGTCATGTGGCATCTGTTCTTCTTGAGCAACGTAGCACAGTCAATTCTGAGTGGTACACCTCAATTTGTTGGCCTGAAGTCTTCTGAGAAATTGGAAAAACGAACAATAGAAGACGAATCATTGTGCAACATGACAATGCGAGCTCTTACACATCGGCTCAAACCAGCGCCTTTTTGAGCGACCAAAACGTCGAATTAATGGGTCATCCGCCGTACAGCTCTGACTTGGCACCCAATGACTTCTTTTTATTCCCGCACATCAAGAAAAAATGCGAGGTCAACGATTTTCGTCGCCAGAAGATGCTTTTGAAGCGTTCAAAAACCATGTTTGGAGGTGTCTCAATCGAAGTGGAAAAAGTGCTTCGGCGAGTGGTGTAAGCGCATGCAAAAGTGTTTAAATCAAGCTGGAGAACACTTTGAAAAACAATAAAACCATTTTTGGTGATAAATATTCACATTTTCATTATTAGGCCAGAAATATATATGGCAGTCCTCACCACAAAATAGGCGTTTCTCATAAGTTACTTTAACATTCATACATAACTTTTAAACAGATACTTTCTCTGATTTAGTTTCTAATTATTTGAATAGTTTCTGATTAGTTTCTAAATATTTTCTAGGCAATACAAACGCTTACGTTTTACATGCACAATTTGCCTCACGGTCGTATCTTTGAAATTTTCAAATAATTTACGAAAAAGGCGCAATAATTCTCTTTCATACCATAAATATTGGAAAGAATCCGTGAGATTTGTTGCGGCATTTCATGAATGTTTAACTGAATTTAAAATTCGGCAGATAAATACACCAACACAAATACCCTGAGAGGTAGCGTCTTTTAATCGACATTAAAGGGAAGTAAAATTTAAAAACTGCTCAAATTGAGTTCGTAACTTTTGTGGAATGGGGCCGTTTTGTGCTGTAGAAATCTTACCAAAATGTATCTGCACAAAGGAGGTAAGGGCTGTCCAAAACAGTAGTTGCAGCTCTGCGTGGACTTACTAGGGTAGAGGTACGAGGGCATATCAATAATTTTCGGACTTTTCAAATAAAACACAAAAAAATATTTTTCTACATAATCTCCTTTTAGCTAAATACATACAGGTAATCGATGAATATTATCCCGCGTACATCCACAAAAATGTTGCCATCACCTTATTGGCCGGCAAAGCCACTTTGGCCTTCATCGGAGCCGTTTCACCTGGAGAAACCCATTGTTTAGACTGCTGCTTGCTTGGTCGCCGAAGTGTTGTAATGGATCCATGTTTCATCCACAGTTACATAACGATGCAAAAACTCATTCGAATTGCGGTTAAACAACTCCAAACGATCCTTTGAAGTTGTCACACGATTACGTTTTTGTCCAATTGAGAGCAAACGCGGCACGCATCTTGCCGACAGCTTTCTTAAACCCAACTGATCATGTAAAATTGAAACCACATTGTCATTTAAAATGCGTATGGCATTAATAAACTCACGCACTTTTACTCTTCGATCGGCCAACGCCATATGTGACAGCGCATAGAGAAAGGAACCTAAGGGTAAAAAAATCAATTTTCATTTTTCTTCTTTTTTTGGTGTGGACAACATCTGAGCATCGAATGAGAGCGATCCCATGCCCCAAAAGTGTTTCCTCCCAGAGATATGCGCGTTTTATGAAAGTGAAGTCGACGATTCTAGGCGCAAATAGAAAGGGACCTAATCTTTACAATGGCTCTCCAGAACAAAACTTTTCATTAACTTTTCACTTTTTTTTGATGGGGACAACATCTGAGCACCGAATGAGACCGATCCCATGCCCCAAAAGTGTTCCCTCCCAGAGATATGCGCGTTTTATGAAAGTGAAGTCGACGATTCTAGGCGCAAATAGAAAGGGACCTAATCTTTACAATGGCTCTCCAGAACAAAACTTTTCATCAATTTTTCACTTTTTTTTTTTTTTTTGGTGGGGACAACATCTGAGCACCGAATGAGACCGATCCCATGCCCCAAAAGTGTTCCCTCCCAGAGATATGAGCGTTTTATGAAAGTGAAGTCGACAATTCTCAGCGCAAATAGAAAGGGACCTAATCCTTAAAATGGCTCTCCTTAGCAAAGCTGGTTTTTAACCTTAGGTCCCTTTCTTTTTTGCGCGTCACATATATTGTTTTTTCCGACATTTTCGGTGTTTTAAACTCAATCGGCCATACAGAACGTTCAGCGTCATTTTGTTTTTACACGTAAGGTGGTTCTTTGTCTTCCAATTTTTGCGACAAGTTAAAACAAAATGTGACTTTGTCAAATTAATTATTAATTTTCAAGTGGGCTGGCCTCAGACCTTTATAAATACAGGGTGTCCTTCGGGAAGGTATACTACTTTGTTTGTTTATAATTTTTGATTAAATGAAAGAGAATGCATCTTATATTGATAAATTATATATGGAATACAATATCAGATAAATGTCCGCCTCTGTTAGCCTCACAAATGCGGGCTCTTTTGGGCACATTTTTCATTACATTTTCACACATTTCACGCGGTGTTTCATTAATTTCATCACGAATATTATGTTTGAGTTGCTCAAGCGTTTCTGGTTTGTTTGCATAAACCTTGCTCTTCAGATATCCCCACAAAAAGAAGTCTGGTGCAGTCAAATCTGGCGACCGTGGAGGTCAATCAACTTCACAATTTCTTGAAATAACCTGTTGTGGAAAGAGGTCTCGCAGTACGAGTAATTTCATTGTAATCCTGGCTGTATGCGATGTGGCACCGTCTTGTTGATACCACATGTTAATCAAGCCCAATGCATGCAGTTCAGGCGTTAAAAAGTTTTCAATCGTATCACGATATCGCTTCCCATTGACAGTTACCTTTACGCCTTTTTCATTTTCATAGAAGTTAGGTCTAATGATTCCTCCTGACCAAATTGCGCACCATACTGGCACTTTTAATAGAAGCAAAGATGACTGATGAATAATTTGAGGGATTTCCATTGCCCAGAAACGACTATTCTGTTTATTCACATATCCATTCAAATGAAAATATATCTCGTTACTCATTATGATTTTTTTTATGAAAATCTTGGTTGTCATGGGATATCTACGGGGATATCTACGGGGGCATAAGTCAACTGAATCTTAAACAAAAATAAATGCAAATCCTTGTGCAAAATTGTGGCCAAAGCTGTTCTTTGAAGACCTGAGCACGGCGTCAAATTGAGGTCGATGGATTATTTTGAACACTTTCTTGAGCAGCAGTAATGTTTTCAGCCGATCTTGCCATACGTTGTGGTCCATGCTTGGACCTATCAGCTACAGACCCTTTTTCTTCGAATTCATTCACCACAAGATAAATAGTGCGTTTTGTTGGCACGTTGTTTCTCTAAAAAATTTCACGTAACTTTCTCATCGTCATACTAATCGATGATTGATTCTGATAAAATGTTTAACGATTTATCGAATATTTTTCCATAATTAATTTGACACGTCTCTACTTCACGACTGCCAAATATAAACAGGCAAGACTAATTTTTACCAAAATGGCGTCAAAACAAAGTATGTAGTATACCTTCCCGACGGACACCCTGTACATTGTATGCTCAAAAAACTTAATTTATAAATGGACTTATAATCTGTATATCATACTTTTTTTTGGAAAATAAACAGAGCTAGCTAGCTTGAAAGTTTGAACCCTTACTCGATTGAAAGTTTTAGGATGCCTTCATTGCAGTATGTGATCTACTCAAACCAACACAATAATCTGTTATAGTTTACCTTAAGGAAGAGCCTAAAAATAAATTTGATTTTATAGAGTCCTTTTGTAAGAATGAATTCTTAAGTTTGTTTTATTCTCTTACGAGGGTGCTATGAAAATTCGGTGAGTTTTGGGTTTAATGTCACTAAAACCAGGGTAGGGAATCAGGTCATGAGACAATAAATTCAATAACAGCTAGGAATCGGTGACTGACTACTGTACTTAGTAGGGACATAAATACTGTTACAACATTGAACATACCCATTTCAATAGTAGAACTGAACATACCCCGTTAATGTCATATGGGTTTTGAAAGCTAACCTCAATAGCGTTAGTCTATAACGGGATTTTAACATTGTTTCAACTTTCATCATGGAGTGGTCAGATAATGAGAACCGTATCGCTGTAATAACGCTTTTCAAGTGGGAAATGGAAAAAAGCGATATTTTGAAAAGGCTCCGGCCACTAGGGATTAGCCGCATGTTTGTCTACCGATGCATAAAACTGTTTGAGGAGACTGGAGATGTAAAAGACCACCACCGGTCGCCCACGCTCTGTTCGAACACCGCATGTCTTCAAAGCCGTTAAATCAAGAATTCACAAAAATCCGCTCCGAAAACAGAAAATCATAGCCCGTGAGATGAATATCACGCAAAAGTCCATGAGTCGAATCATTAAAAAAGGCTTGGGACTTGGGGCTTTCAAACGACGTACCGGACTTTTATTGACTGCAGCTTTTTAAAAAAAAAAATAGGACTGAAAAATGCAAACGTCTTTTAGTGAAGCACGCTAATAACTTGAACAGAAAAATTTTGTTCACCGATGGAAAAATTTTTACCGTTCAGCAAAAATTGAACAAGCAAAATGATAGAGTGTATACGCGGTCATCTAAGAAAGCATCTGAACTGATTCCAAGGGTGGAAAACGGTCATCACCCAGCTTCAGTCATGGTTTAGTGGGGTGTCTCTTACGATAGGGTCACTGACCTGCATTTCTGCGAACAAGGAGTCAAAACATCGGCCAAAGTTTACCAAGAAACCGTTATGGAAGCTGTTGAGAAGCCTCTTAACAATTCCCTGTTCCAAAGCCAGCCATGGACTTTCCAGCAGGATTCTGCGCCGGCGCATAAGGCTAAAACATCCCAGGCCAGGCTTCAAAACAATTTGCCAGCGTTCATTTCCTCTGAAGAATGGCCCTCAAGCAGTCCAGATTTGAACCCAAATTGTGGACGGTTTTAGAGGACAAGGTTTTTCACAAAAGACACCCCAACATTGGATCTCTTAAGACTGCTTTCGTTCGAGCTGTGGCCAATTATCCAATGGACGAAGAAACCGTTTTGGAAGCTGTTGTGAAGCCTCTTAACAGTTCCCTGTACCAAAGCCAGCAAGGATTTTCTAGCAGGATCCTGCGCCGGCCCATAAGGCTAAAACGTCTCAGGCCAGGCTTCAAAACGATTTGCCAGCGTTCATTTCCTCTGAAGAATGGCCCTTAAGCAGTCCAGATTTAAACCCAAATTGTGGACGGTTTTAGAGGACAAGGTTTTTCACAAATGATACCCCAACATTGGATCTCTTAAGAACGCTTTGGTTCCAGCTGTGGCCAATTTTCCAATGGACGAAGTTCGTGCAGCTATTGACGATTGGCCAGTGCGTCTTAAGGCGTGTGTAAAGACAAAAGGCGGACATTTCGAATAAGTAGATTCTTTTTGGATACAAAATACATCAATAAATAAATTAAAAAATATTTGGTCCAAAAACATTCAGTACTTTTTATTTTACAGCATAAAACGTGTGTAACAGTATTTATGTCCCTACTAAGTAGATATTTTTGCAACAATCAAGATATGGGAAAATCTACAAAATAGTCCGATTTCAATTTTGAAAAATTAAAAATTTCAAATTAGAGGCACACGTTTTATTTTAGCGTCAAGTTGTTAAAAATACATTAAATATAAATAATGTGCTCGCGTGCATCATTTTTTTCAAGTGCTGAAGAAGTTATAAGCGAAAAATCCCAGAATTTTTAGAATGTAAAATTTTGTAAAATATAAAATAAATAGTTATTTTTAAATATAATAATGCTTGTCCTCAAATGTTTGAACAAATGTCAAACGTTAAAACAAATGATGAAAAATAAACAAACAGCAGATTTCTTAAGGAATGTGCGATGAAAATAAATTTTAGAAAATGTTAAAGTTTGTTCTATAAATTATCAAAAAATACAGAACAAAATTGAGTGGCACATCAGCGGTTTAAACAATTATTAGGTCAAATATATTTTAAATAGTAGATATTAACATGACAATTATTATGTGAAAGTGCAAAATGGATCGGTAAAACATTGAATTATCTACAACAGTTTTTTCTCCAAAATTCGCTGAAAGGCAAATTCAAAATGGAAGGCACACCCGCAGTTTTGAGAATTATAGCATCCAATATATCTTAAATTCTCCGTATGATGAATGCAATTATTATGTGAAAGTGCTAAATAGATCGGATGACGTTTTTACCTTAACGGTACTTTTTACTCAACAGGACGCTAAAAATTATTTTTTTAATTGATTGGCACATCAGCAGTTTAAAGAATTAAAGGTAGAAATTTGGCTTATATCATAGAGTTTATAGGCACTATTGTTTTGTGAAAGTGCTAAAATGATCGGATTGTCCCTTTTGGTTCTATTGCAAGTTAAGCTTGAAAACCCTATGAAAATCAACAAAATTTAACCTAAAATGGCTCTCGGTACCAAAATAATAATTCGATCTATTTAGCACTTACACACATTATTAGTAGTACTCATATTTACCGATCACACAGGGTTGCCACTAGTTATTTTTCAAACTGCGGATGTGCTCTTCAAAAAATATGAAATTTCATGATCTGCACGCATCGACCTGATGATGTTTGTACTGTCATAATTTCTTTGTTGCTAAAGGCACACTAAATTGTTTGGTCGCCTTTTGTTAGTATCTTTGTCGTTTATAATCCAATATTAAAAAATTTGCAATTACGTTCGCTGAAAGCGCAAAAAAGAAAATTGTATTAATTTTCGTTTTATGCAAAAACAGAGTGACAGATTTTGAAGAGCTACCATTTATTCCTCAGTGATGGCACATGCTTTTTTCAACATATAGAAGATTTTGCAACATCATTACTATCATCCACAAAAAGATTAGAATGATTTTATTTTATTCTGAAAAAGTTATAGCCAAAAGAGTTGAACAACTTTCGAAAGTTACAAGCAAAGTTAGGGTAAATTAGGTTAGACCTTAGCTCAGTAGACTACATTAACAGCATAATTTTAAAACTTTAGGATGTTGGCGAGGTTTAACTCGTCGTTTTGAAAATTATGACACTTTCGAAAATATTATATATTGCTCTTAAAGTGGTTAGAAGCCTGAGTGACATAGAATCGTACTATACCGTAGATTTGCCCATATCAATGATAATGTTCAAAGGCGAAGATGTACTCTTTCTACCCAACTTTTCGTTATAATTCCAGCATGTCCGACTTAGGCTCAAATGCTTTCACAATGAGAATTAAAAATCCAGTCACATCAAATTAAATCATGGGGTGAAACAGCAACAAAGTATTATACTCGTAGTATCCAAATAAATTCTCTACGCGGGCGGTTCGGAAAGTTCTTAGCCTATCAATAAAAAAGAGAATAGTTAGTTTTTCAAAAATATTTTTATTTTTCAATATAATCTCCTGAAACTTCAATACACTTAGTCCAACTCTTATCTAGCAATTCTATCCCTTGATTAAAATAGTTTTCCTCAAGGTCTTCAAAATAGTGGTTTACAACTGTAATTGCATCTTCATTTGAGGTAAAACGCTTGCGGCAAGGAATTTTTTTAGATTTGGGAACAGGTAAAAGTCACTGGGAGCTAAATCAGGGGAATAAGGTGGGTGGTCAAGCAACTCGTACTTTAATTCGTTGATTTTAGCCATTGTTAAAACGCTCTTGTGCGCTGGTGCGTTGTCTTGATGAAAAATTATTTTTTTGTGTTGTAAGCCAGGACGTTTTTCTCGAATTTGTACATTTCATTGATCTAAAAGTTTGCAATAGTACTCTGAATTTATTGTTTTACCCTTTTGCAGATAGTCAATCAATAAAATACCTTTGAAGTCCCAAAAAACCGTTGTCATTACCTTACCAGCCGATTGAATTGTTTTTGCCTTCTTTGGGGCACTTTCTCCAGCTTCAGTCCATTGTTAGGATTGTTCTTTTGTCTCTGAAGTAAAGTGGTGGATCCATGTCTCATCAACAGTTATGAAACGACGCTTAAAATCCATTTTATTTCGCTGAAAACGATCCAAACAAGCTTGAGAAATGTTCATTCTTATGCGTTTTTGGTCGACTCCGGCACCCATCTTGCAGAAAGCTTTTTCATCTGTAGTTCTTCATGCAAAATTAAATGGACTCGATCATTTGAGATGCCCATGATATTAGCTATTTCACGCACTTTTATTCGTCGATCATGTAATACCATATCGTGCACTTTGGCTACAATTTCTGTTGTTGTTGCTGTTTTTGTACGTCCACTACGTGGTTCATCTTCAATGCTTGTACGACCACGTTTAAATTCAGCAACCCAATTTTTTACCGTTGCATATGAAGGAGCACTTTCACCTAACACATTCACCATATCATTATGAATTTCTTGTCCCGATAAACCTTTTTTATGTAAATATTTAATGACACCACGCATTTCTAATTTTTCCATTGTAAAAAAATCGCGGATGCGTCTTTTGTGAACACCTGTTTCTATAAGAAAGAGTTGCCAGATCGAAACAATCTAACATGTGTTCATAGCAGAGATGGAAGTTTCCAAAACACTTAACTTTTTTCTGTTTATACCGCGCTTTTTGTGCTAGGCTAAGAAGTTTCCGAACGGCCCTCGTACTGAAGGTAGGAATACTTAGTATGTTGCACCGATACTACAGTTCCTATAAGTGAAAATTACAGAGCACCAACAAACAATAGGTTTTCGTTGGTGCTCTGTAACCTCAACCATTTGGTTGGCAAAAAAAATCCGGTTGTGGCATCGAATCTGTTCTCTGTGTGTACAGACATAACAAAGTGATTAAGATCCTAGATCAACAGTATAAATTTCACTTTCTTTTAGAAGGTCATCTTAAGTTAAAAAGGTTTTTGTTGAAAACATCATAAAAAAATTGAGCCACAACCAGAACTGAAAACAAACGAATAAACGTTAAAATTATGTGGTTGCCATGAAATTTGAATAATAAACATCAACATTGGCATTTCATTTTATTTCATTTTTTTATAATAACAATAACCATTGCCGGCTGATGCTGATGATGATGTCTGTTGGCTATGCCTGCCAACACAAAGCATCTGGCACATGTAGCTCGAATATGCATAAAGTTGTTTTTACACTTTCCTTCCAACCCATCCCTCCGTCATAAGTGCTCTTGTAGTTTTGCAGAAAACGAGCTAAATTTGTTATTTACCCAATCTCTACTGGTCCTTTTCTTATCCCGTCCCCTGTCTCATTTACCATTACAACCGCCAAAGTGGGCTTTGAGGTGCCGTTCTTCCTGATTTATGGGGTCTTGGCAAATGCATGAATTATTCCGGCTCTGATATTAAATATGAATTTGTTCATTAACTTTTTCATTTACCTTCACTTATAGTGGTGGCTAATCAAGAGGTTGCTGCTGGCTGAGGGGTTCCATAGCCATTGTGATGAATATGGACCTGTCCGCTACGGTGTGCTTTATTAACGCCCCTATGCAGCAGCAACACTATTCAGCTGGTTCATCTATCATACGCTGCTCTCTTGTATCGAACTTAAAATGTGGAAAACTTTTGTCAATGTTTTTGTTTTGTCCTGAATCAAATCAAAGGCTCGCTTCCCCACTCCCCCTCTGTCGCTCATGGTAGTTGTCTTAAAAGTTATTAGCTTTTTGGTGAGTACTTTCTCGAAACATGACTCTATGTTTTATACATCTTAACGATGATGGTGATATCCTTATTATGCCATTCATCCAAATGTTCTCAGCCAAGTCCTTGAGTTGTTTTTATGGCTCAAGTAAACACGCACGCACAAACCCCCGGTAGTAAGAGTAAGCCTGCAGCCTCAGCTGTTATTCCTTCTCTACAGCCTCATGCCGCGCCTGGCTTAATGCGACCTGAGTAGTTGCGGATTTCAATGCCAGCAGCTTTAGTTGCGTTCAACTTTCAAGTGTGCCCGAGTACGGCCGTATGGATTTCGACAAGTGTTTTAATAATTTATATTGCTAAAAGTTTTAAAGTATCGTGCAAAAACCAAAGAATAAACAGCACAATATTGTGCCGAATCATCGACAGTAGTTTTCAAAACAAACGCTGCGTATGAGTGATATTAATACGCTACGTATGAGTGTTATTATTTACTACGGTGCGTATGAGTAATAAACTTGAATACGAAATAACCATATTGTGTATACGACACAGTGTTCAGCAGCTACTTGTGGGGGTAGACTAAAGCTGATGACCTTCGCTGTAATCCATTAAAACAAAAAGTTTCATTGATTAATATCTTTGTCATTAATCTAGGTTATGAGGGAAAGAGATAACGAAAAAAAGAGATAGTGAGAGCCGCTTAATCTCTATTGCAATTCCGGGTAAAGAATAAAAAATGAGAGTCGGTGAAGTTCCCGTGTTTAAAAGAAGCGAAGTACCAACATAGTAATCAATGTCGCCAGTAAAATTTTTTAAGCGAGCGATTTAAGTACTGAAAATGTAATATGTGTGTAATCGAATAAATATACGCCACATATTATAACTCCGATTACAATGTAAGCGTTGAGTTTGTAAGGGTTTGTTGTTTATTCCACAGAAATTCCAAAAAAAAACCCCTAAATTGGCATTGATGAAAAGAAAAAAAAAACAAAGAAATATCTGTTTATCATTTTTTTGTTAGTTTAAACTTAATCGCGAAAAGAAAATATTGCCAATTTTTTTTTAAGTAATAAAGTGCAATTATATTATATAAAGGTTTATATTATAAAAAAAATAAATAAAGTTGTTCTCATTCGTTTGGGGAGAGCCTGGCCTTATAGAGTTCGGTTTTACTTTCAACAATTGCAGCAAGGCTTTCTGAAGAGGGTTGTCACGGACCCGAAATCATGATAAAAGTAGTGTGCAGCCACAAAAATCACTGTCACTTTGCCATTTTGTTAAAAACTTGTCTTCTATTTAAATATAGAAGCAAGAGGTCTTGAGCCGGTCTAATCCCTGTTCAAAATAAATAAAGTTTTTCTTCCAGAAATTAAAATAAAAACAATAGTGCAGATAAAAGGGTTGAAAATTTATATTCATCTTAAAGTGTTTTACTTATGATTTCGATGAGAATGTTACGGACGAAGAAGTTTTAGACATTCAATTTAATAAATAATAAAATAAAAAAATGATAAAGTTAATTGAAAGAGACGCTCGAAAAAATTTAAAGCCCTGCATGATTTAGTATTCGGTAAGATAAGTTAAGACTTTTTATTTGAAAATAAAATGACAATTTTTTCTTTTTTTATTTACAAAAGCCATCAAAGAGGAGGGACTTAAAGTCGATAAATTTAAAAAAGATTTGAGAAATTTTTTTAAATTATACTATTTATGTTATTTATATTTCGGGTCCTGACAATACTAGCATTCCCAGTTGCAAACTGGAACTTCCTTTGGAAATTTTGACATTTTTAGGATAACTTTACTCTGAACGTTTTGTCATTTGGGGGCGAATTGTTTTGTTTACAGTGTGTGAAAAATTCGTCTCAGTCAAGCAATGGAATTATCCCGTGAACATTTTCGTGCGATGATTTTTTACGATTTTCGGCATGGGTTATCGAGATAAGAGTGTTTAAATCAACTTGTTGCGACTTTTGGCGATGAAGCACCATCAAAAACCACTGTTAATCGCTGATACCATGAGTTCAGTTTCGGACGCCGTTCGCTTCAGGATGAATTTCGTGAAGAACGTCCAACTTCGTTCACTTTGCCAGAAACCATCGATGCTGTGCGTGAACTGATTAAGCGAGACCGACATGTGACATACCGTGAGATTGAGGCATCCTTGGGCATTAGTATGACAAGCATCAACAAGCACCATTTGGCCGTGGAAAAAATTTGTTCTCGTTGGATCCCACATAATTTGACGAATGCTCAGAAAAAGGCTCGTATGGATTGGTGCAAAGAGATGTTCAAAGGCAGTGTATAACATTGTCACAGGTGACGAATCATGGATCTATGCATATGAACCCGAACAAAACAGCAATCGACCGTATGGGTCTTTCAAGACGAGCCAAATTCAATAAAAGTTGTTCATGGAAGAAGTACTTCGAAGCAAAGGATTGCGTTTTTTTCGGTATAACCGGCCAAAATGCCACAGTACCTTTAGTGAAACGTAAGAGGTCAATTCTGAGTGGTATACAACCATCTGTTTGCCAACAGTGTTCGAATAAATCAGGAAAGATAATAAGAGAAGACGGATCATTTTGCATCACGACGATGCGAGATCTCACACTTTGGCTAAAACGATGAGCTATTTGACCACTCAAGATGTCGAATTGAGGGGCCATCCACCGTACAGCCCTGATTTGGCACCCAATGACTTCTTCTTATTCCCTAGCATTAAGAAAAAAAAATCGTGGTCAACGTTTTTAATCGCCCGAAGCAGCTGTTGAGGCGTTCAAAAATCATCTTTTGGAGGTGGTCAATCAGAGTGGAAAAAGTGCCTCGAAAATTAGTTTGTGCCATGCAAACGTGTATTGATCTTAAAGTAGAATAGCTTGAAAAAAAACAATAAAACCGTTTCCAATAATAAATTATTGTGTTTTTATTGCTGGACCCGAAATTTAAATAGCATCTCTCGTAATATAAAAAAAGTCAGATAATCGCACACATAAAATGTAACCACCAGTCCAGTTAACAAATATCCGTCACTCAATGTGAAAGTCGATGACGTCAACATCCCGACCACCAACTACCCCAAAATCCTTGGGGTCACATTGGACAGCCTTTTTTGATCTTCTACAGTTATTTGCGATAGACTCAAAAGTAGGAACAAGGTCCTCAAGTCACTTGCCGTGCCTACTTGGGGAGCCGACAAAGAAACCTTGTTGACCTCTTACAAAGCGAAAGGTCGGTCTGTAGCAAAGTACGCAGCACCTTTATGGTCGGCGAACGTTAGTACGATGCAGTGGACAATCCCACGACAGCCGGTTCTATGGACCGGATTGACCCGAAGCAGCAAATCTTCGGCCAAGGGCTGTCACCCCGGCACACAGTTGCCGCTACAACAACAACAACGATGCAGTGGAAGAAAATTCAGACTTGCCAGAATGCCGCCCTCAGATCATCAACAGGGTGTCTTCTTATGTCTTCTGAGGACCATCTAAATGAGGAGACGAAGGTCCTTACAGTGCGCAGACTCAATTTTCTGTTGTCTAAGCAATACCTGCTAGGGTGTTTTCGCAGCAGTCATCCTAACCACCATCTCTTGAACAGGAAGCCTCCGCCCAGGCAGATCAGGTACGATCTTCATGATCTAGAGAGAGAGGAAGAGAACCTTTAGATCATCGAAACTATCAGGCCGGCCTGAACAACATTCACGCCGATGATGTCGCTGCAGCAGTATCCAGCTACCGTGTGAATGTAGTGCTAGGGGAACATCCCCCGGAGATTTCACCTAAGGAGAAGATACTACCTTGGCAGACGCGCGTGGTTCTGGCGCAGCTGAGATCTGGATGGTGCAGATCTCAGCTGGGCACAAATTGATGCTAACGTTCCGGACATCTGTCCCGCCTGCCATCAGGGACCACCTGATGTGCTGCACCTCTTCAATTGTCCGGCCAAGCCCACTCAGTTGCCCCCTAGGTCTCTGTGGACGCATCCAGTTCAAATGGTGCGTTTCCTCCACCTGGATAACGAAACAGATCCCCCATAGACGAACAAGACTTCAAAATAAATATATTGTTGTTACAACAACAACAAATATCCGTGGTAATTATAACCAAATTCAAAGAACTCTTTAATCCCACAATCTATAATAATAACCAATGTCTGTGCTATCTTAGTTCTAATAATCATCGATATTAGCTGGGGTAACCGTTACTTTGTCTCTTTAATAGATAGTTCAGTTCCATCTGTGACAGCGCATAGAGAAAAAGACCTAAGGGTAAAAAATCAATTTTCATATTTTTTCTTTCTTTTTTTTTGATGTGGACAACATCTGAGCATCGAATGAGACCGATCCCATGCCCCAAAAGTGTTCCCTTCCAGAGATATGCGCGTTTTATGAAAGTGAAGTCGACGATTCTAAGCGCAAATAGAAAAGGACCTAATCTCTAAAATGGCTCTCCTGAACAAAACTGGTTTTTAACCTTAGATCCCTTTCTACAAGGGCGGTTCGGAAAGTTCTTAGCCTATCAATGAAAGAGAATCGTTAGTTTTTCAAAAATATTTTTATTTTTCAATATAATCTCCTGAAACTTCAATACACTTAGTCCAACGCTTATCTAGAAATTCTATCCCTTGATTAAAATAGTTTTCCTCAAGGTCTTCAAAATAGTGGTTTACAACTGTAATTGCATCTTCATTTGAGGTAAAACGCTTGCCAGCAGGGATTTTTTTTAGATTTGGGAACAGGTAAAAGTCACTGGGTGCTAAATCAGGAGAAAAAGGTGGGTGGTCAAGCAACTCGTACTTTAATTCGTTGATTTTAGCCATTGTTAAAACACTCTTGTGCGCTGGTGAGTTGCCTTGATGAAAAATTATTTTTTTTCTCGAATTTGTACATTTAATTGATCTAAAAGGTTGCAATAGTACTCTGAATTTATTGTTTTACCCTTTTGCAGATAGTCAATCAATAAAATACCTTTGAAGTCCCAAAAACCCGTTGCCATAACCTTACCAGCCGATTGAATTGTTTTGCCTTCTTTGGGGCACTTCCTCCAGCTTCAGCCCATTGTTTGGATTGTTTTTTTGTCTGTGGAGTATAGTGGTGGATCCATGCCTCATCAACAGTTATGAAACGACGCTTAAAATTCATTTTATTTCGCTGAAAACGATCCAAACAAGCTTGAGAAATGTTCATTCTTATGCGTTTTTGGTCGACTGTTAACAAGTGCGGCACCCATCTTGCAGAAAGCTTTTTCATCTGTAGTTCTTCATGCAAAATTAAATGGACTCGATCATTTGAGATGCCCATGATATTAGCTATTTCACGCACTTTTATTCGTCGATCATGAAATACCATATCATGCACTTTGGCTACAATTTCTGTTGTTGTTGCTGTTTTTGGACGTCCACTACGTGGTTCATCTTCAATGCTTGTACGACCACGTTTAAATTCAGCAACCCAATTTTTTACTGTTGCATATGAAGGAGCACTTTCACCTAACACATTCACCAAATCATTATGAATTTCTTGTCCCGATAAACCTTTTTTATGTAAATATTTAATGACACCACGCATTTCTAATTTTTCCATTGTAAAAAAATCGCGAATGCGTCTTTTGTGAACACCTGTTTCTGTATGAAGGAGTTGCCAGAGTTGCCAAATTTAACATGTGTTCATAGCAGAGATGGAAGTTTCCAAAACACTTAACTTTTTTCTGTTTATACCGCGCTTTTTGTGCTAGGCTAAGAAGTTTCCGAACCGCCCTCGTATTTTGCGCGTCACATCTACTGAATTATACTATGTACACAATCAACATTCGGGTGTGTCGACAAAATATAGGGAGATCCATCTAGAGCTATTTTGTTCCATAGGGGTTTTTTCAGAGTTTACGCGTGAGTGGCGTTAAACTTTTTTTCCTTTTCAGTTTTGTTTGGCATTTTATCATAGAAAGACTAACACCGCAACAACGTCTCCAAATTGTGCAACTTAATTATGGAAATGAGAAACGAGAAGATGCGCTGTTTCCGAACAACGGCTTATTCTGTGCTGAGGCCGATTTCTGGCTCAACGGCAACGTCAATAAATAAAATATCCGCATATGGGCTGAAGAGCAACCCGAAGAGGTTCAAGAGGTGCCATTAAGAGAAAACCATGGTTTGGTGCAGTTAATGGGCTGGTGGAATCATCGGTTCATATTTTTTTAAAAAATGATGATGGCCGGAACGTAACCTTGAATGGTGTTCGCTATCGCGCCTTGATATCGATCTTTATGCTACCTGAAATTGAAGCCCGTAATCTTGACGGTATTTGGTTTTAACAGAAGGGTGCCATTTGCCATACAGCTGCTCAAACAATGGATCTATTGAGAGGTTATTTCAAAGAGCAGCTAATTTCACGTATTTGACCGGTGAGTTGGCTGCCCAGATCGTGTGATATCACGAGTTTAGACTTTTTCCTTTGGGGCCACATGAAGTCCAAAGTCGACGCTGACAAACCAGCTAAGATAAAGGTTTCGAAGCCAACATTACGCGTGTCATGAATGCCATACCGGTCGAAATGCTCGAACGAGTCATCCAAAATTGGACCTTTCGATTGCACACGCTGAGACTTAGTCGCGGTTAAAAATAAATGGCAAAAAATGTCCTTTCGAATGAACAACAAAGATTCCACACTTGATATGAATTTTTGTTTCTTTTTCTTGTTTTGAAAAAAATACCCCTAGACTGATCACCCGATGCATGCATGCATAGTAAGAAAACGCAATCATCAATATTCGGTTGTGGCAACAAATCTGTTCTCTGTGTGCTTGGACTATTCATAAATATGTATCCATGTGGTCTACACGAAGAGAAAAAACATGGTTAATATATGGTCACGGCAATAATAATATGTTCTTTACAATAAAAGTATGTTCGTGGCAACCATAGTATTGTTTTTTAAATTTAATTTTGACAAAAGTTTGATTGCGGCAATATTAATAATGTTGAAATGTAAAAAATAGCATTATTGACAATTTTCAAAAGGAAAATATGGTTATAGCAACAATATAAATATGATTGGTGCGACAAAAGTATTAGTATTGTTCTTGGAGTTTTATGTTAACATTACGAGAGATAATATGATTACGGTAATCAACTGTATGATTGTAGTTTTTCTTCATTTCAATATGATTTTTAGAAAAATGTTATTGTTACGGATCTAATGCATACAAAGAGTTGTACTTTGTATGTGACGCGCAAAATAGAAAGGGACCTAAGGAGAAAAACCAGTTTTGTTCAGGAGAGCCATTTTAAAGATTTAAATACGTGTATCTTTGGTGCAGCATCACTTTCATAAAACGCGCATATCTCTGGGAGGGAACACTTTTGGGGCATGGGATCGTTCTCATTCGATGCTCAAATGTTGTCCACATTAACAAAAAAAGTGAAAATGGATTTTTTTACCCTTAGGTCCCTTTCTCTAGGCGCTGTCACATATGGAAATTAAAATTGTTTTAAACAAACTGCTTTGGCTTTGCTTAACTAAAATATTTTTAATTTAAATCATACTACTGTTGTAAGGATCATAGTACGGTTGTGAGCATCATAGTATGGTTGTATTTGAATCACAATCTTATTGTGAGGATCGTAATATTTTTGTACCACAACCATATACCCAACAATATATATTGTTATCCCAACCATACTTTTTTCTACGTGTAATTGCACAAGCTTTATTTAAAGATCGCCCATATTTGAACGATCGGTTTCCATTTGTGGCTTCTTTAGCTGCAGGACTGCAAAAGGGTCCCTTGTGTGAAGCAATTCTAAAACATGGAATGATATGGTGCAATTCCACCAGAGATGGGTTTGATCTGTCCGAAATCGCATGTTATATTCGTACGATTTCAAAACATAAAGAGATGTGGATAATAGGGTGGAGTGAAAACATGCTTTTTTTATAATTTGAAAAAGTTAACCTCGGAAAGAGATGTAGTCTGGGGTCCTAAAGAGGGGAAAAATAAAGAAAAAAATTTAAAAAAAATTTTAGGGGTCGCGCCACTCCCTAGAAATTTGGAAATTATCGCTATTTTGGCGTTGATTTTAGAAAAATCCTAAAAATTAACGACTTAACTTATTCGAAATTTAAAAGTTTGAGCTTGTTCAGTGCCCAAACAAAAGTATTTGAGGCAAATATGAGGATAATCGACTAATATTTGTAGCTTTGGTGGCGATTTCATTGTTCAGTCAATTTTCTGAAGAAGGGACGATTTGACTTATTTTACTTTTTGAAATTTTTGAACAATGAGAAAAATTTTTTTAAATTTTTTCATGCCCTTATTTCATTGTTTACGCTATTGCAAACATTTATTGACATAAAACTTTTTAGGATTTTTCTAAAATCAACGCCAAAATATCGCTAATTTCCAAATTTCGAGGGAGTGGCGCGACCCCTAAAATTTTTTTTAAATTTTTTTCTTTATTTTTCCCCTCTTTAGGACCCCAGACTACATCTCTTTCCGAGGTTAACTTTTTTTTTTTGAATTTCACTCCACCCTAGTGGATAAGTAGGGTTCGTACTTGGATATAACCTGGGCAATGTACCAGTTTAAATCGAAACATTAGATGGGCAGACGGATGGACAAAGAAACGAACGGACAGACTCTTTCAATGAAATTAGCTAGTGACTTTGAATCGATCATCATGGGATTCATCTCCTTTTCATTAAAGTGTAACAAATATCAGCACTTAGTCCTAATGCACTGTGCCACACAAAAAAATTGGAAATCTCTTCTCATTTACGGGCTCCAACTAAGTGGCATCTCATCACCATTAAAAAAATATAAACAAACACCCATGAATTCTAATTCGAGCACTCAAACTTTTCTATTCAAATCTCCAAGTATTCAAGGATGACTGAAAAAAGATTTCCGTTTCGTTTCCTTTTCAAAAAAGGCAAAATGTTCTGCATTTTCGATTAATTCAATTTGAGATGATCAAAGAAAGATGGCACATGTGAATTGCCAAAGGGAATTTGGGGTTTATAAAATATTCATTTGCAAAGCAAACAATAGAATGATTCTATCGCCCCCCCCCCACTACTTGGCTCTAGCTCCACCCTAGTTTTGGGCTAACTAAAAATCGTAGGCTTTTGCGTTAAGAACAGGAGCTACGGCCCACCCTATGTGTAAGTGGCAGTGTGTGTTGACAGCTTCCTAGTCGTTTTTGGCCAACAATAAATCACTTTCAACACGAGAGGCACATTTCAATGCGATTGTTTCGTGGTGTCATAAGTAAACGTCTGTCATCGTTCCTTGTCATGTGGATAATCTTCTTTAATGGTTCACGTCTCAATAGTTGGATAGGCATAACGTGGCTCGTCAGGGCATTGAACGACTTGGTGCTAACTTGAGAGATAAGGCACTAAGTGGCACATTCTATGTATGATGGCCACCATACGAGCAGAGATGGCCCTGAGTTAGCCAACGAAGAGGGGTTATGCGAAAGGAAGTTTCGATACCAGGATTTAAACAGCCACCCATCGATCTGCTGGCATTTGTGAAGAGATTTGGAAAATCTGTTTTCGGAAGTTGTATGGAGGAGGGAAAGTGGAAGGGAGCAATTTTGTGTGGCCATCTCTCTTCATTCATCAAGGACTTGTGGCAGCAAAAACATGCTTTTTTTTTGAATAGCCATTCATTCTTGTGGTCGATTGACACTATTTGGGGCAAATAAATGTGATTACGTGTCACAGAGATGTATTTGTTTCGGATTTGTGAAATTCATACGCAAATAAAATCAAATAACAATTTGATAAATGACCGTGGGACTCACTTTCCCCCACCTTCCACACTCCTCTATTCGAGCTCCACGATTTGAGGGACTCACTTCCCCTCAACTCCCACACTCCTCTATTCGAGCTCCACGACTAAAATTATTCTCAAGTGGTTTTCATATTTCTGTTGACTTTTGTGCCGCCCGTTGTTGGGGGACACTTTAAAGCCAAGTAGACTCTTGAGGCATTAACGCAGGAAGCCTTGAAATAAAGGACATTCAACAGTCGCGGAAATGAACATAAAATCCTTATTGTCAGAGTGTTCTGATATTTGTTTAAGTTAATTTGTAAAGCGACACAGTGGTTTGAAATCGTACTAAATGTGATCAGAAGGGGTGGCGCACAACTACCGTTGTGGTTTAAATGTTTAATAACTTTTTTTATTCATTACTATTATTAATATTTGTGATATATAATATTAAAGGGGTTATATTTTTGGCTAAAGTATGAAAAATTATATCCCACAAGTGGTGGCCATTTTCGGCTGCGCACTTTCGTGCTCTTTTCAGTACATTTTGTTTAACTTTTCTTAAAATTTCGGGTGTTATGACTTGAATTTAATGGCGAATGTTTTGTTTTAGCTGTGGCATAATCTCTAGCTTATTAACGTATACCCTTTCTTTTAAATAACCCCAAAGAAAACAGTCTGGCGCTGTTGAACGTGGGGCCAATTGAACGTGGGGGCCAATTAAACGTGAGGGCCAATTGAACGTGGGGTCCAATTGAACGTAGGGGCCAATTAAAATCGCTTCTGCGCGAAATACGAGGGTTGCTATACTAAGTAGGGACATAAATACTGTTACACACGTTTTATGCTGTAAAATAAAAAGTACTGAATGTTTGTGGACCAAATATTTTTTAATATATTTATTGATGTATCCAAATGAATCTACCTTTTCGAAATATCCGCCCTTTTGCCTTTACACACGCCTTAAGTCGCACTGGCCAATCGTCAATAGCTGCACGAACCTCGTCCATTGAAAAATTGGCCACAGCTCGAACCAAAGCAGTCTTATGAGATCCACTGTTGGGGTATCTTTTGTGACAAACCGTGTCCTCTAAAACCGTCCACAATTTGTAATCCAATGGGTTCAAATCTGGACTGCCTGAGGGCCATTCTTCAGAGGAAATGAACGCTAGTAAATTGTTCGAAGCCAGGCCTGGGACGTTTTAGCCTTATGGGCCGGCGCAGAATCCTGCCGGAGAGTCCATGGCTGGTTTTGGAACAGGGAATTGTTAAGCGGCTTCACAACAGCTTCCAAAACGGTATCTTCGTCCATTGAAAAATTGGCCACAGCTCAAACCAAAGCAGTCTTATGAGATCCACTGTTGGGGTATCTTTTGTGACCAACCATGTCCTCTTAAACCGTCCACAATTTGTAATCCAATGGGTTCAAATCTAGACTGCCTGAGGGCCATTCTTCAGAAAAAATGAACGCTGGTAAATTGTTTCGAAGCCAGGCCTGGGACGTTTTAGCCTTATGGGCCGGCGCAGAATCCTGCCGGAGAGTCCATGGCTGGTTTTGGAATAGGGAATTGTTAAAAGGCTTTACAACAGCTTCCAAAACAGTTTCTTCGTCCATTGGAAAATTGGCCACAGCTCGAACCAAAGCAGTCTTAAGAGATCCAATGTTGGGGTATCTTTTGTGAAAAACCTTGTCCTCTAAAACCGTCCACAATTTGGGTTCAAATTTGGACTGCTTGGGGGCCATTCTTCAGAGGAAATGATCGCTGGAAAATTGTTTCGAAGTCAGGCCTGGGACTTTTTAGCCTTATGGGCCGGCGCAGAATCCTGCTGGAAAGTCCATGGCTGGTTTTGGAAAAGGGAATTGTTAAGAGGCTTCACAACAGCTTCCAAAACGGTTTCTTGGTAAACTTTGGCCGATGTTTTCACTCCTTGTTCGCAGAAATGCAGGTCAGTGACCCCATCGTAAGAGACACCCCACCCAACCATAACTGAAGCTGGGTGATGGCCCTTTTCCACCCTGGGATCAGTTCAGATGCTTCCTTAGATGACCGCGCATACACTCTATCATTTTGCTTGTTAAATTTTTCCTGAACGGTAAAAATTTTTCCATCGGTGAACAAAATTTTTCTGTGCAAGTTATCAGCGTGCTTCACCAAAAGACGTTTGCATTTTTCAATCCTTTTTTTTTTTTTAAAAGCTGCAGTCAATAAATGTCCGGTACGTAGTTTGAAAGCCCCAAGTGCCAAGTCTTTTTTAATGATTCGACTCATGGACTTTTGCGTGATATTCATCTCACGGGCCATGATTTTCTGTTTTCGGAGCGGATTTCTGTGAATTCTTGATTTAACGGCTTTGATGACATGCGGTGTTCGAACAGAGCGTGGGCGGCCCGACCGGTGACGGTCTTTTACATCTTCAGTCTCCTCAAATAATTTTATGCATCGGTAGACGAACGCGGCTAATCCCTAGTGGCCAGAGCGTTTTGAAAATATCGTTTTTTTTCATTTCACACTTGAAAAGCGCTATTACAGCGATACGATTCTCATTATCTGACCACTCCATGATGAAAGTTGAAACAATTTTGAAATCCCGTTACAGACTAACGCTATTGAGGTTAGCTTTCAAAACCCATATGACATTAAGAGGGTATGTTCAGTTCTACTATTGAAATGGGTGTGTTCAATGTTGTAACAGTATTTATGTCCCTACTAAGTTGTTCGGACCGACTAATTTTTTCTCTATGTGTAGTTTCCTATAAATAGCAGGCATTAAATTCATGTCATACTGAAGCGTCCCTTCGTGCCATTCCACTCAACTTGGCCCCCTCCGCCATACAATCCTAGTGTTCACTGAAATTCTACTGGCCGGAACAGGAAACGCAACAACTACAGCAAAAAAAGTGGGCAGGCTGGAAATGGAATTGAAAGCAATGAGCGTTAAAAAAAGGAAAACGTACAGCTGAGCTTCAATTATTCACAACAGCTTTAAGTGTTTCTTACCCATTTCAACGCTGCTTAAATATTAACATTAACGCAAGTGCACACTACGCCAAACTCATACATACAAGCATTTTTACATGGAAACGTGTAGTTTTGCAGGCAGGACCGGACTAAGCTCTGATGGGGGCACTAGCCTATAACCAGGCCCCAACAAAGTGTTTTATTTTGTGTGAATGTTTTTTTAAGGCATGAGCTTATGGAAGTTCAACATTCATGGTAAGATAGAATGTATACTAAATATGCCATTACGTTTGCAACACCTCGGAAATTTTATCGGGAACCCTTGAGTATGTGTTATTGAACTTCCTAAAATTCTTAGAAGACGATCCAGCCTTGTCTGTTAGTCCGTCTCTGTGCATGTTGGACTCAGGATAGCGATCAAACGAAAAAAGCTAGAGTCTTGATATCTTTTTATGATGGCTTTCGGCCATAAGCTGCTTAGAATTGTTAAGGGACAAAATCAGCCAAAGTGAGGAAATGTTTTTGGTTTTTATCTAGCGAGAACAAATAGGTTTTGGCCTGACTGAATTTACTTGTTTTTGCGAATTGCGGTGTTTTTGGCTTTCAAGTTTCCTCTTTTAAGGAATGCAAGTTACAAAATTCCCTCGTCTTTAATGCCCTTTAATGATCAATCCGGCCCTGAGTGTATATATGACGGCTGGATACATTAATAGACATACTTTCATATGCACTGTAGGTCAAAGCGAAAAACAAGCCAAGAAAAAGATCTTTAAAAATCTTACAAGTCTAATGCCAAAAGATTTTTTTTATTTTTTTTTGGCAAGTCTATTTGCCACTTTGTGTATTAGAGCAGGTCACCTCCACGACTTCGACCTTTTAGACCATGTTATAGTTCCTCTGTCCTCTTTTATGACTTGATTATCTCTAAAGGAGATTTATAAATACTGCGAATTCCGCGTAGAAATATAACCTTTTATAAGGTTGACTTCACCATAAGTAAACATGGTTTGAAGTCTACGTTATAGAAGGTTAATTTAAACATTTTGTTGTTGACTATTAGTTAACAATAATAATAGTTAATTTAAATATACGATGGTAAATTTTTTAACCATAAAAATTGTTAATTTTCAAATAATTATTGTTGTTTTAACAATGCATTGTCCAGTTTATTTTTAGCATTAAAAGTGCTATTATTAAAATAATTATTGTTGTTTTAACAATGCATTGTTTTTAACCATGGAAATTGTTAATATTAAAATTTCATTGTTATTTTATTGAAACAATACATGTTCAATATAACAATGAAATTGTTAATATTATTAACTATGAAGGTCGTTATACTTAGTAGGGACATAAATACTGTTACACACGTTTTATGCTGTAAAATAAAAAGTACTGCATGTTTTTCGACCAAATATATTTTAATATATTTATTGATGTCTATTGTATCCAAAAAGAATCTACTTATTCGAAATGTCCGCCTTTTGCCTTTACACACGCCTTAAGTCGCATTGACCAATCGTCAATAGCTGCACGAACCTCGTCCATTGGAAAATTGGCTACAGCTCGAACCAAAGCAGTCTCAATAGATCCAATGTTGGGGTGTCTTTTGTAACAAACCTTGTCCTCAAAAACCGTCCACAATTTGTAATCCCATGGGTTCAAATCTGGACTGCCTGAGGGCCATTCTGCAGAGGAAATGAACGCTGGCAAATTGTTTCGAAGCCAGGCCTGGGACGTTTTAGCTAATGGGCCGCCGCAGAATCCTGCTGGAAAGTCCATGGCTGGTTTTGGAACAGGGAATTGTTAAGAGGCTTTACAACAGCTTCCAAAACTGTTTCTTGGTAAACTTTGGCCGATGTTTTTACTCCTTGTTTGCAGAAATGCAGGTCATTGACCCCATCCATGACTGAAGCTGGGTGATGACCCTTTTCCACCATTGGGATCAGTTCACATGCTTCCTTAGATGACCGCGCATACACTCTATCATTTTGCTTGTTAAATTTTTCCCGAACGGTAAAAATTTTTTCGTCGGTGAACAAAATTTTTCTGTGCAAGTTATCAGCGTGCTTCACCAAAAGACGTTTGCATTTTTCAATCCTATTTTTTTTAAAGCTGCAGTCAATAAATTTCCGGTACGTCGTTTGAAAGCCCCAAGTCCCAAGTCTTTTTTAATGATTCGACTCATGGGCTTTTGCGTGGTATTCATCTCACGGGCCATGATTTTCTGTTTTCGGCGCGGATTTCTGTGAATTCTTGATTGACCGGCTTTGATGACATGCGTTGCTCGAACATAGCGTGGGCGGCCCGACCGGTGGCGGTCTTTTACATCTCCAGTCTCCTCAAACAGTTTTATGCATCGGTAGACGAACAAGCGGCTAATCCCTAGTGGCCGGAGCGTTTTGAAAATATCGTTTTTTTCCATTTCACACTTGAAAAGCGCTGTTACAGCGATACGATTCTCATTATCTGACCACTCCATGATGAAAGTTGAAACAATTTTAAAATCCCGTTACAGACTAACGCTATTGAGGTTAGCTGTCAAAACCCATATGACATTAACGGGGTATGTTCAGTTCTACTGCTGAAATGGGTGTGTTCAATGTTGTAACAGTATTTATGTCCCTACTAAGTAGAAATCATTTTTATTGCTAAGTAAACTAATTATTGGTTACCTCTTTTAACCAGAAACTAGAATTAACCTACTAATTATATTGTTGTTGGTGGCAAGAGTGAGTTGTATATTCGTGGGCAATTGTGTGAAGAAAACTTGAAAAGTAAGGTTTACAACAGTAGTTCTCATTCGTGTGGGGAGAGCCTGGCCTTATAGAGTTCGGTTTTACTTTCAACAATTGCAGCAAGGCTTTCTGAAGAGGGTTGTCACGGACCCGAAATCATGATAAAAGTAGTGTGCAGCCAACTTGTCTTCTATTTAAATATAGAAGCAAGAGGTCTTGTGCCGGTTTAATCCCTGTTCAATGTGTTTATATTTTTTTACATTTATTCGGTCTTTTTTCATTATTATGACTTGTTCTTGTTTTATTCTGGTTCGAGAACTTTTTGTTGTTTCTTTTTCAGAATCAACTAAAATATTGGTTAAATGCATTCGCCACGGTCCAGCCAGACTGTTTAGGTGTTTCTAAATAAGCAAAGTCTTTTCTTCATCAGTCTTTGGCAACTATTACTTCGGCTACAAATGACTTAAACGGGAGTCCCATTATGACTAATGAGAATTACCCTTTGCGTATAGTCTTCGAACTGTGCGAAAAGCAATGATATGAAGATTGTACAGCTAGCATTTGAATTTGGTGGTGGTTTTTTATAAGAGCGGGATAAATTGTCTTATGATCTTTCGCACAATTACACACACGTTCAGAGCAGAGGAAGAAAGGAAAATAAGTGGGAGAATAAGACAGTCGCAATCGTTGCAATGTCGTGTAACATAATTCTGAACTTCGTATAAGACAAAGCAGATCAAAAACTTCGATACAACAGAGCCGACTGATCCTTTAATTTTTGTTTATGTCGCACATTTTTCGGCCTCTTTCTTGAAAAAACCAACCTTAAATAATGTTAACTCAACTATTTTGTATGTACATTTGACCTTATATAACGTTATTTTGTCTTCGTTATCAAATATTTACCATGAAAAAATTAACCAGACACATGGTTAAAAAAATCATTGTATTTTCGGCTCAGTGTATTGATTCCTGCTGTTATCCGCGTTTATCGTAGTTCAGTGGCGTAGGGTCTATCGTGTGCATGTTGGCGTATCTGTGTCTTCTTAAGTACGGACCCAGGCGTCAAGATGCCGCAGATTAGTTCTATGAATCCGTAGTGTTGTTCGTATTCCTCCTAAATTAGCGACACATTTTGTTAGACGCTCTACCTACAATGATCGTGCGTTGTTATACCCTCCAGTGGAGAGTGCATGGTATAATACATTTCTCGTCACGAAATGTTGAACGGATACTCTATAATATGTACTTATATATATTAATAATCGTCATAAAACGCTTAGGCGATATAGCCATGTTCGTCCGTCCGTCCAAGTGTCTGTTGAAAGCACGGTGTAGGGTTTACTAGGCCATACATAACAACGTTTTTACTAATATTGTATAGTAAAGAAATGATTGAGAAAAAGGAAAAGTTTTTTTCTTCCTGAGCCAAGTTGCCCCATATTCAATCCGAAGCACCTTATGACGTTAAGCCAGTTTCAAAAAATGTTCAGGATCCTAACATAATTCGTGCTTGTGCGCTTTCAAAATCCACATGTTGTATGACTACAGCATTTTTAGAATTTAATAGCGATTATTAATTTTAGATGTTGCAAACGAAATGACAAATTAAGTACCCACTCTATCCCGCGGTGGAAGTTTTAACGAAATTCTATTTCCGATTTCGACTAATACTCGTATTCGATCTGCAAAACAGAGTGAAAAAGTTTAAATCGATTGATCCGACTTACATATACCCTCACCCATACATGGAATTACAATTTACCTTCCTTTCGTCCTGTATTGCCTGAAGAGTGCCGATTTTATCGAAATCTCTTAAAAGATCGATTCAGTGGAAGGTGCTAGAATGGGGCGTGGCTGGTTCCTAATGCGCATACAAAGATGAAATAATCATATGTGCCGAAAACAAAGTGCTAGACAAAATTATACATTAAGAATTAAGCTATGTGGATTTCAATCTGAGCCAGGATATTACCGTGTGTGTGACAGGTGCAAGTAGGGGCGTGGCTGAACCTCCAAATTTCCTCAGCTAGTTTATAATCGTTTTTCTAATGACTAATTTCCAGCAGAATCGTATGAATAGTATTGAAATTATTATGCGAATACCAAAAGTGGGCGGAATGGTGCATTTGCGCTGGAAGTGGCGGAATGGGCGTGTCATCCACTCTTTTTGTACAAGTCTATATAGCTGTTATAAAAATATAATGGAGTTCACAAATTATGCGAATTTCACGCACAAGTTAGGTGGGTTTTAAACTGCAATGGAACATTGCCAATTGTGTGGGAGGTACCAGAAGAGGGCTTGGCTAGGAATCCAAGTAGTTGTCTCTAAATTGTCGTAGGTATTGATTTGGGTTTAGATCGTGTAAGTACCATTAATAATATTTCAGGAATGTGGAATTTCAAGAATGGAATTTCAAGAATATTTCAAGAAAGTGGGCGGAATGATACATTTGTGTCGAAGGTACCAGAATAGGGCGTGTCAACACTTTTTTGATATACTCTTAAAGGGTAGCCCAACCAAAATGCACAATGTTAATTGCAAGTCACACCTTAACGTCAAGTTTTTTTACTTAATTTGACATTTCTTTTGACAAATTCAACCATGAAGAAGTACACAATTGAGCAGCGCCTTAAGATTGTAGAAGCCTTTCTCGAAAATGGGCGTTTAAGTGAATGGTGACTTTTCAAAGAAAATCATCTTCAGCGACAAGGCACACGTTTACCTCAGTGGATTCGTTGACAAGCAGAATTGCCGCATTTGGGCAAAAGAGAATCCACGAGTGATATTGAAAAGCCCTCACAGAGTGACTCTTTGGTGCGGTTTATAGAATGGCGTTGTCATCGGGCCGTATTTCTTCAAAAATAAGGTCGGTCAAGCAGTGTGCGAGAATGGTGTTCGCTATCACGATATGATAACAGACTTGTTCTGGCCAGAAATTAAGAATATGGACCTGGACGATATGTGTGGTTCCAACAGGATGGTGCCACTTGCCACACAGCCAACGAAACAATGGCCCTTTTGCGCAAGAAATTCAATGACCGTTTTATCTCACATCGTGGCAATGTTAGTTGACCTCTACAAGTGATTTGACACCGTTGGACTTCATTCTTTGGGGATATTTAAATGAAAAAGTGTACGTCAATAAGCCAAAAACAATTCAAGAGCTAAAGGATGAGATAATTCGGCACATAAACGACATTGAACATGAACCTCCATTATATCTTAGGGTCATTAAAAATATGGACCATTAAATTGAGGCATGCCACCGAAGTCATGGCGAGCATTTGACCGATATTTTGTTTCACACATAATTATCATAGATCCTTCTATCATACAAAAAAAACATGTTTATTGTCTGAAAACTTTTTATTTTATTTACAATTAACATCGTGCGTTTTAGTTGGACCACTTTTTATATATTATCTCGATCGTCATAAAATTCTAAGAGGTCCATGTCCTTTCCTTTCGTGTGTCTGTTGAAAGCAGGATAGCGGTCAAACTCACTCACACACAACGAATTTATCTAGGATTCTGAAATTTAGCATGATGATGACTTATGTTCATAAGCTGTATAAATGTTCGAAATCGTCTGGGGGAAAAACAGTATCCCTATAAGGGACTAAAGGTACGTCGGAAAAAAGTACAGTTTTTGCTTAATTTGAGTATTTGCTTAATGTTTTGTAGGCAGACAGTGGTTAAAATGTCTATCAGTAAATACTTAGTAGGGACATAATTTTTTTTTTATATATATCATTTATTTGCCATCTATTTACATTTAAACATTAAGCAAATTTTATATCAACTAAGAAAAAAAAGGACACTGCTGTTGAGCTTCATTAAGCGCAACAGATATAACATATATTTCATTTATAATACAATATTTACAAATATAATTATTTTAAAAAGGGCAGGTCGAGTACGTGAGATCTTTTTAGTCGCCTTACTTCGTTGCTATCGTCAAGTAGATTTATGGCCAATATGTTTGGATGGTTACTAAGTCTATTTAGGTAGTTAGAACTGTATCTGCTAATTTCGCTCTTTACTTTGGGGACACCAAGGTCGCAGTGTATGTTATTATTATTAACAAACCATGGGGCACTAGTAATGGTTCTAAGAGTTTTGGACTGATATCTCTGCAATATTTCAATATTGGAAGTACTAGCGGTTCCCCACAGCTGAATTCCATACGTCCATATTGGCTTTAATATAGTTTTATATAAAATAACTTTGTTCTCCATACTAAGTTCGGAAGCCAGAACATTTTTTTCGTCATGATGTTTAACTGTTCTCTTTTGTGCTCAATGTGTTTTCTCCAGTTTAGGCGCCTGTCGATATGAAGTCCAAGATACTTAACGCTGTTAGATGACGGAATTGTGACACCATTCAATGAAACTGTCGGACAGTCTTCCCTGCGTAAGGAATACGTGACATGAACCGATTTTTCAGCATTAACTTTGATGTTCCATTTTTTAAACCATGCTTCCAAAATCTCAAGTTGCCTTTGAACAGTATTTGATGCTTCAGCAGGTGATGTATTCGAGGCTAAAATTGCTGTATCATCCGCGTAAGTTGCAATTATAATATCGCTGTTTGTGGGCATGTCTGATGTAAATAACGTATGTATATAAGACTGGTCCTAATACGCTTCCTTGTGGAACCCCAGATTGAATATTGCCGATTTCAGAGTCCTCGTCATTTATGTTTACATAAAAAGTTCTCTTCGTCAAATAAGATTGAGCAAAAGATAAAATGGAGTTGGAAGAATATGTTTTAACTTGAGAAGCAAGCCAAAATGCCATACCTTATCAAATGCCTGTTTGACGTCAAGAAAAACCGAAGAGCAATATTGTTTTCTTTCAAGACAATCTCTTACTACATTAACTACTCTATGGCACTGTTCTGGAGTTCCATGGCTATTACGAAATCCAAATTGATGGTCTGGCAAAATATTTAATGCTTCCAGAATAGGACATATCCTTTTTTTGATAAGTCGTTCAAACAATTTAGAAAAAATTGGCAGTAGACCGATAGGTCGGTCGGAGGTTACCTCATGTTCAGATTTATTTGGCTTTAAAACCAGTATAATTTTGACGCATTTCCATAGAGTGGGAAAATAAGACAATCCTAACGCAGAATTAAATAATATTATAAGAAAGATGTAACCTTTTTTAGGCAGGGACTTGACAACCTTTGCATCAATTAGGTCAAATCCGGGCGATTTTTTAGAATTTAACTTTTTAACTTCATTTAGTACTTCCTGAACTCTGATTGGTTTTATCGGTAAGCAGATTTGATTTTAGTTTAGATGATCTATACTAGATTATACTTAGTAGGAACATAAATACTGTTACAACATTGAACACACCCATTTCAATAGTAGAACTGAACATACCACGTTAATGTCATATGGGTTTTGATAGCGTTAGTCTGTAACGGGATTTTAAAATTGTATCAACTTCCGTCATGGAGTGGTCAGATAATGAGAACCGTATCGCTGTAACAGCGCTTTTCAAGTGTGAAATGAAAAAAACGATATTTTCAAAACGCTTCGGCCACTAGGGTTTAGCCGCATGTTCGTCTACCGATGCGTAAAACTGTTTGAGGAGACTGGAGATGTAAAAGACCGCCACCGGGCCGCCCACGCTATGTTCGAGCAACGCATGTCATCAAAGCCGTTGAATCAAGAATTCTCAGAAATCCGCTCCGAAAACAGAAAATCATGAACCGTGCGATGAATATCACGCAAAAGTCCATAAGTCGAATCATTAAACAGGGCTTGGGACTTGGGGCTTTCAAACGACGTACCGGACATTTATTGACTGCAGCTTTACAAAAAAAAATAGGATTAAAAAATGCACACGTCTTTTGGTGAAGCACGCTGATAACTTGCACAAACAAATTTTGTTCACCGATGAAAAAATTTTTACCGTTCAGGAAAAATTTAACAAGCTAAATGATAGAGTGTATATGCGGTCATCTAAGGAAGCATCTGAACTGATCCCAAGGGTGGAAAAGGGTCATCAACCAGCTTCAGTCATGGTTTGGTGGTGTGTCTCTTACGATGGGGTCACTGACCTGCTTTTCTGCAAACAAGGAGTCAAAACATCGGCCAAAGTTTACCAAGAAACCGTATTGGAAGCTGTTGTGAAGCCTCTTAACAATTCCCTGTTCCAAAAGCAGCCATGGACTTTCCAGCAGGATTCTGCTCCGGCCCATAAGGCTAAAACGTCCCAGGCCAGGCATCGAAACAATTTTCCAGCGTTCATTTCCTCTGAAGAATGGCCCTCAGGCAGTCCAGATTTGAACCCATTGGATTACAAATTGTGGACAGTTCTAGAGGACAAGGTTTGTCACAAAAGATACCCCAACATTGGATCGCTTAAGACTGCTTTGGTTCGAGCTGCGGCCAATTTTCCAAAGGACGAGGTTCGTGCAGCTATTGACGATTGACCAGTGCAACTTAAGGCGTAAAGGCAAAAGATGGACATTTTGAATAAGTAGAATCTTTTTGGATACAATATACATCAATAAATATATAAAAAAATATTTGGTCCAAAAACATTCAGTACTTTTTATTTTACAGCATAAAACGTGTGTAACAGCATTTATGAACCTACTAAGTACGTCCTAAATATGTGAAAAGGGGCATAGTTTCGTCTAATGTGGCCTGAAAAACGTCCCGCATGGTCAAAAGGCCGATTTATATTCAACATGGACTTAAATTAAAGCAAATATGGCTACCAATCCAAACACAGTAAATTTAACATTTTTGCTAAAACTCGGAATGAACGCGTGAGCCGAAAGGGCCTAAAAAATACATTTTTATGTGCTTTATTAGCGCAGGGCTGTGGAGTTCATATAAGGTTCGTGCAGGTCAAACTTAACAACGGTTTTAATTGTTTTTTATTCTTTTATTCTTTATTTACAATTTATCCAGGGATATTAAGTAAATGTTTATTCAGGGTCTAAAATGTTTTTATTTCGGTCCGTTATACTTTTTGTTTGTACTAAATGTTGAATACCCTCTTGCCAAGTAGGGTAAGGGTATACAAATTGACGCGACCCTAACTCCTTCTGGAGGCACTGTGCGATACTCTAAAATGGTATTGAAACAAGTTCCCCCGTTCTTTATAGTTACGAACATAAAAAAGCTGCATGCAGTGTTTCAACATTAAGCGGCAGGGGTGAAATCCAGCCAGCGGCAACAGTATCAATTGAACCTGAAGCCGATGCTAAAGGATCTGTTGCCTGCCAGCCTACAAAGCGACATACGATACATGGAGATGATACAGGTTCATGTATCAGTGCGGAAATGGCATCATTTTGCGTACGAACGTTAGAGTGTTGCAACAAACCTTTAGAGGGGCCGAAATTCTTCTTCACTTTCACTTGGCTTTAGGCAAGTGGTTGTTATTGCCGTTACGGTTGTTGTGTTTGTTGCTGGTACTTGAATTTTTGTTTTTTCTTCTTCTTTAGCTTATCTTATAAATTTTATATAGAATTTTCTTATCACTTTTTTTTCTATCCACAAGCGGGAACTACTACGGCTTCAGATTTCTTTTCCAAAGCTACCCAATACGGCACGACAGACAGTGCGTCGTTGAAGGATAACGCACACACACACACACTTATTCACTCACACTCAATTATTGATTAGAATTTTCCAACAGAAGCGAAAACGTATTCACCGCCTTGAGCCCGTAATTTCAACCCGGTATCGTAACGTTTGACTCGACTTGCCATGGACAACTGTTCCATTGTCGAAGAAATGTTGACCCATATCCTGTGCGAAGCACGGCGGCAGCAGCAGCAAACGTTTCCATGCCATTGGGTTTGTAAGTTGTTGCCACCCCGCAAAAGCTTCCCGTGCTCGTTTGGCAACAGAGAGCCAAAGCTTCGGCGGGCATATTTTGGCGCATTTCAATTTTACGTTGTGAAAAGCTTTGGGGATTTGTTTACTGTTGTTGTTTTTTTTTATTTGAGAATTGTGCAAAAACAGCTGTTTGAAATTTATTGTAGTCTTATGCGCCATGTAAATATACTTTCCCCCCGAGGAGACCTTGTACAGCAAGAGATGTCGTCGCGTTCTTGTGGCGTATTGGTTTAGTGGGAAATATCAGATTTGGTCTAGCCGACCCAACAGCGTCAAATTCCATTAGATTTCTACGAAATTTGTTTATTTTGTTACAGGACTAACATTATTTAAAAAAATCGAAGAGATCGGTCCATGTTTTGACAATACTTAGTAGGAACATAAATACTGTTACAACATTGAACATACACATTTTAATAGTAGAACTGAACATACCCCGTTAATGTCATATGGGTTTTGAAAGCTAACCTTAATAGCGTTAGTCTGTAAGGGGATTTTAAATAATGAGAACCGTATCGCTGTAATAGCGTTTTTCAAGTGTGAAATGAAAAAAAACGATATTTTCAAACTGCTCCGGCCACTAGGGATTAGCCGCATGTTCGTCTACCGATGCATGAAACAGTTTGAGGAGACTGGAGATGTAAAAGACCGCCACCGGTCGGGCCGCCCACGCTCTGTTCGAACACCGCGTGTCTTCAAAGCGGTTAAATCAAGAATTCACAGAAATCCGCTCCGAAAACAGAAAACCATGCCCGTGAGACCATCACGCAAAAGACCAAGAGTCGAATCATTAAAAAAGACTTGGGACTTTCAAGCGACGTAACGGACATTTATTAACTGCAGCTTTAAAAAAAAATAGGATTGAAAAATGCAAACGTCTTTAGGTGAAGCACGCTGATAACATGCACAGACAAATTTTGTTCACCGATGAACAAATTTTACCGTTCAGGAAAAATTTAACAGACAATTTTTTTGTCAGCTAGTGTAAGGAAGCATCTGAACTGATCCCAAGGGTGGAAAAGGAAGGGTCATCACCCAGCTTTAGTCATGGTTTGGTGGGGTGTCTCCTACGATGGGATCACTGACCTGCATTTCTGCAAACAAGGAGTCAAAACAACAAACAAAGTTTACCAAGAAACCGTTTTGGAAGCTGTTGTGAAGACTCTTAACAATTCCCTGATCCAAACCAGCCAGGGACTTTCCAGCATGATTCTGCGCCGGCCCATAAGACTAAAACGTCCCAGGCCAGGCTCCGAACCAATATCCCAGTGTTCATTTCCTCTGAAGAATGGCCCTCAGGCAGTACACATTTGAAACCATTGCATTACAAATTGTGGACGGTTTTAGAGGACAAGGTTTGTCACAAAAGATACCCCAACATTGGATCTATTGAGACTGCTTTGGTTCGAGCTGTGGGCAATTTTCCAATGGACGAGGTTCGTGCAGCTATTGGCGATTGACCAGTGCGACTTAAGGCGTGTGTAAAGGCAAAAGGCGGACATTTCGAATAAGTAGGTTCTTTTTGGATACAATATACATCAATAAATATATTAAAAAATATTTGGTCCAAAAACATTCAGTACTTTTTATTTTACATAAAACGTGTGTACAGTATTTATGCCCCTACTAAGTATAACTGTATCTCAATACAAATGTATATTCGTGGTCTCATCGAAATAAGACCGGAAAAATTCATTTAATTCCAATAAAATTTGATGTCTGACATTAGTCCGCACAAAGAAAATGAAAACGCTGCTCTATAAATTGCATTCGTCGTTCGTAGTCTGCCGGATAGTGAGTATCACAAATAAAGCCTGCATAGCTCACGGATTTTACAAAAGTTGCCTGTCCGTTCCCTGATGTAATGGTGAAAGTCAGTATTTAGTTCGATCATTTGAAAAACTTAAAAATCACATTTTTTCAATTAGATATTTTTTAATTTAATTAAAACGCAAGTACGTTATTACGCGGAAGGTAAAAAAAAACAAGGAGTCCTTGAAAGGTTCCAGCACAAGAAGTACGCGACGCAACTCTCTTGTCATTCTTAGTCTCCTCGGCAACGCTCCAAATACTACGCTTAATTGAGTGTTGAATGTCTAGCGCTGGAAATGTTTACGTTCAACATTGTGTCTCTCTGTCTGCCTGTCGTCTGCTGCAACAGCACGTGTATGCTGGGGCATCTGCCCGTACCTAACCGCATCCTTGTCTTCTTTGAGTGGCGCGCAAAGCTTTCGCGCTTTCTACATTAACACTTTCTATTTCTACAGAATGTTAGGCAAAGCTCTTGTATGTTAACAGCGCGATGTTATAGTTTGAAAATCACTGGTCTTTAAGATACGACCAGCGTGAAACTTTAGCAAAAATCACCCGAAGGTATACCTGTTGCTATAGCCAAGGGCGCACACATCAAAAACTGTTAAGCCGAATAATTGCATCACTACAACCGAATGTAATATTCAGTAAATGGATATAAAAATATCAGTGGGAATGACAAGGTATCAATAACTTCATACAGAAAACAGATTCGTTGCCACAACCGAAATTTTTTGGCCAACCAATTGATTAAGGTTGAATACCTTTTTAATTTTTTATCAGCACAACCAATTGTTGATGGGTGCAGGGGAATTTTCACTAAATGGAACTTAAAGTATCGGTAGCGGTGACAAAGTGTCGGAACATCCACAATATTTTTACACTTGTACAGGGTAGGCCATTTAAAATTTAAATCGGCTGTACAAAAAGTACTAATTTAATTTATTGATGGAACCCAATATCATTCGTACGCACAGTGAAAAGTTTTGTTGTCACAACCGATTTTTTTATGATACAAGGATCTATGACAATAATGTGTGAAATAAAATAAAGAGTAATCTATCTAGAGGTGTTTTTTCACAGATTACGCCTGAGTTGTGTTAAACTTTATTTTTTTCTTCTTTTAGTATTGTTTGGCATTTCATTACGGAAAGACTTCCACCGCGAAAACCACGGTTTGGTGCTATTGGACTTTTTCCTACCTGAAATTGAGCCCGAAATCTTGACGACATTTGGTTTTGATAGGACGGTGGCACTTGTCATACAGCTGCTCAAAGAATGGAAATTTTGAGAGGCCATTTCAAAGAGCAGTAGTTTCACTTTTTGGACCGGTGAGTTGGCCACCTAGATCGTGTAATATCAAACCTGTAGACTTTTTTCTTTGGAGCTACGTCCAAAGTCTATGCTGACAAACCATCTACGATTTAGGTTTTGAAAACCAACATTACGCGTGTCATTAACGCCATACCGGTTCGTATGAGTCTTCCAATATTGGACCCTCAGAATGGTCACCCTGAAGCGTAGTTGCGGCCAACATTTAAACGAAATTAAATTAAAAAAAATTAAATGGCATAAAATGTCCTCTCGAATGAACAATAAAGAGTCCACATTTGATTTATTTTTTGTATTTTTTATTAAAAAATAGATCGCTATGGCTTCGGTGGCTTACCTCTACACAAAGAAAAGAGAACCGATTCGTTGCCACAAGCGAAATTTTTTGCTAACCGAATGTTAGTTGCTGTTCTGCAATGTTCAGAAATTGGAACTTAAATGACGGTGAAATGTACGAACTATACGAACCTCAAGAAAATAAAATTTGGATCTAAAAATCCACAGACCGACCTTGGTTCAATTCATAAATTTAAAATGTTCATCAGAGGCAAACAACAGTTGGCTTAAACTCTTCTAGTACTGTTAAACCTAGGCGGACACGATGATGGACGATTCTAACTTAAAGACATTGGGCTTATCGATCGGTTTGGGTCAGTAAAAATATAATTATATAATTTCACTAATGCCTAATCAAACCAAACCCAAGCAATCAAACCGCGATTCTTTGGAACGACCAATCAATTAGTTGTATTTACAATACGATGATCAAGTTTATCATCTGTGGAATGTCTAACCGAATATCCATTAAGATTGTAAGAAATTGGTACTTGCAACCAAATTTCTTACTTTGCTACGAATTTATTGTAGTTCCAAACAACTTTCAACTAATTTTTTATCTGTGTGTGTGTCCGATAGTCTATATTTGACTCGTGAGACTGTATGCAGGTTAATGTGCCAAATTATCTCATCCTTTTGCTCTTGAATTGTTCTCGGCTTATTGACGTATACGATTTCTTTTAAAACCCCCAAAGAAATAAGTCCAACGGTGTCAATTCACATGATGGTGGCGGCCAATTAATAAAGCCAAGACGTGGGATAGCACGGCTATTGAACTTCTTGCTCAAAAAAGCCAATGTTTCGTAGGCTGTGTGGCAAGTGGCACCATCCTGGTGGAACCACGTATCGGCCAGGTCCATATCCACAATTTCTGACCACAAAGAGTCCGTCAACATCTCGCGATAGTGAACACCATTCACGGTTACTGCTTGGCCGACCTCATTTTTGAAGAAATACGGCCCGATGACAGAAAGAACTGGCCAAGAATGCTCAGGTGTTTTCGAATTTCCCACAGACCCGGTTTGCTGCAATTTGCGCCCAATTCTTCCGAATGTGCCCAATTCTTGTCGATTTTGCTGACCAACAATTTGGATTGACCGTTTGACCGAACTTAGTAGGGACCTAAGTACTGTTACACACGTTTTATGCTGTAAAATTAAAAATACTGAATGTTTTTGGACCAAATATTTTTTAATACATTTATTGATGTAAGGGGTGTTTTTTATTGGGGTATAGAACTTTAAGTTGGCATCACTTTTTTAACTGGCGGCCATTTTGTTAGCTGTCAAGTGATTAATATTTAGTTCGGTTTGCCATTTTATCATGAACAGGTTGACACATAATCGTCCATCAGAGCAATTAATTCGGTTAACCATGGATCGGTTAACATGGACCATTGGATTATTTTCTTTGGGGATATGTGAAGTCGCTCGTCTACGCCAACAAACCAGAAACACGTTAGGGGACTTGGAAGCCAACATTCGTGGCGTTATTGCCAACATACGGCCCCATATGCTCGAAAAAGTGGTTGAAAACTGGACCTGTAGAATTGGCTTTATTCGAGCCAGCCGAGGCGGCCACATGCCCGAAATCATATTTAAACATTAATGGCATAAAATTATCCTTCCAATAAATCCAAATTGATGGACATTAAAACGATTTTCTTGTGTTTTATTTCAATTCGAAGTTCTATACCACAATAAAAAACACCCTTTATATTGTATCCAAAAAGAATCTACTTATTCGAAATGCCCGCCTTTTGCCTTTAAATGTCCGCCTTAAGTCGCACTGGTCCATCGTCAATAGCTGCACGAACATCGTCCATTGGAAAATTGGCCACAGCTCGAACCAAAGCAGTCTTAAGAGATCCAATATTGGGGTATCTTTTATGACAAACCTTGTCCTCTAAAACCGTCCACAATTTGTAATCCAATGGTTTCAAATCTGGACTGCCTGAGGGCCAGGCCATTCTTCAGAGGAAATGAACGCTGGCCTGGCTTCAAGGCCTGGACGTTTTAGCCTTATGGGCCGGCGCAGAATCCTGCTGGAAAATCCATGGCTGGTTTTGGAACAGGGAATTGTTAAGAGGCTTCACAACAGCTTCCAAAACGGTTTCTTGGTAAACTTTGGCCGATGTTTTGAATCCTTGTCCGCAGAAATGCAGGTCAGTGACCCCATCGTAAGAGACACCCCTGGATGATGACCCTTTTCCACCCTTGGGATCAGTTCATTTGCTTCCTAAGATGACCGCACATACACTCTATCATTTTGCTTGTTAATTTTTTCATGAACTTAAACATATTTTCATCGGTGAACAAAATTTTTCTGTGCAAGTTATCAGCGTGCTTCACCAAAAGACGCTTGCATTTTGCAATCCTATTTTTTTTAAAGCTGCAGTCAATAAATGTTCGGTACGTCGTTTGAAAGCCCCAAGTCCAAAGTCTTTTTTATTGATTCGACTCATGGACTTTTGCGTGATATTCATCTCACGGGTCATGATTTTCTGTTTTCGGAGCGGATTTCTGTGAATTCTTGATTTAACGGCTTTGAAGACATGCGGGGTTCGAACAGAGCGTGGGTGGCCCGACCAGTGGCGGTCTTTTACATCTCCCGTCTCCTCAAACAGTTTTATGCATCGGTAGACGAACATGCGGCTAATCCCTAGTGGCCGGAGCGTTTTGAAAATATCGCCTTTTTTCATTTTACACGTGAAAAGCGCTATTACAGCGATACGGTTCTCATTATCTGACCACTCCATGATGAAAGTTGAAACAAGTCTAAAATCCCGTTAAGGTTAGCTTTCAAAACCCATATGACATAAACGGGGTATGTTCAGTTCTACAATTGAAATGGGTGTGTGTCACAGTGTTTATGTCCCTACTAAGTATGTACCTTATAGGATTCCTTAATTGGATTCCTTGCAACGCCACTTCTGGTAGCTCCCACACAAAAGGCACAGTTCCAAGTGCATATTACTTGTATAACCCACATAACAAGTAACCTTATCCACGCAATTCGCTGAAATTCTAAACACGGTTGCTCTTTATACGCGCGTACGGAAAGAGTGGTTGACACGCCCAGCTTCCAAGCAAATACACTAACCTTTCCGCCCACTTTTGATATTCGCATAATTATTTTAATTTTTTTTCATCCGATTCAGACGATAGAAAATTGTAGCCATAGCCACGCCTTACTTGCACCCCCCACAGAAACGTGACTAGTGAGTTGACTTAAGGCAAATAAATACTTAGTATTCCTGTCGAGTTGTCTCAGTTTGTCTATCTTTCTGCTCCTCCCAAAGATCAATGATTTTGGTGAAACATATTTAAAAAACCAATAGTTTTTGCAGCCTTTAAGTTCCGGTACAAATATGTGACCATGACTGCAAACTTTAAATCCATTTTATGGAGGGGTGGGGAGGAATTTTTAATTATTTGACGTTATCGTTTGACCTTAGAAGATTCACACAAATTTAAATGCATAATTGCAATTTCGAGCAGCCAGCTATTTAAATATTCTATACATATTCAGTTATCTAAACACACACACACACACTTGCACATATACATGTGCAAGTGTAAGTGCATGTATGTGTGTGCGTGTATAGACAAATTGTTGGTAGCTCTAATTAAAATTGCAAATATTCCTGTTCGTACATCATAGACAGCCATTAAAACAGATTTAAGCTTCATTCCATTCGACCAGGACGACACGACACTCATGCATCCTCATTGCCAGCATTTCACTCTGCAGTATCTTTGCAAGATCTGACAGTAATCGGAGATATGCCCCGGTGATGTCGTGGTGTTAAAGTCGAACAGCAGTAGCATTGCACACGGCAGGCATATCCCGCAATACTGGAAGGCACTGTTGCCATTAGAAATAATTAATTAAATATTTTGTAAATCTCTGCAAGGATAATGGGACGTGAGCCACACACAGACACACACACACACTGTTACTCTGAAATATGACTTCATAAACATCTTGAGATACACGCTCTCATCGCTCACAGATTTATTGTATCGTTAAATACTTGCATACTTCAAGGATGTGCGAACGACGCTGAGCAAACAAGGATATTCACACATACACAGTTGCAAACCATTTGACTCCAATAGAGTCATTACACATACTCACCTAACTCTTAAGCAGTGATGCCAACTCTACAATGAGATAATAACAACGAGAGCACAGTAAAGCTGGGGTAAAACGATAACATTTTTCAAAAATAAGGTAAAACGGGTAGCAACATTTTTAGTTAATAAAAACATCAACGTCGGTGTATAATCTATTAATAAATCTGTTGTACGACATTGGACTTTTAAAGAAATCTTCTTAGCCCTCCTTCCAGATATGCGTTCTACTGTCGTAGAATGTCTGGTACTGAACCCAAGTGGATAAAAGCAAATGGCTTTATATTTTATCTCTTCCTTATAATATCGCTCAATCTTAATGGTTTCTGAAGCAAAACAAGTAAGCAAGTTTCAGTCGCTTGATCCGCTTCACATATACCCTCACCTATACGAGGGCGGTTCGGAAACTTCTTAGCCTAGCACATAAAGCGCGGTATAAACAGAAAAAAGTTAAGTGTTTTGGAAACTTCCATCTCTGCTATGAACACATGTTAAATTTGATCTGGCAACTCCTTCATATAGAAACAGGTGTTCACAAAAGACGCATCCGCGATTTTTTTACAATGGAAAAATTAGAAATGCCTGGTGTCATTAAATATTTACATAAAAAAGGTTTATCGGGACAAGAAATTCATAATGATATGGTGAATGTGTTAGGTGAAAGTGCTCCTTCATATGCAACAGTAAAAAATTGGGTTGCTGAATTTAAACGTGGTCCTACAAGCAATGAAGACGAACCACGTAGTGGACGTCCAAAAACAGCAACCACAACAGAAATTGTAGCCAATGTGCATGATATGTATGGTATTAAATGATCGACGAATAAAAGTGCGTGAAATAGCTAATATCATGGGCATCTCAAATGATCGAGTCCATTTAATTTAGCATGAAGAACTACAGATGAAAAAGCTTTCTGCAAGATGGGTGCCGCACTTGTTAACAGTCGACCAAAAACGCATAAGAATGAACATTTCTCAAGCTTGTTTGGATCGTTTTCAGCGAAATAAAATGGATTCTAAGCGTCGTTTCATAACTGTTGATGAGCCATGGATCCACCATTATACTCCAGAGACAAAAGAACAATCCAAACAATGGACACTGAAGCTGGAGGAAGTGCCCCAAAGAAGGCAAAAACAATTCAATCGGCTGGTAAGGTTATGGCAACGGTTTTTTGGGACTTCAAAGGTATTTTATTGATTGACTATCTGCAAAAGGGTAAAACAATAAATTCAGAGTACTATTGCAACCTTTTAGATCCATTAAATGTACAAATTCGAGAAAAACGCCCTGGCTTACAACACAAAAAAATAATTTTTCATCAAGACAACGCACCAGCGCACAAGAGTGTTTTAACAATGGCTAAAATCAACGAATTAAAGTACGAGTTGCTTGACCACCCACCTTATTCTCCTGATTTAGCTCCCAGTGACTTTTACCTGTTCCCAAATCTAAAAAAATTCCTTGCTGGCAAACGTTTTACCTCAAATGAAGATGCAATTACAGTTGTAAACCACTATTTTGAAGACGTTGAGTAAAACTATTTTAATCTAGGGATAGAATTGCTAGATAAGCGTTGGACTAAGTGTATTGAAGTTTCAGGAGATTATATTGAAAAATTAAAATATTTTTGAAAAACTAACTATTCTCTTTCATTGATAGGCTAAGAACTTTCCGAACCGACCTCGTATATGGATATTAAATTTTCCATCGTTCCGTCCTCCAATGTCCGGAACGTATCGATTTTATTAAAATCTCGTAAAAGGTTGTTTGTGTGAAAGGTACTATAGGCATACGAGGGCGACCGCAAAAGTGACAAAAGTGGCCTAACATAAAAAGAACCGTTTTTTTGGAATTATTATTATTTATTTTTCAACATAATCTCCTTCCAATTCAATACTCTTCATCAAACGTTTTTCAAGTTTTTTAATTCCATCCGAAAAATAAGATTTTTCAAGACCTTCAAAATATGCCTCAGTTTCAGCAATAACCTCGCTATTGGACGAAAATTTTTTGCCACCGAGAAATTTTTTTTAAATTTGGAAACAAGAAATAATTAGAAGGAGCTAAATCTGGACTATATGGTGGATGCGGAGCAATTTCAAATCGTAATTCGGCCAGTTTTTGTTGAGTTAAAAATGCAGTGTTTGAAGGAGCATTATCTTGATGAAAAAGAACTTTTTCTTCTAAATGCGGTCGTTTTATCTTGATTTATTCACTCAACCGATCCAATAATGCACAATAATATTCACTATTTATAGTTTTTCCTTTCTCAAGATAATCAATAAATATTATACCCCTTGCTTCCCAAATACTGTGGCCATTACTTTTCCTGCTGACTTAACAGATTTCGCCTTCTTGGGACCACTTTTACCAGCGTCTATCCATTGTTTTGACTGTTCTTTGCATTCTGGGATGTAGTGATGGATCCATGTTTCATCAACAGTTATGAATCGGCGCAAGAACTCTATTGGATTACGCTGATAAATCGCTAAAAGCGTCTCGGAATTGGTCCAACAGACGACTTTTTTGGGCAAAGTCAACAAACGCGGCACCCATCTTGCGGATAGCTTTTTCATGTGGAGTTCATCATGTAAAATACTCCAAACTTGTTTTTCGTGTATTTTAACAATATCAGCCAGTTCTCTGAGCTTTATTCGTCTATCTTTAGTCACGTCATTAAATATTTTTCTAATGTTTTCAATAGTTGTTCATCTTCCAGAGCGTTGTTCATCTTCCGTATTTTAGCGACCCATTTTAAATTGTTAAACCCAGGATTTCACGGTGGAGTATGATGGTGCATTATCACCATGAACAGAATCCAATTCATCTTCGATTAATTGTGGCTTATAACCTTTCATATAAAAGTGTTTAATTACCGCCCGAAACTCTTTATTTTCAATTTTTCAAAAATTATAAAACTTGTTTACTTCAATCACCTGTAACAAAGAAAATAATCATTAAATATTTGGGAAATTTTGACAGATGGCTTATAAAAGATTGCTTTTAAAAAACAAAACAAAAAAGTTGCTAGTAAAACAGAAAATGTGCCAGGCCAGTTAGTTTTGCGGTCGCCCTCGTAGGCTGGGTCATAAAAAGTTTTAAATCTGAATCGGCTGTAAAATGGAAAGTACTTATAATTTTTTTAAATTTTATTGTTTTATTGGAAACATTGAACTTTGTCATTTAAAAATGTAACACCATCCGATGGGCTTTCGCTTCGCGCACTGGACTGAAGATTGGTTTGAATTTTAACGATGAAGCTCATTTGCATCTCGGTGGCTATGTCAAAAATGCTACATACTCGTATGAGGTTCAAAAACCCCCAAACCTTCAGATTTCGGTCAGAATTCTTTACGACATTCGGCAAAATGTTGCGATTTCGGATCATAATTTATACTGAGTTCGTAACGAAAAACAAATGAGAGGGTTGACACGAATTCTGAACTACTCTGAAAAAAATCCTCAGACAAAACGAACAGAATTCGTAATAAGAATTCGTCGATAAGAATCCTCGATAGAGTTCAGATATTGTTTAGAATTGTCTGATATCAGACATTGTTGGCAAATTTGTTTTACTGGGTATTGAGAAGCCTTTGCATCCACAAGGAGTCACGATTTAGTGTGCAATTTGGGCTGGTGGCATCATTGGGCCATTTCTCTTCGAAACTGAGCAAGAAGCCACCGTCACCGTCAAAATGGAGCCAAATATCACACCGCCAACGCAACCATCGATATCATCAAATGGCCGCCTCGGAGCTGTAATATGAGCCCTTTGGACTATTTTTTGTGGGGAGCTTCACGAAGCAAAAAAGTATGGTTGGGATAAAATATTCGAAGAGCATCACACTAATGTCGGATACATGGTTGCGGCACAACGTAATTATGATGCTCACAACAATAGTATGATTCACATACAACCATATTATGATCTCCACAACTATAGTATGATTCACACGCAACCATGTTAGGACGCCTACAACCACAGTAGATTCCCAAAATTATTTATTAGAATTGGGTTATATTGTCGACAATGAAGATTTGTGTATTAAGTAAATTATTTAAAAATGTATTAAATTTAAAATGATATGAGTTACTTATTTAACAGTAGCAAAATCCGTTTAATAAAATTTAAGCGCTTTAACGTATGCGGAATGAAATCGCAACAAAAGAAAACATTTTTTTTCTTTTAAACAAAAACAAAAATTTTATTTCAATTTTTTTTAAGATAATACATTGTACTAGTTTAATGTTAAAAAATATTCGGTTCCATTCGAGCTGCTTTGCGGCAATTTTGAGGAACTTTTTCCATGGCTGTTGAAAATGTCGATGTTGGCATGTTTTAAAGCTCCTTTCGAATTTTTTGAATCAAATTTTTGGTAGTTTTGGGTCTGAAGTTATTTGCATATTCTTTTCGTTTTAAATTTGCCCAAAAATACTCAATTGGGTGTAATTGGGGTACATTGGGTGGATTTTCTTCTTTACATACATATGGAATTTGAAGGGTGTCCATGGCTTCCAATGTCTTCTTGGCGTAATGACTTGATGCTAAGTCGGGCCAGAAGATTACATTTAAGTTTCTATGCTTCTTATTCATAAATTCTTCAACTTTTGGTAAGCAGAAATTAATATATGTATCTTTCAGAATTGACGGCCAAACCGGACTCAAAAAAACTGGTTCTGACATTCCATGCTGACTAATTGCAAGCCACAATAAAACTTTTTTAGGAAATTTTGAATGCTCCACATACTTTATTTTATCGTCTACGTGTTTTTCCCCTTCAAAAAAATTTTTCCTTGCCATTCGTTTCCATCCAATGTGAAATATGACTCATCGTCCATGATGCATACAATGCCGCTCTTGGCTTTGAATGTATTTTTGACCAAACTTCTAAGTCGAGACTTTTGGGTAACTTCTTGAGCTTCTGACGCTTTTGCCTTATTTTTCTGGACTTTCTCTGAATTCCCATATCACTCAGATACTTTTTCACTGTTTTTTCCATCACATTATAACTTTTTCCCAAGCTCCCTATAGGATTTAGCGACTTTAGCATCGGTAATTTTTCAAAGTCGGCTCTCATAGAAGAGTCGTTCAAATTACACTTTTTTTTCCAGAAGCACGTTTTCTTTCTGTTTGTCTTTTCTCATATATCGCCAGTGTTCTATATACCGAACTTCGATTTTCTCCTTGCTCTACAAAATGAGAAACGATATCGGATTTCTTCCAATCAGGATGATGGTCGAAAAAAATACAAATGGTTTTTCGACGTTGTTCTTCTTTTGACGTCATTGCAAACAAAATAAATGATCAACTTCAGCAAAAATCAAATAGCAATATCACAAAACATGTGGTAAATGAAAAATAACGGTACTTTGTTTACATTTTTAATTTTGCTTTGTACCCAGCGTTGCACAGTGGGAAAATTACGAAAAAAATTGGAAATAATTCGGCCATTTCGTTTGTAATGGTCCGATTTAAATGAAAATTTACATTGACCTTCTTGAAGTGTTACTGAGCTTAAGTTTTGAATTTCATGCATCTGTGTTTAACAGGTGCTGCACAGTGGGCCCTCAAAGTTGGTCACCTCGAGTTAAAATTTTCTTTTTCAAGCCGCCAAAAGCGTATTTGTGGTCCGATCGTAATAATTTTTTCTTTAGTGAAATCTGCTGGACAAACCCAACCAAAAATGTTATTACAAATTTTTTCATATCTCGTACAATAAAAAAGATATCGGGACTTAAAGTTTTTTTTTCGAAAAATTTGCTTTGGATTTTCTGGGATTATTTTATTTTTGGGAATCAGTTTTAGGTGAATCGGGGAAAATTTAATCCTGGTTTAAAGAAAACACTTTGGTTAATGTTTTAAAAAAAGAATTGTTGCAAAATCACCAATAATATGAAAATGCCAGCTGTTCAAAGTCAACTATTGCGAAAAAAGTGGGATTTTGAGTGTTTTACGGCGAAAAGGTACCTTTACTCTTATGTCAATAACTTTAATGTTTCTTAAGTAACATACAAAAAATTTGCATTTATTTCAAAGAAAACTTTATGCTTAATACAAATAATAAGCAATTGTGACCCTAGTCGGTACTTTTCTTGCTCCAGGCGTCTCCAAATATGGGCATTTTTTTCAAAAAAAATTGAGTTTGAGCTCAAATAAAAAAAATCGCCACACTGCTGGCCCAATTTGGTGCTATAAGTCAGTTAACTACATATGTTTTCTAAAATCCCAAGCAAAGAAATTTTGCGGGAGGCCATTTCTAGGACAAAAAAAATGAGTTTTTGTTAAAAAATCCCATTTCTGGGATTTTGTTTTCCCCTGTGTCAAATTTTAGAAAAGTGGCAACTCCAATTTTTTTTTTGAATAAGTTTTTCATTTTGTCACAAAAATATTGATACTACGTAAAAAAATCAGGTTTATATCTCCAACCAGCAAAATTTTACAGTGGTCTGAAATATTGACTTTTTTTGCTACCTTCACAAAAAAAAAATTTTTCTCGTTTTTATCAATTATTATTCAACATATTGAGTTAATTGCATTCTTTTTTATAATCTGTTAAAACTAGAGGTAATTACCTTTCCATTGGTATATAAAAAGTATATCCTTTTACCTACACTTATAACAGCACGTGCGCTGGAATAAGACCCCTTTGAGTAAAGTATGAATTTTATAGGTAAGAATACCAATTTTAAAAATTCTCGTACCTATCCATAAATAGCAAAAATATATATTTTTACCATTATTGTTTACCTATTGTGTAAAAACGGAAAATGGGTAGTATTGTATAGTATGGATCTAGGTACCTAAACATTCATTCTTATATGTTTTGGGGGAATACCTGTCCCCTGTGTCCGGAATATTGTGCAACATTTTAGGCGAATGTACCTAAAAATTCATTGTTATAAAAATTCATTGTATAAAAATTCATTGTTATAAATGTATTTTTGGGGAATACCTGGTATTTTAGTCAAGTATTAATTGCGGATATTATTGTGATTACCTGTAAGTATTACTCATTGATATAAGAACCGCCGATTTTGTATGGGTTTATCATAACAAATTAATCCGCCATGACGATAACACTCCTTGTTCAAGAACTTGTTGAATTTTTAAAAAACACCAAACTTCGGAAAATGGAGAACAGAGTAGCATATTTAATAGAGTGCATAGAGTCAACATATAGCGAGATAACACAATCTAACGAAAGCAGCAAAGTATTAAATTTTTTGAAAAAATTTGACCGGCTCATGGAGAAGTATCACAGGAATTATTCAAGATTACCAACTGAGTGGCTCGACAGTATAATTGAATTTAAAACTGTCCCTGCTTTAGTGGGTGCTCCTACTAAGGAATACGACGATCTATGTCCAAAGGCAAAGAAACAACGGTTGTCGGCTGAGATGGCAAATCATTCACCTTCAAAGATTTGTGATACATTCAAGGAATTACTGACGGTGGAAAATCGGCCATCTAGCGCAAAAAGAATTGCAGACGTGTTAACGGAAGCATCACCAAGGCGGCTCCAACGCATTGAAAGAAGTATTGCAACACCATGTCCTGGTTTTAGCGAGGAAGAAGCATTAGCTTTAATCATCGAATTGGGATTGAGTAAGAACAAGTACACTCATTTAAGAAGAATGCTGCTTGATAAAGGATGTGACATGTTTCCCGCATACAACCGAATAAAGGAACGAAAAATGGAAATTTTGCCAAACCCAGTGATAATTACAGAAAAGGCCGGCAGCGTTAGTTTGGAACTACTTCTCCAAAATACTGCCAGTAGGATAATAACAACATTGAATGAGGAACAACTAAAAAAAATCAACAACAGCCATCTTCAATTAATATGCAAGTGGGGATGTGATGGTTTGTCAGCACTTTCGGAATACAAACAATGCTCTGATAGCCAATCTACCCAGATCGAATTCAAGAGCGTATTCATGGCATCTTTGGTTCCTCTGAGGTTAAATTTAGACTCTACCTTACCTTCAACTTCGCGCAGAAAATCAAACCCTACTGAAGCAATATGGCGTAATCCAACACCTGGCTCCAAAATTTATTGCAGACCAATCTCCTTCGTATATCATAAAGAAACGAGTGATTTAACTAAAGCCATCACAGACAAATTAAAAGATGATATTTCGAGATTAGAAGATTTTGCATTTAAATTCGACAGGTATTCTATTACAATATCTTTTAAAATGTTCCTGACAATGGTAGATGGAAAAGCCGCAAACGATATTACAGGAAACAAATCTAGCTGGAAGTGTTTCATTTGCAATAAAAGCAAAGTTAATTTTTCAAACGCTTCGAATAATTCAGTAGTCAATGAAGATACCCTTGAGTTTGGAATAGCACCGTTACATGCTCGAATCAGGTTTCTAGAACACTTTCTAAACCTTGCTTATGACATTAAGTATAAATCTATACCAGGAAATGAAAGGAAAAACATTCGAGCTAACAAAGAAATGCATGAAATGAGAGCAAGTGAAAAAAAAGAATTCAAGATGCATTTAAACAACAAACTGGCCTAAATATTTCTAAACCACGCTCGAACTTTGGGAATACAAATGATGGAAACACTGCCAGAAGATTCTTCGCAGACTATATTACAGCAGCAGAAATAACTGGAATCAATAAGGAGTTGATTCGAATGGTTAATATATTGCTTTTAGCTCTGAATTCCAAACAAAAGATTAATTCCGATAAATTTGGAATTTACGCCGAACGAATTTTAAAAATGCTTGCTGATCTCTATCCCTGGAAAGATCTAACGCCAACTATACACAGAGTCCTGTTCCATGGGAAACAAATAATCGAGTCTCACCTTCTCCCTATAGGCGAGTTAACTGAAGAACCACAAGAAGCTAGAAATCGAGACTTCAGATATGTTCAACAATTTTCCACAAGAAAATGCTCAAGAATAGCACAAAACGAAGACTTACTTAATAGTTTATTATTATCTTCAGATCCTTTTTTATCCTCCATGAGAAGTAAGTTGACTTCGTACCACGAAATGACGCATGGAGACGAAGAAGAATTTTCTGATTTATTAGATATGCTGGACGTGGAATAAAATCATTTAAGTTTAATGTTTTTTAATTATAAGATTTATTTAAATGTTAATTTATTTAAAAAAAAGTTTTTCACAAAAAATGAAGTCAATAGCATCTTTTTATTCAAATTTTCTATCTGCAACAATTAAATTACTTTTTTGCGATTGGAAATGTGTAAATTTGATTTTTTTAAATGCAACAACATTGATCTCTCACAAAATGAAATTGCTATTTACCAAAAAAATTAATATTTTACTCAAAGGGGTCTTATTCCAGCGCACGTGCTGTTATAAGTGTAGGTAAAAGGATATACTTTTTATATACCAATGGAAAGGTAATTACCTCTAGTTTTAACAGATTATAAAAAAGAATGCAATTAACTCAATATGTTGAATAATAATTGATAAAAACGAGAAAAAAATTTTTTTTTGTGAAGGTAGCAAAAAAAGTCAATATTTCAGACCACTGTAAAATTTTGCTGGTTGGAGATATAAACCTGATTTTTTTACGTAGTATCAATATTTTTGTGACAAAATGAAAAACTTATTCAAAAAAAAAATTGGAGTTGCCACTTTTCTAAAATTTGACACAGGGGAAAACAAAATCCCAGAAATGGGATTTTTTAACAAAAACTCTTTTTTTTTGTCCTAGAAATGGCCTCCCGCAAAATTTCTTTGCTTGGGATTTTAGAAAACATATGTAGTTAACTGACTTATAGCACCAAATTGGGCCAGCAGTGTGGCGATTTTTTTTATTTGAGCTCAAACTCAATTTTTTTTTGAAAAAAATGCCCATATTTGGAGACGCCTGGAGCAAGAAAAGTACCGACTAGGGTCACAATTGCTTATTATTTGTATTAAGCATAAAGTTTTCTTTGAAATAAATGCAAATTTTTTGTATGTTACTTAAGAAACATTAAAGTTATTGACATAAGAGTAAAGGTACCTTTTCGCCGTAAAACACTCAAAATCCCACTTTTTTCGCAATAGTTGACTTTGAACAGCTGGCATTTTCATATTATTGGTGATTTTGCTACAATTCTTTTTTTAAAACATTAACCAAAGTGTTTTCTTTAAACCAGGATTAAATTTTCTCCGATTCACCTAAAACTGATTCCCAAAAATAAAATAATCCCAGAAAATCCAAAGCAAATTTTTCGAAAAAAAAACTTTAAGTCCCGATATCTTTTTTATTGTACGAGATATGAAAAAATTTGTAATAACATTTTTGGTTGGGTTTGTCCAGCAGATTTCACTAAAGAAAAAATTATTACGATCGGACCACAAATACGCTTTTGGCGGCTTGAAAAAGAAAATTTTAACTCGAGGTGACCAACTTTGAGGGCCCACTGTGCAGCACCTGTTAAACACAGATGCATGAAATTCAAAACTTAAGCTCAGTAACACTTCAAGAAGGTCAATGTAAATTTTCATTTAAATCGGACCATTACAAACGAAATGGCCGAATTATTTCCAATTTTTTTCGTAATTTTCCCACTGTGCGTTGTAAATTTTATTCCGCAAACGTTACGTACTAGGTGTTTTGAAAAAGCATACTAAGAAAAAAAGATAAAATACGGTTGCGGTAAGAAAAGCACCAAAAAAGTGCAAAAAGCACAAAAATGACAACGCTGCTCGTAAGAGCTTAAGGGGATCTATAATAAGAAAGGCAGTAGCGGACAAGTTTAGGCCTTCTTATGTTCTACATTATTCCATTAGCGAACCAACGGGAAATCGTTCTCAAATCAGAGCCAAAATTAGTTGGAAATCGGTCGGGATCTACAAACATTAGGTGAGGTAAACATACTTTCTGTTGCAATCACAAACATTCCATGGTCTTGATGGTAACATGGTTCTACTTGCCATAAAATGGTAGCTGCAATAATATTACGATTCTTACAGCTAATATGTTATAATAGCTGTAGGAATTTTGGGTTATAGCAGCCAAATTCAGTGTGGGTGGCCACAGCTGGTGGTTATGATAGCCAACAAATTATGAAGTACATGTTACTTTGGTACCCATAACTGTTGGTGACAACAAATTACAAGTAATTCTTTGTAGTAAGCCACCTCCGTTTAGTTTGCTGTTGTAACATATTCGGACTTTCTCAGGGGTTGAATGCTTTCTTCTAGAAATAAAAGACGTAGGTGATTATAGTAAATTCCTTAAAGAAAGAACGCGTAGGTTCGAGCTATTCTTTATGGACCAAATAAATTTTAATTTTGCAATACTACGAGGCTGCTACGAGGGCGGTTCGGAAACTTCTTAGCCTAGCACAAGCAGAAACAGAAAAAAGTTAAGTGTTTTGAAAACTTCCATCTCTGCTATGAACACATGTTAAATTTTGTTTCGATCTGGCGACTCCTTCATATAGAAACAGGTGTTACAAAAGACGCAATCGCGATTTCTTTACAATGGAAAAATTAGAAATGCGTGGTGTCATTAAATATATACATAAAAAAGGTTTATCGGGACAAGAATTCATAATGAAATGGTGAATGTGTTAGGTGAAAGTGCTCCTTCATATGCAACAGTTAAAAATTGGGTTGCTGAATTTAAACGTGGTTGTACAAGCATTGAAGATGAACCACCTAGTGGACGTCCAAAAACAGCAACAACAACAGAAATTGTGGCCAAAGTGCATGATATGGTATTAAATGAGCGATGAATAAAAGTGCATGAAATAGCTAATATCATAGGCATCTCAAATGACCGAGTCCATTTAATTTTGCATGAAGAACTACAGATGAAAAAGCTTTCTGCAAGATGGGTGCCGCACTTGTTAACAGTCGACCAAAAACGCATAAGAATGAACATTTCTCAAGCTTGTTTGGATCGTTTTCAGCGAAATAAAATGGATTTTTAGCGTCGTTTCATAACTGTTGATGAGACATGGATCCACCACTATACTCCAGAGACAAAAGAACAATCCAAACAATGGACTGAAGCTGGAGGAAGTGCCCCAAAGAAGGCAAAAACAATTCAATCGGCTGGTAAGGTTATGACAACGGTTTTTTGGGACTTCAAAGGTATTTTATTGATTGACTATCTGCAAAAGGGTAAAACAATAAATTCAGAGTACTATTGCAACCTTTTAGATCAATTAAATGTACAAATTCGAGCTTCCAGTGACTTTCTTGCTAGCAAGCTTTTTACCTCAAATGAAGATGCAATTACAGTTGTAAACCACTATTTTGAAGACCTTGAGGAAAACTATTTTAATCAAGAGATAGAATTGCTAGATAAGCGTTGGACTATTTTAATCAAGGGATAGAATTGCTAGATAAGCGTTGGTCTAAGTGTATTTCAGGAGATTATATTGAAAAATAAAAATATTTTTGAAAAACTAACTATTCTCTTTCATTGACAGGCTTAGAACTTTCCGAACCATCCTCGTATATATATTTCTGGCCTAATAATGAAAATGCGAATATTTGTCATCAAAAACGGTTTTATTGTTTTTCAAAGTATTCTCCAGCATGATTTATACACTTTTGCTTACCTCAAACCAATTGTCGAAACACTTTTTTCCACTCCTATTAATACACCTCCAAAACATGGTTCTTGAACGTTTCAACAGCATCTTCTGGCGACGAAAATCGTTGAACACGCATTTTTTTCTTGATGTGCGGAAATAAAATGAAGTGATTGTGTGTCATGTCAGGGCTGTACGGCCGAATTGACCGTCCCACGTTGCTCAAGCGGAACAGTCGCCACATGACCAGTTTTGCCGAAGAAACATTCGTTGGATTTGTCTTGTCTTCTAAGACTTACACGGTCGATTGCTGTTTTGTTTCGGGCTCATACTCATAGATCCATAATTCGTAACCTGTGACGATCTTATAAAAGTCTTTAGAAGCACCGCGATCGTTTTTTTTCAAAATTTCTTCGCACCAATCGACACTAACCTTTTCTTCAGCGATTGTCAAATAGTGTGGAATCCAACGAGAACAAAGCTTTGTTACGACCAGGTGTTCATGCAATATTAAAGGCATGCTGGTGGAAGAAACGCCCAAGGATGCATACATCTCACGGTATGTCACATGGCCCTTTCTGGACGACCTTCACGACCTTCATCTTTGAGCGAGCGTCGGGCACGATTGAATTCATTAAGCCAGTGTTTCACAGTGCTATAGAGTGGTGCTTCATCGCCATACAAAAATTTAAGTTCATCGATGCACTCTTGTCGTCATAATCCATGATCGCACGAAAATTCCATTTTCGAGTTAATTCCATTTTTTTGCCAAATTGATTTTTTCAAGTCACTGTAAACAACACATATGATGGTCGTACGTCAAAACGGTTTGAGTACGTTTATGCTAAAAAATGTCAAACTTTCCAATGAAAATGCCAGTTGGTGCCAGGCAACACTTAGGGCCCCCGCAGACTGCAGACTTTTTATCGGCCGATTGTTTGGTCGGCTTCTTAATCAGTATGGTTACAATCAGTTACAAACTATTTCGAGAATAGTTGACCGACTGTTGGATAGTCTGCGCCCTGTTCACCAAACAAACTGTTTAGTTTGCTCGGTGTGCGCACTTTCAGCCCAACCCGACTAAACTATCGGCCGATAAAAAGTCTGCAGTCTGCGGGGGCCCTTAGTGTTGCCTATTCCTTCGTTTTATCGAATTTTTATGATGAGATGTCTTAAGTGAAATGGTATGAAGTTTATTTTCGTTGAACAATTTAACATCGTACCCATTGAATTTCTAAGATTGGGTGAATGGGCCCCAACTGAGAACACACCTCAGTTGGGGCCCATTTTTTAATGAGATTGTAAAAATGGTCGTTTTTACGTTAAACTGTTCTACTAAATTACTACTACTTAGTAGGGGCATAAGTACTGTTACACACGTTTTATGCTGTAAAATAAAAAGTACTGAATGTTTGCGGACCAAATATTTTTTAATATATTTATTGATGTCTATTGTATCCAAAAAGAATCTACCTATTCGAAATGTCCGCCTTTTGCCTTTACACACGCCTTAAGTCGCATTGACCAATCGTAAATAGCTGCACGAACCTCGTCCATTGGAAAATTGGCCACACCTGGAACCAAAGCAGTCTTAAGAGATCCAATGTTGGGGTATCTTTTGTGACAAACCTTGTCCTCTAAAACCATCCACAATTTGTAATCCAATGAGTTCAAATCTAGACTGCCTGAGGGCCATTCTTCAGAGGAAATGAACGCTGGCAAATTGTTTCGAAGCCAGGCCTGGGACGTTTTAGCCTTATGGGCCGGCGCAGAATCCTGCTGGAAAGTTCATGGCTGGTTTTGGAACAGTGAATTGTTAAGAGGCTGCACAACAGATTCCAAAACGGTTTCTTGGTAAACTTTGGCCGATGTTTTGACTCCTTGTTCGCAGAAATGCAGGTCAGTGACCCACCATGACTGAAGCTGGGTGATGACCCTTTTCCACCCTTGGGATCAGTTCAGATGCTTCCTTACACTAGCTGACAAAAAATTTGCCTGTTAAATTTTTCCTGAACGGTAAAATTTTTTCCATCGGAGAACAAAATTTTTCTGTGCAAGTTAACAGCGTGCTTCACCAAAAGACGTTTGCATTTTTCAATCCTATTTTTGTTTAAAGCTCAAGCACCCCGCGCGAGCTTTAATTTTCTGATATTAGAGTGGTACATTAGGGTAGTAGCAACTGAGATATGATGGGTAAGTACCAGAAGGGGGTGCTTGAGCTCAATGACTTCAAAGACAAAAAAATCGGCCTCGTCGAGACAAAAACATCGATGTATCACACTTTAAAATCCGTTTATAAATGCAGAATTTATATAGAAAAATGTAAAAGCGCGACCCCTACGTTCGGCATAAAAAAATAAAAATTTTTTTTTTGAAACTACCTTTCAATAATACTTCATATTCGAAGGTGTACGGCGATTTTTTTTTTTGAGGTACGCCCTAATGTTCAGTTCTACTATTGAAATGGGTGTGTTCAATGCTGTAACAGTATTTATGTCCCTACTAAGTATTATCTAGTATAGATCACCTAAACTAAAATCAGAATATCTTCAGGAGAAACTGGCAGATTCCGTCTTCTTTCTTGAAAAAAAAAATATTTTTTAAAAAAAAATTAATGTATAAATTATGTTAAGAATGCAAACTTAAATCGACAGAGAAGCGCGATTTATTTTATTAAAATTTTCAACCATTTTTTCCTAAATTATCTTAAACTATGACCGATATGAAAGTATATGTGACAGCGCATAGAGAAAATGACCTAAGGGTAAAAAATTCAATTTTCACTTTTTTTTGATGTGGACAACATCTGAGCATCGAATGAGAACGATCCCATGCCCCAAAAGTGGTCCCTCCCAGAGATATGCGCATTTTATGAAAGTGATGGTACACCAAAGATACACGTATTAAATCTTTAAAATGGCTCATCTGAACAAAACAGGTTTTTACCCTTAGGTCCCTTTCTATTTTGCGCGTCACATATATGTTTTATCACATGTAGCCAAGACTTCAAGAAGTCACCAATGGTATTTCGTGTCACATTAACCTTTAAGTAGCCGAAAATATTTATTTCACTTAAATATTTCATCGTAATCAGTTTTATCTTAAAAATTGTTGGCACTTTAAAACCAAAATTAATTTTTTTGACGACGGCCCACGAGTTTATGTCGTCGCTAAAGGCACCTTTTGAAGAATTTAATAATTAGACAGTTAACGGCACGGCCCTCGGACTGACATATCAGCGGATAGTCCGCTTACACTTTCTCTTACACCGGGGGAGACTTTTATACTCTTTCTTTAATCAGGTCTTTTATAGCTCTCTGTTGTTTTTAGGAAAATATTGCACGACAGGACTACAACCAAATCGGTAGATCCGAAGGCCTACCCTAAATTGCATTTGCAGCAGTTCTGTGTAGCAGTGCCCCCCGTTCTGCTGCTGTCCAGCTTCGTAATGCATGCACCAATACGTCTAAGTATACTAGCTTATCATGCGTCATGTGTAAGTATGTGTGTGAGTGTATGTATTTGTGTGTTAAGCATGAGGACACATTTGTTTAGTGTCTCTTAATGTGGAGATATGAGAGATATGCCAGTTCCATTTACAAACGATGGTGGTCCTAGTAATAATGCAGAGCTAATTTGCCATGTCTGCATTTGGCTAATACAAAATAATGTGTGTGCTACTAGCCAAGTTCAAAAGCATGGACTATTGTGTACGAGAGATGTATGATAATTATCGTTTAGAGCCCTAATTAATTCGTTATTCTATCCAAAGATTAAATGATGATTAAGTTGAGAGACGAAAAGATTGATTGATAAATTTTTTAATTTAGTTGTGGTGTGGTGGTTAGTTAGTCTGCACGACTACCATGCCAGAAAATCCACAAACTGAGAACAGATTCGTGGCCACAACCGAATATATTTGCCTAACAAATGATTGAGGTTGCATGTACCTCGAGGAAGCCATCAATACAATCGAATGTTAGTTGGTGTTCTGTAACGTTCAGTATTTTAACTGAAGTAACGGTAGAAAATACGAATCCGAACCTCCAGGAAAGAAAATAGTAAAAATATTGGAACTAGTAGAAATATTGGAACTAGTAAAAATATTGAAAATAGCGAAAATATTGAAAATCGTAAAAATATTGAAAATAGTTAATTTTTAATACATTAATTATTTACTAGTTCCAATATTTCTACTACTTCCAATATTTATACTATTTTCTTTAAAAAAAAAATGTTGGAACTAGTAAGAATATTGGGCCTAGTAAAAATATTGGGAGCAGTCAATATATTAAAAATAGTAAAAATAATGAAAATAATAAAACTATAGAAAATAGTAAAAATAATGAAAATAATAAAACTATAGAAAATAGTAAAAATATTGAAAATAGTAAAAATATTGAAAATAGTAAAAATATTGAAAATAGTAAAAATATTGAAAAAAATAAAAATATTGAAAATAGTAAAAATATTAAAAATAGTAATAATATTGAAGATAATAAAAATATTAAAGATGGTACAAATATTATAGATGGTAAAAATATTGAAAATAGTAAAAATATTGAAAAAATAAAAATATGGAAAATTGTAAAAATATTGAAAATAGTAAAAATATTAAAAAAAGTAAAAATATTGAAAATAGTAAAAATAGTAAATACATTGAAAATAGTAATAATATTGAATATAGTAAAAATATTAAAGATGATAAAGATATTGAAAATAGTAAAAATATTGAAAATAGTAATAATATTGAAGATAATAAAAATATTAAAGATGGTAAAAATATTATAGATGGTAAAAACATTGAAAATAGTAAAAATATTGAAAAAATAAAAATATGGAAAATTGTAAAAATATTGAAAATATTGAAAATAGTAAAAATATTGAAAAAAGTAAAAATATTGAAAATAGTAAAAATAGTAAATACATTGAAAATAGTAATAATATTGAATATAGTAAAAATATTAAAGATGGTAAAAATATTGAAAATAGTAAAAATATTGAAAATAGTAAAAATATTGAAAATAGTAAAAATATTGAAAATAGAAAAATGTTGAAAATGGAAATGATATTGAAGATAATAAAAATATTAAAGATGGTAAAAATATTATAGATGGTAAAAATATTGAAAATAGTAAAAATATTGAAAAAATAAAAAGATGGAAAATTGTAAAAATATTGAAAATAGTAAAAATAGTAAATACATTGAAAATAGTAATAATATTAAAGATAGTAAAAATATTAGAGATGGTAAAAATATTAAAGATGGTTAAAATATTGAAAATAGTAAAAATATTGAAAATAGTAAAAATATCGAAAATAATTAAAGTATTAAAATAGTTAAATAATTGAAAATAGTAAAAATATTTAAGGTAGTAAAAATATTGCAACTTGTAAATATTATTGAAATTAAATATAAAATAATATATTCTATGAGAGAAATAGTTAAATAAAAAAATAATGAAGTATGACGATGTTGCAAAGGTTAGGAATATCGAAATTATAGGTTAGTAACGAAAAGCTGAAGTAATGAAACATTAAAAAAATTGATAAACAGTGTAACCTCTATACACGCAGAGAAAAGATATGGTAACTATATGGTTACTGCAACAATAGTATGTTCTTTACAATAAAAACATGTTCGTCGCAACCATAGTATTGTTTTTTGAATTTCATTTAGACAACAGTATAAATCAATATCAATATTGTTGAAATGTAACCAATAGTATTATAGCCAAATTTAAAAAAGGAAACTATAGTTGTAGCAACCATATAAACATGGTTGGTACAACAAATGTAATGTTGTTTAAAATTTTCGTTAACAATAATATGATTACGGCAATCATACCGTATGGTTGCGACTATGAACATAACAAAACAGGTTTTATAGAGCATACATGTATGTGTGCGTATGTTTTTTTTTTGATATACCAAAAAACGAATATACACTATACAGTGCATGGTTGATGTCCATTATAAAAAACAACAACAATCAGAAGATTTTTCGAGGGATTTTTTTTGTATTTACTTTGTTCGGTGAAATACTTCACTACCGACTGGTTATCATTTATTTAAAATCTGCCTTTACTTAAGTATATAGTCATTGATCATGGTTTAATTACATTCGTTACTTGCGGTCTACGGTGAAGTAGCATTCACCCTGCTGGCAACTAATAGTATTTTCAACTGCCGTTGGAATATATATTTTTGTTTCTTGAATGAAATGTTCAATAAAAACATGGCCCCAAATCTGGCTGTCAACCAAGTGTAATGCGATTTAAAATAGCCTGCTTGATAAAAATCTCTATTTTGAATAACAACATTACCTAATCCTAATAAATAATTTTGGGGATCATTGTATGGTTGAGTGAATCATACTATAATTGTAGTGATAATAGTATGGTGGAGTGTGAATCATAATATGGGTGTGGAGATAATAGTATGGTTGAGTGTGAATTATACTATGGTTGTGAGGATCATACTTTGGTTGTATGAGAAACATGCCATGGTTGTAAGGATCATAATATGGGTGTGGAGATAATAGTATGGTTGAGTGTGAGTCATACAATTGTTGTGAGGACCATAGTATGGTTGAGTGTGAATCATACTATGGTTGTGGGGATCATAGTATGGTTATGTGGGAATCATATTATTGTTGTGAAGACCATAATATTGTTGTGCCACTACCATATACCATACTATATACAACAATAGTATAATCCTATTTGAATACTGTCACCCCAACCATACTTTTTTTCTGCGTGTAGTACGGACACTCGCGCTAGTCCGTACTATCCAGTAGTCCAAACAGCTCAGTGTTTCGGGCAGTTTATAAATTTTACCCCTGTAGCCCGGAAATCGAAATTTTAATGTAACGGCTGGTTGCAAAAGTTTTAGTCTCGAAACGCAATCAGGAGTTTGAATATTTGTTGTGCAAAATTATCAAGCAACGATTCTGCTGTAGAGCCGTTTAAAACAAAGCTCTTGCAAACTGTTAAGGGAATGTGGCTTGAGTCAGCGCTATTTTGGAGAGCTCTTCCAACAAAAACATGGGGAGAATTCAGCATCTGGTACAAAATATATCTAAAAATAGATTTTTAGACATGTTTGTGAGGTAGTTTTTTTATCCTGCCTTTTCATGTGCCAATACATGTGTTACAAAATAAATACCATTTACGGTGGTAGAACATTGGGTAAGTGATGTCACTAGTAAATATTGAACTCGAATTTCAAAATGAGATATGAAAAAAGTATAGCTCTTGTTTATTAATGATCAACGACATATACGTTACGATCGGATAATAAATAAGGAAGGTGTGGCAAGAAGACTATTTTGGCCAAATGTAGGGTGCATGGGAAAACAATGTGATTTAAGTCTGATATTCTACCTTAGAAAGCTACATATTTTGGTGGTGAATGACGCAAATTTGATTTTTTCATACTGGGTCGGGTGTGCGTTTCTGGAAGTGTTGTTTTTTTTTTGTTGTATGTACATATGTGGGTGAGAGTGAGACAAAAAACGACGTCAAAAAAACTAGTCAAACTTGAACTTAGTGCATATTTTTTAATTGGTCAAACCTATCTAACATTTTTGTTTATAATAAAAGTTTATAATTTAAAGTTAAATGTTTAACCATATTTAAAGCCCTTTACTAACATTTCAAAAAAAAAGTACCAATCAAGGGGGTAGAAAACGAGGTAGCAGAAATCGAATTTGACCTCGGATCCAAAAATGACCTAGGGACGAAATATTGCACTAGCCAAAACATGAACAACGGTTTGCATCTTGTTATGATCGGATTTCAAATGACAACGCAGAATAAGAAAAACTAAAAGGGCAGTACGAATGTTTTACACCTTTTTATTGAAAAGAAAAAAGCAAACATATCTAGTGATACCGGGAAATGATGAAGATTCTGTACCACTGATTTAGTTAAGAGAGATAGATTAGACCTGTAAGGACATGAAGAAAATATGTTCAACGTTTTCCATTCTTAATCCTTCTGGCAATTTTAAAGTTAAAGCTTGTATAATTTTGTACTGGACAAAACTTTGTCCGTACTATTCAGTTATCCGCGCAAAGCTCGAAACTATATCTGTCCGGATTAGAGAGGTTATACTGTATTAAAAAAAACATTCTAAATAATGAACATGTTGCCTCCAGTGAAAATTAAGCAAATATTGAGATAGTAAAAAATATAAATATTTAAATATGGCGTTGTGAAATCTAATGAATATAACGAATTTTTCGACTCATTGTGACAAACTCAACACTCAGGCCTTTTTCAAATATTTGTCTCTATCCCAACACGAAGAAAAAAGTATGGTTGCGTTGACAATATATGAAGAGCATCATATTATTTATTATGGTTGGAACACGACAACCATAATAAATAGTAACCAAGAAAAAAGTATGGTTGCGTTGACAATATATGAAGAGCATCATACTATTTATTATGGTTGGGACACGACAATATTATGATCCTCACGACAATAGTATGATACACACAACCATAATATGATCCCCACAACCATAGCATGATTCCCACGCAACCATACTATGAAACCCACAACTATAGTATGATCCTGACAACCGTAGTATGTTTCACTTACAACCATAGTATGATCTTCACAACCATAGTATGATTCACTAGCAATCATGTTTTTATCCCTACAACTATAGTATGGTCCCACTCAACCATACTATGCTTGGGTGGGTTATGTTATTTTTGAACAATAGATATTTTTTAATTAAATTATTTAAAACACTCAAAAATAAAAAGTAGAAATAAAATCCGTATAAAAAAAATGTTGTGTTTCAGTTACTAAAATTAAATCAGTTAAAAAATTCCACATTAGATTGTTTTAAACGATTTTAATTTACATTAGAAATGTGCTTTTTTGCGTAGATTCATAACTACAACATCTTTCCAACAAACATAATCAAATTTCTAAAAATTACAATCATGCGCTATGATTGCGTTAATCATATTTATGTCAACATTAAACCCAAAAAACAATAATTTTGTCGCACCAACCATATTTATACTGCTGCTACAACCAAATTAACATTACACTACATGTAGCAATTCAACAATATTATTTTTGCCGTAATCATTTAATTGCCAAAATGAAATTCAAACAACAATACTATGACAGCGACAAACATGCTTTTATTGCAGAGAACAAGTTATAGTTGCCGTGATCACATATTAACCACAGTATTTCTCTGCGTGCTTAAGAGTTTGCATTTTGTCGGATTAGTTCCTATCCTTTATGGAGATGGGTGGGTGTTTGTTTTCTTCTTTTTTTTTGGCAGTTTATCTATCTGTATGTAAATTGTTTCAGATTTTGTAGTCCCCGAGCATGTCACACCACTGACGATGGCTATTTGGGCTAATTTGCCTCATAAATGCACACTGCCGCTGATGTTGCTTCGCTCGTAATTTTAGTTGCTCAAATATTGGTGGCAGCAAATGCCACATTAACAGCATCGCTGCCAAACAGAAGTTGTCTACAGTCTAAATCATGTGTTTGGTACAAGTTTGAGAACTAAAATTATTCAGACTCGACCGAGTTTTACGGCCAAAGTACACAAATTGCTGTGTCTGTGCGTGTATGTTTGGTGATGGCGCAATGCCCAGCCGACAAAGGAAGGACAAAGCTAGGCCTTTTAAAATGCCTTCTTAGGGAGCTCCAGGGCCTGCTTGCTACATTGTACCTTACTGTCATTTTAAATTAACACAGGGCTATCGCAGGTCGTCTGGAAGGCTTTTTTGGAAGGCCTGTAAAGAATGGTCGTCTATATTGGCTTTTAAAAATATAAATAAAAAACTTTCTTCCTGAGTTATTAACTTAAAATTACACCATATTCTTCTTTTACACCCTACACCACCCTGAGGTAAAGGTTATTCTGACTGTGTGCTGAAGTTTGTTACACCTTTAAAAAAATTATATAAACATATGTGACGCGCGAAATAGAAAGGGACATAAGGTTAAAACCCAGTTTTGTTCAGGAGAGCTATTTTAAAGATTAGGTCCCTTTCACTTTCATAAAACGCGCATATCTCTGGGAGGGAACACTTTTGGGGCATGGGATCGGTCTCATTTGATGCTCAGGTGTTGTCCACATCAAAAAAAAAGTGAAAAGTTGATGAAAAGTTTTGTTCAGGAGAGCCATTTTAAAGATTAGGTCCCTTTCTATTTGCTCCTAGAACCATCGACTTCACTTTCATAAAACGCGCATATCTCTGGGAGGGAACAATTTTGGGGCATGGGATCGGTCTCATTCGATGCTCAGATGTTGTCCACATCAAAAAAAGAAAAAAATTAAAATTGATTTTTTTACCCTTAGGTCCCTTTCTCTATGCGCTGTCACATATATATGTACTTCGTTTACTCCTATTAGGAGCATAGGGTCGTAATAAAAAAACTTGTACTTAATAGGGCGATAAATACTGTTACACACGTTTTATGCTGTAAAATAAAAAGTACTGAATGTTTTTGGAACAAATATTTTTTAATATATTTATTGATGTATCCAAAAAGAATGTACTTATTCGAAATGTCCGCCTTTTGCCTTTAAATGTCCGCCTTAAGTCGCACTGGTCAATCGTCAATAGCTGCACGAACCTCGTCCAATGGAAATTGGCCACAGCTCGAACTAAATCAGTCTTAAGAGATCCAATGCTGGGGTATCTTTTGTGACAAACCTTGTCCCCTAGAAGCGTCCACAATTTGTAATCCAATGGGCTCAAATCTGGACTGCCTGAGGGCCATTCTTCAGAGGCAATGAACGCTGGCAAATTGTTTCGAAGCCACACGCAGAGAAAAGACATGGTTACTCTATGGTCACGGCAACAATAATATGTTCTCTATAATAAAAGCATGTTCGGAGCAACAATATTATTGTTTTCTGAATTTTATTGCGGCAATATTAATATTGTTGAAATGTAACAATACTATTATTGCTAAATTGAGAAAGGAAAATATGGTTGTAGCAACCATGTTAATATTGTTGGTGCGACAAAAGTATTGTTGTTAAAGATTTACTTTTACAATAAAATGATTGCGGCAATCATGCACTATGGTTCAGACTATGAAGAAAGCATAACAGGTTTTAAAGGCTATATGTGTATATACGAGGGCGACCGCAAAAGTAACTGGCCTAACATAAAAGGAACCGTTTTTTTGAAAATATTATTATTTATTTTTTAACATTATCTCCTTCCAACTCAATACACTTCATCAAACGTTTTTCAAGTTTTTTAATGCCATCCGAATAATAAGATTTTTCAAGACCTTCAAAATATGCCTCAGTTTCAGCAATAACCTCGCTATTGGACGAAAATTTTTTGCCACCGAGAATTTTTTTTAAATTTGGAAACAAGAAATAATCAGATGGAGCTAAATCTGGACTATATGGTGGATGCGGAGCAATCTAAAATCGTAATTCGGCCAGTTTTTGTTGAGTGAAAAATGCATAGTGTGAAGGAGCATTATCTTGATGAAAGAGAACATTTTTTTTTATTCGCGGTCGTTTTATCTTGATTTCTTCACTCAACCGATCCAATAATGCACAATAATATTCACTATTTATAGTTTTTCCTTTCTCAATATAATCAATAAATATTATACCTCTTGCATCCCAAAATACTGTGGCCATTATTTTCCTGCTGACTTAACAGTTTTCGCCTTCTTGGGACCACTTTTACCAGCTTCTATCCATTGTTTTCACTGTTCTTTGCATTCTGGGATGTAGTGGTGGATCCATGTTTTATTAACAGTTATGAATCTCTATTAAATTACGCTGATAAATCGCTATAAGCTCCTCGGAATTGGCCCAACGAACGTTTTTTTGGGGCAAAGTCAACAAACGCGGCACCCATCTTGCGGATAGCTTTTTCATGTGGAGTTCATCATGTAAAATACTCCATACTTGTTTTTCGTGTATTTTAACAATATCAGCCAGTTCTCTGAGCTTTATTCGTCTATCTTTAGTCACATCATTAAATATTTTTCTAATGTTTTCAATAGTAGTAGCAGTTTTCGGTCTTCCAGAGCGTTGTTCATCTTCCGTACTTGAACGACCCATTTTAAATTGTTGAATCCATGATTTCACGGTGGAGTATGATGGTGCATTATCACCATGAACAGAATCCAATTCATCTTTGATTAATTGTGGCGTATAACCTTTCATATAAAAGTGTTTAATTACCGCACGAAACTCTTTATTTTCCATTTTTCAAAAATTATAAAACTTGTTTACTTCAATCACCTGTAACAAAGAAAAAAATCATTAAATATTTCGGAAATTTTGACAGATGGCTTATAAAAGATTGCTTTTAAAAAACAAACAAAAAAGTTGCTAGTAAAACAGAAAATGTGCCAGGCCAGTTAGTTTTGCGGTCGCCCTCGTAAAAAAACATACTCACACACCATACAGTGCATGGTTGTTGTCCATTATAAAAATTAACAACAATTGAAAGACAGTGTGAGGGATTTTTATTTTGTTTACTTTGTTTGATGGAATGCTCTACTGCCGACTGGTTCTCGTTTATTTAAAATACACCTGCCCTTAAGTATATAGACATTCATCAAGGTCTAATAACTTTCATCACTTTGGGTCTACGGATGGTAATGAAGCATTCACCCCCAGCAGTCACCACTGCATGCAACTAAAAGTCTTTTTGAACTGCCTTTTGAATATATTTTTGTTTTTTTAAATAAATTGTTTAATAGAAACATTGTCTCAAATCTGACTATGAACTAATTTTAAAAAAAGAATTTTAAAAAAGAATCTCTAAAAAAAGAATTTCTAAAAAGAATCTCTAATTTTAAAAAAAGAATCTCTAATGTTGACATAACCCAATCCTAAAAAATAAATTTGCGGATCATAGTATGGTTGAGTGAAATCATATTATGATTATAGGGATCATAATATAGTTGCGTGTGAATCATGCTATGGTTGTAACTATCATACTATGGTTGTATGTGAAATATATTATGGTTATGAGGATTATAATATGGTTTTGGGGAAAATGGTATGATTGAGTGTGACTCATAATATGGTTGTGGGGATCATAGTATAGTTATCTGTGAATCATACTATTGTTGTGAGGATCATAGTATGTTGTATTTGAATCATACTATTATTGTGAGGATCATAATATTGTTGTGCCACAGCCATATAACCAACAATAGTATGATCCTCTTCGAATATTGTCACCACAACCATACATTTTTTCTGCTTGTATGCCTAAGACGTTTTAGCCTTTTGGGCCGGCGCAGAATCCTGCTGGAAAGTCCACAGCTGGTTTTGGAACAGGGAATTGTTAAGAGGCTTTACAACAGCTTTCAAAACGGTTTCTTGGTAAACTTTGGCCGATGTTTTGACTCCTTGTTCGCAGAAGTGAAGGTCAGTGACCCCATCGTAAGAGACACCCCACCAAACCATGACTGAAGCTAGGTGATGACCCTTTTCCACCCTTGGGATCAGTTCAGATGCTTCCTTAGATGACCGCGCATACCCTCTATCATTTTGCTTGTTCAATTTTTCCTGAACGTTAAAAGTTTTTCATCGGTGAACAAAATTTTTCTGTGCAAGTTATCAGCGTGCTTCACCAAAAGACGTTTGCATTTTTCAATCCTATTTTTTTTGAAGCTGCAGTCAATAAATGTCCGGTACGTCGTTTGAAAGCCCCAAGTGCCAAGTCTTTTTTAATGATTCGACTCATGGACTTTTGCGTGATATTCATCTCACGGGCCATGATTTTCTGTTTTCTGCGCGGATTTCTGTGAATTTCTTGATTTTACGGCTTTGATGAACAGAGCTTGGGCGGCCCGACCGGTGGCGGTCTTTTACATCTCCCGTCTCCTCAAACAGTTTTATGCATCGGTAGACGAACATGCGGCTAATCCCTTGTGATCGAAGCGTTTTGAAAATATCGCTTTTTTCCATTTCCCACTTGAAAAGCGCTATTACAGCGATACGGTTCTCATTATCTGACCACTCCATGATGAAAGTTGAAACAATTTTAAAATCCCGTTACAGACTAACGCTATTGAGGTTAGCTTTCACAACCCATATGACATTAACGGGCTATGTTCAGTTCTACTATTGAAATGGGTGTGTTCAATGTTGTAACAGTATTTATGTCCCTACTCAGTAAGTATGTTTACCCAATTTAAGTAATCCGATTAATTCAGAGCCGTTATCTGATTCCATTGAGCGGTTTCCGGCCTTCCGTCCATCTGTCTGTTCGACTGTCGTTGTACGAGTAATTAAATTACAGGTCGCGAACTGATTTCGCTTAAACTTGGTACACTTTTCAGGTTTAAGCTAAGGTTGAAACCTATTGAAATTACCCTTTATTAGTCCAAGATTATATATCATTTAGACCTTTTTTCCGGATTTCAAAATTACAAATTACATTCGACTGCATCCTTATTTCGTACAGAGCGTTACGAATAGAGTGTCGAAGAAATCGGGGTTTTCAGACAACCGGCATTTTGGGTTTTTAAAAAAAACCGATTGTCTGATTCCGGTTTTAGCCGTTTTCCTTAGAATGTTAAATATTTTTCCTATCAAAAATAAAGTAATTGGCCCATTTCTGGACTCTGAGAATGCAATTAAATCACTTGATGCGAATACAAGTTTGTAAAAGAAATCTATTGATGGCTCTCGATGTGGAGTCTCTCTAGAGGTGGCAAGAGTGAGTTGTATTTTCGTGGGCAATTGTGTGAAGAAAACTTGAAAAGTAAGGTTTACAACAGTAGTTCTCATTCGTTTGGGGAGAGCCTGGCCTTATAGAGTTCGGTTTTACTTTCAACAATTGCAGCAAGGCTTTCTGAAGAGGGTTGTCACGGACCCAAAATCATGATAAAAGTAGTGTGCAGCCACGAAAATCAATGTAACTTTGCCATTTTGTTAAAAACTTGTCTTCTATTTTAATATAGAAGCAAGAGGTCTTGAGCCGGTTTAATCCCTGTTCAAAGTTTGTTTTTTATTCAAAAATAAACTCGATGAATAGCTTAGTTCGTGCGTGGCCGACTATATACACCCTTCACTTCTAAATGCTGTGAAAAGCCAATTGCGACAGTTTTTTACACCCCTTGAATGAGCCATAAATTTAGCCTGAATTAAAAAAGGTAATATTTGAATTTGTCAAATAATTTCATTGTATTTAGCATCCATATCCATGTAAGGGTGTCCCAAGAAGAACGCAATTTTTAAATCTGGCAACATTCGAAGTGTCATTGTTTGACATTTGAACAATTGTTATTGTTTGTTAGTAGAAGGTACGAGGTTAGTAAAAATGGAGCGCTACACGAAAGGGAGTTCGTTAATTGGGTATTGGAGAGACAACATGAAAATGCTGATTTTGCCGATAAAATCATCTTCAGTGACGAGGCCCATTTTCATCTTGATGGCTTCGTCAATAGGCAGAATTGTCGCATTTGGGGTGCGGAAAATCCTCGAGTGATTCACAAGAAGCAAATGCATCCTCAACGTGTCACTGTGTGGTGTGGTTTTTGGGCTGGAGGAATCATTTGACCTTTTTTTTATGAAAATGAGGCAGGTCAAGCGAAAACAGTCAATGGTGTTTGGTATCGTGAAATGATAACCAGTTTTTTCTTGCCTAGAATTGAAGAAATGAATGTGGAGGGCATGTGGTTCCAACAAGACGGCGCCACATGTCATACAGCCAGAGAAAAAATTCAATTGCTGCATCAGTCATTTCCCGGTCGTGTTATTTCGCGTTTTGGAGATCAGAATTGGCCGTCTAGATCGTGCGATTTAACACCATTAGATTTTTTTCTTTGGGGTTTTTTGAAGTCGATGGTTTACGCGAATAAGCCGACGACGACTCAAGCCTTAAAAGACGAAATTGGACGCTGCATTAATGAAATACCGCAGCATTCATGCAAAACGGTCATTGAAAATTTCATTAAAAGATCGCGTGCATGCCAGCAAAGCCGCGGCGGCCATCTGCACGATATATTGTTCCATACATAACCTCATTCTGTCTACTTTACGATATAATAAAGTTTCACGATTTTTTCTTAAATATCTGTGTTTTATTTAAAATTTAAAAATTGCGCTCTTCTTAGGACACCCTTTATAAATGGGCCGGATTTTCAGACCGTGTTCTCTTATGGTATGTAAAAAGGCCTTCCGCAGTGCCTTAAATTGGATGGCATTAACGCATGAGTATTGCATCTGAAATGAAGATCTTCTAGAAGATATTTTATGATTATGATTTAATGAGAAGGCCTTGCAAATTGCCCCGCTCTTTCCCAGCAAGCATATTGGCAAGCGTTTTGTAAATCAAGCTTGCAGCAAACTTGCATAAATAAGTGTTTTGCGAATGTCGTTACAATTTGCTTGCTAATGCAAGTGTTTTGCGAATGTCGTTGATAATTTGCTTGCAAATGCAAGTGTTTTGCGAATGTCGTTTACAACTTGCTTGCTAATGCAAGTGTTTCATAAGTTTAAGCAAAACGTGTCATTTTGTGGTAATAAGTTGTGGTAATAAGTTGTGTTAATAAATTGTGTTAATAAATTGTTATTAAAGTTGTTAAATTAAGTGCGTTTGATACTTTTATTTAGCATTTGCTATAAAAAAGGTAATTATCTACTTATTTAATGTCTGCAGCAAAATTAATAATTAATTAATATTAAAAATGATTTTTTAAATGTATCAATAAAAAAACATATTCAAAAACAAGTAAATGTTTAAAACGCTTACTAATTACATTGAAAATACGTGTTTTTTAAGCATTTAGAAAACGTGTTATTACGTTACTTAAAAAACATGTTTTGCAATCGTCTTTTTAACGCTTATAACCAAGGTTCCTGTTCGATTATAAAACGCTTATTTTGATGTCTTTTATAAGTGTTTTTGTAAGTGTTTTGCTTACATTTGAACGCTTATTTTCATATGTAAATGCTTGCTGGGTTGGCTTTGCGTATGTTTTTGCATAAGTGAGATTTGAGTGTGTGTGTGTGTATGTGCGTGTGTTTGACTACTGGCGCGGTTTTTGCTTAACGTCCGACATAGTTTTGCTGTTGCTTACCGGAATTTGCAGCATTTAAGCTGCAATTTTTGTTAGTTGTATTAAAAATCGTCCCGACTGTAACCTGTGGAGTTTTCAAGAGCAAAAAGCTATGCCTGCCACAAATGGCAGCCTAATAAACGTTCATTGCCTACACTTGCATCGTCCGGCGGTGATAAGTTTCTGTCATATCCAGGACGAGGACGAAACACATGTGCAACAGCGAACTGGCTCGGCGCGTATGGACTGAATGAAAGTCGGAACTTTTAGTTTGGTATCGCGGCAATTAGCAAATGTCATTTAAAAGTTTTCATTGGGTTCTATTTTTTGTTTCTATGCTGGAGTACCTTTTCAAAACGGTTTCGTGGCATAAGCAATTTCGACTTTGTGGATGGTCGGTTGCAACTTTATTGAGTGACATTTTTTTGTTGGCCGTTTTTGGAAAGAGTTGTGAGCTCAAAGCGTAGACCAATTATTCGTTTTGGCGCAATGATTAGGCCATGTACCGATTTAAAGTGTTTTTAAATGAAGTTGGTCTGGCGGATTAAGTCTAGGAGGTGTTAAATATTTAAAAACAAAAAAGTCTAGCATTAGGTAGATTTCAAATAAACGGAGCTGGCCAGATTACAATAACAGGAGAAGATTTTTAAATTAAGCAATTACGGTGTGTGATATCAAATAGAGTCTGGCTTTGTTTCAAAGCTCAATTATGCCATTATGTATGTACGAGTAATATCAGATTATTGCAATGCCTTCCTCGGCATAAGTGGGAACGCTTAAATCATTGGGCCTAATAAACGCGCCGCTATTCAGACAATTGCTTTTCGAATGTCGGCCTCGAGCTCAGCCAAAGTGATTGCTTTGTTTGCATAGACTTAGGGCTTGACCTGACCCCTGACAGAAGATGTCGGATTTAACGTGATTATCGCCGAAATGGCCTGAACCACGGTGTGCCATCACACTGGGGCCGTAACAGTGCGACGGTCAACGCCTCATTGGATTGATTCTGCCGGTACCAATTCGAAGCATGACAGTTATGGGTCATAACTTCCCGCTTGGTTAGGGGTCGAGGACTATCTAAGCCTCTACTGTTCTATGGGTCACAGCACCCGGTCGCAATGCAACTCCTCATCGAACCGAAGTTCTCCCCGCGATTTGGGTATAAACCACAGCCACCACGATACTCCCCGACGGGCCGCACCATATAGTCAGGTCAGAACAAGTTCTGGGGGCTCCTGACTACCCGTGGTACCAGATTTAAGTCTCCGGTCAGACCTCGTAACCAAAAGGCTACTCCCAGTTTTTGTTCCATACAGCATGGAACTGGTCACCCATACTGACCCCTGACCGAAAAGTCAAAAAAGTATCATGACGCAAGATCAAATTGCTCATAACAACTTAAAGCGTGGCGTTGCTTCTATATAAAAATATACACGCAGAGAAAAAATATGGCAATGGTATATAGTAAGTAATATAGTAAGTCTTCGCAATAAAAGTATGTTCTTCGCAATAAAAGTATGTTCTTCGCAACCATGGTATTGTTTTTTAGAATTTATTTTTGACAATAGTATGATTGCTGCTATATTACTATTGTTGAAATGTAGCAGTAGTATTATTATCCAATATAAAAATGGGAATATCGTTGTAGCAACGATATAAATATGGTTGGTGAGATAAAACCATTGTTTTTGGGGTTAATGTTAACAATAATATGATTACGGCAATCATACTGTATGATTGTAATTTTTCTTCATTTGAATATTCTTTTTAGAATAATGATATTGTTATGGCTCTAATGCCATAACAAACTGCTTTGGCTTTTTTTAACTGAAATATTTTTTTTTTTTATAAAAACGCTTACGTTTTTTTAAACAGATTTTTTCTATAGGGTGGTTAAATTTTAAGGACCGATGTTGATTTTGAATAAAACACAAATTATTGAGGAAATTATTGTCATTTCTTTTTATTATGATAATATTGGTATGGCTCAATTATTTATGAAACAAAATATCGGTTAAATGGCCGCCGCGACCTCGATCTCTGATGGTCCAAATTTTCGATGACGCTGTGGCATAATTGGGGTTCTATGGCGTTAATGCGCCGAATTATCTCATCCTTTAGCTCTAGAATTGTCGCTGGTTTATCTACGTAGACCTGTTCTTTCAAATAACCCCAAAGATAGAAATCCAACGGTGTCAAATCACATGATCTTGGCGGCCAATTAGCATCGCCACGTCGTGAGTTGACACGGCCATTGAATTTGTCGCGCAAAAGAGACATTGTTTCGTTAGCTGTGTGGCAAGTGGTACCGTCCTGTTGAAACCACATATCGCCCACATCCATATCTTCCAATTCGGGCCATAAAAAATTCGATATCATCTCACGGTAACTGCCGGCCGGCCTCATTTTGGAAAAAATACGGCCCAATGATGCCGCCAGCCCTTAAACCGCACCAAACAGCCACTCTTTGTGGGTGCATTGTTTTTTCGACAATCACTCTTGGATTATCATTCGCCCAAATGCAGCAATTCTGCTTATTGACAAATCCACTGAGGTGAAAATGTGCCTCATTACTCATGATGATTTTTTTTTCGAAAATTGATCATCTAATGTTGCCATTTTCATAAAAAGCTGATTAACTTAATCGCCATGATCGTTTGTGTATCTTTCCATGGTTAAAATTGAATAAGTCTGAAATTGAGAAATATCAAATAAAATACAGAAAACAACTTGACGTTTAGGTGTGGTTCACATTCAACATCGGCCCTTAAAATTTAACCACTCTTTATAATTCCCTTAAATGCTGGCCGCAACTACGCCTCAGGGTCCAATTTTGGATGACTCTTTCGAGAATTTCGACCGGTATGGCGTTAATGATACGCATAATGTTAGCTTCTAAAACCTGAACCTTAGCTGGTTTGTCAGCATAGACTTTGGACTTTACGTAGCCCCAAAAAATATTCTTAAGGTGTGATATCACACGATATAGTTGGCCAACTTACCGTTCCAAAACTGAAAATAAGCTGCTCTTCGAAGTGACCTCTCAATAGATCCATTGTTTAAGCAGCCGTATGACAAGTGGGACCGTCCTATTGAAACCAAATGTCGTCAAGCTTATGCACATTTCGGCCATTATGTTACGTTTCGGCCATCATCATTTTTGGAAAAATATGGGCCGATGATTTCACCAGCCCATAGACCATGGTTTTTGCGGTGTAAGTTTTTCCATGATGAAATGGCAAACAAACTGAAAAAAAAGAAAATCTAACACAACTCACGCTTAATCTGTGCAAAAAAACCCTATTGAAAAAATTCCTCTAGATTGATCACCCGTTACTAATCGTAGTACATACGCCTAAGCAACCCTAGTGAGATGGCAGCACATCGGTCTATGTCTTTTCAATGATATGCAATATCCTTTCAAATCCACTTTAGACCTTTAATAAGTTTTATGGTAATTTCAGCATGGATCCCCCCCTCTAGTAACCAAATTGCAGCACTTCACCCTGTAATATTTGGATATTAAATTTTCCAATAAATACAAATCCAATCGAATCGAAATCAAAACAGAATAAAATTGACAATTGATGAAATATGAACAGCTCGTTTGCCGTCCTGATTTTATGGACTTTATGACCGATCCAACGATGATGACAATGACCACTTTATGACAGGCATGTGTGGCTTTGATGGCTTCCATGTGTGAGTGTGTGTGTGTGTGGTTTTAAGTGTATCTGTCTGTGCAACACAACTCGTATCGGAGGGCATAAATCATTAAATTTGTATTGTACTTACCAACATTTATAAATAAATAATACATATGACAACAACAATAGTAGCAACAGCAATAGCAACAACATCCTGCAAGTGGCAGCAACATTTAGAGCAGCTACAAATGGCCCTAGAGAATATTGGGAAATTATGCTGACGACATTCATCGATTGTGGCAGCCGGCAGACGGCACCGCAAACAGCAGCGAGTGTACAAATGTCGTTAACGGATGCTGGTGTGTGTGTGTGTGTAGTTGTATGCGTGTGGGTGGCGGTCGCTTGTGGTTGGTTGAATGTAAGTATTCTTTGTATTTTAGTGTGTGTGTGTGTGCGTGTGTTTTGTATATTTTATGATTGTATTGGTGTTATAAATAATACCACTAAGCACACACACATACACAAATACGCACACACACAGAAATACAATCAATGACATTATAAACATTTGTCGCCTTCCGGTTAAATAAATACTCGTATCCACTCCCATATAAGGACGTACAACTGACAGTCGGTGTTGTTGTTTTTCGGCAGCACCCGGAAGGACCCCCTTTTGGGATGTGCTACCACACACATACACACACTCTATGCATAAGAATCGAACATACCGGTAGTGCTGGCGACTTTTTGCTTTAGGGGTAGGGCTGGCTACATTATCATTTCGTCATCTTAGCCTTTTAGGATTCTCAGCCCAAAGGACTTAAGGATTAAAGTAAATAAACATTTGCTACTGCTGAAATATTCTATCAGATCAATCTGATTTGGTGTCATATCCGTTGTCATATTTGTGCTGCCTCCCTTTCAGGGCTATGAAGTCTAAGAGGAAATCGCTTTCGATTGTGTGTAACATCAAGGATTTTGAAGTCCATTGTAAGCCTTTTGCCAAGTCTTGGTGTATTACTAGGGCCACAAAGTCAAGCCAGCATCAGTCCAGTTCCTGTGTGTATGCGATTTTACACTACCTCGAGTTCAAACTCGAATTTTATACTCATTCGAATTTTATACATAGTCGAATTTTATACTCTTCGCCATAAGGTCAAGTCTATGGGAAGGGCATACAATTTGAGTGTCCCTAAAGCCAGGGTTTTCAGAAGCGTGATTTGAAAAAACCTTCCGTCGATCTTTTTTTTTAAAGTAAAACTACGGCATTAGCTGACATTTCGGTTTAGCTTTTGCTAGTGTGGAAAATATTTTCCGAATCAGAAGCGAAGTAATTGCGCCCGTGAATAGGCTCTAAATTTACCCAAATGTTAAATACAGGGTGGAGTGCGGAAATTTGCTTATTTGGGAATAAAACATAAAAAATTATGGACTTAAGAAAAATTTATTATATATTTTACGAGGGCGACCGCAAAAGTAACTGGCCTAACATAAAAAGAACCGTTTTTTTTTGGAATTATTATTATTTATTTTTCAACATAATCAACTCAATACACTTCATCAAACGTGTTTCAAGTTTTTTAATTCCATCTGAAAAATACGATTTTTCAAGACCTTCAAAATATGCCTCAGTTTCAGCAAAAACCTCGCTATTGGACGAAAATTTTTTGCCACCGAGAATTTTTTTTAAATTTGGAAACAAGAAATAATCAGAAGGAGCTAAATCTGGACTATATCGTGGATGCGGAGCAATTTCAAATCGTAATTCGGCCAGTTTTTGTTGAGTTAAAAATGCAGTGTGTGAAGGAGCATTATCTTGATGAAAAAGAACTTTTTTTTTTAAATGCGGTCGTTTTATCTTGATTTCTTTACTCAACCGATCCAATAATGCACAATAATATTCACTATTTATAGTTTTTCCTTTCTCAAGATAATCAATAAATATTATACCCCTTGCATCCCAAAATACTGTGGCCATTACTTCTCCTGCTGACTTGACAGTTTTCGCCTTCTTGGGGCCACTTTTACCAGCTTCTATCCATTGTTTTGACTGTTCTTTGCATTCTAATGTAGTGATGGATCTAAGTTTCATCAACAGTTATGAATCGGCGCCAGAACTCTATTGGATTACGCTGACAAATCGCTAAAAGCTCCTCGGAATTGGTCCAACGGACGATTTTTTGGGGCAAAGTCAACAAACGCGGCACCCATCTTGCGGATAGCTTTTTTATGTGGAGTTCATCATGTAAAATACTCCAAACTTGTTTTTCGTGTATTTTAACAATATCAGCAAGTTCTCTGAGCTTTATTCGTCTATCTTTAGTCACTTCATTAAATATTTTTCTAATGTTTTCAATATTAGTAGCAGTTTTCGGTCTTCCAGAGCGTTGTTCATCTTCCGTACTTGAACGACCCATTTTAAATTGTTGAACCCAGGATTTCACGGTGCAGTATGATGGTGCATTATCACCATTAACAGAATCAAATTCATCTTTGATTAATTGTGGCGTATAACCTTTCATATAAAAGTGTTTAATTGCCGCACGAAACTCTTTATTTTCCATTTTTCAAGAATTATAAAACTTGTTTACTTCAATCACCTGTAACAAAGAAAATAATCATTAAATATTTTGCAAATTTTGACAGATGGCTTATAAAAGATTGCTTTTAAAAAACAAACAAAAAAGTTGCTAGTAAAACAGAAAATGTGCCAGGCCAGTTAGTTTTGCGGTCGCCCTCGTAATAACGAGGGTTTCTGTATATGTGACGCTCAAAATAGAAAAGGACCTAAGGTTAAAAACCAGTTTTGTTCAGGAGAGCCATTTTAAAGATTAGGTCCCTTTCTATTTGCGCTTAGAATCGTCGACTTCACTTTCATAAAACGCGCATATCTCTGGGAGGGAACACTTTTGGGGCATGGGATCGGTCTCATTCGATGCTTAGACCTTGTCCACATCAAAAAAAGGAAAAAAAATAAAATTGATTGTTTTACCCTTAGTTCCCTTTCTCTATGCGCTGTCACATATATTTCTGGCCTAATAATGAAAATGCGAGTATTTATCACCAAAAATGGTTTTATTGTTTTTCAAAGTATTCTCCAGCATGAGATTGAGACACCTCCAAAATGCTTTAACAGCATCTTCTGGCGACGAAAATCGTTGACCACGCACTTTTTTTCTTGATGTGCGGGAATAAAAAAAAGTCATTGGGTGCGAAGTCAGGGCTGTACGGCGGATGACCCATCAATTCGACGTTTTGGCCACTCAAAAAGTCGCTGGTTTGAGTCGATGTGTGAAAGCTCGCATTGTCATGGTTAACAATGATTCGTCTTCTCTTTTTCGTTTTCGATTTTTTCCGAAGACTTTAGGCAAACAAATTGTGGTGCACCACTCATAATTGACCGTCCTACGTTGCTCAAGCGGAACAGTCGCCACATAACAAGTTTTGCCGAAGAAACAGGCGAAGCACTTCGAAGCAAATGCTTCTTTCACGAACAACTTTCGTTGGATTTGGCTCGTCATCGAAGACCCACACGGTCGATTGCTGTTTTGTTTCGAGCTCATACGCATAGATCCATGATTCGTCACCTGTGACGATCTTATAAACGTCATGGTTAACAATGATTCGTCTTCTCTTGTTCGTTTTCGATTTTTTCCGAAGACTTTAGGCAAACAAATTGTGCTGCACCACTCAGAATTGACCGTCCTACGTTGCTCAAGCGGAACAGTCGCCACATGACAAGTTTTGCCGAAGAAACAGGCGAAGCACTTCGAAGCAAATGCTTCTTTCACGAACAACTTTCGTTGGATTTGGCTCGTCTTCGAAGACCCACACGGTCGATTGCTGCTTTGTTTCGGGCTCATACGCATAGATCCATGATTCGTCACCTGTGACGATCTTATAAACGTCTTTTGTTTTGTTTCGAGCTCATGCGCATAGATCCATGATTCGTCACCTGTGACGATCTTATAAACGTCTTTTAAGCACCGCGATCGTATTTTTTCAAAATTTCTTTGCACCAATCGACACGAATTGTGTGGGATCCAACGAGAACAAACCTTATTTTACGGCCATGTGTTCATGCAATATCGAATTTATACTGGTGGAAGAAATGTCGAAGGATGCCTCTATCTCATGGTATGTCACATGAAGATCTTGCATTATCAGTTCACGCACGACATCAATGTTTTCCGGCACAACGGCCGTTTTTGGACGACATTCGTCTATGAGCGAGCGTCGGCCACGATTGAATTCATTAAACCAGTTTTTCTCAGTGCTTTAGGATGGTGCTTCATCGCCATACAAAGATTTAAGTTAATCGATGCACTCCGTTAAAAATGATTCACGAGTTAATTCCATTTTTTTGCCAAATTGATTTTTCCAAGTCACTGTAAACAACACAAATGGTCGTACGTCAAAACGTTCTGAGTACGTTTATGCTAAAAAATGTCAAACTTTTTAATGGAAATGTCAGGTGGCGCCAGGCAACTCTTAGTGTTACCTAGGCCAGATTTGTGACGCGCAAAATAGAAAAGGACCTAAGGTTAAAAACCAGTTTTGTTCAGGAGAGCCATTTTAAAGATTAGGTCCCTTTCTTTTTGCGCTTAGAATCGTGGACTTCACTTTCATAAAACGCGCATATCTCTGGGATGGAACACTTTTTGGGCATGGTATCGGTCTCATTCGATGCTCAGATGTTGTCCACATCAAAAAAAGAAAAAAAAATGAAAATTGATTTTTTTACCCTTAGGTCCCTTTCTCTATGCGCTGTCACATATAGCAACCCTCGTATGGCGCACCACACAGTAAAGCGATCCGAATGCAGAGGTCTCTGGGGTTTGCTTCACTCCAGTACCACATAATTTGTTTGTTTACACACCCACTGAGGTGAAAATGTTTCTCATCAGAAAAAAAAACACAATTGCGTCACAGGGTATAGTTGCAAGAATGTCCTCACAAGAGGTCCGCTGTGTCAAATAGTCCCGTGCTGACAATTGTTGGACCACGCGCATTTTATACGGGTGAAAATTCAGTTCATCATGAAGAATTCGGTGGAGAAAACGTCTGTAAATGCCAAAAGCAAGTGATTGCCTCCGAGCAGAGCGTTTCGGACATTGCAGTACTGCTGCTCTAACTTTCTCGATGTTTTGTGGTGTTGTAATCCTTCTCTCAGGTCCCCTTCGTACACATGACACATTCTCTGCTGTTCTCTATGAAGTCACCCAATTTACAATTGATTGATGTCCAGAAACACGTCCGCGTGGGGAAACAGCGAGTCGTAAACGCAAAGCACGCTGCACTGCAATGATCGAGTGCGCATTTAAAAAATACGCTTCAACACAAAATGACCTCTCCTCACGTGTCCAATGCATAATTTTTTGTTTATATAAGCTTTATTTGAATTATTGAATATGCTCCAAAGGAGCCTAACAATAAGTACGCGAATCTTAAGTATAATTCAATAATAAATCCTAGTATGGATTTCTTGTAATGTGGATCTCTGCTAATTGGCAGGAATTTAGATTAATTTGGTCAAAATAGTACATAACTGGTAGGGATCACATGTCTGAGAATTTTAAACCTGGTTTGGCTTAAACCTCGTGATAAAGGGCCAGGGGACCCTTACATTCATTTACAGAGTGTTCGCGATATTATGTAGAGTGTAGAACTCTAGTTATGGATGTATAACGGATAACTCTGGAATAGCAGAGTGGACTACGTAATTTAGGTTTTGTAGGTTTTTCGTGTTGACTGTTTTAAGGATCACGTATGAGAGCATTTAAGCCACGCGATGTAGAAAAAAGAATTCTACACAGTTATTTTTGAGTGTTCGTCCGCGATTGATATTGACTGTTTTAAAGATCACGTATAAGAGCGTTTAAGCCACGTGACGTAGAAAAGGATTCTACACAGTCTTTCGGGCGCGTGTGTTCGCGTTACTGTTACGGATGAAGCACAAGATTAGAAAACACGGCGTTCGTTTCTCCGAAGTCTTAAAGAGCTGGGACTGCACAATAATTGTCTAGCAAGTATGTTATCATGACGTTCGAGCTTCTCTTTGTGCTTTATATTGATTTTTTGAACTGCCTCTTTAACGAGAGGTATTTTCAAGTATCGGTTGATGTTTCATTCCTCATATACCAAGGGACACCGGTAATGAGCCGCAATGTCTTCGATTGGACTCTTTGGATTTTGTCGAGATTGCTCGAGCTTGCTTTGCCCCATAGCTGGGCACCGTATAACCAGATAGGTTTGATTGCACTGTTGTATAGCAGGACCTTATATTCAAGGCTTAGTTTTGAGTTCGCGTTTAGGAGCCAGTGAAGTTGATGGACCTTAAGTTCCAGTTGAGTTTTCTTGGTTTCGATATGACTTCTCCAGGTGAGTCGGCGATCCAGATGGATTCCAAGGTATGTAACATGATCAGATTGACAAAAAGGGATATTGTTTAATTTCAATGTCGGACAAGTGCTAAAATTCAGTGTGAAAGTTACCTGCGTGCATTTAGCCTCATTGACTTTTATTCTCCAGTCAGAGAGCCAAGATTCTACTCGTCTGAGATGTACACCTAGATTCATAGATGCAATATCCTGCTTTTTATGTGCGGCCATTATAGCGGTATCGTCGGCAAAAGTGGATGTTAGCACGTTTGGGCTGGATAGGCCCCAGGACGCTTCCCTGGGGCACACCTGCTAGTATTTCGCGGTCATCGGTGACGTGTTGCCCACATTTGACTCTGAATCTGCGGTTTTCTTAGTAAGACTCAAGAATTCGATGCGTATTTGCCGTTAAGTACTTGCAAATTTTGTAAGTCAAGCCAAAGTGCCAGACTTTGTCAAATGCTTGAGCAACATCCAGGAATACGGCGCAGCAATATTCTGGCCGTTCAAATGAATTATCAATTGCTTGGGTCAGACGGGTTACTTGTTCGCATGCATATTGGCAACTGAAAGGCAGACGAATACATACTTCCACTACAAGCCACGCATACTTATACTCTCCACTCTCTGGACCAACTGTGCCGCCACTGCCTACAGATTGCCGCGCTTCACCCCGTATATGTGACGCGCAAAATAGAAAGGGACCTAAGGGTAAAAACCAGTTTTGTTCAGGAGAGCCATTTTAAAGATTTAAATACGTGTATCTTTGGTGTACCATCACTTTCATAAAACGCGCATATCTCTGGGAGGGAACACTTTTGGGGCATGGGATCGAACTCATTCGATGCTCAGATGTTGTCCACATCAAAAAAAAAGTAAAAATTGATTTTTTACCCTTAGGTTCCTGTCACATATTTATATATACAAATTCGAACCGATTTTCTTCAATTTCAATAGCGTCCTTCCTGATCTGCCTTCCTGGCACTAGTCCTGAAAATCGGACTACAACTGCGACCTGTAGCTTAAGATGGACGAACAGTCAGACACCGTTCAACGAAATCTGCAGGTGTGTTTACGTTGATCGTGGTACTATAAGCCTTAAATCGCTTAAATCGTTTTTTTGTACAGAACTCAAAAATTTTCCATTGGACAAAATTCAATAAATTTTCATCTAGTTTAAATGTTTGAGTTCTGAAAAAAGGAGAATTGTAGCCAGGAACTCTAGGATTATTTTGAGCTATAAACATTTAGAATCGGGTAATTGGATATATTTCAGAAATTATCCTGAAATTGATTACGTTTTGTATTTTCCGATTTTGAAGAAAAGATTTTTTGTTTTTGGTTTCTTTTATTTGTGACGCGCAAAATAGAAAGGGACCTAAGGTTAAAAACCAATTGTGTTCAGGAGAGCCATTTTAAAGATTAGGTCCTTTCTATTTGCGCTTAGAATCGTCGACTTCACTTTCATAAAACGCGCATATCTCTGGGAGGGAACACTTTTGGGGCATGGGATCGGTCTCATTCAATGCTCAGATGTTGTCCACATCAAAAAAAAAGAAAATTGATTTTTTACCCTTAGGTCCCTTTCTCTATGCGCTGTCAAGTAATTGTTCATAAAATGCCCCAAAAAAATTGTCTCTCCTTATTGAAATTTGAAAATTGAAAAAGGGAAATTTACCTGTATCTCATACATTTTAAGAGCTATTTTTTAAATTATCAAGTTTTCCTTTGCTACAACAGCCCTTTTCTGCAGTACTCAGACATTTTGAGTACATCAAAAGTTGTTGACTTTTGGCCGATGGAAATTAATCCTGGACCACTTTATCTTTAATCGTTGATATTTATAAACGTCATCTTATCAGGTAATTTTAATCTCTTTAATCATTTAGACACTGTTTCAGAAACTACTTGCAATGTTTTTCACATTTTAATGGTTACTACTAAATTTAAATAATCCTCCCGTTAAATTAACAAACACGTACGTCAAATTTCCATCAAAAATATCATAAATATTGTCAACATTTTTAAATCCCCAAAAATCATCAAGTGTTTTAATGCCTCCCTAGATGCTCCTTTCAGTATTTACATCTTCGCCTAGTTTTAATTTTATGACTTTAGGCTAATTTAATTTATTATCCAAATGATTCTAATAAAATATAAAATTTATTTATTTCTCGGTTTTTTCAATCGCTTCCAGCTTTGATTCATCGCCTTTAGACACCGAGACATTTTTAAAATCCCCCCAGCAGTTGGCAAAAAAAAATTAAACTGAAGGTAGCCAACGACGCACCGGGCACGCATTTTAAAACGTACGAGCGGCTATCCTATGATTCATCAATCCGCCAGTCAGTCGGCCAGCCAACTCAGTCGTCACAGTCACCCATTTGCGAATGATGGTGTCGCCACTTGGTAGAGATGATTTTTATTTTCTTTTAATGCTCTCCTTTCATCTTTTTCGGTGTGAGTGTTTTTTCTTTTTTGGTTGTCGCAAAGCCGGTCGAAATATCTTTGTCATTAACAGAGAAAAACATGTCACTTTAGAAAAAAGGCGGCGGATGCTACACCGACAGAAAAGTACTGGCAAGCGTTTTACCTCAAATGAAGATGCAATTACAGTTGTAAACCACTATTTTGAAGACGTTGAGGAAAACTATTTTAATCAAGGGATAAAATTGCTAGATAAGCGTTGGACTAAGTGTATTGAAGTTTCAGGAGATTATATTGAAAAATAAAATTTTTTTTGAAAAACTAACGATTCTCTTTCATTGATAGGCTAAGAACTTTCCGAACCGCCCTCGTAAAATGTGATTTTAAAAGGTATTGAAAGCAGGTCAACAAATCGAGAAAATAACGGATGATGGATTGATTTATTCATTCTCAACAGATTTCTAAAAACCCGTCATGATTTATCGATAACCGTCACCCGCCATTGTTTATCGATAACCGTCATATGATATCAGTTTTCGAAAGCCGTCACCCGCCATGACTTATCGATCACCGTCACACGGCAAGATTTATCGATAAGCGTCATCCGCCATGATTTGTCGATAATCGTCACGCGCCATGATTTAGTGATAACCGTTACCCGCCTACTCGTCATCTTGTTTGGCTCGGAACACCTTGCCATAATCTTCACCGTACTTTTTCCAATCAGAAAAACGCTGATTGTTATACCTATAAAGAAGCCACCAACCGCAGCTTTAATAATCTACCCATTCTCGCAAATGTTTCGGTAGCGAAAAAGAAGTTCTGGGCCCTCATTAACGCTGTAATTTTTCAGTACATTTTCGATTGTTTCGAATCGAATCTCTTCGATGGCAACTTTCACCATTGACACTAACGGCAGCTCCTCATATTCGAAAAAAATGGCCCAATGATGCCACCAAATAGTGACTCGTTGCGGATGCCTTGGCTTTTTAATAGTCACGTGTGGGTTCTCTGCGGCAATTTTGCTTATTGGCATAATCGAGATGAAAATAAGCTTCATCTAAAAACCACGATCTTTCGGTAAAATTTTTCATCTCCTGCCAAACAATCTTCGGCCCATTGGTCGAAACGAAAACGCATCGGATGGTGTTCCATTATCAAATGACAAAGTTCAACCTTTCCAATGAAAATTTGAAAAATTATCAGTACCTTTTTTTACAGCCATTTCAAATTTAAAAATTTAAATGGCCCACCCTATACTATAAACAATGTAGAAGGTTGTGTAATCTTATTGAGAATATGAGAAAACTCGAATTAGTTTACAATTGTTTTATTTTTTGGTTATATTTCTTGTCCGATTCTCTTAGAAATCGCGATTATAAGGGTGGTTAATTTTAAGGGCCGATGTTGATTTTGAATAAAACGCAAATTATTTAGGAAATTATTGTCATTTCTTTTTATTATGCTAATATTGGTTCAATTATGGAACAAAATATCGGCAAAAGGGCCGCCGCGACTTCGGCGGCACACCTCCATCCGATGGTCCAAACATTCGATGACGCAGAGGCCGTTAATGTGCCGAATTATCTCATCCTTTAGCTCTTGAATAGACGTACACCTTTTCTTACAAATAACCCCAAAGAAAGAAGTCCAACGGTGCCAAATCACATGATCTTGGCGGTCAATACACATCGTCAATGTGAGTTAACACGGCCATTGAATTTGTCGCGTAGAAGAGCCTTTGTTTCGTGAGCTGTGTGGCAAGTGGCACCGTCCTGTTGAAACCACATATCGCCCACATCCATATCTTCCAATTCGGGCCAAAAAAAGTTCGTTATCATGTCACGATAGCGAACACCATTCACAGTAACTGCCTGACCAGGCACATTTTGGAAAATGTATGGCCCGATGATGCCGCCAGCCCATAAACCCCACCAAACAGTCACTCGTTGTGGGTGCATTGTTTTTTCGATAATAATTCTTGGATTATCATTCGCCCAAAAGCGGCAATTCTGCTTATTGACGAATCCTGAGGGGAAAATGTGCCTCATTCTTCGAAAATTGATTTTTCATTTTCATAATAAGCCTGAATAACTTTAACGCGTTGCTCGCTTGTGTATCTTTCCATGGTTCAAATTGAGTTAGTCTGAAATTGAGAAATATCAAATGAAATACAGAAAACAACTTGACGTTTAGGTGTGGCTCATATTCAACATCGGGCCTTAAAATTTAACCACCCTTTACATAGAAATTATCCGCCACTAATAGCGGCATGTTTAGGGAGTGGTTTGTGTCTCTGCTAGTTAAATTTAAAATTTATCTTCACGGACATTTGTACTAGGTTATAATTAAACAAAAGGGCGTGGCATGTAGATATTTTAATGCTTTTTAACTTGTGAACAATAGGTGTAGCAAATTGGATGCTATAGAACGCCCTTTATGGCGGAGGGTACACGCAGAGATAATATATGGTTACTATATGGTCACCGCAACAATAATATGTTCTCTACAATACAAGCATGTTCGCCGCAACCATAGTATTGTTTTTTAAATTTCATTTTGACAACAGTATGATTGCGGCAATATTAATATTGTCGAAATGTAACAATAGTATTATTTCCAAATTTAGAAATGATAATATGGTTGCAGCAACCATATAAACATGGTTGGTGTAACAAAAGTATTGTTGTTTAAAATTTAAATTTAAACAATCATATGATTACGGCAATCATATAGTATGGTTGCGACTATGAACATAACAAAACAGGTTTTATAGAGCTTACATCTACGAGGGCGACCGCAAAAGTAACTGGCCTAAGCTAAAAAGAACCGTTTTTTTTGGAATTATTATTATTTATTTTTCAACATAATCTCTTTCCAACTCAATACACTTCATCAAACGTTTTTCAAGTTTTTTAATTCCATCCGAAAAATAAGATTTTTCAAGACCTTCAAAATATGCCTCAGTTTCAGCAATAACCTCGCTATTGGACGAAAATTTTTTTCCACCGAGAATTTTTTTTAAATTTGGAAACAAGAAATAATCAGAAGGAGCTAAATCTGGACTTTATGGTGGATGCGGAGCAATTTCAAATCGTAATTCGGCCAGTTTTTGTTGAGTTAAAAATGCAGTGTGTCAAGGAGCATTATCTTGATGAAAAAGAACTTTTTTTTCTAAATGCGGTCGTTTTATCTTGATTTCTTCACTCAACCGATCCAATAATGCACAATAATATCCACTATTTATAGTTTTTCCTTTCCCAAGATAATCAATAAATATTATACCACTTGCATCCCAAAATACTGTGGCCATTACTTTTCTTCCTGACTTAACAGTTTTCGCCTTCTTGGGACCACTTTTACCAGCTTCTATCCATTGTTTTGACTGTTCTTTGCATTCTGGGATGTAGTGATGTTTCATCAACAGTTATGAATCGGCGCAAGAACTCTATTGGATTACGCTGATAAATCGCTAAAAGCTCCTCGGAATTGGTCCAACGGACGATTTTTTGGGGCAAAGTCAACAAACGCGGCACCCATCTTGCGGATAGCTTTTTTATGTGGAGTTCATCATGTAAAATACTCCAAACTTGTTTTTCGTGTATTTTAGCAATATCAGCAAGTTCTCTGAGCTTTATTCGTCTATCTTTAGTCACTTCATTAAATATTTTCCTAATGTGTTCAATAGTAGTAGCAGTTTTCGGTCTTCCAGAGCGTTGTTCATCTTCCGTACTTGAACGACCCATTTTAAATTGTTGAACCCAGGATTTCACGGTGGAGTATGATAGTGCATTATCACCATGAACAGAATCCAATTCATCTTTGATTAATTGTGGCCTATAACCTTTCATATAAAAGTGTTTAATTACCGCACGAAACTCTTTAGTTTCCATTTTTCAAAAATTATAAAACTTGTCTACTTCAATCACCTGTAACAAAGAAAATAATCATAAAATATTTCGGAAATTTTGACAGATGGCGTATAAAAGATTGCTTTTAAAAAACAAAACAAAAAAAGTTGCTAGTAAAACATGACAGCCGGTTCTATATTTCGGATTGACTCAAAGCAAGGGCCAAGGGCTGTCAACTCGGCCCTACATGTGCCGCTAAAGCGGCATGGTTGTTGTCCATTATAAAAAACAACAACAATTTAAAAGGTAGTTCGAGGGATTTTTATTGTGTTTACATTGTTCGGTGAAATACACGACTACCGACTGGTTCTCGTTTATTTAAAATCTGCCTGCACTTAAGTATATAGCCAGCGTTCATGGTTAAATCACATTCGTTACTTGCGGTCTACGGATGGTGAATTAGCATTCACCCCTGCTGGCAACTACAAGTGTTTTCGACTGCCGTTGGAATATATATTTTTGTTTCTTGAATGAAATGTTCAATAAAACATGGCCTCATATCTAGCTATGAACTAATTGTAATGCAAATTAATATAACTTGCTTGATAAAATCTCTTTTTTAGAATAACAACACCCAATCCTAATAAATAATTTTGGTGATAATAGTATGGCTGATTTAATATACTATGATTGTACGGATAATAGCATGGTAGCGTGTGAATCATACTATGGTTGTGAGGATCATACTATGGTTGTGAGGATTTTAATATGGTTGTGGAGATAATAGTATGGTTGAGTGTGAATCATACTATTGTTGTGAATACCATAGTATGGTTGAGTGTTAATCATACTATGGTTGTGGGGATCATACAATGGTTGTATGAGAAAAATACTATGGTTGTGAGGATCATAATATGGTTGTGGAGATAATAGTATGGTTTAGTGTTAACATACTATTGTTGTGGATATCATATTACGGTTGAGTGTGAATCATACTATTGATGTGGAGATAATAGAATGGTTGAGCGTGAAGCATACTATGGTTGTGGAGATCACAGTATGGTTATGTGTGAATCATACTTTTGTTGTGCGGATCATAATATTGTTGTGCCACAACCATATACCCAATAATAGTATGATCCTCTTCGAATGCTCGTCACCCCAACCATACTTTTTTCTGCATGTATGTAAAGCTTCGCTACGGCTCAACTTAATTTGTCCACTAGTTTTTCTTTGAGTGCACTTTTATTGATATCAGTGTACGTGTAGTGTTTGTGTAGATAAATGCCCGATATATGGTTCCGCCCGTCCGTCCGTACGTCAGTCGGTGCGTTTGTCTCGCATAATATGCCATTTGGGAGGAAAATTTGAAAAAGTGTTTTGTTGTAGCCGGTGCTTTCCTGATTCTGGTTGATTTATGAGCATTTAGCGCTTTTCTGCGTACGCTTAACTGTGGCGGAAATAGTCGCGAGTTCATTAGCATCATCATCATCTCTGCATGGAAATGAAAAAGTGGATTCAAAATCTGAATATATATGAATAGGTCCGGGGCGCGTAACTCCGTCCGCAGATGAGTGCGAATGAGACTGAAGAGGTTTTCGTTGTTGTTGCTGTTGTAAATGATATTTTTGTTAAAAATAAAAAAATACATGAACATGTATAGTCATTTCAACATCATGATGGCATATTTATGTATGTGTATTTGTGCGTGTGTGGGTGTGTGTGTCTGTAAAACTTCCTATAAATATAAAATGCTGGAGACAACAACCGAAATGTGTCCCTGATAAATTTCCCAGAAATGGAACACCAGCAACATTCTTGCATTCGTCCGTCGTCTGCTGCCGTTTTTGGCTGCCATCACAACACCCCATGCCAAGCCTCCGGCACTCTCAGTTTTTCCCACTTCCACATAATGTTATGGCGTTTCTTATTTCCAGTTTTTGGCCAAATTTGTTTAAAATTTGTTGGAAACAAATTGTCATTTAACGTTTTTGTCCCACCGCACAAAGTGCATTAATTCACATGGCATTCGTTGCCGTGATCTGCAGAAAAACAGCGAAATTTCCGCCAATTGCGAATTGTGAAAGTGTCCCGTCGTTGTATTTGACATTTTGTTGTTTTCATTTTAAATTTTAATTTTTAGCTAATGGAAATTTCAAAGTGAAAATTAGGTCACCGAAAAAACAAAAAAAAAAACTCAAGATTACCAATCACTTTAGTTCAATTTCGCCACTCAATATTTCGTTTAATAAAAAATATAAAACAAGATTGGCGGGTAACTAATTTCAGTAGTTCACCAATTAATGTCCTTAAATCAAGAGATTTCTACTGATTTTCAGTCGAGGAAACCAAATATAATTGCAAGCATTGGTGCACACAACACGCACACCGAATAACATTCGGTAGTAAAACGATTCGAACTAAAACAAGAAAAACTAGTAAAAAAGCTAAAGTCGGCCGAGGCCACCTAAATGACAACTTCTGCTTGTTCAGAAAAGCCAACTGCAAATAGGTTGTTTACGTCGCCGTTGTCATTTAGATGAGGGATCGCCGACGATCTTTTTTAAGACCCAATTAGTCTTGACGGTGGACGGTTGACGGTAGGCAATCAGCTATTTCAGTTAGGGGTTGCATTTTGCATGTGTTAGAGGGAGATAACTACAGTTTGACGGTTGACGACGGTAGACTTCTGCAGGTTGCAGAATCAACTGTCAACCGTCAAGACTAATTGGGCCTTTACTCGCTACAGGGATTCGACAACGCTTTTGTATTACGTCGCCGTTGCTACTGGCTGGGCGGGCTTAACAGTTTTAAAGTTTGCCACAGCCAAGCAAGCCAGTTTCATTAAGGCCCGATTAGTCTTGACGGTTGACGGTGGACGGTTGATTCTGCAACCTGCAGAAGTCTACCGTCGTCAACCGTCAAACTGTAGTTATCTCCCTCTAACACACGCAAAATGCAACCCCCAACTGAAATAGCTGATTGCCTACCGTCAACCGTCAAGACTAAATGGTCCTTTAGTTCAAAATCGTCAAACAAGCAAAACAGCCACAGCAAAATCATAAAAAATTTTAATTTTATTTAAATTATAAATTTATTAAAATAAATTTTACCGTGGGCACGAGGACGCCCCGAAACCCGAATTAAACTCGTTTTTATTGCGGAAATTTGTGGGGAAAGGCCGAAACCCCCATCAGCAAAACAAGTGTGCCGGGAAAATAGAGAAGGAACTTTGCCGGCGACACAAACCACCTGCGGAGTACCCGAACACCCGGAGCAAAGACCATCATCCCAGGACATTCTCCAGAACCCCAGCAACTCAACATAGGTTTTGGACCTAATTTATCCAGATGTTAAAACCAATGTCAGACTTGAATTTGTGGGAATATTTCTTTGTGTTTGGTAATATCGGTTAAACTTAGGGCTACTTGTACTTAGTAGGGACATAAATACTGTTACCCACGTTTTATGCTGTAAAATAAAAAGTACTGAGTGTTTTTGGGCCAAATATTTTTTAATACATATATTTATTGATGTATTTTGTATACAAAAAGAATCTAGTTATTCGAAATGTCCGCCTTTTGCCTTTACACACGCCTTTAGTCGCACTGGCCAATCAAAGTTACGTGAAATTTTTGGGAAAAACAACGTGACAACAAAACGCACTTCTTATCGTGTAGTGAATGATTTCGAAGAAAGACGGTCTGTAGCTGATAGGCCCAAGCATGGACCACAAAGTACTGCAAGATCGGCTGAAAATATTACTGCTGCTCAAGGAAGTGTTCCAAACAATCTATCAACGTTAATTCGACACCGTGCTCAGGAGCTTGGTCTTCAAAAAAGACCAAGCTCCTCTGCCACAATTTGGCACAAGGATTTGCATTTGTTTCATTTAATAGGCTGTTTCCACTACGGTCGCGTCCACGTCCGCATCCAAAAATCAATGAACGCGCGTTACAGCCTATACAAATAACATAGGCAGTTAGGTATGGGAAAAAGTCGCGTTCATTTTGGACGCGTTTATCGATAAGTCGCGTTTACTATAAATTCGATTATTTTTGCAGTCGAAACCCACCCATACCTATCAATGGCAATATCGCAAATTGCACATCCCTATGAAAACAGCTGTTAATCATTATAAATATAAACATCCAAAATGCAAAAAACAGGAGGTAAGTTAATATTTTTGCTTTTGTTTAAATAATATTAATTTTTTCAATTATTTTAGATTTCAAAAAGATTGAATGGACAGCAGTATCAACACTATATCTATTGGACCTCTGGGAGGAAAATATTGATGGCCTGAGGGGTGCTCGCAAAAACACCCACATACACAAAGAGATGGGGGAGAAGCTGGGAGTGACTGGCGCGGAAGTGAAAAATAAACCATTTGGTCCTCATTTTCCACTGCGGTTAGCAAAATAATATCATTTAACTCCATGATAAAGTCACAACACAAAAATATTAAAATTTTTCGCACCCCTAAAAAACAAATAAACACAAACAGCTGTTTGAACGCAAACGTGGACGCAAAACACAATGGAAACGCCATTAAAAATTATCGATAAATCGTGGACGTGGACGCGACCGTAGTGGAAACAGCCTATAAGATGCAGTTGACACAAGAGCTTCTTCCACAAGACCATTTACGCCACCGTACATATGCCAATTAGCCAGGATTACAATGGAATTACTGCGAGACATCTTTCCACAACAAGTTATTTAAAAAAGGTAATGTTGATTGGCCTCCACTGTCACCTGATTTGGCTGCTCCGGACTTCTCTCTGTGGGAATATCTGAAAAGCAAGGTTTATGCAAACAAACCAGAAACGCTTGAGCAACCCAAACAAAGTATACGCGTTGAAAATAATGAAATACCGCGTAAAATGTGTGAGAATGTAATGAGAAATGTGCTCAAAAGGTTTTGCATTTGTGAGGCTAACAGAGGCGGACCTTTATATGTGACGCGCAAAATAGAAAGGGACCTGAGGGTAAAAACCAGTTTTGTTCAGGAGAGCCATTTTAAAGATTTAAATACGTGTATCTTTAGTGTACCATCACTTTCATAAAACGCGCATATATCTGGGAGGGAACACTTTTGGGGCATGGGATCGGTCTCATTCGATGCTCAGATGTTGTCCACATCAAAAAAAAGTGAAAATTGATTTTTTTTTACCCTTAGGTCCCTTTCTATATGCGCTGTCACATATGATATTGTATTCCCTACATAATTGCTGACACTAAATAAAACATTTATCAATATAAAATCCATTCTCCTTTATTTAATCAAAAATTATAAACACACAAAGTAGTATACCTTCTGAACCGATTTGCCTAAATTTCCATATCGTCCGTACTTGGTCCACAAACATCCTCAAGATTGGATGTAATACGTGGCTTTTATAGGTAAAGACCTTAAATCGGAAGAAAATACATACAGGGTGGCTGATGAATATTGCTTAAAGAAACTCAAATAACTTTTTTTCAGTTTATGGAGTTCATTTTGCTTTTCTTGCATGTAAAAGCTCTTTTAATTTTATTAAATAAAGCTTAATTAGTTTAAAAATAAAAAAAAATAAATAAATGACCCCCTGCTCGTTGATGCATGTGCAGCATCTTACCAAAAAGTTGTTCATTACAGCTTGAAGAGTTGAGGCAGGAATAGCCGCAATTGTTTCTCGAATGGATTGCTTTAGTTCATTCAAATTTGTTGGTTTTGCCTTGCAGACTTCCTGTTTGCAATAACCCCAATAGAACAAGTCAGGTGCAGTAAGGTCAGGCGGCCTGGGAGTTTCTGGATATCAGCTTATTGGGAAATTTTTAACGAAATTCTGTCATAACAGGCCGGGCTATGTGAGGAGTTGCATCATCTCGCGGAAAACACACAGAGTTGAAAGAAATTCTCTTTCGGCGTAGTTCTGAATAGAAGAACTCTCTCAACATACTCAAGTCACGGTCTCCAGTAACCGTAACGGTGTGGCCGTTTCTTCGAAGAAGTAGGGCCCGACAATGCAGCGTGATGAGATTGCACGACACAGTGTGACACGAAGTGGATATAATGCCGTCTCATAGAGTATCTGTGGGTTGGAAGCACTCCATATTAGATAATTTTCTTTGTTTATGTTGCCATTAAAATCGAAATGGGCCTCGTCCGACATGAAAAGACAGTTCAACATGTTTCCGTCCTCTTCCACCGTTTTAAGCATCTTCTGGCAATATTCCAAGCGAATCGGGAAGTCTGCTGCGTTCAGTTTGTTGGCCATTTGAATTTTTTATGGGAATAAGTCCAAATCTTTGTGCAAAATTGTTGTTTCCTCTGCCCGAACTAAAAGATTTCGATGGTAAGGTCTTCTATTGACCGTACCATGCTCGGCAAAATTGTTAACAAGTCTCAATATGGTCCATCTGCTCGGAGGATTGTCGCCAAATTCTCTTTGAACCGAAACTACGGACTCCAGTGCGTGATAGTGGCAGACATTCCAAATTCTTGTTTCAGTGCACCAGTTATCCATTTTTGTTAAATCTAAAAATCAATCTGCAAATTAAAAAAATTTAGCCAGATTCCTTAAAAAGAAAAAAAGTTATTAATTTTTTTTTGGTAGCGGCTTTCATCAGCCACCCTGTACTATAGGTGTGGGAGCTATAGCTTAATCTGAACCGATTTTCTTCAGTATCAACTGCGTCCTTACTTGGCCCATTAAACTTCTCATGCTAAGTTTCTTCAAGATTGGATTTAAGATGTGGCTTCTGGAGCTTAAAACATACAAATCGGATGAACATTCTCGGGTTTATATATATATTTTGGATCCTGACAATACCGGTGTTCCCAGATGCAAACTGGAACTTCTATTGGAAACCTTGACATTTTTTAGCATAAATTCACTTAGAACGTTTTGTCATTTGAGGACGACTTGTTTTGTTTACAGTGTGTTGAAAAATTCATCTCAGTCAAAAAACTGGAATTATCCCCTGAACATTTTCGTGCGATGATTTTTTACGATTTTCGACGTGGGTTATCGAGACAAACGTGTTTAAATCAACTTGTTGCGACTTTTGGCGATGAAGCACCATTACTAACCACTGTTAATCGCTGATACCAAGAGTTCAGTCTCAGACGCCGTTCGCTCCAGGATGAATTTTGTGAAGGACGTCCAACTTCGGTCACTTTGCCAGAAACCATCGATACTGTGCGTGAATTGATTAAGCAAGACCGACATGTGACATGCCGTGAGATTGAGGCATCCTTGGGCATTAGTATGACAAGCATCATTAAGATATTGCATGTTCATTAGGCCGTGAAAAAATTTGTTCTCGTCGAATACCACATAATTTGACTAATGCTCGTATGGATTGGTGCAAAGAGATGTTGAAAAAGTATACCTCCGGTAGCTCAAAGGCAGTGTATAACATTGTCACAGGTGACGAATCATGCATCTATGCATATGAACCCGAAACAAAACAGCAATCGACCGTATGGGTCTTTCAAGACGAGCCAAATCCAACAAAAGTTGTTCGTGGAAGAAGTAAATCGAAGCAAATGAGGCAGTGTGGCAACAAGGCCGGTATAACCGGCCATGTTGCCACAGTGCCTTTAGTGGATCGTAGGACGGTCAATTCTGAGTGGTATACAACCATCTGTTTGCCCACAGTGTTCGAAGAAATGAGGAAAGATTATAAGAGAAGACGGATAATACATTTTCATCACGACAATGCGAGCTCTCACACATCAGCTGAAACGATGAGCTATTTGACCACTCAAGATGTCGAATTGGTGGACCATCCACCGTACAGCCCTGATTTGACACCCTATGACTTCTTTTTATTCCCGCACATCAAGGAAAAAATGCGTGGTCAACGTTTTCCATCGCCCAAAGCAGCTTTTGAAGCGTTCAAAAATCATGTTTTCGAGATGTCTCATTTGGAGTGGAAAAAGTGCTTCGAAAAATGGTTTGTGCGCATGCAAAAGTGCTTTGAAAATTGGTTTGTGCGCATGCAAAAGTGTATTGTTCTTAAAGAAGAATATTTTGAAAAGCAACAAAACCATTTCCAATGATAAATTATTATGTTTTTATTGCCGTAACCAAAATATAAATAGCAACCCTCGTACAAACTACCATTTACGAGATTTCAAAAAAATTCAGTAGAATACAAAACAAAGGATAATTAAAAATCCATATGTGACAGCGCATAGAGAAAGGGACCTAAGGGTAAAAAAAATCAATTTTCATTTTTTTTTGATGTGGACAACATCTGAGCATCGAATGAGACCGATACCATGCCCCAAAAGTGTTCCCTCCCAGAGATATGCGCGTTTTATGAAAGTGAAGTCGACGATTCTAAGCACAAATAGAAAGGGACCTAATCTTTAAAATGGCTCTCCAGAACAAAACTTTTCATCAACTTTTCACTTTTTTTTGATGTGGACAATATCTGAGCATCGAATGAGACCGATCCCATGCCCCAAAAGTGTTCCCTCCCAGAGATATGCGCGTTTTATGAAAGTGAAGTCAACTTCTAAGCGCAAATAGAAAGGGACCTAATATTTAAAATGGCTCTCCTGAACAAAATTGGTTTTTAACCTTAGGTCCCTTTTTATTTTGCGTGTCACATATATGAGTAAGGGTATAAGTACTTCGGATTAACCGACTGAAACTTCCTACCCCCAACACATTCAAAATGCGAACGTTGCCATCTACGAACAAAAGAGCTTTTTACATGGAAGTTGGAGAGAATCACTTCTGTAATATCAAATGGAATGTAAGTTTAGAATGCAATTAATATTAAGGGAATTAAGTTGGCAATAAAAGCGAATATCTTTCGCTTTACGGTCAAATCTTACTACTGTAAGCCAATTTAAAATATATCATTTTCACCTCTCAATTAAGCGTGAGGCAAAAGAAAAGCATACAATTCTTAACTGGCAAGTATCGTCACGATTACACAAAGTCCTGTAATACAATTAAATATGAAATATTCCGTCAGAGTGTAACTTTGAATGAGTCGACAGCCTTAGCAATTGCAGCAAGTAAAAAAGTTATTGTGTTCGTTCAGGTCGAATCTAATATACCCTCTGCCATTGAGCAAATATTTAAAAATAGTGTACAGTTTTTCACAAAATATTTAATGTAGAAATTGTGCGCTTATTACACTACTCAACAAAATGAAAAAAATTTCATGTACTCCGGATGCGATAATTTTTTCTGTGTAGATAACCTTGACATGAGCTCGAAAAACGCAATAAAATTTTTTTTTTTCGTTTGGTTTTTGTATTATTTTTTTTTTTTAAATTTTAAAAATTTTTTTTTGGTTAATTTGCATAACTCGGGAACCACTAGCCCGATTTAATTGAATTAAATTTTAAAAAATTTAAAATTACAATTCCCTTAATCTGTTCATATATTGTTTTCCTATACAAGCAACAGTTTCCAAGTTAAAAATGAATATATAAAGGAAAAAACTTATTTTTTGCCTAAAGATTTAAATTTTTTTTTTTTTAAAAATCCATAAGAAATCCAAAATGAAAAAAAATGTCAAATCTTATTACTTTTACGTAAAGTCACATAACCTATGAGCAAAATGAGACAAAGATCATGAAAATCGATGCACGCGTTTCGCTTTTATTCGCAATTGAGTAAAGGTATGAATTTCAAAAATTTGCTCGACATATGCACAACTTTGTCTATGGTGAGGTTTTTTCTTTTTTATTACAAAAAAAAATTAAAATTTTTTGGGTGACAAAAATATATGACTTTAAACCTTTACTCAATTGCGAATAAAAGCGAAACGCGTGCATCGATTTTCATGATCTTTGTCTCATTTTGCTCATAGGTTATGTGACTTTACGTAAAAGTAATAAGATTTGACATTTTGGATTTGGATTTTTTATGGATTTTTAAAAAAAAAAAAAATTAAATCTTTAGGCAAAAAATAAGTTTTTTCCTTTATATATTCATTTTTAACTGGGAAACTGTTGCTTGTATAGGAAAACAATATATGAACAGATTAAGGGAATTGTAATTTTAAATTTTTTAAAATTTAATTCAATTAAATCGGGCAAGTGGTTCCCGAGTTATGCCGGACGAAACAAATTAACCAAAAAAAAAAATTTTTAAAATTTAAAAAAAAAAAATAAAACAAAAACCAAACGAAAAAAAAAATGTTTATTGCGTTTTTCGAGCTCATGTCAAGGTTATCTACACAGAAAAAATTATCGCATCCCGAGTACATTTTGACTGTTGACTAGTGTTATTGAATTTTTTGCGTACATCAACTGTGGATAAGCGGTTACTTGTAAATCTTAAATGGCGTTATGTTGTGTTTAAGAAAAAAAACATTTTATTGAGTAGTAAAGTGATGTTAGCGCAATGTTTGTTCTCCTCATTAACCAACTTGGAGTTAATGTAGAAATTATTGAACAAAATTTTTTAGAGCCAGGTCATACACATTTAGATTGTGATAGCGATCACAGCATTATTGAACGTAAGAAAAAGAAGAATGTCTTGGAAATATTTCTCCTTCAAGATTGGATCCAGTTAACTAAATCTTGTAGCAGGAAATCTAACAAATTCGTAGTAATCGAAATGAAAAACACGGATTTCTTCAACTTTGACATAACCTTTAAAAGTATTTTCAAAAAAGTAACAAACGATATCAGTTTTGTGGAAGAATATACGAAATATTACTTACAGGAAAGCTTCCTATTATAACATTGAATATAAAAAATATTTTAATAGCGATGTCATTAAAATGAACTTCCTCAAAAATAAGAAAATTACCACCAATGACATTGGAAACTTTCAACTTCAAAATATTAATGAGAAACTAATACGTATTTCTTCAGAAATGAAAAACGATTTAATAGACTTACTGCTATTTATTCCAAGTATATTTCATGACTTTTATAAAAATCTCAAGATATCCGAGAAATCACATAACACATTATATATAGACAACGAAGATGCAGAAAATTTAATATCTCTTAATCTTAAAAATGTGAATTATTTTATGTTTTTTTTTGTTTTAACATTGTACTTTATTTTTCTTTATAACAGTTGAATTTATAAATAAAACTACATAATAATAAATGTTATGTCTCAACTTTACTAAGGATCTTGAGTTTAATCTCAAGTTGTTTTAACTTCGACTTATTTTCGGGACAAAAACCAACATAATATGAATAATACGAAAACACGAATGTGGAACAACCAACTGTTATTTGCAGTGCTTCAAATAAATTATAGGCCTTTAGATTATTATAATGCGGCTTCAGATAGACCTTTTTGAGATAATATCTATTAAGGAAATGTCGGACCATGCCGACTATTTGATACCCTAAACCACTCCTATAAACAGCAGTTTGGTAAAATCGGATTAACCCTGTATGCAACTTATCTCAAAACAAAGGTATGCTTACTTTCATCAAAACGGATCTTAGATATAGCTTCTAGAGCGTCAAATCCACAAATCGGTATGTTTGTATGGGAGCGATATCAAAAAATATACCGATCAGTTCCAAATTCGCAATATTTCATTTAAGAGCAATAATAACGATCCGTGCTTAATTTCATGATGATCGGATCTTAGATGTGACTTCTAGAGCGTGAAGACCCCGAATCGGGAGGTACATTTGTATGGGGTTATATCAAAACATGAGCCGATCGATTTCAATAGCGATCATTGTTGGGTCCAAAAAGAGATATATGTCAAATTTCATTGATATTCAATAAGAATTGCGACCTTGAGTTTGACGATAAGCTATACGCCGTCCATCAAATGGACGGACGGAAAGACAAACATCGTTAAATCGGAGGTGATTCTGAACCGATCGGTATACTTTAAGCTCAAATATCTTTGGTAGTTACAAACTCTTGGGATAAAACTAACTTATAATACCCTGTTCCATAGAGTGGTGTAGGTTATTAAAACGGAATAAAAAATAGTTAGTATACCCCATGGTGATCATTGTGAAATCTCAAAACCCAGTTAAACCTTATTTGTTTCCACTTTACTTTATATCTTGATTGAAATCTCTCGTTAAAACACTAAATATTTGCAAGTAAAAACAACATAAGTCATCATGTGTGTTCTCAATGACAAATTTTTTTTTCACAAACAACGGCTTAAGTATAGATACGCTTTTATTTTGATCACACTTTTTGCACACAAAAACTTACATGTTTTTAAAATATCTTTAGCATTTTATGTTGAAAATATATTAATCCAAAAATCAGATATATTGTTTGTAAAATCATACTTTACATGTCTATTAAAAAAAAGTGACAAAATGTCTTTAACTGCTCCAAAAATAGCGAAAATTGTGTATTTTGGCTGTCCTGAAAAAATTGTTTTTTAGACTTAAGCGGTTGCTTGTGAAAACCACAGATTTTTTTTGCACATAATTGTGGTAGCTTGCAAACATTTTAAACAGCTGTCATTGGTATGAATGTGACATAGCTGGCACTGTCGGTTTGCCAGTATTGCCAACTTGAAGTTGGCAACACTTCAATCACCTAGCCCTGTATAATCTTGAATTGATCTGCCATAGGTATAAATGCGACATAGCTGGCATTATCGGTTTGCCAACTTGAAGTTGGTCTCACTTCAATCAGCTAGCCCTGTGCAATCTTTAAATAGGCTATGACTATAAGCCATCATCGTCTATGAAATTTCAGGGTCTTAGCTTAATTCGTTGAACGGCTATCTTGCTACACGGAAGGACGGACGGATATGGCTAAATAGTTTTAAAATTTTACAAAGGCTACTTGTATTCAAATATGTATGAATTATACTCCCATCAATATTCCGAGATGTTGTTAACGGATCGACAAATTTAAAATTCCCTCCTTCCTTTGGTGGAGGGTATTATAGAGTCGCCTCCAAATCAACAGCATGAAATGTCTTCAGCGGCTCCACGCCCACACACACGCATACAGGAAACGGTCCTTAGCAAAATCTCTCCCATGGAAAATGTCCTTTCCATGTTTTCCTAATGCCATAAAAACAATTATAACAAAAGCACAAAAAAAGCAGCTGCAAATTAGCATTATTTCCACGTTGTTCCTTTTTATCCTATTTCCCTAAAACCTCTGCTCCCCCTACCACCCTGGTTTCATGAACAAACAACATTAAGAGAACAACAGAAAATAAAAAGTCCACCAGAGAAATAAACTGGAGGACAATAAACATACCGATAAAGTAAGTAAGTAAGTAAGTAGTACAAATTCAACAAATGCGAGAAAATAAAGAGCCAAGAGAAAATGGATGATGGAGCCGAGACGGAAAATCTTAAATACGAAATGAAAGACGTCTCACATCTGCAAGAGATTAAAACGTATTTCGTCGTATTCAACGGACTCAATGTCCTTTTCCTTTTCTGCTGCGCCATTGGCCCGCTAACTCGGGCCATAGCTGTCTTCTGTTATCCTCATATTTACACCCGCTGCATACCACTTCGCGCTGAAATAGAATTTAAAATTGTTGAAATTAAATTTTGGGCCATTGCTTTAAATGGAATAAAATCGAAAAGGTTCAACTTTAGCAAGCGCGCGTGTGTGTGTTTAATTTCAACTTAATTCGAATCCACCGAAAACCAACGAAACAGATTTTATTTTATTTTATTTGCAGTTGTTGAGACCGACATGATTTTTAGAAAAATATTTTCACCATATTTCTTCCCACCGTCGCGTCGCCTCCTCTCTGAATGAAGCGCCATGGTGCTGACTGAAAAAACACACTCAACTTTTCTCAACGCACATAAAATTCTATTCCCCAATCTGATGTTTGCATTTCAAATATTTGTTATTTGCTTTCAAATGGTTAACAAATATTGCCACAATGGATTTTGTTTTGGTTTTGCAGGCGGTTTACTACGGAGCATAGGTGGATACTACCCATGGGACAATGGTGGGGGATTCGGCTTGGGTTATTTTCATAATGAAATAGAAAATGTTTTGAAACGAGCGAATTATTCATTTAAAATATAATAAATTGTCAATAAAAAACATTTTATAAACAATTATTGTATAATTATTTTAAATTAAAATATTTTATTTAATTATTTAAATTACTTTAATTAATAAAATTTAATTGATTATTTTAATTATAAGTAAATTAATATTTTTTTTAATTTAATTAAATTCATTGCATTTTAAAAAATTTCAATAATTAAAAATTAAATAATTTAAATAATTAAAAATTAAATAATTTAAATAATTTATATAATTTATATAATTTATAAAATGTTTCCCTTCAAGGGACTAAAGATACCTCGCAAAAAAGTATCCTATTTTAAATATTTGGTCAACAGAAAATATTCTCTTGTGGACAGATAATGGCTTAAACGCGTACTGTGACAAAAAGAGCATAATTAATAGAATGTTTGGCTTATATAAAGGGTGATCCGTCTAGAGGTATTTTTTCATACAAAATTAATGATTTTGGAAGCCAACATTACGCGTGTCATTAAAGCCATACCGGTTGAAATGCTCGAACGAGTCATCCAAAATTGGACCTTCAGAATGGAAACCCTGAGGCGTAGTTTCGGCCAACATTTGAAGGAAATAAAAATAATTTAAATAATTTAAATAATTTAAATAATTTAAATAATTTAAATAATTTAGAAAATTTAAATAATTTAAATAATTTAAATAATTTAAATAATTTAAATAATTTAAATAATTTAAATAATTTAAATAACTTAAATAATTTATATAATTTAAATAATTTAAATAATTTAAATAATTTAAATAATTTAAATAATTTAAATAATTTAAATAATTTAAATAATTTAAATAATTTAAATAATTTAAATAGTTTAAATAATTTTAATAATTTTAATCATTTAAATAATTTAAATTTTTTAATGCGTTATTGTACAGCAACAAACCCTTCAAGAGACATGTGTGGTGTGATTGGGCCGTATTTTTTAGTCGATGAAAACAATCGTCATATTACCGTCAAGGGAAAGCGCTATCGTGCCATGTTAGAAAATTACGAGGGTTGCTATTTATATTTCGGGTCCTGGCAATACTAGTGTTCCTAGATGCAAACCGGAACTTCCATTGGAAACTTTGACAGTTTTTAGCTTAACTTCACTTAGAACGTTTTGTCATTTGAGGGCGAATTGTTTGGTTTTCAGTGTGTTGAAAAATTCATCTCAGTCAAAAAATGGAATTATCCCGTGAACATTTTCGTGCGATGATTTTTTACGATTTTCGGCATGGGCTATCGAGACAAGAGTGTTTAAATCAACATGTTTCGACTTTTGGCGATGAATGTTAATCGCAGGTATCAAGAGTTCAGTCTCGGACACCGTTCGCTCCAGGATGAATTTCGTGATGAACGTCCAACTTCGGTCACTTTGCCAGAAACCATCGATGCTGTACGTGAATTTATTAAGCATGGCCGACATGTGACATACCGTGAGATGGGGGCATCCTTGGGCATTAGTATGACAAGCATCAATAAGATATTGCATGTTTATTTGGTTGTGAAAAAAAATTGTTCTCATACGATCCCACATAATTTGACGAATGCTCAAAAAAAGGCTCGTCGGATTGGTGCAAAGAGATGTTGCAAAGTATAACTGCGGTAGCTCAAAGGCAGTGTATAACATGGTCACAGGTGACGAATCATGGATCTATGCATATGAACCCGAAGCAATACAGCAATCAACCGTATGGGTCTTTCAAGACGAGCCAAATCCAACAACAGTTGTTCGTGGAAGAAGTGCATCGAAGCAAATGATTGCGTTTTTTTTTTGGAATAACCGGCCATGTTGCCACAATGCCTTTAGTGGAACATAGGACGGTCAATTCTGAGTGGTATACAACCATCTGTTTGCCCACAGTGTTCGAAGAAATGAGGAAAGATAATAAGAGAAGACGGATAATGAAATGCGAGCTCTCACACATCAGCTGAAACGATGAGCTATTTGACCACTCAAGATGTCGAATTGATGGACCATCCACCGTACAGCCCTGATTTGGCACCCAATGACTTCTTTTTATTCCCTAGCATCAAGAAAAAAATGCATGGTCAACGTTGTTCATCGCCCGAAGCAGCTTTTGAAGCGTTCAAAACTCATGTTTTGGAGGTTTCTCAATCGGAGTGGCAGAAGTGCTTCGAAAATTGGTTTGTGCGCTTGCAAAAGTGTATTGATCTTTAAGAAGAATATTTTGAAAAACAAAAGAACCATTTCCAATGATAAATCATTGTGTTTTTATTGTGGGAACCGAAATAAAAATATTAACGCTAGTATTTTTGGCCAGAATGGGATGAGCTTGACATTGCCAATATGTGGTTTCAACAAGACGGTGCTAGCCACACAGATAGAGTTACAAATGATTTACTGAAGGGCATGTGTTATTTCAAGAAATTCTCCGGTCGAATGGCCACCTCGTTTATGCGATTTAATGACATTGGATTTCTTTTTATGGGGCCACATTTGGTCATTGGCATAGACATGCCAACAAGCCAACAACTTAAGACGAGTTCAGAGACAACATCCAACACGAAATTGCCAACGTTCCGGTCGAAATGTGTGCCAGGAAAATTCATATGTGACAGCGCATAGAGAAAGGGACCTAAGGGTAAAAAAATCAATTTTCACTTTTTTTTTGATGTGGACAACATCTGAGCATCGAATGAGACCGATCCCATGCCCCAAAAGTGTTCCCTCCCAGAGATATGCGCGTTTTATGAAAGTGAAGTCGACGATTCTAAGCGCAAATAGAAAGGGGCCAAATCTTTAAAATGGCTCTCCTGAACAAAACTGTTTTTAAGCCTTAGGTCCCTTTCTATTTTACGCGTCACATATTGCAGAAAACAAAATTCAAGCATAATTCATGCATGAGGAAAGGAGTAATGTGGGTTTCAATCTAAATAGTATCCTTTGTGTGCGAGGTTTAAGAAAAGGCGTGGCTAAAGCTCCAATTTTGCGTCAGCTAGCCTAATTTTTGATCGATTTTCTAATTACGATTTCAGCAGCTTCGTGTGATGAGTATTATGCTAATACCAAAAGTGGGCGGAATGGTGCATTTGCACTGGAGGTAACAGAATAAGGGCATGTCACCCAAAATTATCGCGTGAAACGCCGTTTTAAAAATACAATAGAGTTCGCAGTTTAAGCCAATTTCAGGCACTAGCAGACAAGTTATATGGGTTCTCATCTGCACTGAAACAGGGTCATTTATGTGGGAGTTGGCCGAAGGGGCGTGGCTAGGAATCCAATTATTTGTCACTAAGTAAAGCTTATAACACTGATCTTATATATTGACTCTGGGTTAGATCGAAAAAATAGAATTACAAATATTTCAAGAATACCAAAAGTAGGCGTAATATGTGTGGGAGGTACCAGAAAGGGGTGCTGCTATAGGGCCCATATTCAATGGAATAGTCAGTGTTGGAACAAATATTACGACGTACACAATTTTAAAAATCTTCCCTCGAGTTATCGTAAGAACCAACCGCACAGACTGACTAGGCTCAAACGACCTAAAAAGTCATAAGCCGGATTTGGTCAAAACAATTCTCCTTCGATATTCCTGCAACGAGAGTACAAAATAATACCTCGTGGTGCATGTGCATATTTACTGGTACATTTCGTCCAGCAGTATTTATTAAATTTGTTCATTTTTGAAAGTCTGCAACATTTCAGTTGCCATCCTTGTGTGAGCAGCAGCCTTCGATTTGCTGTTTACTCAGTTCTGCTGTAGTGGTTGGATGGTCCCTTTCAACGCCGCTTTTGACGAGGGAACAGATGTTAATATTTACATAAAATATTCACATATATGTCTGTATGTGTGTGTGTGTGGGGGGGTTTATGCTACGATTACTATATGTTTACCGTTAAAATTCCACAACATTACGCTGAAGTATTTACATTTGAAAAAGTAACGACTGTTGGCGTGGAGTGCGGCTTTGCCTGTGGTTAACCCTCCGAATATCGGCCGGTGCAAGTCCTTTGCAATGTTGGCATTGATGACCGACCGACCGTCCGCCTGTCCGCCCGTCCGTGGTGTTTATGCATGGCACTTTGGGCATATGTTTGTTTGCGTCTGTCCATTTGTTTATTTTTAGTAATTGTGGTAATTTTTCTGGGCCATTTTTACGCGAATACACACCCAGGCACACACACACACACAAGCGCAAGAGTGTGCAAATCAAGCGTACTATTTGCCCAAGTGTAATTAAGTGCACGGAAAATCGTTTTCAGAGAGCACCAACAAAAACGAAAACAGCAGAAATAATACCGAAATGCAAACATACATCAACTGCATCAATTAAAATATTTACGGTAACGCTCGTTTCGAGCAAGACCGTCATAACTCGAAAAACTTCGTGTTTAAAAGAACGACGTTTGGGCAAGTAACAAGTAGAAAATTTAACGTCGGGCGGGGGAGACTTTGAGATGAGAATGATTCCGGGTCTTTATTGGTGGTTGTGAGACTTCTGAAGCGAGAGGAGTATGTTTCAATCCAATCCATCATTCGAAATGTTTTAATCGATCGGAATTGAAATTGAGTTAAATCATGTATACCGTCAGCACCCTTACTCGGAAAGGTTATTTATATTGGGGCTGTATAAAATGATGAACCAAAAAATTCGAGCTTAGTGAACATAGCTTTAAATCGCACATAGCGCTATATGCTAAATCAGGGCCTAGTCGAATTAAATATGTGATTTACCAAAAAAAAATTTCATGCTAGATTTTATTTTAAAACTAACCAGACTCAGAAAATGTCTCAATTCAAGTAATTTTTTACTCAAAAGTAGTGAAATATACTCAATTTAAGACATTCGTAAAACAAATTCGCACTACACGCAGAAAAAAAGTATGGTTGAGGTGACAATATTCGAAGAGGATAATACTATTGTTGGGTATATGGTTGTGCTACAACAATATTATGATCCTCACAACAATAGTATGATTCAAATACAACCATACTATGATCTTCACAACAATGGTATGATTCACACATAACCCTACTATGATCCCCACAACCATAGTATGATTCACACTCAACCATACTATGATCTCCACAACCATAGTATGATCCTCACAACCATAGTATGTTTCATATACAACCATAGTATGATTCACAAGCAACCATGTTAGGATTACTACAACCATTGTATGATCACACACAATTATACTATGATCCCCAATATAATCTATTAGAATTGGTTTAAGTTGTCAACAATAGATTTGAATTATAAAAATTATTCAAAAATACATTAAATTCAAAATAATAGGAGTGATTTATTTCACAGTAGAAAAAATAAGTTTAAATAAACGTAAGCGTTTTTATTAAAAATATTTCAGTTAAACAAAGCCAAAGCAGCTTCGATAAAAAAGTACTATTATGGCATTAGATTCGTACCAATAACATTTGTTCTTAAAAGCATATTTAAATGAAGAAAACTTACAATCATACAGTATGATTGCCGTAATCATATTATTTTATTTATTTTATTTTATTAATTCATATTATTGCCGTAGTATTAATATTGTTAAAATGTAACAATAATATTGTTGCCAAATTCAAAAATGATAATATGGTTGTGGCAGCAATATAAATATGGTTGATGCTACAAAAGTATTGTTTTCATGGGTTTTATGTTAACAATAATATGACTACGGCAATCATACCGACAAAATGGTAATTTTTTTAATTTGACAATGTTATTTTTTTTTTAATCTTACGCAATAATAGTACTTCTTATATGTAAATAATTTTTTTTTAAAACTTACTTAATAAAAATCTCTATTGTTGAATAAAAACTTAACCCAATCTTAACAAAAATTTTTGGGGACCATACTATGGTTGTAAGTTAAACATACTATGGTTATGAGGATCATAATATGGTTGTGGGCATCATAGTATGATTGAGTGTGCACAATAGTATTGTTGTGGGGATCAAAGTATGACTGTATGTGAATAATTTTACTGTTGTGAGTACCATAATATTGTTATGGGGATCATAGTATGGTTGTGTGTGAACCATACTATTGTTGTGATGATCATAATATTGTTGTGCTACAACCATATAATCAACAATAGTATGATGCTCTTTGAATATTGTTACCACAACCATACATTTTTTCTGCGTGTACCTAAAGTTTATTAATTTTTTAATCACTCTTATTTTGTCAAATAAAAGATTTTTTTAAAAGAAATCTTGTTTATTATTCCAAAAAATATTGCATTTTCATTTTCCTAGAGAAAAAAGTCGAAAAGACTACTTTAATCTAAATTTTTTTAAGTTGTCGATTACAATCATACAAAAAACAATACTTTTGCCTGGCCAGCCATATTTATAATGTTGCAACAACCATATTTTTATTTTTAAATTTAGCAACAATAGGCCATATATAAATTTCGATCAAGATTAAGGGTTGGCATGACTAATTTAGTATCCTTGGATGGTATTATAGCTCCCTTAGGGAGAGTGTTTTTATTAGTGCTCAAGTCAAAACAGCGAATTTTGAGTTGTAACAAACTAATGCGAACCAGGCGTTATAACGAACAGGTTGGGCTAATTAAAATATTAAATTTAAATCTGCTAAAAAAAATTATTGATAATTTTTTTCAAATTTCTGGTTTTATTGGAAAGGTTGAACTCTGTCATTTAATAATGAAGCACTATACGAAGCGTTTTTTTTTAAATATTTTAGTTAAACAAAGCCAAAGCAGCTTGTTGTAAAAAAAAGTACTATTATTGCATTAGATCCGTAACAATAACATTGTTCTTAAAAGCATGATCAAATAAAGAAAAATTACTATCATACAGTATGATTGCCGTAATCATATCATTGTTGACATAAAACGTAAAAAACAATACTTGTGTCGCATCAACCATATTTATACTTTTTTTATAACCATATTTTCATTTTTAAATTTGGCAGTAATACTATTGTTACATTTCAACAATATCAATATTACGGGAATCATACCATTGTCAAAATTAAACTCAGTAAACATTGTTATGGTTGCGACGAACTTGCTTTTATTGCGGAGAACATATTATTATTGCCGTGACCATATAGTAACCATGTTTTTTCTCTGCGTGCAATGGGCTGAAGATTGTTTGGCAGGAGATGAAGAATTTTACCGAAAGATCGTGTTTTCAGAGGAAGCTTATTTTCATCTAGGTGGTTATGTCAATAAGCAAAATTTCCGAATATGGGGCTTAGAGAACTCACACATAACTATTGAGAACCTGATGCAGCGACAACGAGTCACGTGGAACGAGTTTGGTGTGGATTTTGGGCTGGCGACATCAATGGGCCATTTTCTTTGAAAATCCGCACCATGCGATTTTTTTTACCAAAAAAAAATCGTTTTTGAAAATCGAATAATCAGCCGAAATTGTGATGTCTATTAGCCGCCTCAGAGCTGTGAATTGAGCCCTTGGGACTATTTTTTGTGGGGAGACATTAAGAATAAATGTTACGCAAAGCATCGAAAGACAGTTAAAGCGTTGAAACATGATATCGAAGTTTCCATAGAAGATATTCGACCAGAAACAATCGAAAATGTATCGGATGAGGTACTGTCGAGCCAGTTGTGGTAGTCATATGAATGATATTCAATGACAAAGTTCAACCTTTCCAATCAAACCAGAAATTGGAAAAAATTATGCGTACTTTTTTTACAGCCGATTCAAATTCAAAATTTTAAATGGCCCACCCTGTAAATCCCCATTAGTTAAAAATGTGTATTTTTCCAATATTTCATGCACAACAGTAATTCATTTGTCGAGCAGGCCAAGGCCAACAAGAGGTTGTGGAGGCAGCTTAAATAAGTTAGGGTGTCCCGACAAGACCCACTACAAACAAACCATCTAAAGAGGTGGAAAATTTCAGAAAGTTGTGAAAATGTATGAAGAAAATTGTATTGTTTCGGATAACCCATTGAGAGTGGGCCCTAGGAAACCCGTAGATTTGGTATTTTTAATTAGACAATTTTTTTTGTTTAAAGCATCTTGAGATAAGTAGGAAAATTCGACTGTTTCTGAGTAATCACATACAGAGAAAGAATATGGTTACTATATGGTCACGGCAACAATAGTATGATCTTTGCAATAAAAGCATGGTGATCGCAACCATGGTATGGCGTTTTGAATTCCTTTTTCACAATAGAATGATTGTCGTAGCATTAATATTGTTGAAATGTAACAATAGTATTGTTGCCAAATTAAAAAATGAAAATATGGCTGTAGCAGCAATAAAAATTTGGTTGGTGCAACAAAAGCATTATTGTGCAAAGAAATTTTGAAAAAATACAATCGCTGTGCTTCAAAAGACGTTTATAAGATCGCCACAGGTAACGAACTATGGATCTATACATATGAGCCCGAAACAAATCAGCAATCGACCGTGTGGGTCTTCGATGACGATGGGTCTTAGGCAAAACTGGTCATGTGGCGACTGTTCCGCTTGAGCAATGTAGGACGGTCAATTCTGAGTGGTACACCAAAATTTGTTTGTTGAAGTTTTCGGAGAAATTCAAAAAACGAACAAGAGAAGATGAATCATTGTACACCATGAAAGTGCGAGCTCTCACACATCGGCTCAAACCAGCGCCTTTTTAATCGGCCAAAACGTCGAATTGATGGGTCAGAAATATATATAGCAACCCTTGTACAGCTGAAATATTTTTAATAAATAAAATTTGTCTACTCTTAAATAAATCACTCCTATTATCAAGAGTTGAATGTATTTTTACACAATTTACTTCATAAAAATCTCTATTGTTGAATAACCGCTTAACCCTATCCTTACAAAAAATGTTGGGGATCATAGTATGGTTGTGTGTAAACAATACTAATGTTCTAATGATCATAATAATGTTGTGCCACAACCATATAACCAACAATTGTATGATGCTCTTTGAATATTGTTGCCCCAACCATACTTTTTTCTTCGTGCACATGCCAATGTTCGACCAATAGGGCAATGCCAAACATTTAGTCGAATTGTATAATTAACGTCATTTTCGGATTCGGATTCCTATATGCCAATAATTGAAGTTGGCCGATTTTTGGGCTGCCATGGGCCAGTTCAAGTGCAAAATTGAGAGAAGGTCACTGTTTCTGAGTACCCGTATGATATCAAAACAGTCTACAATTTACTCGACTCATAATCGATATAAGGATTCTCTAGGTTAAGTATTTTTGTATTTCCGTACCGATATGTCCATAGTTCAATGTGGCCGATTACGAGGGTTGCTATATGTATTTCCATTGGAAAGTTTGGAACAGTCGCCACATGACCAGTTTTGCCGAAGAAACAGGCGACCATTTGCTTCGAAGTGCATCTTCCACGAACAACTTTCGTTGGATTTGGCACGTCTTCGAAGATCCACACGGTCGATTGTTGTTTTGTTTCGGGCTCATACCCATAGATCCACGATTCGTCACCTGTGACGATCTTTTAAACGTCTTTTGAAGCAGCGCAATCATATTTTTTTCCAAATTTCTTTGCACCAATCGACAAGAGCCTTTTATTGAGCGATTGTCAAATTGTGCGGGATCCAACGAGAACAAACCTTTTTTACGGCCAGGTGTTCCTGCAATATCGAATGTATGCTGAGAAATGCCTAAGAATGTCTCTATCTCACGGTATGTCACATGACGATCTTGATGATCGATGCACTCTTTTCGTGATAATCCACGTCGAAAGTTGTGAAAAATGATCGCACGAAAATGTTCCATTTTTTTGCCAAATTGATTTTTTCAAGTCACTGTAAACAACACAAATGATGGTCGTACGTCAAAACGTTCTGAGTACGTTTATGCTAAAAACCTACACACGCTTCAAAAGACGTTTATAAGATCGTCATAGGTGACGAATCATGGATCTATGCGTATGAGCCCCAAACAAAACAGCAATCGACCGTGTGGGTTTTCGAAGACGAGCCAAATCCAACGAAAATTGATCGTGGAAGAGGCACTTCGAAGCAAATGTCGCCTGTTTTTTCGACAAAACTGGTCATGTGGCGACTGTTCCGCTTGAGCAGCGTCAATACTTTCAATTCATAATTTGTTTGCCTAAAGTCTTCGGAGAAATTCGAAAAACGAACAAGAGAAGACAAATCTTTGTGCACCATGACAATGCGAGCTCTCACAGATCGTCTCAAACCAGCCCTTTTTGACCGGCCAAAACGTCGAATTTATGGGTCATCCGCCATACCGCCCTGACTTGGCACCCACTGATTTATTCTTATTCCCTAGCATCAAGAAGAAAATGCGTGGTCAACGATTTTCGTCGCCAGAAGATGCTGTTGAAGCGTTCAGAAATCCTGTTTTGGAGCTGTCTCAATCGGAGTGGAAAAAGTGCTTCGACAATTGGTTTTAGCGCATGCAAAAGTTTATAAATCGTGCTGGAGAATACTTTGAAAAACAATAAAACCATTTTTGATGACAAATATTCGCATTTTCATTATTAGGCCAGAAATATGTATATCAGCCCTCGATTAAGGTTCATAAATTGGTACAAATTTGTACTACAGGTACATATGTGACAGCGCATAGAGAAAGGGAACTAAGGGTAAAAAAAATAATTTTAATTTTTTTTCTTTTTTTTTGATGTGGGCAACATCTGAGCATCGAATGAGACCGATCCCATGCCCCAAAAGTGTTCCCTCCCAGAGATATGCGCGTTTTATGAAAGTGAAGTCGACGATTCAAAGCGTAAATAGAATGTGACCTAATCTTTAAAATGGCTCTCCTGAACAAAACTGGTTTTTAACCTTAGGTCCCTATCTATTTTGCGCGTCACATATGTATTTGGATTTGAAAGAAATTTCGCTGTTTCTAGATACCCATATCGAGCCCTTACCGCATAGAGACGTAAGCGCTTTTTAATGAAGTACAATAGTAAATTGTACTCGTTCAACCCTCATTTACAGAGATAAAGCAAATTCAATTGCATATTAAAAATTAAATTATTATATTTACAAATTGTTTCGGAATCCTTCAAAAAAACCCCTCTCCTGTAAAATTTGCTTTTTGGCGCTTACGTCTTTTCGCGGTTAGGGCTCGATATGTCCGCGAACACTAGCGGACGGGTTTTCGGACCAGTTCATCCTAATGATGATTTAATATCATATTCAGATTCCTCAAAAAATCCTCTGTTTCCGAGAACCCGGAAACGAAATTACCTACTCTTTGGTACCCTAGGGATCTTAGATCTATGGTTTAAGGCCTCATATCCAGTCAAATCGAAGAAATAATGTTATATTCGTATTCGAAGTTTTATTACTTTTTAAAATCCATTTGTTTATAGGCCATGATTTCGTGCATATGGAGCGATCCGAGTTCCAAATTAACCTATATCTAAATTTAGGGTTCTTATTTAAATTGGCGAGAAAATGTCATTGTTCTAAAAATCAATTTTCTTTTTTTGACGTAGACAGCATCTGGGCATCGAATGAGACCGATCCCATGCCCCAAAATTGTTCCCTCCCAGAGATATGCGCGTTTTATGAAAGTGAAGTCGACGATTCTAAGCGCAAATAGAAAGGGACCTAATCTTTAAAATGGCTCTCCTGAACATAACTGGTTTTTAACCTTTGGTCCCTTTCTATTTTGCGCGTCACATATATCCTCGAGCACTATGAGACTTTTTTGCTTAGTTTTCATCATTTAATGCTTCTACCGCTACATCTTCCAAGCAAAGCTATTTTTCGCCTAAATTAAAGGGTGGTCCAACAAAAACGCACGATATTTATTGTAAAAAATTAGAAAGTTACAAGAGAATTATCATAATATATTTTATTATGATACTACAAGCTATATGACAATTATGTTTAAAACAAAATAACGGCCACGGCAAAGCTCTCTAACGAAGTTTCAATGTTGTTAATTTGCCGAATTATCTCATCCTTTAGCTCTTGAATAGTTCTTGGCTTATTGACGTACTCGTTTTCTTTTAAATGTCCCCAAGAAAGAAAGATGTTTAACGGTGTCAAACCACATGATGGTGGCGGCCAATAAACATCGCCACGACGTGAGATAACACGGCTATAGAATTTCCTGCGCAAATGAGTCAATGTTTCGTAGGCTGTGTGGCAAGTGCCACCAAGTGGTTCCTATTGGAACCACATATCGTCCATAACCATATCCTAAATTTCAGGCCACAAGAAGTCCCTTGTCATCTCGCGATAGCGAACATCATTTACGGACTTGACCACCTGTTTTTCTTTAAAGCATGTGTAGAGAATCGAAAAAGGCTGTCCAATGTGACTCAAGGATTCCGGGAGGATTCGATGACGTCAACGACTTTAACATACAGTAGCAACCGCACCTCTGCGTTGCGCATGCAGTGAACAGTGTGGCTGATAATTTGCAGGCGGATATTTTTATTTTTCTCGCTGAGAAGAAGCGTGCTAAGTCGGTGAGGTAGCAGTTGATTTTCTCGCATATACTCGTACCATCCACTTAAGGTACTGACGCCAGAATTGTGCAATCATCAGCGTATGACACAATTTCCACTCCGTCTGGTGGTGTAGGAATTTTAGAGAGGTGGAGGACAAACAGTGCCGGAGAACACCCTGTTTAACTCTACGGGGCTACGACGTCCTGTCTCTAAATTAAACATGTGACTGGCGCCAACACACAAAGTTTACGACCCAACCTTACAAACTAGGCGGGAGCGACGTTTCTGCAGTCTCCTCGAAAAGAGTGGCATATTTAAAGGCCTTGCTAAGGTCAAGAGCCACGAGGGCCGCCCTGTCCTTGTTCTGCACGCAGAAAAAAAGTATGGTTGTGTTAACAATATTCGAAGAGGATAATACTATTGTTGGGTATATGGTTGTGCTACAACAATATTATGATCCTCACAACAATAGTATGATTCAAATACAATCATACTATGATCCTCACAACAATAGTATGATTCACACATAACCATACTATGATCCCCACAACCATAGTTTGATTCACACTCAACCATACTATGATCTCCACAACCATAGTATGATCCTTACAACCATAGTATGTTTCATATACAACCATAGTAGGATACCCACAACCATAGTATGATTCACACGCAACCATGTTATGATCCCAACAACCATAGTATGATCACACATAATTATACTACGATCCCCAATATAATTTATAAGAATTTGTTTAAGTTGTCGACAATAGATTTGATCCCCAAAAATATTTATTAAAATTGGTTTAAGTTGTCAACAAAAGATTTGAATTATGAAAATTATTCAAAAAATACATTAAATTCAAAATAATAGGAGCGGTTTATTTCGCAGTAGAAAAAATAAGTTTAAATAAACATAAGTGTTTTTATTAAAAATATTTCAGTTAAACAAAGCTATAAAAAAATTTAATTTCGATAAAAAAGTACTATTATTGCATTAGATCCGTACCAATAACATTTGTTCATAAAAGCGTATTTAAATGAAGAAAAAGTACACAGTATAATTGCCGTAATCATATTATTGTTAACATTAAACACTAAACACAATACTTTTGTCGCACCAACCATATTTATATTGTTGCTATAAACATATTTTCACTTTAAAATTTGGCAATAATACTATTGTTACATTTCAACAATATTAATAGTGCAGCTATTAGAGTAATGTCAAAAATAAATTCAGTTAACAATGCTATGGTTGCGACGAACATACTTTTATTGCGAGAACATATTATTATTGCCGTGACCATGTACGAGGGCGGTTCGGAAAGTTCTTAGCCTATCAATGAAAGAGAATAGTTAGTTTTCAAAAATATTTTTATTTTTCAATATAATCTCCTAAAAACTTCAATACACTTAGTCCAACGCTTATCAATTTTATCCCTTGATTAAAATAGTTTTCCTCAAGGTCTTCAAAATAGTGGTTTACAACTGTAATTGCATCTTCATTTGAGGTAAAACGCTTGCCAGCATGGAATTTTTTTAAAATTTGGGAACAGGTAAAAGTCGCTGGGAGCTAAATCAGGAGAATAAGGTGGGTGGTCAAGCAACTCGTACTTTAATTCGTTGATTTTAGCCATTGTTAAAACACTCCTGTGCGCTGGTGCGTTGTCTTGATGAAAAATTATTTTTTTGTGTTGTAAGCCAGGACGTTTTTCTCGAATTTGTACATTTAATTGATCTAAAAGGTTGCAATAGTACTCTGAATTTATTGTTTTACCCTTTTGCAGATAGTCAATCAATAAAATACCTTTGAAGTCCCAAAAAACAGTTGCCATAACCTTACCAGCCGATTGAATTGTTTTTGCCTTCTTTGGGGCACTTCCTCCAGCTTCAGTCCATTGTTTGGATTGTTCTTTTGTCTCTGGAGTATAGTGGTGGATCCATGTCTCATCAACAATTATGCAACGACGCTAAAAATCCATTTTATTTCACTGAAAACGATCCAAACAAGCTTGAGAAATGTTCATTCTTATGCGTTTTTGGTCGACTGTTAACAAGTGCGGCACCCATCTTGCAGAAAGATTTTTCATCTGTAGTTCTTTATGCAAAATTAAATGGACTCGATCATTTGAGATGCCCATGATATTAGCTATTTCACGCACTTTTATTCGTCGATCATTTAATACCATATCATGCACTTTGGCTACAATTTCTGTTTTTGTTGCTGTTTTTGAACGTCCACTACGTGGTTCATCTTCAATGTTTGTACGACCACGTTTAAATTCAGCAACCCAATTTTAAACTGTTGCATATGAAGGAGCACTTTCACCTAACACATTCACCATATCATTATGAATTTCTTGTCCCGATAAACCTTTTTTATGTAAATATTTAATGACACCACGCATTTCTAATTTTTCCATTGTAAAAAAATCGCGGATGCGTCTTTTATGAACACCTGTTTCTATATGAAGGAGTAGCCAGATCAAAACAAAATTTAACATGTGTTCATAGCAGAGATGGAAGTTTCCAAAACACTTAACTTTTTTCTGTTTATACCGCGCTTTTTGTGCTAGGCTAAGAAGTTTCCGAACCGCCCTCGTATGAGGGAACATATGTCCATATTGGCTTTAATTCGACCGTTTTGACCAGGTTTTTTTGGGCCTCATGAGCCAAAAGTCCAGCAACTATGCCCTATATTGCGGTATTTAGTGCTCCATTTTAACCATTGCCCATCAACAACAAAATTATTTTTTTCATAAGCAAATACTCAAGAAAGTTTACTTTTTACCGAGGTACCTTTAGTCCCTTAATGGGAAACTTTTTTCTCCTGGGCCATTTTTGCCCATTGAGAATCTCAAGTAGCTATAAGCAAAATTTCAGGAACCTAGCTTGATTCGTTTGACTGTTGACTGCTTTCAACAGACACACAGACGGACGGACGGACACGGTTATATCGTCTTATACTTTAAAGTATCTCCGAACAACATTACGTGGTGTTGCAAACGGAATGACAAGTTTTACATACCATCCACACTCCGGTGAAGAATAAAAAAGGAAAAGACGAATTGGATATGCTTTTGTCATTCGAGAGATACACGTTGACGACCAACCGATCCAAAGGCCACTAACACTAAATAAATAAATGTGTTGTTGTTGTTGTTGTCGAATGTCAAATAAACGCTGTGGAAAGACGGAAACCCAAAAATAAAGAAGACACTCTAATAACAAAAATAAACAAACATAAGAAACCCCATCGAAAACAGAATCTTATCCATAACCAAAACAAAAAGCAAAGAAAAGAAAAATAGACTGGCCGTAAGAAAACAATCAAAAGTAGAGAACAAAGCGATAAGGGATTAGTTCGGCCTGGTCGAATCTTTTGATCAGTATTATCGTCTACCAACGATAACAAGTGAAATGTTAATTGGCCTTAAACACTAGAAAAAAATCAAGTGAAAATACATTAGAAGAATGGTAAAAAATCAAGTGAAAACTTTGTAAAGTTCGACTAGTTTGGTTCTAATACACCTTGGTTGGTTTTTTAGGAGTATAGGCTTGCAAGGAAGGACCCATACGTTGAGGTTTATACACCTCAGCCTAAGTGTGCGCTCTTGTTCGATGGTTTTTTTTTCTTAATTTTCTATGGTTTTAGACGTTCTGTGTCGTCTACAAAAGTTTTGATCCTCCTTCATTCAACTCATCCCTTCTATGTGCTCTAGGTTTATTAGACTGGCCAAAAAATGTTGTGTAGTCTTGAACATGTGAAAGCAGGGCAATGACAGGACAGTTATCAATCCCCTACGGAAAATTGGACCGGAACAGAAACAGTCCCTCATGGATTGGACATGGAACCGACCCAACTATATGAAAAACCCGGTAAATGTTACTTGCCTTTGTCATTGGAGGGGTCAGTTGACACTGCTCAGATATCATGAGACATTTTACGGGACTGATAAACAGGCAAAGGTATAGTACTTGCCATTATAGTACCCATCATAGAATACCTCTCAGTTTTATCCTTAACAGAACCCATCCCAGCTGAACATTCACAGGCCAAGTCCAAATTAAGCTCGTCACTGAACTAGTCCCATTTGAACATATTAAAAAACCAGTACAAATTGAACCGGTCACAAACAAAACGAGTAGAAATTGAACCGGTCACAAAACAAGTCCAAATTTTGTAGATCGTGCAAATCATTAAAATACAATGAAGCAGTTTAAATAAACTGAAAAAGAAAATATTATAAATTTTTAGTGTACAGGGTTTTCCATGAAGGACATAACAATTTTCTAGAGTTTAAATTTATTCCAGTCGAAGTGTAGATGTTAAGTTTAAAGAATGAAATTCGATTTTGGTTATATAAACACCACAAGCCCGTGTATAGCGTTCTATTCTTTGGACCTTAGTTTCCACCACTCTTGCATACATTTTGACCGGAACGTTGGCAATTTCGGGTTGGGTGTTATCTCTTCTAAGCTCGTCTAAAGTTGCTGGCTTGTTGGCATAGACCAACGGCTTGATGTAGTCCCATAAAAAGAAATCGAATGGCGTTTAATCGCATAAACGAGCTGGCCATTCTACCAGATCATTTCTCGAGATAAAGCGTTGACCGAATAGGCCTTTCAGTAAATCAATTGTAACGGGTGCTAGCCTCACAGGCTAGTGGCACCGTCTTCTTGAGACCACATATCGGCGATGTCAAGCTCATCCAATTGTGGCCAAATATAATTTTCTAACATGGCACGATAGCGCTCTCTATTGAAGATAACATGACGATTGCTTTCATCGACAAAAAAATACGGCCCAATCACACCTCCGGAATAAAAAACACACAGTAATTTTTTGCAAATACAATTCATTCTCTTGAAGCACACATGGATTTGTTGCTGTCCAATAACGCATACTTTGTTTATTGACAAAACCACTCAGCCAGAAATGAGCTCCATCGCTGAAGATGATTTTACGATGAAACTCTGGACTTTCGTGACTTTGCCAAAGCCCAATCGGAGAAGTTTCGGCGTTTCAAATGATCAACTGGCTTTAGTTCTTTAGCCAGTTTGATTTTATAAGGATGCATGCCATGATCTTTTCGTAAAATACGCCACAGTGTGGTTTGAGAGAGGCCCAATTTTTGAGAACGATGTGGAATCGACTGATTTGGCTCATTTTGAACGGATACATCTACGGCTGCGATATTTTTGTCGAATTGAGCGGTATGGCATCTCTTTGGCGCCGACACATCCAATAAGAAAATTTGGATCCAATTTGTATCCACTTTAGCACGCACAGCCTATCGGTTGGGGCGATTATTACTCGTACGGCCGTAAATTTGAGTAAGCGCTCTTAAAGCTGCGACCACCGACTCAGAATTTCGGTAGTCATTTTTAATGATTTCCAAACGGTGCTCGTAAATGAACCTTACCATGATGAAAATGTTGACTTCGATTAACATTTTGACACTGAAAGATCATTAAAAATGTTTGAGGGTGCGTTGACATAAAGACACGAAATATTTATGTCCCTATTGGAAAATCCGTTAGAGATTAAGAAAAAAAACAAAAAATGCAACTGAGAAATTCGTTTTAGTAATAATTCTAGTTATAAAATAGTTATGAGATCAAATTAAATTTAAAGTTTAAAAGTATTTTAAGAATCATCTTTATCGATGATTATTGAAGTGAAAATAAACCAAAAGAAAATTAAAATAAAGCAAATTCACATCTGTCTAATTACTGTATTTTCAAATATGTAAGCTGGCAAGGATTTAGTCACCATATATTTCGCGTTGTTGTTGTAGCGGCAACTGTGTGCCGGGGTGACAGCCCTTGGCCGAAGAATTGCTCTTCGGGTCAATACGGTCCATAGAACCGTATGTCGTGTGATTGATTATTTATATCGTCGTTGTTGCTGTCTTCTGTGTTTTCATAATTTATTTCAAATCCTGGAAAGACCCACGAGCAGCAAATGGAATCTTCATCGACTATAAGGCTGGCAGCAAATCCTCAGTTAAAATTCGAAGTGGCCTCTCCGAACCATTCAGTACGAACCATTCACTACGACTCAGGCTTATCGTGTAACTACTTTAGGATCGAAATGGGGAAAATCATAGAAAACGCAAAAGGTAATACGAGGGATGCTTTTTATATTTCGGGTCCGGCAATAAAAACACAACAATGTATCAATGAAAATGATTTTATTGTTTTTCAAAATATTCTCCTTTAAGATCAATACACTTTTGCATGCGCACAAACCGATTTTCGAAGCACTTCTTCCACTCCGATTGAGACACCTCCAAAACATGATTTTTGAACGCTTCAACAGCTGCTTCGGGCGATAAAAAACGTTGGAGCAATTTTATGTGGACGACCTTTGGTTCCAACAAGACGGCGCTACATGCCAAACAGCCAGCGAGACAATCAAGGAAACTTTTGGCGAGCGCATTATCTTGCATCGTGGGCCTGTGGCGTGGCCTCCAAGATCGAGCGATTAAACACCGCTGGAATATTTTTTGTGGGGTTATATGAATTCGCTTGTCTACGCAGATAAGCCCGACTCGACGCCGTGGAAGAGAATACTAGGCGCTTTATTGCTGATATACGGCCCTTAAATGCTGCAAAAAGTGGTCGAAAATTGGGGCTCTCGGCAGGAATTTATTCGAGCCAGCCGCGGTGTTTACTTGCCCGAAATCATTTTTTAAACATAATGGCTAACTCTTTTCTTTATGAAAAAGCTAAATTATTGGCCATTACATTAAATAATATGTATTTTATTTTTTCTTAAAAACCACACGTCTGAAAAAGCCGCCCTTTATTAAAAAAGTTTTTAACGATAAAAGGAGACTGGTGGTATTCAAAAGGCATGGAGGCGGCCAAAAAACAGCACCCTTGTCAGAAATGGTCCGAAGGGTGAAGGCATGAATTGAAAGAAACCCCTGACAGAGTGCTAGGAAATTGGCTGCAGATCTTGCACTATCAGACCGAAGCGTTCGGCATATTTTAGAAAAGAAGCTCGGTGTGAAGCCTTACATGATCCAAAAGGCACATAACCTTTAACCTAAAAACAAAATCCAACGACAGCAAAGAGCAAAGTAGATAAAACTCTTGCACGCTAGCGGCCAACTAACGGGTTATGAATCTAGAGGTATTTTTTTAATAGGTCCTTTTCAAACAGATTACGCCTGAGTTGTGTTAAATTTTATTTTTTTTAAGTATTGTTTGCCATTTCATTATGAAAAGACTTACAGCACGAAAAACACGGCTTGGTGCGGTTTATGGGCTGGTGGAATTATCGCTCCATATTGTTTCAAAAATGATGACATTAAAGCCCGTAATCTTGACGGTATTTTCTTTCAACATAACGGGTCCACTTGTCCTACAGCTGCTCAAACAATGGATCAATTGCGAGGTCATTTCGAAGAGCAGCTAAGTTTACGTTTTCAACCGGGCTACGGATGGTCCATCAATTCGACATCTTGAGTGGTCAAATAGCTCATCGTTTCGGCTGATGTGTGAGAGCTCGCATTGTCGTGATGCAAAATGATCCGTGTTCTTTTAATATCTTTCCTCATTTCTTCGAACACTGTTGGCAAACAGATGATTGTATACCACTCAAAATTGACCGTCCTACGTTCCACTAAGGGCACTGTGGCATTTTGGCCGGTTATACCGAAAAAACTAAATCATTTGCTTTGATGTCCGTCTTCCACGAACAACTTTTGTTGGATTTTGTTCGTCTTGAAAGACCCATACGGTCGATTGCTGTTTTGTTTCGGGTTCATATGCATAGATCCGTGATTCGTCACCTGTGACAATGTTATACACTGCCTTTAAGCCACCGCAGTTATACTTTTTCAACATCTCTATAAACCAATCCATACGAGCCTTTTTTTGAGCATTCGTCAAATTATGTGGGATCCAACGAGAACGATTTTTTTTCACGGCCAAATAAACACGCAATATCTTATTGATGTTTGTCCAACTAATGTCCAAGGATGCTTCAATCTCACGTTATGTCACATGTCGGTTTTGCTTAATCAGTTCACGCACAGCGTCTATGGTTTCCGGCGAAGTGACCGAAGTTGGGCGTTGTTCAAGAAATTCATCCTGGAGCAAACGGCGTCCGAAACTGAACTCATGGTATCAGCGATTAACAGTGGTTTTTGGTAGTGCTTCATCGCCAAAAGCCGAAACAAGTTGATTTAAACACTCTTGTCTCGATAATCCACGCCGAAAATCGTAAAATAATAATCGCACGAAAATGTTCACGGGATGATTCCATATGTGACGCTCAAAATAGAAAGGGACCTAAGGGTAAAAATCAGTTTTGTTCAGGAGAGCCATTTTAAAAATTTAAATACGTGTATATTTGGTGTACCATCACTTTCATAAAACGCGCATATCTCTGGGAGGGAACACTTTTGGGGCATCGCCCTCAAATGACAAAACGTTCTGAGTGAAGTTATGCCAACAAATGCCAAAGTTTCCAATGGAAGTTTCAGTTTGCATCTGGGAACACTAGTATTATCAGGAACCGAAATATAAATAGCAACCCTCGTACATTGAGCACAGTTAACACCAAGAACCACATTCTTCTCTCATATGCAGCCGAATAGAATTACGTTGTTTTTTTTACATTTTTTGCGGTTTTTGGTTGTGTTTTTTTCGGTGGCTTGTGGTTCGGTTCACGTTCAAAAAAAAGTGATGTGGTTAAGTGCAAAAGCAGTTTGCATCCCTGAATGGAATCGCAAGCATACAAAAATTCTTCGAGAAGTGAAAAATTGTTACATATGACATGACAAACTCTAGTTGCCCACCTAAATATGCCAAGGTGGAGGGTACAAAACAACACACAAATTTAAATAAAATCTGTTGACCCGACAAGATACGCGCCGAACGAGCGTCGAGAAAAAAAACGTTGGTGGCGGTCGTTCGGCTGATATTGTCACTTCTTACAGCGATGGCCATGGCGGGATTGGTGGGGAGACAGAAGACACCAACACCGTAAACAATAACGGCAACAACAAAAATACTGCTTTTGACTCGCACGCACGCACGACGCACACAAGTTGTGGAGTTGTTGTGTAAGATGACAACAACAGCACACACGATTCATTTGTCCACCGCCTCCATCTATGCTCCTGTTCTGCCATCTCTGCTTGCCTTCTTTTTCTTTGCAACAGTTCGCCTGCTTCAGATGTGTTGTTGTTGTTGGGTTGCTAACTTGGTGGAACACGACATTATCTTAAAGATATCAAACCGAACAACAACAAACCGCCCGACCATGTGTTGCACTGCCAGTGCTGTCAATTTGGCGGTTTTATCGTCAAATCTAGCGCTTTTTTAAATGCTCATAGCAGGAGAAAATGGTTTAAGCGGTTGGCGTTTATTTTAGCTGGATTTTCCAGTTATTTTTCGTTTGTTTTCTGCAGCTTCCTTTGACTGATTTTCAAAACAATGGTATCATAAAAATGCATGCAACATGCAGGCCCTGACCTATCTAATAGCCAAAATATGTAATTGCATAGGGCGCCGAATAACAATGACATGGGAGCATTTAATTGTTTACAATAAATGATTTTAAATGAAATGATTACACTGTGGAAAATTTTTGGGGTTATTGTCTGGGGGGTGAGAAATTCCAAGTCAGGGTGATGGTACTAGGCCAGTATATTAAAACCAGCCAGTATATTTGGGTTCGTATGTGCCAGTAACTTCACTTAATTGTAAATAAAAGCAGAACGCGTTAATCGATTTCTATGATCTATGTCGCATTTTGTTTATAGGTTATGTGACTTTACGTGAAAGTTATAAGACTCTACACGTTTTTCCGTTTGGGATTTATATGTTTTAAAAAAAAAAAATTTTTTTTTGGCAAAATTTTCTTCATAAATTTATTTCTAATTGCAAAAATGTTGATTTGGTAGAGAAACAGTATATTAATGGATTAAAGAAAATGTAATTATTAATTTTTCTCAATTTATTTCAGCAAAATCGAACTAGTCGTTCTCGAGTTATGTCAAACTACGTTTTTGCCAACATTTTACAACTAAGCGAAAAAACATCAAGATAAGGAAAAAATGTAAAAGGTCATAAAAAAAACTGGCACATACGAACGCAAAACCCTTTGAGTGTTTTAATATACTGACCGAGTACCATCGCCCTGACTTGGAATTTCTCACCCCCCAGATTGGCTGTTGTACTGTGTTATGATAATCATTCTTGATCATAATAGAGAGATTGTTATGCCAAGTAAGTATTTATTCAAAAGATATAATCAAACCAGCACATGGTAGCTGAACAGAACCAATGGAAGCAACCATAAGGCACTATTTTGGATGAGTTTTAAATAGTTGAATAAAGAATTTTAAAGCAAGTAAATACATCGTTAAGTTGTGCTTTGTCGAACCTCTGATTCCCTCCATAGTCGCTACTCAAGCGCAAAAATTTGTTTTCTTTTTTTTGGCCTTTTCGTCCTATGCGTCCGTACGTCATCTTAGCCAAAACTTCAAAATTTCTCAATATTTGGATATGTAGCAATACTTGCTTGTAATAAGTATCCATGAGTCAGTAACGATTATTAATCGTCCGTTTTGCCCATGTGCAACTTTTTTGGACCATGTGAGCCATCTACTCTTCGGCGGAGGGTATACAAAGACAAGTTTTTTAAGAGTTTGTAAGAGTGGATGGTCTGAGAAATGTAACTCGTCACACTCAGATTGAAACAGAATACATGATAAAAAAAAATCGGTACTTACAAAAGATCATAGTTTCATATCCTATTCAAGTTCATCTTTATTCTAAAAATTTGATAAGACTGAAGCTCTAATCTACGCCATTCCGCCATTGGAATTTATAAAACAAATTAAATTAAATATAGTGGTTTTCGTCATGGCAAAAATATAAATACAAGGAGAGAAAAACAAGTGCCTAGAAAAACCTAGAATCCAAAGAAATGTTTAGGACTCTGGTTACCTGATCTCAAGCAACAAATTCGTTTAGATATTTACCACCTTCTAATTTGACAACTATTGTCAAATATTAAATCGTTAATTCATACATTTTCAAATGTATGCCGATCCAATTCACATTAACCCAGCACCGACTATTAATTTCACATGAGGCCTGTTATTCCGATAAAACATTGCTTTTTGTTTTATTTCTACTATAACGTTAAAGGTTTCTAAAGGGGTTTCTAATGGGGAAATAACAATTTCGTATCTTTATGTCAACGCACCCTCAAATATTTTTAATGATCTTTAAGTGTCAAAACGTTAGTCAAAGTCAACATTTTCATCATGGTTAAGTTCACTTACGAGCAACGCAAATAGAAAAATTTCACTTTTATTAAGATATTTTCCTTTTTCTTAGGGTGTGCCATTTATGTGTCCAGATTATTTTAGAGGTAGTCTTTTTCTTAGCAATATTTTTTTTTAATATTGATGAATTTCAACTAAAGTTAATATGAATTTTAAATATGAATAATAAACCTTTGGAAAAAAATAAATATTTGTTGTTACGAAAGAAAGAACTCGTGACAAAATCTGATATTTATATGTCCACAGCTGTTTATACATATAGATCCCAGGTTTTGTTTTATCGCATTAGAAAAATTAAAAATAGACTCTGTAGTCTTTGTGTTTGTATACAACCTATAATTCCAAAGTAATATATCTGATTTTTTTAATTTAAGTTGGATGTAAAAAAGAACAAGGCCAACTTTTTCGGACCATGTGAGCCATCCACTCTTCGGCGGAGGGTATACAAAGATAATAATTATAATAAGATAATAATAATTATTAATAATTCCGTGGCTTTTCGAAAAATAAACAGTTTTTTTTCTAAAAATAAAATTATTTTTTAGAATAATTGTCTTAGTCCAAATTTGTCGCGTAGTCTAAAGTTTCTCAAATTTGTGTGTCCCTTCCAAAAAATAGGATTTTTCGAGGTCAATAAATTAGGCATTTGTTTGATCAATGATTTTATCGTTGGAGCTGAATCTCTTTCCACCGAGCCATTTCTTAAGGTTTCGAAATCGGAAATAGTCACTGGGGGCTAAACCCAAATAATGTAGTGGATAAGGTATTATTCGAAACCCAATTCATGCAATTTTGCCATTGAGACTGCACACTTGTGCACCCGTGCATTATCTTGAAGGAAAATAACTTTTTTCTTGGCCATATGGGGTAATTTTTTCTTAATCCTAATCGATTATCCCGCGTGCATCAAAAAAAACTGTTAGCATCTCCTTATTGGCCGACAAAGTTACCTTAGCCTTCTCGGAATCGGTTCATCCGGAGAAACCCGTTGCTTAGACTGCTGCTTGGTCTCCTGAGTGTTGTAATGGGTCCATGTTTTATCCACAGTTACAAAACGCTGCTAAAACTCATTCGAATTACGGATAAACAACTCCAAAACATCCGTTGAAGTTGTCACACGACTACGTTAATGGTCAATATACATAAGTATAGAGCAAACACGGCACAGATCTTGCAGACAGCTTTCTTGAACCCAACTCATCATGTAAACTCGAAACTACACTGCCATGTGAAATGCGTATGGCATCAACAATCTCACGCACTTTTACTCTTCGATCGGCCAACACAATATCGTGGATTTTTTCGACATTTCGAACATTCAGCGTCATTTATACTTGTGCGACCAGAACGAAAATTGATGCAGAGTCCCCATAGTATCTATCAATCTTTTCCTTGGTTTGATTGAAGGTTACATTTTTTGAACTGCGTTAAACACAAAAACTAAATGATGGAACTCTACAATAACTGACTCTGCAGTACCTCAGCCGATCAACCAAATTTTCGACCACATTTTCAATTGTTTCGGGTCGAATCTCTTCAATGGCAACTTAAATTTCATGTTTCAACGCTTCAATTGTGTCTGGATGCTTTGCGTCATATTTATCCTTGATAGCTCCCCACAAAAAATAATCCAAAGGCTCAAATCGCAGGTCCGAGGCGGCCAATTAATATCACAATTTTGGCTGATTATTCGATTTTTAAAATCAGAGCGTAAAATATAGATAAAAATGTATGTCTTGTTGCCCCGTCTTGTTGAAATCAAATGCCGTTCATTTTTGGAAACAAAAATTCGTTGAGCATGGCGCTATAACGATCACCGTTGACGGCAACGGCGGCTCATTGCTCATTTTCGATGAAAAGTGACCCAATGATGCCGCCAGCCCAAAATCCACACAAGACAGTGACTCGATAAGGATTCATTGGCTTCTCAATAGTCACGTGTGGGTTCTCTAAACCCCATATGCGGCAAGTTTGCTTATTGACATAGCCACCGTGATTAAAATAAGCTTCATCTGAGAACACGAATTTTCAGTAAAATTCGTCATCTCCAGCCAAACAGCCAATTGGGCGAAAGAAAACGTATCGGATGGTGTTCTGTTATTTAATAGCAAAGTTCAATCTTTCCAATAAAACCAGAAATTTGAAAGAAAATATGTTCTTTTTACTACAGCATATTTTTTAACTTTTAAATAATTTTTAAATGGGCCACCCTATATTACCTAAAATCCTTAATAACTCAGTTTTCGATTTATCTCCCTAGAAAAATTAAAAATAAATTTAATTATAGCTTCTTTAAAAATGTAGCGGGATTTTATTTTTAATTTTACCACCAAAATGAAGAATTTAGCGTTTTCTAGCACTTTTGTAGTCACATTTGATTGCACGTAGTTGGCAGCACTGTGCACTGCGTGCGCCGGAGATGTTTGAAGTTGTAACTCCTCCTCGTGTTGGCTGCCCTTAGCCGACGACCGACCGAAGACAGGCACAACCAACTCTGGGTTGTGGGTTAGTTCGTGTTGCTTGTTGCCGCCGTTTTCAACCAACTGTCGTTAGTTTCGATTGAACATTTGACGTGTGCAAACGCCAAGAGTTTTGGTCGGTCGTGTCGTGCGTTACTTGATTTAGACCCGTTCGTTGACGTTCGCAGCGAAATACGTCGCGTCCCATTGATGCATTTTTGTCCGTCTGCCTCCTGCCGGCCAATGTCGTGAAATTGTATTGTGTTATCTTGTAGTTGTTGTTATTCAATTCGTGCGAGTGAGTCTTTCTTTCTTCGCCTGTTGTTGGTGGAGTAGAATGGGAACAACAACGTCGTCGTGGTAGAGTTGTTGGACAACTATTGTTGCTGGCGCGTCATCTAAACAAGACAACAACGTGTGTGTGTCTGTGCTGTGCTGTAGAAGAAGCTTTACATATTCTTTTTGTGGAGTGCGGTTTTATTCTTTTTCTCTTGTTGTCAGTCGGGCGGGGGGCGTGCGAGACGGTCTTCTCTTCTTTAGTCACCAAAAATGTCACATTTTTATACGATACAACCGAAAACTGCTAAAGCAAAACAAAACAAAAACACACTGAAACAACACTAATCATCATCGTTTGGGAATCGCATTTAGGGTTACCATCCAATTGGAATATCCCGATGTTAACGTACACATTGAATTACAATACATTTGCCGTGTTTTATTTAGCAAGCTAGTATTTCTTTTAAATCTAGTAATGTCCTCAACACATTGTGGTATGGGCAGTGGTATTATGAGTTTATGCTGCTGTTTGTAACAGCCAAAAGGAAGTGTGATAGATCCATTAAAATGAGTAAAGCAAGTCGGTCGAGGCTTACCATATGATACCCCCACCACAAGCTTGAGACTCTATAGTCATTTAATATCACCTATAATTCCAAAGTAATATCTCTGGCGTTTTGGTTTCCCCTATCTAGTAGATTAATATATCGTTGATTTAACACAATGCCGTTGCAAATCTCAAAAAAACTCGAAATGTTATTAAAATCTAGTGAGAATCCCTCTCTTTGATCGTGCAGATTTGAAATCGGCAGGTATGATGGATCAAATTTCAGCGCTTTTTGTCCTATATGTGCCACAATTTAAATATTATTGGAATCTGATGAATTTTCTGGTCTTAGGTCGATTGGACCGCAAAACAGAGATGCATTTGTATAAGCGCTACATCAAAAACTTATAGTTTCATGGTGCAACACTGTGCGCCCTTGTTGGTGCGACAAGTCTTTTCGCCGAATGTGTGGCATCCATCGAACAACTAGCGTCCTATATGCATTTTAGTGCCACAAATAAAATATTGGAATCTGATGAATTTTCTGGACTTAGGTCAAGAACCAAAAAAAAAAAAAAAATTCAATTTCGTTGAAATCTAATAAAATTTGCCAATGTTAAGACGGTTAGACCCAACATGGGAGATACATTCCTATAGGGTCTATATGAAGGGTTGGACCGATCTGGGAATTTTCAACAATTCATACCCTGTGTGCAAAATAATGCCACGAACCAAATTTCTTTGAAATCTGATAAAAATTTCAGCGGTCTGTTAGACCCTATATTAGGAGATATATTTGTGGAAACACTTTAACCGATTTCTCCCAACTGTTATAGCTAGCTTTATAAGCCGAATACAATATAATGTAAAAAATTTCATCGCAATCAGTTAATACACTTTGCCTACAATAATGGAAAGCATGTCTAAATCATCTTACAGTGTAACTCTAAAGTCAATCAGTATAATTATTAATGGGTATCTTACATTTTTTTCCGGAAAATCAGTTTAGATTTAAAATTCATGGTAACGCGCCAGACTTGCAGAAAATTCTCAACATTTTTCATTGGCCATCTTGGTGCAATCATTGGCCATCTTGGTGCTGACCTTAATTTCCGCAAATCTTTTAAAAAAAATATTTTTATTAGCATTAAAACTGACGTTTTCGTTCCTCTTTTTCCAAATATGCTATTGATCGCTCGATTGGACCAAACGGCCGATTTTTAGGGCCCCGTTGGGTCCATGAGTTCATCCCCAAACTTCGCCAAACCTTAAAAACAAATCCCTTTTTGGATTCGTAGTGAGATTTTCTTTAATTTGAGTACCCATTTGTAAATATTTAATAGTGCTTGCTTCCACCGACCATAAGGTCCGTTCTATGGACACCTTGGGCTCATGAGTTCGTCCCCAATCTCTGTCGTATCTTTTAAATAAACCAATATCAATATCCGTAATAAAATTTGTACCCATATGTCCAGTCTTACTAGTGTTTTCATCCTTTAACCAAAAGGTCCACTTGGGTCCACACGTCCGAAACCAAATTTTAGGTAGATTTTGAAAATACACGAAATAGCACTACATTGAATTGTTATGATATTTTCTCTAAATGACCAAACATTCATGTTAATGATAGTTTTCAGGATCATTGGACCTCTTTTTTAAGTCACAAGAGCCAAAAGGTGCAGCAACCATGCCAAATTAAGGTCATCTCAACGACCGCCATGTATGACATAGTTCGTCCACAAATATTTATGATATGTTGAGCAGATAATTAAAACAGTTTACTTATGCCGACGTACTTTTAGTTCCTTAACTTTATTTTTATAAGGGACCTAGCTTCTTTTCTTTTAAAAGCTATTGCGATTTTAGCAGTCACACGAACGATAGGATAGAAGGCGTGGCTAGTTCGTCTAAGTATCTTACGCCGACCAATAAGGAATGACAAAATCCACGGACGAAGAAGCTTTCATTTACATGAAAAGCAAACAAAATTGAATTTTGGGTAATAATTTCAAACATAACGGGAGCATTTCATGGTGCAACACTGTGGCAACACTGTGCGCCCGTGTTGAGTGCTCGTTGGTGCGACAAGTATTTTGGCCGAGTGTGTGGCGTCCATCGAGCAACCAGCGAGCCAGAGTCAGGCCAAAAAAAGCAGTCAGACAACGTCTGAATTCCGCTGTGCTGCGCCGTGCCGCCTTTTGTCCCCCACCGAACAGACACACACAATCAACTCCAATCAGTTTGTTTATAACCGGTCTCTGGTCTAGTTGGATGACGCGCGACAATTTTGTGGGGATACCATTTTATATTGTATTCGACGAAAATCCAAAACAACAACAAATAAAAAAGAAATAATAATAAAATTTAGTTACAAGTTTTATGGAAATGAAAAAGAAAATTATTTTTATTTGAAGTGATTGTGGAATATTAATTTTAAATCATTAAAAAAATTGATAATTTAAAGAAAATTCTAAAGGAAAAATCAAAAAAAAAAAACAACATTAATAAGAACAAGAAAATTTCTTCGTGAAAACCAGTTAAAGGTGGATAAAATTTTTGTGTCTTAAGAAGAAATCAAAAAGAAAAACGCATCAACACACGTATTGGAATAGAAAAGAAATTCTGTAAAAAACTGTTTAAATACAAAGTAAACAAAAAAAAATTGAAGTAAAAAAAGGTAAAATGCAAAAATGTCAACTAATAAACAAGGGGGTTTTAAACAGAATCAGAAGTTGCTTTAAATATTTGTTGTCAAAATTAAAACACGCACACGTTTTCAGAAAATAGCCAGAATTTTGTTAAAAAAAATATTATTTTCTATAAAAAAATCATATTTATAAAAAAGTAGATATGAGCAAAAACTGAAATTTTGTTAAAAACAATTGTTGTAAAGGCATATATATTTCCTATAAAAAACATAATTCGTTTAAAAAAATATCACTTTTAAAATGTTTGAAAAGAAACACACTTTCTTCCAAAAAAATGTGCTAATTAAACAATATTTGTATTTAATTTTAAAATTAAACACAAAAATGAGGCGTAAAAAAAATACAAAAAGCATTTTCTACAAATGTTAGCGAATTTAACAAATTGTTCAAATTAAAAAAAAAATAAAAACAAAAAGTAGAAATGAAAAGTATTTTTTTCTATAAAAGAAAAAGCAAAAAAACACAATTCGTTTTCTAAAATTTCAACTATAGTAAAACGTTTTTAAATAAAAAATGTTGTGCAAACAGTGCTTAGATCATAAGTGAAAAAGTCAAATTAAAACAATATATTTATTTTTTTGAAGATATACCTTGTAACAAAGTTTTAAAAAATAAAAAAAGATTGCCCACTTATTAAACAAGCATTAGCTTTCAATAAATACTGAAATTTAAAAAAAAAAAAAAATTTATAAAAATAAACACAAAAATGAAGCGTAAAACAAAAATACAAAAAGCATTTCCTACAAATGTTAGCGAATTCAACAAACAGTTCCCAGATTTAAAAAAAAATTTAAAATAAAAACAAAAAGTAGAAATGAAAAGTATTTTTTTCTATAAAAGAAAATCCAAAAAAAACAATTCGTTTTATAAAATGTCACTAATAATAAAACGTTTTTAAATAAAAAAAAATGTGCTATTTCAACAAACAGTACTTAGAACATATGTGAAATTTTGTTAAAAAAGTTTGTGCAAATTAAAACAATATTCTCCTTGTAACAAAATTTTTAAAAATAAAAAAATGTTTTTTTCAAAAATTGTTTTTTTCTACAAATTTAAACAAACAAAAAATACTCAAATTTAAAAAAAAACAAAAGTAAAGCGTTAAAAAAATTTAAAAAATCTAAAAATTTTTGCAAATTCAACCGTTCCTAAAAAAACTGCAATTTTGTTAAAAAATGGGAAATTAAAAATTCAAACAAAATCTTTTTTGCACTATCCAAAATAAAAATTTTAAAAAGCCAAATGGTTTTTTCTCAAATAAAAATAACCACAATTACAAATTCGTTCTGCGAAATTATCATATCAGACAGAACTCTTCCAACGATATGAAAAAAAACAAACAAAAATATATAAAATTAAAAAAAAACTTAAAAATGTAAAATAAAATAATAAAATAAAAAAACAAAGAAAGAAACAACAGCAATCGAATTTTTAAACAAAAAAAACTTTTCAACAAATTTAAAAAAACTATTCCTGTAATGAAATACTTATTTAATATATAGAAAATAAACCGAATAATGCTTAAATATATTAAATAAATAAAAAAAAACGTTTTTTCAAGCAAATTACTGAGAGAGTTTAAAAACAAGCGAGACATTTTTTTAAAAGGAAATATTAAAAGATCTCTTACATTTTAAGAAAGCTAAAGAGTTTAGAAAAACCTTAAATATTTCATAAATAATTATTATTGAAAAAAATTAATACTTACCAGATTATAGCAAAAATAAAATTAAAAACAACAGCTGCGTCTCAGCAAATAAATATCATCTGTGAGAAAGAAACAAATACAAAAATACGTTGACCATATAATAAAATATAAAACACAAAATAAAATTTTAAAAAATAAAAAAAAATATTAAAATGTCACAAAAATTAAGGAAAAATATTTCATTAAATAAAAAAGAATAGATACTGATCTTAAGCTTGAAAAATATAAAAAAAATAGAAAAGTTGGAATAAATAAACACGAATTTAAAATTACAAAAAAATATATTTAAAAAATGGAAAGCCACAAATTTCGACAAAAAAATGTGCACGATTTAAGCTAAGAAATTATTTATTAAAAATAAAAATATAAATATCTAAAAATTAGACTAATTAAAAAGTAAAATCCATATTTTGATTTAATACCTGAACAAAAAACGTATTAAATATATAACTCAACAAGTACAAATGCAGTTAAGTTCGCCGAACCTTACACAGTACAACACATGATTTCGGGACTCAATTCTGATAATTGTTTGTGAAAGTAGCCCCAAAAAGAAGTTTTGCATTTTGGCCAAGGTACATCAAATAATAATTTGATAATTAATTTAAAGTTAGTAAGTATCGTATAGGGGAATTTGTCACGTTTTAGGCCCTTTTGTTTGTCATAACTCGAGAACCACTGGTCCGAATAAGCTGAAACAAATTTAAAAAATAAAAATTACAATTCCTTTAATCTGTTTATACAACATTTCGCTACATAAGCAACAGTTTCGCAGTTGTAAATAAATGTATGAAAAAAAAATATTTTTTGCCTAAAAAATTAAAGTTTTTTTTTTTTTAATTCATAAAAAATACAAAACGGTAAAAAGTGTCAAGTTCTATTAAAGTCCACGTAAATTGAGTCACATAACCTATGAACAAAATGAGACATAGATCATGAAAATCGATTTAAGTGTTTCACTTTTATGCACAATTAAGTGAAGGTATGAATATCAAAAATTTGCTCGAGATATGCACAAAATTCTTTGGAAAAAACAATGATGACTTTTTTATTAATTCTTTATTTTGCATGAAAAGAAACATTCCGATTCATATTACAGCTTTTCTTACACAGAAAATATGAGATTTTTATGACAAGTTATAACAAACAAAAGAGCCTTAAACGTGACAAATTCCCCTATACGATACTTACTAACTTCAAATTAATTATTAAATTATTATTTGACGTACCTTGACCAAACGAATGATGCAGAAGTAATTCTTTTTGGGGCTACTTTCACAAACAATTAACAGAATTGAGTCCCTAATCAATCGCCTGAAAAATCTTGTACTGTGTTATTAATAGTGTTCCAACGATAATGCTCGTTGTTAATCGTTAATACAACAAAAAGATTTCGGAGCATTATCTTTATGTATTTTATTATGTTAGAAAAAGCCATGACAATTATTTGTAAATCAAAATAATGGTCAAATGCTCGCCACGGCTTTGGTAATATACCTCTATCCGATGGTTCATATTTTTAATTACTCTATGACATAATAAAAATTCAATGTCGTTAATTTGCTGGTGGCAAATCGCAAGATTGGCGGTCACTTAACATCGCCAAGACGTGAGATAAAATGGTCATGGACTTGTTTGCGCAAAAGAGCAATTGTTTCGTTGGCGCCCGCCTGTTGGAACCTCAGGTCCCTATCCTTAATTTCTGGCCACAAAAAGTTCGTTACCATCTCGCGATAGCGAACACCATTCACGGTAACTGCTTGGCCTACCTTATTTTCAAATAAGTACGGCCCGATAACGCAGCAAGCCCATAAACCGCAGCAAACAGACATTCGCTCTTTGTGAATGCCTCGGTTTGTTAACAATCACAAGTGGATTCTTATTTGTCCAAATAATTCAATTCTGCTTGTTAACGAATCCACGGATCCTCGTCGCTTAAGATGATTTGCTTTGTAAAGCAACCATTCACTTCTGTCGATGCATAAAATGGCCAGTAGGCCTCCGCTTTAAGTCAATTGAACCTTGTAAGCGTGTAGATTCAAATCTTTATTCGAAATTCGCATCAGTGATTTTCAATTGTTTGGCACCGCGACAATTCGACGGTGACGGTTCTTCTGCCACACTATCGCGAACAACATTAATGTTTTCCGCAGAACGAACTGTGCGAGAATGCACAGGTGTTTGTTTTTACATTTCCTACACACCCGGTTTGCTGAAATTTGCCCACAATTCTCCCGATTGTGGACACATTTGGTCGATTATCTTGACCAAAATAAATCACGAAGTGCACGAAATACATTTTGATTTGAACGCCCATTTTCGTAAAAGGCTTAAGCAATCTTAACGCGCTGCTCAATTATGTACCTCGCCATGGTTGAATTCATCAAAAACCAAAAACAAGAGATAAGCAAAAAAAATGTAGGGCAAAAACTTGACGTTAAGGTGTGAATCACAATTAACATCGTGCATTATGACTGGACCACCCTTTGTAAATAGTATTAATATAAGACGATCTGGCCTTGTCCGTCTGTCAGTCCGTGTGTTTGATGCAAGCACGATAGGTTACATCTTACATCTAGAAATTTAGCATGATGATAGCCATAAGCTATAAGCTATGTCATAAGCTATCTCGGATAGTACGAGGGCTGCTATATACTTATATATTTCTGGCCTAACAATGAAAATGCGAATATTTATCATCAAAAATGGTTTTATTGTTTATAAAAGTATACTCCAGCATGATTTATACACTTTTGCATGCGCTCAAACCAATTGTCGAAGCACTTTTTCCACTCCGATTGAGACACCTCCAAAACAAAGTTTTTGAACGCTTCAACAGCATCTTCTGGCGACGAAAATCGTTGACCACGCATTTTTTCTTTATGTGCGGGAATAAAAAGAAGTCATTGGATGCCAGGTCAGGGCTGTACGGCGGATGACCCATCAATTCGACGTTTAGGCCCGTCAAAAAGGCGCTGCTTTGAGCCGATGTGTTCGTTTTTTGAATTTCTCCGAAGACTTCAGGCAAACAAATTGTGGTGTACCACTTTACGTTGCTCAAGCGGGACAGTCGCCACATGACCGGTTTTGCCGAAGACACAGGCGACCATGTGCTTCAAAGTGCTTCTTCTACGAACAACTTTCGTTGGATTTGGCTCGTCTTCGAAGACCCACACGGTCGATTGCTGTTTTGTATCGGGCTCATACGCATAGATCCATGATTCGCCACCTGTGACGATCTCATAAACGTCTTTTGTAGCACCGCGTTCGTATTTTTTCAAAACTTCTTTGCACCAATCGACACGAGCCTTTTTTTTTGAGCGATTGTCAAATTGTGCGGGATCCAACGAGAACAAACCTTGTTGACACCCAGATGTTCATGCAATATCGAATGTATGCTGGTGGAAGAAATGCCCAAGGCTGCCTCTATCTCACGGTATGTCACATGAAGATCTTGCATTATCGGTTCACGCACGGCATCAATGTTCTCTGGCACAACGCCCGTTTTCGGACGTCCTTCGTCTTTGAGCGAGCATCGGCCACGATTTAATTTATTAAACCAGTTTTTCACATTGCTATAGGATGGTGCTTCATCGCCATACAATGATTTAAGTTCATCGATGCTTTCTTTGTTGTTATAATCCACGTTGGAAGTTGTGAAAAATGATTGCACGAAAATGTTCACGAGTTAATTCAATTTTTTACCAAATTGATTTTTTCAAGTCGCTGTAAACAACACAAATGATGGTCGTACGTCAAAACGTTTAGAGTACGTTTATGCTAAAAAATGTCAATTTTTCCAATGGAAATGTCAGATAGCGCCATGCAACACTTACTGTTGCCTGTGCCACAAATATATATAGCATGTCTCGCAAATGGGCGTAATCGGGCCTGGTGTAGGTAAATGGTCAATACCTCGGAGAGCAGTACAGTTTTTTTTTAGTATTTGCTTAACAAATGATATCTTGTTGTGGGCAAACAATGGTTGAGGCCCTCAAAAAGGGCCTCCAAAGGCCTAGAACACGGCCCGCCTTATCAAAACGGGCTGTCAATAGTCGATGTGGAGACATAGATACTCAAATTAATGCAAATTTTGCTACGAATTTAACCATAAGTTATTTTTTAAGTTTTGGCTGAGATTTGGGGCAGGACTGAAACAACGCTCCATTTTTTGCGCTTGCGGTGTATTGCTTTAATGGAGGCTTAATAAGGTGCAGCCAAACTTAACGACGTTTTAAGAGAAACAAATCTTTTAGAGAACATAGCAATTTTACCCTAGTACCCTTCGACCATCGATCCGAAAATTTTCAAACCATGGCAGCGGTTTGAAAATTTTCGGATCGATGGTCATGCCTTTGCATTTCGGGCATGGTCGTAGATGGACATATTTTCATTAAATGAGCCAAGAAATACGCTGGTGATATTTGTCTATTCGTGAATGAATCACCCTGTATATACTCCGGTCAATATTGCGTGGTGTTTCAAACGGAATGAAAAAATAATATACCATTCAATCTATAAAAAAAAATTGTTAAAACTCTGATGCTACAAAACATTAAAAATATTTAATTTATAAAAAAATTAAATTAATAAAAAAATTAAATTAAAAAAATTAAATTAATAAAAAAATTAAATTAATAAAAAAATTAAATTAATAAAAAAATTAAATTAATAAAAAAATTAAATTAATAAAAAAATTAAATTAATAAAAAAATTAAATTTATAAAATAATTAAATTAATAAAAAAAATTAAATTAATAAAAAAATTAAATTTAAAGAAAAATAATGGCTACTCTCTCATCTCAAAAATCTGGCATCTCTGTTATGTTTATGTGTGTGTGTTACTTAGAGTACCTTTTATATCTGTGTGACGTTTTGCATTACATTGCAAACCTGTTTGTGATTCTGTTTCTACCCCTGCCCTCGCCCATCGGACCAAACATACCCACATAAACGCCTTTTTGTCTGTGTCTCAGGTTTTTGTTTGAAAACGTTATTTTATTAAACCACAACAACGTGCGGACTTACGGAAAGCCATCTTTGCGATTCGGCTTGATTTCAAAACATAACGTAACGAGCGTTTTATGGGGAAACATATTCTTCGGCTGCGTCTTTATGTCCAACGTTTATGTGTGTGTGTGTTTGGTTCGTTCTATTTAAACAAACTGTTTTATAGCCGTTCAAACAAAATTAAATAAAAAATAATTAAAATAATTTTTTTTTAATTATACAGAAAATGAAAAAAATTCATCACTGAAACCAAAACAAAAAAAACCAGAACGTGTCTCACTTTCCCGAGCATTAACTACACGCAGCCCACTGCTCCGACTCGCCTTTGTGTCTCACAGACACGGTGCGATTCAAAACCAAGTGAATTACGACGCGGCGTCGTATAAAAAAGCAAAATTTAACACAAAAGCAAAAAGATACTCGCACAAAAAGAAAAGAATTTTCATTACGCAGTGGATTGGAATTTATTTCGGGATTAAAGCGGCAAACGTACATGCGACTGAGCTCAACTAACTGAAAAACGTTCACAACTTCCAGTCAATAAACTTCGAATTGGATATTGAACAATAAAAGAGAACCAGCATCGAAATCAGGTAAGCAATACAACAAACGCCTTCTCAGCTGTGTCTGAATATTTTTCAAGAGCTGATGATGATTTTTAAGTTCCACAAATAGATATTTTTAAAAAAAAAATAACTCACACAGCTACACTGAAAGAAATGCAAATAAATCGGCAACTCATTCTGCAAGTTTTTGAGCGCAAAACCTAAGATCAGTTTTAAAGATCTTCATTACAGGCCCAATTTTTATACTCGCGACTAGGTATATGTCATACAAATGCCTACAAAGTGTGCCTACAATTAAGGACAACGATTTAGGTTTGCAACAAATGTTAGAGTGTACTTTATTCTCTTAACATTCCCTTAAGGAATAAATGGATGAACTTATCTGAAATAAAGTGAGCTGTGCACGATACAAGTTTTCGACTCACTAAAAGTTTAAAGTTCCAATCATCTTTTGTATTTTTAAGGGTATATGCAGAGGACATATCAATAATTCCGTGACTTTTCGAATGAAAAAACAGTTTTTTTTTTGTAAAAAAAAAATATTTTTCAACATAAACTCAATACACTTAGTCCAACACGCAGAGAAAAACATGGTTACTATATGGTCACGGCAATAATAATATGTTCACCATAAGAACAGTATGTTTGTCGCAACCATAGCATTGTTAACTGAATTTATTTTTGACAATAGTATAATTGCTGCAATATTAATATTGATTAAATATAACAAAAGTATTATTGTAAAATTTAAAAATGAAAATATGGTTATAGCAAAAGTACAAATATGGTTAGTGCGACAAAAGTATTGTGTTTTGCGTTTTATGTTAACAATGATATGATTACGGCAATCATACTGTATGATTGTAATTTTTCTTTATTTAAATATGCTTTTAAGAACAAATGTTATAAGTACGGATCTAATGCAATAATAGTATTTTTTTATCGAAATTAAAATTTTTTAAACAAGCTGCTTTGGCTTTGTTTATCTGAAACATTTTTAATAAAAACGCTTACGTTTATTTAAACTTATTTTTTCTACTGCGAAATAAATCACTCCTATTATTTTGAATTTAATGTATTTTTGAATAATTTTCATAATTCAAATTTATTGTTGACAACTTAAGCCAATTTTACAAAATATTATTGGGGATCAAATCTATTGTCGACAACTCAAACAAATTCTATTAAATAATATTGGGGATCAAAGTTTAACTGTGTGTGATCATACTATGGTTGTAGGGATCATAACATGGTTGTGTATGAATCATACTATGGTTGTGAGGATCATACTATGGTTGTGGAGATCATAGTATGGTTGAGTGTGAATCATACTATGGTTGTGGGGTTCATAGTATGGTTATGTGTGAATCCTACTATTGTTGTGAGGATCATAGTATGGTTGTATTTGAATCATACTATTGTTGTGAGGATCATAATATTGTTGTAGCACAACTATATACCCAACAGTAGTATTATCCTCTTCGAATATTGTCATCACAACCATACTTTTTTCTGCGTGAACGTTCTTCAAATATTTGTATCCCTTCTATTAGTAGGGACATAAATACTGTTACAACATTGAACACACCCATTTCAATAGTAGAACTGAACATACCCCGTTAATGTCATATGGGTTTTAAAAGCTAACCTCAATAGCGTTAGTCTATAACGGGATTTTAACATTGTTTCAACTTTCATCCTGCCGTGGTCAGATAATGAGAACCGTATCGCTGTAATAGCGCTTTTCAAGTGTGAAATGAAAAAAACGATATTTTCAAAACGTCCGGCCACTAGGGATTAGCCGCATGTTCGTCTACCGATGCATAAAACGGTTTGAGGAGACTGGATATGTAAAAGACCGCCACCGGTCGGGCCGCCCACGCTCAGTTCGAACACCGCATGTCATCAAAGCCGTTTAATCAAGAATTCACAGAAATCCGCTCCGAAAACAGAAATCATGGCCCGTGAGATGAATATCACGCAAAAGTCCATGAGTCGAATCATTAAAAAAGCCTTGGGACTTGGGGCTTTCAAACGACGTACCGGACATTTATTGACTGCAGCTTTAAAAAAAATAGGATTGAAAAAAACAAACGTCTTTTGGTGAAGCACGCTGATAACTTACACAGAAAAATTTAGTTCATTGATGAAAAAATTTTTACCGTTCAAGAAAAATTTAACAAGCAAAATAATAGAGTGCATGCGCGGTCATCTAAGGAAGCATCTGAACTGATCTTAAGATTGGAAAAGGGTCATCACCCAGCTTCAGTCATGGTTTGGTGGGGTGTCTCTTACGATGGGGTCACTGACTTGCATTTCTGCGAACAAGGAGTCAAAACATCAGCCATAGTTTACCAAGAAACCGTTTTGGAAGCTGTTGTGAAGCCTCTTAACAATTCCCTGTTCCAAAACCAGCCATGGACTTTCCAGCAGGATTCTGCGTCGGCCCATAAGGCTAAAACGTCCCAGGCCTGGCTCCGAAACAATTGGCCAGCGTTCATTTCCTCTGAGGAATGGCCCTCAGGCAGTCCAGTTTTGAACCCATTGGATTACAAATTGTGGACGATTTTAGAGGACAAGTTTTGTCACAAAAGACACCCCAACATTGGATCTGTTAAGACTGCTTTGGTTCGAGCTGTGGCCAATTTTCCAATGGACGAGGTTCGTGCAGCTATGGACGTTTGGCCAGTGCGACTTAAGGCGTGTGTAAAGGCAAAAGGCGGACATTTCGAATAAGTCGACTCATTTTGGATACAATATACATCAATATGTATATTGATATTATGTGAAGACAAAGTCAACTAAAAGATTGGGTAAAAGAAAACTAAACAAAGGCCAGTAGGGAAAGTCGTAAGTATTGCGAGACCGTCTACATCAAGCCCTATCCTCGAAAAAGACGTAAGCGTCAAACAGAAAATTTTACATGAGATCGTTTTTTTTTGAATTTTTGTCTTATTCAGGGGAGAATTTCGTTACAATAAATATAAATCAATAAATATATTTAAAAAAAAATACTTGGTCCAAAAACATTCAGTACTTCTTATTTTATAGCATAAAACGTGTGTAACAATATTTATGTCCCTACTAAGTATAAAAATTTTATAAAAAAAAACTTTATTATTTCGATCAGATAACCGAATACATGAAGTTTTCCAGTGGGAAATGACGTAGCGTTTTACGCTGATGACAGCGCATTTATATGCAGTGGTAAGGTTTCTAATGCAATAGTCAAGCGTAACGCAGAGAAAAATATGGTTACTATATGGTCACTGCAACAATAGTATGTTCTCTGCAATAAAAGTATGGTTGTCGCAATCTTAGTATTGTTTTTTGAATTTAATTTTTACAATAGTATGATTGCGGCAATATTAATATTGTTGAAATGTAACAAAAGCATTGTTGCCAAATTAAAAAATGAAAATATGGTTGTAGCAACAATATAAATATGGTTGGTGGGGCAAAAGTATTGTTTCATGGGTTTTATGTTAACAATAACATCATTACGGCAATCATACATGCAAAATCGTAATTTATTTTTAATTTGACAATGTTATTTTTACGAATCTTACGCAATAATAATAGTTTCTATATAAATTAAATTTTTTTCAAAACAAACTACGGATTAGTATAACTGAAATAGTTTTAATAAATGAATTTTTTCTACTGTTAAATAAATCACTCCCTTTATAAGGAGTTTTAAATGTTTTACATAACTTATTTAATTAAAATCTCTGTTGTTGAATAACAACTTAACACAAACTTTACAAAAAAATTTGGGGATCATAGCATGGTTGTGTGTAAGTCAAACAATGGTTGTGAGAATCATGCACATCATGGTTGTATGTGAAACATTCTTTGGTTGTGAGGATTATAGTATGGTTGTGGGGATCATAGTATGGTTGAGTGTGAATAATAATATGGTTGTGGGGATCATAGTATGTTTGTGTGTGAATAATTCTATTGTTGTGAGGACCATACTGTTATGGGGATCATAGTATGGTTGTGTGTGAACCATACTATTGTTGTCATGATCATAATATTGTTGTGCCACAACCATATAACCAACAATAGTATGATGCTCTTCGAATATTGTTACCCCAACCATTCTTTTTTTCTGCGTGTATGCAAAAAACACTTTGTTCAGCTAGCAAATATTTTACAAATTGGAATATAAAGATAAATGAGGATAAGTCTCAGGCAATAGTTTTTCCATTCAATAAATCTCCAAAAAGAATTCCTACTCAGAGTTCAGGGGAGGGTAAATAGAGTTTTCGAAGGAGATTAAATATCTGGAAATTATCCTGGATCAGAAACTGACGTTTAGAGCACACTTAAATTCTGTAAGGAGCGGACGTGCACCTTTCCCTCTTTTGAACAGAAAGTCTAAACTTAATCTCAGGAATAAACTGATTTTATATACGAGGGCGGCCGCAAAAGTAACTGGCCTAACATAAAAAGAACCGTTTTTTTTGGAATTATTATTATTAATTTTTCAACATAATCTCCTTCCAACTTCATCAAACGTTTTTCAAGTTTTTTAATTCCATCTGAAAAATACGATTTTTCAAGACCTTCAAAATATGCCTTAGTTTCAGCAATAACCCCGCTATTGGACGAACATTTTTTGCCACCGAGAATTTTTTTTTAAATTTGGAAACAAGAAATTATCAGAAGGAGCTAAATCTGGACTATATGGTGGATGCGGAGCAATTTAAAATCGTAATTCGGCCAGTTTTTGTTGAGTGAAAAATGCATAGTGTGAAGGAGCATTATCTTTATGAAAAAGAACTTTTTTTTTCTAAATGCGGTCGTTTTATCATGATTTCTTCACTCAACCGATCCAATAATGCACAATAATATTCACTATTTATAGTTTTTCCTTTCTCAAGATAATCAATAAATATTATACCCCTTGCATACCAAAATACTGTGGCCATTACTTTTCCTGCTGACTTAACAGTTTTCGCCTTCTTGGGACCACTTAACAGTTTTCGCCTTCTTGGGACCACTTTTACCAGCTTCTATCCATTGTTTTGACTGTTCTTTGCATTCTGGGATGTAGTGATGGATCCATGTTTCATCAACAGTTATGAATAGGCGCAAGAACTCTATTGGATTACGCTGATAAATCGCTAAAAGCTCCTCGGAATTGGTCCAACGGGCGATTTTTTGGGGCAAACAAACAACAAACGCGGCACCCATTTTGCGGATAGCTTTTTCATGTGTAGTTCATCATGTAAAATACTCCAAACTTGTTTTTCGTGATTTTAACAATATCAGCAAGTTCTCTGAGCTTTATTCGTCTATCTTTAGTCACTTCATTAAATATTTTTCTAATGTTTTCAATAGTAGTAGCAGTTTTCGGTCTTCCAGAGCGTTGTTCATCTTCCGTACTTGAACGACCCATTTTAAATTGTTGAATCCATGATTTCACGGTGGAGTATGATTGTGCATTATCACCATGAACAGAATCCAATTCATCTTTGATTAGTTGTGGCGTATAACCTTTCATATAAAAGTGTTTAATTACCGCACGAAACTCTTTATTTTCCATTTTTCAAAAATTATAAAACTTGTTTACTTCAATCACCTGTAACAAAGAAAATAATTATTAAATATTTGGGAAATTTTGACAGATGGCTTATAAAAGATTGCTTTTAAAAAACAAAAGTTGCTAGTAAAACAGAAAATGTGCCAGGCCAGTTAGTTTTGCGGTCGCCCCCGTAGAATGTGCATCAGACTAATTCTGACGTATGGGTGTCCGATCTGGAGAAATTGTGCTCCAACACACAAGAAACCTTTGCAAGTGATACAGAATAAAAACTTGAAAATTATATACAATTTGCCAAAAAGATTCTCCACTGAAGAATTGCATAGAAGGTCTAGACAGAAAACGATTCAGATCTTAATAAATGACATGACTCTGACATTCAACGAAAATGCAGAAGGTCTAATTACGTACATCTGAGAAGTTGGATTGATCAATAATTAACTCATTCTATGAACAACTATAGAATGATTTAGCGGTTGATTCCAAAACTTCTTATTCATAATTTCTGTGATATTAATTATAGGTTTTTTACTATCTTTTTCCTATCCTTATCTGAAATATATTTATATGTTAACATTTTAAATGTTATTATTTGTTGAAATATCTATAAGATAAAAACTCAAAAACTTGTAAATAATACCAAACTCTGTAATATTGATAGAAAATAAATACATACATACATGAAATTTTACCATCAGTTGGTTCAGTAAACAAATGCTCGTGGTAATGACAAACGAATTCAAGGAGTTGTTATAGCCAATAATATTTAAGAACAACCAATACATGTATAAATTCAGTTCCAATAATCATTCTAATTAGTTAGGGTTACTGACTCACTTTGCTCTTTTGTTAAAAACTTGTCTTCTATTTAAATATAGGAGGTCTTGAGCCGGTTTAATCCCCGTTCAATGTGTTACTGATAATTTGACTTTCATCCAATACTATCAGTTGCCACTACTAAGAACTACCGTATACCCAATCAACATTCGGTTAAAGCGATGGAATTTATGAATAGTACGTGCAAACCCCTAACATTCGGTTGACAAAACTCGCGGTTATGGCAACAAATCTGTTTTCTGAATGTTTTTTTCGTTTGCCCATATTAAATAAGGTTTTATGCCCTCCCCTTCAATTTGAAAATCGTAAAAATTAAGCAATATCTTTTATTTTTCATTGCTCTATTTCATTTTGCAATTGGCCAAAGTCTTCATTCAATCTTTTGATGAATTTTTCTTATTAAATTTTGCATTAATTCAACGTTTTTTTTGTTATTCAATCAATCAATTCATGAAATCAATGCGAGTATCCAAACCCCTCTCTCGGCTTTTCTTTTTTCCAAAACTCCCCTCCAATGGATTCTCGGTGTGTCTTCTTTTATCGTTGCAATCCTTTGAAGGGAATGCAACGAATTATTTGTATCCTGTTTCCTAATGCAGTTGCAAACGGACACAAGTGGATTTCTTGTAATCCCTTTCCATTACATTTGGCCCCAGCCCGTTGATGGTAGCCGGGTGAGTCGCTGTGAAAACTTTATAATATCGCCCTAACAACATTTGGTATTGAATTGAAATTGAATTATTTGTTGTATGTGTCTGTGCGTGTGTACATTTTTTTTTAAATCAATTGATTAAATCTACCTCGTTCACCTGGTCCGGTGGGTGGGTTGTGGGCGTTGCGCTTCAAAATTCTCGGTAATATTTCTTTTGAGGCGAATGAGTCAGTTCGTGACTGAATACCAGACGAGCACAAAGATATAATTTGTTTTGATTTCTAATTGGATATTGAGACTTCAATTAGATTTTCTTTTGCTGCCCTCTTTGGACTACAACAGCATTACGAATATTTCTGATAAGAAACTAAAGCTAAACAGTGAGTGGAAATAAATCGAAGTATTAAATAAGTAAATATTACTGTTGACAGTCCATTCATTAACCTTCTAGTGCACAGTGGAACCTGTGAAAATAAAGGCGGGCAAAATTATAAACAAATGATGGAGGAATTTGAAGGATCGTGTGTTTTTTAAGAGACTAAGGGGCGTCTGTGAAGAAAAAGTCAACTAAAAGATTGGGTAAAAAAAAACTAAACAAAAGCCAGTAGGGAAAGTCAACTAAAAGATTGGGTAAAAGAAAACTAAACAAAAGCCAGTAGGGAAAGTCGTAAGTAGGACGAGACCGACTACATCAAGCCCTATCCTCGAAAAAGACGTAAGCGTCAAAAAGGAGATCGTATTTTTTTGAATTTTTGTCTTATTCACGGGGACGATTTCGTTACAATTGAGTTTGCTATGTCTTTATAAATAAAAATATTAAAGATTAACATGCGATGTTCAACTTTCTATCGAATTTCATTAAAAAAACGAGTGGCGCATACGTCTTCTTCGCGATAAGGGCTCGATATGAGACTCCATTTAAAAGGGGGTTTCCAATAGGGACATAACAATTTCGTATCTTTATGTCAGCGCACCCTTAGACATTTTTAATGATCTTTCAGTGTCAAAACGTTAGTTGAAGTCAACAGTTTCAACATGGCACAGTTCACTTTCGAGCAACGTTTAGAAATCATTAAAAACTACTACCGAAATTCAGAGTCAGTGGTCGCAACTTTAAGAGCGCTTACTCCAATTTTCGGCCATAATAATTGTAAAGGGTGTTTTTTATTGAAAACACAAGAAAATCGTTTTAATGTCCATCAATTTGGCTTTATTGGAAGGATAATTTTATGCCATTAATGTTTAAATATGATTTCGGGCATGTGGCCGCCGCGGCTGGCTCGAATAAAGCCAATTATACAGGTCCAATTTTCAACCACTTTTTCGAGCATATGGGGTCGTATGTTGGCAATAACGCCACGAATGTTGGCTTCCAAGTCCCCTAACGTGTTTCTGGTTTGTTGGCGTAGACGAGCGACTTCACATATCCCCAAAGAAAATAATCCAATGGTCCATGTTAACCGATCCATGGTTAACCGAATTAATTGCTCTGATGGACGATTATGTCGACCACAAAATGGACGGAGCTTGCGGTGAACTTCCCGAACTGAACCATTACTTTCGAAATAAATTTGCACGATTTGCAAGCGTTGTTCTTTTGTCAACCTGTTCATGATAAAATGGCAAACCAAACTAAATATTAATCACTTGACAGCTAACAAAATGGCCGCCAGTTAAAAAAGTGATGCCAACTTAAAGTTCTATACCCCAATAAAAAACACCCCTTACTATAGTGGGTAAATTGCGACCCAAGTTTTTACTTCCGGCGCCAAGGAGACGCCGCACCACTCAAAGCGACAAAATATCGCAGCCGAAGGTGTATCCGTTCAAAATGAGCTAAATCAGTCGATTACACATGGTTCTCAGGATTTCTCGAAAAGATTATTGCCTCCATCATTATAAGAACAAACTGACTCAAAAACTAAAGCCACTTGATCACTTGAAGCGCCAAAACTTCTCCGATTAGGCTCTGGCAAAGTTTCAGAATTTATCGAAAAATCATCTTCAGCGATGAATCTCATTTTTGGCTGACAAAACCACTTGTCAACAAACAAAATAATCGTTATTAGACAGCAACAAACCCACATTATAGTTTTATTATGCATTAGTTTTGCCTGTGTTCCAAAAAAAAAATGCCAAAACCTAAATTGCTTTTGGCAATTTTTTTTTTAAATAACCAACACTCAGGGGATGCCCCCTATACATGCGGCGCATTGCGTTAGCGAGTGGAAGTAAAGGATCGAAGGCGGGAAAGAGGGAGTAATGATTATTGACGCTTGCCTTGAACTTCTGGATGTCGCAATTAGTGGGAAATACATTTGCCGGAAGTCGAATCCACATACGGACTGTACAAGCGAAAAACGAATTTGATCTGTAGTGTATAGTGCGGTCAACTGGCCAAGCGATAACAAACGGGTGTGAATTCCTAGAAAGTCGCGTATCCCTGCCGAACATCCTCACGTCAGGAATAAGGCGACGGATGTCTGATGAACACAGCGTCACGCAACCCACATTCCGACTATGCTCAAGGGAAACAATAGAGTTGGATACCCTACTGTCACCTATCAGCACCATCGCTCACCTTTGAATACGGTCAAGTAGCTCCAAGGATGATTTTGGAGCACCTGCCCATATATGGGAGTTGTATTCCATCTTTGGCCTATTTAAAAGATCAGAAGGAGTGAAATATTTCTTGCACCGCTTTAAAAAGCCTATGCACTTGAGTGCTTCTTTCGACACTTTGAATACATGTCTCGCCCAACGAGCGTTACATTGTACGAGTATTTTCATGCCCAGAACATCGAGAGCTTCTGATTGTTCAGTATCCGTACCAGCGATAGAAATTGACGATATTGTTGGGTCAGCGAATCGCTTGTGAGACAACAAGCAGCACTGTGTCCTATGTGCATTAAAATCTACTCTATTCACTCGACCCCATTCGGAAATGGCCAGTAGATCCCGGCCAAGTGTCTCATCCATAATTCGCCTTTTGTCTTCAATATCTTGAAGACTCGGCCTACAGTCGAATGAATATGAATGACAGAGGTTACTATCATCTGCGAAAGAGTTGATTGGATTCACGGTCTGACCCAATAGATCGTCAATGAAAATAAGAAATAAGGTCGGTTCGACCTCAAATCAGCCGTTCCAGTTGTATGGGGGCTATAGCAAGAATTGGACCGATCTGTTCTATTTTTAGCAATGTTTTTCATGTATGCAAAATAACGCCACCTATTAAATGTCGTTGAAATCAGATGAAATTCACCGCTTTTAGGTCAGCTAAAACCTAAATCGGTGGATAGAAAAAGAAAATTTTCAAATTAAAGGAAATTTCACAGGGATTCGCGACTTCAGGTCCGTGACGACCTTTATCAGAAAGTTTTGTAGAAATTGTTGAAACGAAAACTAAACTCTTTAAGACCAGGTTCTCACCAAACGTATGAGAATTGCTGTTGTAAATTTCACTTTTTAAGCTTTCTTCACACAATTAATCACGAAATTTTGAAATAACACTTGGGTCGTCGTATCAGATAGAAAACAAAGCTTTGCAAACATATTAACATAGTTTGCAAAGCTTTGCATGTAAAGCAATAAATTATATATGTGACGCGCAAAATAGAAAGGGACCTAAGGTTAAAAACCGGTTTTGTTCAGGAGAGTCATTTTAAAGATTTAAATACGTGTAAATTTGGTGTACCATCACTTTCATAAAACGCTCATATCTGGGAGGGAACACTTTTGGGGCATGGGGTCGGTCTCATTCGTTGCTCAGATATTATCCACATCAAAAAAAGGTGAAAATTGGTTTTTTTTCAACCCTTAGGTCCCTTTCTCTATGCGCTGTCACATATAGGAACTTCAGCCACGGAAGATAAACACAGAGAACAGATTTGTTGTGAAAACCGAATTTGTTTGCCAACTGAACGATTAAGGTTGCATGCACCTCGAGTATGCCATCAGTACAACCGAATGTTAGTTGTTGCTCTAGAAGTATCCGAAACTCCATAAAATAATGTTTGAATAGACATTACTTGCTTAACGAACTTTAAAATTCTCAGTAGAGGCAAAAAACTGTTTCCTTATATACTTGAAGTACTCTTAAGCATAGAAAGGGTCATGTCGAGGAAAAAGAGAAAGGACGATAAACGATTTTTACGGAACAAATTAGTTCAATGGAGTTATAATAGGATTATTTTCGACTTTTCGTTGGCTGCCACAGCCACCAGTTATGGCAACTAAATACGCTTAATGCGCATCATTGGTATAACCGACCAATAAGTTGTGTCTACCATACGATGGTCATATTTATCATCTGGTGGTATGTCGAACCGAATATCAATTACGATTATAAAAATTTGGTGATTGTAAACGAAATTGTTTTTTCTGCAACGGAATTTAAGTAGTTCCAACCGATTTCCGACTTATTGCTCTCTGTGTGCAGATAAGTGAGCTCACCTTTTATCTAATAGAGGGCAACATTATGCAGGGATGGCTCTAAAAATGGACCAGGAACCGTCACAGATAGGGGAGGGTTGGCCAGTGAGTATTTTAACAACTGCCCTCTCCAAAACTGTCTTCTCTAATAAGCTAAAATGAGAATAGAGGTTGGATTTTTGTTTTAATTTGTTGTAGATCCACGAAACAATAAACTCGGTTTTTGTTTGTGACAGTCATTAAAATCCATGACCCCTGAGTTTGCCAGGACCTTGCCACCTTCACTGACAGGTGACAGTCGAATTCTACCACAAAGGTACGCTCATGTTGGCCACATCCTGGGGGCTAATCACCGCATTCGTTAACGACCAAATTTACTTCGATACGCAATTAATTTGGATCACGGCAATCGTTATCGAATTGCAACTACCCGAAGTTGAATTCGATAGCACAACCGTCATCGAAAAAAACCAAACACTACCATTTTTAATGACGCCAAACAAAACAACAGAGTAAAACAAAAGAAATGTAGGTATTTTTCTATATTTTGTGAAATAACGTAAAAATATTCGTCTTTTTTACAACAACTTACTCAACTTCAGATAAGGACAGCGGATTACTTTTATCTCGAATATTTCTTCTAATTACGTTTACATTGCAATCCTCCTCCGAATCGGACGATGATGAGTAAAAAAATAGCATTGGATCCATTTATAACTAATTACTTTCTATATTTTTATCAGATTTATTAAAATATTCACTTGCACCAAACCAACAATCGCTTGTTGTTTTGTTTTTCTGCTTTTCATCTGCTTGTCATCATACTCGTATGCTTGCCGCAACGAGAATCAACAAAGAAAGATGTTTCATCGGCCTTTTAGGAAACTCAATTTGTGTTAGCACAGTATTGGTTTCGACAAAAATTACGTAAAAACACCATGAATTGTTATAAAATAATAAATTAACTACAATAAAATAATTAATCGTTACATTTTTGCATTGCAATAATGCGTAAAATGTTTCTTATTATCTATTTAATTTTTTAACAGTCCCACGTCGTGCTCGAATCAGCCAACGACACATCTTTTGAGTTGAAAGTCTTTGTTTTGCAGCAATGCAAAAAAAGTAGTATGCGATAAAACATTACGATTGAATGCCATGATCCAAACATTTAAACGTATCGAAATATTTTTCTATTCGAATTTGCATTCGTCGTCGAATGCCGTGATTAGCCCCCTGGCCGATGGCGCGTAGCAAAAGATGGAAGAGGGTGGTCTTCCAATACCAAGAATTCTTGCATCGTCCTTCACTTGGTCTCAGTCTCGGTGGGTGCTGTTTGTACTGTCCGTTGTTATTATCGTCTAACGCCTTTCTGGCTGAAACAGTGTTATCATTCTACCGACATGTCAGGGCATTATATGTTTCCGACACCTTCGGACCTCGCCTACTAACGAAAGATTTTTAACGACGATTCTTCGTTTAAATTAATTCAGTTCTGACATAGTTCGTTATACCCTCCACCTAGGGGTGAATGGTATATTACATTTGTCATACCGTTTGCCACGCCTATAAAGTTCTAGCCATGTCCGTCCGTGTGTCTGTTGAAAGCACGATGGTGGTCAAACGAATTAACCTAGGATCCTGAAATTATGCTTATGGTCATAAGCTGTTTAGGATTATAAATGGGCGAAATCGGCAAAGGCGAATAAAGAGAAAAGTACAGTTTTTTCATTATTTGCTAAGCGGACAGGCAATGGTTAAAAAAAACAGTGTTAGTTGGGAAGCAACTAAAAAGCGCAGACTTTAACAGTTGCTAGACTTTTTGGCTCAAGTGGCCCAAAAACGTACCGCATTATCAAAACGGGCGATCAGTAGCTTATATGGACACTTGGGTACTCTAAATTATAGCAAGTGTTCCTAAGAATCCAAATAAAGACTAATTTTGAAGTTTTGGCTGACACTAAGGACGGGCGCATGAGCCAAAAGGGCCCAAAAAACGGGCCTTTTGTGGGCTTTAACAGCGTAGGGACGGTGGAGGCTCGGCTTGGCCGATCTTAACTACGTTTTTACTTGTTTTGGTTTAAGGCGGACCCGAGATATACAAATTCTAAACTACCACGACGTTGCAACAGACAACTTTCAAGCTGTTTACCGGGCCCAAAATAGCACCTATTTGTCAACACTATCCTTCGTTTTATTCCAGTGCTGACTTCGTTCTTATAGCTTTATGGCCGATCCGAGGCTTACAAATTCCTCTACTACCTTGACGTTAAAACTGCCGAGAGAAACTATCTCGCCATTTTTTATCTCGTCGCTTCTCTAGAAGTTGCCAGCATAATATTAGTCTTGTCCTAATTCACCACCAGACCCATTTTAGAACATAGGTGTGACGTCCTTGCAGACTGGACAGAAGGCTTCATGTCACTATTTCCAAGAAAGACGATCTAAGTGAATGCAAAAACTGGCCGGGCAAATCGCTGCTAAACACAATACAAAAGATTGTATCCTTCATAAAATGTGACAGCATCTCTTCTGCAATAGAATCTAGACTACGGAGAGAACAAGCCGGGTTCAGTAATATGTAGACACATATTATCATAAAAATCGGTATTGTTTTACGGCTGCGGGACTTGGAGAGTTACGATCATAACCTCAAACAAGCTACAGGTCTTCATAAAAAAATGTATGAGTAGACTGAATAAGCAGCCAGGACGGGGGCCTGTACTATGGACACAATCCATTGTGACATCAGACGCCAAAAGTGGCGGTGGATTGGGCGCATTTTAAGGGAAAAAACCTCTGATATAGTCAAAGTATGCCTTCAGTGCAACCCACAAGGGTGCAGGCGAAGAGGACTACCCAGGTATTACTTGGCGCAGATCGGTGGAAGCCGAAATCATAAGTATAGCTCCTAGGCTCATAGACAATTTATCAAAACTTTGTAACTCGCATTATGTTAATTTTTATTTAATATTTGTATATACGAGGGGTGCTATATATATTTCTGGCCTAGTAATGAAAATGCGAATATTTATCATCAAAAATGGTTTTATTGTTTTTTTAAGTATTCTCCAGCTTGATTTATACACTTTTGCATGCGCTCAAACCAATTGTCGAAGCATTTTTTCCACTCCGATTGAGACACCTCCAAAACATGGTTTTTGAACGCTTCAACAGCATCTTCTGGCGACTAAAATCTTTGACCAGGCATTATTTTCTTGAAGTGCGGCAATAAAAAGAAGTCATTGGGTGCCAAGTCAGGGCTGTACGGCGGATGACCCATCAATTCGTCGTTTTGGCCGGTCAAAAAGGCGCTGGTTTGAGCCGATGTGTGAGAGCTCGCATTGCCATGGTGCACAATGATTCGTCTTCTCTTGTTCGTTTTTCGAATTTCTGTGAAGACTTCAGGCAAACAAATTGTGGTGTACCACTCAGAATTGACCGTCCTATGTTGCTCAAGCGGAATAGTCGCCAAATGACCGGTTTTGCCGAAGACACAGGCGACCATTTGCTTCGAAGTGCTTTTTCCACGAACAACTTTCGTTGGATTTGGCTCGTCTTCGAAGACCCACAAGGTCGATAGCTGCGTTGTTTCGGGCTCATGCGCATAGATCGATAATTCGTCACCTGTGACGATCTTATAAATGTCTTTTGAAGCACCGCGATCGGTTTTTGTTTTAAAATTTCTATGCACCAATCGACACGAGCCTTTTTTTGAGCGATTGTCAAATTGTGCGGGATCCAACGAGAATAAACCTTTGTTAAGGCTAGATGTTCATGCAATATCGAATGTATGCTGGTGGAAGAAATGCCCAAGGATGCCTCTATCTCAGGGTATGTCACATGGCAAACTTGCATTATCAATTCACGCATGTCATTAATGTTCTCTGGCACAACGGCTGTTTTTGGACGACCTTTGTCTTTGAGCAAGCGTCAGCCACGATTGAATTCATTAAACCAGTTTTTCACATTGCTATAGGATGGTGCTTCATCACCATACAAAGATTTAAGTTCATCGATGCACTATTGTCGTGATAATCCCCGTCGCAACTTGTGAAAAATGATCGCACGAAAATGTTCACGAGTTAATTCCATTTTTTGGCCAAATTGATTTTTTCAAGTCACTGTAAACAACACAAATGATGGTCGTACGTCAAAACGTTCTAAGTACGTTTATGCTAAAAACTGTCAAACTTCTCAATAGAAATGTCAGATGGCGCCAGGCAACACTTAGTGTTACCTAGGCCGGAAATATATATAGCAACCCTCGTATTTTGTTGACAGCCGATTCATATTTATAATGTTAAATCGTCCACCCTGTTTATATTCTATCCAATGATAAAGCGTATAAAAACATTGCATTTTTAAATGAAATTTCTATGATCTCAACTGAATTACAAATAATCCACATATGTGACGCGCAAAATAGAAAGGGGCCTAAGGGTAAAAAATCAATATTATTTTTTTTTCCTTTTTTGATGTAGACAACATCTGAGCATCGAATGAGACCGATGCCATGCCCCAAAAGTGTTCCCTCCCAGAGATGTGCGCGTTTTATTAAAGTGAAGTCGACGATTCTAAGCGCAAATAGAAAGGGACCTAACCTTTAAAATGGCTCTCCTGAACAAAACTGGTTTTTAACCCTAGGTCCCTCCCTTTCTCTATGCGCTGTCACATATTGAGTATTCTTCGATAATGCCCTCACTATGCAATTTATCTAATTGGGACTGACACATTGTCGTACCTTGTCCAGTTGGATATAATTTTTAATTGATACCGAGAGTCAGGCGTGCATCTAGTATCGTATCTCTTTGCGAGGCGTTGGTAACTCTGGCATCTGTAACTCGGTTGCTAACAATGAGTAAATATCGACATGTGTACGTACCTACGCATACACACTCGAGTACAAAAGTATGTGCTGTCGTTGTGTTTTTATTTTCTTTGTTTGTTGTTTGCTTTCGCCCCAGTTGCCGTCTTTCTTTGCTTAACTAGCATTTGCATTGCAATTGGATTCTGTAGAAACAAAAAAACAAAAACAACGTGTGTTTGGCATACAAAATTATTTCAATTTTTCCATTTAGGTTCGGTTTGTTTTGTAGTTATTTTTCTACTCCTCCCGGTAGTCTGCTTCTTTCCACTACATAAAAATAAATATTGATGAAAATAGCGTTAGGATGTGTGAAATGTGTAAGCGTGTGCGTGTGAGCTGTAAAAATTTACATATCCTCTTGTAGTGGAACAATTTGGAAAATTAATTGAAAAACTGAAGTACTCCACTTGTCCGTCCGTCCATCCGCCCATGCGTCCATATATGGATGGTGTTGAGGAGCATGAAATTATATTAATGGCATAGTATCCATTCACACATAGTGAGGGAGGAGCAGAGGCTGCACGAGGTGAGACGATGAAAAAAATAACACAATTATTTGTAGTTAATTAGTGTTCTTTGTTCCGTTCGGAGGGGGCAGGGGCAAATGTTTAATGCACGAGTGTGAAAGTATTTTTTTTCTTCCCTTTTTTTTTTGCTAAAAGGCTAATTAACACAAAGGGTCATTCATTAATTACGCAATCGCTCAATGGAAAGGGACCGAAAAAAGGGAGGCAAAAATTAAGGCCATACATAAAACTTATAGAAAGGGTGGTCCACATACAGGTATTTTGTTTTTTAGTATTATTTTGACACTGCCGGCCTTTTCCAAAACAAAACCCCTTATACCGCATTGGATGAAAGAATTGCGGAATATAGCCACCAGTTTTTTAGGAATATTATCAGGAAAAACCTTATGTTACACTCAAAAAAAAAAATTGCTTAGTACAAGTTAATAGTGAACTGTAATTGAGAAAATTCGGCTCCCAGTATCTCTTTAGTCTATTTTAGTTCGGTTTTTTTCGTAGAAACAAGTTTGGTATTTGTTCTAGATATGTGACAGCGCAAGAAAGGGACAGAAAGGGACCTAAGGGTAAACAAATCAATTTTCATTTTTTTTTGATGTGGACAACATCTGAGCATCGAATGAGACCGATCCCATGCCCCAAAAGTGTTTCCTTCTAGAGATATGAGCGTTTTATGAAAGTGAAGTCGACGATTCTAAGTGCAAATAGAAAGGGACCTAATCTTTAAAATGACTCTCCTGAACAAAACTGGTTTTTAGCCTTAGGTCCCTTTCTATTTTGCGCGTCACATATACTTAGTAGGCACATAAATACTGTTACACACGTTTTATGCTGTAAAATTAAAAGTACTGAATGTTTTTGGACCAAATATATTTTAACATATTTATTGATGTATGTATGTATCGAAAAAGAATCTACTTATGCCCTCCTGTTGCCTTTACACACGCCTTAAGTCGCACTGGCCAATCGTCAATTGCTGCACGAACCTCGTCCATTGGAAAATTGGCCACAGCTTGAACCAAAGCAGTCTTAAGAGATTCAATGTTGGGGTATCTTTTGCGACAAACCTTGTCCTCTGAAGCCGTCCACAATTTGGGTTCAAATCTGGACTGCCTGAGGGTCATTCTTCAGAGGAAATGAACGCCGGCAAATTGTTTCGAAGCCAGGCCTGGGACGTTTTAGCCTAATGGGCCGGTGCAGAATCCAGAATCCAGGAAAGTCCATGGCTGGTTTTGGAACAGGGAATTGTTAAGCGCCTTCACAACAGCTTCCAAAACGGTTTCTTGGTAAACTTTGGCCGATGTTTTGACTCCTTGTTCTTAGAAATGCAGGTCAATGACCCTATCGTAAGAGACACCCCACCAAACCATGACTGAAGCCTTTTCCACCCTTGGGTTTAGTTCAGATGCTTCCTTAGATGACCACGCATACACTCTATCATTTTGCTTGTTAAATTTTTCCTGAACGGTAAAAATTTTTTCATCGGTGAACAAAATTTTTCTGTGCAAGTTATCAGCGTGCTTCACCAAAAGACGTTTGCATTTTTCAATCCTATTTTATTTTAAAGCTGCAGTGAAAGCCCAAGTCCCAAGTCTTTTTTAATGATTCGACTCATGGCGCCCTTTAACATTGAGTACCCTGATACTAAGTACAATTCTGACGATTCCAATTGAGCAGCTTTTTTTAAAGTATTAAGGTTGCTATATACATTTCTGGCCTAGGCAACATTAAGGGTTGTCTGGCGCCATCTGACATTTCCATTGGAAAGTTTGACATTTTTTATCATAAACGTAATCAGTATATTTTGACGTACGGCCATCATTTGTGTTGTTTACAGTGACTAGAAAAAATCAATTTGACAAAAATATGGAATTAACTCGCGAATATTTTCGTGCGACAATTTTTACAACTTTCGACATTGATTATCACGACAAGAGTGCACAGATGAACTTAAATCTTTGTATGGCAATGAAGCACTGTGAAAAACTGGTTTAGTGAATTTAATCGTGACCGACGATCGCTCAAAGACGAAGGTCGTCCAAAAACGGCCGTTGTGCCAGAGAGAGAGAACAATGCCGTGCGTAAGCCGATAATGCAAGATCGTCATGTAACATACCCTGAGAAAGAAGCATCCTTGGACATTTCTTCTACCAGCATACATTCGATATTGCATGAACACCTGGCCGTAAAAAAGATTTGTTCTCGTTGGATCCCGCACAATTTGACAATCGCTCAAAAAAGGCTCGTGTCGATTGGTGCAAAGAAATTTTGAAAAAAATACGATCGCGGTGCTTCAAAAGACGTTTATAAGATCGTCACAGGTGACGAATCATGGATCTATGCGTATGAGCCCGAAACAAAACAGCAATCGACTATGTGGGTCTTCGAAGACGAGTCAAATCCAACGAAAGTTGTTCGTGAAAGAAGCACTCGGAAGCAAATGGTCGCCTGTTTGTTCTACAAAACTGGTCATGCGTCGACTGTTCCGCTTGAGCAACGTAGGACGGTCAATTCTGAGTGGCCACCACAATTTGTTGCCTGAAGTCTTCAGAGAAATTCGAAAAACGAACAAGAGAAGACGAATCATTATGCACCATGACAATGCGAGCTCTCACACATCGGCTCAAACCAGCATCTTTATGACCGGCCAAAACGTCGAATTGATGGGTCATCCGCCGTACAGCCCTGACTTGGCACTCAATGACTTATTTTTATTCCCTTTCATCAAGAAAAAATGCGTGGTCAACGATTTTCATCGCCAGAAGATGCTGTTGTAGCGTTCAAAAACCATGTTTTGGAGGTGTCTCAATCGGAGTGGAAAAAGTACTTCGACAATTGGTTTGAGCACATGCAAAAGTGTATAAATCATGCTGGAGAATACTTTGAAAAATCATAAAACCATTTTTGATGATAAATATTCGCATTTCCATTATTAGGCCAGAATATATATAGCAGCCGTACCGTAATTAGCATAAATACCTGTACTGTCAACTTCAACTTTTGGGTTATTTATTAAAAATAATTAGGCCTTGCCAAATTGGACTTGTGTCCACTTGAAAACAATAACCGTTTTGAACGATTATTAGTTAAATGACTTTTGTAAAGTTTTTGGCCTTGAACTAAGCAGCTCTCGGGCTGAAGGAAGGTATTTTTAAAAATTAGCAAACGAAAAATCGAACAGAGGACCCAAGGTTCTCATTTGAAGGTAATTTGAATTTGTATAGAAAAAAACATATCCTCCCAATACTGCCAATGCCATATTATTGACGCCGAAGCCAATTTAAAACTTAACAAATTGTCACTCGTTTTTGTTAAATCCGACTATCTTTCTGGTATGAATGGCCTCACTCGTTTTTGTTAATTTCCCACTATCTTCCTGGTAATTAAAGTAAGGGGCCGCAAATGTCGATTTCTGCGAAACTTTTCACACTGCTCATCATAGAGCTAAAGACGAATCATATTAAAATTTAAAGGCCAGGAGAGATTAAAAATTTAAAATCCATATTAGGCGAGGTTTAATGTAAGTCGGATCAACCTACTGAAACTTAATATTTTTTTTACTCGATCTCTGCAGCGATCCATAGAAGAGGGCTTCGCCATCCCGAGACCTCACACAAAGAAAAAATATGGCTACCAAAATGTCACGGCAACAATAATATGTTCTCTGCAATAAAAGTATGTTGATCGCAACCAAAGTATTGGTTTTTGAATTTCATGTTGGCAATAGTATGATTGCGACAATATTAATATTGTTAAAATGTAACAGTAGTATTATTGCCAAAGTTAAAAATGAAACTATGGTTGCAGCAACAATATAAATTTTGTTGTTGGTCCGACAAAAGTTTTGTTTTTTGGGTTTGATGTTAACAATAATAAGATTACAGCAATCATACTGTAATATTGTAATTTTTCTTAATTTGAATATGGGTTTTACAACAATGTTATTGGTACGAATCTTATAAAATAATAATGGAAATTCAAATTTTCCAAAAAAACTGATTTGGTTTTGTTTAACTGAAATATTTTTAACCCTTTCGACCACGCACCTAAACCACCCGGCACAATTTTTTTTACCTCATTTCCTGACTTAGTGGACCTTAATAAACTATTCAGGGAGGTTTTAACTTTCCAGATTGTTCCAATCACTAGATATAGAATGTTGCTTATAAGCAACTTTGGGCCGTTAAGGGTGTATTTTGAGTGTAAAAAATACGCAAAGAAATGTGTGTAATTAAGGCATTGTTTATGGTTCAAATGTAATTTTTTAATATCTTACGTGTGATACGATAGAAAACAATTCTTATGTGTATTGCAACATAGGTGTATACCGCATTTAATGCATTTTGATAGTGGTGTTCCCGTCTTACAAAGGCGGCATCTACCTTTTTCTCCCCAAACTATCCAATGGCCGCTGTTGTCATATCTCTTAGTAGATGGGGGATCATGTGTTATTTGACGGCGTTTGGAACTAGGAACATTAGAAGATGATGATGCTGGAGCTGAATCTATGTCCGCGTTTTGCAAATCATTTCCACTAGGGCGTCCTCTTTTCTTTTGAACAGAACTTGCAAACGAAGGCGTAGCATGTAGTAGCTCATTTGCTATTTCCATCTGGAATTTTATGAGAGGCATATGTTTCACGTTTGGGTCAACAATTTTGTGATGTCTACGATATAGAAGCCAAGAATTTGTCACCACTGTTCCCAAAACCCAGTAAAATATCCTCATGTACCATTTATTAGAGCGATGGTCGACTATATATCCTACATATCCACGTTCTCCACAGACCCCTTCCACGTCACATCTATTGAATCACATGGTCTCTTTCTCCATTTTAACTTAGACAGGTCCACTTTTTCAACAACGAAATAATTAGAGCTTTCTGGACTCTCTTCACTTTCCTCTATATGGATTTCCTCACCCTTTTCTAAATTTTCTTTTACACCATTCTCCACAGGTTCGGATTCGTCAACTTCACACTCTTCATCAGAAGATTTGTCCCAGTCAAAGACCAAAATCTTCTGTATGTCAGCATCACACAGCCCTTTATCCATATCTGCAATTTTATTTTTTTGTTACCTCCGTTGCCCAAAGTTGCTTATAAGCAACTTCCATAAGCAAAAAATAATAGCGTTATAACAATGATATATTTACCAAATGTTTTAATTTGTTATTTTTATATCACTATATATGCGTTCAACTACGTATTTATTTTTGTGATTTTTGTTGTTTTAATATTTTATTTAATTTTTTTGATTTTGCACTAAAATTAGAGCACACGCGAATAACTAGACTACACGTCGCAAATTTCCTCGCGGTTTACTTGCTAATGATACAACCGTTATATTATTGTTGTTTTTTTTCTTTGGACTTCACTTGATCAACAGCTTAAAGACTTTTATGTCACTATTGGTTGTATGTCATTTTAAACTGTGTCAAAAGTAGAAGTTGCTTATAAGCAACTTTGGGGGCGAAAGGGTTAATAAAAACGCTTACGTTTTTTTAAATTGTTTTTTCTTTTGTTTAATAAACACTCCTGTTATTTTAAATTAAATGTATTTTTAATTTATTTACTTAATAATAATCTCTATTGTTGACAACATAAACCAATCCTAATAAATAATTTTGAGGACCATATTATGGTTGAGTGGGATCATACTATGGTTGCGTGTGAACCATACTATAGTTGTTAGGTTCATACTATGGTTGTATGTCAAACATACTATTATTGTGAGGATCATAATATTGTGGTGGGGATCATAGTATGGTTGAGTGTGAATCATACTATGGTTGTGGTGATCATAGTATGGTTAAGAGTGAATCATACTATGGTTGTGAGGATCATACTGTGGTTGTGAGGGTCATACTATAGTTGTGTGTGAATCATACTATTGTTGTGAGGACCATTATATTGGTGTGCCACAACCATATATGTAACAATAGTATGATGCCCTTCTAAAATTGTCACCCCAACCATACTTTTTTTCTGCGTGCTCATATTAAAATTTAAAGGCCAGGAGATTATGACCCACTTTTGCCCAGAACGTTATGAATGACCAGTAGTCAACTCTGGTGAAATTGGACCACTGGCCCCTCCCGATGATCGTAGCCCCTGCCACTCAAATTTCTCCATCAATCTTAGGAACGATTAGTAAATAACACTGATGAAATCCGACCATATCGGTCCGTGTGATCTTTCGGACCCTTTTATACGGCCTCATCGCTTTGTAACTAAAAAATCCATGCAAATACGTTAAACCAACATCCTTTTAACTATCCTTAACATGTTCTTATGTTTTTTTTTATCACAATATAATAATTTTGTTTTGCGAAAACTTTGTTTATTTCTCCGATAAAGATTGCCATACGTTTCTGTACGAAATTGTTGTTTTATTAACTTTAAATTAACTTAAGCGTCTGCCAGCCAAGTCGTTGGCAAACGAGTTAGCATCTATTTTCTATCTAGTTATCTGGTGTTGTTGTTGTTTCTTTTATTCTTTATTTCTTTCTTTCTTTCCTTCGTCATGTATTGTACTCCCAAAAGATTGTGTATCCTTTTGTGTAAACATATGTACATTAGGGTGTAACCTAATTGAGTTATTCCAAAAGTTAAACTTCAAAGAATCCTAGCATACTTTCAGCAATTCACTGAAAATTGGGAATAGGTGAGCCATCTTTAGTCGTAATGCGCGACCACAACTGGATCACATTTTTGTAGTGTCGGTAGTGAGGCCACTGCGACCGTTGACAACTTCAGGGTGTATCACGGCTTATGGTGACCAAAGCTGGAATTTTCCATAACATTGTTGCCAACGAGTCGACTCGACTCGGCTTCTGCTCAATACAGCTATGTACGGGAGCAATTGTTAGTCTTTTTTGGTTATAAAGGGTGTTTTTTATTGAGGTATAGAACTTCGAATTGAAATAAAACACAAGAAAATCGTTTTAATGTCCATCAATTTGGCTTTATTGGAAGGATAATTTCATGCCATTAATGTTTAAATATGGTTTCGGGCATGTGGCCGCCGCGGCTGGCTCGAATAAAGCCAATTCTACAGGTCCAATTTTCAACCACTTTTTCGAGCATATGGGGCCGTATGTTGGCAATAACGCCACGAATGTTGGCTTCCAAGTACCCTAACGTGTTTCTGGTTTGTTGGCGTAGACGAGCGACTTCACATATCCCCAAAGAAAATAATCCAATGGTCCATGTTAACCGATCCATGGTTAACCGAATTAATTGCTCTGATGGACGATTATGTCGACCATAAAATGGACGGAGCTTGCGGTGAACTTCGCGAACTGAACCATTACTTTCGAAATAAATTTGCACGATTTGCAAGCGTTGTTCTTTTGTCAACCTGTTCATGATGAAATGGCAAACCAAACTAAATATTAATCACTTGACAGCTGACAAAATGGCCGCCAGTTAAAAAAGTGATGCCACCTTAAAGTTCTATACCCCAATAAAAAACACCCCTTATAAACCGGAACTTTCGTTAGTGCAGACATCTTAAGTGCAATAGGAGAATAAATTCTCTCAATAAATCCACACAACTTTGGGCGCCACTTTACACCGACCACCTTAGCTGGAAGTGGTAGAAAATCCAAAGGTTTCTTATAATGTAACATGCAACCTATGAATCATAATTACATGATAGTGTGTTCGTACCTACCGTTGGGCGCCATACTATTGCTTAAATTGGAAGCATAAGTTTGATTGGTGAAGTGCGCCTTTGTGATTTTGAGAGTACATCTATCAAATGTATACATTTTGCGTCAATTCCTGAACGCAATGGTTCCTCCGCTATATTTTGCTACTCGCAATTGCTATTCTGTGTGTCATTACAAAAGGGACTCACGTTTCGATTGACCGCTAAAGAGTAACTAGAGCAATACACAAGTTTCTGACACGTTGGGCGCCACTTTATTAAGAATGTTTTTTTTGGAAGTCAAAGAAAATTCTCAAAATTCCTAAGTTTCAAGGTCTCTTCATTATAGTATTAGATGTCAGTAACTCCTATTGGGCTTCATACTATAACAGTTAATGGCTAGTTGTGGCAACAATTGCTATCCGCAATAGCGAATTAACTTATGGCTTTTCTAAGGATCATGGCAACCAAAACTTACCTTGTAACTGACATCGTTAAAACAATCCGAAGAGTTTGGCTAGATTCTTTGCTTCTCCTCACGTTGGCCGCCACTTTATAACCAACATCTTCTTTGGAATTAAAAATAAAATAAATTTCTAAAGTCTTAATAGCAGAGAATCAGCCTATGGCTATTTAATCACAGGATACTCTTTCCTTATCTCCTTCTCAATACTTCATTTTATAGCAACAATTGCTATTCCATGGGTTTTTGTAAGTTGGACTCACGTTGTTATTGGCCAGTCAAGAATACCTAGAGGAATAGGCTCAATTTCTACATAGTTTAGTGAAACGTTGGGCGCCACTTTATTACGAACGTCTTGTTTGGAATTTAAATAAAACGTCCTAATTTCCCAAGTATTAATCACTCTTGCTCTTAGGAGTGTCTTTCAAAAACCGTTGGACGTGATACTAATTCGATACACAAAAAAAAGACAACCTTTAAATGTCTACAAAAAGTTTATATGTGAATTTTATTTTATTACGAGGGCTGCTACATATATTTCTGGCCTAATAATGAAAATGCGAATATTTATCACCAAAAATGGTTTCATTCTTTTTCAAAGTATTCTCCAGCAAGATTTATACACTTTTGCATGCGCTCAAACCAATTGTCGAAGCACTTTTTCCACTCCGATTGAGACACCTCCAAAACATGGTTTTTGAACGCTTCAACAGCATCTTCTGGCGACGAAAATCGTTGACGACGCATTTTTTTCTTGATACGCGAGAATAAAAAACAATCATTGGTGTCAAGTCAGGGCGGATGACCCATCAATTCGACGTTTTGGCCGATCTAAAAGGCACTGGTTTGAGCCGATGTGTGAGAGCTCGCATTGTCTTGGCGCACAATGATTCGTCTTCTCTTGTTCGTTTTTCAAATTTCTCCGAAGACTTCAGGCAAACAAATTGTGCTGTACCACTCAGAATTGACCGTCCTACGTTGCTCAAGCGGAACAGTCGCCACATGACCAGTTTTGCCGAAGAAACAGGCGACCATTTGCTGCGAAGTGCTTCTTCCACGAACAACTTTCGTTGGATTTGGCTCGTCTTCGGGCTCATACGCATAGATCCATGATTCGTCACCTGTGACGATCTTATAAACGTCTTTTGAAGCACCGCGATCGTATTTTTGCAAAATTTCTTTGCACCAATCAAACACGAATCTTTTTTGAGCGATTGTCAAATTGTGCAGGAACCAACGAGAACAAATCTTTTTTACGGCCAGGTGTTCATGCAATATCGAATGTATGCTGGTGGAAGAAAATCCCAAGGATGCCTCTATCTTACACGACGATCTTGCATTATCAGTTCATGCACGGCATCAATGTTCTCTGGCAAAACGCACGTTTTCGGACGACCTTCGTCTTTGAGCGAGCGTCGGCCACTGGTTTAATGAATTCAACCAGTTTTTCACTATATGTGAAGCGCAAAATAGAAAGGGACCTAAGGGTAAAACCCAGTTTTGTTCAGGAGAGCCATTTTAAAGATTTAAATACGTGTATCTTAGGTGTACCATCACTTTCATAAAACGCGCATATCTCTGGGAGGGGAACACTTTTGGGCATGGGATCGGTCTCATTCGATGCTCAGATGTTGTCCACATCAAAAAGAAGTGAAAATTGATTTTTTACTTTTAGGCCCCTAACTCTATGCGCTGTCACATATGATAGTGCTTCATCACCATACAAAGATTTAAGTTCATCTCATGCACCCTTGTCGTCGAAAGTTGTGAAAAATGATCGCACGAAAATGTTCACGAGTTAATTCCATTTTTTTTGCCAAATTGATTTTTTCAAGTCACTGTAAACATTACAAATGATGGTCGTACGTCAAAACGTTCTGAGTACGTTTATGCTAAAAAATGTCAGACTTTCTAATGGAAATGTCAGATGGCGCCAGGCAACACTTAGTGTGGCCTAGGCCAGAAATATATATATAGCCTCGTTTATGCTATTCTCATTGTCACAAATGTAATGCAAAATTTTTTAAATGGAGTTCATTGGAGTTTGAAAAGTCCTAAAAAAGGACAAACTATTACGATATGAAAAACTGATTACGCAGTTTTACCTCTGGTTGAGGATAGTTTCACCTATAATGTTGTTTTTTTGTGATACGATGTTGCCAACTTACTTTTTCTCTGTGTGCGATTTTATAATATAACTACCCTAATGTACAAACTGCACGAACGGCAGAATTAACAACATTTGTGGCATAAGGGGCGCGGGCACAAGAGAAGAGAAAACACTGTCTGCAATAGGAACGCCTAAGGTTTAATTTGTTATTAGCATTACGAGGGCTTAGTAGCTGCCGTCATGTGTCTTCTGCCTCATGCAACTTGCACCAGCAGCTCACACATAGACGAAGAAACTGCAGGCCTTTGCAACAGGGGGGAAGAAGTTGATGTAGCCACTTCATGCACTCATGATGGCAAACAACTTTGTTCTTATTACGTACAACCAGACTTAGTGTGGCAACAAGACATTGGTAAACATTGGGATAAAAACAATTTTTATACAATATATAAAGTAGTCGTGTAGTCCTAGTCCTAGTCATCGTCAGCATATGTAAAAAATATAAGACAACAACAACGACATGTCAAATGCAACCAGGCTAGGGCTGGCCAGAAGAGGAGAGAGCAAGAAGCCAAAGCAGGCAGCCAGCCAGCCTGTCTGCCTGCCTGCCTGCCTAACTAGTTGGAAAAAGGTTAACAACGGCAATAAGCTAACAACTTGTTGAGGCTTTATATCTGCTGCTAGCACACTCTGCCTACTGTGATGTTGCCCTCAACAAAATCCGCACCACCTCCGCCCGGTGGACGCAAGAACGTTTGGAACAAAGGAGCAAACTCTTGTGCTGGCAATGGGACATGCAAAAACTCCGAACACACAGACGGGCGGGGCGGACTGACGGGGGGCAACCAACAATGAGTAGAGGTTTGTGTTGCAACAAATTGAGTTTGTAGAGTTCGTGTTCTTCTTTTTTTGCTCATTTATTCTCTCTTTAGTCGCTGGCTTGTCATGGTCCTTCCTCCTAGTGCAAGTGGCTTTTGGCTCCTGTTTGTCTTTATTCATAACTGGCGCTGTTCAGGGCTGACAAAATATTTCGACAATAGCCGTGTTCTAATGGGGTAACTAGCTTAGTTACCTATTTCGTTAGCAACATTAGATTTTACCAAATTTAGAGTAATATGGCAACATTGTTTCTCTTTGTGTGCATCAAAGAGTATTGAACAAGAAGAGGTTTCATCGGCGAATTCATCAAAAGCAATAAAGAAAAACTATAAACTGTATTAAAATAATCAAGGAAATATAATGAATCAATGATTCGCTACACTTTTGCTTTGTAAAAATGTGTAACTTACATTGCGACACATTGCGAAGGAAAAAGACCGCCCTCCACTCAGTTTAAATGGCGTTATGATTTCAAAATATAATCACGTAAAATAACTTAGACTAACTGAGCAAACATATTAAGATGAAAAGAAACCTCTAAGGAATGTATAGGTTAACTGGCCCTAAATTACAATTAATCTTAGAAATAATAATGTCATCCTTTATAAAACCATTTGGAAGAATGTAAACTTATGGGTTTCAATTATGGGAAACAACCAGCATATCCAACTTGGCAATATAACAGACGTATCAGTCCAAGACTCTCCGACTAATTTCTTAGGAACCGTGGTTTGCGAATAACCACTGTATTCACAATGATCTTGGTTTTTATTTTTTAAAAAACAAAATAGCTAGGTTAAGTTAAAGGGTTTTTTTAAATAGGGACATAACAATTTAGTGTCTTTATGTCAAGGCCCTCTCAAACATTTTTAATGATCTTTCAGAGTCAAAACGTTAAGCGAAGTCAACATTTTTGTCATGGTAGAGTTCACTTACGAGCAACGTTTGGAAATCATTAATGCTTTCCCAATTACTACCGAAATTCGGAGTCCGGTGGTCGCAACTTTAAGAGCGCTTACTCCAATTTTCATCATCTTTAGCGATAAAGCTCATTTCTGGCAGTGTAGTTTTGTCAATACATAAAATATGCGTTATTGGACAGCAACCATGCGTGCTTCAAGACACAGAATTGCATCCGCAAAAAATTACCGTGTGGTGTGGTTTTTATGTCGAAGGTGTGATTGGGCCGTATTATTTTCTCGATAAAACAATCTCATGTTACCGTCAAAGGAGTGCGCTATCGTGCCATGTTAGAATAATATTTTTGGTCAGATTTGGATGAGCTTGACATCGCCTTTATAAGGTTTCAACAAGACTAGACACTAGCGTTACAATCGATTTACTGAAAGGCAAATTCGGTGAAGATGTTATCTCGACAAATGGCCCGGTCAAATGGCCACTTCGTTCATGCGATTTAACGCCCCATTTATGGGGCCACATCAAGTCAGTGGTCTATGCCAACAAGCCAACAACTTAAGGCGAGCTCAGAGAAAACATCCAACGCGAAATTGCCAACGTTCCGGTCGAAATGTGTGCAAGAGTGGTGGACAATTGTGTCCAACGAATAGAACGCTGTATACGGGCTCGTGGTGGTCATATGTGACGCTCAAAATTGAAAGGGACCTAAGGTTAAAAACCAGTTTTGTTCAGGAGAGCCATTTTAATGATTAGGTCCCTTTCTATTTGCGCTTAGAATCGTCGACTTCACTTTTATAAAACGCGCATATCTCTAGGAGGGAACACTTTTGGGGCATGGGATCGGTCTCATTCGATGCTCAGATATTGTCCACCTAAAAAAAAAGAAAAAAATGAAAATTGTTTATTTTTACCCTTAGGTCCCTTTCTCTATGCGCTGTCACACATGATGAAATCGAATTACATGTAACATTTGCACTACACCTGGAATAAATTTAAGCTATAAATCTATAATATTTTGTGTTTTATTAATACGTGGACTTGCATTAAGGGCATAACAATTATTTTTCATGAAAACATTGCACGGGTGCACACGTGTGCAGTCTCAATTGCAAAATTTAATGAATTGGGCTACAAATTGGTACCCCATCCGCCATATTCTCCGGACTTAGCCCCCAGTGACTATTTCCTATTTCCAAACCTAAAATAAAACTCCAACGATGAAATTATTGATCAAACAAATGCCTGTTTTATAGACCTCGAAAATTTCTATGTTTTGAAAAGGATACAAAAATTGGAGAAACGTTGGACCAAGTGTATTGAGCTGAAAGAAGATTATGTTGAAATATATTTTTTTTTTGCAAAAAAAATGTGTTTTATTCAAAAAGTCATGGAATTATTGATATGCCCTCGTTTCGTCAGTGTTTGACCTTGGAATTTGTTTATGCTAATAGAGAATAGAGAGGAAATTGCAAGCCTTTAAATTGAAATGGCAAATCTGCTGGTACGATCGATATACGCGTAATTAAAATCATCTTCACCCTTTGACGCTCCTTTCAATATAGTGGTTCCAATAATATTGCGACTGAGATGTAATACGTATCCGAAGCCTTGTTCCGTTACTTGCAAAGTTAAGGGGAAATAAGGTTTCTCATGAGAATTATCGGAGCACCTATTTTGTGTTCCAGTCTATGCGGTGGAACTCCACACGCAGAAAAAAAGTATGGTTGGGGTGACAATATTCGAAGAGGATCATACTATTGTTGGATACTATGATCCCAACAACCATAGTATGATTCACACTCAACCATACTATGATCTCCACTACCATACTATGATCCTGACAACAATAATATGATTCACACTCAACCATATTATGATCCTCACAACCATAGTATGTTTCTCATACAACCATAGTATGAACCTCACAACCATAATATGATTCGCACTCAACCATACTATGATCCCTACAACCATAGTATGATTCTCAACCATACTATTATCCCGACAAACATAGTATGATTCTATGATACCCACAGTTATTTATTAGGATTGGGTTGTTATTCAAAAATAGAGATTTTTATCAAGCAAGTTATTTTAAATCTCATTACACTTAATTCATGGCCATATTTGAGGCCATGTTTTTATTGAAAATTTCATTCAAAAAACAAAAATAAATTTTCCAACGGCAGTCGAAAATACTTTTAGTTGCCAGCAGCTACTTCACCATCCGTAGACCCCAAGGAACGAATGTTATTAAACCATGATCAATGGCTATATACTGCAGGCAGTATTCACCGAAGTATTTCACCGAACAAAGGAAACACAATAAAAATCCCTCGAACTACCTTCCGATTGTTGTTGTTTTTTATAATGGACAACAACCACGCACTGTATCGTGTGTTTGTTCAGTATATCAAAAAAAAAACATACGCATACACATGCATGCAACCATACGGTATGATTTCCGTAATCATATTTTTATTAACGTACATTTTAAACAACAATACTTTTGTGACACCAACCATGTTTATATGGTTGCTGCAACCATATTTTCATTTCTAACTTTGACAATAATACTATTGTTACATTTCAACAATACTAATAATGCCGCAATCATAATGTTGTCAAAATAAAATTTAAAAAACAATTCTACGGTTGCTACGAACATGGTTTTATTGTAGAGAACATATTATTGTTGCGGTGACCATGTAGTAACCATATCTTTTCTCTGCGTGCATGTGGTACAGTGCTCCTTATCCATTACACTGTCTGCTGAAGTCTACATATATGGCGGACTCACCATTAACTTTATTGAGAATTTGATGGTTAACAATTCTATTTTTTGGTGCCAGCTAAGCACGTTCGCTTAGCCAAGTTCATTTGAAATGTTGCAGTTAAGATCTAGATGTACAATGGATATTAGGTATTTCGCCATTAACGTCTTTCACAACTTCCACATTTCCAATTCTAAGAAGTTCGCAAGCATGTGTTTCAGCCACGGCATCATTAAAAACATGCACTCTCATATTTGGTGTAGGACTCGTTTTTGTTAGTTTAGTCTATTATTGAGAGACCTTCAAGCGTGCATTTATTTCATCTGCAGGTGTACCTATAGGTATCGCAGATAGAGTGTGCCTAAAGTCAACAGCAAGTAGTACAAACATGTCACACATAAGTGCGATCTGATATCCTGCAGACTCCGATTTTATGCCCCGATCGCGTTTAAATAATAAACCTTTCTTTCTTTCGCGTTTAAAATAAATGAAAACACTTACAAAGAGTATGTATGTATATAAATAGATTTACCTTTTAGGCGTGATGTAGCTTATAATGATAAAATCCCATTTTGCCACGCCCACAGCCTATAAAACGAAAAATCTAGTATAAAACATCTTCTTCCTGCTCGTCGTCCAATAACATACCAAATTTCAGTTAAAGCGGTTGTACCATTGAACCGTGATGTATCTTCCAACAGAACAACAAGGGGTATTATAATATTAATACTCGTATAGCTATGAATTGTTACTTATTTTTTATAAGCATTTTTTACAACACATAATCATTATTTTTACGACAATTTTCACAATGAACATCGACTTCTTTCATAAAAATTATAAGATTTGTTCATAATTTAGGTAAAAAATCGTCAGGAAAATTATGAAACTTCTTCATGAAATAGTTTTTTCTTTTTTTTACATTTATTCGGTCTTTTATTATAATTATGACTTAAAAAGTTTTAATTCAGTTTCGCGTCCTTTGAATGTAAGTCAAACCGTTTTTTTAGCCCTTTCTAAACTCGCCAAGATTTTTCTTCAGCAGTCTTTTGCAATGATTACTTCACTCACAAATCAATTAACTTATACGATAGTCTCTTTCAAATTAATGAGAATTACCCCTTTACTTAGGTATACTCTGTGAACTCTGCGTAGAGCACTTGACAACACACAATATCATTTCCACCAATTCTGTTTTTTCATGGGCATTGAGTGAAAACCACAGATGCAAAAGCAGAAAGTATGCGTATTTTTGTGCATACATGTAAAAACATATCTACAAATGCTTTTCAAAGGTTAAGCAATGGTATTTTGTGAAATTTTGAAATCTATAGGATTAATGGTCTTAATAAGGGCATTTCGTGCAAAATAACAGCATTTTCGTTAAAAATATGAAGCAAAAAATACGAAACTTTTACGAAAATTACGAAATGTGTATGAAAATGTTCCTAAAAACTACGAATTACATTCTAACGATGACTTTTCATACAACATAAGAAACTATTCATAAAACATGTGAAGAAAAAATACTGAACTTTTTAGAAGCTTTTTTAGAAAGCTTTTCAAAATACACGAAATGTAGGAAAAACAGTACGAAGGACGTAATAAAACGAATGTTTTGTTAATAGCACGAACTTAATTTTTTCAGTGTAAACAAGAAAATCTCAGTCCCTTTTAAAGTCGAAAGTCGACGATGAAAGCATTACCTTCATATCGCTGATCCTGGCTCACATACACCGACATGTCCACTCGTAGCCAGGGTTTTAGCTTAATCTCTCCAACCAAATACGTTCACCTCCATCTCCCGCGCTGCGCGTTTCTAGCTAGGCAAAAGGTTTGGCGCCACAAAATTAAAATTTAATTGGCGAACGTGTCAAAGAGCTGAACAAGCGTACATCCACTTGCGGCACGTAAAACAGCGACAACAATGCGCGGAGGACACATGCAACAAAAATGTCAGGAAATTGGCCTGAAACTCCACAAACTCACTCTCATGAGTACTCCAAGTTGCCAGACGCAACTCCCCCTCCCCGTTTTTAACAACATTTACACATACGCTTGGATTTATATGCTACCAAATGCCGCGGTAAAAAAAAATGCAATGGAAAAGTGTGGCAACGAAGAACGATGCACATAGAATGAAGGTGAACTAAGAAAAAAAGGGGAGAACATGTGCAAAGTACGGTCGAATGCATGACGACTTTTCCCCCTAATCAGTGGCAGATGTCTTAAAGGCAGATACTGTAGGCTGTCGAGAAATTACAGCACTCTAAAGCCAGAGATAGCTCCGCTTAAGCTTACCCACATAGAGCACAGGCGAACATTTTGGAAAAAATACGGCCCGATGATGCCGATGACCAAACAGTCACTCTTTGTGGGTGCATTGTGTTTTCGACAATCACTCTTGGATTACACAGTGTGACATAGAAAAATACCTGGGAAATGATATTATTTTTCTTGTAGATCTTGCTGAGTACAACAAGAAACCGGTTTTGAAATTTTGCAAACTCCTCAAAAATCTGGAGTTACGGGTAAAAAACCGGTTTTTCGGATCTTACGCACTTATATGCCTGTAACTTGGTTGGTTATCAACCTATTTTAAGTTTTTCGGTTGATTTCGAAAGAAAAAACTGCCTTTCGAATGGTGTATACACTTTTAAAATCACACTGAAAAAATCTGTGTATTTTTCCTGTAAACTAATTTTTTTTTAAATGTTTGGTAATTTTTTAACTTTGGATGCGTTTTTACACAAAATTTTTTAAAAGCCTGCGAACAATTTTAGATCTCAATAATAAAGAGAGTGTTCTTAAGAATGCAATTAGGTGTCATTTTTTAAAATCCGTTAGAAACTGATTAATTTATTCAACTTTTATTAAAACAAAATTTTTTGAAAAAATACAATTTATGGCCAAACTACTCAGAAATATTTGTTTGCCCGTTTTTTTCCATTGAATATCTCAGTATCCCGTTTAAGTGACCAGCAATATTCGGAAATCATTTTTATTTTATCCTTTCTTTCAAAACGTTTTTCCATGGTAATTATTTCTTAATGAAAGTGTTCGCCTTGTTCATCACTGAACTGGCCCAGGTTTTCTGGGAAGAGGTCTAGATGTGAAAGGAGGGAATGAATATTAATTGACATGTTGACACCGAATTGTATTCGTAAGAACACTCTCTTTATTATATAATTCAAAAATTAGTCGCTTCCTTTAAAAAAATTCTGTGTAAAAACGCATACAAATTTAAAAAATTACAAAAATAATTAAAAAAATGAGTTTACAGGAAAAATACACAGATTTTTTTCAGTGTGATTTTAAAAGTGTATACACCATTCGAAAGGCAGTTTCTTCTTTCCAAATCAGCTGAAAAACTTAAAATCGGTTGATATTCAACCATGCTACTGGCATATACGTGCGTAAGATCCGAAAAACCGGTTTTTATCCGTAACTCCAGATTTTGTAGGTGTTTGGGAAATTTCAAAACCGGTTTCTTGTTGTACTCAGCAAGATCTACAAGAAAAATAGTATCACTTCCTAGGAATTTTGACTTCATTCTTTTTTGTTACACAGTGTTATCATCCGCCCAAATGCGGCAATTCTGCTTATTGACGAATCCACTGATGTGCCTCATCACTGAAGATGATTTTCTTCGAAAATTTATCATCCAAGTCTGACTAACTTAAACGCGTTGCTCGCTTGTGTATCTTTCCATGGTTCAAATTGAGTTAGTCTGAAATTGAGAAATATCAAATGAAATGCAGAAAAAAACTTGACGTTTAGGTGTGGTTCGCATTCAACATCGGCCCTTAAAATTTAACCACTCTTTATGATTGCCACAAGCGGCTCGCTCGGCCGTACCTTTTCCGACCCAATGTTTCACTACATTTTCGATTGTTCGATCGGGTCGAATCTCTTCAATGGCAACTTTGATTTCATGTTTCAACGCTTCAATTGTCTCTGGATGCTTTGCGTAACATTTTTCCTTAATAGTTCCCTTACAGAAAATAATCCAAAGGGCTCAAATCACAGCTACGAGGCTTCTAATTGACATAACAATTTCGACTGATTATTCGATTTTCAAAACAGTGCATAAGACATCGATGGTTGCGGTGGCTGTGTGATATTTGGCCCCGTCTTGTTGAAACCAAATGTCGTCCATGCCTTTCTCTTGAATTTGTGGAAACTAAAACTCGTTGAGCTTGATGCGGATTTTCGAAGAGAAATGGCCCAATGATGCCGTACCCAAAAATACACACCAAACGGTGACTCGTTGTGGATGCATTGGCTTCTCAATAGTCACGAGAGGGTTCCCTGAACCCCATATGCGGCAATTTCGCTTATTGACTTTGCCACCGTGATGAAAATGAGTTTCAACAGAAAACACGATTTTTCCGTAAAATTCTTCATCCCCTGCCAAACAATCTTCAGCCCATTTCGCGAAGCAATTACGCTTTGGGTGGTGTTCCATTATTAAATGACGAAGTTCAACCTTTCAAATAATTTCCTTCCAGAAATTTGAAAACTCTATCAGTACTTTTATTAAAGTCGATAAAAATTTAAAATTTTAAATTACCCATCCTATACTTGTAGGAGAACATCCCTCCCACTTTCTGTTTTTGTTTACCTGCGTTCTACATAACATTATTTGTTGAAATAGTCCTTGTGTAATGGAAGTGTGCACGCCTAGCATGTTAATTCATCCATGTTCAAACACGGGTAAGAACATCTAACAGTTTTTCAGCGGCGGGTTTTTCACACCGACGTCTGCCTAGCAAAATTATTTTAAAGGTTATTATTTTAGCTATATAGTCAAAAGGTTATATTTATTGATGCACGGAGAAAAAAAGTATGGTTGGGGTAACAATATTCGAAGAGCACCACACTATTGTTGGTTAGATGGTTGTGGCGCAACAATATTATGATCATCACAACAATAGTATGGTTCACACACAACCATACTATGATCCCCATAACAATATTATGGTCCTCACAACAAAAGAATCATTCACACACAACCATACTATGATCCCCACAACCATATTATGATCCTCATAACCATAGTATGTTTAACGTACAACCATAGTATGATTCCCACAACCATAGTATGATCCTCACAACCATAGTATGACTTACGCACAACCATACTATGATCCCCAAAATTGTTTGTAAGGACTGGAATACGTTGTTATTCAACAATAAAGAGTTTTGTTAAGTAAGTTATGTAACAATAGGAGAGTGATTTATTTAACAGTAAAAAAATTCATTTATTAAAAATATTTTAGTTATACTAATCCGTATTTTTTTTGAAAAAAATTATTTTTTATTACTATTAATGTGTAAGAATCGTAAAAATGACATTGTCAAATTAAAAAAAAATTAAGATTTTTCCGGTATGATTGCCGTAATCATGTTATTGTTAACATAAAATCCATGAAAGCAATACTTTTTTCCCACCAACCATATTTATATTGTTGCTACAACCACATTTTCATTTTTAAATTTGGCAACAATACTTATGTTACATTTCAACAATATTAATATTGCCGCAATCATACTTTTGTCAAAATGAAATTCACAAAACAATACTATGGTTGCGACGACCATACTTTAATTGCAGAGAACATACTATTGTTGCCGTGACCATATAGTAACCATATCTTTTCTCTGCGTGTGTATATTGTATCCAAAAAGAATCTACTTATTCGAAATGTCCGACTTTTGCCCTTACACACGCCATAAGTCGCACTGGCCGGCCAATCGTCAATAGCTACACGAACCTCGTCTATGGGAAAATTGGCCACAGCTCGAACCAAAGCAGTCTTAAGAGATCCAATGTTGGGGTATCTTTTGTGACAAACCTTGTCCTCTAAAAGCGTGCACAATTTGTAATCCAATGGGTTCAAATCTGGACTGCCAGAGGGCCATTCTTCAGAGGAAATGAACGCTGGCAAAATGTTTCGAAGCCAGGCCTGAGACGTTTTAGCCTTATGGGCCGGCACAGAATCTTGCTGGAAAGTCCATGGCTGGTTTTGGAACAGGGACTTGTTAAGAGGCTTCACAAAAGCTTCCAAAACGGTTTCTTGCTAAACTTTTGCCGATGTTTTGACTCCTTGTTCGCAGAAATGCAGGTCAGTGACGCCATCGTAAGAGACACCCCACCAAACCATGACTGAAGCTGGGTGATGACCCAGCCTATTGACGATTGGCCAATGCGACTTAAGGCGTGTGTAAAGGCAAAAGGCGGACATTACGAATAAGTAGATTCTTTTTGGATAAAATATAGAGAAAGGGACCTAAGGGGAAAAAATCAATTTTCACTTTTTTTTTTGATGTGGACAACATCTGAGCATCGAATGAGACCGATCCCATGCCTCAAAAGTGTTCCCTCCCAGAGAAATGCGAGTTTTATGAAAGTGATGGTACACCAAAGATACACGTATTTAAATCTTTAAAATGGCTCTCCTGAACAAAACTGGTTTTTACCCTTAGGTCCCTTTCTATTTTACGCGTCACATATTAAAAAATATTTGGTCCTTTCAGTACTTTTTATTTTACAGCATAAAACGTGTGTAACAGTAAGTATGTGCCTACTTAGTAAACTGTTATCCTTAAAGTGGGCATGGACTGGGCTTGGCTAGATCGTTTTAGAATTTTACTAACTTTTACTAAGGTCGGTTCTGTGTTTGCTGGGAATTCGCTTTTATCGATTTCATCTCATGATAAGTTGCCCTTACATTGGCACAGAGGATAAATGTTTGTTCGGTTATGCATGTGTGACAGTGCATAGAGAAAGGGACCTAAGGGTAAAGAAATCAATTTTTATTTTTTTCCTTTTTTTGATGTGTACAACATCTGAGCATCGAATGAGACCGATCCCATGTCCCAAAAGTGTTCCCTCCCAGAGATATGCGCGTTTCATGAAAGTGAAGTCGACGATTCTAAGCGCAAATAGAAAGGGACCTAATCTTTAAAATGGCTCTCCTGAACAAAACTGGCTTTTAACCTTGGGTCCCTTTTTATTTTGCGCTTCACATATACTCAATATCTGGGTATTGAGTCCATTGCCATACACGGCCAACACTTCAGCGGCAGCCTAAGGACTCAATAATCGATAGTGGCTCTTAATGAACACTCATGCATTCGTTTGCACCAGGAACTTTGACAGATGAACGCACGGACGGCCGGAGCAGACGGACAGAGAAGAAAAACAACGTTTCGAGGCTAAGGAAAAGTAGAAACAAAAACCTAAAACCTGACAATGAACGGCAATGGAGGCAACCGAGTAGAGCACAAAACAATACAAATAGCAGCGTCAGACCGCCAGCCAGCTTCAGACGAAAGACCGCAGAACGAAAGAAAGGAATTCATTGTTTCAACAGCGTGTGATATTTGAAACCCGGCTGAAACAAGAGAAACAAGAAAAAAAAAACAGAAGAGGTGTTTGTTTTAGCTTGTTACCTTTTTACACGAGAACGCACTTATGCATTATGCACAGTGGGTGGAATGGGAGTGATTCTCGGGGGGGAAACATACTTATAGTGTTAATTCTATAGCTGCTTTCTTTTCCGAAGAATACGCTAGCCAATGGCTTGCACACAAGATTAGATACTGGCAAATCAGAACCTGTTGATGAAATCCTTTTGTGGATTCTCTCTTAGTGTTTCCAAAGATACATTCAACCGATGGAGGAAGAAGCATCTATAGTCGCCACCATGGATTGTGTTCCAGTATGACATTGGCAGTATTGACGTGTAGGGTTGTTGGTTTAGTAGTGTCATCTAAAGTTTATGCTCCCAAACCCACATTCCCGCTTGGCCGGGTTGGTATGTAAATGTTGGCTGCCCTGCGAACATATGATCTCCATTCAGGACGCGAATTTCCGTTACATTTGAATTTGAATTTCTGGGCCAGTTTACACGCCCTCTCAAATATTCAATTTTAATTCAATTTTAATTCATTTTCATATGTTAATAACTTATAAAGAATACTAAATAAAACCTTAAAAATAAAAGAATGATATCCAACAAAAAAAAAATATAACAATGGCATACTATAGTAAAAAAAAGAAATAATGATAGTTATTCGATGTGGACAAAAACGAGGGTATCGACTTTTGTCGTTACATTACCCCCTCCCGTTCCAGTTCTAAGCGTGGAGGTAGTGCCTTGATGAACACACTGCCATCCTTGTTAATAACTATTTGGAACCGTTTCCCTTCAATTACTTTAACAAACTTTATCCGTTTCTGTCGCCAGTTTTTCATTGCCTCTGTCACAACATTACGAAGCTCTGGTGTCTCAGCAAGGATGGCGTTGACTCCCTCGTGAACCACCTTGAACGGAATGGTGACCAATGTGCCAGGGTTTACAGGCTCTAGCCACTGCTGGGTTGACAGGCACCGGTCCTCGAAAACTCGCTCACTTGACTGCAGCCTATAGTTGACTCTTTCCGACATGCGATAAGGTCCTTTAGTTGGCGTCGAAGGAGGAGTATGGTCGATTGGCACGAAAAGTTCGACCGTCACTGCTCTTCTGTAACATCTAAGACCCTGCTGTTGAAATTGGCTGTCTTGGACATCGAGAATTCCAAAACCATGTTTCACGGGAGAAGGTGGCGGCACTGAGGAATCGCGGCGGACTATAGTTTGGCCTTCTTCTTCACTGTCCTCAATAACTATTTCCTCCTCCGGCCGTGGTAGAGTCTCCCCAACATCCTCGCTTTCTGGTCCTTGTCCCGTCCTTAGATTCTTCCCTGGAGTAGGTGGTATCCCGGAGACCATCGGGGGTGGAGAAAAAAACGGTTCGGGGTTAGGTGTGAACCAACCTGTTCCCGGTGACTGTCTCGTCTGCATATTCCCCGGAGTTGGTGGATACTCTCCCTGTCCCTCGAGTGTCATCGGCGGACGGCAGGACTCTGGTGTCTCCATGTCGCTGTCACTCAACACAATCGTCTCTACTGGACTATTGTGACCCGTCTTTACCGTTAGGTTCGCAGGCTGGGTTCTAAGTGGCGTGTCAGGTTGTCGTGGCGATGTTGGTCGTAATGGGTTGTGGCTGCGGTCTACGTCAACGCCGCCATTTTGGATCTGTTCTTTAGGGAACTCCCCTTTTGGTGCGGCGGATTGTTTGTCTTCGGACACAGGGTTTTTGTGTTCTTGTCGTTGGTTTTGACAGCTCCTGCCCTTCATATTTCCCTTCTGATATCGCTCACCTTGTCTCCCTCGTCCACGCCGTTCGACAGCGGGGGAAATTAGTTTTGTGCGTCGACCTTGCGAGTTTGCTGTTTCGCAGTGTTTTCGGAATCTTTTTACTGATTCCGCGAATTTTTCGTCGAATCCCTTGTTTTCCTCCTTCACTTTGCCCATAGTGTAATCGCGTTAATTCTATAATGGGAGAGAAAGAAGAATTGGCCGGAACCCCGATAGTGAACAAGAGGCTACAGTTATGCTGACACAAACTACGGGGTTATATAGGGTTTAACATCGTTAATGTAGACAGTACGAATTTTGTTAGAGTCTTCCCGATGGACGGTTAGGATGACGGGGGATACAAAACCTTTAACAATAAAAGGTCCTGTAAATTTTGGCGCTAGTTTCGCGGCGAAATTTGCAATGGCTTTGGAAAGTGGATGTTCCCGGACTAGTACTCGGTCTCCAATTTTTGGTTTCCAGGTCCGGCGTCGAAGATTGTAGCGTCGCTGTTGTTCTTGCGATGCTAGAGACAAGTTATGGCTCACAATTCGAAAAATATCTTTTAATTCCTTAGCTCGTCCTTCTGGACTTCGGTACGTGGAACCTGTTCCTATCGTAACTTCATCGTAAAGAGCTCTCGGTAGCCGTGGGTCTCTACCTTGTGTAAGGTATGCAGGCGAATAACCAGTTGATTCTGATACACTGGTATTTACCGCCAACATTATCTCGGGCAGGCAATCATCCCATTTCTGGTGTTGGTTACGCGAAACTTGGGCGATCATGGCCTTAACTGTTCGGTTCGCGCGTTCCGTCGGATTTTCCTGTGGGGTGTAAGGTGCTGTGAACTGCTGCTGGATACCCATATCTTCTAAAAATCGTTGAAACAAACGGGACGTAAACTGTGCCCCGTTATCAGTGATAATTTTCTTAGGTACCCCATATCGCGAGATTATCCTTTCCCGACAAGATTTGACTAAACTTTCCGCAGTCGCCTTTCGTAACGGAACAAGCTCGGTCCATTTTGAAAACCGATCAAGAATCACCAACAACATAGTGTTGCCGTGTTTAGTTCTGGGTAAGGGACCCACGAAATCTGCACAGATGGTGGTCCATGGTTCCTCGGGCACTCTCGTTAACATTTCCCCGACCGGTGGCTGTTGACTAACTTTATACCGCTGACATGATTCGCACTGTCTCACATATCGGCTTACGTCTCGGAACATTCCCGGCCAATAATACCGGCTTGCAATTTTGTGGATAGTTTTGCGTATCCCAAGGTGCCCCGCTGTCGCGCTGTCATGATTCTCTTTCAACACTCTTTCTCTTAGCTGAGTTGCCACACACAGCTTCCAGACGGTGCCATCTTCGTCGTTAATCTGGCGTTGGATATGTCGATACAACTGGTTTCCGACAATCGAATAATCAGCAAACTTGGTGGGATTCTTACGAACGTCGTTAGCCAGTTTATCCAGCCATGTGCATTTGCCAGGATTAGTCGGCTGCACGCTAGCCAGATGCAGCATTTCGATTGGTTGTCGGGACAAAGCATCTGCAACTATATTTTGTTTTCCCTTTCGGTACTGTATTGTAAAGTTGAATTGTTGTAGCTCGAGAGCCCATCTGGCAATTCTTCCGGTTGGACTCTCTATCGAATTTAGCCATTTCAAGGATAGATGATCCGTTACCACGATGAATGCATATCCTTCCAGGTATGGTCTCATCTGACGAATACCCCAAATGATCGCGAGACACTCTTTTTCGGTCGCAGAGTAGTTTTTCTCCGCTTGGTTTAAATGGCGACTTGCATAAGCTATGACTCTCTCGACCCCCTCCCGTTCTTGCGTAAGGACTGCACCAAGACCGTAATCACTAGCATCTGTTTGTAAACTGAAAGTTTTCTCGAAATCCGGGCAGGCCAGAACCGGTGCTTCCGTCAATTTTGCTTTTAACTGTTCAAATGCAGTCTGCTGTTCATTGCCCCATTTCCAGTGCTTACCTTTCTTCAGCAACGCGGTAAGTGGTTGTGTTATTTCAGCAAAATTTGGCACGAATCGGCGATACCATGAGGCGACCCCGAGGAAACGTCTAACTTTTTTTACTGAGGACGGGGGTTGCATTTGTGCAATCGCCGCTATTTTTTCCGGATCAGTTTTTATTCCTTCCCCGCTGATAACGTGACCTAAATACTTCGTTTCGCGTTTAAAAAACTCACATTTATCGGGATTAAGCCTAAGATTCGCTGCTCTCAATCGTCGAAAAACATCTCTTAGATTTTCGAGGTGTTCCTTCAGCGTTTTCCCGATGACTATTATGTCGTCTAAATAAGCAAAGGCGTGGGGTTCCATCTCGGGTCCAATGACCTTGTCTAATGCCCGCTGAAAGGTAGCTGGCGCAGAGTGCAGACCGAATGGCATTACTCGCCATTGATATAAGCCCCTTCCCGAAACTGCAAATGCTGTAAGCTTTCGGCTCTCTGGTTCCATTGGAATCTGCCAATAACCATCCTTAAGATCGAGGCTACTAACGTACCGTGCATTGCGTAGTCTGTTTAGAATTGTATCGATCCGTGGCAGTGGGTAGGCATCCGGTACCGATCGTCGGTTTAACTGTCGAAAATCCATACACGTCCTCCAACTCCCGTTTTTCTTCTTGACCAGAGTGATCGGAAAGCTATAAGGGCTGTTTGATGGCTCTATGCGTCCTTGAGCAAGCAAATTGTGCACTTCCGCATCAATTATGGCTTGCATGGCTGGATTCCTTTGGGCGTAACGGAGTTTTATTGGCCGTTCGTCTAGCATAACAATTTTATGCTCGGCGATATTTGATAAACCACTCAACTGGCTGAACTTTGGTAATTCCTCCTCAAGAAATGCGTTGATTATATTTTGCTCATAAGGTGTGTGTTACATAAGAGTCCGTGGACCGTGGGGGGAATCTACAGGGTTAGAGATGTGATGGCACATATATTCACTCACCTCTTTTTGTGTTGGATCCTCGCGCTGAGTTGCTCCACTAATATTTAGGCGGGTGCTGCTACTGGCATCCTCCGACGAACAATGGAAAGTCAGCCCTGCACAGTGAATTGTAGTTTCAAATGACCTTAAAAAGTCCAATCCCAAGAGAATATCCTCATTAAAGTTTGACATAATCAGGAAAATACATTTTTTGTTTCTTTTGCCAAAGATGACATGAAGTTCTACCGCTTTTGAAACTGGCACCTTCGATCCATCGGCTAAAATGACATCGATTTTGTCACGCAGATTATAAGGCTTCTTTTTAATTTTGTCGACAAATTCGGCTTTAATGCAATTCCTGGTGGCTCCACTGTCTATGGTTGCCGTCACTAATTTGTTTTCCAGGAGAATAGTAGCGGTTAATCGGGTTTTCTCCCCTTGCAGCGATGTCTGATTCTGCAAGTTTTTCGAGGTTTGCCCTTTAAAACGGTCATTCGCAGACGTGTCCGAGGGCTCCGTGGCTTCCTCGGTTTCTCCTCGATAGCAATTATTGCGGGGTGTTCCGTTTCCTCGGAGTATATTAGTATGGGCTCGATGGTTTTCCGCTCGGCTTTGAGAAGATGTCGTGGGGATGCTCTCTAATTCATCTGCCAATGCTATTAGTTCGGGTAGCGAAGCAAAATCTCTCCGCCGAATAAACCACTGGTAATCGGGTTGGGCATTCCGGAAAATTCGTTCCAATTTCTGTGGCTCGGATAATTCTGAATGGTGCATCAGGTGTTGCAGGGCTAGCACGTAATCCTTGAAACTTTCCCTTGGACGTTGCACTCGTTTACGGATTTCATCCTCTAATTTTTCGAAGTATCTCGGCGGCAAGAAAAACGCAAAGAAATCCGTTTTAAAATGTGTCCAGTATTGCCAATGCTGGTTATTGTTGCGGTACCAAATTAACGCACGCTCTCGAAAGAACTCCGGCATTATCCGAGGTAGTTGGTCCAGCACCACGTCATACATTTCTGCCAATTCCTCTAGGCGTTCTACGAAGCCGAATGGATCTTGTCCACCATCATATTTTAGGCCCCATTTTCGAACCAGTTCCACTAGCAGAATACGGTTTTCAATAACAGGTGGGTTTGCGGCCGTGTTCGGAATCGGTTGCTCCACATGAGGCTGTTCTCCTTTTACTGGTGACTTTCCACGATTGTGATGATCCTCTAGAGACGGTACCAGCAAACGGCGGTTGCCGGCGGGAGTGGACGTCTGCGTGTTAGGGGATGCTACTACATTCAGAGTGTCATGCTTCGTTTGTACCTCTAGTAACCGCACAAGCCTCTCTGGATCATGTTCTCCACCTAAAAATTTAGCGAATCTCTTGCGGAGTTCTTCTACTTTTCCATTTGTCTCTAGACCAAATTCCCTTAAATATGCCGTGAGATCTTCCTGCCTTAGCGCATATGCCCACTTTATTCGCAACATTTTCGATTTCTTCTTTTTTTTTTTTTGAAAGAAATTTGGTTTAGTTTTACTACTAGGGGTAATTTTCTGCACTTTTCTCTCTTCCTCTAGTCCGGAACAATTTATTATTGTCCCTGCTCGGGCGCCATTGTAACGACGTGTTTCACTATATGCTGGGGCAAAACCCAGCCAGGTCCAGGATCGTTACAAAATATTTATTTTTGACTGAGAAAGAGAGAAGTGTGGTAGGGCTGGAGTATGTTGACGGCGGCGTTACTGGAGAATGGCGGCGTCGTCTCTGTTGATTGCCGGCAGCGTCACTGGAGAGCGGCGTTACGGGAGAATGGCGGCGTCGTCTCTTTTGATTTCCGGCAGCGTCACTGGAGAACGGCGGCGGCGTTACGGGAGAATGGCGGCGTCGTCTCTGTTGATTGCCGGCAGCGTCACTGGAGAACGGCGGCGGCGTTACGGGAGAATGGCGGCGTCACTGGCGAGCGGCGGCGTCGTTACGGGAGAATGGCGGCGTCACTGGCGAGCGGCGGCGTCGTTACGGGAGAATGGCGGCGTCACTGGCGAGCGGCGGCGTCGTTACGCTGACCCAGGGGCCGAAAAGATGGACTGGGTAGACCAAACAGTCCCCTTTTCGAAACCCGGAAGCTATACACGCGTTGGCTTCTGTGGTAGCTGAGATGGAGCGTTAGAGATATGGAAAGTCCAACCTATCTCTATTCCATTCAGCAGTGCCCACAACTAACTAACAGCGAGGGGACAGAGAGATCGGGAAGGCCAAGCTATCTCCGCCACACTCAACCTAGACTACTACTCAAACTACAAGGAGAAATTCCCAAGAGAAAAGGGAAGACCAGACTTTCTCTTGTTAAAACCCTTGCGCATGCACTAACTACTTTTAGCTACTACCACGCTTACCTGCCGCCGACCGCTGACCAACTGTCCCGAGAACGTCCGCCCACGCTCTTTTTATACCCTTTTTGTGCTTCACACACACACCAATACTTTCACATTCCCGCTTGGCCGGGTTGGTATGTAAATGTTGGCTGCCCTGCGAACATATGATCTCCATTCAGGACGCGAATTTCCGTTACATTTGAATTTGAATTTCTGGGCCAGTTTACACGCCCTCTCTAATATTCAATTTTAATTCAATTTTAATTCATTTTCATATGTTAATAACTTATAAAGAATACTAAATAAAACCTTAAAAATAAAAGAATGATATCCAACAAAAAAAAAAAATATAACAATGGCATACTATAGTAAAAAAAAGAAATAATGATAGTTATTCGATGTGGACAAAAACGAGGGTATCGACTTTTGTCGTTACACAGTCAATGGCAGTAGAGGGGAATAAAGCGTAAAGAAAGTTTTTATTTAAGTGCTTATTTGAATTCCTGTCCAATTGGAGAAGAATTTTTTCTGAAAAACGCCATTTCTGGAAACAAACTTCGTTGGTTTTGAGAATATAAACACAAAAAAAAATATCGGTTCAATTAAAAAATTTAAATATTAAAACCAGAAATCAATGAGAAATTGTGCGATTAAAAATTTCACATATTAACTAAAATATTCGTCGTTGTTTGTTTATCAAAAATATTTCCGATCTCAAGCGTTAAACAAATTCACATATTTGCAGAAAAAAATTGAATGCCGTTTATCGAAAATATTTTCGTTTTAAGGTAACATAAAAATTCACGAGACCGATACTCGTAGCCTAAGTTGCTAGTGCCTTCTTATAATTTTAATTGTAATAAAACAATAAATAAATGAAATAAAAAATTCACTTTTTAACCAAAACAAAAAAAAAATAAAAAATATTTTCGTTATTAGGCGATAAAAAATTCACATATTTACAGAAAAAGTTGTAAACCGTTTTTGAAAATATTTTCTTTCCCCTTTAGGAGATGAAAAAGTGTATAATATTCAGGGTGGGCCGATTTCGCAAACTATATTGTGCCATAGATTTTTCGATAGATTTGGCATGACGAAAAAAAGCCCCACTACGACATAATAATTTTTTTTCCAGGCGCCCTAATCTCAATTTTTTTTTGACTTTTTCTAATCTTTTATTTTGATATTATTTTATTTAATAAAAATAATATTTTTTTTTAACTTTCCAAAATGCCATGAAATACATACAAATATACATTGCCACATACAATACAATATAACATACTAGGGTTGCTATTTATATTTCGGGTCCTGACAATACAAGTGTTCCTAGGTGCAAACTGAAACTTCCGTTGCACGCAGAGAAAAAAACATGGTTACTACATGGACAAGGCAATTATAATATGTTCTCCGCAATAAAATTATGTTCGTCGCAACCATAGCATTGTTAACTGAATTTATTTTTGACAATAGTATAATTGCTGCAATATTAATATTGTTGAAATGTAACAATAGTATTATTGCAAAATTTAACAATGAAAATATGGTTATAGAAACAATATAAATACTGTTGGTGCGACAAAAGTATTGTGTTTTGTGTTTTATGTTAACAATAATATGATTACGGCAATCATACTGTATGATTGTAATTTTTCTTCAATTAAATATGCTTTTAAGAACAAATGTTATTTGTACGGATCTAATGCAATAATAGTACTTTTTATCGAATTTTTTTTAAACAAGCTGCTTTGATATTATTTAACTGAAATATTTTTAATAAAACCGCTTACGTTTATTTAAACTTATTTTTTTCTACTGTGAAATAAATCACTCGTATTATTTTGAATTTAATGTACTTTTGAATAATTTTCATAATTCAAATCTATTGTTGACAACTTAAACTAATTCTAATAAATTATATTGGGGATCATAGTATAAATGTGTGTGATCATACATGGTTGCGTGTGAATCATACTTTGGTTGTGAGGATCATACTATGGTTGTATATGAAACATGCTATGGTTGTGAGGATCATACTATGGTTGTGGAGATTATAGTATGGTTTAGTGTGAATCATACTATTGTTGTGAGTATCATAGTATGGTTGTATTTGAATCATACTATTGTTGTGAGGATCATAATATTGTTGTACCACAACCATATACCCAACAATAGTAATATCCTCTTCGAATATTGTCACCACAACCATACTTTTTTTCTGCGTTGGGAACTTTGACATTTTTTAGCATAACTTCACTCAGAACGTTTTGTCATTTGAGGGGGAATTGTTTTGTTTACTTAGTAGGGACATAAACTGTTACAACATTGAACACAACCATTTCAATAGTAGAACTGAACATACCACGTTAATGTCATATGGGTGTTGAAAGCTAACCTCAATAGCGTTAGTCTGTAACGGGATTTTAAAATTATTTCAACTTTCATCATGGAGTGGTCAGATAATGAGAACCGCATCGCTGTAATAGCTTTTCAAGTGTGAAATGAAAAAAAACGATATTTTCAAAACGCTCCGGCCACTAGGGATTAGCCGCATGTTCGTCTACCGATGCATAAAACTGTTTGAGGAGGATGAAGATGTAAAAGACCGCCACTGGCCGGGCCGCCCACGCTCTGTTCGAACACCGTATGCCATCAAAGTCGTTAAATCAAGAATTCACAGAAATCCGCTCCGAAAACAGAAAATCATGATGTGTGTGAAGATAAATTTTAAAATTTAACTAGCAGAAACAAAAACCGCCCAGTTAACATGACGCTGTTAGTGGGTTTACAGACGTATGCAGAAGACTTAACAGCGACAATTTGTATATATATCCCGATTTCTGAGAGAGACGGACAAGAAATATAACAAAACATAAAACAATTGTAAACATATTAGAGATTAAGAATATCTAAGAACAATTTTAGAGGTTAAATATTAGGGATTTAAAAGTTAAATTTTAATTTCAAAAATCGGCCAAGGAGGGCCAACCGAAAATAATGGGGGAAAACCAATTGCAACCGCTGATAGTCCACGCGATTGTGCGTTTAATGTTATATTCAGAATATCCCAAAACAATTTCAGAATCAAATTTCAAAATCGATTTTTTTTACCACTGTACTTAATGAAATATTTGTTTTTACTTGTGTGTGTTAATAAAGTGCATACGTATTGGTGTTTGCGCTTCCATAAGAAGGTTTTGGGCACCCCTGCTGATATTCTGAATATAACATTAAATGCACAATCGCAAGGACTATCAGCGGTTGCAATTGGTTTTCCCCCATTATTTACGGTTGGCCCTCCTTGGCCGATTTTTAAAATTAAAATTTAACCTAAAAATCAAAAATGCAAAAAAATGTCGATTCTGAAATTGTTTTGGGATATTCTGAATATAACATTAAATGCACAATCGCAAGGACTATCAGCGGTTCCAATTGGTTTTCCCCCATTATTTACGGTTGGCCCTCCTTGGCCGATTTTTGAAATTAAAATTTAACCTAAAAATCAAAATTGCAAAAAAATGTCGATTCTGAAATTGTTTTGGGATATTCTGAATATAACATTAAATGCACAATCGCAAGGACTATCAGCGGTTCCAATTGGTTTTCCCCCATTATTTACGGTTGGCCCTCCTTGGCCGATTTTTGAAATTAAAATTTAACCTAAAAATCAAAATTGCAAAAAAATGTCGATTCTGAAATTGTTTTGGGATATTCTGAATATAACATTAAATGCACAATCGCAAGGACTATCAGCGGTTGCAATTGGTTTTCCCCCATTATTTTCGGTTGGCCCTCCTTGGCCGATTTTTGAAATTAAAATTTAACCTAAAAATCAAAATTGCAAAAAAATGTCGATTCTGAAATTGTTTTGGGATATTCTGAATATAACATTAAATGCACAATCGCAAGGACTATCAGCGGTTCCAATTGGTTTTCCCCCATTATTTACGGTTGGCCCTCCTTGGCCGATTTTTGAAATTAAAATTTAACCTAAAAATCAAAATTGCAAAAAAAATTCGATTCTGAAATTGTTTTGGGATATTCTGAATAAAACATTAAATGCACAATCGCAAGGACTATCAGCGGTTCCAATTGGTTTTCCCCCATTATTTACGGTTGGCCCTCCTTGGCCGATTTTTTAAATTAAAATTTAACTTTTAAATCCCTAATATTTAACCTCTAAAATTGTTCTTAGATATTCTTAATCTCTAATATGTTTACAATTGTTTTATGTTTTGTTATATTTCTTGTCCGTCTCTCTCAGAAATCGGGATATATATACAAATTGTCGCTGTTAAGTCTTCTGCATACGTCTGTAAACCCACTAACAGCGTCATGTTAACTGGGCGGTTTTTGTCTCTGCTAGTTAAATTTTAAAATTTATCTTCACACACATAAAATCATGTCCCATGAGATGAATGTCACGCAAAAGTCCATGAGTCGAATCATTAAAGAAGACTTGGTACTTGGGGCTTTCAAACGACGTACCGGACATTTAATGACTGCAGCTTTAAAAAAAATAGGATTGAAAATGCAAACGTACGAGTATTTTGGTGAAGCACGCTTATAACTTGCACAGAAAAATGTTGATCACCGATGAAAAATTTTTACCGTTCAGCAAATATTTAACAAGCAAAATGATAGTGTATGCGCAGTCATCTAAGGAAGCATCTGAACTGATCCCAAGGGTGGAAAAGGGCCATCACCCAGCTTCAGTGATTGTTTGGTGGGGTGTCTCTTACGATGGGGTCACTGACCTGCATTTCTGCGAACAAGGAGTCAAAACATCGGCCAAAGTTTGCCAAGAAACCGTTTTGGAAGCTGATGTGAAGCCTCTTAATAATTCCCTGTTCCCAAACCAGCCATGGACTTTCCAGCAGGATTCTGCGTCGGCCCATAGGGCTAAAACGTCCCAGGCATGGCTTCGAAACAATTTGCCAGCGTTCATTTCCTCTGAAGAATGGCCCTCAGGCAGTCCAGATTTGAACCCATTTCATTACAAGTTGTGGACGGTTTTAGAGGACAAGGTTTGTCACAAAAGATACCCCAACATTGGATCTCTTAAGACTGCTCTCGTTCGAGCTGTGGCCAATTTTCCAAAGGATGGGGTTCGTGCAGCTTTTGACGATTGGCCAGTGCGACTTAAGGCGTGTGTACAGGCAAAAGGCGGGCATTTCGAATAAGTAGATTCTTTTTGGATACAATAGACATCAATAAATATATTAAAAAATATTTGGTCCAAAGCATTCAGTACTTTTTAATTTACAGCATAAAACGTGTGTATTTATGTCCCTACTAAGTAGGTAATGGTAAACTAGGACAAGGGGGCGTGGCACCACCCACGCGACCCTAAAATGGAAAGGACAATATCTCATGAACTATTAAGGCTAGGATGACGATGTTTGGAACACATGATATTGGCATGGATCGAAACATTACCCGCTAGAAAAGTGGGCGAAGTCGCAACCCTTTAAAAATCGCATATTTGATCATAAAGTAGTAATGGATTGAAACTCAAAATATTTTAACAGAATCAATGCAATGACTAGGAACTTATCTGAACCTGAACTTATAAAGACCACATCTAAAAGTTGGCGGTGCTAAGAAGACTTTAAAATATTGCATTTATTACCAAAGTAATGGACCAAACGTTATTAACTTTTAACAGAAAAAGACTAGCAAATTAACATTAACTATCTTATAGTAAATTTAGACAAGAGGGCGTGTCACCGCCCACGCAACTCTGTAATTAAAGAGACAATACCTTATGAACTATTAGCGATAGGATGATGACATTTTTTACCATTAACCACAACCTGGTATAAAAGTGGGCGGTGGCACGCCCCCTTAAAAAATCGCATTTATAGCCAAAGTAATGGACCTATCGTTATAAAGTTTTAACAGAATGAAATAAATGACGTGGAACTTACTAAAGGCTGGGCTAAAATTTAGACTAGGGGGCGTGGCAGCGCACTGATTTTAGCAAGACCATATCTCTTGACTCCTAGAGATTTGACGATGATAGCTGGAACTAATGGCGTTGGCATGGAACGAAACACAACCTGGTGCAGAAGTGAGCAGTGCCACGTCCCTTTATAAAAATCGAATTTATGGCCACAGTAATGGACGGATTGTTATCTTTAAACTTAAACAGAATAAAATTAATGATTAGCAAATTATTATAGACTATGTTGAGCTTAAACTGAGCAAGGGGGCGTGGCATCGCCCGTTCAGCTTTGACATTTGAAAGGTTATATCTTTTGGACTAATATCGATATGGCGGTATTTCTTGGTAGATATGATGATGAAATGAAAAGAAACATACTTTATAAAAAAAAAGTGGACAATGCCACGCCCACTTGAAAAAGTGTCAAATTGGGGCGCAATCCATTGTGGTGGGTATATGACTACGACATATTAATGCTTTTTTTTAAAACGCCCCTCTGAGGTTTATGATGGTTTCAAGCATTTTCAATGCTTATTTTTTTATCTAATTGAGGAGATATCGTGTAATATTTTCTTCTTGAATTTATGTCATAAAATCCTCTCTACTAATAGGGATCAATGCGTAGGTCTTTCCTAGAAAACGAAACAAACTCAATGCACTTCAATCATGTGGGTCGCGTCTTCAGTTCTACTTGATTTTCTCTGTCTGTGCAGTCTTCTAACTCTGAAAAGTCAGAGGTATTCAAGTAGGACCGAAGATGCGACCTACAAGATTGAACCATCGCTGGGTTCGTGTCGTAGCCAACACAATCGCTCTATTTGTGATGAGCTTTACTACTGTCAAGTCCCTTCGTCTGCACTTAATCTTTGGTGGCTCAAGAGTTATTAGGTGTGCAAAATCTTTAGCCTTGCCCGACACAAATGTCATTATAGTATATCGATAAACATAATTAATTTCCACCCACTGTGCCTGGGGTTTAAAGCGACAACAAAAAAGGTTGGAGGCCCAACGGCAACACTGAAGAAGAAGTACACAAAAAAAATTGCAGTAACAACAACAGCAGGAAAACCAGCAACATCAACAATACGGCTGAAATGAGAGCATTAAGCACCGTTAGAACAATGGGTGGTTTAGGAACCAGAGCAACAAACAAGCAAACAAAAAAAGAAAAAGACCACAATAACAACTGGAAAAACCAAACATACTCGCACATACCCGTGCAGCTGAGGACACACCTGGAAACAACCAAATGAACTAACAACTCAACTATGACAACAACAACAGCATGGGCAACAACGACAGCAACCATTGTCGGCGACAAATGTCATACAAATGCGTTCCAACGACACCATCCGTGCTGTTGCTGCATTCTTTTATTTCGTGGCGTGCAGTGGCGGTGAGTGGGGTGGGTGTGCCCCTCCATTTGTTTCCCAACCTAGGGCCAGAAAGTCACATTGTGTCAGACCATAGGTGTAACATGGCATTGTTGCAACACGCAATCTCTACAATATTACTCTTGTTGCTGCTATGGTAATGATATTGTTGGTGTTGGTGGTGGTGATGTTGGCGTTGGTTGTCAGCCACTTCTTTAGTGGGAATCACCGGGAGAGATGAAGTGTGGGGGCGGAAAAATATAATCAGTATGATCCAATTAAATTTCCGTGCTTCATTTTTAGTTGAAAAATGTGTTATACTGTTAACATACGAGGGCGGTTCGGAAAGTTCTTAGCCTATCAATGAAAGAGAATAGTTAGTTTTTCAAAAATATTTTTATTTTTCAATATAATCTCCTGAAACTTCAATACACTTAGTCCAACGCTTATCTAGCAATTCTATCCCTTGATTAAAATAGTTTTCCTCAAGGTCTTCAAAATAGTGGTTTACAACTGTAATTACATCTTCATTTGAGGTAAAACGCTTGCCAGTAAGGAATTTTTTTTAGATTTGGGAACAGGTAAAAGTCACTGGGAGCTAAATCAGGAGAATAAGGTGGGTGGTCAAGCAACTCGTACTTTAATTCGTTGATTTTAGCCGTTGTTAAAACACTCTTGTGCGCTGGTGCGTTGTCTTGATGAACAATTATTTTTTGTGTTGTAAGCCAGGACGTTTTTCTCGAATTTGTACATTTAATTGATCTAAAAGGTTGCAATAGTACTCTGAATTTATTGTTTTACCCTTTTGCAGATAGTCAATCAATAAAATACCTTTGAAGTACCAAAAAACCGTTGCCATAACCTTACCAGCCGATTGAATTGTTTTTGCCTTCTTTGGGGCACTTCCTCCAGCTTCAGTCCATTGTTTGGATTGTTCTTTTGTCTCTGGAGTATAGTGGTGGATCCATGTCTCATCAACAGTTATGAAACGACGCTTAAAATCCATTTTATTTCGCTGAAAACGATCCAAACAAGTTTGAGAAATGTTCATTCTTATGCGTTTTTGGTCGACTGTTAACAAGTCCGGCACCCATCTTGCAGAAAGCTTTTTCATCTGTAGTTCTTCATGCAAAATTAAATGGACTCGATCATTTGAGATGCCCATGATATTAGCTATTTCACGCACTTTTATTCGTCGATCATTTAATACCATATCATGCACTTTGGCTACAATTTCTGTTGTTGTTGCTGTTTTTGGACGTCCACTACGTGGTTCATCTTCAATGCTTGTACGACCACGTTTAAATTCAGCAACCCAATTTTTTACTGTTGCATATGAAGGAGCACTTTCACCTAACACATTCACCATATCATTATGAATTTCTTGTCCCGATAAACCTTTTTAATGTCAATATTAAATGACACCACGCATTTCTAATTTTTCCATTGTAAAAAAATCGCGGATGCGTCTTTTGTGAACACCTGTTTCTATATGAAGGAGTTGCCAGATCGAAACAAAATTTAACATGTGTTCATAGCAGAGATGGAAGTTTCCAAAACACTTAACTTTTTTCTGTTTATACCGCGCTTTTTTGCTAGGCTAAGAAGTTTCCGAACCGCCCTCGTAACTGTTATACAGGTAATATTCGAAAAAATTAACACAATCTGTTTGTATTCTTTGTTGATATAATGTTTTTAAGAATTAATACTTGTTCCATTTATACTTGAGAAGTAGAATGTATTTGAAAATGTCTTTGAAGAATAGTTTATATTTCAATCAGATTGAAAACTTTACTTCAATAAAAATATTCAAATAAAATAGGTTATGGCCCTTCATTGCTTGGAAGAAAAAAAGGTTTTTTCTTTAGAAATAATATTTTCAAAAACTAAGGAGATTTGATTGTCGAAGTCAAGCAAAATCGCCGTCAATTCAAGACGGAAAGCAGTTTTCAGGGAAGTCACTGACAAAAAATAAGATTTCAAGAAAAGAATATTTCAAGACGAACATGAAAATTGATGAAAATTCAAGAAGGCTAAAGAAAAATGAAGTCAGCGAGATCGGTTTAATTAGCTGGTGATTCGGGCTGTACAATTTGGTAGCAAAAGGTAAGAGATCTTTTTAATTTCTATGAGGGAGCCTTAGATGTGGTTGAGAAGAAGATAACAAGACCGAAAACCTTAAGTAAAGTCGCAACAGATGCCGTAAATTTAAAGAGCAAAAGAAACGATGCGATTTCTACAGAAAGGCAAACAGTTATGTAAAGAGTCTGGTTACAAGCTCAATATATGAAGAGATATTCTTGAAAGCAATGGTCAAAGAATTTAAAACCACTCCAAAAGATCAGCTACGCAAGGTGTGCACTGAATTGTTTTTTATTTAATTGGAATTAGTGTCCAAAAACCCGGCAATGTGTTTTTTTTAAACCGTAGTTTGAAAAAACCGACTGTTGGCTTTTTTAAAAGTAAAAATCCCGACATAAACCCTCAATAACCGACATTCCGTTTTAAGCCTTTGGCCGAAGAATGTTAAATATTTTCCAAACAAGAAGTAAACTAATTGTGCCCTTGATTAGGCTTTAAATTTACCCAGCTTTTAAAAATAAGATCATAGTTGAATTTGTTTTTAAATGGCTCAGTTTTTCGGACCAAATTTAACCAAACTGCAAAAATAATTTTATTTTGAGTTTTACGAGGGCTGCTTTATATATTTCTAGCCTAATAACGAAAATGGGAATATTAATCGTCAAAAATGGTTTTATTGTTTTTCAAAGTATTCTCCAGCATGATTAATACACTTTTGCATACGCTCAAACCAATTGTCGAAGCACTTTTTCCACTCCGATTGAGACACCTCCAAAACATGGTTTTTGAACTCTGCAACAGCATCTTGTGGCGAGGAAAATCGTTGACCACGCATTTTTTTTCTTGATGTGCGAGAATTAAGAGAAAGACGTCATTGGGTGCCAAATCAGGGCTGTACGGCGGATGACCCATCAATTCGACGTTTTGGCCGGTCAAAAAGGCGCTGGTTTGTTTTATGATTTGAATGATTCGTCTTCTCTTGTTCGAATTTCTCCGAAGACTTCAGGCAAACAGATGATTAACCCTTTTCTTTTGGACCCGTTTTTAATTCCGCCAAAGAAGACCTCTAACATAATGTGCGTGAGCTAAGCCTATTAGAACATTCCCCCATGGCATGTTATTATTATGCCCTTAAATTATTCTTTATATATTTAAAGAGAACTGTCAAAGTATAAGGGGGATTGAAACAAAAGTCGTCAATTGCGTACACTTTCGAAAAAATCGTCAAAATGACAAAAATCGTCAAAATAACAAAAATCGTCAGAATGATAAAAATTGTCACTTCTAGCCCCACTGCTAATGACATAAAATCCGTTGAACATATGTGTGGGAACTATATCTAAATCTCAACCGATGTTGTTTAATTTCAAAAACTTCCATCCTTAGTCCAAAAACCTAAACAAACTGTACTGTACAAGAACTTCCATTCTGGGGGAATAAAAATGTTGCCAATTTACGACCCTCTACTACTCTGCTGATTGGCGTTCAGCCTATTTTTTCGTTTTTTTTTAAATACGAGTATTTTTACAAAACTTATGCATATGCATGCATAAACTCAAATATTTATGGTGCATTAAAGGAAAGGTTAAAACTCAGGCATTTGAAAAAAAAGTGCGACCATTAATAATGGATTTTATGTATAAACTTTAACGGAAATATGTGCAGAAAGAGTTAACAAACTTTGATTATTCGTGCGTAAATTCAAATTAAATTTTATGTACATTTCTGTTTTTGTTTGCGGCGCGAGTGTTTTTTTCTGTTTTTTTCTCATTGTTCTTCGTACTTTGTATGGACAAACAAAACAAAAATCAAAACGCGTTTAAGTAAAAATCCAATAAAAACAAGTGTTAAAGTTAAGTTTGGCCAGGCCGAAGTTTAAATAGTTTCCATCAGGGAAACCCGTTCAATGTTAAAATCAAGGGGGCATGGCAACGGCCACTGTTCTGTCGTGGTGTGTTTCTTTCCATACCGACATTGTATCAAGCAACTTCTACAGGTCTAGGCGATTGAAGTGTTACCAACTTCACGTTGGCTATGCTGGAAAACCGGTAGTGCCAGCTATGTCAAATTCATACCAACTACAGCTTTTTACGAGGGCGGTTCAGAAACTTCTTAGCCTAGCACAAAAAAGCGCGGTATAAACAGAAAAAAGTTAAATGTTTTGGAAACTTCCATCTCTGCTATGAACACATGTTAAATTTTGTTTCGATCTGGCAACTCCTTCATATAGAAACAGGTGTTCACAAAAGACGCATCCGCGATTATTTTACAATTGAAAAATTGGAAATGCGTGGTGTCATTAAATATTTACATAAAAAAGGTTTATCGGGACAAGAAATTCATAATGATATGGTGAATGTGTTAGGTGAAAGTGCTCCTTCATATGCAACAGTAAAAAATTGGGTTGCTGAATTTAAACGTGGTCGTACAAGCATTGAAGATGGACCACGTAGTGGACGTCCAAAAACAGCAACAACAACAGAAATTGTAGCCAAAGTGCATGATATGGTATTAAATGATCGACGAATAAAAGTGTGTGAAATAGCTAATATCATGGGCATCTCAAATGATCGAGTCCATTTAATTTTGCATGAAGAACTACAGATGAAAAAGCTTTCTGCAAGATGGGTGCCGCACTTGTTAACAGTCGACCAAAAACGCATAAGAATGAACATTTCTCAAGCTTGTTTGGATCGTTTTCAGCGAAATAAAATGGATTTTAAGCGTCGTTTCATAACTGTTGATGAGACATGGATCCACCACTATACTCCAGAGACAAAAGAACAATCCAAACAATGGACTGAAGCTGGAGGAAGTGCCCCAAAGAAGGCAAAAACAATTCAATCGGCTGGTAAGGTTATGGCAACGGTTTTTTGGGACTTCAAAGGTATTTTATTGATTGACTATCTGCAAAAGGGTAAAACAATAATTTCAGAGTACTATTGCAACCTTTTAGATTAAATTCGAGAAAAATGTCCTGGCTTACAACACAAAAAAATAATTTTTCATCAAGACAACGTGTTTTAACAATGGCTAAATTCAACGAATTAAGGTACGAGTTGCTTGACCACCCACCTTATTCTCCTGATTTAGCTCCCAGTGACTTTTACCTGTTCCCAAATCTAAAAAAATTCCTTGCTGGCAAGCGTTTTACCTCAAATGAAGATGCAATTACAGTTGTAAACCACTATTTTGAAGACCTTGAGGAAAACTATTTTAATCAAGGGATAGAATTGCAAGATAAGCGTTGGACTAAGTGTATTGAAGTTTCAGGAGATTATATTGAAAAATAAAAATATTTTTGAAAAACTAACTATTCTCTTTCATTGGTAGGCTAACCGCCCTCGTATATTGTTTACAAGCTACCACAATCATAAGCATCTAAGATTTAAAGAAAAATGTTATAAAAAAAATTTAAAGGTATTATTCGGAGCCATCTCTTAGTGAATACAATAATTGGAAATAGTACTATGAATCGTTTTTATGGCTGTGTGGCAGCAATGCCTAACGCTCTGGTGGTGGACGAAGGAAACCCGCAACATCCCATAGAGCAGCTCGGAAAGTAATGCCATGACTTCAACGAAATTCCTAGTGCTAATCAAATGGCCAAAGAACTGAAAATATTCCAGCGCAGCATCCCATAGAGCAGCTCGGAAAGTAAAGCCATGACTTCAACGAAATTCCTAGTGCTAATCAAATGGCCAAAGAACTGAAAATATTCCAGCGCACACTCTAAAATGAGCTCAAGGTTAAATCTTCCATGGTCCAAAAGGCACACGATCTTACACCAAAGCAAAAAAAGTTGAACTAGGAAAACCAAAGGAGGTGTTTCGCTTGCGCGAACGTAGTGAATTTCCATATATTTTGTTCTCTGATAAAAAAAAAATCTATTGAGAATCCATTAACTCTCAAAATGTTCATTTTTACTTAACTGAGCGCACTGCACTTAGCCGAAAATACAATGATTTTTATAACCATCTGTCTGGTTAAATTTTTCATGTTATATGTTTGATAAGGAAGACAAAATAACGTTATATAAGGTCAAATATACATACAAAATAGTTGAGTTAACATTTTATAAGGTTGGTAGTTTTCAAAAGAGAGGCAGGGCACTGTGCGACATAAACAAAAAATTTAAGAATATTCAGCTCTGTTGTATCGAAATTTTTGATCTGCTTTGTCTTATACGAAGTTCAGAATTAAAATGCAACGATTGCGACTGTCTTATCTCCCCCACTGTTTTTCCTTTCTTGCTCTGCTTTAAACGTTTGTTATTGTGAGAAAGATCATAAGACATTTTTATCTCGCTCTTTTAAAAAACCACCACCAAATGCAAATGCTAGCTGCACAATGATATTGCGCTATGAAGATTGCTTTACGCACCGTTTGAAGACTATACGCAAAGGGTAATTCTCATTAATTATAATGTGACTCCCGTATAAGTCATTTGATTTGTAGCCGCAGTAATCGTTGCCAAAGGCTGCTTAAGAGAAACCTTGACGGGCTTAAAAACGGCTGTACAGTCTGCCTGGCAACCGTAGAAAATACATTTCACCAACTTTTTTGTTGATTCTGCGAAAGAAACAACTAAAAGGTTGCAAACCAGAATAAAAACTGTTCAAGTTATAATAATGATAAAAGACCGAATAAATGTAAACAAAACAAAAACATAATTAGTAGGTTAGTTAATTATTAAAAGTAACAGTAACTATATTTCTGGTTAAAAGAGGTAACCAGTAATTTGTTAGCTTAACAATGGAAATGATTTCTATAACAATCTTCATAGTTAATAATATTAACAATTTCATTGTTAAATTGAACATGTAATGTTTTAATAAATTAACTATGAAATTTTAATATTAACAATTTTTATGTTTAAAAACAATGCATTGTTAAAACAACAATGTTTTTTTTAATAATAACAATTTTAATGGTTAAAAATCCAACTGTGCATTGTTAAAACAACAATAATTATTTTTAAATTAACAATTTTCATGGTTAAAAAATTCATTCATAGAATAATTAAATTAACTATTATTATTTTTTTCTAAATACCAGCCAACAACAAAATGTTCAAATTTACCTTATATAACGAAGACTCCAAATCATGTTTATTTATGGTTAAGTTAACCTGAAGCGAAGCCGTCCTGAAGCGAACGGCGTCCGAGAGTGAACTCTTGGTACCAGCGATTAATAGGGATTTTTAATGGTGCTTCATGGCCAAAAGTCGAAACCAGTTGATTTAAACAATCTTGTCTCCATAACCCACGCCAAAAATCGTAAAAAATCATCGCACGAAAATGTTCACTGGATAATTCCATTTGACGACTGAGATGAATTTTTCAACACATTGCAAATAAAACAATTCGCCCTCAAATGAGTTTCCAATGAAAGTTTCAGTTTGCATCTATGAACACTAGTACTTATTTTATCAGGACCCGAAATGTAAATAGCAACCCTCGTAATAAATAACACTTCAATCGCACAAACCTGTATTGTCCGACTGGTACTAGATCTCGACGTATCGACTGTTAAAGCTTAAAGGCAGTGCCACGCCCATTTGTGAAATGTTCACATAATATAGACTAGAATAATTTGCTAATGATTGATTCTGTAAATGTGCAAAGATGACCAGTCCATAAATGCGATTGTAATTTAATTTAAAGAGAAGTGGCAACACCCACTTTTTACATGCTCCAAATATCATCGCCATATCTCTACTTGTTCATGAGATATGGTCTTTCTAAGTTCAGGGTTGTATGGGCGGTCTCACGCCCCATTCTCAGTCATACTGATGAAATATCTGATCAAAGAAATGTTGGTTTTGCTTTGTACACTTCCTGTTTGCAATAACCTCGCAAGAAAAAATAAGGGGTCCAACGGAATGTGGAGTTTCTGGATATCAGCTTATTGGGACATTTTCGTCGCAATTTTGTCATAACAGCTCGGCCTATGTGACGAGTTGCACCATCTTGCTGAAACCACACAGAGTTGAAAGCAATTCTCATTCGACGCAATTCTGGATAGAAAAACTCTCTCAACTTGCTCAAGTAACGGACGGTCTCCAGTAACCGTAACGGTGAGACCGTTTCGAAGATGTAGGGCCCGACAATGGAGCGTGATGAAACTGCACACCACACTGTGACACGAAGTGGATACAATTCCATCTCATGGAGTTTCTGTGGGTTGGAAGCACTCCATATTCTATAATTTTCTTTGTTTATGTTGCCGTTTAAATCGAAATGGGCCCCGTCAGACCTGAAAAGACAGTTCAACATGTTTCCGCCCTCTTGCACCGTTTAAAGCATCTTCTGGCCATTTGAATTTTATATGGGAATAAGTCCAAATCTTTGTCCATAATTGACTGCAATGACTGTCTGCTTAAACCCATTTAAGCAAAAAAGCTTCGTGTCGAAACTCTTGGATTATTTTGTATGGCAGCAGCTACAGCAGCGATTGTTTCCTTCGTCCGAACTGGAGGGTTTCGATGGTAAGGTTTTCTGTTGGCTGTCCCGTACTCGGAACATTTTTTGACAAGTCTCATTATGGTCCATCTGCTTGGAGGATTGCCGCTAAACGTGCGCCTATTCTATCTATGAACCGAAACTACGGGCTCCAGTACGTGATAGCGGCGGACAATCCAAATTCTTGTTGGTGGATAGTTCAGTGTTCCAGTTATCAATTTTTGTTAAATCCAAAAATCAGTCTGCAAAAAAAAGTAACCAAATCCATTGAATAGAAGAAAAGTTATTACATTTTTTTTGATAGCGGCTTTTGTCAGCCACCCTGTACTACAGATATAGCTTTTCTGAGGTTGACTTAGTTTTTGAGGGGGGAATATGTTTGATCGATTTTTACTACCCGCCATTGCAGTCCATCAAGGTTCAATAATAAAAGCTGCAGTTTTCATTTCACAGCCAAGCGGACGGTCCGGCGGCCAGACGGACATGGCTAGATCATCTTCGACTTCTATGTCAATCTGTCAATTCTTCGTGTTAGACCTGCAATCTTCTTGGACATAATTTCCCAAATATTTCAAAATCTACTCGTACATCCATAACATGTGCCCGTATAAGCTGTAATGTCATTAAAATTAATTTGACTCCATTTTCAGTTTCGGAAATTTGTATCACTTACATCCGTTTGCATATCACCCAACGTCGAAACGTTTTTATCGTCGTGATTTCCTGCGATTGCAATACATGAACGATGAATTCATTAGTTTTTTCTTTTCGAAATCGCAAAATCATAACTTTTTTTCTGGATGTCGGTCTGTTCAAACTAGGCATGTCGATCGAGAAATACCCTTTTCCCGAAATCCCGGAATTCTTTTGGATTGAAAAAATACCGAATCTTGGGATTTTTCAAATTAACCCCGGGTAATGCCTAAATTTTGAATATTGCTAATTTATACAGTTAAAAATTGCATGTGCACTCAGAGAAAAAACATGGTAACAATATGGTCACGGCAACAATAATATGTTTTCCGCAATAAAAGTATGTTCGTCGCAACCAAAGCATTGTTTAGTGAAATTAATTTTGCCAATAGTATGATTGCTGCAACATTAATATTGTTGAAATGTAACAAAAGTATTATTGTCAAATTAAAAAATAAAAATATGGTTATAGCAACAATATTAATATGGTGGGTATAATGGCACCTCTTGAACCTAGTCTTGTTGCTCTTCAGCCCAAATGCGGCAATTTTGTTTATTGACTTTGCCGTTGGAGGGGTCTAATTGACGCTGATGTTATGCCCTAGGATTTTGACACTGGTCCCTGTTGCTCAAAACGGAAGACTAAGTTCCTGATCATGTTGTAAGAGGGTGCTGATCTTTCATTAAAATTATGATCTTAATTCGTTGAGTTGAGATAGTAACCTGTCAGAAGTGTAATAAAATTAACGATTTTGACGCTTTGCTGTACATTATATGTACGAGGGCGGTTCGGAAACTTCTTAGCCTAGCACAAAAAGCGCGCTATAAACAGAAAAAAGTTAAGTGTTTTGGAAACTTCCATCTCTGCTATGAACACATGTTAAATTTTGTTTCGATCTGGCAACTCCTTCATATAGAAACAGGTGTTCACAAAAGACGCATCCGCGATTTTTTTACAATGGAAAAATTAGAAATGCGTGGTGTCATTAAATATTTACATAAAAAAGGTTTATCGGGACAAGAAATTCATAATGATATGGTGAAAGTGCTCCTTCATATGCAACAGTAAAAAATTGGGTTGCTGAATTTAAACGTGGTCGTAGAAGCATTGAAGATGAACCACGTAGTGGACGTCCAAAAACAGCAACAACAACAGAAATTGTAGCCAAAGTGCATGATATGGTATTAAATGATCGACGAATAAAAGTGCGTGAAATAGCTAATTTCATGGGCATCTCAAATGATCGAGTCCATTTAATTTTGCATGAAGAACTACAGATAAAAAAGCCTCTGCAAGATGTGGTGCCGCACTTGTTAACAGTCGACCAAAAACGCATAAGAATGAACATTTCTCAAGCTTGTTTGGATCGTTTTCAGCGAAATAAAACGGATTTTAAGCGTCGTTTCATAACTGTTGATGAGACATGGATCCACCACTATACTCCAGAGACAAAAGAACAATCCAAACAATGGACTGAAGCTGGAGGAAGTGCCCCAAAGAAGGCAAAAACAATTCAATCGGCTGGTAAGGTTATGGCAACGGTTTTTTGGGACTTCAAAGGTATTTTATTGATTGACTATCTGCAAAAGGGTAAAACAATAAATTCAGAGTACTATTGCAACCTTATAAGTCAATTAAATGTACAAATTCGAGAAAAATGTCCTGGCTTACAACACAAAAAAATAATTTTTCATCAAGCTCCCAGTGACTTTTACCTGTTCCCAAATCTAAAAAAATCCTTGCTGGCAAGCGTTTTACCTCAAATGAAGATGCAATTACAGTTGTAAACCACTATTTTGAAGACCTTGAGGAAAACTATTTTAATCTAGGGACTAAGTGTATTGAAGTTTCAGGAGATTATATTGAAAAATAAAAATATTTTTGAAAAACTAACTATTCTCTTTCATTGATAGGCTAAGAACTTTCCGAACCGCCCTCGTAGTCATATGTCTCAATTTAAAAATCTATAACACTGGCAAAGGAGAAAAACAAATTACATTTCGCCAGTTGTTTACGTTGATTCTGAAAAAGAAACAACAAAAGGGTCTCGAACCAGAATAAAAACTGTTCTAGTCATAAGAAAGTCAAAAATATTTTTCACCCTCAAGTAAGGGCCACCCTATTGAATCGATGTAGGTACTATATCCGAAAAAATCCCTATATATCAAAATATCCCCCAAAAATCTCGGATTCACGAAAATTCCAGGATCTCAATTTTTTAAAATCCCGAATTCCGAGGTTTGTAAAAGTCATTCACGATCGACATCCCTACTCCCCCACATAACCATTTTAATAAACTCGTATTAAAGAGTCAGCATTACCAAAAGCAAAAAAGAACACACAAAAAACGAAAATAAACAAAAAAAGAATTTGAAGAAAAACACAAACAGCGAAGCGATACAGAATTTCATTTATTGGAAAAATATTAAACTAACACGACTGCGACGACACATTGGCACAACAATCCAAAAACTCGTTGCCACAACAATCCAAAAACTCACATTTTTATTGGCATTCAAAGCCACCATCGCCGCTGTTCGCTTGAGCAACAGCAGCAATAACGATTGTGATTTTGGTGGATTATTAAAGCGGGACAAATGGCTGTGCACTGCACCGAGTTTCTGCCGAAATAGTCTGTCTGCAGCGCACAGTGGTTGGAGAACAAAAGATTTTGGAAATACACCAGAAATTACTTTCAAAAGAAATTCAAAATCGCACAGCTATAGGGACGTAATAGGTGCATTCGAGTTGATGGGAGCTCTTCTAGACATCTAGCCACTAAAGGTGTTGTTCTTTTTGTTGTCACAACAATTTATTTCGTTCTGTAAGTCCTGTTCGTCTATAGGAGATCTGCTTCGATATCCAGATGAAGGAAGCTGGCCATTTAAACTGGACTCGACCAAAGAGACTTGGGGTTCAATTGCGTAGGCTTGGGCAGACAAAGGAAAAGGTGCAGCACCGTCATGTGATCCCTGATGGCAGACTGGACAAACTTCCGGAACTCAGCTATCAATTTGGGCCCAAAACGAATTGAGCCGGCTGCGCCATCCAGAACTCAGATGAGCCAGAACCACGCCCATCTGTCGACATAGCGTCTTATCCTCAAAAGAAATCTGTTTGTCGTACTTCAGGTATTCGATGATGGCTCTCGATGTGGAGTCTCTTTAGATGTGGCAGGAGTGAGTTGTACTTTCGTGGGCAATTGTGTGAAGAAAACTTGAAAAGTAAGGTTTACAACAGTAGTTCTCATTCGTTTAGGGAGAGCCTGGCCTTATAGAGTTCGGTTTTACTTTCAACAATTGCAGCAAGGCTTTCTGAAGAGGGTTATCACGGACCCGAAATCATGGTAAAAGTAGTGTGCATCCACGAAAATCAATGTCACTTTGCCATTTTGTTAAAAACTTGCCTTCTATTTAAATATAGAAGCAAGAGGTCTTGAGCCGGTTAATCCCTGTTCAATATTTTATTTTTCTTAATTTAATTTAATATGGTCAGTCAAAAAATGCTCGTGATTCCCAAATAAAACCAAATTTGGTGCGGAAGTGTGTTCTATATGCAAAATTTCATTTCGATTGGTCAAGCTTGTGGTGAGTTATGGTCATACTATTTCTCAAAGCCCATGAGACCGTTTGTGTGGGAGGTACCAGTAGGACTTTTCTGATCTTAGCCAAAAGCCTGTTCTATATATTAATCTTTATGCCGAAAATTTCGTCTCGATAGGTCAAGTGTGTGATGAGTTATTGTCATATTATTTTTCAAGGCCCATGAGACCGTTAGTGTGGGAGGTACCAGTAGGACTTTTTCGATCTCAACCGAATTCAGCGTAGAAGTGTGTTGTATATCGAAATCTTGATGTGTAAAATTTCATTTCGATAGGTCAAGTTTGTGGTGAGTTATAGTCATATTATTTCTCAAGGCCCATAAGTCCGTTTGTATGGGAGGTACAAGAAATGGTGGCCCAATCCAAACCATATTTACATAGATGATTGCGCCTATATAGAGATTATTATTTGCAAAATTTCAGTGATTTTGCTCAAGAAACTGGACGGATATTTCCAAATAAAAAACTGATTTTTATGAGGTAGTGTCGGTTGAGGGTCTCCAACACCAACTTCCAGTAGAGCTATATAGACCATTTTCAATACCGAGCATGCTAGGTTAACTACACATATTTGTGTTTTCATGCAGACTGTATCTTGTTTTCAACAGACGCACAGCCGGACAACATGGCTAGATCGTCTTAGAATTTTACGAGGATCAAGAATATATATACGATGATCATTTCAAGGTGTTACAGACAGAATGACAAAACTAATATACCCTCCATTGTATGGTGGAGGGTATAACAATCCATACATGCACAAATTTACTTCCAATAACTATTCTAATTAGTTGGGCTTACCGAAACTGTGTCTATGGAACCGATATTGTCAGTTTAGTTGCCGTGTACTCATTCAACATTCGGTGGAATACATGGAAAGTACTTGCACCCGCCAACATTCGCTTGGCAAAAAATTCGGTTGTGGCAACGAATGCGTTCTTTGTGTGTACATATGAACCTTTCGTCCTCGTGTTTGACCCGTTGATACAATTCTCCGTTGCCGTTAGCGAAAAGAGGTCATGGCTTTGGCAAACTAACAACAAAAGTGTCCTACAGTTAACGTCTTTTATCTCGTCGATGTTTATCTTCTGTCAACAGCTGGCGGAGGGTCCACTAGCCTCGCTTCTCCAGGCACAACAAAGGCTGTCAATGGCTTTTGAATTATTTTCAATTGCTTTTGCGGCAAATTTACATTAAATGTGTCCCTATCTACACTTAGTAAACATTTCATGCGACAATCATTCATGAGCTGTTCATTCTACCTTGACATGGCGGCGGCACTCAGTGCCAGTAGTTGGATTACCTCACCTCCAGCGCATGACTCAGTCGCAAGTCGTTTGCAGTCACATCACATACGACTGCAATCCCATGCCATGCCATCACACCCATCGTATGATCCGGGTATAGAACGTCGTTTTAAATTCTTTAAGAATTTACAACGATGATATTTTGTAGATTAAAAACAAACGCTCGTAGGATACGAGAAATTCATTGAATCGTTACACTTGAGATTTCTACTATTCATTCTACCGTGGCAGCTATGTCTCGAACATCTTTGGCATACACTAATAGAAACAGTTACCAGGCACCATCCATAGAAAGGCACCAGAATATGGTAGGGAATGAATGCGAATTTCTGTAGACAACAACTCGCAAAAACAAAAAATTTAAGAAAGAGGCAAAACCAAGAAAAAGTAACTATGGATCCATAAAAACAACATCATAACGAAATGCAGCAAAACATTAATAAACCAAACAAATAGAGTGGGGGGGGGGGGTTAAAAAATCTCGAAACTAGCAACACTTTGCCTGCATGGCTATGGATGCTGCTGCCAACTTTGTGCTGTTGCTGCCAGCAACAGCAATATTTTTTTGGTATTTATGGAAATAAAATAAAATCATGAATATTTGTGGGAAAACTTCATAGAGTTGCTAAATAGGAAACACAGTGGACAAATTTAGTTTGGCCAAACCGAAGCTTATATACCCTCCACCAGGTTTTCCGATTTTTTTTTAGGCTTACCGCCCACTTTTTCTCTGAGTGTGTTGCTTTCAATGCCATCGTTAAACGAACTAACTACTGCCGTCATAATTTTATCATGAGATATGGTCTTTTTAAGTTCCGGGTTGTATAGGTGGTGCCACGCCCCTTTTCTAATTTTAACCCAACATGGTCTATCGAAATGTCCTAGTCATTGATTTCATTCTGTTAAAATTGTATCTATTACTTTGGCCATTAATGTGATTTTTTTTTAATATGCGAAGGGGGCGTGGTTCCGCCCAATTGTCCTCCAGGTTGTGTTTTGTGGCATGCCAATGTCATATGTTCAAAATATGATCGTCACATCTCTCACAGTTCATAAGATTGGTCTTTCTAAGTTCGCGGCTGTAAAGGCAGTGCCACGCCCCTTTGTCAAATTACACCGTAATTTCACCTTCAAATCTTTGTTACATTCGATACCAGACAATTTGTAATTTTTGTAAAAATCCTATAGGGATTTTTCTTCTTTCCTTTTGTAACAATCGTATAGGGTTTTTTTAAGTAAAGGGATTTTTCCACACGAGTCAACCTCTGGAAAAGTCGTTGTGAAGAAAACATTTTACCTCTTAAGCGATCTGGCCAGTTTTCAATTGATTGCTAAGCCTCATGGCTTCAATAGTGCAGTTTACTCAGACAGGCGGATCATCTTGGATATTTACGACGATTTGGAATGTATACTTAGTAGGGACATAAATACTGTTACAACATTGAACGCATCCATTTCAATAGTAGAACTGAACATACCCCGTTAATGTCATATGGGTTTTGAAAGCTAACCTCAATAGCGTTAGTCTGTAAAGGGATTTTAAAATTGTATCAACTTTCGTCATGGTGTGGTCAGATAATGAGAACCGTATCGCTGTCAAACGCTTTTCAAGTGTGAAATGAAAAAAAGCGATATTTTCAAAACGCTCCGGCCACTAGGGATTAGCCGCCTGTTCGTCTACCGATGCATAAAACTGTTTGAGGAGACTGGAGATATAAAAGACCGCCACCGGTCGGGCTGCCCACGCTCTGTTCGAACACCGCATGTCATCAAAGCCGTTAAATCAAGAATTCACAGAAATCCGCACCGAAGACAGAAAATCATGGCCCGTGAGATGAATATCACGCAAAAGTCCACGGGTCGAATCATTAAAAAAGATTTGGGAGACTTGGGGCTTTCAAACGACGTACCGGGAATTTTTGTATGTATTGTACGAGGGCGGCTCGGAAACTTCTTAGCCTAGCACAAAAAGCGCGGTATAAACAGAAAAAAGTTAAGTGTTTTGGAAACTTCCATCTGAACACATGTTAAATTTTTCGATCTGGCAACTCCTTCATAAAGAAACAGGTGTTCACAAAAGACGCATCCGCGATTTTTTTACAATGGAAAAATTAGAAATGCGTGGTGTCATTAAATATTTACATAAAAAAGGTTTATCGGGACAAGAAATTCATAATGATATGGTGAATGTGTTAGGTGAAAGTGCTATGCAACAGTAACAAATTGGGTTGCTGAATTTAAACGTGGTCGTACAAGCATTGAAGATGAACCACGTAATGGACGTCCAAAAACAGCAACAACAACAGAAATTGTAGCCAAAGTGCATGATATGGTATTAAATGATTGACGAATAAAAGTGCGTGAATTAGCTAATATCATGGGCATCTCAAATGATCGAGTCCATTTAATTTTGCATGAAGAACTACAGATGAAAAAGCTTTCTGCAAGATGGGTGCCGCACTTGTTAACAATCGTCCAAAAATGCATAAGAATGAACAGCTTGTTTGGATCGTTTTCAGCGAAATAAAATGGATTTTAAGCGTCGTTTCATAACTGTTGATGAGACATGAGACTCCAGAGACAAAGAACAATCCAAACAATGGAAGGAAGTGCCCCAATGAAGCCAAAAACAATTTAATCGGCTGGTAAGGTTATGGCAACGGTTTTTTGGGACTTCAAAGGTATTTTATTGATTGACCATCTGCAAAAGGGTAAAACAATAAATTCAGAGTACTATTGCAACCTTTTAGATCAATTAAATGTACAAATTCGAGAAAAACGTCCTGGCTTACAACACAAAAAAATAATTTTTCATCAAGACAACGCACCAGCGCACAAGAGTGTTTTAACAATGGCTAAAATCAACGAATTAAAGTACGAGTTGCTTGACCACCCACCTTATTCTCCTGATTTAGCGCCCAGTGACTTTTACCTGTTCCCAAATCTAAAAAAATTCCTTGCTGGCAAGCGTTTTACCTCAAATGAAGATGCAATTACAGTTGTAAACCACTATTTTGAAGACCTTGAGGAAAACTATTTTAATCAAGGGATAGAATTGCTAGATAAGCGTTGGACTAAGTGTATTGAAGTTTCAGGAGATTATATTGAAAATCAAAAATATTTTTGAAAAACTAACTATTCTCTTTCATTGATAGGCTAAGAACTTTCCGAACCGCCCTCGTTCTATTACCTCTAGATTGATCACCCTCAATATACTTTTTGGGGTCTGCGGCCAGTATTTCGAGTTGTTGCAAGTAAAAGGACAAAGTGAATATACTTCTACTCTTCGCATCCTACGATAAAAGGAGACAAACGCAAAAATATTCAACAGCAACAGCAAAACTCAACCCCACCGACCCCCCAAAATCCCACAAATTCTTTCCTGCAAAACTCAACCCCACCGACCCCCCAAAATCCCACAAATTCTTTCGTGTCTGCTGAAGCAAACCAGCAAAAACGAAGAGATCGTTAAAAACGCTTGGCCAAAGCAAGGATACAAATCCCTCCCCTCCTTCCGAGTTGTTTTACATCGTCACGCTTTCATAAACGAACGAACGAATGAAGGAATGAATAAATTGCTAAATAGAAAAACAAAAATTGAGTTTAATTTTGGGCCACAAGAACGTCATGAAAATGTCGTCTCTAAACAAGGAGTTGAACAACAACAAAAAAGAAACGCATTTCCAAATTAAATGTGCGATAAACTGGAAATCCTGAAATTTCACCACTTCCGTCTTCTCAATTGTCTTGCCCATTTCGCTGCTGTGGCCTTCTTCAGCTGTCTTTTAATCGGTTATCGCATAACCCCTGATTATCTTCAAGGTTGTGCCGCCCTCTTGATATGCCTACAAGGCAGGGTTATTATCCTTCTGTTGTGGTCCTTGAACATCCTGATGGCCGTAGCCACAAGTGGCCTTGGCCATATGTGACTCACATATGACCAATCAACGGCAGTTAATGAACTTTCTTTTCACATGTGCGGGAAAACAGCGAAATGGTAGATTAATGACGATACTTAGAGGAAAACTGACAGACACTGTAGGGTGATTAAGAGGACCAAGCATCATATGTGACAGTCATTTATATTATTAAGGATGGTGGGAAGGATCTTAAGCTCAAACTAAGGCAGCTGGTAGAATCCGAAGCACAATTCTACCAGCTATTGTTCTCGAAAATAGGAAAACTGCTAAAGTGGGCTTTTTGCAAGAACTGACAGACTTGCAAAACTGACCGACACTGTAGGCTGATTAAGAGGACCAAGGATCATATGTGACAGTCATTTATGTTATTAAGGATAGTGGGAAGGATCTTAAGCTCAATCTAAGAAAAATAATAAGTTTCCGAGCCACAATTCTACCAGCTATTGTTCTCGAAAATAGGAAAACTGCTAAAGTGGGCCTTTTTTGCAAGAGAGGTACTGAAGGGGCACGGTTAGATCTAGAATTTTCCAATATAATTTCAAACCACACAGTTTCACTACAATTGCCTGTAGCGTACATGGGTTGTAGAATCTCGTAAGGGTTCGTTTGTGTGGGAGTGACAGAAAGAGGCGTTGCAATTATTTGTCTCTTATAAGAGCACAACGATAAAAAAAACATCAAAGTAAGCTAGTTACGTTCGGCTGATCCGACTTGACTAAAAGGGGGCGTGGCTGGATTAAAAGTTGTTTGTCGTCTGGCTAATCCAGCATTAATATACATAAAATTTAATTTTCACTAGCATTGCCTGCGGCATACTGATTTTGAAGAAATCTCATAAAGAGCCATTTAAATGATGAGGCGTGGCATTCACTTTTTTACGCCCATACAGAGATGAAATAAACATATTGCAGACTACACAATTCAAGCAAAATTTGTGCATTTCTGAAGAAGTTATGTTGGTCGGTAACAATCTACTCTCGGATAGAGTCATGTGTGTGGGAGGTACAAGAGGGGGCATGGCCAATTTTGCGGTAGTCTTGTTTACAAACGATTTTGTTATTACTAATTTTCAGCAAAATCGCATGAATAGTATTAAAATTATTATGCGAATACCAAAAGTGGGCGAAATGGTGAATTTGCACGGGATGGCCATAAATGGAGCGTGTAAACTACTCTCTCCTATACTCGTAAGCATGCTAAGCCGCGACAAGTTCTGTGGGTTCTAATTCGCACTGAATCTGGGTAATTTGTATGGGAGACGTCAGAAGGGCTGTGGCTAAGAATACACTTTTTTGTCCCCATATTTATCCATTTGTTCTAATTTTAGTATTGATTTTTAATCAGATCGTATGAATAGTGTTAAAGATATCATGCATAAACCAAAAGTGGGTACATTTGCACGGGAGGTTTTAATGTCCAAAGCCGGCAGTCGGTTTCTCAAACACAACACTTCATACTACAAATACAAGTTAGTATGTACTAGAGATGTCGATAGGGACTGACTTTTGTAGCTCCCGAGATTTGGGTTTCTAAGAGTTTCCGGGATCACGTGGGTTTTCCAGAATATATATGTGACGCGCAAAATAGAAAGGGACCTAAGGCTAAAAACCAGTTTTGTTCAGGAGAGCCATTTTAAAGATTAGGTCCCTTTCTATTTGCGCTTAGAATCGTCGACTTCACTTTCATAAAACGAGCATATCTCTGGAAGGGAACACTTTTGGGGCATGGGATCGGTCTCATTCGATGCTCAGATGTTGTCCACATCAAAAAAGAAAAAAAATTAAAATTTACTTTTTTTACCCTTAGGTCCCTTTCTCTATGCGCTCTCCCAAATAGAGAGGTATTTTTTCAGAACAAAAAATATAAAAATTCAAATTAAGTGTGGAATCTTTATTGGTAATTTGAAAGGACATTTTATGGCATCATTTTTTGAATATAATTTTCTTTAAAGGCCTTAACGACGCCTCAGGGTTTCCATTCTGAGGGTCCAATTTTGGATGATTCGTTCGAGTATTTCGACTGGTATGGCTTTAATGACACGCGTAGTGTTGGCTTCCAAAACCAGAATCTTAGCTGGTTTGTCAGCAAACAATTAGGACTTTACTTAACCCCAAAGAAATATGTCTAAAGGTGTAATATCCCTTGATCTAGGCGGCTACCTCACCTGTCCACAACGTAAAATTAGCTGCTTTTCGAAATTATCTCTCAATAGATCCATTGTTTGAGCAGCTGTATGGCAAGTGGCACCATCCTGTTGAAACCAAGTGTCGTCAAGATTACAGGCTTCAATTTCAGGTAGCATAAAGATCGATATCATGGCGCGATAGCGCGCACCATTCACGGTTACGTTCCGGCCATCATCATTTTTGAAAAAATATCCACCGATGATTCCACCCACCAGCTTATAAACCGCACCAAACCGTGGTTTTCTCTGGGTATAATGGGAACCTCTTCTTGTTGTTCTTCAGCCCAAATGCGGCAATTTTGTTTATTGACTTTGCCGTTGAGCCAGAAATGGGCCTCATCACTGAACAAAGTTTTGGTCTAAAACAGCGGATCTTCCCGTTTCTCACCCAACGCTTATTTCCAAAATACAGTTGCCAACATTTGAAGGAAATTATTTTCACAAAAAAAAGACATAAAATGTCCTTTCAAATTACCAATAAGGATTCCACACTTGATTTGAAATTTTTTATTTTTTTGTTTTGAAAAAATACCTCTAGATGTATCACTTTATACTAGGGCTGTCGATTACGACTGGCTTGTGTAGTGCATTGGATTCCCGCTCCCGGGTGTTTGTGGGAATCCGGTGTTCGGGGAATTTTCATCATTTTTTGTTATAATGGGATTTTTTACATTTTGGGGTTCTTTTTATTATTTTATATATAAATACAAATATTAAATCGATTCTATATATGTGACAGCGCATAGAGAAAGGGACCTAAGGGTAAAAAAAAATTAATTTTCATTTTTTTTTCTTTTTTTGATGTGGACAACATCTGAGCATCGAATGAGACCGATCCCATGCCCCAAAAGTGTTTCCTCCCAAAGATATGCGCGTTTTATAAAAGTGAAGTCAACGATTCTAAGCGCAAATAGAAAGGGACCTAATCCTTAAAATGGCTCTCCTGAACAAAACTTTTCATCAACTTTTCACTTTGTTTTTGTTTGATGTGGACAACATCTGAGCATCGAATGAGACCGATCCCAGGCCCCAAAAGTGTTCACTCCCAGAGATATGTGCGTTTTATGAAAGTGAAGTCGACGACTCTAAGCGCAAATAGAAAGACTCTCCTGAACAAGACTGGGTTTTAACCTTAGGCCCCTTTCTATTTTGCGCATCACATATAGGAACACATTTTATTGTCCACTTTTACGTAGAAACCTGCAATATCACTAATATCACTTACCAAAAAAAATAACAAAATCCAAGCAAAATAGCATTAAAAAATGCTAATAACTTAATTGACGATTTAAAAATTATGGCTTTAAAGAAATTTCTCAAGAAAAAAAATTGCATCTAAAGTTTTATCAGACAGTCTAGATCGTTTTTTTTTACCAGTGAATAGAAGAGCATATCTAACAACCAACGATTGTGGGCTCAATTGTTAATAAATATTTTTCTAGCTGCATGCATTTTGAAAGTAGGTACACGCAGAGAAAAAACATGGTTACTACACGGTCACGGCAACCATAATATGTTTTCCGCAATAAAAGTATGTTCGTCGCAACCATAGCATTGTTAACTGAATTTAATTTTGACCATAGTGTAATTGCTGCAATAATAATTTTGTTGAAATGTAACAATAGTATTATTGCCAAATTTAAAAATGAAAATATGGTTAAAGCAACAATAAAAAAAAATATGATTGGTGCGACAAAAGTATTGTGTTTTGCGTTTCATGTTAACAATAATATGATTACGGCACTCATACTGTACGATTGTAATTTTTCTTCATTTTAATATGCTTAAAAATGTTATTGGTACGGATCTAATTCAATAATAGTACTTTTTTTTATTGAAATGAAAATCTTTTAAACAAGCTGCTTTGGCTTTGTTTATGTGAAATATTTTTAATAAAAACGTTTATTTAAACTTATTTTTTCTACCGTGAAATAAATCACTCCTATTATTTTGAATTTAATGTATTTTTGAATAATTTTCATAGTTCAAATCTATTGTTGACAACTTAAACCAGTTCTAATAAATTATATTGGGGATTATAATATAATTTATTATAATATAATTCAATCATACAATGGTTTTGTGGATAATACTATTGTTGAGTGTGAATAATAAAATGTTTGTGAGGATCATACTATTGTTGTGAGGATCATAATATTGTTGTACCACAACCATATATCCAACAATAGTATTATCCTCTTCGAATATTGGCACCACAACCATATTTTTTCCTGCGTGTACATTTTGCAACGAATCCAGTTCTCTTTCCATATTAGATTTTATACAAACTACGTTGTTTCGGTGACTACGTATGGCGCCCATACGTCATGGCTATGAAACACTGTTTAACCATACATAAATTTACAATATTAAAAATTACGGGATTTCCGGGTATCAATTTGGAAAAATTCCGGTATTCGGGGTTTTTCATTTCCCAAAATATTCCGGAATTTCGGGAATCGGGTGTCCTGATCGATATCCCCAAAATACATTAAAATTAAAGGGTCTTCGATCACAACTTTTATAGCATGTAATGCTTTAACCCAAAGTTGTCATGCCACAATTGAACAAGAAGTCCTGGTATGAAATGATTTCAATGCTATTTGTAGTAGTTATAGCGACTATGTACACGCAGAGAAAATATATGGTTACTATATGGTCACGGCAACAATAGTATGTCCTCTGCAATAAAAGTATGGTCGTCGCAACCATAGTATTGTTTTTTGAATTTCATTTTGACAAAAGTATGATTGCGGCAATATTAATATTGTTGAAATGTAACAATAGTATTGTCGCAAAATTAAAAAATTAAAATATGGTTGTAGCAACAATATAAATATGGTTGGTGGAACAAAATAAATATGGTTGGTGGAACAAAAGTATTGTTTTAATGGGGTTTATGTTAACAATAACATGATTGTATTTTTTCAATTTGACAATGTTATTTTTACGAATCTTACGCATTAATAGTAAATATAATTTATTTTTTTCGAAACAAACTACGAATTAGTATAACTGAAATATCTTAAATAAATAAAACTTTTACTGTTTGATAAATCACTCCTATTATTACATAACTTACTTAATAAAACTACCTATTGTTAAATAACAACTTAGCACAATCTTTACAAAAAATTTTGGGGACCATAGTATGATTGTGTGTAAGTCATACTATGGTTGTGAGGATCATACTATGGTTGTGCGTTAAACATAATATGGTTATGAGGATCATAATATGGTTGTGGTTATCATAATATGGTTGAATGTGAATACAAATATGGTTGTGGGGATCATATTATGGTTGTGTGTGCATAATTATATTGTTGTGAGGACCATAATATTGTTATGGGATCATAGTATGGTTGTGTGTGAACCATACTATTGTTGTGATGATCATAATATTGTTGTGCCACAACCATATAACCAACAATAGTATGATGCTATTCGAATATTGTTATCCCAACCATACTTTTTTTCTGCGTGTAGAGCAGTCCACGATTAAGGATATTTAAGCTATTCAAAATTATTTTACTTTGTGTGAAAGTTTATTTAAATAATTTCTAACTGATTGATTTTCTCTTTCGTTACAGGTACGTGAAATCAAGAAATTACGAAATTGAACTCTAAGGTAACAAAAACCTCACTATATTAGAACTCTTTGTCCGTTTAGATACTCGTATCTACGACAGGGCACAGCTGCACATGTAAGGGCATGGCTCAAATTACTAAAATTGCATAAAGCGGATGTTCTGCCAACATATACTTTTTTATTATAATTCTTTATTTACAATCTGTCCTTCGACATTCAGTAAATTTGATAATAAATTTAAGATGATAGTAGTAAAGTAGTTCCATCGAGCTACAAGACCATAAATATTTTGTATATTATGAAATATATTATGAATATATGAAAAATATTCAAATTTAAATTTCTAATAGAAATTTAATAGAGTTAACTTCTAAATGGTAAATCTAATGTATGCATACGTATCAGTCGTATATCGTATCGTAGTCAGTCTTATCGTGCTGTCTAGCAGGGATATAGCCAATGGGTTAACATGATTACTCAGCCTCTGTAGATACGTGGTGCTGTATCTACGTATTTCTTCTTTTAGGGATGGTATCTGTAGATCTAGTTTTATGTGCTTGTTTGATAAAAACCATGGAGCATTTGTAATTAGCCTCAAAGTTTTAGATTGGTATGTTTTCAGGATCTCAATATTAAAGTTACTCGCCGTACCCCACAGTTGTATCCCATACGTCCAAACTGGTTTTAATATGGTTTTGTATATTCTTAGTTTATTATTTAAATTTAGTTGAGACCTTGGTCCCAGGAGCCAGTAGAGTTTTCAAAAGATTATGGACTTCCTAGTTAAATTTTTTACCACAAATCCATTTATCGAATCGTATCCAGGAGATTTCTTTGGATTTAGATTTTTAATTTCGTTTTTCACTTCATTCGGAGAAATATGTCTAATTGACACGTCCATCTGACATGGAACATCAAGGAAGTGCAGTATATCTTCTTCATCGGTATTGAAGTGAAATTGTTGAAAGGTATTTTCTAGATGTTTTGCATAAGCCTCTGATATATCTTTGTCGGACCGGCACCAGGAACCGTCAGTATTTCGAATTGGAATATTACGCTTAACAGGTAGCTTGGTAGCTTTCCATAGTAGATGCTCGTCATATTTAGAGTTGTTGATTTTATTAATGAAAGAGGCAGTTGAATCATTTGTATGTTCGTCAAGCAAATTCTTTAGATCTTTACAAGCTTTGTTAAAAATTCGTTTGTCTTCGGGGTGTCGACTTAGTTGCCATTTTCTTCTCAGTCGTCTCTTCAGTTTAATAAAATTTCTGATTTTAGCCGAAATGTTTAAGTAGCTTGTTTTATTTAATTGATCTACTGGCCTTGAGAGAAATGCAGCATCATGAATAAGGCGAGTGAATTTATCGACAGCATTGTCAAGCTCATCATTGGTTTTTAGACTAATATTTAAATTAATGTTTTGGTCTAGCCAAGATTGGAATACCTCTATATTTGATCGAGTAGATAATATGTTATTGGAACTTGATATATCAATGCAGCATCTGTAGTTAATGATTTGTGGAATGTGGTCTGAGCTTAGATCATTGCAACTTTGAATTTCTAAATCCTGTGTTGATAATCCGTAATATACAGCAAAGTCTAAAGCGTCAGTTATTTTATTAGCATCGGACGGCCAGTAGGTAGGTGTTCCTGATGACAGAGTCTGATAATTGTTGTTGGAAACACATTTATAAAGTTCTCTTCCAACATATACTGAAACAAATGAAAAAGGCAAAAATCGGGCTAAACACACGCCCTCAGACGCACTGGCCAATCGTCAATAGCTGCACGAACCTCGTCCATTGGAAAATTGGCCACAACTCGAACCAAAGCAGTCTTAAGAGATCCACTGTTGGGGTATCTTTTGTGACAAACCTTGTCCTCTAAAACCGTCCACAATTTGTAATCCAATGGGTCCAAATCGGGACTGCCTGTGGGCCATTCTTCAGAGGAAATGAACGCTGGCAAATTGTTTCGAAGCCAGGCCTGGGACATTTTAGCCTTATGGGCCGGCGCAGAATCCTGCAGGAAAGTCCATGGCTGGTTTTGGAACAGGGCATTGTTAAGAGGCTTCACAACAGCTTCCGAAACGGTTGCTTGGTAAACTTTGGCCGATGTTTTGACTCCTTGTTCGCAGAAATGCAGGTCAGTGACCCCATCGTAAGAGACACCCCACCAAACCATGACTGAAGCTGGGTGATGACCCTTTTTCACCCTTGGGATCAGTTCAGATGCTTCCTTAGATGACCGCGCATACACTCTATCATTTTTCTTGTTAAATTTGTCCTGAACGGTAAAAGTTCTTTTCTTCGGTGAACAAAATTTTTCTGTGCAAGTTATCAGCGTGCTTCACCAAAAGACGTTTGCATTTTTCAATCCTATTTTTTTTTAAAGCTGCAGTCAATAAATGTCCGGTACGTCGTTTGAAAGCTCCAAGTCCCAAGTCTTTTTTAACGATGCGACTCATGGACTTTTGCGTGATATTCATCTCACGGGCCATGATTTTCTGTTTTCGGAGCGGATTTCTGTGAATTCTTGATTTAACGGCTTTGATGACATGCGGTGTTCGAACAGGGCGTGGGCGGCCCGACCGGTGGCGGTCTTTTGCATCTTCAGTCTCCTCAAACATTTTTATGCATCGGTAGACGAACATGCCGCTAATCGCTCGTGGCCGGAGCGTTTTGAAAATATCGTTTTTTTTCATTTCACACTTGAAAAGCGCTATTACAGCGATACGGTTCTCATTATCTGACCACTCCATGATGAAAGATGAAACAACTTTAAAATCCCGTTACAGACTAACGCTATTGAGGTTAGCTTTCAAAACCCATATGACATTAACGGGGTATATTCAGTTCTACTATTGAAATGGGTGTGTTCAATGTTGTAACAGTATTTATGTCCCTACTAAGTATAGGCCAAATGTTCTCCACGTCTTCGGTGGTATACCTCTATCAGATGGTCCGTATTTTCAAAGACTCTGAGTCATATTGGATGTTCAATGTCGTTAATGTGCCGAATTATCTCATCCTTAAGCTTTTGAGCTGTTCTTAGCTTACTGACGTACACTTTTTCTTTTGAATATCCCCAAAGACAGAAGTCCAACGGTGTCAAACCACATCGAGCCCTTACCGCAATAAAGACGTAAGCGCCACTCGCTTTTTGATAAAGTTCAATAGGAAATTGTACTCGTACAGCCCTCTTAAGCATAAGTATTAGAAATTTAATATTGACATTTACAGGAATAAAGCAAATTCAATTGCATATTACAAATTTAATTTTTATATTTAAAAATTGTTTCGGAAACCTCCAAAACCAACCCTCTCCTGTAAAATTGTCTTTTTGGCGCTTACGTCTTTTTCGCGGTTAGGGCGCGACATGAGGGTGTAGGGCGATTAACATGGCCACGTCGTCAGATAACATGCCCATTGAAATTCTCGCACAAAAGAGTCATTGTTACGTTGGCTGTGTGGCAAGTGGCAATATCCTGTTGGAACCACATATCGTCCAGGGCTTTATCCTTATCATCTCGCGATAGCGAACACCATTCACGCAGTAACTGCTTGGCCGACCTCATTTTCGCGGAAGTAAGGCCCGATAACAGAACGACAGCAGAAAGAATTGGGCGAGCATGTTTTCACGTTTCCTACAGAGCCAGTTTGCTGAAATTTAGGCACAATTCTCACGATGGTGGACACATTTGGTCGAATATGCCGACCAAAAAAATCTCGAATTGCACGAATTGCATTTTGAGTTGAACGGCTTCAGCAATTTTAACGCGTTTAATTAATTTTGTACCTGAATTCGACAAACACTGAAACAAAGAAGTGTCAATTTAAGTTCTACAAAAGATTTGACCTTAAGGTGTGACTCACAATTAACATCGTGCATTATGGTTGGACCAGCCTTTATATTAATTTTTTTTTAATTTTATTGTTTGTTTGTTGCCGCTCTGGCCCCCTACTTCCGACTTGGCCCTCGTTAAATATAAACTAACGAGTTTATTTGTATCTATCTACTATATGTTCGATTTAATCCGTCCCTCCCCTCACCTTATTTGCTTTGGGCGTGTATTTGCGGTTGGTTAGCATTTATACGATTTCTCACATACTCAAGTATCTCCCTCAGTGATTGAGTATCGGCTGATATCACCTTTACTACGCCTCTCCTTCCTTTCTCCATGGGCTGGCTCATCTATAATTTAAAACTCGAACACGAGCACATTCAAGTAAAACACCAACAACACTTTACCAAGTATTTGTACAGTCCGATTATGCCGAAACCTTATCCAGATCCGGTGGAAACGTTTTGTTTCCGTTTTCTTCCAAAGTCAATACGGCCACATTTTCAAAACCCCTGGCTTGCATGTGCCATGCCACGTAAGACAAAGCAGCCTCAAACTTAAAAAGAAAAAAAAAACACAGAAATAAACATTTGAAAGCACGTACGAGTACGTACGGATTTCGGTTATCTCAAGCGAGTGCCAAAAAATAAAACAGGGAAAACGGAGCAAAACTACTTTCTATATCTACTGCACTTTATAATAATCCTTGAAATGAAGTATAAATAAAAAAAGAAAAGGAAAATAAAAATTGGAATATGAACCGTAGCAGGTACGTACGAGCTGGAAACCCAACACCGAGCTCACGGACGCAGAGCCAAAAACAAACGAAACGAAATGTTGATTTTGGAAAAATACACCCCAGAAAAAGTCAATGTCAATAAACCGGTGTCCGTCCTTCGCATGTGGCCGCATTAAGGCCAACTCGAATGGGACTGAAAGCGAACTGGAAATGTGTTCCACATAAGATACATTAGAGGCCAACACATACATATATCACGATATCTCTCTTACACACACTACCAAGCACGCAGCCAACACATACTTCAGATATCGGAGTCAAGTCAAAGAAAAAAGCTTATCCATCCATGTCCGCCGTGTGTTCACGTTCACTTTAGTTTTCGATTAAATTCATTATTGTCTTTAATTTCTTCTTCACCTTCTTCTTTATCGTCTAATTCTTGTATGGATTTTATCTGCCTTCTTGTGATTTAAATTAGCACAGCAATTAATAAGGAGAGCAAATATGATTTCCGTTTATGGGCAGCAGGTTAACTTGAGCTCGAAATTATTTCAAGCACAAGACCTTTTTGCCCCTCCCCCCTCAGATGATAATGAGGCGCAGGCAGTAGCCTTAGCCTTGGTGGGCACTTGACTTCGTGCGACCTTATGACAATGGCCAAAAGCATTTGATAATTAGCATCAATCCTTGTCATTATGATAACGAATGTTTGTCATTAATATCTTGTCAATATTACATTTGAGGCGCTCAGCGCCAAAACGGCCTGAGTCCAAAAAAATGGTTCTGAGAAAAACGAAGTTAAAAGAAAATAAGTTTTTAAAATATTTTTATTTTTTTTATTAATCGTAAATAAATATTAGTTGCAATATTTGTTTTAGGTTAATCATTAGGTCTTAATTGACTTTCACGCAGAAAAAAAGTATGGTTGTGGTGACAATATTCGAAGAGGATCATACTATTGTTGGGCATATGGTTGTGGCACAACAATATTATGATCCTCACAACAATAGTATGATTCACACACAACAATAATATGAACCCCACAACCATATTATGATTCACACTCAACCATACTATGATCTCTACAAGCATACAATGATACTCACAACCATAGTATGTTTCTCATACAACCATAGTATGATCCTCACAACCATAGTATGATTCACACGCAACCATACTATGATCCCACAACCATAGTATGATTCACACTCAACCATACTATGATCTCCACAAGCATACTATGATCCCCAAAATGAACAAAAATATATGTATTAAAAGACAGTCAAAAAGACTTAGTTGCAATAGGTGGTGACTGCAGGGGCTGAATGCTTCTCTACCATCCAAGGGATGAACGTGATTAAACCATGATGAATGTCTATATGTGACAGCGCATAGAGAAAGGGAACTAAGGGGAAAAAATCAATTTTCAATTTTTTTTCTTTTTTTGATGTGGACAACATCTGAGCATCGCATGAGAACGATCCCATGGCCAAAAAGTGTTTCCTCCCAGAGAAATGCGCGTTTTATGAAAGTGAAGTCGACGATTCTAAGCACAAATAGAAAGGTACCAAATCTTTAAAATGGCTCTCCTGAACAAAACTGGTTTTTAACCTTAGGTCCCTTTCTGTTTTGCGCGTCACATATGGATATATTTTAAAGTTTCGGCTGAGATAAGAGCGGACTTAAAAACCGAAGGGGCCTAAAAAACGGACTGTAAGGTTTCAAGAAGGGATTACCGTAAATCCCACGACAGCCGGTTCTATGGACCGAATTGACCACCCCGAAGCAGCAATTCTTTGGCCGAGAGCTGCCATTCCGGCATACAGTTGCCGAAACAGCAACAACGCCGGTAAATACCGGCAAATATCACCGCCAATCTAAAAATGGATAGATAGAAATTTTGGCTGAAAAAAGGGTCAAACTCATGAACCGAAGGTGTCCAAAAACGGGTCCAAAGGATCACTTCTGGACCACTGATGATAATCGGGACCTGAGTTATCAAATTAAAGCCAGTGAGAGTTGCACTATTTATTTTAAGGTGCGTTTTTTTTTTGAAAGATTTGCCTGTTATTGGGGTCACACTCATGAACCGCACTTCCATAGCGAATTCAGGGTGTAGGGTATTAAATAAATTGCAATATGCTCGGCTAGCATGCCAGTAAACCCAGGTTTAACTCCGTATGACAACATATGTGACAGCGGGAAAGGGACCTAAGGTAAAAAAAAATCAATTTTCACCTTTTTTTTGATGTGGACAACATCTGAGCATCGAATGAGACCGATACCATGCCCCAAAAGTGTTACCTCCCAGAGATATGCGCGTTTAATGAAAGTGATGGTACACCAAAGATACACGTATTTAAATCTTTAAAATTGCTCTCCTGAACAATACTGGTTTTTAACCTTAGGCCCTTTCTATTTTGGGCGTCACATATACTTAAGTGCAGGAAGATTTAAAATAAACGAAAACCAGTTGGCAGTAGAGTTTTCCACCGAACAAAGTAAACAAAATAACAATTTCTCACAATGCCTTCCAATTGTTGTTTTTTATAATGAACAACAACAATGCCCTGTATCGTGTGTGTGTGTGTGTTTTTTGGTGTAAAACACACACACACACACATAATCTTTAAAACCTGTTATGCTCAACCATACAGTATGATTGCCGTAATCATATTATTGTTAACGTAAATCTTTAACAACAAAACTTTTGTCGCGCCAACAATATTAACATGGTTGCTACAACCATACTTTTAATTTCTAAATTTATTAATAGTAGTATTGTTACTTTTCAACAATATTACTATTGCCGCAGTCAAACTGTTGTCAAATTAAAATTCAGAAAACAATTCTATGTTTGCGACGAACATGCTTTTATTGTAGAGAACATATTATTGTTGCCGAGACCGTATAGTAACCATGTTTTTTCTCTGCGTGTAGATAAAGACTGTTTTAAACAGTTAATACAGCAATTTAAGTGGCTTAGGCCATTTTGAAATCCATTTAAAAAAACTATATTCATAGGAACTGAGGGTTGGGCCATTTTGGCTCCATTTATTAAAACATACAAAATTTCTTCAGATAAATAATAAAAATAATTTTTAGCGTTTTAAATAATACAAATTAATAATAGTAATTATTGTCTTCTTCCTGAATATTTTCTTCTTCTTCTTTGGCTCTCGAATTTGTTGTTAAATTATTATAAAATGCATGCCTTATAGGAGGTATGAACTCTTTGAGTTCTTGTAAATCCTTAAACTTTGCAGCTTCAATGAATCTTCCTCCAGGATAAAGCACTTCCAATTCCAAATTTACGAACTTGCTGGAGTTGCTCTTTGAAATATCAACTTCTCGAAATAAAACATCTTTGTTATTTGAATATTTGTATTGAATTATAAATGACTTCACATTTTGGAATCGAAGCCACTGAATCTTAAGCCATTCAGCTTTTGAAGTCTTGTCTGCGGAGAATTTTCTGTTTGTCACTATTTTCTCGATTAAGGATATGTTTTAACATCATCTGCCGTCATCTTTAGCAAGGGAAATGGTTCCCTTTTTTGCCGTGATGATTACACGATCCCAATCATCAGGCGTAAAAATGTCGTTATATTTTTTTTGCTTTTCAATGAGACCAAAATCTTGATTGGATGTTAGGAATGAGTGGCCAGTTACTAAAAATTTGTGGTCTATCTGTTCCACTGGGAAGGTCGAATTATTGACCATGTATGTGCAAATAGTGCTCATTCTTATGTTCCGGTTTTCCGGCCACCCCATTGATCGCTATACATTAGTAAGTTCTTACATTTGACATTGACTTTCACGTAATGCATAATGCAAGACCCTATATATACACGCAGAGAAAAGATATGGTTACTATATGGTAACGGCAACAATAGTATGTTCTCTGCATAAAAGTATGGTCGTCGCAACCATAGTATTGTTTTTTGAATTACATTTTGATAATAGTATGATTGCGGCAATATTAATATTGTGGAAATGTAACAATAGTACTGTTGCCAAATTTAAAAATGAAAATATGGTTGTAGCAACAATATAAAATTGGTTGGTGGGACAAAAGTATTGTTTTAATGGGTTTTATGTTAACAATAATATGATTACGGCAATCATACCGGCAAAATAGTAATTTCTTTTAAATTTGACAATGTTATTTTTACTTATCATACGCAATAATAGTGATAATAATTAAATTTTTTCAAAACAAACTACGGATTAGTATAACTCAAATATTTTTAATAAATGATTTTTTTTTACTTTTAAATACATCACTCCTATTATTAAGAGTTCAATGTATTTTTACCTAAAATACTTAATAAAATTCTCTATTGTTGAATAACAACTTAACCCAATCTTTACGAACAATTTTAGTGATCTTAGTATGGTCGTGTGTGCTGTGGTTGTGAGGATAATACTATAGTTGTACGTTAAACATACTATGGTTATGAGGATCATAATATGGTTGTGGGGATCATAGTATGGTTGAATGTGAATAATTTTATGAATGTGGGGATCATAGTATGGTTGTGTGAATAATTCTATTGTTGTAAGGACCATAATATTGTTATGGTGATCATAGTATGGTTGTGTGTGAACCATACTATTGTTGTGCCACAACCATATAACAACAATATTATGATTCTCTTTGAATATTGTTACCCCAACCATACTTTTTTTCTGCGTGTAGAAGCTATTCTCTCATTCCAGGTATGCATGAATGACTTGTTCGTGCTAAGGTCATGAATACCAAGACAATAGGGGCATAGCTGTCTTTTGTAGTAAGCTATCCCTGTGGAAATGACTGGGGTCGGCAGAGTTTTTTTTTCGAATATACCCTTGACTAAAACGTTACATGCGTTTTTGGCCTAACCCACTCGTATTTTTTATTTCTAGGATTCGATTTGGCCTAAGCGGCTTAGGCCATTATGACATCCACATTTTTTTGAACTTTGCATAGAGGAAAATCAGTTTTCAGCAGGTAGTATAAACTAGCGTTATGCTATGTAATAGGGAGTGTTTTTAGTATTTATTTTAAAAGGTTCCGTTTAAATCCGCATAGTCAGTTTGTTTTATTTTGTTTTATTTTTGAAAATGATAGTTAGGCCGTTTTGGCGCTGAGCGCCTCATTTGTGGTATGAAAAATTGCATGCATATGCTAAGGATTTATTACAATGGCAAAGAGTGACCAGATAGTAAAGATAGCTGTAAAAAATTGTAGTGTCGAAAAACCCGCGGTTTTCAGAAAACCAACATTTCGTTTATTTGAAAATCACGACTGTTGTTTTTTTTTTTAAAGTGAAAAAGGGTTATATAGGGTGATCCATCTAAAGTTATTTTTCAGAACAAAAAAAATATAAAAATTCAAATCAAGTGTGAAATTTTTATTGGTAATTTCAAATGCTTCAAAAGGTGGTAAAAAATTGAGCCTCTCTGCTGGAATTTTTTCGAGCCAGCCGCGGCGGCCACTTGTTTGAAATCATTTTTTAAACATATTGACAAACCCTTGTCCTTATAAAAAAGCTAAATTCTTGGGCATAACATTAAATTATATGCGTTTTATTTTATTCTTGAAAAGCACACGTCTAAAAAAGCACCCTTTACATAGTTTCAAAAGTCTAAAATGCTTAAACGCTCATCCCCTGTAACTCAGTAGGGTGAGTGTATAATAAACGCCTTCTTTTGTCAGTTCACCATAAATCAATTAGACAATCAATCGATACAATTTCGAGGTACGGGGCCTAACTTCGCCCACATCAACGATTCCGAGTTGCGAAGCCAACAACATCTGCTTATCCACCCTGATAGGGAAATAAACGCCTTTGCCTTTAATAGCGTGGGGCTATAGGGGCAATTTCTTTGACAGTTTGAAGTTTATGCGTTTTGTTGTTTGTTTCGGCCTTTTGGTTGGTTTTCGAAGCTCTTTTGTGGGTTCCCCGAGTGCGGAAGTTCATGTAAAACATTCTCGAGCAGCACACGAAATTCTGCAAACTAATTTAATTTATTGCGGGAAAAATCTCCCCTACTTCAGCGAACAGCAAACAACGTATAAACGTCCGACGACTTTTGTCTGGTGCGGCAGGTTAAATATTTTTTAAAGTTTTGCGCTTTATGCTGTTGTTTTGTTTGTTTCAAACTCATTTACGGAGTAATTAATGGTCTTGGCTAATAAGACCTTTGCCCTCCTCCTCAGCGTTGGTTCCATCAAAACGGTACACAGACACACTGACACTTATACATAGACACATTGCTTTATAGCCAGTGGCGGGCAGCAGGGTCTTGAGGGCCCAACTTGGAAACCAACTGTTGTGTGATATCACACCTTAGACTTATTTCTTTCGGGCTACATATAGTCCAAAGTCAAGGCTGACAATCTAGCTACGATTTAGGTGTTGGAAGCCAACATTACTAGTTCATTAACGTGCCATACCGGTCGAAACGCTTGAACGAGTCATTCAAAATTGGACCCTCAGAATAGACACCCTGAGGCGTAGTTGCGGCCAACATTTGAAGGAAATTATATTCAAAAATAAGGCATAAAATGTCCTTTCGAATGAACAAGAAAGATTCCACACTTTTTTTGAATTTTTGTATTTTTTTTGTAATACCCGTTACCAAATACGAGGTTTGCTATATATATATCTGGCCTAGGCAACACTAAGTGTTGCCTGGCGCCATCTAACATATCCATTGGAAAGTTTGACATTTTTTAGCATAAACGTACTCAGAACGTTTTGACGTATCAATTTGGCAAAAAAATGGAATAAACTCGTGACCATATTCGTGAGATCATTTTTCACAACTTTCGACGTGGATTATCACGACAAGAGTACATCGATGAACTTAAATCTTTGTATGGCGATGAAGCACCATCCTATGGCACTGTGAAAAACTGGTTTAATGAATTCAATCGTGGCCGACGCTCGCCCAAAGACGAAGGTCGTCCAAAAGCGGCTAATAATGCAAGATCGTCATGTTATATACCGTGAGATAGAGGCATCCTTGGGCATTTATTCCACCAGCACACACCTGGCCGAAAAAAAGGTTTGTTCCCAGGGATCTCGCACAATTTGACAATCGCTCAAAAAAAAGACTCGCGTCGATTGGAGCAAAGAAATTTTTTCGCGGTGCTTTAAAATATGTTTATAAGATCGTCACAGGTGACGAATCATTGATCTATGCGCATGAGCCCGAAACAAAGCAGCATTCGACAGTGGGGCTCTTCGAAGACGAGCCAAATCCAACAAAAGTTGTTCGTGGAAGAGGCATTTCGAAGCAAATGGTCGCCTGTTTCTTTGGCAAAACTGGTCATGTGGCGACAATTCCGCTTGGGCAGCGTAGGACGGCCAATTCTGAGTGGTTTACTACAATTTGTTTGCCTGAAGTCTTCGGAGAAATTCAAAAAACGAGCAAGAGAAGACGAATCATTGTGCACCATGACAATGCGAGCTCTCACACATCGGCTAAAATATTTGCATTTTCATTACTAGGCTAGAACTCGGCTCAAATATTTGCCATTTCATTACTAGGCTAGAACTCGGCTCAAATATTTGCATTTTCATTATTAGGCCAGAAATATATGTGACCCTATGAAAAGGTTGCTTATGACTCAAAAAAAAATTTTCCACTTTTCTTTTGGTTTCGATAGTTTTTGAGACGCTCTTTCACGTAATGAAAAACCTCGCTAAATTCTTCTGCGACAGACGTTATTCACAAGTGACACACGTCCTACTCGTTCAGCATTGATTTTAAATCTGAGCACGATTTTTTTTCGGTCAGAAACTGGTTTGTGCTTTGCATTGAAAAAAACCTTTTCATAGGCCGGGTCACATATAAAGCAGCCCTCGTATCGTCTTTTCAAACGAGAAAAATTACCCCATAGAGCAGTACGTGAACAAAGAAAATAACCAGATATGGTTAGCAGAGATATCGTAAGATAACTTGGAGCAAAGGTTAATCACTAGAACTCAAGATCCTCCTTAGCTCATGGTTTGGGCCGCAGTTACCGCCGATGGGCGCTCTCCACGTGTATTTATGGAAGCTGGAGTTCAAGTGCCTACAACAGCGTATCGTCAATCAGTCTTAGAACGTGCACTTAAGCCTTGGGAACAGAAACATTTCGGCAATATTCCTTATAAGTTTAACAGGACTCTGAACGATCGCATAAGGCACGCGTCAATCATAACTGGTAAAAAAACAACATTCCTCGCTTCATTTCGGCTGAACAGTGGATTTCATATTTATTGGTTGCTCACATCCTGGATTTCTGTATTTAAGGTATTTTGGACTACAAGTTTTTGACAGAAAAATACTCCAGTAATGAGGCATTAAAAAAGCCTTTCAACGAGAATGGATGCATTTTGCTCAAAATCACACTCGTACATTCTGCAAAGATTTTTTTAAAAGGATCAATCCAATTACACTGCACAACAATGTCAAACTTTTTTCAAAATTACGGCCAACACACGTATATATGTTTTTGGTGTCCTCTGTCAGAATTCATTGTCTGAACCCCCTCATTTGTTATGTGGTGTACTACTGTGTTCTAAAAGCTAATGGGGTGTACTGAAATATTTTAATAAATATCTATACTCTACTATGTTTTTTATATTTCCCGGGAGCAAGGGCGTTCATTCTTATATAAGATAAACTTATTATTCACTATTCACTTAGCCAGTAAAACAAATTTTGCCGACAGTGTCTGATATCAGACAATTATGAACAATTTCTGAACTCTATCGAGAATTCTTACCGAAATCGTTATGAATTCTGTTCGATTTGTCTCAGGATTTTTCTTTTCAGAGAAGTAGTTCAAAATTTTTGTCTACCCTCTCATACGTTTTTCGTTACGAACTTGGTAAGAAATCGGAACATTTTGCCGATTTCCGTACAGAATTCTGACCGAATTCTGAACGTTTGGTTTGCTAGGTATATACAAAAGGCGCTGTGGCGTTAGTAATTTCTTGTTGATAGATTTAGTAAATATATGTGACAGCGCATAAAGAAAGGGACCTAAGGGTAAAAAAAAAATCAATTTTCATTTTTTTTTGATGTGGACAACATCTGCGCATCGAATGAGACCGATCCCATGCCCCAAAAGTGTTCCCTCCCAGAGATATGCGCGTTTTATGAAAGTGAAGTCGACGATTCTAAGCGCTAAATAAATTTATTTATTTTCATTTTTTTGCGCTATTAAATAAATAACTTGATTTTACGAAACTACAAAAACAAAAATTTATATTTTTCCTTATGAACAATTTAAAAAAATAGAAAAATCATTTTAATCGACGGTTCTTGCGAATTGGTTCCTTAGAACTTGACGGTACCGATCCTTTATTTTTTTTTCGATTTGTTCTTAACGGCTGCTTTTCCATTTCCAGAGACCAAAGGAAGAGGAGCAACCGAATCTTTTTTTGAATCGTCAAAACATAAACCCCGGATCTCTTTATACAAGTACCATTGACGCTTCATCGATAACCCTGGTGACGGAATTATAATTAGTTTGTCATCGGAACTGGTATTGTTACTCAGATGTACATATGTTTTCATTTATGCTGGCTGTATTCGCAAACAGTTTACATTGCACTGGTGACTGAGCAATAAATACAAAGTGATGATACTTCGATATTCCAATTAAAGTTTTATATTTAGTGGAGAAGTATTCGTCCCATTTTCTCCACTCAACAACAGGCTCACTTGAGTTTGGAAGTCGAATAGGTACAGTAACATTAAATCCATTACGAGATGATTTTCTAACACAATCAACTACATCCCTGAAGCAGTCGACATTAGTTTGGGCATATTTTGATTTGAAAACTCCGAATAAACGATCAGGTGAAAACTTTGTAAGTCCGCTTAACAAAAAGTTCAATTCAACTGACTCAAATCTGGAAGTATCGACAAGGTGTTGTAAATATCGTATCATCGCATTGTCTTTTATTTTCTGAACTACAGTTATCAGCGAATATCATTATTTTTTTAGTTGAATTCACTTCTGGTAGGTAGTAATCAAGCATTGATATTACTGAATTCGGACCTTTTCCAATGGAATCGTTTTCGTCAATACAGAAGATGTGTTGAACATTTTGACGTTCGTTTGTAATTCCGAAAATTGCATTTTTTGCTGCGGACCCGACGGAAAGCTAACATTTGGAGCATAATCCATAGATATTACTAGATAATGCTCCTCTGGAATACCTGCATACATGGCATTTGGATCAGGCTTGACTAATGTTCTCAAGTCGTTATAGTACTCTCGCTGAGTGCTGGCAGATTGCAAATGATCAGAATACACCTTCAATGCTGCTTCTTTTTCAACTTAAGTAACGTTTACTGTATTAACAGCATCTTTTGCAAGATTTCGACACAATTCGCACAAATCGTATGCTGGCTTCATAGTGACAATATTTCTTCCTCACCGTTTGGAAAGTGCGAAGTTTTACGATTTTACCACACGGTTCGACGTTGTTGGTGTATCTAGTGTAAACAGAAGTCTTACTTACAGCAGTTGGAAGTTTCAATAAACGATAATCACGATGATTTGGTTGACGTCCAGGTTAAGTGAGCAACAGTTTCAGCAATAACCTCGCTATTGGACGAAAATTTTTGCCACCAAGAAAGTTTTTTAAATTTGGAAACAAGAAATAATTAGAAGGAGCTAAATCTGGACTATATGGTGGATGCGGAGCAATTTCAAATCGTAATTCGGCCAGTTTTTGTTGAGTTAAAAATGCAGTGTGTCAAGGAGCATTATCTTGATGAAAAAAAAGTTTTTTTTTTCTAAATGCGGTCGTTTTATCTTGATTTCTTCACTCAACCGATCCAATAATGCACAATAATATTCACTATTTATAGTTTTTCCTTTCTCAAGATAATCAATAAATATTATACCCCTGCATCCCAAAATACTGTAGCCATTACTATTCCTGCTGACTTAGCAGTTTTCGCCTTCTTGGGACCACTTTTACCAGCTTCCATCCATTGTTTTGGCTGTTTTTTGCATTCTGGGATGTAGTGATGGATCCAAGTTTCATCAACAGTTATGAATCGGCGCCAGAACTCTATTGGATTACGCTGATAAATCGCTAAAAGCTCTTCAGAATTGGTCCAACGGACGATTTTTTGGGGCAAAGTCAACAAACGCGGCACCCATCTTGCGGATAGCTTTTTCATGTGGAGTTCATCATGTAAAATACTCCAAACTTGTTTTTCGTGTATTTTAACAATATCAGCAAGTTCTCTGAGCTTTATTCGTCTATCTTTAGTCACTTCATTAAATATTTTTCTAATGTTTTCAATAGTAGTAGCAGTTTTCGGTCTTCCAGAGCGTTGTTCATCTTCCGTACTTTAGCGACCAATTTTAAATTGTTGAACCCAGGATTTCACGATGGTGCATTATCACCATGAACAGACTCCAATTCATCTTTGATTAATTGTGGCCTATAACCTTTCATATAAAAGTGTTTAATTACCGCACGAAACTCTTTATTTTCCATTTTTCAAAAATTACAAAACTTGTTTACTTCAATCACCTGTAACAAAGAAAATAATCATTAAATATTTCGGAAATTTTGACAGATGTTTTATAAAAGATTGCTTTTAAAAAACAAAAAAAGTAGCTAGTGAAACAGAAAATGTGCCAGGCCAGTTAGTTTTGCGGTCGCCCTCGTACATATTATCGGTATTTTTTTCATAATCACTATCCGATAGTTCTGAGAAGTGATCGTCATCATGCTCGTCATCAGGGAAGCGATAAAGTAAATCTACTTCTTCGAATTCGTCCACCATTTCATTCTACAACAGTAAGTGAGAATGTAATCAGTTTTAAATTATTTTCGCGAATAACATAATAAGGTTATGTGAAAATATGTTCGTACTAACAGAGTGATATTCACGATTAAAAATAATTATACAGGAGTATTTATTATAATTCACAATTAATAATTTCAGAAAATAAAGCTTGATTCGAAAAAACGCGAGCAAAATTGATTTCAAACTCACGGAAACAGCGCGCTAGGTAGAAAACAGTAAAAACCAACTACACATAACAAGAGGTAGGGACGACCTAAGCGCGCGTTTTCATGGTTGACCAACACGTTCCTGAAGATAGTCAATCAATAAAATACCTTTGAAGTCCCAAAAAACCGTTGCCATAACCTTACTAGCCGATTGAATTGTTTTTGCCTTCTTTGGGGCACTTCCTCCAGCTTCAGTCCATTGTTTGGATTGTTCTTTTGTCTCTGGAGTATAGTGGTGGATCCATGTCTCATCAACAGTTATGAAACGACGCTTAAAATCCATTTTATTTCGCTGAAAACGGTCCAAACAAGCTTGAGAAATGTTCATTCTTATGCGTTTTTGGTCGACTGTTAACAAGTGCGGCACCCATCTTGCAGAAAGCTTTTTCATCTGTAGTTCTTCATGCAAAATTAAATGGACTCGATCATTTGAGATGCCCATGATATTAGCTATTTCACGCACTTTTATTCGTCGATCATTTAATACCATATCATGCACTTTGGCTACAATTTCTGTTGACGTCATGAGATGTGTCGCTTTCAAATGAGACCTATGCCAACACGCTCAGTGATGGTACACAAAACGTATTTAAATCTTTAAAATGGCTCTCTTGAACAAAACTGGTTTTTACCCATAGGTCCCTTTCTATTTTGCGCGTCACATATGATAATGTTTAAAAAAAAATAGGCTCAATAAATTAAAACTAAGTTTTAAATAATAGAAAAAATTTTCAATAAAAAATACCAAAACAAAAAGATTTATAATACCTTAAATTGGTAACACTTCAATCTCCGCATCCTGTAGTCCAAAATTGTACACCTACATATGGCACATTGTAGTTGTTTTGTAATAATATCGTCCAGTTGCTGCTACCACGTACCTACTTCTATAGATGAAGACACACTGTGCTCCACTATCTCTTGAAAGGGCTGCAGTAGGCCTTCTTACAGATAAAGGTAATCTGCAGCTTGTGGCAACACCTGCGGCCTTAATATCGTATGTGTTTCAAAACTAGGATACTCGTATGCCGCATGCATACTCTAGTTTCTAGAAGCCAGACGTAAGAAAGCCTTCTGGCATTCCTATGCAAGGAACAACCTTTCCACTTATGAATGTAATGCCCCCGGAGGCCTTCTATCATGTCTGCTGCGGTAAGGCCTAGCCAGGTATTTTTTGCTATATTCGTATAAAGGTAAACTTCAGCGACTGACATGTATACAGAAAAGCCATACATGGGTTCAAGTAAATAATACGCACACACATACGAGTATGCCTTAGTGTGTGTGTGGGTGTGAGTGTTTACGTGCCTGTACTTTGTACAATTGCCATTTTTGCACATCCTCACCTGTGTAAGCTCGAATTACTCCCCGCCGCCGTTACCAGCCACTCCCACATGCAGCATAATGATATTGTAAACAGCAAAGCAACAACGTTACCAATAACAACACATTTAATTACCCCATTCTTGGAGCGTGCCGTACGAAGGTCTACGTAGGCACAGTGTTTAGAAACGTAAAAAAGACTAGGCATAATTTTTCTTTGCCTTGAGATCAATGGCTTTTTCACTGTACTCCTCAATGAACCTCTTGAGTCCGGTATATTCAGGTCCGTCACGTTAAACTTAGCCAAATTGGAACTACTAAAAACGCTAACGTCAGAGATGACCAACTATATTTACCCTGTACAACTGGATGTGCAGTTAAACTTTTAAAAAATAGGTTTTTCGACAGGCTCCAAATTTTTTTCCAGAATTAACCTAGTAAAAATGATAACGTTGGGACCAACAGACTATAGTGTTCCTAGAAAACAGATGTTTAGGCTTAAATTCAGCCAGATTTTTTGAAAAAAAAACTCTACACTTCTCATTTTCTAAAAATGATAACGTTGGGACCAACAGACTATAGTGTTCCTAGAAAACAGATGTTTAGGCTTAAATTCAGCCAGATTTTTTAAAAAAAAACTCTACACTTCTCATTTTCCATCTAACGGGTGATCAATCTAGAGGTATTTTTTTTTCAAAATGAAAAAAATACAAAAATTCAAATCAAGTGTGGAAGCTTTAACGTTCATTCGAAAGGACATTTTATGCCATTGACTTTTTCAATATAAGTTCCTTTAAATGTTAATATTAATCCTTTAAATGAGGGTTCAATTTTGGAGAAATCGTTCAAGCATTTTCACCAGTATGGCGAAAAATGGTGTAAGTCTTTCCATGATGAAATGGCAAACAATATTGAAAAAAAAGCAAATAAAGTGTAAGACAATTCACGCATTATCATTAAAAAAAACACTCTTGATGAAAATACCTCTAGATTGATCGCCCGTTACAAAGTTCAAAAAATATGGACCGATGAATCCACTAGCCCATAAACCGCTCCAAACCGTGGTTTTCGCGGTGTAATTCTCTCCATGGTAAAATGGCAAACAATACTGAAAAGAAAAAAAAGTTAAGTATAACACAGCAAAGCATAATCTGTAAAAAACCCCGATTGAAAAACTACCTCTATATTGATCACCCTTTATAAATGAAAGTACAACACCGATTTCGATAAAAATTGGCACATTCTTCAAGTCGGAACCAAGGCTCCTATTGAAATTGGTCCACATGGGTCCAAAATTTGCCGACATACGTAGATTTTCCCGATTTTAGAACCTACAAAACCACACATCGCAACCGAATTTTTGCACAAAGCATCTATCTCTCATTAAATTTGACTATATCGGTGCAAGTTTTCGAATTGATTTGAGATCCTGCATCTCTACAAGCCATAAATGAAACGCTATAACGCTTAAATTGAGCCTGGCTTTTTATGAGGGACCAGTTATTGACTGGGCTGAAAATGGACCATATAGGTTTTTGTTTTGCTGTACATATACCCCATATAAAGATCATTTCCGATTTCAGAAATTACAGTTCGATAAACACAATCTACACACGATTGCCACCAAAATTCACATAAAGCCTTATCACCAACCCACAAATATCTCTCGTGTAACCATATCGATCTATGCTTTCGTATAGCTTCCATACGAGTACAAAAACCCTCCCGATTTGAGGTAGCAGCCTTCAATTACACCCGATCGCGTCAAAATTTTTCATGGTTCATAATGAGTGACCATTAATCTACTGCGGTGAAACTACACGCGGAGAAAAGATATGGTTACACTATGGTCACCGCAACAATAGTATGTTCTCTACAATAAAATCATGTTGGTCGCAACCATAGTATTGTTTTATGAATTTCATTTTGACAACAGTATGATTGCGACAATATTATTATTGTTGAAACGTAACAATAGTATTATTGCCAAATTTAGAAATGAAAATATGGTTGTAGCAACCATATAAACATGTTTGATGCTACAAAAGTATTGTTGTTTAAAAATTACGTTAACAATAATATGATTACGGCAATCATACTGTATGGTTGCGACTATGAACATAACAAAACAGGTTTTATAGATGTATGTGTGTGCGTATGTTTTTTTTTTGATATACAAAAAAACACATACACACGATACAGTGAATGGTTGTTGTCCATTTAAAAAAAACACACCATCAATCGGAAGGTAGCTCCAGGGATTTTTATTGTGTTTACTTTGTTCGGTGAAATACTCTACTACCGACTGGTTCTCGTTTATTTAAAATCTGCCTGCACTTAAGTACATAGCCTTTGTTCATGGTTTAATCACATTCGTTACTTGGGGTCTACGGATGTGGACGGTAGCATTCACCAGTGCTGGCAACTAAAATTATTTTCGACTGCCGTTGGAAAATATATTTTTGTTTCTTGAATGAAATGTTCAATAAAAACATGGCCTCAATTCTGGCTATTAACTCATTGTAATGCAAATTAATATAACTTGCTTGATATAAATCTCTATTTTTGAATAACAACATTACCCAATCCTAATAAATAGTTTTGGGGATCATAGTATGGTTGAGTGAATCATACTATGGTTGTAGGAATAATAGCATTGTTGCGTGTGAATCATACTATGGTTGTGAAGATCATATTATGGTTGTATGAGAAACATACTATGGTTGTGAGGATCATAATATGGTTGTGAAGATAATAGTATGGTTGAGTGTTAATCATACTATTGTTGTGAGGATCATAGTATGGCTGTGGAGATCATAGTATGATATGTTAATCATACTATGGGGGATCATAGTGTGGTTATGTGTGAATCATTCTATTGTTGTGAGGATCATAATATTGTTGTGCCACAACCATATACCCAACAACAGTATGATCCTCTTCGAATATTGGCACCCCAACCATAATTTTTTTTCTGCGTGTAGACAATGTAGGCCTATATTTTGTATAGCCCCCATACAGGTCCTTCCGTATTGCAGAATTTGCAGCCACATTTTACATCCGACTCCTACCAAATTTAACATGAAGCTTTGGCAGTGATGAACACCCATGTCCTGCCATATAGGTCCATGTTTTCGAATAGCCCCCACACAAAGGTCCCACACGATTTGGGGTCCTGTAGATCTAGAAGCCGCAGATTATGCCCGACAACGCTCAAATTGTGCATGGTACGTGATCGACAAAAAATTAACTCTGACATATTGCGTTCGACCTTTGCTCAAGCTTCTTACAGGGGCGCTTAATCATCTGAATTGTCGGCCTCGCGAGACTTTGATTTCATTTATTTGTTTTATTTTATTGCTTTTTAATACCTATAAGTCCATATATGCTAATTGCCGTTTTGGAGCCCTCAACCTTTTCATATGGGGACTATATATGTGACGCACAAAATAGAAAGGGACCTAAGGGTAACAACCGTGTTGTTCAAGAGAGCCATTTTAAAGATTTAAATACGTGTATCTTTGGTGTAGAATTGTCGACTTCACTTTCATAAAACGCGCATATCTCTGGGAGGGAACACTTTTAGGGCATGGGATCGGTCTTATTCGATGCTCAGATGTTGTCCACATCAAAAAAAAGTGAAAATTTATTTTTTTTACCCTAAGGTCCCTTTCTCTATGCGCTGTCACATATATGGTCCCAGATTGGTTGCTTGACCATCATCATATGCTATACCAAATTCGATCGAAATCGGAATTAAAATGAGTGATCTAGAAGGCTACATCCAAAGATGGGCCGATATAAGACTATTTTTTCTCAGCTGGTAGCTGATCGATCCTATTAAACAGTGCCAAGTTTCGTTAGGTTGGATGATTTCTAAGACTTATAGAGCTTAGGACACAAACTCGGTTCAACATTATGTGTGACCTTTAGCAAAGTCTGAACCGAAGTTCTTCAATTTCAATAACGTTCATTCTTTGCCTGCAGAACTTGATTTTGCAAAAATTTCTATAGCCTTCTTTTCAACAAAAAAGTAACTTGTGTAAAAATTCATCAAGATTAGATTAATAAGTGGCCTTTTTAGCTAGGAGAATAACATCGGTGGGACGTAAGAGCGGGAGATATACTCGTATATCAATCAAAATCGATATTCTTCATTATGTTTTATTAATTAAGATAAGCTGATATGAAGCTATTTCAAATGGCCAGTCCTTGGCCCAAACCTCAACAATGTTAAAAGTTCCGTCATATACCGTTGATATTTGCGATCTGCAATTAGATAACCACGATAAATGGTTCGACGAAGAGACAATAAAGTCACATATAAATGCTGAATCGATCGGTTACATGAACATGGGATCTATATCTTCGACATTAAGTTAAAACATCCGGTACCACAGCGAATATCTTGAGCACGATCTGATGTATTTTGTGGCTTCTACTCCCTTCCTCAAGTCTGGAGAGAGTTTTGTGTGGGTTTTATTCAAAAGCTTCGCCAGAGTTAGAAGTTACAACACACACACACGTTGTACACGATGTGGAGTCTCTTTAGAGATGGCAAGAGTGAGTTGTATTTTCGTAGGCAATTGTGTGAAGAAAACTTGAAAAGTATGGGTTTGCAACAGTAGTTCTCATTCGTTTGTGGAGAGCCTGGCCTTATAGAGTTCGGTTTTACTTTCAACAATTGCAGCAAGGCTTTCTGAAGAGGGTTGTCACGGACCCGAAATCATGATAAAAGTAGTGTGCAGCCATGAAAATCAATGTCACTTTGCCATTTTGTTAAAAACTTGTCTTCTATTTAAATATAGAAGCAAGAGGTCTTGAGCCGGTTTAATCCCTGTTCAAAGTTAGAATATATTTAAATTTATTCAGTTCGTAGCCACTGTGCGTACACAATACAAGCCGTGAAATAGACTGTGGAATATTTCGTTCATACCGCTCTCCTCAGTTCTAGCCATCGCACACTTCAAACTAAATTGGAACGAATGTAGGGGGATTGGGCGAGCTCCATATAAGGTGAAACAACAACGGTAACAAGCCATTACGTGGCGTGGCATAGCTGCTTTACAGCTCACAACTCTAACCAATATACTCAGCTATTTGTTGTTGTAGTGCTTTGTGGTAGGCGTTTGAAGACAGTACCCGGAAATGTCGGACCTCTGCGTGGTCCGGCGAAAGAGGAGTTCCGAATTTCATTCATATTACTACGGTAGTGAGTGCCACACACTGCAACCATCGCAACGACAGGCAGGCAACACCCACTTTTATGCAAATGTCAAACGGAATGTCAATTTAAAGCGGAAATAAATGAAATTGTGAATAATGTCAGACTAACAGGGCAATAGACCAACGCAAACGACGGACAGTCTGACTGACCGATCGACCGCCAACCACCAACATGTTAACCACTCAATCAGTGAAGTTTGCAGTAGAGCGAGCCGCTGGATGGGCTGGGTGGGTCGGATTTATTTGTGTTTCGGTAATGCCTGTAAATAAAGATGCGCACGATAAGTGTTCTTTGTTTGTGCTCGTGTACAATTTAATGCGTATCGTCGTAGCACTTAAAGTACGAGTACCATTTAAACGCACATACACAGACTCATTTAAATTTAAATACATCCCAGTAAAAAATATTTGGATTAATCCCATAATCGAGCCATAAAGGTGTAATGACTTCTTCATCCATTTGGAGTAATAATCCTTCAGAGGAAGGTAGAGGTATTGACCGCCTGGCGAGTGCAGCTGAACTGCAGTACAAGGGAGTAGTCGCAACGGGTGCGGTTTATAGACGGGCGGCGAGTACTACTAGACTACTCGCAAAGTGTTTGATGACTGTCGTGAAGAAATGCGATGTGAAAACATTGAAGAAAAGTTTTGTGAATTGAGTGGCCCGAGCGAAAATGTCAGTCTGCCAGAAGATGAGTCGGAAATTATTGCAAATTATAAATTATGTTAGTTGTTAAGAAATTGCCAAAGAAGTGCCTGATTTTTTGAGTTTATGATTTTTTTGTTTTAACGTTCTTAACAAAATAACATTTAATAGAACTTAAGTCTGTTCGTTGCTAAGAAACTGCCAAAGAAGTGCCTGATTTTTTAATTTTCTATTTTTTGGCTTTAAAGTTGTTAAAAAAATAACATATAATAGAACTTAAGTCTTTTTGTTGTAACGAAAGTGCCAAAGAAGTGCCTGATGGTTTTAATGTAAAGGGTGTCCCAAGAAGAGCGCAATTTTTAAATCTGGCAACATTCGAAGTGTCATTGTTTGACATTTGAACAATTGTTATTGTTTGTTAGTAGAAGGTACGAGGTTAGTAAAAATGGAGCGGTACACGAATGAACAACGCATTCTCATTGTGAAATTGAGACAACATGAAAATGCTGATTTTGCCGATAAAATCATCTTCAGTGACGAGGCCCATTTTCATCTTGATGGCTTCGTCAATAGGCAGAATTGTCGCATTTGAGGTGCGGAAAATCCTGGAGTGATTCACGAGAAGCAAATGCATCCTCAACGTGTCACTGTGTGGTGTGGTTTTTGGGCTGGAGGAATCATTGGACCTTTTTTTATGAAAATGAGGCAGGTCAAGCGCAAACAGTCAATGGTGTTTGGTATCGTGAAATGATAACCAGTTTTTTCTTGCCTAGAATTGAAGAAATGAATGTGGAGGGCATGTGGTGCCAACAAGACGGCGCCACATGTCATACAGCCAGAGAAACTATTCAATTGCTGCATCAGTCATTTCCCGGTCGTGTTATTTCGCGTTTTGGAGATCAGAATTGGCCTTCTAGATCGTGCGATTTAACACCATTAGATTTTTTTTCTTTAGGGTTTTTTGAAGTCGATGGTTTACGCGAATAAGCCGACGACGACTCAAGCCTTAAAAGACGAAATTGGACGCTGCATTAATGAAATACCGCAGCATTCATGCCAAACGGTCATTGAAAATTTCATTAAAAGATCGCGTGCATGCCAGCAAAGCCGCGGCGGCCATCTGCACGATATATTGTTCCATACATAACCTCATTCTGTCTACTTTACGATTTAATAAAGTTTCACGATTTTTTCTTAAATATCTGTGTTTTATTTAAAACTTAAAAATTGCGCTCTTCTTTGGACACCCTTTATTATTTTTTTGTTTTAACGTTGTTAAAAGAGGAACCATTAAGCCATTTTAAATTCATGTATTTGTTAAGTAATATTTTGTTTGCAAACAGCCTGAATTGTATACCTTAAGTTTTTTTCTTCTAACAGTCTGAATTCTATAACTTAAGTTAAAAGACAAAAATGATCTCACGAAAATGCCAAATAAGCGCTTTTTTGCTTTTTTTATAAATTTTATATATACTACAAAAAATAAAAACAACAAAAAAATATATAATAAGTATTTTAATACCCTTTCTAAAAAAAAAATACTTTGCCGCCGGTGGGATTCGAACTTGGAACCTCCGTTTTCTAAGCGAACACTCTACTATCGTGACGACATCGCAATGCCTGCACCCCTGCAGCACTCCAAAAGCGATAAAAAAGGGAGTACTCCTTTTTGTTTGAAAGCTCAATGTTAAAAGCGAGCACTTGAAACCATTAACAGGTAAAGGAAGAGCGAGTAGTCGCTATCGCTTGGTAAGTACTCGCGGAGTACAGCTGCAGTACTCTTTTCTTCTGAAGGGAAGCGAGAAATCAAAACATTGTATTTTGTTTTGCTAAAAATAATTGTCGAAGTTAGAAGGTGTAACCGTTTGACTTAACAGCCCGTAACATTACTCCCCTTGTCCTCCTTTCCAAGATCAAAAGGAATACTCCTTTTGTAGCCCATTAGCATCTCATAAGAAGTGCTCGCTTTCGCGGACAAGCAGTGTTAAAAAGGAGTACAAAATGCATGAGGCTCGGAGTTTTATGGAGTAATCCATTGCTCGCATAGGAACGATCCAATATTAATCTTTGGATGATTCTATTTTTACTGGGATATGCAGTCTAACCCCTCCCAACATTTTGAAGTTTCTTTCATCGTCAAATGCGTTACGCTTTAGTCACTTCCAGATGGTAATTGGAAGAAAGTTTGCATTTTGCAAGAACAATTTACTAAGTAGGGACATAAATACTACTACACACATTTTATGCTGTAAAATAAAAAGTACTGAATGTGTTTGGACCAAATATTTGTTAATATATTTATTGATGTATCCAAAAATAATCTACTTATTCGAAATGTCCGCCTTTTGCCTTTACACACGCCTTAAGTCGCACTGGCCAATCGTCAATAGCTGCACGAACCTCGTCCATTGGAAAATTGGCCACAGCTCGAATCAAAGCAGTCTTGAGAGATCCAATAATGGGGTATCTTTTGTGACAAACCTTGTCCTCTAAAACCGTCCACATTTTGTAATCCAATGGGTTCAAATCTGGACTGCCTGAGGGCCATTCTTCAGAAGAAATGAACGCTGGCAAATTGTTTCGAAGCCCGGCCTGGGACGTTTTAGCCTTATGGGCCGGCGCAGAATCCTGCTGGAACAGGATTCTGCTGGTTTAGGAACAGGGAATTGTTAAGAGGCTTCACAACAGCTTCCAAAACGGTTTCTTGCTAAACTTTGGCCGAAAATTTGTCTCCTTGTTCGCAGAAATGCAGGTCGGTGACCTCATTGTAAGAGAGACCCCACCAAACCATGACTACAGCTGGGTGATGACCCTTTTCCACCCTAGGGATCAGTTTAGATGCTTCCTTAGATGACCGCGCATGCTCTCAATCATTTTGCTTTTATTCCTGAACTGTAAAATTTTTTTCATCGGTTAACAACATTGTTCTGCACAAGTTTTCAGCGTGCTTCACCAAAAGACGTTTGCATTTTTTAATCCTATTTTTTTAAAGCTGCAGTCAATGTCCTGTACGTCGTTTGAAAGCCCCAAGACCCAAGTCTTTTTTAATGATTCGACTCATGGACTGTTGCGTGATATTCATCTCACGGGTCATGATTTTCTGTTTTCGGAGCGGATTTCTTTTGCAGATAGTCAATCAATAAAATACCTTTGAAGTTCCAAAAAACCGTTGCCATAACCTTACCAGCCGATTGAATTGTTTTTGCCTTCTTTGGGGAACTTCCTCTAGCTTCAGTCCATTGTTTGGATTGTTCTTTTGTCTCTGGAGTATAGTGGTGGATCCATGTCTCATCAACAGTTATGAAACGACGCTTAAAATCCATTTTATTTCGCTGAAAACGATCCAAACAAGCTTGAGAAATGTTCATTCTTATGCGTTTTTGGTCGACTGTTAACAAGTGCGGCACCCATCTTGCAGAAAGCTTTTTCATCTGTAGTTCTTCATGCAAAATTAAATGGACTCGATCCTTTGAGATGCCCATGATATTAGCTATTTCACGCACTTTTATTCGTCGATCATTTAATACCATATCATGCACTTTGGCTACAATTTCTGTTGTTGTTGCTGTTTTTGGACGTCCACTACGTGGTTCATCTTCAATGCTTGTACGACTACGTTTAAATTCAGCAACCCAATTTTTTACTGTTGCATATGAAGGAGCACTTTCACCTAACACATTCACCATATCATTATGAATTTCTTGTCCCGATAAACCTTTTTTATGTAAATATTTAATGACACCACGCATTTCTAATTTTTCCATTGTAAAAAAATCGCGGATGCGTCTTTTATGAACACCTGTTTCTATATAAGGAGTTTCCAGATCGAAACAAAATTTAACATGTGTTCATAGCAGAGATGGAAGTTTCCAAAACACTTAACTTTTTTCTGTTTATACCGCGCTTTTTGTGCTAGGCTAAGAAGTTTCCGAACCGCCCGTAATGTAAATAGTCGCTTCTTTAGCCGCAAATTTTAAAATCTTGCAGGTCCTTTGTGTGGGGGCTGTACGAAAATATGGACCTGTGTGGCATTTCGGGTTTTATTAAAACCCGCGTTAAAAAAACGACTATCAAGTTTTATTTCTAGTGGAAAAGATCTGCCTTACGTGGTGAGTGCCTTAATTCAATTTTCTTCAGGCTTAATAGCTTTTTAGTTCTTCTTTTGTAAGGGTCTCCCAAACATGTTTTGGGGATTTTGTTCACAAATTATAACTCTTTTGTCGGTTAGACGCTGAGTTTGAGAGATATATCCTATTGAAATTTTGATATGAAATATCACCATTTTCGAGGAGAAAAAGGTGGTCACGAATTAAACCTCTTTTGTCAGTTAGAAAGAAGCTTAGTTCTTATATGGAATTCCATCGTTTTCGAGGGGGAAGAAGGTGATAATGAATCATAACACTTTTGCCGGTTAGACACTTGGTTAAGGAGATATAAGCAATAGAAGTTTTTATATGGAATTTTCGCTATTGCAAGGGAGAAAGGAGCTGGTCAAGGATTATAGCTCTTTTGCCGGTTAGACGCTTGGTTAAGGAGATATAGAATAGAAACTTTTATATGAAATACTTATAGCTCTTTTGTCGATTAGACGCTTCTTTTAGGAAACATAGCCAATTGAAATTTTGACTAAACATTGTCTTAAACCTTATTTTAGTTGAACCATCGTACGCATTCCATGATGGTCTTAATCTCTGCTTGGAATATCGTATTGCAGTTTGGCAGTCAGAAATATTTTTCGGAACCCATCTCCAGTTTTGTTGGCCAATATCGAGACGTTGGTAAAACCATGGATGCCTTAATATACCATGACACTGTGTTAGGGATTTCGGTTTGGGGTGGTAATCTGGTCCTTACTGGGATTCGCCAGTAACTCGGTTTTGTGTTGCAAGGCCCGTTAATGTTTCCAGCATGTTTTGCTGGTGGGATGTCCGGTCTCTCATGATCCATTTGCCCGGTCTCTCAAGATCCATTCGCTATTAATATTTTCGCTGTGATGGCCGCCAAGTAAGTGTCTGATATGAATATCAACCGGACTTATGTTTAATATTGCTCTCATTGCCCTAGTAAAAAAATGTTAAGAGTGCTTCGCTGATATTCAGACAGCAGGTTCCAGTTTTTTTATGTTGCACTTCTAAGTCATTGAAGTCCACCAAACTATTGCCGCTTATGTAATAATTGGCCTTACTACGCTTGTATAGAACCTCTGCGTCATCTTAGGCCGAAGGCCCAATTAAGGTCCGCTTAATCTTCTGGTCGTTGACCAGCACTTATTTTTCCGCTCTGTTACTCGTATCTATGTGTTTTTTCATAAATGTTTCTGATCAGGTTAGCCCCAAGGTTCATCAGTCAGCTTGATGACTCTTCCTTTTAAGCGAGGATCTTCGAACGTTGGACTCTTCGTCGTCCTCGTGAAGCGACATATCTTGGTTTTCTCTGGGCCCCTAGGTAAAGCCCAGTTGAGCGACAGTTCGTAGGCCATTCAGCAGAGTGTGATTAAGAGAATACCCTTAATTGCGACGTCCATAAATGCCACTGTTAAAGAGTCGACGCAGACGCGCTTGAATCAGTCATCGGTAAGGACCCTTATTGGGTCGGTAGGGTAGGTCGATTTAGCAATCGATATTGTGCCACTGATTTGATCGATAGCTTTTGGCTTGAGGAAAAAGTTCCGCAAAGAAATATCAAAAAATATCATTTTCAAGGCGCCTAAATTTCTTTTTTCTCAACTTCTATTTTAAGTTTTTTAATAAGAAAAAAAATATTTTTTTTTAAATATTAAAAGTTCAGTAAAGGTCAACAACTTTAAATTTTAAACCCTAGAAAATTATTTTTTTTGATATTTCGTAGTGGAACTATTTTTTTCTCATGCCGAAAGCTATCGAAAAATCTATGGCACGATATAATATAAAATTGTTGGCCTTAAAAATCGGCCCACCCTTATGTTTATAGTGGTGACCAAAACAAGTGGTGCAATAAAGACACCCTGTAGAGTTCCCCGAGAAACTTTGTCTGTAATAATCATACCGTTCCTGCCGCATAATATCCATCTACTCCATAGCTTGTGACTGACATAAGCGTAATGGTGACTGTTATTAGAAAAGGGTAAACCTTTTCTTGTGGACCCATTTTCAACTCCGCCAAAGAAGACCTCGAACTTAATGTGCGTGAGCCAAGGCCATTAGAACATTCCCACACGGCATGTTAGGCAATGAAAATGAATCGAACGTTTTTGTCTTGCCACCAGACAGTTGATCAAAGTCGTCCGAGCCCCCCACCTAAACGACGTTACGTGTATAGCGTATTCTACAGTCGTCGATGTAGAGAAGTCGTGCTACCCTCTGTTTCACCGCTGTTGTTTGGTATACTTTTGGACAAGAGGGTGGGCACTTGGTAGGGGGAGCGTATACGTAATGTGCAAATTTGCATAGCACAGGTGGGCCGGTTTACCCAGTGTTGTATGTTTTTCCGAATTGTTTTGTTTTCGAGGTTTGCATATGAAATTTCTGCCTGTCCGTCCGTCTGTGCGTCTGTCTGCCATCATGTGCCAGCGTGTGTGTGTTTTATTTAAAAACCTTCAATTGAAATGTTCACTTTCAAAGATTCGAGACTGTTGCTGCTGTTGTGGGGGCGGGTTCTACCAACCAACCGTCCGCCATCTCTGAATGCAAATAAAAAACATTGAGCCCTCGCTGTTGTTTTTATTGAGCCAATGCCATTTCAAAATCAACATAACTTATTTTCAATTCAGCCAAAGTGTTATTGAAATCGTATACGAGTAAAACATATACGCTGCACGTCCATTTGTATTTGTATGCCTGCATGTGTGTGTCCGACGGATCTGTCTGTCTGAGTAAATGAATAACAACGAAATGTATCATTTTTCGCCCGAGTAATAAAAAAAAGATCTTCAGCATCTCTAGAGCCCCTCCGTCGGTTTTATTTGTTTGTTTGTTCTTTTATTTCTCTCCAATTCGCTGTCAGCATTCCGTCCTTCTCGCTGTCTGTCTTTTTCCATACACCATCAGATCAGTATGTCACTATGTCTTTCGCACAGTGGTATGGGTACAACCAGCACTATATAGCAATGCTTGAATCTATATCCAGTAAATGCCCCTGGTTACTAATGGTGATCAATCTAGAGGTATTTTTTTCAAAAGGGTTTTTTTTCACAAATTAGACCTGAGTTGTGTTAAACTTTTTTTTTATTTTCAGTATTGTTTGCCATTTCATCATGGAAAGCCTTACACCGCAAAAACTACGGTTTTCGACCATTTCGCCATACCGGTCGAAATTCTCGAACAAGTCCTCCAAAATTTGCCCCTTAGAATGCACACCCTGAGGCGTAGTTGCGGCCAACATTTGAAGGAAATTATATTCAAAATGCAAATGGCATAAAATGTCCTTTCGAATGAAAAATTAAGATTCCCCACTTGATTGGAATTTTTGTATTTTTTTTTTAATTTTAAAAAAATACCTCTAGATTGTTTACCCTATGTAAAGCCAAACACTTAAACTGCCTAAAACGTTGAGCCACCACCCAGTAAACCAAATTAGCCGACAATGTCTGATATCAGACAATTCTGAGCAATATCTGAACTCTATCGAGAATTCTTACCGAAATCGTTACAAGTTCTGTTCGATTTGTCTGAGGACTTTTTATTTATTATGTTCCGAAATATCTGAACGAATTCGGCCCGAACTCTGTTAGACTTGTCTGTGGGATTTTTATTAATTTTTTGTTCAGACTTCTCTTATCGAACTCGCAACGAATTCTGAACTATTTATCTGAGGTAGTCTATTCGTTTAAAATTTTTGAAATTTGCTTCATATTTTACAGTTGTTGTTCTTGTTTTCAGACATGTCGGAACTAATTCTGAACGAATTCTCAACTGTTTGTCTGAGGTGTTTTTATAATTAAAATTCAAATTCTGAACGTTTGGTAGCTTAGCTGTGCGAGGGATTTTTATTGTGTTCGGAGGAAAACTCTACTGCCGGCAGTTCTCGTTAAATGCAAAACTGGCTGCCCTTAAGTGTATAGCCACTAAACATAGTAACAGCACAATTATTGCTTGCGAAACTTCAGACACCCCTGCTTGTAACTAAAAGTCTTTTAAAACTTTTTTGAAAATGTTTTACAACTTTTTTTTTTGTAGAACAAAAATATTTTCTTCTTTTTGATTTTTTACATTCAGAATTTACCATGACATAAGCTCAGAATTCGTTCAGGATTCGGTTAGAAGTGTCGGTAATAACATCAGAATTTAATAAGACTTAATGCCAGAATTCTGACCAAAGTCGTTCAGAATTCGATACGAAAAATCGAAATTTCCAAGACTACAGTTCAGAAATCGGTTCGAAATGTCGACAAAAACATCAGAATTCCCTCAGAGAAGTAGTTTAGAATTCGTGTCAACCTTCTCACATGTTTTTCGTTACGAACTCGCTAAGAATTCAGATCCGAAATCGGAACATTTTGCCGATTGTCGTACAGATTTCTGACCGAATTCTGAAGGTTTGGTTTGCTGGGCAGCCACTGCGCTAATGCAAACTAGAGTGCCCAAAACCAAAAAACAGATTTTCCGGTTTCAATATCCAAACCGTACAGTCGGTTTCTTCATAATGGCTAAAGCCCCAAATGTTGGTTTACCCAGTTTCCTGTCGGGGTTTTTTTTTGTTGTATGTGAATGCCAAGAAAATTTATAATTTTCATATCCGAAATACTCGACTACAAAACAACAATTGAACTCAACTTACCTTTAAGATCGACTCGGATATACAATTGAGCTCAACTTACGTTTAAGATCGACTCGGATTTACCATTTAAATTGATTTAATGATGTCTGCTTTTTATATTACGAGGGTTGCTATATATATTTCCGGCATAGGCAACGCTAAGTGTTGCCTGGCGCCATCTAACATTTCCATTGGAAAGTTTGACATTATTTAGAGTGAACGTACTCAGAACGTTTTGACGTACGACCATCATTTGTGTTGTTTACAGTGACTTGAAAAAATATATTCGGCAAAAAAATGGAATCAACTTGTGAACATTTTCGTGCGATCATCTTTTACAACTTTTGACGTGGATTATGACGACAAGAGTGCATCGATGAACTTAAAGCTTTGTATGGCGAAGCATCATCCTAGAGCACTGTGAAAAACTGGTTTAATGAATTCAATCGTGGCCGACGCTCGCTCAAAGACGAAGGTCGCGAAGGTCGTCCAAAAACGGCCTTTGTGCCAGAGAACATTGCTGCCGTGCGTGAACTGATAATTCAAGATCGTCAAGTGGCATACCGTGAGATAGAGGCATCCTAGAAGGCTCGTGTCGATTGGTGCAAAGAAATTTTGAAAATATACGATCGCGGTGCTTTAAAAGACGTTTATAAGATCGTCACAGGTGACGAATCATGGATCTATGCGTATGAGCCCGAAACAAACCAACAATCGGCCGTGTGGGTCCAACGAAAGTTGTTCGTGGAAGAAGCGCTTCGAGGCAAATGGTCGCCTGTTTCTTCGGCAAAACTGGTCATGTGGCGACTGTTCCGCTTGAGCAACGTAGGAGGTCTATGCTGAGTGGTACACCACAATTTTTTTGCCTGAAGTCTTCGGAGAAATTCGAAAAACAAGCAAGAGAAGACGAATTATTGTGCACCATGACAATGCGAGCTCTCACGCATCAAATCAAACCAGAGCCTATTTGACTGGCCAAAACGCCGAATTGATGAGTCATCCGCCGTACAGCCCTGACTTGGCACCCAGTGACTTATTTTTATTCCCGCACGTCAAAAAAAAAATCGTGGTCGACGATTTTCGTCGCCAAAAGATGCTTTTGAAGCGATCGTACGTTTGAAGCGGTAGGGTGGAGTGAAATTCAAAAAAAAAAGTTAACCTCGGAAAGAGATGTAGTCTGGGGTCCTAAAGAGGGGAAAAATAAAGAAAAAAATTTAAAAAAAATTTTAGGGGTCGCGCCACTCCCTAGAAATTTGGAAATTATCGCTATTTTGGCGTTGATTTTAGAAAAATCCTAAAAATTAACGACTTAACTTATTCGAAATTTAAAAGTTTGAGCTTGTTCAGTGCCCAAACAAAAGTATTTGAGGCAAATATGAGTATAATCGACTAATATTTGTAGCTTTGGTGGCGATTTCATTGTTCAGTCAATTTTCTGAAGAAGGGACGATTTGACTTATTTTACTTTTTGAAATTTTTGAACAATGAGAAAAAATTTTTTAAATTTTTTCATGCCCTTATTTCATTGTTTACGCTATTGCAAACATTTTTTGACATAAAACTTTAAAATCGGTTCAGGGGTTAGGAAAATTCACGCCTTCAAACATGTGTATTTGTTTATTATGGCGCGACCCCTAAAAATTTTTTTAAATTTTTTTCTTTATTTTTCCCCTCTTTAGGACCCCAGACTACATCTCTTTCCGAGGTTAACTTTTTCAAATTAAAAAAAGCATGTTTTCACTCCACCCTAATGCACAGGTACTTTCAAATTTCCTTTAGACCCGGTTTGCTAAAAATTGCCTACAATTTTACCGATTGTGGATACATTTGGTCGGATATGCTGACCAAACGAAATTCACGAAATGCATTTTGATTTTTACGCCCATTTCCGTAAAAGCCTTCATTCAACATTTCTAACTACCTTAACGCCCTGCTCAAATGTATAAGTATACCTCTGCATGGTTGTATTTTTCTAGCACTGATACAAAGGAAAGTCGAACTAAGTTGGGCAAAAAATTTGCTTTAAGGTGAGACTCACAATTAACTTAGTGCATTATGGTTGGACCACCCTTTACAAAAACATATTTTTGTTTTGTTACGTGTATTACAATTAACTTTTTGTTGGACCACTCTTTACAAAAACATATTTTTGTTTGGTTATGTAAAGTATACCAACAAATTTAATTAAACAAGAAGAGGTCTCATTGGCTAAATCGACGACGAGAAATTTTTGTCTAAAAAAAAATAATCAAACCAGAAGAGGTATCATCGGCAAATTCCTGTTGGGTTCATTTGCACGAAATGGGATAAGTGCAACTACAAGTCAGCTTGAACTGATAGTTCTATAAAATCATTCTTACAAAGCCGAAGTGGGGCAATTAATTGATTTATTATAAAATAAACTAATAGATTTGTTACGAGTATAAAGGGTGGTTAAATTTTAAGGGCCGATGTTGAATGTGAACCACACCGTAACGTCAAGTTTTTTTTCTGCATTTCATTTGATATTTCTCAATTTCAGACTAACTCAATTTGAACCATGGAAAGATACAAAAGAAAGCAACGCGTTAAAGTTATTCTGGCTTATTATGAAAATGGACGTTCAAATCAAAATGCATATCGCGAACTTCGTGACTTTTTCGGTCAATCTAATCGTCCAAATGTGCGTACAATCGAAAAAATTGTGCAAAAATATGAGCAAACCGGGTCTGTAGGAGATGCGAAAACACCAGTGCATGCTCGTACAGCTCGTACTGTAGAAAATATTGCTGCTGTTCGCGATAGTGTGGCTGAAAAGCCTTCCACCTCCACTCTTTGTCATGCCCAACAATTGCACCTCTCACGCTCGTCGTTAATGAACATTACGCATAAAGACATAACACGCTTACAAGTTGCAATTGACTCAAGAACTACAGCCTCTTGACCATTCCAAACGTCATCAATGGTCAGAATGGTGGCAAAAAAATGGCATCATACCTTAAAATTTAAACACCCTTTATATGTGACAGCGCATAAAGAAAAGGACCTAAGGGTAAAACAAATCAATTTTCACTTTTTTTTTGATGTGGACAACATCTGAGCATCGTATGAGACCGATCCCAAGCCCCAAAAGTGTTCCCTCCCAGAGATATGCGCGTTTTATGAAAGTGATGGTACACCAAAGATACACGTATTTAAATCTTTAAAATGGCTCTCCTGAACAAAACTGGTTTTTACCCGTAGGTCCCGTTACATATATATATTTCTTCAATGATTTAATTGCACTTTTAAGATTTTTATACCTGTGTTCGCCGAAGAAACCTCTTCCTATTCATTGCTTTGTGGTGTAAGCAAATAGAAACCATGTTGCCATATTACTCACAATTTTTTTTCACTGTTGCCAGACTGCCATAAGGCCATAAGCTTGCCACCTCTAAAGAACACGGCTATTGTCTCCGCCTGGCCACTAATCAGATAGAGCCGCGTAAGAGACATGCCTCCGCCCCTTTGGCACAAATACATTCCAGGTGATTTCGATGTTTCCCACATCACAAATCACTGTCCTTAAGTTAAACAGAACCGTTGGTGGAATTTTCTGTGCTGTGGCATTTCGAGCAGAACAATTCACGCTGAGTGTGTGTTAAGTTGTTGGCTTTAATGCTTTGTAAACGCTTTCTGGCTGAAATGAAAAACCACATCATTCTCTGTTGCTGTAGCGGCAGCGGCTATTGACGTTGACTGCGTTCTATGGACCAACAAACTCGAAAACAGACGGACGGAGGATGGACGGACCCAAACACAACAACTTAATTTAAAATAATACCGACGACATTCACACACATTCAGCATCTGTCTATTTACTCGCTAACCACTAAGACCAAGACCAACAAAAGGTTGGCCATTTTAGTCGTCCCTCCCCCTTGACAGGCAGTGTATGGCCGGTCGGGATGTTAAGGTTTATAACACATTAAAGCCTAACCGAAAATAATAATAAATGGTTGAAGAGTAGCTTGCCTGGAATAGTCCTCCGTTGAGTCGTTAAGGGATTTGGTACTCTGTTTTGTTTTTTCGTCAAATATTCTGGTTGTTTTGTGGGGGCGGGAAACAGTCGATCTTATACGTAAGTGGGTGTGTGTGTGTGTGAATTTTTATGTTCTCTACCGGCAGTTCTAAAACAGACGGCAAACAATGAAGAGGAAACGGAAATGAGGAGAAGCCCTGCGTTGGAGGTCGACTCCTTACCATGTTTGCCATAATGTTCATAATAATGACATCATTTTTCACATTCTCACCACCTTCGTTCGCAGTGGTGCAGAGTAGCCGGAGAAGTGTGTAAATATTTCAAGAATGCTAGAATGTTGTCGACTGCTTCCTTTACGCACGCTCCCCACGCCCACTCCTCTCGGCCATTTGTACGGTGTTGCTGGTTGCTGGTTATGTGCAATAAAAATGTGTTTAATTTAAAATTTATTAACCCTTTTTATGATTGATGGTCCGGTGTAGGCAGATACCCGTACTTACCCCCAACCCCTTATAAAATTTTGTTTATGGCTAAATACCCCTTTACTTTCAGGGGTATTTTTTCCCCTCTGCCCAGTATTTCAAAAGGCGTTATCATCATCATTTTTTGACAATGCCCGAACATAGACGTGGGCTAGGAGTAGACCCAAACCGCCCGGCTTGTGGACAAGTGAAGCATATGAATTATGAGCACTAGGGGGGCACGGTCGATAGGTTCATAAAATTGCTATGCTTGATTTGATTTTAAATGAGCCTCAAAGTGGCGTTGTAATTTTGTGGTCTTCACTGAGTGTTTCAAGTATTAGAAATCGTTGATGAATGATATCATCATAAGGGGTTAGATTTTAAGAGATTTTAACAGCTTAGGAAAGTGATTACCAGGGTCCTTGTCTACACACGGATAACAGCCTGGTCTATGGCTCCACCAGGTTTAAAATGCCAAAAGGAAGGGGAAGTTGTTATTGTGACGCGCAAAATAGAAAGGGACCTAAGGCTAAAAACCAGTTTTGTTCAGGAGAGCCATTTTAAAGATTAGGTCCCTTTCTATTTGCGCTTCGAATCGTCGACTTTACTTTCATAAAACGCGCATATCTCTGGGAGGGAACACTTTTGGGGCATGGGATCGGTCTCATTCGATGCTCAGATGTTGTCCACATCAAAAAAAGAAAAAGTGAAAAGTTGATGAAAAGTTTTGTTCAGAAGGAGAGCCATTTTAATGATTAGGTCCCTTTCTATTTGCGCTTAGAATTGTCGACTTCACTTTCATAAAACGCGCATATCTCCGGGAGGGAACACTTTTGGGGCATGAGATCGGTCTCATTCGATGCTCAGATGTTGTCCACATCAAAAAAAGAAAAATTAAAAAGTTGATGAAAAGTTTTGTTCAGAAGGAGAGCCATTTTAATGATTAGGTCCCTTTCTATTTGCGCTTCGAATCGTCGACTTTACTTTCATAAAACGCGCATATCTCTGGGAGGGAACACTTTTGGGGCATGGGATCGGTCTCATTCGATGCTCAGATGTTGTCCACATAAAAAATAAAAAAAAATGAAAATTGATTTTTTTTACCCTTAGGTCCCTTTCCGCACATGAAAGGTGTTCGAATAGGCTGGTGGGAAGCAGTGCCTCTAGGGTCATTGCTACTGGCGAGCAGAAGGAGATTGGCCTGTATGATTCGAGAGGCGGTATGACATTGGGCTGCACGAAAATACAACCCACACCAAAAAGGAAAATAGGCCCCAAAATTGGGGCATATTGGTACGAGTATTATGCAAATAGACCCCACGAAATTATACCCCAAACATAAAATGAAAATAGGCCCCAAAAATTATATTGGGTCCTACTTTCGTAGTGTTTATTTAAAGGTATGCAAATACACCCCATAAAAAAGGCAAATATGCCCCAAAGTATCGAGTTGTCGTTTTTCAGTATAAAATTGGGTTCTATTTTAATTTTTGGGTTTGGGGTGTGATTTCCATTTATGTGTAACAAAATAAATGTAACAACAAAGTACGAAAATAGGCCCCAAAACGCGTAGAAAATCTTTTGCGTAGAGTTTTGCTAGTGTGTAAATATTAATATTTGACATATTCTCTTTTTGCACCTACTCATTTGTAATTATTAATAGTTTCTAGGTGAATTTAAATTACTGTTTTGCGGTACTGTCCTTGCTGTCATGCCTCCGTGCAAGATATTACACAAGTTTATAATTAAGTTCAGAGTAATATAATTAATTAATAAACTATATAATTTTCAATAAAAAAACCAATGCTTTCTCTTCTTCGCCGAATTAAATTAGACCCCAAAAATATTTAGTGTGGCCCTAAAGTATATCGAAATGAAATTGGACCCCAAAATGCGAACGTAGGCCCCAAAAATATTTATGAAATTTTGCCCAAAAATGTTTGGGGTATATTATCATACAAACATTTGGGTTCTAATTGCCTTATGAAAATATACCCCAATTAAAATATGAAATTAGGCCCCAAAAAACCACAAAATTTCATGTTGCGGTTTTCTATATATTTTTCTGGGCCTTATTTCATTTTCATTTTGGGATGTATTTTCGTGGGACCTAAAATCATACCGCCGATTTGAGATCGGCCTGTATGATTCAGGATCGGCCTGTACGATGCGATACCACTCCAATCGTTTTGCAGGCATCCTCAACTACTTTACCCAGAGTAAAAATTATTTCAGTTGGAACTACAAAGATTCGATTGCAAATTTCGGTTGCAATTACTAAATGTTTATTACCATAATGGATATTCGGTGTGATATATCACAAGATGATAGATATGATTATTGTACTGTACTCTCAACTTACTGATCGCAACTGATGTGGTGGTTGTGGCAACCAATAGTAGTTGCAAGCATTTCGTTGCTGTGACCAATTGTTTAATGGTTTTTTCTTAATTAATTCATTACTGACTTTAAGCCTATCGATTACCCAAATTGTTTTCCAGTAAAAATCATCCTTTCTTCTTTTTCTTCGTCGTGACTCTCCCTCCCGTCATGACCCTTCTTCGCGACGTGACTTTCCCTCCCTTCAGGGACTTCAATTGTGTAAGCAAACAGTTTTTGGCATTGACTAAAATTTTGATTTTTTTTTTTTGGTTAATTCAAAAATTCTCTTCTGCAGGTTCGGATACTTGGCACGTTGTACCGATACTACAGTTTTAATTACTGAAACTTACAATGCAACAACGAACATTCGGTTGTACTGATGGAATACTCAATGTGCATGCAGCCTCAATCATTTAGTTGGAAAAAACATTGGTTTGTGGCAACGAATCCGTTCTCGGTTTGTACGAGAACTACAAATTATGGAAGCAAACAGAAAACCTCCGCAAAAACAAAATTCGGTTGTGGCAATGAATCTATTCTCTGTGTGTAGAGTGGCTAACTACAAATGGAGCATTTAAGTAAGATACTCTACTGCTGGGGTATCCAAGTGCTCCAATATCTCCGTGGAGATCCTGTGTGAATTTCTGGCCTAATAATAAAAATGCGAATATTTATCATCAAAAATGTTTTTTATTGTTTTTCAAAGTATTCTCCAGCATGATTTGTTCTTTAAAGTATTCTCCAGCATGATTTATACACTTTTGCATGCGCTCAAAACCAATTGTCGAAACACTTTTTCCACTCCGAAAACAAAACATGGTTTTTGAACGCTTCAACAGCATCTTCTGGCGACGAAAATAGTTGACCAAGCATTTTTTTCTTGATGGGCGGGCACTGGGTGCCAAGTCAGGGCTGTACGGCGGATGACCCGTCCATTCGACGTTTTGGCCAGTCAAATAGGCTCTGGTTTGATTTGATGCGTGGTAGCTAGCATTGTCATGGCGCACAATGATTCGTCTTCTCTAGCTCGTTTTTCGAATTTCTCCGAAGACTTCAGGCAAACAAATTGTGGTGTACCACTCAGAATTGACCGTCCTACGTTGCTCAAGCGGAACAGTCGCCACATGACCAGTTTTGCCGAAGAAGCAGGCGACCATTAGCTTCGAAGGGCTTCTTCCACGAACAACTTTCGTTGGCTTTGGCTCGTCTTCGAAGACCCACACGGTCGACTGCAGTTTTGTTTCGGGCTCATACGCATAGATCCATGATTCCTCACCTGTGACGATCTTATAAACGTCTTTTGAAGCACAGCGATCGTTTTTTTTTCAAAATTTCTTTGCATCAATAGACACGAGCCTTTTTTTTTGAGCGATTGTTAAATTGTGCGGGATCCAACGAGAAAAAAAAAACCTTTTTTACGGCCAGGTGTTCACGCAATATCGAATCTATGCTAGTGAAAGATATGACCAAGGAAGCCTCTATCTCACGGTCACATGACAATCTTGCATTATCAGTTCACGCACGGCATCAATGTTCTCTGGCATAAAGGCCGTTTTTGGACGACCTTCACGACCTTAGTCCCTGAGCGAGTGTCAGGCCATGATTGAATTCATTAAACCAGTTTTTCACAGTGCTATAGGATGGGGCTTCATCGCCATACAAAGATTTAAGTTCATCGATGCACTCTTGTCGTAATAATCCACATCGAAAGTTGTTTAGAATTATCGCACGAAAATGTTCACGAGTTAATTCCATTTTCTTGCCAAATTGATTTTTTCAAGTCACTGTAAACAACACAAATAATGGTCGTACGTCAAAATGTTCTGAGTACGTTTATGCCAGAAAATGTCAAACTTTCCAATGGAAATGTCAGGTGGCGCCAGGCAACACATAGAGTGGCCTATACCAGAAATATATATAGCAACCCTAGTACGAAATTTGGTCGGAATCGAATTTACTGTGTGGCTTCTATAGCTACAGGTACTGAAATCGAGAAGAACCTTTAAATGGGGCCTATTCCAAAATATGATTCCTTGTGCACGCAGAAAAAAAGTATGGTTCAGGTAATAATATTCGAATAGGATAATACGAGTACTACTCGTATTGTTGGGTATATGGTTGTGCTACAACAATATTATAATCCTTACAACAATAGTATGATTCAAATACAACGACAGTATGATCCTCGCAAGAATATTATGATTCACACAAAACCATACTTTGATGCCCATAGTCATATTATGATTCTAACAACCATAGTATATTCCACATACAACCATAGTATGATCCCTACAACAATAGTATGATGATACGTAAGCGTTTTTATTAAAAATATTCCAGTTACTCGTAAAAAAGCCAAAGCAGCTGGTTTAAAAAAATTTTATTTCCATATAAAAAGTGCTATTATTGCATAACCAAATAAACAAAAATTACAATCATACAGTATAATTGCCGTAATCATATTATTGTTAACATAATACTCAAAAAACAATACTTTTGTCGCACCAACTGTATTTTTATTGATACTGTAACTATATTTTCATTTTTAAATTTGGCAACAATACAATTGTAACATTTCAACAATATTAATAATGCTGCAATCATAGTATTGTCAAAATGGAAGTCAAAACGCAATACTATGGTTGCGACGACCTAAAAGTATGGTCAAATGTTTTCTCTGTGTGCAGAGATGGGGGAAGAAGAGATGGAAATTGATGTAATATATGTGACGCGCAAAATAGAAAGGGACCTATGGTTAATAACCAGTTTTGTTCAGGAGAGCCATTTTAAAGATTTAAATACGTGTATCTTTGGTGTACCATCACTTTCATAAAACGCGCATATCTCTGCGAGGGAACACTTCTGGGGCATAGGATCGGTCTCATTCGATGCTCAGATTTTGTCCACATCAAAAAATAGTGAAAATTGATTTTTTTACGCTTAGGCCCCTTTCTCTATGCGCTGTCACATATGGATTTGGGAAGGTTTTGAAATCGGGAAATCACCTATGTATGCTTTAAAAGCATGGACCGATGTGGACCTACATATTCCATTAGAATTCATCCTTGGGCCAAACTTGATGGATGTAAAGGGTGTTTTTTATTGAGGTATAGAACTTCGAATTGAAATAAAACACAAGAAAATCGTTTTAATGTCCATCAATTTGGCTTTATTGGAAGGATAATTTTATGCCATTAATGTTTAAATATGATTTCGGGCATGTGGCCGCCGCGGCTGGCTCGAATAAAGCCAATTCTACAGGTCCAATTTTCAACCACTTTTTCGAACATATGGGGCCGTATGTTGGCAATAACGCCACGAATGTTGGCTTCCAAGTCCCCTAACGTTTCTGGTTTGTTGGCGTAGACGAGCGACTTCACATATCCCCAAAGAAAATAATCCAATGGTGTCAAATCACACGATCTTGGTGGCCAATTGACAGGTCCATTCCGCGAAATTATGCGCTCATCGAATGTTTCCTTCAATAATTCGATTGTGACGTGCGCTGTGTGGCATGTAGCGCCGTCTTGTTGGAACCACAACTCATCCACATTCATGCCATCCAATTCGGAAACAAAATAGTCGGTTATCATGGCTCTATACCGGTCTCCATTAATGGTAACTGACTCTCCAGCATTATTTCGGAAGAAGTATGGCCCAATGACTCCACCAGCCCATAGAGCACACCAAACAGTCAGTTTTTGTGGATGTAATGGCGTCTCAAGGGTCTCATGTGGATTCTCTTCACTCCAAATGCGGCAATTTTGCTTGTTGACGTAGCCATTCAACCAAAAATGAGCCTCATCACTGAACAAAATTTTGTGATGAAAATCAGCATCGAGATGAATCTCATTTTCGGCCCATTTTGCAAGCGTTGTTCTTTTGTCAACCTGTTCATGATGAAATGGCAAACCAAACTAAATATAAATCACTTGACAGCTGACAAAATGGCCGCCAGTTAAAAAAGTGATGCCAACTTAAAGTTCTATACTCCAATAAAAAACACCTTTTACCATGTTTCATCGAAATCCGTTCATTATTGTGGCCTCTACTTTATATACAAGGATAGATGGATAGACGGAAGGACGGACATTGCCTTATAGAATCAGCCTATAAGCTACTTAACTCTCTCAGAGTTTCTTGTCCCGACCTCCGACAATCGAGCAAGCTCACAGGTCCAGCTAATATAACGACGGTTACTTAACATATATAATGGCTTTATATACATGTGAACCTTGCCTCAATTGAAAGGAATACTACTTATAACGAGAGGACAGCTTTAAGATAATTTCCTCCTAGTGTTACCTACCTATAGCGTGTTACCACGTCGCAAAAACGCTCCTTCATTTTTTGTTTTCCCGGAAACTTTTGACAACAAATTAAAATTTGTTCATCGGAATATTTTCGCCGATTCTGTTGTTGATTGTATGCCATAGAAAACCACTCGAAGGACATACCATCAAGGGTCCGTGTTAACATCGATCCCCATTGTCATTTTAATTTAATCTATTTCCATAAAATATTAACAAGGAATGCGTACAATTTTGGTAAAGTGCTCGACTATTTGAGAATTGTTGCAAACTAATAATGCTGTTACCACTCCCACCGCATCCTGTTGTTTCTGTTGTTTGCCGTGCCATTCATTCCAGTCGTTCCATTCAGCCATTTTGGCTTCACTCTCGCCGTTCATTTCCCCACAGACCAAAGGAAAAGCCACAAAAACCCGTGTAACCAAAAATGTTACCCCTACCCCGGCTGGCTGGCAGGCTGGCTGGCATCCACCAAGTCCATTAACATTTTACAACAGCAACGAAAAAAAAAAACTATATAAAATATTTAAATAAATGTGAAACAAAGTTGGGCTTCTCGACATTAAATTGTGTACTCCATTATTTTACACACGAAAACAGGCGAATGAATGGGAATAAAGTCATTGTTCGTCTTCTCGTTCTTTGGAATCGTGCGTTTCATTTTGGAGCGGAATGCGTGAACTGTTGAGGGCCTGGTTTTATGAGTAACATCGCCGACATTGTCAGCCAGGCGCAAGCTAACGCAGCATGCCACTCGTCTGATTTTCGTAAACGCACAGTGGCTTTAGTGAAAAGTTTCATTCATATTATGAAGTTTTCATTAATACTATGAAAAATTTCGTTAATTGTTTTTTTTTTAAATTTAAATTAACTTATTAACTAATTCTCAGTTCTTTTCTTGCAGGTACTTTGAAATTTTGGAATCTTCTGTATAACTTTAAGGTAAATTCTAAATAATCGTACCCTACAATACACTGCGACACCTGAAATTATGATTAAGTGCTGATGGTTGTAACACTTAAAATGAAAAAAGATATAACTCGTGTTTAGTAGAAAGATCTATTCAGAATCGCTTGCTGATGCCCTAGGGTTATATTCGGCCATCCTTTTAACCATCTCATGTTGTCATCAAAGTACAGCTGGCAAATAGGTACCAAGTCCGTTCAAACTGAGCTATATCATTTCATGGTTTCGAATAGGCACCATACACAAGACTCTTTGTATTTGAGTTCCCGCCACTCTGGAAGCCACGTATTAAAGTCGATTGTGGTAAAAGTTTTCATGAAAATTAAATCTAGTAGTTGGACCGTATTGGTCCATGTTTTCCTATAGCAAACCATCCTCCCTTTTAAGGGCCCTGCCTTTCCACAAGCCACAATTAACATTCGCTCTTGCTCAACTTTAGAATACTGCATTATGGAAGATCTGTAAATAATTTTGGTAACACCGGACCATATCGATTCATGTTTGCGAATATCCCCCACGCACAGTTCTTTCCGATTTCAGAAGCTGCAGCTTAGAAGTCACTTATTTAATTCGACTCCCACCAAATTTCACAAAGATCCTTATAACCAACGAGCTCCACATTTTCACATAGCCCCGACAGAAAGGCTCCTGCCGATTCAAAGTCCCGCCGCTCTAAAACTCACTTACAATCACTTACAATCCAACTAAAACGCACGATATTTATTGTAAATAAAACAAAAAGTTTTAAGAGAATTTTTTTAATATTTTTTATTATGATAAAGAGTGGGATGTTGAATTTGAATCGGTTGTAGAAAACACTACTCCGATGGTTTATATTTTCAAAGACTCTAGGACATAATGGAGGTGCAATGACGTTAATTTGCCGAATTATGGCTGGACCTTCCTTTATACCTCTGATAAATTTAAACTATATCGGTCTATGTGGTGCTATTGCTCGGAAAAGAAGGTCCCACTCGGCTTGAGGCCACAAATTTAATGCACTAGTGCTGCAATATAGCATGAAACATAAAGACCAGCAATTTTCAACTCTGAAAATAACTGGGCCAGATCCAAGGTCTATGTTTTCGCAAGGCCCCAGCGCGAAGGAGCTTTAAGACCTGTCACTCCACCACCAACATTTACATATGACCATTCTAAAAATTAAATCATTGCATTATGGAACATCTGGAATAAATTCTAGATCCTGCAAAAACTGTCCACACGTTTTCATACAGACTACTCAAAGGGACCGTGCCTCTTTAGTATTCACATCTTACAACTGATGTGGCTTCAATTTAGCATAGCGAAATTTTTTAATAATCCTGCTAAAAGTGGACTATGTTTTCTTATAGCCCCCAACACAAGAGTGCTTCTGCTCTAAACTGGTCTTCCTTACATTTTGCGGGATCCGCGATGCAGTCTTAATCCTATAGCCTCCATTTAAAAGACACTCCCGAATTGAAATCCGTTCATTCCATAAACCACATTTAATTTCCATCTGGCTTAAACTTAGCCTAGTAATTTTAAAGGTCTATATTCTATCCAGGTTATACTGGACCATAAATGTTTACATTTTCATATAGGCCCCACACAAAGGACCCTCCTGTTTTGAGGTCCGACGCTTTTACAGCCGCAAACTAAATCGGATCGTGGTTAAATTACACATTATACGTGTTGAGTGACCAATAATTTACATAGGTAAAAGTGGACCATATCGGCTCATTTAGACCCCAAGCGAAGCTCCCACCCGATTGGAAGACGTGCCACTCGGCAAGTCACATTTTAAATCTAATCTTCCTAAAATCCAGATAAAGACTCATTATGGACCACATTGTCAAATTTTCCTCTCAAAAACGTCCTGTCCCATTTAAGCCTTGTTGCTTCAGAAGCTTAAAATTTGATCCAGTATTGCTCAAAATTTCATGATGAAATGTAACCTCATCTTGGACCAATGAGGTTACATTATTGTTTGCAAAGCCTTCATACAAGATTGCTTCTGATTTGAGGTCCAGCTGTTTTAAAAGCCACAAACTTAATCCGATCGTGCTCAACGTTCGCTTGGCATGCTTTGACTGATCAATAACTAACCCTAGTAAGCGAGAATCATATCGGTTTATGTTTTTCTGTAGCCTTCACATAAAGGATTTGCAGCTCTGATTTTTCTCGAATTTAGCATAGTGCGTTATGAATGAATTTTAATCAAACCTTGTCAAATCTGACTATATCGTTCCATTCTCGGATAGCCCACATACAAAGGTCCCTCTCGATGTGCTGTCCTGCCGCTTTTGACCACACATGTCAAAATCGTACTAAATATTAGCATAGTACGTCATGAGCATATAACACATCGTAGACTGAGACGAAAATACAATTATTTTTTTAACCATGTGTCTGGTTAAATTTTTCATGGTAAATGTTTGATAACGAAGACAAAATAACGTTATATAAGGTCAAATGTACATACAAAATAGTTGAGTTAACATTAAATAAGGTTGGTAGTTTTCAAGAGAGAGACAGAATATTGTGCGACATAAACAAAAAGTTCAAGATCATTCGGCTCTGTTGCATCGAAGTCTTTGAGCTGGTTTGTGTTCTCTACTTATTCCAGAGACAAACGTTCAGAATTAAGTTAGGCGAAGTTGCAACGATTACGACTGTCTTATCCCCCCACTCTGTTTCCTTTCGTCCTCTGCTCTGAACGTGTGTGTAATTGTAAGAAACAGCATTAGACAATTTATATCGCTCTTTTTAAACCCACCATTAAATGCAAATGCTAGCTGTATAATCTTCATAGCGCAATATCATCATGCAATATTGCTTTTCGCACAGTTCGAAGACTATACGCAAAGTATAATTCTCATTAATCATAATGGGACTCCCATATAAGTCATTTGAAGTAATCTTTGCAAAAGACTGCTGTGGAAAATCTTGGCGGGTTTATAAACAGCTGTAAAGTCTGCCTGGCGACCGTAGCCAATACATTTCACCATTTTGGCGGGTTTATAAACAGCTGTACAGTCTGCCTGGCGACCGTAGCCAATACATTTCACCAATTTTTAAGTTGATTCTGAAAAAGAAGCAACAAAAAGGCCTCGAACCAGAATAAAAACTGTTCAAGTCATAATAATGAAAAAAAACCGAATAAATGTAAATAAAACAAAAACATAATTAGTAGGTTATTTTAATATTAAAAATTGTAACACTAAATTTATTTCTGGTTAAAAGAGGTAACCAATAATTAGTTAACTTAACAATAAAAATGATTTTTATAGCAATCTTCATAGTTCATAATATTAACAATTTCATTGTTAAATTGAACATGTATTGTTTTAATTTATTAGCTATGAAATTTTAATATTAACAATTTTCATGGTTCAAAACAATGCATTGTTAAAAACAACAATAATTATTTTAATAATAACAATATTAATGGTTAAAAAATTCAACAATGCATTGTGAAAACAACAATAATTATTTTAAAATTAACAATTTCCTTGGTTAACAAATTCAACCTTAAAATAGTAAAATTAACTCCTTTTACTGTTAAATACCAGTCAACAACAAAATGTTCAAATTAACCTTATATAACGTAGACTCCAAATCATGTTTATTTATGGTTAAGTTAACCTTATATAAGTTTATTTTTCTGCTCAGTGTAGCTTTATGAAATTTTAATATTAACAATTTTCATGGTTAAAAACAATGCATTGTTAAAACAACAATAATTATTTAAATAATAACAATTTTAATAGTTAAAAAATTCAACAATGCATTGTTAAAACAACAATAATTATTTTAAAATGAACAATTTCCATGGTTAACAAATTAAACCTTAGAATAGTTAAATTAACTCTTATTACTGTTAAATACCAGTCAACAACAAAATGTGCAAATTAACCTTATATAACGTAGACTTCAAATCATGTTTATTTACGGTTAAGTTAACCTTATATAAGGTTATTTTTCTGCTCAGTGTAGCTTTATGAAATTTTAATAATAACAATTTTCATGGTTAAAAACAATGCATTGTTAAAACAACAATAATTATTTTAATAATAACAATTTTCATGGTTAAAAACAATGCATTGTTAAAACAACAATAATTATTTTAAAATTAACAATTTCCATGGTTAACAAATTCAACCTTAGAATAGTTAAATTAACTCTTATTACTGTTAAATACCAGTCGACAACAAAATGTTTAAATTAACCTTATATAACGTAGACTTCAAATCATGTTTATTTATGGTTAGGTTAACCTTATATAAGGTTATTTTCTGCTCAGTGTAGCTTTACCGGAGTGATGAAGGATATAACAAAGTCGGCTCCAAATGGTTTAAGCCTTCTTTCTCCTGCTTGCTTCTGTAGCTGTTTAGCACTTGACCTGTTTTCGTGTGAATAGACAGTTCTTATTTCGATAGCTCTGCCTAACAGCTTTTGGTGCTATGCCCTGATGCGTTGCGTTATAGGCAGCATTCATGGCTTCTGCAGTTTTTACATTGCCTAACAACAGAAATTAGCATGGCAAGAGGCCATAGAGTCATTAAATAAAAATTTAAAAATATAGTGACCAAAAGTAGTTATTAAGTATAGAATAGTCTACAAACAAAGTAAAGGAATACCAGACTGTTTCAACTTTCAGATGAATGTTATACCATTTAGATTTATTGCCTATCAATATGTGACGCGCAAAATAGAAAGATACCTAAGGGTAAAAACCAGTTTTGTTCAGGAGAGCCATTTTAAAGATTTAAATACGTGTATCTTTGGTGTACCATCACTTTCATAAAACGCGCATATCTCTGGGAGGGAACACTTTTGGGCCATGGGATCGGTCTCATTCGATGCTCAGATGTTGTCCACATCAAAAAAAAGTGAAAATTATTTTTTTACTCTTAGGTACCTTTCTCTATGCTCTGTCACATATATGAATGGTTAATCCAAAAATGTAAGGTTGATCACTTACTAGGCTTTTGTCTCTGGATTAAGTTGAGAATAAACCGACATCTTATCAGCACGTGTCCTTTCAAAGATATTACACACATGCTTTTCGAACACTTTATTCTTGGTTTCGCACCACTGTAACTCCTCGTACGATTACACATGTCAATGATATTACACGTTGTTTGCGTTGGAATGTTTTTGAGGGTTGGCAATCCCCGGTACGTACGCTGTCTGACTGGCGTAGTAATGTGATGACGACCATCAACAAAAAAAGATGGTATTTTCCAAAGCAATTAAGGAGAAGCCATACCCTTCCACCGCAAACAGCCAGTCCCAAAACTCCGGCGTCTCAACAACTTAAACATTTGTGATATGTTGAAAATATGTTGTTGTTGCTACTGATGTCGCTCGGTGTCGTATCGTTGGATTTTGACGTCAACAACACTTTGGAGTGAAATTTCGTTGGCAATACCAAAAATGCTCTGAGTCGTTTTGCATAATTTCTATTAACTTTTCAAACAATTTCGGTGAATTTTTAATAGTGACAAAAGCTAAGGGGGGGACTGGGACTTTCGGGATCTTCATTTCATAGTAGTCATAAATATTTGCCTTACATTCAACATTGTTTGACAACTACAATCTCTGCGTGTTGCTGGGTTGATGGCCTATGCTCGGTGTTTGGTATTTGCTGTTTTTGTTTGCCAGCTCGATGGACAATGATGTTTTTTAATACCCACTGTCACCATCGTATTATTTTAAGAACTGAACATAAAACAGCGGCGGACAGTTCTCCTGCAGGCAGTGGCAAGCGAGAAGAGACCTTAACCTAGTGGCCCTTCTTCCTCTAAGTATGGACAGAGGTTACTGGGAAAATATTTCGCTTATTGCTCACAGGTGAAACAGTTAGTAAAGTCCACTGCCAGGTTTAAGTATATACATCTCAGAGTGTCCAATTCATCAAATCGAAGTTTGTTTTAAAAAGTTTATTCCAATTAAAAAAAAAAACCAAATAAACCTTGGAAAGGTAATATTTAAAAGAAAATGATTTTTTTAATTACCTTCTAGAAAAAACCCTAAAAATAAAACTTGAGACAAATTCAAAACATTGAAATTTAGTCGCCTCGAAAATGATTATTTTGATATGTCGTAGTGGAAGTTTTGTTTCCTAATGCCAAAAGCTATCGAAAAATCGATTGCACAATATCGATTGCTTAATAGACCCACCCTAATGTACATACATAGATCTATTGAAATAGACAAAACAAACCATAAGGAGGATCTAAATACAGTAATTTTCGCTTATAACGAACCCGCTTAAAACGAACTTTCGCCTAAAACGAACCAATTTCAAAAGCACGTGCTTTATTTCTAATAAACCATGAAATTTTTGTCGCCTATTACGAACCCGTTTAAAACGAACTTTCGGTTACAACAAACTTTATTTGCATTCAAAATTTGTTTATTTTTCGGTTAAAACGAACCCATAAGTGGCGCTATGAATAAAACATGATATTTTTGCGCTGGCAACACTGTATTACGCAGTGTTTTAGCTTTCCTATGTTCTCGAATCAGGGGATTTCCCTAAGTTTAATGTTTGTTTGTATAAAGGCAATGTGCAGACAAAGCTGATATGGACGTAGTAGCAGTTGGAAAGCAAAGAAAGTGTTTTTCTTTAAAAGAAAAGTATGAAATAATTAAACGATTACAACAAGGTGTAAAACAAAAGCAAATATGTCAAGAAATGGGCCTCAGCAAGTCAACCATTGCTACAATTTGGAAAAATAAGGACTTGGTGCTAAATAATTTTGAGCAAAACTCCTCGAATGTAAAGAAGGTTAAAACCCCTTCTTTTATGGAACTGGACCATTGCCTACTAAAATGGTTTACTCAGAAAAGAGCCAATAATATGACTATAACCAAGGCCGTTTACAAGCTAAAGCACAAGAATTTGGAAAAAGGCTTAACTACTGCGATTTTAAATGCAGCGAAAGTTGGATTGTTCGATTTTAAAGACGCTACGGCATCACTAGTGGAAAAATTGTTGGAGAGGCGGCTGAAGTCAATGTTGATGTGGTCAATGATTGGTTGCAAAATAAGTGGCCAGATATAAGAACAAATTATAAAGATAAGGACATACGAGTATTTAATGGCGATGAAACTGGTTTATATTATAAACTCACTCCCAATAATACACTGCGATTCAAAGGTGAGACCTGTGCAGGTGGTAAACTATCAACGGAATGGCTAACAGTGCTCGTAGTAGCTAATATGACGGTTCAGCGAAACGAAAACTTTTAGTAATCGGAAAATCAAAAAGTGCCAGGTGCTTTAAAAACATTAAAAAATTGCCAGTTTATTACCAGGCTAATAAAAAGGCTTGGATGACATCCGAAATTTTCACCAGCGAATTAAGACAATGGGACTATAATTTACGCCGTGCGAATCGAAAAATTATACTTCTGGTAGACAACTGCCAAGCTCATCCAGATGCAAAGAAGTTAGAGTGCATTAAATTAGTGTTTATGCCTCCAAATACAAGCTCAGTTTTACAACCTATGGACCAAGGTGTCATTCACGCATTGAAAAGTGAATATCGCCACTTGCTTCTCTCAAAAATTGTTAGTTCGGTTGATATAGGTGACGATAACTTTAAAGATAGTATACTGGACGCAATCAATTTTTTGCATATGGCATGGTTAAAAGTCAGCAAAACAACAGTTGCTAATTGCTTTCGGCACGGTGGATTTACCAGCAATGAAGATGAGTTCGACTCGGATGATGATCTGCCATTAATAGAATTGCTAAATCAACCAATGGAAACATTTACAGATGGTAAAAAAAAAGGTTTGCTGAGTTGTCGTACTTTGAATTAACCTTTATTATTTGCATTTACAGTTGGGACAGAAAGCTTCAACGATTACATATGTTTTGATGACGACCTTGTAACTACGGAAGAATTGGACGACCTTGACGACGATATGGACAACAACTGCCCTGGATGCAATGTGTAGCGTAAGCTATGTAAGAACTTTTCTTCAGTCACGCGACACTCCATAACAAAGTCTCGATCACTTGGCTCAAGTAGAAGTGTACATACGAGGGCGGCTCGAAAACTTCTTAGCCTAGCACAAAAAGCGCGGTATGAACAGAAAAAAGTTAAGTGTTTTGGAAACTTCCATCTCTGCTATGAACACATGTTAAATTTTCTTTCGATCTGGCGACTCCTTCATATAGAAACAGGTGTTCACAAAAGACGCATCCGCGATTTTGTTTACAATGGAAAAATTAGAAATGCGTGGTGTCATTAAATATTTACATAAAAAAGGTTTATCGGGACAAGAAATTGAACGTGGTCGTACAAGCATTGAAGATGAACCACGTAGTGGACGTCCAAAAACAGCAACAACAACAGAAATTGTAGCCAAAGTGCATGATATGGTATTAAATGATCGACGAATAAAAGTGCGTGAAATAGCTAATATCATGGGCATCTCAAATGATCGAGTCCATTTAATTTTGCATGAAGAACTACAGATGAAAAAGCTTTCTGCAAGATGGGTGCCGCACTTGTTAAAAGTCGACCAAAAACGCATAAGAATGAACATTTCTCAAGCTTGTTTGGATCGTTTTCAGCAAAATAAAATGGATTTTTAGCGTGGTTTCATAATTGTTGATGAGACATGGATCCACCACTATATATCCAGAGACAAAAGAGCTATCCAAACAATGGACTGAAGCTGGAGGAAGTGCCAACGGTTTTTTGGGACTTCAAAGGTATTTTATTGATTGACCATCTGCAAAAGGGTAAAACAATAAGTTCAGAGTACTGTTGCAACCTTTTAGATCAATTAAATGTACAAATTCGAGAAAAACGTCCTGGCTTACAACACAAATAAATAATTTTTCATCCAGACAACGCACCAGCGCACAAGAGTGTTTTAACAATGGCTAAAATCAACGAATTAAAGTACGAGTTGCTTGACCACCCACCTTATTCTCCTGATTTAGCTCCCAGTGACCTTTACCTGTTCCCAAATCAAAAAAAAATTCCTTGCTGGCAAGTGTTTTACCTCAAATGAAGATGCAATTACAGTTGTAAACCACTATTTTGAAGACCTTGAGGAAAACTATTTTAATCAAGGGATAGAATTAAGCGTTGGACTAAGTGTATTGAAGTTTCAGGAGATTATATTGAAAAATAAAAATATTTTTGAAAAACTAACTATTCTCTTTCATTTATAGGCCAAGAACTTTCCGAACCGCCCTCGTATATAAATGAAACTAATATTGGTACTAAGCAAACTCAAATAACTGATTTTTTTAAAAACTAATTTTCTTATACATATGTATGTATTAAAATATCCCAAAATTGTCTTTAATGAATCAATGCATGTTTACTTACAAACATAAATTTTTTTCTTCAAGTCTTCATTTAAACCGAACTTCGTTTAAAACGAACAAGTTTACCCAGTCCCTTGAAGTTCGCTTTAAGCGAAAATTACTGAATAAACCAATTTGAATTATTGTAAAAATAAATTTATATACAGCTAAGCATACCTTCTTAAATTATAAAATCCCTAGTTGCACGCCCACAGCTTTTAAATCGAAAAATCTAGTATGCAACATTTTCTGCCTGGTCGTCGTCCACAGACGTACCAAATTTCAGAACAAACGCTTCTACCAATAAGGCGTGATGCAGCTAATAATGACAACAACCCCTTTTGCACGCCCACTGCCTAAAAATCGAAAATTCTAGTTTCAGTAGAAGCGGTTGCACCAAATAGTAAAAGCTTGCACTTAATGCTCTATCCTTCGTTGTAAACTGTCTCCTGCATGGCGGTCGGAGTTTGTTTTTTAAAATATAAGTCGCACGTGTTGATTTTGAGCAAAATCGGATTTAAATGTGGGTTCTAGAGCTACAGGGCCTCACATCGGGCAGCACCTTTGAATTGTAGCTTTTTGGAAATTTAAACTGATATCGACCAGATTTACAAATTTAAATTATTAATCGCTTAAAGGGAAACACGCGAATTTCAAGCAACATCGGAATTATTACGGACCTCAAATTTGGTGGGACCCTTCGACATGATCCATTTCGAGGTTCCCTACTTTTTTATAGAAAAAAGCACAGAAAAGAAAAACACAGAAAAAATTGAATGGGCAATGTTTATTATCATTTGAAAGAACATTCTTTGCCATTAATTTTTTGAAGTTTATGTCTATCAAATGTTGGCCGCGGCTACGTCTCATATGGTCCATCCATTGAGTCCAATTTTCGATGACTCGTTCGACCATTTCGACTGGTAACTGGCTAATGACACGCGTGATGTTTTGCTCCAATTCCTGAATCGAAGCGGGGTTGTCCGCATGAACTTTAGACTTTACATATCCCCAAAGGAAAAAGTCTAACGGTATCACACGATCTTGGTGGCCAATTGACCGGTCCAAAATGTGAAATTATCTGCTCACCGAAGTGTTCTCTCAATAAATCCATTGATTGATGCGATGTGTGGAAAGTGGCGCCGTCTTGGTGAAACCAAATGTCGCAGAGATCACGAGCTTCAATTTCAGGCATCAAATAGTCGGTTATCATGGCACGATAACGGTTGCCATTGACGCTTACGTACTCACCGGCATCATTTTTGAAGAAATATGGACCGATGATTCCACCGGCCCACAAACCACACCAAACCGTTGTTTTTCTGGATGAAGTGGCCTCTCTTGAACCTCTTCTGGTTGCTCTTCGTCCCAAATGCGTCAATTTTGCTTGTTTACATACCCATTGAGACAGAAATGGGCCTCATCGCTGAAAAAAATGTGGCTCGAAAACGTCAGATCTTCTTGGAACTTTTCAAGAGCCCATAGAGCGAAGCGATGTCGCTTGGGAACGTCGGGCGGCTTCAGTTCTTGCACAAGCTGTTTTTTGCACGCTTTCAATTTAAGATCTCGACGTAAAATGCGCCAAGTCGTTCCAAACGTCAGTCCGAGTTGCTGCGAACGGCGCCGAATCGACTCTCCACGGTCTTGGTGTACACTCTCAGCTACGGCCGCTACATTTTCTTCACTGCATGCTGGACGTCGTCTAATCGGTCGAATAGTATCCAATAATGAATGCTGAGTCTCAAGATGGGTGATGGTGTTGCGAATAGTACGCTTAGTAGGCCGATTATGTTGACCACGAAACACATTCCCCACAGAACGTGAATTTTCGTAATAAAGTTGAGCGATTTGTAAACGTTTTGCAGGCGTAAGTCTTTCCATGATGAAATGCCAAACAAAACTAAACAAAAATAACAAGACAGCATGACACGACTCACATGTGATCGGTCAAAAAAATGCTATTGAAAAAAGTATCTCTACTTGTATCACCCATTATTTGCCTAGAGAGAACAGGTTTATTGCCACAACCTAATTTTTTTTACCAACCGAGTGTTGGTGTTTGCACGTACTATCCATGTATTCCATCGCTATAACCAAATGGTGTTTGGGTACTCGTCCAATTTTCGGAAATGGGAACTGACAGTTTTGGCTAAAAATACAAAGTATTGGCAACCCTAACTAAAGGTTGGTTAAATTTTAAGGGCCGATGTTGAATGCGAACCACACCTTAACGTTATGTTATCTTCTGCATTTCATTTGATATTTCTCAATTTCAGACTAACTCAATTTGAACCTTGGAAAGATACACAAGCGAGCAACGCGTTGATCTTATTCAGGCTTATTATGAAAATGAAAATCAATTTTCGAAGAAAATCATCTTTAGTGATGGGCACATTTTCACCTCAGTGGATTCGGGCGAATGATAATCCAAGAGTTATTGTCGAAAAAATAATGCACCCACAAAGAGTGACTGTTTGGTGCGGTTTATGGGCTGGTGGCATCATCGGGCCGTATTTTTTCCAAAATGAGGCCGGTCAGACAGTTACTGTGAATGGTGTTCGCTATCGTAGCTTTGTAAGGCCCGAATTGGACGATATGTGGTTTCACCAGGACGGCGCCACTTGTCACACAGCTAACGAAACAATGGCTCTTGTGCGCTACAAATCAACATCGGCCCTTACAATGTTACCACCCTTTATAATATTAATCGATCATACAGCGAAAACGATATTAAGTTACCACAACTGGTGGTTATGGCAACCTATAATTTTTTTAACATTTTGTTGTGGTTACCAAATTTTAGGTATTTTTTTTAAATTCAAACAATTCAACTGCCTAAGCCAATCGATTAACCAATTTTGTTTCCATCAAAAATTTCCCATCATATTTTCCAAGTACTCGTACTTCAAATGTGTAAGCAAACCGTTTTTTGCCTCTAATTAAAATTTTAAAATCCAAAAATTCTCTTTTAAAGTTTCGAATACTTGTTTTTTTTCACCGATACTAAATGTCCAATAACTGAAAATTACACAGCACCAACTAACATTCGGTTGTAAGGATGGAATACTCGAAGTGCATGTAACCTCCAGCATTTGGTTGGCAAAAAAACTCAGTTGTGGCAACTAGTCTGTTCTCTGTGTGTAGAAGAAATCACTCAGACCCCAGAAAGTCCGAACTTTTCTTGCAAAGTGTACAACAGCGAAGTTAACGGCGTTTGGTTACTACAAAGAATTTTTTGTTGTCACCACTAATTGTGGCAATCAATAGTTTTACTGAACCCGGTTGGTATATCCGACTTATTGGCTGTAAGAATCGTAGTATTATTGTTGCTACCATCTTATGGTAAGACGAACCATGTTACTATCAATACCAAGGAATGTTGGTGATTGTAACATAAAGTATGTTCACCCAACCGAATATTTATAGTTCAGACCAATTTCAACTGAGTTTTTTCTGTGTGTGGTCCAATCTCATAAGCACTACTGACAAACCTCGTACAATGTTGCATGTTAAATTTGAGCAAGGCCTCAAATCGGCAAATGCCCTAGTAGGGGGCCCAAAACAAGTCCTTTGTATAAGTATATGTGACAGCGCATAGAGAAAGGGACCTATGGGTAAAATTTTCAATTTTCACTTATTTCTTTTTTTGATGTGGACAACATCTGAGCATCGAATGAGGCCGATCCCATGCCCCAAAAGTGTTCCCTCCCAGAGATATGAGCGTTTTATGAAAGTGATGGTACACCAAAGATACACGTATTTAACTCTTTAAAATGGCTCTCCTGAACTGTTTTTTACCCTTAGGTCCCTTTCTATTTTGCGCGTCACATATAGTTGTAAGAGCCATTAAAATGGTAATTGTAATTTTTCACATTTTTTACGAATCCATGGTGTAGTGTGTATAAGTTTCGGCCTGGCCTAACTTAGTGTTGTTTTTAATGGTTTTATTTGAATTTCTTCATAGATCAGACTATGACAGTCATTGTGGGGGGGTCATGTATTTGCAGTAAATCCCACATGAATTGTTTACTGCGTCTAACGCTCGTTATTTATCCTGTTCATTTTTTTCGTGCTGCTTCTGCTCCTCCGCCTTCTCTTCAGTCATTGAATTTAAGTACTTGGCAAGATCTTGGCCAAAAGAAAAACAGCCAAATACGAAAGTACACACCAGAACCTGTAAAGAAACAAAAAACAATGAAGTAAAAAATACTGAACCCGTATCATGAATTTCAGCAGTAATAACATTTTGTTACAGAGATTTTATGCTGTCTCCTAAAATGCCAACATAACAAGAAAACTTTTTTTGTTTTTTTTTTTTTGGCTCGCCTAGGACGTGGTGGTCTGAATTATTGAGAAGGAGGATATTTTACAGTGGCAACACTTGACAGATTGTGAGAATTTAAATAGCCGCCAACTGTCATCTTGCTAAAGTTGACACGAAAGCGCAGAAAGACTGTGGAAGCAGCAGGCTGGCTTCACCCTGTGGCTTGTGGTCCATTATGGTTTTCCTGCCAGGATAATTAATAATGGAAATGATTAATGCTGAAAATGAATTAAATTTGGCATAATTCGAAGCATCCCTTTATTTTGTAACACCACGAATTATTGATAGTTCTTCCGCCTAGTTATTTCACACCAAACATCGGATTTTGTGTTTTCAACGCCACCTCGCCAAACGTTCGACATTGAAATGCATAGCCAACATTAGAAGGTCCATAGATCTTAGAAACATTTGTTATCTAGCCTGTCCTCACTAGAAGTAGTTTACCTAGTACCCACGTAAAAGTAAAAGCGATTTTAATTTCGGTCAGGCCGAATTTTATATACCCTCACACTGAGAAAAATTCAGTTGAAAATTGGTCCGAACGACAACATTTCGGTTAGACGAGTAGTCTTTCAGTTTTAATCACCAGCTGTGAATAATCGTGATGGAAACTCGGTTGGCCGTACCATAAGATGATTGCTTTGCCAATATTATGTTACAGACAATTTGCTATTCGGTCATATTAACTGAATGTAGTTCAAATTATTCATCGCTAATACCGCCAGTTGTCTCAACTCATATTTTCGTATAGAACTGTTCTATGCAACCAAAAACTGGTAATCACAACCAATTATTTCGCACTCATAATTAAACGTGAGCGTTTTAAAAACAATTAATTTGTCAAAATAGATTATAAAAACAACTTATAATAAAAGTTACTACGTAGGAAATGTAAGGTTTCTCTGAAAATAATATCGTCGTCATGCAAACGAAGATATTTCTTCCTCTAATAGCCAAGCGGATCCACTGTATTCAAAATTGAACAACATAACTTGTATCAGGCTTTCACTTGTTTTTTTTTTTTTAAATGGAACTTCAAATCCTGATACCTTATAGACTGTTTCATTATTCATAGGATTCTGCTGTGTCACATCAACTGATATTTTCAGTTCCCTGTATTGAACATTTCAATGCATCATCTAACATTGGGTTGCTCTAATGGAACCTCATTCATTTGTTTGGAAAAAAAACAGTTGTGGCAAATAATCTGTTTTCTGTGTGCTCCACTATGTATTCGTTATAGATAACGGGTGAGCAAACTAGAGGTATATTTAAAAAAAAAAACCAAATCAAGCGTAGAATCTTTTTTGTTCATTCAAAAGAAAATTTTATGTCATTTATTTGTTTAATACAAATTTCCTTCAAATCTTGGCCGCAACTACGCCTCAGGGTGTCTATTTTGAGGGTCCAATTTTGGTGGCGTTAATGACACACACACCGTGGTTTTCGCGGTGTAAGTCTTTCCATGATGAAATGGCAAACAATATTGAATAGAAAAAAATAAGGTTGAGCACAATTCACGCATAATCAGTGAACAATACAGAAAAGAAATAAATAAAGTTTAACACATTTCACTCATAATCAGCGAAAAAACCCTATTAAAAAAAATACCTCTCGATTAATCAGCCGTTACAAATTTGAAAAAAATGGACCGATGATTCCTTCAGCCCATAAACCGTACCAACCCGTGGTTTTCGCGGTGAAGATCTTCCTGTGATGAAATGGCAAACAATACTGAAAAGAAAAAATAAAGTTTAACACAACTCACGCGTAATCTGTGAAAAAACCCTATGGAAAAAAATACCTCAAGATCGACTACCCTTTATATGAAAAATAACCATTATCGTATTGAAGACCCCTGTAACTATGAAGGCCGGATCCCAAAGACCGGCCAAAAACTCAGCTAATTCTTTGAAACAAATCCATGTTTGGATTCGTGGTCAAATTTGCTTCAATTTAGGAACCCATATGTGACGTGCTAAACAGAAAGGGGCCTAAGGGTAAAACCCAGTTTTGTTCAGGAGAGCCATTTTGAAGATTTAAATACGTGTATCTTTGGTGTAGAATCGTCGACTTCGCTTTCATAAAACGTGCATACCTCTGGGAGGGAACACTTTTGGGGCATGGGATCGGTCTCATTCGATGCTCAGATGTTGTCCACATCAAAAAAAAGAAAAAAAATGAAAATTGATTTTTTACCCTTAGGTCCCTTTCTCTATGCGCTGTCACATATGTCTTAATTGACTGTTGGTCGCATGAGTCCTTGTCTTAAAATTAGTTAAAACATTAGAATAAATTCTTAGTTGAGTACCCATAAAACAAAGCAAAAAAAAAGTTGGAAATCGCTTGCAACCCTAAAGATTCGGTAGCAAAAGATGATTTTCGGTTGCAATCACCATATGTTTATAACCAAAATCGTTATTTAGTTGGAAATACCACAAGATGCTAAATCTGATCGGCGTACGGTACTGACAACTTATTAATTGGTCATAATAATGAAACGAGTCATAATAATAAAAAAGGGTATTTAGTTGCCTCAACTGGCGGTTGTGGCAACTGTAGCAAAAAAAAGTCCGTTCATTAATGACTTTAAGCCAATTGAATCATCCATCGTCTTTTTCACTTAATATTTTCGCCTTTGGTTTCTACAAAACAATTTTTGTTGTCACCAGCAATTATTGGTTAGTTGTCATAACCACTAGTTGTGGCAGTCAAATTTAGGAATAAAATTAGGAATGATTTTCGGTTGCAATCACCATATGTTTATAACCAAAATCGTTATTTAGTTGGAAATACCACAAGATGCTAAATCTGATCGGCGTACGGTACTGAAAACTTATTAATTGGTTATAATAATGAAACGAGTCATAATAATGAAAAAGGGTATTTAGTTGCCTCAACTGGCGGTTGTGGCAACTGTGGCAAAAAAAAAGTCCGTTCATTAATGACTTTAAGCCAATTGATTTACCAAATTTGTTTCCTGTCAAAATCATCCATCGTCTTTTTCACTTAATATTTTCGCCTTTGGTTTCTACAAAAAAATTTTTGTTGTCACCAGCAATTATTGGTTAGTTGTCATAACCACTAGTTGTGGCAGTCAATTTAGGAATAAAATTAGGAATGATTTTTGGTTGCAATCACCATATGTTTATAACCAAAATCGTTATTTAGTTGAAAATACCACAAGATGCTAAATCTGATCAGCGTACGGTACTGACAACTTATTTATTGGTCATAATAATGAAACGAGTCATAATAATGAAAAAGGGTATTTAGTTGCCTCAACTGGCGGTTGTGGCAACTGTGACAAAAAAAAGTCCGTTCATTAATGACTTTAAGCCAATTGATTTACCAAATTTGTTTCCTGTCAAAATCATCCATCGTCTTTTTCACTTAATATTTTCGCCTTTAGTTTCTACAAAAAAATTTTTGTTGTCACCAGCAATTATTGGTTAGTTGTCATAACCACTAGTTGTGGCAGTCAAATTTAGGAATAAAAATAAGGCTATAGCATCAGTATATACAATGATTGTAATTTTATAAAAATTTAGTGACACGACAATAGTATGTGTGTGAAGTTAAATTCCGAATTTAACTAGCAAAGACAAAAACCATCGCCGTTAGCAGTTCGCTGTAAACGGATCAACAGAGTAATGTTAAATAGTTACTCTTAGTATAAGTATATAAAGACGATTTCTGAGATATCAGTAAATAACAAAGTATAAATTTTCATAAAATAAGCAGGATCTATACAAAATTAAGATAATATAACAATAATGGGGAGTGTTTCCTGCTATAGAAGGTGCATTTTTTCATTATCAAAACGCATGTTGTTTAAAATTCTATTTTTGGATATGCCTCCACTGGGGGCAAACGGGGAGGTATGCTGGAATGACATTTATACCAGGAGTAGCTCCTGGACTGCTCTCCTTATTGGTGTAATCAGAATATCCAAAAACAATTTAGTATTTTGAAAATTTTGCATATAAAGTTAAATTCCATTTTTGGATACCAATTGGAATTTAATATATTTCCAAAAATGTGTATGAGATTGAAATGGGCCATATAGCCACACGCACACCACACACATAAATGGCAATAATGAATATTAATTGGTATACCTCCCAGACAAATGACTTTTGTTCAGTGCAGATTAAAACCCAATCTGGTACCCCCAGTGCAAATGCACCATTCGGTCCACTTTTGGTATTCGCATAATAATTCTGCTATAAGTTAGAAAAAGAAGGAAAAAAATTAGACTGGCTGAACGAAAATTTTGAGACTTAGCCACGCCCAATCTTGCATTACACACAGTACTATTCGAGCGTAGATTGAAACCCACATACCTTTTTCCTTTTTGCTAAAATTTGTCTTCAATTTGGTTTCCTGCATAAAACGTATTTCATCTTTGTATGTGCAAATAAAACAGTGGATGCCACGCTCCATTTGAACACCTTTTCACTCAATCGATCCTTTACAGATTTCGAAAAAATCGGTGCTCTTCAGGCAATGCAGGATGGAGGCAAGGAAAATTGTAATTCCATATATGGGTGAGGGTATAAGTAAGTCCTATAAAGCGACTGAAAGTTGTTCTCTTTTGTTGAATAACAACATAACACAATCCTTATAAATAATAATATGGTTGTGTGTGAATCATTCTGTGGTTGTAAGGATAGTAATGTTGTTGTATGAGTACTATGGTTGTAAGGATCACGGTATGGCTGTAGGGTTTAAAGTATGGTTGTAGGGATTGTAGTATGTTTGATTGGGAATCAAAATATGGTTGTGGTGATGATAGTATGGTTATATAGGCATCATAGTATGGTTATGTGGGTATCATACTTTGATTGTGAAGATCATAATATGGTTGTGGAGACCAAAATGAGATTGAATCTGAATTATAACATGACTGTGTGGATTTATAGAATGGCTTCATTATAAAACTGTGTGTAGGGGCCCAAAAATCTGACCAATTAATGGTCGGAAATCCTAGCCGAACTTAACGACCTTTTTTACTTCTTATTTTATGTATTTATTTTTTGAGAAAAATGCATTTAGTCCCTCAAAATCGTTCTGAGATCCAGAAATTCCTATCGATCCAAGCGCCAGACAAAGCTTACACGCAATTTCCTTTGTCAACCACATCTCTGTTTTTGGCACACACACACAACAACAACAACAACACACATGAAGTGGGAAGTCGCAACAATATGTTGCATGCCTGCCTGCCTTACTTTGGCGGTCGCCAAGATGGTGTCGCGTCAGTGCAGGGGTACGGCGTTGTTGAGTGTAGGGCAGTGGATGCGATTTCTCTCGGTAGCAGTCACTGAGTCGCAGACAATACGTTCGCATTCCGCTTTTGTTGTCGTCTGTCTCTTGGGACTTTTCTGTTTTTTGGTTTTTCTCTGTCTGTCGCTGGTGCTCGCTGCCTTTTTTATGAAGTGCCCCAAATATAGCAGAGGAAAAAGGTCGCCAAACGAGTTTTTCTCGTGCATTTTTTTTCGTGCCATATTACAGTTTATTTAGCTTTTTTTATTTTTTTGGCGCCGGCACTTTGTTTTGTTTGTGTGTGTATCGGCGTGTGTGTGTGTTACTTGGAATCCAAAATATGAATTCAAATAAAGAAAGTTAAAGAACGTTTCGGCGTCTGTTGCCAGCAATTGGTAAAGTTTCCAAAAAGAATTTCTCAGTTAAACTTAATTTGTTTCCCACTGATGGTCGAGAGGCTCGTTGGAGTGGAAGCAACACAAATTGACCTATTTCGTGCCACCAGAGGAGGAGAAGATGTGGAAACAGACACGAAGGCCACAGGAAGCCAAACTGGGTTTGCAAAAAAGCCCAAGGAACAAATATTAGCATGGATACAATTTGCAAAGTTGGCATGGTAACGGAAATCAATTGAAAATGCAAATCTGGTTGTCTGTGAGCACAAACTGTGACTCATGGACTTGGGAACCAGGGAGTGTCAAAATAGTTCAGCAGTTCTTTTAAGGTCCCTTAAGTATGTGACACGTATGGTGTCAGTACCTGCACCCTGTTGACATGACGGACATTGGCGGCTCTCTTCAACAAGTGAAAAAAATAAATTTCGGCCGTGCTAAAGCTTTATCAATCAATTTAAAAATTTTGTCAAAAGAGCTTTGCAACGGCCCCTTCTCAATCCAGATGTGGTTCGTTCAATACCCTCATTATAAAGGGGTTTCCAATAGGGATATAACAATTTCGTGACTTTATGTCAATGCAACCTCAAACATTTTTAATGATCTTTCAGTGTCAAAACGCTAGTCGAAGTCAACATTTTCATCATGACAAAGTTAACTTACGAGCAACGTTTGGAAATCATTAATGCTTAACCAATTACTACTGAAATTCTGAGGCGGTGGTCGCAACTTTAAGAGCGCTTACTCCAAATTTCGGCCATAATAATAATCCCACCCGACAGGCTGTGCGTGCTATAGTGGATAAATTTGGATCAAAATTTTCACTTTTGGATGTTCCGGCGCCAAAGAGACTCCGTACCGCTCGAAGCGACGAAAATATCGCCCCCGTAAGTGCATCCGTTCAAAATGAGCCAAATCAGTAGATTCGCCGTTGTTCTCAGGAATTGGGCATCTCTCAAACACACTGTGGCGTATTTTGCGAAAAGATCTTGGCTTTCATTCTAATAAGATCAAACTGACTCAAGAACTAAAGCCACTTGATCATTTGAAAAGCCGAAACTTCTCCGATTGGGCTCTGGCAAAGTTACAAAAATCCAGAATTTCATTGATAAATCAACTTCAGCGATGAAGCTCTTTTCTGGCTGAGCGGTTCAGTCAATAAACAAAATATGCATTATTGGACAGCAACAAACCCACATGTGTTTCAAGAGACACAGTTGCATCGGCAAAAGAATTACTATGTGGTGTGGTTTTCATGCCGGAGGTGTGTTTGGGTCAAACAAGTATTGTTTCAATAAATTTACTATGAAATTTCAATATTAAAAATGTTCATGGTTATAAACAATGAATAAAACAACAATTATTATCTTAATAAAAACAAAGCATTGTTAAAACATCAAAACTTATTTTAAAATTAACAATTTTCACGGTTAATTCAACCATAGAATAGTTAATTAACTGTTATTATTGTAAAATACTAGTCAACAACAAAATGTGTGAGACGCACTGAATACCTTAAACAAATGGCATAGCTGTTTGACTTTTCAGGTCTTGTGACCCACAAAAAGGGGCCGTATGGTCAAAATGGAAGATCAAAAACATTAGTATGGCAAATTTAAGAAAATCATGGGACGAAAGGGCCCAAAAAACGGTCCTTATGTTTTATAGAAGCAACCATCTCTAAATAACGCCATATGGGTACTTAAATTAAGTTACGAAAATCCAGAATTTCATTGAAAAATCATCTTCAGCGATGAAGTTCTTTTTTGGCTGAGTGGTTTTGTCAATAAACAAAATATGCATTATTGGACAGCAACAAACCCACATATGTTCAAAGAAACACAGTTGCATCGGCAAAAGAATTACTGTGTGGTGTGGTTTTCATGTCGAAGGTGTGTTTGGGCCGATTTTTTTCGTCGATGAAAACAATCGTCTTATTACCGACAATGGAGAGCGCTATCGTGCCACGTAAGAAAATTATTTTTGCCCAGAATTGGATGAGCTTGACATTGCCGAAATGTGCTTTAAAAGACACAATTGCCTCCGCAAAAAATTACTGTGTGGTGTGGTTTTCATGTCGAAGGTGTGTTTAGGCCGATTTTTTTCGTCGATGAAAACAATCGTCTTATTACCGACAATGGAGAGCGCTATCGTGCCACGTAAGAAAATTATTTTTGCCCAGAATTGGATGAGCTTGACATCGCCGATATGTGGTTTTAACAAGACGGTGCCACTAGCCACACAGCACGCGTTAAAATCGGTTTACTGAAAGGCAACTTTGATAAACGTGTTATCTCAAGATATGGTCCAGTCGAATGGCCACCTCGTTCATGCGATTTAATGCCATTGGATTTCTTTTTTATTTGGCCACATTAGTCATTGGTCTATGCTAAGAAGCCAACAACTTTAGACGAGCTCAGAGACAACATACAACTCTAAAAGGCCAACGTTCCGCTCGATATGTGTGCAAGAGTGGTGGAAAACTGGTCCAAAGAAGAGATCGCTGTACACGGGTTCGTGGTGGTCATATGACAAAAATCGAATTTCATTCTTAAAATGTAACATTTTCACTACACCTGGAATAAACTCATTATCTCAAATATTTTGTGTTTTATTAATATATAAAATTAGTTCCCGGAGATATAGCCTGTCAAAGTTCCGGTTTGTATGGGCGGGGTCACGCCCTTGTGTCCAATTTTAACACTAGATAATTTATAGTTATATGAAAATCATTGATTTTATTCAGCTAAAATTGTATAACTATAGGTCCATTACTTTAGCCATATAGGATATTTTTTTAAAGAGGGCGTGCTGCCGCCCACTTATTCCCCAGGATCTGTCGATCCATGCCAACATCATATGTTCCAAATATCAACGCCATATCGCCATTAGTTCATTAGATATTGTCTTTTTAAGTTCAGGATTTTGTGGGCGGTGCCACACCCCTTACCCAAATTCACCTTAAAGAAGTCTAAAATAAATTCCTAGTTATTAATTTCATTCTGTTAAAATTTTATAACGATCTTTCTACTACTTTGCCCATAGTAGCGATTTTATGAGTTTTAAAAGAAGGCGTGGCTCTCTTATTTTCCAGGGTGTATTTCGCTGCATACCAACATCATATGTTCAGAATATTATCGTCACATCTCCATTAGTTCATGAGATATTGTCCTTTAAAGATCTGGAGTTTTAGGCGGTGCCACTCCCCCTAATCTAAATTTACTAAAAAATCGTCTTGAATGATTGCCTAGTCATTGGTTTCATCCTGTTAAAATATTATGACGATCGGTTCAATTGATTGCTTATAAATGAGATTATTTAACTGGGGCGTGGTAGCGCCTACTTATCCTCCGGAATGTGTATTTAGTGATAGCGCCCACTTCTCCATCGGAAAATGTTTCGCTCCATGTTTATATCATATTTTTCAAATATCAGCCTTTGATATCCAATTGTCCATAGATATTGTTTTTATAAAGTTCAGGATTGTTGATTTTTCCAAAGATTAGCCCAGTGAGAAGAAAATTTTCTCCTGACTGATCTGGCCCATATGTGATACCAACCGTTTCAGTCCATCAAGACATGTGCCTGCAAAATTTCTGCCACCTAGCTTAAATAGTGCTAGTTTACTTTTCACAGACAGACGGAAATGGTTAGGTCTTACATTTTAAGGACGATTCATAATAGATATACTTAATGGGGTCTTCGACCTCCTTCCTATGTGGGAGGTTAAAAAAGGATAAAATTCACCCAGTCTTGAAAATAAATTTGTTTCCCAATTTTCCTGGCGTTGCAGGTTTTATACTTTCTTAGATGGATACCGATGACCAGGGCCAGCTTGTTTACCCTTTCTGCCTCCAGCACGGTTTTTTTCTATTTTTTTTAATATGCAATAAGAGGTTTTTCATTGGGCTCCTAACTCTAGCGTTTAAGACCTCTGCCATGGTTTTATTACAGCCATGCCTGATAAAAGATAAAACGCTGATCAGGAAACCGACCCCTGTAAAGCAGACACTTGGATTTTGGTGCTCGCACCTCCCTGGAGATCACCACACTAAAACTGGGTTCAGCTAATCGTTTATTGCAATAACCTCTCCAGGGAAGGGATGAAAAATCAATCAGTTTTTGCTGCGGTGCTCCCAAGGAAACTGCGGGCTCCCTGTTCATCGAAATCCATAAAAATACCCACAAAGGCATCCTCTATAGGTTCAGGAAGTGGGTCGCCGTGGTGTGATGCACATGTAAAAATCCGAGTAAAAAAATCACAAAATACAAGTAGACAGATTAAGATCAGCCGTATTGAAGCTAATTTTCCCTCTACGAGTATAATGGACTTAGGTTCAATATGAAAATGTTGTCAAGCTACATGCCACCGTCCCCTTTCCTTTACGGTGTGGTTCTTTCCATGCCAACATCATATGTACCGACTACTATCTTCCTATGGGTACTGATTCAATAGATGTAGACTTTAAAAGTGCAGGCCTATATGAGCGGGGCTTGAATTATTGCCTACTCATTGATTTTTTTTTAAATTTTAAAATGATCAATCTACTTCTTTGTCCATTTATGCGATTTTTACAGGGGCATATCGACGGACACTTTATTTCAAATATCATCGTCACATATCTATTAGTTCATGAGATATTGTCCTTTTAAGTTCAGGATTTTGTGGGCGGTGCCACGCCCCCTAGTCCAAATTTATCATAAAATCGTCTTGAATGATTGGCTAGTAATTGGTTTCATCCTGTTAAAATATAACGACGATTGGTTTATTGGTTTGCTTATAAATAAGATTATTTAAAGGGGGCGTGGCAGCACCCACTTAACCTCCGGAATGTGTTTAACGGGGGCGTGGCATAGCACAATTTTGCTACCAAATGTATTTTGCTTCAAGCCAATATCAGCCTCATATTTCTTATAGTTCATGAGATATTGCGTTTTAAAGTTTAGGATTGTTGATTTTGCAGAGGTTGACCTTCCTTGAACAATCGGGCCCATTTCCGATACCAACCGGTTCAATCTAACACTAGATGTTTCTTTAAAATGTTGAGCTGCCTAACTTCAATAGTGCGACTTGTAGTTGCAGACGAAAATGGCTTGATCAACTTAGAATTTTACGACTATTTAGAATATATATAATTTAAGGGTCTTCGACCTTTATTTAGAGGTTTAGTAATCAGAATGACAAAGCTAATATAACCACTATTCGATGCTGGGGGCGTAAATAGTTTAGCGGCGGGTTTTAGGTTAAAGTTTAGGTTTTGGTTTAGGTTAAGGTTATGGTTAAGGTTAAGTAAAGATTATGGTTAAGGTTAAGGTTATGGTTAAGCTTAAGGTTTAGGTATAGGTTTAGGTTTAGGTTTAGGTTAAGGTTTAGGTTATGGTTAAGGTAATGTTATAGTTAAGGTTTAGGTTTTGGTTTACGTTAAGGTTATAGTTATGGTTAAGGTAAAGGTTATGGTTAAGGTTATGGTTAAGGTTATGGTTAAGCTTATGGTTTAAGTTAAGGATAAGGTTAACGTTAAGGTTAACGTTAAGGTTAACGTTAAGGTTAAGGTTAACGTTAAGGTTAAGGTTAATGTTAAGGCTAAGGTTAAGGTTAAGGTTAAGGTTAAGGTTAAGGTTAAGGTTAAGGTTAAGGTTAAGGTTAAGGTTAAGGTTAAGGTTTAGGTTTAGGTTAAGGATGAGGTTAAGGTTAAGGTTAAGGTTGAGGTAAAGGTTATGGTTAAGCTTTAGGTTTAGGTTAAGGTTTAGCTTTAGGTTAAGGTTTTGGTTTAGGTTAAGGTTTAGGTTAAGGTTTATGTTTTGGTTATGGTTAAGGTAAAGGTTATGATTAAGGTTTAGATTTAGGTTTACGTTAAGGTTATAGTTATGGTTAAGGTTATGGTTAAGATAGGTTATGGTTAAGCTTAAGGTTTAGGCTAAGGTTTAGGTTTATGTTTAGGTTTAGGTTTAGGTTTAGGTTTAGGATTAGGTTTAGGTTTAGGTTTAGGTTTAGGTTTAGGTTTAGGTTTAGGTTTAGGTTTAGGTTTAGGTTTAGGTTTAGGTTTAGGTTTAGGTTTAGGTTTAGGTTTAGGTTTAGGTTTAAGTTTAAGTTTAAGTTTAAGTTTAAGTTTAAGTTTAAGTTTAAGTTTAAGTTTAAGTTTAAGTTTAAGTTTAAGTTTAAGTTTAAGTTTAAGTTTAAGTTTAAGTTTAAGTTTAAGTTTAAGTTTAAGTTTAAGTTTAAGTTTAAGTTTAAGTTTAAGTTTAAGTTTAAGTTTAAGTTTAAGTTTAAGTTTAAGTTTAAGTTTAAGTTTAAGTTTAAGTTTAAGTTTAAGTTTAAGTTTAAGTTTAAGTTTAAGTTTAAGTTTAAGTTTAAGTTTAAGTTTAAGTTTAAGTTTAAGTTTAAGTTTAAGTTTAAGTTTAAGTTTAAGTTTAAGTTTAAGTTTAAGTTTAAGTTTAAGTTTAAGTTTAAGTTTAAGTTTAAGTTTAAGTTTAAGTTTAAGTTTAAGTTTAAGTTTAAGTTTAAGTTTAAGTTTAAGTTTAAGTTTAAGTTTAAGTTTAAGTTTAAGTTTAAGTTTAAGTTTAAGTTTAAGTTTAAGTTTAAGTTTAAGTTTAAGTTTAAGTTTAAGTTTAAGTTTAAGTTTAAGTTTAAGTTTAAGTTTAAGTTTAAGTTTAAGTTTAAGTTTAAGTTTAAGTTTAAGTTTAAGTTTAAGTTTAAGTTTAAGTTTAAGTTTAAGTTTAAGTTTAAGTTTAAGTTTAAGTTTAAGTTTAAGTTTAAGTTTAAGTTTAAGTTTAAGTTTAAGTTTAAGTTTAAGTTTAAGTTTAAGTTTAAGTTTAAGTTTAAGTTTAAGTTTAAGTTTAAGTTTAAGTTTAAGTTTAAGTTTAAGTTTAAGTTTAAGTTTAAGTTTAAGTTTAAGTTTAAGTTTAAGTTTAAGTTTAAGTTTAAGTTTAAGTTTAAGTTTAAGTTTAAGTTTAAGTTTAAGTTTAAGTTTAAGTTTAAGTTTAAGTTTAAGTTTAAGTTTAAGGTCCATTACTTTAGCCATATAGGATATTTTTTTAAAGAGGGCGTGCTGCCGCCCTCTTATTCTCCAGGATCTGTTTCGATCCATGCCAACATCATATGTTCCAAATATCAACGCCATATCGCCATTAGTTCATTAGATATTGTCTTTTTAAGTTCAGGATTATGTGGGCGGTGCCACACCCCTTACCCAAATTCACCTTAAAGAAGTCTAAAATAAATTCCTAGTTATTAATTTCATTCTGTTAAAATTTTATAACGATATGTCTACTACTTTGCCCAGTAGCGATTTTGCAATTTAATACTATCGTCACATCTCCATTAGTTCATGAGATATTGTCCTTTAAAGATCTGGGGTTTTTAGGCGGTGCCACTCCCCCTAATCTAAATTTACTAAAAAAAATCGTCTTGAATGATTGCCTAGTCATTGGTTTCATCCTGTTAAAATATTATGACGATCGGTTCATTAGTTTGCTTATAAATGAGATTATTTAACTGGGCGTGGTAGCGCCCACTTATCCTCAGGAATGTGTATTTAGTGATAACGCCCACTTTCCATCGGAAAATGTTTCGCTCCATGCTTTGATCATATTTTTCAAATATCAGCCTTTGCTATCTAATTGTCCATAGATATTGTTTTTTTAAAGTTCAGGATTGTTGATTTTTCCGAAGATTAGCCCAGTGAGAAGAAAATTTTCTCCTGACTGATCTGGCCCATATGTGATACCAACCGTTTCAGTCCATCAACACATGTGTCTGCAAAATTACAGCCACCTAGCTTAAATAGTGCTAGCTGTACTTTGCTTTTCACAGACAGACGGACATGGCTAGGTCTTGGATTTTAAGGACGATTCATAATAGATATACTTAATGGGGTCCTTGACCTCCTTCCTATGCGGGAGGTTAAAAAAGGATAAAATTCACCCAGTCTTGAAAATAAATTTGTTTCCCAATTTTCCTGGCGTTGCAGGTTTTATACTTTCTTAGATGGATACCGATGACCAGGGCCAGCTTGTTTACCCTTTCTGCCTCCAGCACGGTTTTTTTCTATTTTTTTTAATATGCAATAAGAGGTTTTTCATTGGGCTCCTAACTCTAGCGTTTAAGACCTCTGCCATGGTTTTATTACAGCCATGCCTGATAAAAGATAAAACGCTGATCAGGAAACCGACCCCTGTAAAGCAGACACTTGGATTTTGGTGCTCGCACCTCCCTGGAGATCACCACACTAAAACTGGGTTCAGCTAATCGTTTATTGCAATAACCTCTCCAGGGAAGGGATGAAAAATCAATCAGTTTTTGCTGCGGTGCTCCCAAGGAAACTGCGGGCTCCCTGTTCATCGAAATCCATAAAAATACCCACAAAGGCATCCTCTATAGGTTCAGGAAGTGGGTCGCCGTGGTGTGATGCACATGTAAAAATCCGAGTAAAAAAATCACAAAATACAAGTAGACAGATTAAGATCAGCCGTATTGAAGCTAATTTTCCCTCTACGAGTATAATGGACTTAGGTTCAATATGAAAATGTTGTCAAGCTACATGCCACCGTCCCCTTTCCTTTACGGTGTGGTTCTTTCCATGCCAACATCATATGTACCGACTACTATCTTCCTATGGGTACTGATTCAATAGATGTAGACTTTAAAAGTGCAGGCCTATATGAGCGGGGCTTGAATTATTGCCTACTCATTGATTTTTTTTTAAATTTTAAAATGATCAATCTACTTCTTTGTCCATTTATGCGATTTTTACAGGGGCATATCGACGGACACTTTATTTCAAATATCATCGTCACATATCTATTAGTTCATGAGATATTGTCCTTTTAAGTTCAGGATTTTGTGGGCGGTGCCACGCCCCCTAGTCCAAATTTATCATAAAATCGTCTTGAATGATTGGCTAGTAATTGGTTTCATCCTGTTAAAATATAACGACGATTGGTTTATTGGTTTGCTTATAAATAAGATTATTTAAAGAGGGCGTGGCAGCACCCACTTAACCTCCGGAATGTGTTTAACGGGGGCGTGGCATAGCACAATTTTGCTACCAAATGTATTTTGCTTCAAGCCAATATCAGCCTCATATTTCTTATAGTTCATGAGATATTGCGTTTTAAAGTTTAGGATTGTTGATTTTGCAGAGGTTGACCTTCCTTGAACAATCGGGCCCATTTCCGATACCAACCGGTTCAATCTAACACTAGATGTTTCTTTAAAATGTTGAGCTGCCTAACTTCAATAGTGCGACTTGTAGTTGCAGACGAAAATGGCTTGATCAACTTAGAATTTTACGACTATTTAGAATATATATAATTTAAGGGTCTTCGACCTTTATTTAGAGGTTTAGTAATCAGAATGACAAAGCTAATATAACCACTATTCGATGCTGGGGGCGTAAATAGTTTAGCGGCGGGTTTTAGGTTAAAGTTTAGGTTTTGGTTTAGGTTAAGGTTATGGTTAAGGTTAAGTAAAGGTTATGGTTAAGGTTAAGGTTATGGTTAAGCTTAAGGTTTAGGTATAGGTTTAGGTTTAGGTTTAGGTTAAGGTTTAGGTTATGGTTAAGGTAATGTTATAGTTAAGGTTTAGGTTTTGGTTTACGTTAAGGTTATAGTTATGGTTAAGGTAAAGGTTATGGTTAAGGTTATGGTTAAGGTTATGGTTAAGCTTATGGTTTAAGTTAAGGATAAGGTTAACGTTAAGGTTAACGTTAAGGTTAACGTTAAGGTTAAGGTTAACGTTAAGGTTAAGGTTAATGTTAAGGCTAAGGTTAAGGTTAAGGTTAAGGTTAAGGTTAAGGTTAAGGTTAAGGTTAAGGTTAAGGTTAAGGTTAAGGTTAAGGTTAAGGTTAAGGTTTAGGTTAAGGATGAGGTTAAGGTTAAGGTTAAGGTTGAGGTAAAGGTTATGGTTAAGCTTTAGGTTTAGGTTAAGGTTTAGCTTTAGGTTAAGGTTTTGGTTTAGGTTAAGGTTTAGGTTAAGGTTTATGTTTTGGTTATGGTTAAGGTAAAGGTTATGATTAAGGTTTAGATTTAGGTTTACGTTAAGGTTATAGTTATGGTTAAGGTTATGGTTAAGATAGGTTATGGTTAAGCTTAAGGTTTAGGCTAAGGTTTAGGTTTATGTTTAGGTTTAGGTTTAGGTTTAGGTTTAGGATTAGGTTTAGGTTTAGGTTTAGGTTTAGGTTTAGGTTTAGGTTTAGGTTTAGGTTTAGGTTTAGGTTTAGGTTTAGGTTTAGGTTTAGGTTTAGGTTTAGGTTTAGGTTTAGGTTTAGGTTTAGGTTTAGGTTTAGGTTTAGGTTTAGGTTTAGGTTTAGGTTTAGGTTTAGGTTTAAGTTTAAGTTTAAGTTTAAGTTTAAGTTTAAGTTTAAGTTTAAGTTTAAGTTTAAGTTTAAGTTTAAGTTTAAGTTTAAGTTTAAGTTTAAGTTTAAGTTTAAGTTTAAGTTTAAGTTTAAGTTTAAGTTTAAGTTTAAGTTTAAGTTTAAGTTTAAGTTTAAGTTTAAGTTTAAGTTTAAGTTTAAGTTTAAGTTTAAGTTTAAGTTTAAGTTTAAGTTTAAGTTTAAGTTTAAGTTTAAGTTTAAGTTTAAGTTTAAGTTTAAGTTTAAGTTTAAGTTTAAGTTTAAGTTTAAGTTTAAGTTTAAGTTTAAGTTTAAGTTTAAGTTTAAGTTTAAGTTTAAGTTTAAGTTTAAGTTTAAGTTTAAGTTTAAGTTTAAGTTTAAGTTTAAGTTTAAGTTTAAGTTTAAGTTTAAGTTTAAGTTTAAGTTTAAGTTTAAGTTTAAGTTTAAGTTTAAGTTTAAGTTTAAGTTTAAGTTTAAGTTTAAGTTTAAGTTTAAGTTTAAGTTTAAGTTTAAGTTTAAGTTTAAGTTTAAGTTTAAGTTTAAGTTTAAGTTTAAGTTTAAGTTTAAGTTTAAGTTTAAGTTTAAGTTTAAGTTTAAGTTTAAGTTTAAGTTTAAGTTTAAGTTTAAGTTTAAGTTTAAGTTTAAGTTTAAGTTTAAGTTTAAGTTTAAGTTTAAGTTTAAGTTTAAGTTTAAGTTTAAGTTTAAGTTTAAGTTTAAGTTTAAGTTTAAGTTTAAGTTTAAGTTTAAGTTTAAGTTTAAGTTTAAGTTTAAGTTTAAGTTTAAGTTTAAGTTTAAGTTTAAGTTTAAGTTTAAGTTTAAGTTTAAGTTTAAGTTTAAGTTTAAGTTTAAGTTTAAGTTTAAGTTTAAGTTTAAGTTTAAGTTTAAGTTTAAGTTTAAGTTTAAGTTTAAGTTTAAGTTTAAGTTTAAGTTTAAGTTTAAGTTTAAGTTTAAGTTTAAGTTTAAGTTTAAGTTTAAGTTTAAGTTTAAGTTTAAGTTTAAGTTTAAGTTTAAGTTTAAGTTTAAGTTTAAGTTTAAGTTTAAGTTTAAGTTTAAGTTTAAGTTTAAGTTTAAGTTTAAGTTTAAGTTTAAGTTTAAGTTTAAGTTTAAGTTTAAGTTTAAGTTTAAGTTTAAGTTTAAGTTTAAGTTTAAGTTTAAGTTTAAGTTTAAGTTTAAGTTTAAGTTTAAGTTTAAGTTTAAGTTTAAGTTTAAGTTTAAGTTTAAGTTTAAGTTTAAGTTTAAGTTTAAGTTTAAGTTTAAGTTTAAGTTTAAGTTTAAGTTTAAGTTTAAGTTTAAGTTTAAGTTTAAGTTTAAGTTTAAGTTTAAGTTTAAGTTTAAGTTTAAGTTTAAGTTTAAGTTTAAGTTTAAGTTTAAGTTTAAGTTTAAGTTTAAGTTTAAGTTTAAGTTTAAGTTTAAGTTTAAGTTTAAGTTTAAGTTTAAGTTTAAGTTTAAGTTTAAGTTTAAGTTTAAGTTTAAGTTTAAGTTTAAGTTTAAGTTTAAGTTTAAGTTTAAGTTTAAGTTTAAGTTTAAGTTTAAGTTTAAGTTTAAGTTTAAGTTTAAGTTTAAGTTTAAGTTTAAGTTTAAGTTTAAGTTTAAGTTTAAGTTTAAGTTTAAGTTTAAGTTTAAGTTTAAGTTTAAGTTTAAGTTTAAGTTTAAGTTTAAGTTTAAGTTTAAGTTTAAGTTTAAGTTTAAGTTTAAGTTTAAGTTTAAGTTTAAGTTTAAGTTTAAGTTTAAGTTTAAGTTTAAGTTTAAGTTTAAGTTTAAGTTTAAGTTTAAGTTTAAGTTTAAGTTTAAGTTTAAGTTTAAGTTTAAGTTTAAGTTTAAGTTTAAGTTTAAGTTTAAGTTTAAGTTTAAGTTTAAGTTTAAGTTTAAGTTTAAGTTTAAGTTTAAGTTTAAGTTTAAGTTTAAGTTTAAGTTTAAGTTTAAGTTTAAGTTTAAGTTTAAGTTTAAGTTTAAGTTTAAGTTTAAGTTTAAGTTTAAGTTTAAGTTTAAGTTTAAGTTTAAGTTTAAGTTTAAGTTTAAGTTTAAGTTTAAGTTTAAGTTTAAGTTTAAGTTTAAGTTTAAGTTTAAGTTTAAGTTTAAGTTTAAGTTTAAGTTTAAGTTTAAGTTTAAGTTTAAGTTTAAGTTTAAGTTTAAGTTTAAGTTTAAGTTTAAGTTTAAGTTTAAGTTTAAGTTTAAGTTTAAGTTTAAGTTTAAGTTTAAGTTTAAGTTTAAGTTTAAGTTTAAGTTTAAGTTTAAGTTTAAGTTTAAGTTTAAGTTTAAGTTTAAGTTTAAGTTTAAGTTTAAGTTTAAGTTTAAGTTTAAGTTTAAGTTTAAGTTTAAGTTTAAGTTTAAGTTTAAGTTTAAGTTTAAGTTTAAGTTTAAGTTTAAGTTTAAGTTTAAGTTTAAGTTTAAGTTTAAGTTTAAGTTTAAGTTTAAGTTTAAGTTTAAGTTTAAGTTTAAGTTTAAGTTTAAGTTTAAGTTTAAGTTTAAGTTTAAGTTTAAGTTTAAGTTTAAGTTTAAGTTTAAGTTTAAGTTTAAGTTTAAGTTTAAGTTTAAGTTTAAGTTTAAGTTTAAGTTTAAGTTTAAGTTTAAGTTTAAGTTTAAGTTTAAGTTTAAGTTTAAGTTTAAGTTTAAGTTTAAGTTTAAGTTTAAGTTTAAGTTTAAGTTTAAGTTTAAGTTTAAGTTTAAGTTTAAGTTTAAGTTTAAGTTTAAGTTTAAGTTTAAGTTTAAGTTTAAGTTTAAGTTTAAGTTTAAGTTTAAGTTTAAGTTTAAGTTTAAGTTTAAGTTTAAGTTTAAGTTTAAGTTTAAGTTTAAGTTTAAGTTTAAGTTTAAGTTTAAGTTTAAGTTTAAGTTTAAGTTTAAGTTTAAGTTTAAGTTTAAGTTTAAGTTTAAGTTTAAGTTTAAGTTTAAGTTTAAGTTTAAGTTTAAGTTTAAGTTTAAGTTTAAGTTTAAGTTTAAGTTTAAGTTTAAGTTTAAGTTTAAGTTTAAGTTTAAGTTTAAGTTTAAGTTTAAGTTTAAGTTTAAGTTTAAGTTTAAGTTTAAGTTTAAGTTTAAGTTTAAGTTTAAGTTTAAGTTTAAGTTTAAGTTTAAGTTTAAGTTTAAGTTTAAGTTTAAGTTTAAGTTTAAGTTTAAGTTTAAGTTTAAGTTTAAGTTTAAGTTTAAGTTTAAGTTTAAGTTTAAGTTTAAGTTTAAGTTTAAGTTTAAGTTTAAGTTTAAGTTTAAGTTTAAGTTTAAGTTTAAGTTTAAGTTTAAGTTTAAGTTTAAGTTTAAGTTTAAGTTTAAGTTTAAGTTTAAGTTTAAGTTTAAGTTTAAGTTTAAGTTTAAGTTTAAGTTTAAGTTTAAGTTTAAGTTTAAGTTTAAGTTTAAGTTTAAGTTTAAGTTTAAGTTTAAGTTTAAGTTTAAGTTTAAGTTTAAGTTTAAGTTTAAGTTTAAGTTTAAGTTTAAGTTTAAGTTTAAGTTTAAGTTTAAGTTTAAGTTTAAGTTTAAGTTTAAGTTTAAGTTTAAGTTTAAGTTTAAGTTTAAGTTTAAGTTTAAGTTTAAGTTTAAGTTTAAGTTTAAGTTTAAGTTTAAGTTTAAGTTTAAGTTTAAGTTTAAGTTTAAGTTTAAGTTTAAGTTTAAGTTTAAGTTTAAGTTTAAGTTTAAGTTTAGGTTTAGGTTTAGGTTTAGGTTTAGGTTTAGGTTTAGGTTTAGGTTTAGGTTTAGGTTTAGGTTTAGGTTTAGGTTAAGGTTAAGGTTAAGGTTTAGGTTTAGGTTTAGGTTTAGGTTTAGGTTTAGGTTAAGGTTAAGGTTAAGGTTTAGGTTTAGGTTAGGTTAAGGTTAGTGTTAAGTTTAGGGTACAGACTTACAGAATGCAGACTTACATAAGCTAAGTTTCAGTAGAATTTCGAGTATTTCTGAGACATCAGTGGCCGTCTGCTCCACAAATAACATAAATCGCTGTTCCACTCAGACAAAAACGTCACCGTATTTTAACTCAGTTCTTCTTATGTATCGTTTCCATATTCATGCCATCGAAAGCGTCAAAACAATAAGTATTTTAATTTGTTAGTATCTGTCTGTTTACCGATAATTCAGTGTTAAATAAAGTGTACGAAGTAAATATTTAAATAATCAATATTATGTAAATTGAAAACATAATGTTGTTGTTGTACTTAAATAAATAAACATTTTACAAAATGTTCGACACTAAAACATGGGCAATTTGCATAAATAAATATTGGCCAGGAACAAGTAAATGTCTGTCTCTCCATCCGTCCTTCCGTCCGTCGGGATTAAGTGCTTAAAACGGTACATACATGCGTATGTACTTATAGATGTTTATATGCCTCTTTATATATATGTCTATATAAATATGTACGAGGGCGGTTCGGAAAGTTCTTAGCCTATCAATGAAAGAGAATAGTTAGTTTTTCAAAAATATTTTTATTTTTCAATATAATCTCCTGAATCTTCAATACACTTAGTCCAACGCTTATCTAGCAATTCTATCCCTTGATTAAAATAGTTTTCCTCAAGGTCTTTAAAATAGTGGTTTACAACTGTAATTGCATCTTCATTTGAGGTAAAACGCTTGCCAGCAAGGATTTTTTTAGATTTGGGAACAGGTAAAAGGGAGCTAAATCAGGAGAATAAGGTGGGTGGTCAAGCAACTCGTACTTTAATTCGTTGATTTTAGCCATTGTTAAAACACTCTTGTGCGCTGGTGCGTTGTCTTGATGAAAAATTATTTTTTTGTGTTGTAAGCCAGGACGTTTTTCTCGAATTTGTACATTTAATTGATCTAAAAGGTTGCAATAGTACTTTGAATTTATGGTTTTACCCTTTTGCAGATAGTCAATCAATAAAATACATTTGAAGTCCCAAAAAACCGTTGCCATAACCTTACCAGCCGATTAAATTGTTTTTGGCTTCATTGGGGCACTTCCTCGAGCTTCAGTCCATTGTTTGGATTGTTCTTTTGTCTCTGGAGTATAGTGGTGGATCCATGTCTCATCAACAGTTATGAAACGACGCTTAAAATCCATTTTACTTCGCTGAAAACGATCCAAACAAGCTTGAGAAATGTTCGACTTTGGTCGACTGTTAACAAGCGGCACCCATCTTGCAGAAAGCTTTTTCATCTGTAGTTCTTCATAAATGGACTCGATCATTTGAGATGCCCATGATATTAGCTATTTCACGCACTTTTATTCGTCGATCATTTAATACCATATCATGCACTTTAGCTACAATTTCTGTGGTTGTTGCTGTTTTTGGACGTCCACTACGTGGTTCATCTTCAATGCTTGTACGACCACGTTTAAATTCAGCAACCCAATTTTTTACTGTTGCATATGAAGGAGCACTTTCACCTAACACATTCACCATATCATTATGAATTTCTTGTCCCGATAAACCTTTTTTATGTAAATATTTAATGACACTACGCATTTCTAATTTTTCCATTGTAAAAAAATCGCGGATGCGTCTTTTATGAACACCTGTTTCTATATGAAGGAGTTGCCAGATCGAAACAAAATTTAACATGTGGTCATAGCAGAGATGGAAGTTTCCAAAACCGCGTTTATACCGCGCTTTTTGTGCTAGGCTAAGAAGTTCCCGAACCGCCCTCGTATATGTGACGGCGCATAGAGAAAGGGAACTAAGGGTAAAAAAATCAACATCTGATAATCGAATGAGACCGATCCTATGCCCAAAAGTGTTCCCTTCCAGAGATATGCGCGTTTTATGAAAGTGAAGTCGACGATTCTAAGCGCAAATTGAAAGGGACCTAATCTTTAAAATGGCTCTCCGGAACAAAACTGGTTTTTAACCTTAGGTCCCTTTCTATTTGCGCGTCACATATACCGAAATACAACTAGCAAATATGTATGTGCACAATGATTGCAATGCAAATTGCTAGGTTTGAGTGAATAGAAATTACAAATTTTCAAATACTTCACCCTCCAAGAATGTTTGCCACTTGACAATACGTTCGCTTTGACTTTGGGACCACCCAAGCCTGTGCACTGGACCTCTCCCCTTAACACTTGTTCTATGGTCTATCACCAATGTTAAGGTGGAGGTGATTATTAAGTGCTTGTGAACAATTTCGCTCCCTTCTCCTGCCGGAGGATAATACCCCATAGCCCGGTATGATGTCATTAATTTGATTTGTAAATATTTGTATTTGCAAAAATGCTAAAAATGATTAAAATTTCGTTTCTCAGCTGGAGTGAGTGATTGCTTTTATCGCTGTCATCGCCGCATAAATTGCAGTGGTTTTCAACAAATTTAATTTGGTTTTATTTTAATATTCTGCGTAATTTAATATTGCTATTTGATTTTAATGTGTTTTTTATTTGCTTTTGCTGGTTACTGGTTTCTGTTTAAATTAGTTTTTAATTTTTTTTCGCTTTAAAAAAAAAAGTAACGCAACAGGGACTGGGTGTAATGTAAATGTATGCAATTATAAAATTTATTAATAATTATATATGATTATTTATGAGCATTGCTTTACACTCGAGGAAATTTGTTAGTGACGAAGTACACAAGCAGGTGGGCAGAAGAAGTTATCCAACAGTCCGGCAAGCTGACGCCTGTCCTTGATTGAATTTTATTCAATGAAGGGCACCGAAGGGGTTTATGGTTTGTACTTAGTAGGGACACAAATACTGTTACTCCCGGTTTAAGCTGTAATATAAAAAGTACTGAATGTTTTTGACCAAACATTTTTTAATATATAAGTAGTGTCCATGAAAAGCTGTGATGACAAATCAACATCGATGAGGCCATTTTGAAAAGTCAATTAGATAGTGGGAGGCCCTTGCGTGTAAATTTCTTAACAGGCTGATCGGTGTTTAAGGACTGAGTCTTACACCATCAGCTAAGACAGCCACATTTTCTTTAATTTGCTGAAGTACGACGAGGGAGACCGTAAGTGTCTTACGAACATGTGGCACAATCATGTGGACAGACGGCGTCTGAGCTGCCTTAATTCGACGAAAACTTCTTTTCAATAATAATTATATTCCACCTTTATTTATTTCGTTTACGCATATTTTTGACTAACTTTTGTGCCACACACAGAACAGATTTGTTGCCACAAAAAAAATGTTGCCAACCGAATGTTGGTGGTTGCACGTACTTTCAATGTATTCCATTGCTGCAGCAGAATTTTTAGTAAAGGCAACTGACCCTATTGGTTAAGGAGGCAAAGTATCGGATATTCTAACCAGTTAAGGTGATTATTAGAACTGAATTTTTACATGTAGTATTGGTTGTTATTACAAATGCTTGGTTAGAAGTTCTCTGTGAATTTGGATGTCATAATCATTAACCTTTGTGAACTGGACCAACTCATGGTCAAAGTTTGTGAATTTGGTTCATACGAGTACGAACGAAATAATAAATCTAGTTTAGTTTGAAAGAACAAGTGGACCGATTTTCTGCATCAAATTGGTGTAGTGGGTCATAAAGTGAAATTTGGGTTTTAAAGTGTCGGAAGAAATTTGAAGAAAAAGCTCATTATAATGAAAATACCAAAAAAGGTTGGAAGATTTGAGGAAATGCTTTTTCTATATAAAATTCTTATAATTTCTCTAAGTGTTTTTATCAATTTCCACTTGCACAATCTATTATTAAATCTCTGATTAATAATGGTAAATACGAGGGCGGTTCGGTTCTTAGCCTAGCACAAAAAGCGCAGTATAAACAGAAAAAAGTTAAGTGTTTTGGAAACTTCCATCTCTGCTATGAACACATGTTTCGATCTGGCTACTCCTTCATATAGAAACAGGTGTTCGCAAAAGACGCATCCGCGATTTTTTTACAATGGAAAAATTAGAAATGCGTGGTGTCATTAAATATTTACATAAAAAAGGTTTATCGGGACAAGAAATTCATAATGATATGGTGAATGTGTTAGGTGAAAGTGCTCCTTCATATGCAACAGTAAAAAATTGGGTTGCTGAATTTAAACGTGGTCGTACAAGCATTGAAGATGAACCACGTAGTGGACGTCCAAAAACAGCAACAACCACAGAAATTGTAGCCAAAGTGCATGATATGGTATTAAATGATCGACGAATAAAAGTGCGTGAAATAGCTAATATCATGGGCATCTCAAATGATCGAGTCCATTTAATTTTGCATGAAGAACTACAGATGAAAAAGCTTTCTGCAAGCTGGGTGCCGCACTTGTTAACAGTCGACCAAAAACGCATAAGAATGAACATTTCTCAAGCTTGTTTGGATCGTTTTCAGCGAAATAAAATGAATTTTAAGCGTCGTTTCATAACTGTTGATGAGACATGGATCCACCACTATACTCCAGAGACAAAAGAACAATCCAAACAATGGACTGAAGCTGGAGGAAGTGCCCCAATGAAGCCAAAAACAATTTAATCGGCTGGTAAGGTTATGGCAACGGTTTTTTGGGACTTCAAATGTATTTTATTGATTGACTATCTGCAAAAGGGTAAAACCATAAATTCAAAGTACTATTGCAACCTTTTAGATCAATTAAATGTACAAATTCGAGAAAAACGTCCTGGCTTACAACACAAAAAAATAATTTTTCATCAAGACAACGCACCAGCGCACAAGAGTGTTTTAACAATGGCTAAAATCAACGAATTAAAGTACGAGTTGCTTGACCACCCACCTTATTCTCCTGATTTAGCTCCCTTTTACCTGTTCCCAAATCTAAAAAAATCCTTGCTGGCAAGCGTTTTACCTCAAATGAAGATGCAATTACAGTTGTAAACCACTATTTTAAAGACCTTGAGGAAAACTATTTTAATCAAGGGATAGAATTGCAAGATAAGCGTTGGACTAAGTGTATTGAAGTTTCAGGAGATTATATTGAAAAATAAAAATATTTTTGAAAAACTAACTATTCTCTTTCATTGATAGGCTAAGAACTTTCAGAACCGCCCGTAACACAAAGAAAAATTTGCATTGCAGTCAAATAGTCATAACTCTGGAACGATAGGACTTCTGGGGTAGGTAGTTTTGGAAAGGTACGAGGTAGGGCTTTCTTGCAAGAGAAAAAACAATCCGACCACTGGTTCAGAACTTGAAAATTTTACACTAGTACCTTCCGAACGCCAGTCTGAAATTTTTCAAACCGCTGCCGTTTCGCCCCTTGAATTTTCGGACGTGGTCGTAGATGACATACGAGGGCGACCGCAAAAGTAACTGGCCTAACATAAAAAGAACCGTTTTTTGCGGAATTATTATTTATTTTTCAACATAATCTTCTTCCAACTCAATACACTTCATCAAACGTTTTTCAAGTTTTTTAATTCCATCCGAAAAATAAGATTTTTCAAGACCTTCAGCAATAACCTCGCTATTGGACGAAAATTTTTTGCCACCGAGAAATTTTTTTAAATTTGGAAACAAGAAATAATCAGAAGGGGCTAAATCTGGACTATATGATGGATGCGGAGCAATTTGAAATCGTAATTCGGCCAGTTTTTGTTGAGTTAAAAATGCAGTGTGTGAAGGAGCATTATCTTGATGAAAAAGAACTTGCTTTGTTTTCTAAATGCGGTCGTTTTATCTTGATTTCTTCACTCAACCGATCGAATAGTGCACAATAATATTCACTATTTATAGTTTTTCCTTTCTCTAGATAATCAATAAATATTATACCCCTTGCATCCCAAAATACTGTGGCCATTACTTTTCCTGCTGACTTAACAGTTTTCGCCTTCTTGGGACCACTTTTACCAGCTTCTATCCATTGTTTTGACTGTTCTTTGCATTCTGGGATGTAGTGGTGGATCCATGCTTCATCAACAGTTATGAATCGGCGCAAGAACTCTATTGGATTACGCTGATAAATCGCTAAAAGCACCTCGGAGTTGGTCCAACGGACGATTTTTCGGGGCAAAGTCAACAAACGCGGCACCCCTTTTGCGGATAGCTTTTTCATGTGGAGTTCATCATGTAAAATACTCCAAACGTGTTTTTCGTGTATTTTAACAATATCAGCAAGTTGTCTGAGCTTTATTCGTCTATCTTTAGTCACTTCATTAAATATTTTTCTAATGGTTTCAATAGTAGTAGTAGTTAGTTTTCGGTCTTCCAGAGCGTTGTTCATCTTCCGTACTTGAACGACCCATTTTATATTGTTGAACCCAGGATTTCACGGTGGAGTATGATGGTGCATTATCAACATGAACAGAATCCAATTCATCATTGATTAATTGTGGCGTATAACCTTTCATATAAAAGTGTTTAATTATATTTATATTATTCTTATATTTCTTTATTTTCCATTTTTCAAAAATTATAAAGCTTGTTTACTTCAATCACCTGTAACAAAGAAAATAATCATTAAATATTTCGGAAATTTTGACAGATGGCTTATAAAAGATTGCTTTTAAAAAACAAACAAAAAAAAGTTGCTAGTAAAACAGAAAATGTGCCAGGACAGTTAGTTTTGCGGTCGCCCTCGTATAGTCATGAAATAAGGCAAGGAATACGCTGGTAAAATTTGTTCAGCCCTGAATGAATTACCCTGCATACTAGTTAGTTTAGTTTATTTTATTGAGACTTTTTTTCAAAAACAATGACAGACATATACTAGATCTATGAACAAGAAATTGCTTATGACTATAATGTATTGTTTAAATTACCAATAACGTGCAGCTAACGGCACCAAGCCATTTCTGTGTATAGAAATATTTTTAATTTGTATTTAGCTCTGATAAGTGTGTTCGCCCTTGCTCCCGAGGCTAAAGTGGTCTTAGGAGTGAAATATCCTAGAATTTAGCTTAAAAGTAAACTTACAACTAGCCTAAAATTAGGGGGTGAAGGGGAGGGGTTGATTACAAAAAAGGAGAGGATAGGGAAAACAAAAAAAAAAAGAAAAAATAAGTAGAAAAAATAAGAGTTTTAAACAAATGCTGTTCAAGAGCCTTAACAATATTCCAATCATAAAGATGCTATCCTCTATGTGCACCCGGAACCACTTTTTTGTAGAACTCGGGACGAAAGGAAACCGAGGTATCATAATCTGCCCGACTTTCATTCAAAAATCCAATCGGAGATAAATAGCAAACATCTGACCAGCTAATGTTCTTCTGGGCATTGTAAATATCGGTTATAATGGAATTCTCGTGAAGGGAAATCCTTGTAATAAATTTATTAATTATGTCACAAATATATAGACCAATAGGAGTAACATCTGACTCCTTATATATATACTTATTCGAATATGGCTTGGAGAACGACTCAAAATTTTTACCAATACAATATCTTAATATCTGTCTCTCAAATATCTCAAATTCCTTTATAACTGTCGGGGATACATTAAACCATATTGGGAACCCATATAAAATGACCGGGCGTATACTAGTCTTGTACAGTAATAGTTTCTTCTCTACCGGTAAACTCCTATTCCACAGAATTTTCGAAAAAGATCCCATAATCCTATAGCCCTTCTGAAGAACAGACCTAGCATGTCTATTAAATTTCAAAAGTTTATTGAAGTGAATGCCTAAATATTTCATGTCATTCCTGAAAGGGGCTTCCTCGCCATTAATAACAATTCTCAACCGTTTACTCTCAGGAACCAACCACCTTCTACACTTGCCTGAGGCGTTTCGAATGCAAATAGCCTCACTCTTGGACGCGTTGATCGTTATACCCCAATAATCATAGAACTCCCTGACAGTGACAAGGTGATCCGCAACTTTCATCAACGCAATATTCGGGGACTCATCGTGCGCATATAAAAGACTATCATCTGCATATAATAACCCAATCGAATCTGAACTAGTGTGTGGAAAATCGATCATAAAAATATTGTATACGTGCGGCGCTAATAATGATCCCTGTGGGACTCCACACCTTACCTCACCAAACTCCGATATTCTATTATTTAATAGAACGCAAAACAATCTGTCCGAGAAATAACTTCGAAACAATTTAATCACTCTGGGGTCAAAGCCTATTCGGATAATTTTAAACAAAATGCCATCATGAAAAGTTCTATCGAAAGCTTTTTCCACATCCAGCGTACCCTGCATACTAATTGAGGTAAATTCTGTTAATTCATCGTGAGGCTTATGTAGTAGAAATTTCCAATTTTGGAATATTTTTTTGTTATTGTAGATATCCTGGAGCTTTTAAAGTCTGAAATCCTCTTCTTTAAAGCAAAATGTATGAATGTGTTTACTGGTTAAGGTAAAGTATGTCTTCTTTCTAAAAATACACTGTCATGGAGAGGCTTAGGTAGAAGAAAACTCTAATTTCGATTTTTTTCTCGTTGTACAAAATCCGTTTTTTTGTATTAAAACACAAGTCCTTTAACGGCTTTAATGACAAGCGTAATTTTGGCTTTCAAAACCTGAATCGTAGCTGGTTTGTCAGCATAGACTTTGGACTTTACCTAACTCCAAAGAAAAATGTCTAAAGGTGTAATATCACTCACAGATCCAGCTCTACAAAAAACAAATCTATTGAATGTACGAGTATTTACTGATTAAGGTAAAGTCTAACTTCTAACTGGTTGAACATTGTCAGTAGTTGACTTCGTTGGTAGAAGATGGCAATTTTGGAACTGTTTTTCGGGATTTTTTGTTTAATTCCCGGGCACTCTGAAGATTTTTTTCTGGAAACCACAAAAAAATTTTTTGAAAAATTATTAAAAGTTAATGATATTGCAGTGTAGTCTGAGGAAAAGCCCTGACATACATTTAGGTCATTTATTTTTATAGTTTTTGGACTGCCAGAGGTTGAAAATTACTCAGTGTAAGAATAAAAGAAGTATAATTTGACATGGACCTTCTACACAGTAAGAAATATTAAGATAATTCTCTGAATCATTTTCCAAGAGAAGGCTTTAAACACACACCGTCTATGAGTTAGGGTATACAGAGTGATTCATTCACGACTGGACAAATTTCATCAGCGTATTCCTTGGCTCATTTCATGAAAGTATGTCCATCGAAGACCACTTCAACCGACTGAAAGTTGAACACTGATTTCTTGAATAATTAAAGACCGCCTTGTACAAAAACTTACACACACATATTTTAGGCCCCCTATTGGTATATCTCCAGCGATTGTAGCCAAGTTTTCCGACAAAGGTCATTACGGACTGAATGACTGAAATAAAAATCAGTGAACATCCACGAAAAAACCGACCACTTTGCCATTTTGTAAGAACATTTTTCTTCTTTTGTAATGAAGATTAAATAATTAACGCCTGCAGCCGTTATTAATAGCTATCAAAAATCTTTCGATCTATCCTCCAAAATTTCTCTGAGTGTAGTCACAACACATCCATAAATACATATGGGCCTGAACATAAAAGGGAAAAAGCCAAACATACTTCACACGTTCGTTGCATTTTTAATTAAATAATCATTTATATTTATACCTGCAGTATTGAAGCCCATGACTTTTGCCTCCTCGCCCTCCCCTATACACAATGAATCGAACACGTTGATACATAGCTACATATGCGAGTATATATGACTGTCTATATACCTACGAATATGTCAAACGCAGTATATTATTACTGTCACGTTAAAGGCCGACCTTCCGGACGAGCTTCATACAGTACGATAGCATATGAGCAGTGGAAAGCAAGGGTTATCGGGCCCACTAGCAGGCCTTGCTTTTGTAGTCATGAAAATGACATTCCCATTCTATAGATTTTTCTTATTTATACGAGGAGACATTAAAGAGCAAAACCTTTCAAAACTAATTGTTTTCTACTTACAAAAGGATTATCAAAAAAAAAACTGATCGTGTAGCCTTAGACAAATTCTCTTTACTAACACTTCAAAATACCTTAAACTGGACAAAGTCAACATTCTGTCATGAGCGAAAACGTCGATTAAAGCCTTAGTGGTGCAGTGGCTTGCACGATTTTTGTGCAGTGGCTTACAAGATGGCAATACTCAAATAATGGGGCCTTTAGCCTCGTTCCCGATGGGTACTGCCGACGTAATGCTAGATACACACTAGGCAACCGTCGAGAGCAACGTGTTGCAGCAACGTATTTTCTATCTTCATAACACACGCGGCAAAATAGCTATGGCATAACCGGTCTTATGCCAGATACAAACAAGGCTACCGTTGCAGCAACGTTTGCTACATCATTGATGTGTTGCTGCAACGGTAGCCTTGTGTGTATCTGGCATAAGACCAGTTATGCCATAGCTATTTTGCCGCTAGTGTTGTGAATAAACAAAGTACGTTGCTGCAACACGTTGCTCTCGACGGTTGCCTAGTGTGTATCTAGCATAACTTCTGCAGTACCCATCGGAAACGAGGCTAAAGGCCACATTATTTGTCTATTGCCATCTTGTAAGCCACTACACCAACATCTTGCAAGCCACTGCACCACTAAGACCGATTATGCTCATTTGGAAGACAACCGTTTTATATACTCGTATTGCCTCCTAAAATCAAAGCTTCAAAATACTACTATGCGGTTCTAGTTAAGATCCAAAGAATGAGATCTGCTTTAATCGTGGTTTCTGTACAACAAAAAAGAACGAGCGAGAGTAAATTCTGTGGACCTGGAGACACCAACTACACTTAGCTCAATGTGAAGTGAAGAAAATCTAAACCCCGAAGCGGCCAGCGTAGCACAAGGCCTTAAAATGCGGAGTTTCCGCGATTAATTTTTTCCAATTGGGCCCAATTGTGTAATTAGGCCTTACTTCGTATAGAGCAATGCTGCAGCAAGATTTGAAGCCGGCCGATCGTAGACAATGTCGCACGTTCACGAATCGAGCGTTATGACTACTTATATTTGACTGAAAAGCAAAAAAAAAAAATTTTGGAACCGAAATAACAGCACACATTTATTTGTTTTTGTAAATTCAGACAAACAAAAATTTTGAGCATCAGTCAAATAGTCATAACTTTGGAACAGTAGGACCTCTGGACTTCGTTTGCGTAAGACAATTGGTTCAGAACTTAGCAATTTTACCCTAGTACTCTCCGACCACCAATCCGAAAATGTTCAATACGCTGCCCTTTGCATTTTCGTTTATGGTCGTTGATTTTCATATTTTCATGAAATGAACCTGGGAATATGCTGGGTAAATTTGTCTAGTCGTGAATGAATCGCCCTGTATATGTATTGGCAACGTCAGCAGTCTTCGTCATCAGGCACTCTCAAATTTGGGGTCTAATTATATTATAAAAGTATACCCTACAAAATTATAGCCCAAACAAATTTATTGGGGCCTAATTTCGTAGTGGTTATTTGAAGGTATGCAAATACACCCCAAAAAGGCAAATATGCCCCAAAATATCGAGTTGTTGTTTTCTGTATAAAATTATAGCCCAAATTTAAAATGAAAATAGGCCCAACGATTTTATTGGGGCCTAATTTCGTAGTGGTTATTTACAGGTACGCAAATACACCCCAAAAAAGGAAAATATGCCCCTAAATATCCAGTTGTTGTTTTCTGTATAAAATTGGGGTCTATTTTCATTTTTGGGTTTTGGGGTATAATTTCCATTTATGTGTTACAAAATGAACAAAGTACGAAAATAGGTCCCAAAACGAGCGCGCGCGATTATGTCAAGTTTTAATATTTACAAACAACAGAAACGTCCTTGCTGTCATGCCTCCGTGCAAGATATTATACAAGTTTATAATTAAGTTCAGAGGTAATAAACTGTATACTTATTAATAAAAAAAACCTTTCGCTTTCTTTTCTTCGCCGAAGAAAATTATGTCTCACAAATATTTAACGTGGCCGTAAAATATATCGAAATAAAATTGGACTCCAAAATAAGAACATAGGCCCCAACATTTTGATGTAATTATGCCCCAAAATTGTTTTGGGGTCTATTATCATACAAACATTTGGGGTCCAATATCATTATGAAAATATACCCCAATAAAATTATAAAATTTGGTACCAAAAAAACAATAAAAGTTAATGTTGCTGTTTGCCATATATTTTTTTGGGGCCTAATTTCATTTTCACTTTGGGATGTATTTTCGTGGGGCCTAATGGCACACCGCCGCTGAATAACATCGATAAATCCGAGCTCTTGTTTAACAAAATGGCGCAGCATGCCATAGGCTCTAAATTGTTGTCATCTCTTGTCGAGCATTTATAAACTGATCGCCGCAATCAGGCGACTTGTGACATCCCACGCCTTTTTTTCCCCGGAGCTATAAAAGGTCTTCATTACTTCTTAAGTCCCACAACATCCTAATAAGAAACAAGGCGGAACTTATCTCAAATCAGAAAGCTGTGTACGACTAAATTCTTTTACTTACTGAGCGGGACCTGCTGTTTTACGCCTGCTCTGAAGGGCTAAAGCCTTTTAATAGAGAAGTGTTTCCAAGGCTTAGAAATAAATCTCTTACTCGTAATGTCGCTGGCATTTCCGAGGTGGAAATAAGGCGCTGAAAAATTGTACGATGTTCTTACCCGGGGTTGAATCTGTGTTAACTGGCATCACACCTTGGTGAGGTTTCTATTTCCACGCAAAAAAGCCAAGAGGTTTTGACAAGCTCAAGATCAACATTTGAGATGCTAATGCTGGCAAAGCACCTCTCATATCGGATCAAGTCTTCCAGAATTCGAGCGAACGCTTAAAGCACTGGTATCGAGGGCTTAGTGCTCATTAAAATGATGTGAAATTCCACACAAAAAATCTACATGTAGTAGATGTGAGTAAAGATAAACTCGAATTTAATTTTCAGCGTTGCGGAAAATCCACGATCCGCCATGAATTAAAACAGAGAAATTCGGTTATAAAAATAGTTTGGTCTAGAAAAGAAGTTACTCCATCAATGGAGGTTTAATGAAGAAGGCAGTGTTGAAAATGTGGACACCGTCGGATAACAGATACAGAGAAATAATCAGTTGGAAATCGGTCCAAACTACAAATATTCGGTTGGATAAACATACTTTACAGTAAAGTAAAACCAAGTTTTTTAAAAAAACGCTTTGTTAAATATACAAATTAAATAAAAAACTTGTATTATTTAAGTCAGCTAACCACATTCATTCAACTTAACCATCAGTTGGTCCAGTTAACAAATGCTCGCGGTAACGACCGTATAATGACCGAATTTAATTAGTTCTTATTGCCAAAAATATAGCACGCTTCGAATTGGTACCGGTGGGATTGACCTTAAGGGGCGCTGGCCGTCGCTTGGTAATGGCGCACCATGGCTGAAGCTATCACAGCGAGAATCATGTAAAGCATTCGGACGCTGCCAAAAAACTATAACAACAACCAATACATGTACAAATTCAGTTACCGTAATCATCGTAATTAGTTAGGGTTACTAATGCTCTGTCTCTTTAACCGATAATGTCACTTCCCACTACTGAAAATTGTAGTGATTTCAATCAACATTCGGTTGTAGCAAAGGAATACATGGATAGTATGTGCAACCACCAACATTCAGTTACCAAAAAATTCGGTTGTGGCAAAAAATCTGTTCTCTGTGTGTACTTATCCAAGATTTAAGTTAAATTTGAAGTGGAGCTCTTGCGTTTACCGAAGGCGATTCAGGTGACCCCAGGCATGCGCTAAGTGAGCCGGAAACCACAAATCAAAATTTAAGAATACATACGTGAAGCTTTGGGATCGATTTTCTTTGTGAGTTAATACTAGTAGAAACGTCGTTAAGTTCGGCCAGTCTGAATCTTTTATATCCTCCACCGGAAAAAAAATTGTTTTTAGGGCCTCCTTGGGTCAATGAGTCCGACACCAATCTCAGGCAAATTCCAAAGTAAATTCATGTATGGATTCGTAGTAAAACCGGATTCAATTTTGGCACCTACATTTACCGGTAGTCCCTTTTTTTGACCATAACTACCATTTAATGGATCCCTTAGGCCCACAAGTCCGACCCTAATCCCTTCAAAATACTTCTAAATACCGTTTTTTGCATTATAAGATTCGTAGAGAAATTTGCTTAAATTTGAGTTCGCATATATCCGTGGTTTGATGGCAGTGTGCATGGCTATCATTCAAGATGTTGAACCCTGGGAAAAAACATCAAACAATTTTTCACCGGCGAGTTTTTCACGTTATAAATGCCAGAGACTTAGATAGTAAGAGATTTATCTTTAAGTCCTGTAAAAACTTCTCTATAAAATGCATAGCTCCCGGTCAGTGAGTATTAGAATTGAATCGTGCGCAACTGACTAATTTGAAAGAAGTTTCACCCTGTTCCTTAGTGAAATGTTGTAGGACTCTAGTAAGTTTCCATATTGATTATTCGGTGTTCGATCGTACGGGCCGTTCTTTTTTGACCCACATGAACCGCAACTTCCAGCAACTTTGCCCTTTATGAGTTATTAGGTTAGCCTTCACTATAAATTTTTCTATTTAATACTCGAAAAGGTGTTCTTCTTTTCGAGGTTCCTTTAGTCTTTTCGAGGTTCCTTTAGTCCGTTAACAGAAATTGTTCACCTTTGTGCTGATTTCACCCATTTGCAATCCATAAGTCATTATCGTAGAAAATTTCAGGATCCTACATAAATCCGTTTAAGCGCTATCGTGCTTTTTTCAGATACATAGACGGACATGTTGGGTTCGTCCTAGATCCTCTGAACAAAGTACCAGGTTTAATCGAAATCGGTTCATAATTGCGACCTGTATTTTGATTTTAAGAACACTACATAGGGGTGTTTCCAAAGTAACGGTCGTTACCGATATTCTGTGATTTTTTAAATAAAATTCCACCCTAAGAATATATGTCGGCTGCTTGCTTCGGTAGCAGCCGAAAGCATTCATAAAAAATCTAATTTCAATACTATTTTTGACCATTAAAAAAGTAACGGTCGTTACTTTATAAATGTGCTGTTTTCATATTTCGGAAACAAATATCATGTATTTTTTTCGTTTTTTTGTTATTTATTCGGTCTTTTATCATTATTATGACTTGAGCAGTTTTTTATTCTGGTTCGAGACCTTTATGTTGTTTCTTTTTCAGAATCAACTTAAAAAGAAGAAATTGGTGAAATGTATTTGCTACGGTTGCCAGGCAGACTGTACAGCTGTTTCTAAACCCGCCAAGGTTTTTCTTCAGCAGTCTTTGGCAACGATTACTTCGGCCACAAATCAAATGACTTATACGGGAGACTCATTTTTATTAATGAGAATTACCCTTTGTGTATAGTCTTCGAACTGTGCGTAGAGCAATCTTCAACGCGCAATATCATTTCCACCAATTCCGTTTCGCATGGGTCTTCGTTGAAAACCACAAATGCAAAAAGCACAATCAAAGTGTGCATGTTTTTTGTGCGTACATATACTCATACATGCGTTGCACATTAGGGCGTACCAATCCTTTTTAATAGTTTTTTCGTTTTTTTGTTATTTATTCGGTCTTTTATCATTATTATGACTTGAGCAGTTTTTTATTCTGGTTCGAGACCTTTATGTTGTTTCTTTTTCAGAATCAACTTAAAAAGAAGAAATTGGTGAAATGTATTTGCTACGGTTGCCAGGCAGACTGTACAGCTGTTTCTAAACCCGCCAAGGTTTTTCTTCAGCAGTCTTTGGCAACGATTACTTCGGCCACAAATCAAATGACTTATACGGGAGACTCATTTTTATTAATGAGAATTACCCTTTGTGTATAGTCTTCGAACTGTGCGTAGAGCAATCTTCAACGCGCAATATCATTTCCACCAATTCCGAAAAAACTATTAAAAAGGATTGGTACGCCCTAATGTGCAACGCATGTATGAGTATATGTACGCACAAAAAACATGCACACTTTGATTGTGCTTTTTGCATTTGTGGTTTTCAACGAAGACCCATGCGAAACGGAATTGGTGGAAATGATATTGCGCGTTGAAGATTGCTCTACGCACAGTTCGAAGACTATACACAAAGGGTAATTCTCATTAATAAAAATGAGTCTCCCGTATAAGTCATTTGATTTGTGGCCGAAGTAATCGTTGCCAAAGACTGCTGAAGAAAAACCTTGGCGGGTTTAGAAACAGCTGTACAGTCTGCCTGGCAACCGTAGCAAATACATTTCACCAATTTCTTCTTTTTAAGTTGATTCTGAAAAAGAAACAACATAAAGGTCTCGAACCAGAATAAAAAACTGCTCAAGTCATAATAAATATCATGTATTGTAAAATTTTGCACAGGATGTGTCAAGTAAAAAATCTGATTAAATTCTTTGTAATGTTTTCTTTCAGTAATAGGTTTGTTTTCAAATCAAAGAAAATTATTTATCAAACAAAAATTCTTTTAAAAAGTAACGGTCGTTACAATATAAAAACTTAAACGATTTTTGTGTTTGAATTCATTTATTGTGGGTAAAAAAAAAACATAAACGAAAAGCTATATTCTATTGCATAATTCTTGCATACTTTTATTCGATATGAGTTCTTGCTTTTTCTCTGTCGACATCAGGAATGTGGGGACTTTTTTTTTTGTCAGTACATCGAAAATCGTCTCCAGCTACATCTAAAGCAAGTTTTCTAACAACTGCCATCTTTTTTGACGGGCTAAGTGGTAGCTTGCGTTTGACTATTGATACAGCTTTCTGAAGGGAACGATTTGACTTAAAGCTTCCTATGGCGGACGAGGGCGCAGCCACTACATATTTTTTCTTTTCTTCTTTCTTTTTTTCACGAAATTTTCTTACCCTTTCACGTGTGTTTTTTCGTTCCTGAGTTTGGCTTTCGGCCGTCATCACCTTTTTTTGATGAAGTCTTCGTTTTTTTGAGCGCTGTCTTTCTTTTGCCAAGTAAGCCTCATGCTTTCCTGCGTCTTCTTTTCGTTTTTTCCTGTATTTTTGCATCTTGGTAAGTTGATCCATGATTTTCAGCTAAAATCAGATAGAATCAAATTAAGTAAGACGAAAACAGTCCAAATGCAAAATGCCAAGAAAAAAAGTCACGGTCGTTACGTCTTCAAAACAATGTTTAAAAAATCAAAATAGACTTTTGATGCTTATTTCGCCATACAAAATTCTTTATGTTACTTACCTTCTAACTTTCCGCTACTAAAAAATTAAATCGTTTGAACAAATTAGGAAAAATCAAACTTTTGTACATTTGGGGTAACGGTCGTTACAGTCGGTGAGATTGTTTTTGAACTATTCACAAAAAATTAGATTTAAACTTCTCGCCTTCAAAATTGTGACTAAGCATGAAGAACATTGTCAGCTTTCAACTGGGTTTTGTTTTGTTCGTAAACAACCGTTAGAACAGTGTTGCCAAAGGGCTTAAAAAGTGGCCTTGCAATTCACAGGAAAAAATAATTCCAAATACCAAATTCAAAGTAGCATATTTTTGTTAGTATAAAGAAAATTAAAGTTAATCCTTCGGAAAACGACAGATACATTTATTTTGTGTAATATAAGCGGACAAATACATAAAAAATAATAATTTTATTTTTAAGCTGTAGGGGTCATTTGCTTTGGAATTACCCATAGATGAACAGACGGACGAACGGATATCGCCTAAATGGAATTAGAAAGTAGTTCTGAAACGATTTATATAATAATCTTGGGTTTTATCGCCTTTTCTATAAGGAGTTTCAGGTGTACCACTGTTTGGTATAGGCTAAAATTACCCCAAAGAGTCCAAAAACCATCCTTTAATTACGTGATGTTATTTTTCTTCAAATTATTTTGACATCCAATTTTATTTTAAAACTGGACTGTTAATTCTGGAAATTTGATGTCATGCACATCGCTTTTTAAAATAGGTTAGGGTGGACTTTAAATTCTAAGTAAGTTAGCCAATGTGCCCGAATCTCTGTCCTAAAAAAGCGCCATCATTGCCCTTTAAAATCCATACGTTTTGTTTAACTTTCTTCCTTAAAATACAACATCTGATTACCCCTGGAACAAAAAAAGAAAATGTGACGCGCAAAATAGAAAGGGACCTAAGGTTAAAAACCAGTTTTGTTCAGGAGAGCCATTTTAAAGATTAGGTCCCTTTCTATTTGCGCTTAGAATCGTCGACTTCACTTTCATAAAACGCTCATATCTCTGGAAGGGAACACTTTTGGGGCATGGGATCGGTCTCATTCGATGCTCAGATGTTGTCCACATCAAAAAAAGAAAAAAAATGAAAATTGATTTTTTTACCCTTAGTTCCCTTTCTCTATGCGCTGTCACATACGCGTATGTGAATCGGATAATTTGTTCAAGGGCCATATGAAAAAACGATGGTAATATGCCAGGGCCCTCCGCTCTATACTCCCGCTGAGCGCCCCCGTAATATTGTTTTATTAGCAAACAGTATGTACATGTGGGTGTCGATATCATTGCCTTTTTATATAAAAACGTAATGAATGCCCAGAATGTTGATAACGCAAACAACAAAAGCCAAAAACCAAAAAAAAACTTGTTCAAAAAATTAATTAATGAACTCTCTAAACAAATTTGGAAAAATGTTTTCTCGTTCGACCGTAAAAGCATTCGTTTATGGCTGATTTGATTTAAAACATTCTAATTAACTGCTGCTTGTGGTTACAGGAGTTCTACTCTATCATAAAATCGTATTTTGATTACTAATTAACTTAATTAAGTGCTTTTCATTAAATGTAAAATTAAAGGACATTACGATGCACTAAGTTGAGCAACATGCCATGTCAGTGATCGAGACCACAACCTTTTTTGGATTATTTGTGCAATCTAGACAATATAACCACTTACAGTTCAGCCAATATTCGTGTTACTTTAAAAGGGATACTTCATCAGAGGTAAACCGGGACATTCTGTTTACTAGGTGCACGCTCTAGAACAGTGCTAGTCAAAAAGATGTGCTTTCATTGAATGCTTGAGAGCACTGAGTGACTGCTGACTGCTCTCACCAGCGTTTATTTACATTTTTTGCTGGCACTCGTGTTAATACGTGTGAAAAAGCCGAAGATGTTCGTTCCCCGGGTAAAGTGGTTGACTAGCACTGCTCTAGAAACTGCACCAGATCATATTCCCAAGAAGCTATGCCAGAAAAAGATTCTTTCGCCTAGTGTTTGACTTGTAGATTAAAATTTCTGCCGTCGTCTGTGGCCGTATAACTCGATCTCCTTACTTTGGCGTTTTATAACCTCCACCGAACGGTGGATGGTATACCAAAATCGACAGTCCGTTTTCAACATTACCTAATAACGATCGGACATCCTAAGAAGTACACTCCAAAGAAATATGCTATACCAAAATATACTTACGACCAGGAACTGAACTTAAGGCAAGTAATTTTTCTCTCAAAAGGAATAAATTTTACTCAGTTTAAGTAATTAGCAAAAACATCTATTAAATTTAATTCCCAAACATACTTAAATTGGGGAAATGTGCTCAGTTCGAGTAATTATTTACTCAAAAGTAGAAATTTATGCTCAATCTGAGTAGATTGAGTGATTGCAAAACATAGTGATTGCAAAACATAGTCGTATACTTGCGACCAGGAAGTGTACTTAATTCAAGTAATTTTTTACTCAAAAGGAGTAGTTATTTTCACTTTGAGTAATTCGGAATAAAAGCTCATACTAGATTTGATTGCAAAAAATTATAAAATTGAAACTAGGCGGTGAATTGGCCGCCTAGATCGAGTGATATCACACCTTTAGATCTTTTTCTTTGGGGTTACGTAAAGCCCAAAGTCTATGCTGACAAACCAACATTGCGCGTGTGATTAAAGCTATACCGTTCGAAATGCTCATCCAAAATTGGACCCTCAGAATGAAAACCCTGAGGCGTAGTTGCGGCCAACATTTGAAGGAAATTTTAATCAAAAAATAAATGCCACAAAATGCCCTTTCAAATTACCAATAAGATTCCACACTTGATTTGAATTTTAGTATTTTTTTTATTTTGAAAAAAATACCTCTGGATGGATCGCCCTATATAAAAATACATCCCAGGCTATGAAGTGCGTCTGTGATTTTTTTTATTAGTGACGAATTTTCCGAATTAATATCTTTGTTTTGACTGTAGGTCATGCTTTTAAATTCACAAAATAAGTCCGAAAGAGTTTGGACCTTGTATATAAATAAATTATAAATAATGCACATACGCACCGATTTATCACTCTAATGAATCATGTTCAATTCGAGTCCTTTAAATCACCTCCATATTTCCTTTACCACAAGTTAAAAACCCCAACTAGAAACGAACACGATCCACACATTGAACATAAAGACTTTTTGGCTAACAAATTAGTTTTGAAATAATTAATGTTTCGACGCATTTTTTACACAAATACTCGTCTGAACTTTGTCAATTTTTGAGAGAATTCCCTATATTTTCCACCCAGACTAAATTTGCAATAAATAATTTTAGTACGTTCATACTTGTTTATGAACTACATCGCAATCGGTTCCTCATTTTATATCCGATTTAACGCACTTTCAGTTTTTTAAACTTAAAATTTCTTTCAATGTTACCATAACATACTAAAATACAGTAAATTGTAAAGGGTGTTTGTTCAGGCGTGTGGTTTTCAAGTAGAAATAAAATGTTAGCTTTATAATATAAAGATAAAAAATTTTCACTATGTTTTAAAAATGATTTCGGACAAGTGGCCACAGCAGCTGGCTCGAATAAATTCCAGCCGAGAGACCCAATTTTCGACCACTTCTATTATTTAAATCAGCGATCAATTATTTTAACGCAAACGCATGAGTGATGAAACTCATTTTAATTTGAATGGCTTTGTTAATAAGCAGAACTGTGGGTTCTGGGGTTCTGAAAATCAAACGCCAATTGCACCGCATTAGGTGTACATTATGGTCACATCTGCAAATGGGGCCTTACTCCTTCTTGAATGAAGATGGAAGTGCTGTAACCGTAAATGGAGAGTGGTATCGGCTTATGATAGAATTTTTTTTACGTCCTGCTCATAACAACAGACCTGTGATGTGGCTTAGAAGGACGGAGCCACTGCCTACACTGCCCGAGACACAATGGCATTTTTAAGCCAAATTTTGGAGAGCGAATAATTTTCATAAATTCGTGAAGTATTTGGCCAGCGCAATCGCCAGATTTGTCGGCACCGACTATTTTCTTTGCGGTTTTTTGGAGGAGCGAGTATATGTGAACAATCACGCAGAAAAAAAATATGGTTCGAGTGACAATATTCGAAGGGCATCAACTATTGTTGGGTATATGGTTGTGGCACAACAATATTATGATTCACACAACAATAGTTTGATTCAGACACAAACATACTATGATCCTCACAACCATAGTATGATTCACACTCAACCATACTATGATCCTCACAACCATATTATGAGCCTTACAACAATAGTATGTTTGACATACAACCATAGTATGATCCCAACAACCATAATATGGTTCACACGCAACGATAGTATGATCCCACTCAAACATACTATGATCCCCACAACCATATTATGATCCTCACAACAATAGTATATTTTGACATACAAACATAGTATGATCATAACAACCATAGTATGATTGTAACAACCATAGTATGGTTCACACGCAACCATAGTATGATCCCACTCAACCATGCTATGGTCCTCAAAATTATTTAATAGGATTGAGTTATATTGTCAACAATAGATATTTTTATTGAGTAAATAAATTAAAAATACATTAAATTTAAAATAATAGGAGTGTTTATTAAACATTAGAAAAGCTCCATTTATTAAAAATATTTCAGTTAAACAAATCCAAAGCAGTTTTTTTGGAAAATATTAATTCCCATTATTATTTCATAAGATTCGTAACAATAACAATGTTGTAAAACCCATATTTAAATTAAGAAAAGTTACAAATATACAGTATAATTGCTTTTATCATATTATTGTTAACATAAACCCCAAAAAACAATACTTTTGTCGCACCAACCATATTTACATTGTTGCTACAACCATATTTTTATTTTTAAATTTGGCAACAATACTCTTGTTACATATCAACAATATTAATATTGTCGCAATCATAATATTGTCAACATGAAATTCAAAAAATAATACTATGGTTGCGACGAACATACTATGTTTACAAAGAAAATATTATTGTAGCCGTGACCATATAGCAACCATATTTTTCTTTTTGCGTGAGCCCGAGACAATCCTTCAACTCAAGGCCAACACTGCTGCAGAAATTCGAACGCTACAGTCACAAAGATGTTATGGAAAATGCTCTAAAAGGACCCTAACATTGCGCAGCTGAATACGGGGGTCATTTAAGTGACATTATTTTTCATACTTAGTGTAAAAAAATTTCCATTTTGTGTATTATATAATATGAGAAAAAAATAATAAACGGGCAAGTTATTAAAGTTTTTAACCCCATGGTAACTTTGCATGCATGAATCTTTTTTTACTTAACTAGTCCAAATACCTGCTCAGTTATTATGCGCTTAGGGGCGCATAGGGGTACTATAAGTACTCAAAAAGCAATAAAATCTCTTAAGGCATAAACAAACTTTTATTTATACGACTAACAAAAAATTTGTTCTAAAAACCACCGGTTCAACCGCCGCCCAACACTGTTTCTTTAACAGCAGCTGGCGAAAATTTAAAGCCATTTTGGACCCCTAGTCTACGGCCAGGCCGAACTTAACAACGTTTTTACTTGCTAGTATTTACATTCCTTCAGTCAGTTAAAATAGGCTTCTTTGTTTTCAAGAAATTTGAAAATTCCCCCCACTGTGCACCGTGCCCTGAAAGACAACAAATTAATATCGTTAATTGTGTTCCAAACAGCCATTGTCTGTGGGTGCTACAGTATTTGCGACTGTATCAATATTCAATTGATCTTGTCACAAAAAACCCCCGCACACGCACCCCCAACGCCATTACCTCACGGGAGTCATTAAGGGACCAAGCCCGGCAACAAAACAAAGCCAACGTTTTGTTTGGATTAACACAATAGCGAGAGCTTTTGCTGGAGAACAGCAACAGCCACACAATAAATGGCAAATCGGGGGCGTTTAAGGCAGATAATGAGATTTTGTTTTCTGTTGGTTCAGGCTCAAGTCTTGCATGCGATACAAAATATTCGAAGCGATAAAAACAAAAACAAAAAAGATGACAAATCAGGCATTAAGTGTGGCCCGGCAAACGATGATGACGCTACAGCCACCAAAACGGGGCAGGGGAAAACAGACAGACACACAAAATTACAATAGAACTCTCTATTCATGATGATGATGATGACGACGACGACGACAATAATGAGGATGACTGACGGTGATGTTGATGAAAATGAGTTTTTTCCGGGTTTTCTTTTTTTTGGTAGTCAATGACTCAATAGAGAAAATGTAACCCATGTAATCCGCAGTTGTAACGAACGATCTTGACGTGGTTCTGTTCGTGTTGTCGCTGTTTTTTGCTAGTCACAACACGGTTCGTCCGTAGTTGAGGTTGCACCAAGGAAAAGGTTTGGCCTGTATCTCTTCTGTCGCTGTCTGCGTCTGTGTCTCTTTGCCTAGCTCTTGGTGCTGTTTCACTTCGGCTTCTGTTTCCATTTTAGGTTGAAGCTTTTGCTTTTCTTTTTCTTGTGTAGTCTTTGTAACCTTAAAACGCTTCATTTAGTTGATGACATTTCACTTTTTGTTGCGCCAGTGTGAGTGTGTGTATCTGTGTGTAGGCTGGTAGGCCGGCTGCTATGAACTTTCACTATTCAATAAAGATTTGTTTGCAATGATAAGATTCGCTTTGACACACAGAATTACACTCGTACCGCAGCACTTCAATGGAGCGGTGGGGGTAAAACAGCAATCCAACACACACAAAGTAAAGAACTTTTTGAGTTGGTGTTGGGGAGGGGTCTATAAAGGGGCTTTTGAATGGATACTTTTTTAGAGCACACACAAGTCGTAGGTTGGATCGTGTACACTGAGGGAAAATCTTCTTAAGTAAATGTAAAATTGTCATTGTACAGGGTGGGCCAAAAGTTACCCTGGGTTTTAAAAACTTTAATATTTTTTTCTTTTATTAATTTTTAGATTATATAGGGTGAGGTATTTTTTCAGAAAAAAAAACATATAAAAATTCAAATCAAGTGTGAATTCTGTATAGGTAATTTAAAAAGGACATTTTATGGCATTTATTTTTTGAAAATAATTACCTTCAAATGTTTTATGGAAATATGCGTTCGGTGAGAAACGGGAAGATCTGCTGTTTTCGACCAAAATTTTGTTCAGTGATGAGTCCCATTTCTGGCTCAACGGCAAAGTCAATAAACAAAATTGCCGCACTTGGGCTGAAAAGCAACAAATAGAGGTTCAAGAGGTGTCATTTTACCCAGAGAAAACCACGGTTTGGTGCGGTTTATAAGCTGTTGGAATCATCGGTGCATATTTTTTCAAAAAAGGATGATGACCGAACGTAACCTTGAATGGTGCTCTTTATCGCGCCATGATATCGATCTTTATGCTGCCTGAAATTGAAGCCCGTGATCTTGACGACATTTGGTTTCAAGAGGACGGTGCCACTTGCCATACAGCTGCTCAAACAATGGATCTATTGAGAGGTCATTTCAAAAAGCAGCTAATTTCACGTTTTGGAGAGGTGAGTTGCTCGCCTTGATCGAGTGATTCCACACCTTAAGACATTTTTCTTTGGGGTTACGTAAAGTTCAAAGTCTATGCTGACAAACCAGCTAAGATTCAGGTTTTGGAAGCCAACATTACGCGTGTCATTAAAGCCATACCGGTCGAAATGCTCGAACGAGTCATCCAAAATTGGACCCTCAGAATGGAAACCCCGAGGCGTAGTTGCGGCCAACATTTGAAGGAAACTATATTCAAAAAATAAATGCCACAAAATACCCTTTCAAATTACCAGTACAGATTCCACACTTGATTTGAATTTTTATATATTTTTGTTCTGAAAAAATAACCCTAGATCGATCACCCTATACATATTGATTTTGAGTTAGATCGTATGAATAAAACTAATTACAAAAAGTGGGCGGGATGGTGTATTGCATCGGAGATACCTGTATGGGGCGCGTCAGCATTTTTTCCATTTCGAAGCACAAAGCTGCTATTAGAATATGACGGTGTCCACAATTTTAGCAAATTTCACGCTCTCGGTGACAAGTTACGTGGGTTCGAATCTGAATTTACGTGAAAGGTACCAGAAGGATCGTGGCCGGGATCGCAATTACTTTTCGCACAAGTTAAACTTATAACTCTATTCTAGGTATTTATTTTGGGTTAGATCGTATGAGTGTAAATAATATAGTTGCAATCAAATCATAAGTAAGGATTAATTTCTGTGGGAGTTACCAGAAAGGGAGTGGCAATATGGATCATTTTTAATCCCATCAGTAGTGTCTAAAAAAAGGACGACATGCTAACTTAAAAAAAAAATTGGTAGCTCCTATCGAGAGTTATCGTGCGAACCAACCGCACAGAAGGATGCGGCTCAAAAATGCACTTTTTAAGTGCATGAAGCGGATTTTGTCATAGCATATGAAGAATCAAATTTTTCGAAGTGTTACACTTTTTTTCAGTACTAAATGTTATATACCCTCTTACCCAGTAGTGTGAAGGTACAGGGTGAGCTAAAAGTTACCATGGGGTGAAAAACTTTAATAACCTCTTCGTTTATAAATTTCTTTTTTTATTTTTTTCTCAGATTATGTAAAGTAATATACAAAATGGAAATTTTTTTACACTAAGTATGAAAAATAAAGTCCCTTAACGTTTTCAGCTTCGCAATGATAGGCTCGTTTTAGAGCATTTTCCATAACATCTTCCAAAACTTTGTAGCAGTAGCGTTCGAATTTCTGCAACAATGTTGGCCTTGAGTTGAAGGATTGTCTCGGGCTTGTTCACATATACTTGCTCCTTCAAATAACTCCACAGAAAATAGTCGGGCGCTGATAAATCTGGCTATCGCGCAGCCCAAATAATTTCCGAATTTCTGGAAATTATTTGCTCTCCAAAAATTTGACTTATAAGTGTCCTGTTGAAACCACATCTCAGGTCTGTTTTCATGAGCAGGATGTAAAACATTTTCTATCGTTAACCTATCGGTTACCGCTCTCCATTTACGGTTACAGCACTTCCATCTTCATTCTCGAAGAAGTACGGCCCAATGATATTTGCAGATGTGATCCCACACCATACTGTACACCTAATGGGGTGCAATTGGCGATGATGACTGGCTCTTGGATTTTCAGAACCCCAGAACCTACAGTTCTGCTTATTAACAAAGCAATTCAATATGTGACGCGCAAAGTAGAAAGGGACTTAAGGTTAAAAACCAGTTTTGTTCAGGAGAGCCATTTTAAAGATAAGGTCCCTTGCTATTTGCGCTTAGAATCGTCGACTTCACTTTCATAAAACGCTCATATCTCTGGGAGGGAATACTTTTGGGGCATGGGATTGGTCTCATTCGATGCTCAGATGTTGCCCTTAGGTCCCGTTCTCTATGCGCTGTAACATATGCTTCATCACTCATGCGTTTAAATAATTCTGGTTCTTTGTTGAGTTGTGAATCTCTTCATTATTATTTTTTTCCAAGTGTTATTTATATAATCTGAAAAAAAATATATAAATGAAAAAGTTATTAAATTTGTAAACCCCATGGTAACTGCTGGCCCACCCTGTATATTCATAATCGGATTTGGTGAAAACACATCTTCCTTAATTCCGTAGAGGCATAAAGCCTCTACAAAGTCTCTCTAAGCTATTCTAACATAAGCTAGCAATTTTATTTTATTCCAGCTTCGTCCGCTGCTCTCTAATTCCTTCATTAGTCTTTCAATCGGCGGCATATTTCCTCTGGTTGTTTTCCAAGTGTCCAATTCCATTTTCTCCTCTTTATAATGGTGGGAAACGGTTCTATACTGCATATGTGACAGCGCATAGAGAAAGGGACCTAAGGGTAAAAAAATCAATTTTCATTTTTTTTCTTTTTTTGATGTGGACAACATCTCAGCATCGAATGAGACCGATCCCATGCTCCAAAAGTGTTCCCTCCCAGAGATATGCTCGTTTTATGAAAGTGAAGTCGACGATTCTAAGCGCAAATAGAAAGGGACCTAATCTTTAAAATGGATCTCCTGAACAAATCTTTTCATCAACTTTTTACTTTTTTTTTTGTTTTGATGTGGACAACATCTAAGCATCGAATGAGACCGATCCCATGCCCCAAAAATGTTCCCTCCCAGAGATATGCGCGTTTTATAAAAGTGAAGTCGACGATCCTAAGCGCAAATAGAAAGGGACCTAATCTTTAAAATGGCTCTCCTGAACGAAACTGGTTTTTAACCTTAGGTCCCTTTCTGTTTTTCGCTTCACACATGTGGTATAGGTCGTCATTGTTAATAACATTTGGCCACCAATTTATAGAATATATCGAAAACATATATTTGTAAAGCCATCTAATTTGGAGTTTAGGGCCATTGAGGTTAACCAAGTTTCACAACTATAGAGCAAAACTTTCAGGACATTTGATTTAAATATGTGACGCGCAAAATAGAAAGGGACCTAACGGTAAAAACCAGTTTTGTTCAGGAAAGCCATTTTAAAGATTTAAATACGTGTATCTTTAGTGTACCATCAGTTTCATAAAACGCGCATATCTTTGGGAGGGAATACTTTTGGGGCATGGGATCGGTCTCATTCGATGCTCAGATGTTGTCCACATCAAAAAAAGTGTAAATTGATTTTTTTTACCCTTAGGTCCCTTTCTCTATGCGCTGTCACATATGTTTATTTTAAAATGGATTTTTCAGTGCGTTGCATTTTTCCCGTTCTAAATGATTCGTACCCTCTCACCCAGCGGTCATTAAAGTCACAGGGGCCATACAAATCATTATTGTCATTGCCTTCCCATTTCAATGTTTATTGTCATTTTTACTTGTTTTTTGCTTGAGCCCGCCTAATGTCGATTCTGTGATTCTGAACGAAAAAACAAATCAAAAGCGACCAACCTTAAAATAAACATAATAACTTATGGCTGCCTTTTATGTTGTCTTTACGGTTTGTTGCTGCTGTCTAATCTTATTTTTTACATTGCTTAATTTTATTTCATTCATGTTACAATTCTACGTAAAGCCAAGTCAATGACATTTGTCTTCTTCTTCGAAGAAATGTTAAAATCACAATTGCAGAAAAAGAAATAAAAAAAGAAAAACAAATAAATTTATTGCTCGGTATTCAATAAGAAAAACATATTTCTTATTAACTTACAAACCATATAAAAAGAAGTAAATAAAGCTGAAGTCAAGCGGTGATGACCGTGAGTTACCCTACACCACTTGTTTTTTCAAAAGTTTCCATGTGGTAGTCCGAAGCTTGAGTCTAGAGTGAAAGGAGTAAATATCATTGGGTTTGTAGCCAATGCATAGACCAATTAAACACCACCTTTTCAAACAAAATGATGTTAACTCAAATCTTAAAAGGAACTAATTTCTTTTTTTGTAAAAACCTTTCACAATTTGTATCAACAAAATGCGCTGTAAGTCTTTCCGTGTTTAATGACCACCAAATAGGGTTGCCAGACGCTCGGGATTCGTCGGGATTGTCCCGACTTTCTATGATTGTCCCGAGTCCCGAGTATTGAAATAATGTAGGGGAAAATCCCGACTTTTCAAGTTTGCAAAGTTAAAGTACCAAATAGACAGCACCACATTTTGTGCAACAAACGACAACACAAAAAATCGATAAAAGCATTTCTGAATGGCGACAGGCGGATCACACACAACAGCTCTGTTGCGCAAAATGTGGTGTGGTGTAGGCCCCCCTTTAAGTCCAGTGTACACTAGCAGACGGATCGTCCAATTCGGAACAAATGCTCCACAGTCCTTCTTACACATAATTAATTATTTTTTTTCAACATGGCAATCACTTATTGGGATTAATAGTGAGCAGATGCATAAGCAATTCGGAGCATTTTACGTAGTAGTAAAAAGTTTAGCACTCCGGTCTGTCAGATATATCTGCAAGTGTGCACTGGGCTTTAGGAATGAAAACGAAGTGTAATATAAAGAAATGGTGAAAATTAGTACTTAGTACACTTACAATATATATATTTTCCATCACTGTCGAATCCCAATTTTGCCGACTTTGACAACTTAACAGCTGACATTCACCACCTGTTCATAACAACACAAATACCTTGAACATTTTACTGTGGCGGCAGTGTTAAGAAGTTTTTATTCAATTGTAGTATCATTCCGTGAAAATTTGATAGTAATCCATAGATACATTGTAACTACTTTTATATTTTTTATGCAAATCAAAGTAATTCTGGTATAAATTTAAGGAAATGTCTGACACTGAGGGACCCAGTTCATCGAAAAGAAAATTGTATACATCATTTAGCGAAAAATGGTACCAACTACCAGAATACTCCCAATGAATAAAAAAGAAGGATGCATATACTGCAGAATGCAAATGGTGTCTCAGCGAATTATCTATTAAATACGAAGGATGTGGTGCATTAAATAGGCACATAAAAACTCAGCGGCACATAAACATAACAAGATCAAGATCCATGTCCACCGCTATTTCCAAATTCTGTGTGCCTAAGGAATCATGTAAAGAAATTGCTATTTCTAGAGCAGAGCTGGTATGTGTTTTCCATAACGTGTCCCACAGCTTGAGTTACAACAGTCTTGATTGCCAAGTAAAATTATGTTCAAGAATATATTCAGATAGCAACATATCTGCAAATATGAGTTTAGGGCGAACAAAGGCGACTGCAATAACAAGAAATGTTCTTGGTCCATTTGCCCAAAAAAGTGTTGCATCTGCTTTACATGATTCTTGGTTTTTCTCCATTAGCAGCGATGCTTCCAATGTTGGAAATGTTAAAACTTACCCTTATGCAGTACAATATTTTGACGAAACGAAAGGAATTGTGAAAAAGATTTTGGACTTCTATGAAGATTCAAAAGAAAAGTCAGAAGACATATTTGCGAAATTGATGGAAATTACACTTAAGAATAATTTACGAATTGAAAAGTTACCGGCATACAGTGCGGATAATGCTTCTGTAAATTATGGAGTTCACAATTCAGTATATCAAAAACTCAAAATTGAAAATGCAAAAATTATATAAGCTTAACTGTCATGTCATAAACAATTGCGTTAAAAAAGCATTGAATAAATTATCTTGTGATATTGAGAATATTGTAATAAAAACGTTTAACGCGTTTAGCTCATCTGCCAAAAGGACTGAACAATTAAAGCATTGCTTTGAATTTGCTGGAATAGAGTACAACAATTTATTGCGTCATGTTCCAACAAGGTGGCTGTCACTATTACCTGCAATTGATCGACTGGTATTGTCTTGGCCAGCTGTTAAGAAATACTTCTTATTGAAAGGGGAAGACAACTGTCGACCAGCGATATGGCAATTTGTTTCCAGCGGTTTTTCAGTTTCAGAAATAAACAGCGGTAATGATGAACGTATGTTGGAAGGTATGTCGGAGGCCTATCTGTACTTTACTCATAATGTTTTGCAAGATTTTCAGAAGGCCATCTTAGCTCTAGAATGTGATTCGTGTACAATAGTGGAAGTACATGGCATAATGACTAAATTACTAAATAGTCTAAAATGCCGCATGAATGATAAATTTTATGGTAGCAAAGCATTATCTGTAATAAGAAAGCTTGCAGCAAGTGATAAATTAATATTCGAAAAAGAGGCGAACAACTTTTTCAACACAGCAATCAACTATTTAAAAAAACGATACGATTTTGAAGAAAATTCTGTTTTTGGCCGAATATCGGCAATTAACATAAAAGAGTCATTATTATCTTGGGAGCAAATATCAGAAATTCCTAGAATTTTACAAATTTCTGATGCTATTGATAGCGATATGTTTTACAGCGACTACTGTAGTCTTCGGGCTGTTTATGAAGAATTACCCAAAGACATACCAAATGATAAAATATGGTCATATTTTTTTGCTAAATGTGGTAAAGAAAACCACTGGAATTTATTTAAATTGATCTCTTTCATATTTTCCATACCCATAAGTAATGCTCATTGCGAAAAAGTATTTAGTATTTTAAATAATTTATATACCAAAGACAGAAATAGAATGTCTTTTGATCTCATAAAGGCTGAATTAATCATAAGATTGAACATTGATATGAATTGTCAGGAATTCCAGACATTTTTGACAACTGACGAGGGAGCAATACTAGTCAACGCTGTGAAAAATAATTCGAAGTATTTATGTCAAAATTAGTTAAAGTTTACAGTGTGTATATAAATCACTTTGTTACGTTTTATTGTTTGTATGTTATTTTTATAAACATGTATGTCAGTATGAAACTGTTTTTTTTTTGTTAATAAAACCCTTTTTCCTTTTTGAGAAATCCCGAGAAATCCCGACTTTTACTATTGGATGTCCCGATTTCTTGCATTTGGCATCTGGCAACCCTACCACCAATACGGAAAAGAAAAAAAATGAGTTTAACACAACTCACGCGAAAAAAACACTGTGAAAAAAAACACTACTGAAAAAAATAAGAGTGTTTGGTACCAAAAAAATTCGATTGGTACAACGAATCTGTTTTCTGTGTGCAGAGTGACCAAAAACCGACATTTCGATTTTACGACCAAAGACGCAGTCGGTTTCACAAAAAAACCAAAACCCGACAAGTCGGTTTACCACTTTTTTTCTTTTGGTTTTTTTTAACAGTGAAATCAAAGAAAATTCATAATTTCACGTACGGAATGCATAACTAGTTGTTGAGCTAGACCTACCTTTAAGGGTACCGATAGGCTCAGAATCACTAGTTGATGCGATTTAATGATATTCGCCTATCCCTATATCCGATATCCGATTCGTCTATCCCAAACTAAAAGTCGCAACTTTTGTCCGATCATCATGAAATTTGGTACAAGTACGTTTTTTGGGCCAAGAAGGACGCTATTGAAATTGGAGAAAATTGGTGTAGAGTTACATGTAGTTTCCACACACGTACTTATTTTACTAATCAAAATATGCCGCTGTGTGCCACAATTTCACAATAAGGGATTATATAGTTCTTATCACATATCTGTAGTCAGGGCTTCAATCCCTCATTTGATTGATTTTGTGTCGCCTAAAGCCTTTAGTAGCCGGAATAAAATAGGTTTAAAAAACAAGTGCAAATTTCGCAAATTCGGCCTTGCCGAAGCTTTTATAATCTCCACCATGGATTGCGTTGCATAAGTAGAAGGGCATTGACAGTATTGGCGAATGTGGTTATTGCTAACGGGTCCCTGTTTGATAGAACTACATTTTTGGGGCCCTTTGAATCGTTTTGCTGTTCAGTTACATGAATTTTATTGTTTTGGAGAACCATTGCTGAGAGGGCTCTAGGGAACCCGTTGATAAATTTAGACAAATCTTTAAAATTAAAGCATATTGAAGTGAAATTCCACTGTCTGCCAAATCGTAAAACTAATGTCATATTAATATTCTTTGTAAAATCCCACTTTTCCTGAGTACCCGTTCAAAAGGACCGATTTTACGGCACCCAAGGTACCTTAAAGCCATGGGTCAAGGACTTAAAATTAATTGTATCGTAAAAACTAATATAATATTTGGGTCCTTGATGAAATTTTAATGTTTTCTAATACCCATATGTCTTAAGTTTAACGAGGCCGATTTTTGGGTCCCTAGGACACATATGGACTGTTCCGAATTTCAAATTGACACAAATATTTAATTTAGGTACATATTCGGATGTGCCCATTTGCCCTCGAATATTAGTAGACGGTTTTAATGCCCCAGGGTCCACAGATAACGCCCATTGGTGAAGAGCTTAAACTAAAATAATTGCCATATTCAGATTCTTAGTAAAACTCCACTATTTCTGAATAGCCATGTGTCCCTGTTTGAGGGGACACATTTTTCTACGCCCTAGGGAACGAACTTAGGGTCTTTAGGCTCCTGGGCCCATAGACCAAGGCCTCTAATTCAGCCAAATCGTCACATTATTGTCATATTCAGATTCTTCCTGAAATTCCACTGTTTCTTATTATGCATATATCCATGTTTGAAGGAACCAAAGGGATCTTACCCAATGGGTTAAGGGCTCAAATTTCGTCAAAGCGGAAAATAAATGTGATATTTAGATTTATGACGACATTTTGTTGTTGTTTAATGCCCATATTTCCGATTTTTATGTCCTTTGGACCTATATGGGATTAAGGTCCTTACCCTAACGGGAAGGCCTCACATTTCTTGGAATCGTTTAATTAATGTGATATTCTGATTCGTGAAGAAATTGTATTAGTTGTTCAAGGAGGCCGATTTTTGGGCCCAATTTTGACCTTACCTCCATGAATCAAGTACTTAAATTTCTCTGAATCGTTAAATTAATTTTTAGCCTTTGGGCCTATATGGTCCGAGTGAAAAATTAGTTCAAATCTTTAATGTAGGGACATACTCGTATTTGCATTTGTGACTGCACCGATCCTGGACTTTTTTTTAGGTCCTTTTTTCTCTTCTGTCCGATTTGGTCCGTTTTTAATACCAACTCATCGCCGACTATAATACAAATATCTCGTTTATATCTGTAGTCATTTCTTGCTCTTGGGCCGAATCGTGTTTTAAACAAACGGTCATGACTAGAAAGTATAAAAATTTTATGACGATAAAAAATAGTTACTTTATATGGTCGGAAATAAGTTTTTCAAGATGTTAGAAACGTAAAGACAAACTTATTTACTTATATATTCCCATCATATGGTGGAGAGTATAATTAAATAAAAAGACGTTGATATTTCGGTCAGATAACCGAATACATATAATTTAATTATTAGTTGGTCTAGTTAACAAATGTTCGTGGTTATGACAACCAAATTCAACGAGTACCAATCCATAACTACAACCAATACATGTGTAAATTAAGTTCCATCACCCATTTTAATTCGTTACGTCTACCGAAACGTTGGCTTTCTTCAGCCAAAAGTATCAGTTTACTTTACTGAAAATTGTCGTGTAAACTATTAACATTTGGTTATAGCGATAGAATACATGGATAGTACGTGCAACCACCAACATTTGGGTGGTAAAAAATTCGGTTGTGGCAACAAGTATGTTCGCTGTGCTCTCTGCACAAACTCTGAATCGGTCATCCTTGTCCATAACTATTAAAGAAGGTTTATAACCTTCATTATAGGGATGAGGGTATATTTACTTTGTCATTCCGTTTGCAACACTTCAAAATACTGGTTTGAGACCCCAAAACAATATATTCTGAAACGTCGTAAAATTCTAAAATTGGTTTACAACCTTCATTATAGGGATGAGGGTATATTTACTTTGTCATTCCGTTTGCAACACTTCAAAATACTGGTTTGAGACCCCAAAACAATATATTCTGAAACGTCGTTAAATTCTAAGATGATCTAGCCAAAGCAAACTATAGTTCGCACTATTAAAGCTAGGCGGTTCAAATTTTTATACAACCTTGTGCTGATGACCTAAACCGGTTGTTATTGAAATTGGACCAAATCAGTCAAGAGGTAAAAATTTTACCCACCCAAGGACTAAGTCAAGCTCTGGAAAATTCACTATATTTGTAGTGGTTTTGTTCATTACTTGTATATCACTATTAGCAACTCCGATCGTTACTAAATTTTCACATAAAGTTATGATTGTATAAGGGGGCGTGGACGCGCACACACAACCCAGATGACTGAATGATAAAATCTTAAAAACTATTGCAAATATGACGATGATATTTAGAACATGTAATGTGGCCTTGGATTGAAACATATCATGGAAGAAAAGATGGCGAGCCACGCCCCATTTGAAAAATCGCATTTATGGCGAAAGTAATAGACCGCTAATTATAAAATAAAATGAAATCAATGATTAGACTAGATTAGATTAATGGGGACATAAATACCGTTACAACATTCAACACACCCATTTAATAGTAGAACTGAACATACCCCGTTAATGTCATATGGGTTTTGAAAGCTAACCTCAATAGCGTTAGTCAGTAACGGGATTTTAAAATTGTTTCAACTTTTATCATGGAGTGGTCAGATAATGAGTACCGCATCGCTGTAATAGCTCTTTTCGAGTGTGAAATGAAAAAAAGCGATATTTTCAAAACGCTCCTGTCACTAGGGATTAGCCGCACGTTCGTCTACCCATGCATAAAACTGTTTGAGGAGACTCGAGATGTAAAAGACCGCCACAGGTCGGGCCACCCACGCTCTGTTCGAACACCGCAAGTCATCAAAGCCGTTATATCAAGAATTCACAGAAATCCGCTCCGAAAACAGAAAATCATGGCCCGTGAGATGAATATCACGCAAAAGTCCATGAGTCAAATCATTAAAAAAGACTTGGGACTTGGGGCTTTCAAACGACGGACCGGACATTTATTGACTGCGGCTTTAAAAAAAAAAATAGGATTAAAAAATGCATTTTGGTGAAGCACGCTGATAACTTGCACAGAAAAGTGTTGTTCACCGATGAAAAAATGTTACCGTTCAGGAAAAATTTCACAAGCAAAATGATAGAGTGTATGCGCGGTCATCTAAGGAAGCATCTGCACTGATCCCAAGCGTGGAAAAGGGTCGTTACCCAGCTTCAGTCATGGTTTGGTGGAATGTCTCTTACGATGGGGTCACTGACCTGCATTTCTGCGAACAAGGAGTCAAAACATCGGCCAAAGTTTACCAAGAAACCGTTTTGGAAGCTGTTGTGAAGCTTCTTAACAATTCCCTGTTCCAAAACCAGCCATGGACTTTCCAGCAGGATTCTGCGCCGGCCCATAAGGCTAAAACGTCCCAGGCCTGGCTTCGAAACAATTTGCCAGCGTTCATTTCCTCTGAAGAATGGCCCTCAGGCAGTCCAGATTTGAATCCATTGGATAACAAATTGTAAACGGTTTTAGAGGACAAGGTTTGTCACAAAAGATACCCCAACATTGGATCGCTTAAGACTGCTTTGGTTCGAGCTGTGGTCAATTTTCCAATGGACGAGGTTCGTGCAGCTATTGACGATTGGCCAGTGCGACTTCAGGTGTGTGTAAAGGCAAAAGGCGGACATTTCGAAAAGGTAGATTCTTTTTGGATACAATATAAGTACATCAATAAATATATTATAAAATATTTGGTCCAAAACATTCAGTACTTTTTTTACAGCATAAAACGTGTGTAACAGTATTTATGTCCCTACTAAGTAGAGTGTTCAAATTGGACAAAAGAGCTTGGCCCCGCTCATACAATGTTGGTATAAAAGGAAACCCAACCTAATAGAAAAAAGTTTCATATTAGACCGCGATTCATGATGGTGGGCATGCACAGACGTTTCAACCCAATCGATCTTAATTTCTCCACTTGTTTTTCGTCGCACAACCCACTCTTCACTATCAGTAGCCATAATCGATTTCCGTTTTGTATGCAGAAGCCTTTGACATGTTTTTGTTTTTAGTTTTTATTTGCCTCCTCTGCAACGTACACATTTTAATTATTTTATCATGTCCATTTTTTCGACATTTGCAAACAAATTTGCGTGAGTTCGTTTTTTCTCCTCCTTTTGTGCTGGGACGTTGCTATAGTAATAACATCGCCGATTAAATGGATCCTCCTGCCAGGCTGCCATAGCCATGCTTGACATCGTCCTGATTGTTATGGGGGCTGTTGGCCATGTTGTCGGAATTGTTGTCGTTGGTAACAAACACATTTTTAATGACTTCCCCCTAGCCTGTTGGCCGGCGTTGTTGCTGTTTCTACTATTGCCGTTAACAAACAAAATATCGGCCGGATATCGCATTTAAATTTGAATATATATTGATTATATATACTCGTACATTGCTTGTGTAGACATTTTGCCGCCATTGTCGTTGCACAATTGCCACGTCATAAAAATCATCGGTTTTGATTTTTTTTTAAATGCACGTATTTTTGACGCGATGGATGTGTTAGAGAGTAAGAGTGCCTTCACTGCACAGTGGGTGGAAAAGAAATGTTTTGGAAATGATACTCTAGTTTTTGTTGTGTTTGTCATGAAATTTCACACAGCTAGAGGTAAGGTTTATTCGAGTATCTTTAGCCAGAACAGGTGTGGTATCAGGGCTCCAAAGTTGGCAGGCTCGCGTGTGTACAGATTTATAATGATAACGTTTTTTTAGATATTATTTGTACTTTTGGAAATAGCTCGAATCTACCTTCAGAAAATGGATCACCATAATTTTTTGTATCTTCTATAGTTTAAAAGTTTGCAGAATAAAAAACTTGTTTTGTTCCAATTTTCACCGATCTTGAATTAGTATTTTTCATGTAACGTCGAAGCACACCATCGAACAGCTCTCCAAATAATCTCAATCGTTGCAATTTGTCGGAGAATTCTACTTAATACAGACCAAAATTAGGAAAAAAAATATAGAACCCTCAAAAGTTAAAGCCACTTGAATTTTTAAATTGAAAATAAAAAAAAAAAAATTCCAGGTTTTTTGTTTTTTAAATATTAATAGTATTTTGATTATAAAAATAAGCTTGCAGAGACACATACACAAAATGTTTACCTTTCGGAAACAGGACTCAACAGAGATGAAAAAACAGCTCATACAATAGTTCGATCGCCCGCTGAACTAGAAATGGTGAGCTTTAATAACAAAAAATATTAAGGCTATAAGTTCTTGCAAAGCAAAGCTGGTTTTTCAATGTAACTGATACAGGGTGGAGCGCGAAAATTTGCTTTTTTGGAAATTAAATAAAAAAAAATATGAACCTTAGAAAACATTATTTTATATTTGAATTATATTGAACAGTAGGGGAATTTTTAAATTACATGGTTTCAAATGGTGTATCTGGCAAATGTCGAACTATCCACACAATGCTACATACGTTTTCTGAAGTGCATTTACACATTTAACAGGGATTAACCGGTTCAAGATCTCTTGCATCTTTATTTAAAAGGAAGCCAAGTTTTTAACAAAATGGAAAAGTGACATTAATTTTCGTGGCTGAAGTTTTTGACGTTTTCATTAACTCTAACAAGCATTTCTACTGGTATTGTGCCAATTTCAGCCACAACATTGTTAATTAGGTCTTCCAAAGTGTTGGGACTGTTGATATAGATATACACCTTCGACTTTAGGTAACCCCAAAAAAAAATATAGCATGGGGCTAAGTCTGTTGAGCGTGCCGGCCAGTTCACATCATCCCCTCAAAAGAGATAAGCCCTCCAGGAAACATTTGCCTCAAACAATTCATGGTAATTCTCGCTATGTGTGTAGTGGAGCCATCCTATGGAAACCATGTATCCTCTAATTGCATTGCCTCAAGAGCCGGCTGGAAAAAATCCTGTATCATAGTCAAGTACCGTTCGGAGTTCACAGTTACGGCAAGACGGTTATCCTGGAAAAAGTATGGGCCACTGATGCCTACTCGTAAAATGGCGCACCACACAGTTACGCGGTCCGAATGTAGAGGTCTCTGGTGAAGTTCTCTGGGGTTTGTTTCACTTCAGTACCGCATATTTTGTTTGTTTACAAATACACCCACTGAGTTGAAAATGTGCCTCATCAGAAAAGCACACAATTGCGTCATGCGGTAAAGTTGCAAAAATGTCCTCACAAGAGGTCCGCTGTGTCAAATAGTTCCGTGCTGACAGTTGTTGGACCACGCACATTTGATACGGTTGAAAATTCAGTTCATCACGAAGAATCCGTTGGAGTGAACGTCTGGAAATGCCAAGAGCAAGTGATTGCTTTCGAGCAGAGCATTTCGGAGATTACAGTACTGCTGCTCTTACACTCTCGATGTGTTGTGTTGTTGCAATCCTTCTCTCAGGTCCCCTTCGTACACATGTTACATTCCCTGCTGTTCTCAATGAAGTTACCAAATTTACAATTGATTGCCGACCACGAACACGTCCGCGTGGGGGAACAGCGAATCGTAAATAAAAAGCACGCTGCACTGCAAAGATCGAGTGCGCATTTAAAAAATACGCTTCAACACAAATGACCTCTAAATGCAACTGAAAGGCAGACGAATACAAATCTCCCGTCAGCCACTATAAGCCACGCGCACTCTCCACTTTCTTCGACCAACAGTGCAGCCAAAGCCTGCAGTGCAGAAAATGAAATTATCGCGCTCCACCCTGTATTATTTCAAAAATCCTTAACTCAGCCTTGAGCAAACAGACGGAATGGCGGTCACTATATTTTTTAAAAAAAAATCCCGAAATTGGGAATTTTGGAAAATGTGGATTTTCCAAGAGGTATTTCCAAAAAATTGGAAAAACCAAAAACCAAATTTTTTTAAAATCTTAAATTCAAACAATTATTATTTGTGATTAGATTAATATTTTTATTTCAAATTTAAACCTGTACGAGTATTATATGGAATTCTTCTAGAACTCATATCCAACGAGATTTTTTGGAAGTTACATGAAAATTACTAATTAAAGATCGGTAAAAAATGGAACAAAAAAAATTGTTTGATTCTGCATAACTTTTAAACTATAAAAGATACTAAAATATATGTTAACTAGCAAATAACCGGTACTTCGTGAGCGGCAAACAATCATATCAAACCATAAATCCACTAACTTTATATGACTTTTTACATTTATAGTGCTCTGTTTACGAGCTACCATGGCCACCATAGGTCGGAACGGATAAAAGTAAAATGAAAAGGTTGCAATAAACTTTAATTGGACCAGAAATGACAAATAAAAAATTGGAAGAGACAGTTCAAAATTACCCAGAGAGGTTTGTAAATAGAAAAAAAGTTCAAAGGGACAAAAAACCTAAATAATACCAGGCTTCTAAGATACAAATTTGCAAAATCGTATAAACACCAGACCGCCTTGATGACCACTTCGAGTATATCTACCCTTACATCTTCTTGATTCTAGTTTAGGCGTTTAGTCAGAGCAGTGATCAGTCAGTCAGCCAGATTTTCTGGATGTAGGTCGTACAAAAGGTTTCCAAAAAGACAAGTTATCACTTAAATCGGATAAAAACACAGATTTTTGGCGAGCATTATAAAGGGTAATTAAATTTTAGGGGCCGATGTTAAATGTAAACCTCACCTAAAAGTCAAGTTTTTTTTTGCATTTCATTTGATATTTCTCAATTTTAGACTTATTCAATTTGAACCAAGGAAAGATACACAAGCGAGCAACGCTTTAAAGTTATTCAGCCTTATTATGAAAAGGGGGCGTTCAAATTCGAAGAAAATCATCTTCTGTGATGAGGCACATTTTCATCTCTGTGCATTCGTCAATAAGCAGAATTGCCGCATTTGGGCGAATGATAATCCAAGAGTAATTGTCGAAAAATCAATGCGCCCACAAAGAGTGACTGTTTGGTGCGGTTTATGGGCTAGCGGCATCATCGGGCCGTATTTTTCAAATTGAGCCGGTCAGGCAGTTACTGTGAATGGTGTTCGCTATCGTGAGATGATTACGAACTTTTTATGGCCCGAATTTGAAGATATGGTTGTGGACGATATGTGGTTTCAACAGGACGGTGCCACTTGCCACACAGCTAACGAAACAATGGTTCTTTTGCGCGACAAGTTCAATGGCCGTGCTATCTCGCGATGTTAAATGGCGGGCTAAGGTCATGTGACCGTTGAACTTCTTTCTCTGGGGTTATTTGAATGAAAAGCTGTACGTCGATAAGCAACAATTCAAGAGCTAAAGGATGAGATAATTCGGCACATTAACGGCATAGAACCTCAATTATGCCTCAGCGTCATCGAAAATTCGGACCATCGGATGGAGGTGTGCCGTCGAGGTAGCGGCGGCCATTTGGCCGATATTATGTTCCGGACATAATTGAACCACACCAATATTATCATAGTAAAAAGAAATGACAATAATCTCCTAAATAATTTGGAAATCGGCTTTTAAAATTGTCTACACCCTTGGTTGCGAACTTCAGAGTCATGCTGGACGACACGTATTCGGACTAGGGTTCTAGAAATGTGCTTGTAAGCTCGAACTGGATCTACAACAAACATAACAGAAATTAGACTTTTATTTCTAAAATTATTTTTTTTGTTTAGCTCGTTTGTTTAGCTCGTTTGTTTTATTTCGGTCTGTTGCTTTTACACATTGAACAGGGATTAAACCGGCTCAAGACCTCTTGCTTCTATATTTAAATAGAGGACATTATTTTTTTTTCCAACCACTGTGCGCTGGATTTCGCTATGGGGTTGCATATTTAAAACGGCTAAAATAACGTTAACCGATTAGTGTGTACGGTGGCAGTGGTTTAAGGGTTTTACTCTCTCTCTCTGAGGTTAATCCCTGAACATGTTGTGGGCGGAGAAATAGACCATGCCGGATGAAATTTGACAAAATTTAATAACACTAGGTTGTACAAATTGTATGTCAGTATTTATTAATTTTTTATTCAGGCCTGGCTGAATGGCTTTGGACAATGTGTCAACAAAAACGTGACAATCGTTGGCCTGTTGAAATCTTTTATACACTTAACGATTGATATACTGAGTTCCAATAGGACATTTTAGGATAGAAGGGCTTTTGTCTATGTATGACTTATTTTCGGCTTTGTAACCTAGGCATTTATGCCAAAGACAAAATAGCATATTTGGATTTGTGAGTCTTTAATAAATACCTAGGACTCCAACTTTTAAATAAAACAAACAAAAATACATTTGAGCTGAAGAGCAACAAGAAGAGGTTCAAGGGGTGCCATTATACGCAGAGAAAACCATGGTTTGGCGCGGTTTACAAGCTGGTGGAATCATCGGTGCATATTTTTTTAAAAATGATAATGGCCGGAACGTAACCGTGAATGGCGCTCTCTATCGCGCCATGATATCGATCTCAATGCTACCTGAAATTGAAGCCCATAATCTTACCGACACTTGGTTTCAACAGGACGGTGCCACTTGACTTACATATGCTTAAACAATGGATCTATTGAGAGGCCATTTCGAAAAGCAGCTAACTTCACATTTTTGACAGGTGAGTTGGCCGCCTAGATCGAGTGATATCACACCTTTTCTTTGGGGTTGCGTAAAGTCCAAAGTCTATGCTGACAAATTAGCTACAACTCAGGTTTTGGAAGCCAACATTACGCGTGTCATTAAAGCCATACCGGTCGAAATGCTCGAACGAGTCGTCCAAAATTGGACCCTCAGAATGGAAACCCTGAGAGACGTCGTTGCGGCCAACATTTTAAGGAAATTATTTTCAAAAAATAAATGCCATAAAATATGCTTTCAAATTACCAATACATTTTCGACACTTGATTTGAATTGTTATATTTTTTTTTGGTTCTAAAAAAATACCTCTAGATGGATCACCCTATATATCCTACACCATGGATTCGCAATTTCAGGAATTCATATCATGTCATATTTAGTATGTACGATCCTATTACACTGAGCCGAAAATACAATGATTTTTTTAACCATGTGTCTGGTTAAATTTTTCATGGTAAATGTTTGATAACGAAGACCAAATAACGTTATATAAGGTCAAATTTACATACAAAATAGTTGAGTTAACATGATATATGGTTGGTTTTTTCAAGAGAGAGGCAGAAAATTGTCAACTTGAACAAAAATTTAAAGATCAATCGGCTCTGTTTTTGATCTGCTTTGTGTTATACGAAGTTCAGAATGAAGTTACACGAAGTTGCAACGATTGCGACTGCCTTATCCCCCCATTTTTTTTCCTTTCTTCCTCTGCTCTGAACGTTTGTAATTGTGAGAAAGATCATAAGACAATTTATCTCGCTCTTTTAAAAAACCACCTCCAAATGCAAACTGTACAAATCTTTATAACGCAATGAAATTGATTGTTTTTTGCACACTTCGAATACTGTACGCAAAGGGTAATTCTCATTAATCATAGTGAGGCTCCTGTATAAGTCATTTGATTTGAAGCGGAAGTAATCGTAGCCAAAGACTGCTGAAGAAAAACCTTGGCGAGTTTAGAAACAGCTGTACAGTCTGCCTGGCAACCGTAGCCAATACATTTTACCAATTTTTTAGTTGATTCTGAAAAAGAAACAACAAAATGGTCTCGAACCAGTATAAAAACTGTTCAAGTCGTAATAATGAAAAAAGACCGAAGAAATGTAAACAAAGCAAAAACATAATTACATAGTAGGTTAATTCAATATTAAAAAATGTAGCAGTAACTATATTTCTGGTTGAAATTGGTTACCAATAATTAGTTAACTTAACAATAAAAACGAGTTCTATAAAAATCTTCTTGGATAGTAATATTAACAATTTCATTGTTAATTTAAAAATGTATTGTTTCAATAAATTAACTATAAAATTTTAATATTAACAATTTTCATGGTTAACAACAATGCACTGTTAAAACAACAATATTTATCTTAATAATAACAATTTTTTTAGTCAAAAAACTCAACAATGCATTGTTAAAACTACAATAATTATTTTAAAATTAACAATTTGCATAGTTAAATAATTCAACCATAGAAATGTTAAATTAAATGTTATTGTTGTAAGTGAATAGTTGACCTTTAGTGTTGTTATTTTATAAAATTATTTTTCGGCTTGAGGTCATTTATTTAAACTCGTTGTTCTATGTGTTGTTTAATTTTTATTTATCCCAATATTTCGATTGACTTCGTCAATCATCTTCAGGGGTTGTCAATTAACAAAACAATGTCGTCCGTCTGATTATCGATGTCAACTGACTAAATGTTATTATTGTTAAATACCAGTCAACAACAAAATGTTCAAATAAACCTTATAAAACGGTGACTCCAAATCATGTTTATTTATGGTCAAGTTATCCTTATATACGGTTATTTTTCTTCTAAGTGTGGGCGGGATTGGACAAAGGCGCGTGGTACCTCCCATACAAATCCGAAATGATTTCTGCCGCTGTTAACGGTATTTGAACAATAATTGGTATGTCGGTCATCATTCTTCTTCTAAATATCCATCCACCACGAGTTTCCAACGTAACCAGACTTTCAGTGAAAACAAAATGTGCATATGTAATACGGACAGTACCGGAGATCAAATTCAAGACGAATTTTGATGGAGAACATCAAAAATTTTTACATTGTTTTTTTAATTCGGGACTTAGTACCTGCTGCATTTAAAAAATTCTTTAAGGGTTTATCAATCCACCACGACTTTGCAAGGGAACCAGACTTTAAGTGAAAATAAAATTTAAAGGCAAAGCAACGTTCGCCGGGTCAGCTAGTTACTCTAAATTTATGTTCGTAACAAAATTTGCTTGCTAATTTGAGTACGCATAGGTCTATATGGACTATTGATCATACATCAAGGAAAAAAGTAGGTTTTAATCTTAGCTTTTATAGTGTCATTTTTCTAGCAGGTAATAGAATAGGCTTGGCTGGCGCTCCAATTTGTCGACATTTAAAATTTTTTGGAATCCAACTTGTAATTATTAATTTCCAGCCGAATCGCTAGAATAGTTTAAAAATAAGCGAGTGCCAATACTCAGCGGACAGAGTCGCCGAGTTTAACGTGATTTTCTCCACGACAGCCTGAACCACGGTGTGCCAGCACACTGGGGCCGTAACAATGGATTGGGGTCGTAACAATGGCCTAGGCAACACTTAGTGTTGTCTAGACCTGAAATATATATAACAACCCTCGTTTTAAAAATACTATGCCGACGTTCTGCTTGTGCTCTCGGTTTAATTTGTTTAGCTCGCAATATTCAGCATTTTAACGAAATTAACTCGAACAGAAAATTGAGCTTTTGTCAAATTTGCAAAACTGCATAAAAAAAATAAAGAAACAAAAATGTTTTATGATTGAATGTGAAATGAATCTCGTAAACATTGCAATGTCATTGTTTATGCATTTACGCTGTGGTATCCTACAGAAGAATACATACAAATACAAAAAGGAACGTTTACATGTGTATACGGCATGCATGCATACATAATTTTATGATCTAAACCATGCATATACAGACCAACATACGTACATACGAGTACATCTGTATATGACACAGTTTTCCACATAAAATTGATGATGACACATAAAGATATTCCTCCGTCATTGTTATAAAAATTCATGGAAACGTTTTACGATACACCGATCCACCAAATTTACATATGTACGTACATACACAGAGAAAAATTGTTCGTTTCAATTAAAGAATTCAAATTTTTATGAATCCTGTGATAAAAAATGCACATATTAAAAAAATTATTTGTACCTTGTTTGGCGAAAATATTTCCGCTTTCAAGCTATAAACAAACTCATATATTTACAAAAAACGTTGTAAGCCGATTACTGAAAATAAATAATAAAATTACTGAGATACAATAAATTACTGAAATACAATAAAAAAATCACAAATTTACAAAAAAAAAACCTTCAAAAAACAGTGTTCTATTTAAATTACGAAGCTAAAGGTCTCGATCCGGCTTATCCCTGTTCAAGCAGTCAAACTTTTTTTATTTATAAAACGGTCAGCGCCACTTCATCATCATAAGACCCCAAGCAACGGATATGTTGTAACCATGTTAAGCGGCTATACTTTTAAGGGCAGGCAATTTCGCATTTAACGAGAACTGCCGGCAGTAGAGTTTTCCACAGAACAAACTAAAACACCCACACACAGACACAGATTTTTGTACTGTTTCCATTCATTTGTATAAAGGGGGGTTAAATTTTAAGGGCCGATGTTGCTTTTGATTAAAACACAAATTATAATTTATGAAATTATTGTCATTTGCTTTTATTTTGATAATATTGGTATGGTTCGCTTATGTATGGAACAAAATATTGGCCCAAAGGCCGCCGAGATCTCGGCGGCACACCTCCATACGATGGTCCAAATTTTCGATGACGCTGTGGCGTAATTGAAGTTCTATGCCGTTAATGTGCCGAATAATCTCATTCTTTAGCTCTTGAATTGTTGCTGGCTTATCGACGTACACCTTTTCATTCAAATAACCCCAGAGAAAGAAGTTCAACGGTCACATGATCTTACCCGCCATTTAACATCGCAAGATAGCACAGCCATTGAACTTGTCGCGCAAAAGAGCCGTTGTTTCGTTACCTGCGTGGCAAGTGGCACCGTCCTGTTGAAACCACATATCGTCCACATCCATATCTTCCAATTCGGGCCATAAAAAGTTCGTTATCATCTCACAATAGCGAACTCCATTCACAGTAACTGCCTGACCGGCCTCAATTTGATAAAAATACAGCCCGATGATGCCGACAGCTCATAAACCGCACCAAACATTCACTCGTTGTGGGTGCATTGTTTTTTCGACGACCACTCTTGGACTATCATTCGGCCAAATGCGGTAATTCTGCTTATTGACGAATCCACTGAGGTGAAAATGTGCCTCATCTTTGAAGATGATTTTCTTCGAAAATTGATTTTTCATTTTCATAATAAGCCTGAGTTAGTCTAAAATTGAGAAATATAAAATGCACGCAGAAAAAAAGTATGGTTGGGGTAACAATAATTGAAGAGCACCATATGGTTGTGGCACCATGGTTATATGGTTGTGGCACAACAATATTATGATCATCACAACAATAGTATGATCCCCATAACAATATTATGGTCCTCACAACAATAGAATCATACACACACAACCATACTATGATCCCCACAACCATAATATTATTCACATTCAACCATACTATGATCTCCACAACCATATTATGATCCTCATAACCATAGTTTGTTTAACGTACAACCATAGTATGATCCTCACAACCATAGTATGACTTACGCACAACCATACTATGATCCCCAAAATTGTTTGTAAAGACTAGAATACGTTGATATTCAACAATTAAAATTTTTTTTTAGGTATGTTATGTAGCAATAAGAGTGATTTATTTAACAGTAAAAAAATTTCATTTATTAAAAATATTTTAGTTATACTAATCCGTAGTTTTTTTTTTTAAAAAATATAATTTTTATTACTATTATTGCGTAAGAATCGTAAAAATAACATTGTCAAATTAAAAAAAAATTAAGGTTTTGCCGGTATGATTGCCGTAATTATGTATTTGTTAACATAAAACCCATGAAAACAATACGTTTGTCCCACCAACCATATTTATATTGTTGCTACAACCATATTTTCATTTTTAAATTTAGCAACGATACTTTTGTTACATTTCAACAATATTAATATTGCCGCAATTATACTATTGTCAAAATGAAATTCAAAAAATAATACTATGGTTGCGACGACCATACTTTTACTGCAGAGAACATACTATTGTTGCCGTGACCATATAGTAACCATATCTTTTCTCTGCGTGTGAAATGCTGAAAAAACTTGACGACTAGGTGTGGTTCAGATTCACCTTAAAATTTAACCACCCGTTGTCATTGAAATATCTGATAAATAGTTTAGCTTATTTACGAAGTTTTAATTTGAGTGGTGATAAAATTCTCAAACAAATTTTTTGGTTAAAATTTAAGGGTCGTCTTTTTTTCTGTGTATCTATGACTTCTTTTTATGCAGCCATTTCATCATTTATTCATTCATGCATTCCTCCTTCTTGGTTGACAAACACTCTGCCTTTAATACATCGGCATGCTGGAGAATCGTGTTCGATTGCACAAAGACGGGGGCGAGAAATAACATTTGACACCTTTAAATAAAAAAATTATGATTCAGACATTAACGGTCTCCAACAATTCGCTACAGTAGCATCCCAGAACTTGCTCCAGTCTCCTTAAAGCAGCAGACGTCGTAAAAATATCATTGAGGTGTTGCTGTTGTTGTATGACTTCAGCAATCTCACCCTTTGTTCATTTTTAGCCAGAGCCTTGAGGCGACATGCTAAATGAAAGACATTCTTTAATTGTTTATGGCATCGAAAAGGAAAATTCAGCTACACGTGGGAAAATTTAGAGTAAAACGGCTTTAAATTCGATCAGTCGAGTAGTACCTACTTAAAAACGTCACGCCATCACCAATACGTCATGGAGTGGGAGAAATATGAATTTATCGCATTTACAGGGTGGGCCTTTTAAAATTTTAAATTTGAATCGGCTGTAAAAAAAAAATAGAACACAATATCATTCATACGACTACCATAACTATAGCGGCAGTAAGGGGGGCTGCTATTTATATCTCGGGTCTTCACAATACTAGTGTTCCCAGATGCAAACTGGAACTTCCATTGGAAACTTTGACATTTTTTGTCTTAACTTCACTCAGAACGTTTTGGCGAATTGTTTTGTTTACAGTGTATTGAAAAATTCATCTCAGTCAAAAAATGGAATTATCCCATTTTCGTGCGATGATTTTTTATGATTTTCGGCGTGGGTTATCGAGACATAAGTGTTTAAATCAACTTTTTTCGACTTCTGGCGATGAAGCACCATCAAAAACCACTGCTAATCGCTGGTACCAAGAGTTCAGTCTTGGACGACATTCGCTCTAGGATAAATTTCGTGAAGGACGTCCAACTTCGGTCACTTTGCCAGAATCCATCGATGCTGTGCGTGAACTGATTAAGCAAGACCGAAATGTGACATACCAAGAGATAGAGACATCCTTGGGCATTAGTATGACAAGATCTATAAGATATAGCATGTTAATTTGGCCGTAAACAAATTTTGTTCTCATTCGATCTCACATAATTTGACGAATGCTCAACAAAAAGGTTCGTATGGATTGGTGCAAAGAGATGTTGGAAAAGTATAACTTCTGTAGCTCAAAGGCAGTGTATAAGACATCATCTCAATTTGATAACGCTTTTGCCTTAAAGCACCACATTATAAATCTAGGGCTTTCAATAGGCGAACAGACTGAAATATGAAAACGGATTTCCTTCAGCTACCATATTTGGCGGCCGCTATCAGAAACCCCTGCAGGTGCCAATCAAAACAATCGCTAAACTTTAAAAAGAACAAATAAACATGGCTACTAAGTTTATGCTGAAGCTTTTCAAACAAACTCTTAAATTGTCTTGAGAAAAAATCTCTTAAAGTTGTTCCTTACAACAGTGTCAACGAATAAAATCAATAGAAAATCCCACTCCTCTCAAAGGCCAGGTCTTATCTTCTTAAGCGCACATTACCGGAAATGCTTGCTTGCTGGCTGTCGGTTGATTTGCGCTTTTCTTCCTTTCAATTTGCGCCATCTTCCAATGCTATTAACGACAGTTCCCTTCAGCCAAAACTATTATTTTAGCTTTATGCCTGTTAGCATGTCACGTGCATTTATATGACGACAAATAGTTTTATTTCTTCGTTTTGTCTCCTTCCTCTCGACCGCCGACCGGTACGAAAAGTGACAAAATGCTGCCATAGCTACAGGCTATGGCAGCGATTATTTTAGGAAGCAAGCGGTGCACAGTGTTTTCCCAACTACGAGCACGTGTTTCTTGCTTGCTTTCCACACGAAAGTAGGATCTGGGAAATTCACATGAAGTAGTGAGTTGTTCCATTTCCCGTAACTGCAGAAATAACTGGAATTTCGAAAAGGCAAACAAAATACAAACCATATTAATTTGCATTATCTATGTACAGGGTGGGGTACCAGTTGTGCTACAATAAGAAACTCGAAATATTTTGTTTGTAATCAATGTATTGCATTTATATTTTTTTATTGTATAGAAAATTCAATTTAATTTTATATGACTTATTGTGAGGATCATAGACCGTAAACGACATCCATGCTCATCGACGCATATGCCCTACACCTGATCAAAATATTATTCATTGCGGCCTTAAGAGTTGAAGTTGGTATTGCTTCAATTACACTCTGCGACAAATGGTAAGGGTCAGTGATCGGTTTGGAATGAAACCACCGGGGAAAGTTATATTGGTAAAAAAAAAGTCATACGTGTTCCAGCGTTTCGCTGGGTCTCATCTAGGAATCGAGATATATCGATTTGAAGTTAGTAAGTATCGTATAGGGGAATTTGTCACGTTTTAGGCTCTTTTGTTTTGTTTTTTGACCGATATAACTTTCCCCGGTGGTTTCATCCCAAACCGATTGTGGCTGTCGCACAGTGTTATTAATTTTATTATTTTTATTTTTTAATTTATTATTTTTCTTTTTTATTTTTAATTAATTTTATTGACTGCTTTAATTCAGTCAAATTCCTTGATTTCGTTTTGTACTCCTCTTGCTTGACCCCAAACCATTGACGGCCAGCGGAAAGTGGAGCTTCTGGATATAATTTTTTTGCGAATTTTCGTTGGAGCTCTGGTCTGGCTATATGTGCCGGATATGTCTTCGGCGCAGTTCTGCATAAAAACAACTCTCCAACATCTTTGAATAACGATACCCATTGACACTCGCTGTTACACTGTTTTCTTCAAAGAAATATGGCCCCACAATGCAGCTTGATGCAACTGCTCACCACACACTAACTCGTTCTGGGTGCAATTCCGTCTCATGGAGCATTTGTGGATTAAAGTCACTCCAATGAAATTCACGACCTCAACAGGACAACGGTTCAACATTGTCAAACATTTTTGATCGCCTACGAACAACAATATCCCCTAATACTGTCAATGTCATACTGCAACGTCATTCATGCTGGAAAGTATAAAACCTTCGGCCTACATGGTCACGGCAACAATAATATGTTCTCCGCAATTAAAGTATGTTCGTCGCAATCATAGCATTGTTAACTGAATTTAGTTTTAACAATAGTATAATTGGTGCAATATTAATATTGTTGAAATGTAGCAATAGTATTATTGCCAAATTTAAAAATGAAAATATGGTTATAGCAACAATATAAATAGGGTTGGTGCGACAAAAGTATTGTGTTTTGCGTTTTATGTTAACAATAATATGATTACGGCAATCATACTGTATGATTGTAATTTTTCTTCATTTAAATATGCTTTTAAGAACAAATGTTATAGGTACGGATCTAATGCAATAATAGTACTTTTTTCATCGAAATTAAAATCAAGCTGCTTTGGCTTTATTTATTTAACTGAAATATTTTTAATAAAAACGCTTACGTTTATTTCAACTTACTTTTTCTACTGTGAAATAAAGCACTCGTATTATTTTGAATTTAATGTATTTTTGAATAGTTTTCATAATTCAAATCTATTGTTGACAACTTAAACCAATTTTAATAAATATTTTTGGGGATCAAATCTATTGTCGACAACTTAAACAAATTCTAATAAATTATATTGGGGATCATAGTATAATTGTGTGTGATCATACTATGGTTGAAGGCATCATAACATGGTTGCGTGTGAATCATACTATGGCTGTGAGGATCATAATATGGTTGTATATGAAACATACTATGGTTGCGAGGATCATACTATGGTTGTGGGGATCAAAGTATGGTTATTTGTGAATCATACTATTGTTGTGAGGATATTTAAATCATACTATTGTTGTGAGGATCATAATATTGTTGTACCACAACCATATACGCAACAATAGTATTATCCTCTTCGAATATTGTCACCACAACCATACTTTTTTTCTGCGTATGTGTGCCCTTCATTTGCAAATGTTCACCAGCTGCTGATATTTTTGATTTCGCACCACTGTGCTCATCGGTCGGCTACCAAGCAATGAACGCACACTGCAGATATTGGCTTAAACACATTCCCTGGATAGTTGTTGCGGGTTTTCGACCCGCCGCACCAGCATCATCATCACCATCCTTTAGCTTAAGTCACTTAACATCTTCAGAAGTGTTAGTGCCACCGCAAGTGTGACACTTGGCTGGTTCTTGTCCGACACATGAGACATTTTTCTTTTTTTTTGCAGTTTTTGTACTTCTTAAGCCAGTCTCTGGTCTGGTCTTATTTGCGGTTATAGCTTTATTGGCCTTTAATATAGGAAATTCCTTATATTTTAAAGGGTAAGAGGGGAGAGGTTCTTTTTTCCATAAGTGACTAAAACATTGTATGTGTATATTTGTATATTTGTATGTATTTCAAATTGAATTCACCACAAATTTGTCTGCATTTGTGGCGTAAAACATTCGGTTTCTTCTAATTTATCCCTTTTCTTGTTTTATTGCAGTTTATTTTTGTTTTTGCTGAATTTGCATAACTTTTTTGACACAAAAGGAATTAAGTACTTTAAGACGATTTAGTGTCCTGGAATCCTAAACTATAACAATAGAGGAGGCGGCAACACTAGGAATAGAAAGCAGCAAGGCAGAAAATCATTTGAGGTAAGTAAACGACTTTTTTAATACGAGTTACACGAGGAATTCAGAACATACCGAGTTTGCGGATTTTATAATATATGGATCGGATTGTGGTTTGGAATATTTTAAAAAACTCGTTTCAATTGTAATTTATGATTGTACAGGTTGTCGTTCTAACAAGCTAAAATTATCAACACAAAATTCTAAAAAAAATGTTTGGGGAGTTCAACAGGCTACAAAGAACACTCCGTTAGAGCGTACAAAACCGAAAACCGACATTCCGGTTTTTATGTCCAAAACAGACAGCCTGTTTCTCAAAAATAGCTTAAAACTGACAAGTCGGTTTACCCGGTTGTTTACTGTCGGGTTTTCCGGTTTTATGGTTGTTGTAGATAAAAGCAAAATAAAATCATAATTTTCAAGTACGAAATACGTAAGTACCAACAAAATCTGGACCCACCTTTGAGTGTACCGAGCGACTCGGACTTACCAGTTGACATACTCGTCCGTCTGCTGCATATCTAAAGCTTGTTATCAAATTTCAGGTCTCGATTGTTGTCTGATCTTCATAAAATTTGGCAGAAGTTAGTTTTTTTTGGACAACGACTGTTGACTTTTGTGAAAAACGGTTAAAAACGACTTAAAGTGCCCACACATACTTAGTAGGGACATAAATACTGTTACAACATTGAACACACCCATTTTAAAAGTAGTACCGAACATACCCCGTTAATGTCATATGGGTTTTGAAAGCTAACCTCAATAGCGTTAGTCTGTAATGGGATTTTAAAATTGTTTCAACTTTTATCATGGAGTGGTTTAGATAATGAGAACCGTATCGCTGTAATAGCGATTTTCAAGTGTGAAATGAAAAAAGTGATATTTTCAAAACGCTCTGGCCACTAGGGATTAGCCGCATGTTCGTCTGCAGATGCATAAAACTGTTGAAGAGACTGGAGATGTAAAAGGCCGCCCACGTTCTGTTCGACACCGCATGTCATCAAAGCCGTTAAATCAAGAATTCACAGAAAACCGCTCCGAAAACAGAAAATCTTGGCCCGTGAGATGAATATCACGCAAAAGTCCATAAGTCGAATCATTAAAAAAGTCTTGGGACTTTTAAACGACGTACCGGACATTTATTGACTGCAGCTTTAAAAAAAATAGGATTGGAAAATGCAAACGTCTTTTGGTGAAGCACGCTGATAACTTGCACAGAAAAATTTTATTTATCGATGAAAAATTTTTACCTTTCAGGAAAAATTTAACAAGCAAAATGATACAGTGTATGCGCGGTCATCTAAGGAAGCATCTAAACTGATCCCAAGGGTGTAAAAGGGTCATCACCCAGCTTCAGTTATGGTTTGGTGGGACGTCTCTTACGATGGGCTCACTGACCAGCATTTTTGCAGACAAGGAGTCAAAACATCGGCCAAAGTTTAGCGACACCCTTTTGGAAGCTGTTGTGAAGCCTCTTAACAATTCCCTGTTCCAAAACCTGCCAAGGACTTTTCAGCAGGATTCTGCGCCGGCCCATAAGGCTAAATCGTCCCAGGCCTGACTTCGATACAATTTGCCAGCGTTCATTTCCTCTGAAGAATGGCCCTCAGGCAGTCCAGATTTGAACCCATTGGATTACAAATTGTGGACGGTTTTAGAGGACAAGGTTTGTCACAAAAGATACCCCAACATTGGATCTCTTAAGACTGCTTTGGTTCGAGCTGTGAACAATTTTCCAATGGACGAGGTTCGTGCAGCTATTGACGATTGGCCAGTGCGACTTAAGGCGCGTGGAAAGGCAAAAGGCGGACATTTCGAATAAGTAGATTCTTTTTGGATACAATAGACATCAATAAATATATTAAAAAATATTTGGTCCAAAAACATTCAGTACTTTTTATTTTACAGCATAAAACGTGTGTAACAGTATTTATGTCCCTACTAAGTATGTTCAACCGATTTTATGTCTTTAGCTCTAGAAGCCACACATGTACTATTGATGAAATTTGGCTTAGTTCATAACGATCGAACACTTATTAGCTCAGATAAAAATGGGTTATACTGGTCCACGTTTAGATAAAGCCCCAGTGCAAAGATATCTACCGACATAAAATACAAGCGTTCTGAAACATTCATATTAAATTCCGATATTAAAATCCGATTCCAATTAAACTTTGTGTGGTGTAATTCAATGGACAAACAACTTATTTTAAACCGATTTGATTTTAAGATATATACTCGTATTTATTCCATTTACTCCTATTAGCAGCATAGGACCGTAGATTTTTTAATTTGAAGTGTACCAATTCTATATTCGGTTGTACTTAAAAAAAAAACCTGACAGCATATGTGACGCGCAAAATAGAAAGGGCCCTAAGGTTAAAAACGCGCATATCTCTGGGAGGGAACACTTTTGGGGCATGGGATCGGTCTCATTCGATGCTCAGATGTTGTCCACATCAAAAAAAGAAAAAAAATGAAAATTGATTTTTTTACCCTAAGGTCCCTTTCTCTATGCGCTGTCACATATGCAAACTAATGGTTGACAAAAAAAATTGTTGTGGCAGCAATTTCTGTCTCTATTTGTACATTTTGTTATTCCGCAAGTTTAAACAAAGACTCTCTACAGGGGAGTGTCCGCTGCTTTATCTCTTTGGTAGCACATTTTTTCATATTGATCCAACCAACCGGTTACTCGGTTCGCTTTTAAATACCCAACATAAAAAGGAGAAACCAATAAACCAAAAAAATCAAACACTCCCGCTTAGGGTTTAATTTTATCTTTATGCTCATATTTCTTTTGCAACCATTTGCTGCCAGAATGTGTAAATAATGGATGATACTCGTACCTTCGTTCAGTTGCACATTGAATGATGCCTCTGGAGAGAAGGAGGAGACATGTTCGTTGCTTACTTCGCATCCATGTGTTGCAATGAACACCTACTGTAATGTTGGCGGGAAGCTCGGTAATTTGTATCTTTCTCTATGCGAACAGTTCAAATATTTCCTTTGAGTAATAACTTGTACACACGGTTTAAGAGCGACTTTTTCAAAAGCAATACAAATCACATTCTAATGAACGTTTCGGTCAAAATGCATTCGAATGGCACTAATCACTGGCATAGTGATTTTAGGCCGCCTTAGAAACATATTTTTCCGTTCTTTTATCAATACATAGATTTTTTAACACATTTTTTAGTCGACACTAGAAATTCTTGGTCAAAAAAGGTGGAACATTCGTAAAACTGCATTTCAGTATGGGATTTTCAGTATTGAGGGATATACGTAATTCTTGGCGGTGCATGTGGATAAGGATAATATTTACAACATATGATGTGGGCACGAATCGAAATACATCCTGAAAGAAAAGAGGGCGGTGCTACGATCTTTTAAAAAAATACATTTATGGCCAAAGTAAGGAGTGGCTCCGTCCCTACAACCCTGAACTTTAAAAGACTTTATCCAATTTGGCAATGGGCCGATACCACTGCCAATTTTGTCTAATATTAACTAAAGGTACATATCTGGATACACAATTTGTAGTGTCTCTGGATACCCTGAACAATGGGAGGCGGTTTATAAGTCCCAAAGATCCAAGGGCCCAATGACCACCCCAATTTATGGACTTCCAAGAGAAGCTAATTTCAAATTTAAACATTTAAGTAATATAGAAGAAAATATTATGAGTGCTTTTAAACCCTCAGAGGGGATTTAGTCATGTTTCAATATCAACCGATATATCTACTTGCACGGTGGCGCAAAAGTAATTATACAATTTCGATTTTGAATAACTTTTTTTTCTGAAAAATGGCTTAAGAAGGGAAAAGGCGAGCATGAAGTTCCGCAAGATTTTCGGTACGTGAGGCTTGTTGGCAAAAATTCACGACTTCAAGTAGTCCCAATGATTAGACTACTTATATATGATGGTTAAATCGGGCCATGTCAAATCGCCCAAGGGAAAATTAATCTAGAGATGGTTTGACAGTTAGTCACACGTGATTGACGGCCAATTTTCACTATGTACGGCAACAAGCCTAAGTCTTTCACTAAAATTCGCTGTAGGGTTCGTCGGGTGATGCCCAATTTCTTGGCCCGACGCACAGTGGGGTATTGTACCCCCAAAATGAAGATTAATTAAAGGACACTTTCCGGAAATGTAATGTTTTTATATATTTTCTATTTCTGAGATTATTAGCCGATTCCAGTTGATTTTATCAAAATCGTCCTTAAAATGGCTTAGATATGGCCAAAACATCGGAAAAGATATGCCAAAAATATAATTTTTTAACGTATATTGGGCTATAACTTCCGATATAGGCTTTCCACGTGACACCTTCAAATATTAAACTATAGCCCTCAATAATATGCTAACTTTGCACTTAAGTTAATCAAAATCGCAATTAAAATGACCTAACTATCGGTGATATTTCGTCGAAAACCCCCATTTAATGCAGACATCGGGCTATAACTCCCGATATGCATATCTTACGTGAAGCCTTCAGAAATAAATTTGATAGCCCTAACTGAAATCTGTCTATTGCAGTTAATTTCATTAAATTCGGTAATTAACTGGCGCCAATATGGATTATAGTATTTCAATAATATATATTTATGTACATCCGATATTGTGCTAAAACTTCCGATGTGTATATCCCTCGTGGAACCTTAAAACATCCATATGACAGCCCTCAAAGAGGTCCATATTTTAACGTTTATTGCACTAAAATCGGCCAAGAAATGTGTAAAAAAATATAAACCGACAGCCGAAAAAATCTTTTCGCCCGACCTAAGGCTATATCAATATAACTCTGTGAATGTGTCTGGAGCAGTCTGTTTTATTACATTGTATAGATGACGAGTGAGCTTTGCTTCTTCCAACCTCACAAGCGCGTCTTCAGGTAATGAAGTTACCTCATTAACTATTTTTGCAGCTTCAGTTTGACCAGAATCTCGTAGGCCTATTTGAATAGCATAACTAAACAGAGGGAGCGAAGTGTTATCTCTTAAGTTCTTGCATTTCTTCGCCTTAGTATTTACAGCAGTCCTCAAAATCAACTTCTTTGCAACCCTTTTTAGTTTTAAGAGGTGTAAATGATATTGACGAATCTAACCAGATTATTTTCCCTCAAAACCCTTTCCTCGTGTCTGTTCGATTTTATTCATTTGGACTTAAAGTCATCGGCGAAACGGCTGAATTTTAAATTAAAATCTTTCATATCTACCGGGTTCATCCGTCTTATTATTCCTTGTGTCAAGATATTCAACTTCTCTATTAATTGGAAAGACTCCGAATTTTTTATAATACTGTAAAGGTAACGACGAGAAATGAAACTTGTTGAGCTAAATCCTGAAATGTAGAGGTAAGAACATCACAGCATTCCAAAGTACGAGGGCGGTTCGGAAAGTTCTTAGCCTATCAATGAAAGAGAATAGTTAGTTTTCAAAAATATTTTTATTTTTCAATATAATCTCCTGAAACTTCAATACACTTAGTCCAACGCTTATCAAGAAATTCTATCCCTTGATAAAAATAGTTTTTCTCAAGGTCTTCAAAATAGTGGTTTACAACTGTAATTGCATCTTCATTTGAGGTAAAACACTTGCCAGCAAAGATTTTTTTTAGGTTTGGGAACAGGTAAAAGTTACTGGGAGCTAAATCAGGAGAATAAGGTGGGTGGTCAAGCAACTCGTACTTTAATTCGTTGATTTTAGCCATTGTTAAAACACTCTTGTGCGCTGGTGCGTTGTCTTGATGAAAAATTATTTTTTTGTGTTGTACCCCAGGACGTTTTTCTCAAATTTGTACATTTAATTGATCTAAAAGGTTGCAAAAGTACTCTAAATTTATTGTTTTACCCTTTTGCAGATAGTCAATCAATAAAATACCTTTGAAGTCCTAAAAAACCATTGCTATAACCTTACCAGCCGATTGAATTGTTTTTGCCTTCTTTGGAGCACTTCCTCCAGCTTCAGTCCATTGTTTGGATTGTTCTTTTGTCTCTGGAGTATAGTGGTGGATCCATATCTCATCAACAGTCGGCTGTTAACAAGTGCGGCACCCATCTTGCAGAAAGCTTTTTCATCTGTAGTTCTTCATGCAAAATTAAATGGACTCGATCATTTGAGATGCCCATGATATTAGCTATTTCACGCACTTTTATTCGTCGATCATTTAATACCATATCATGCACTTTGGCTACAATTTCTGTTGTTGTTGCTTTTTTTGGACGTCCACTACGTGGTTCATCTTCAATGCTTGTACGACCACGTTTAAATTCAGCAACCCAATTTTTTACTGTTGCATATGAAGGAGCACGTTCACCTAACACATTCACCATATCATTATGAATTTCTTGTCCCGATAAACCTTTTTTATGTAAATATTTAATGACACCACGCATTTCTAATTTTTGCATTGTAAAAAAATCGCGGCTGCGTCTTTTGTGAACACCTGTTTCTATATGAAGGAGTTGCCATATCGAAACAAAATTTAACATGTGTCATATGTCATAGCAGAGATGGAAGTTTCCAAAACACTTAACTTTTTTCTGTTTATACCGCGCTTTTTGTGTTAGGCTAAGAGGTTTTCGAACCGCCCTCGTATTATGGTAAAATAACAAAGCTATTAGTAACTCGCCTTACAATACAAACTGAACATCACGCTTTAATTGTCACTTTTGCTTTGTACTTAAAAATAATAAATCAAAACCAGACACACCGAAGTGTTAACACCTTATACATCTATAATGGAAGAGTTAAAAATACCATTGAGATCTTACGTATACTTTACACTTATTGACACGAAATTATATATAACAAAACATCTTTAAAATAGTTATCGTGATCATTTTATTGTTAATATTAAATACAAATTAATTGCTGTAGGGTGCATGCTAATGCACCGTTAGTTACAAATATAGATAACAATAACAATATACGTATAAACAACAACGAGTTAAATGTAAACACGATAAAATAGTCACTGTTAATTTTCTACATTTTGACTACATGTGAATATTTTTAGAAAATCTGTAAATTCATAAATTGGCGCAAAAACGCGCAAGATTTTTTCTCAGTTATATAAGTACACCCATTCTGTTATATACTTAAATATCTACAAATTTTTTGGGGGATTTTGCCCGGTACCCTTTTAAAAATCTACATACATAGTAAAAATGCCTTAAATTAAGACCACGCATTTCCATAAGACCTACAGACATGATCGAAGGGATTCTAAAAGATTTCAGTTTCCGATTCGGTTGGCGTTTGCGTTGATCACTAATCAAGCGCTTATTTAATGATCAACGCAAATGCAAACCGAATCGCAAACTGAAATCTTTTAAAATCCCTTCGATCATGACTGTAAGTCTTATGGAAATGCGTGGAATCTGGATATCGGTTCCTAAATAAGAGCAAGAGATTCAAGTCTGTGGCTTAAATTTGACAAATCTGTGTTTATCTCACGGACAACTATAAGTTTTTGATGCATGTTGACGTGTGGGTAATACTTCAATTTTCAATTCAATTCATTTTATTGCCAAATTATAACAATGCAAAATACTCGTACTACAATAATTATAACAGTATTGGTAAAGAGAATAGTCCCTCGGACTTAACTACTAAATCATAGAACAAATTTATATTATTAATATCGCAATTTAACATCAATAGGTTTAAGGAAAAATTGTGGGGAAAAACCTTAGTTAAACAATGTTATTTTGTTAAGGTAAAAAGAGACAGAGAGAGAGGGGGGGGGGTTATTGGATAAAAAAGTTCTAAGTACTTAGAGCGCTTGTGTGTTCGAATTTCAAATAAGAACATTTTTCAAAAAATCTATTTGTTATAATATTAATTTTATTCTTAACATAAGGGACATTGTGAAGTGAGAGTAGACGACTAGTAGAATAATAACATGGCAAGTTATAGATTAATTTGAGAAGTTTATTCTGAGAGACCTGGAGTCGTTTAATGTGGCAATCCGATGCGTCGAGCCATACCGGAGCGCCGTAAAAGAGAATAGAGTGAGAGATAAGTCTAAATATTAACATCTTGTTATAGATGTGAGGTCTGAGTTTCGGTCCGTCTGCAAAGTTAAATCGCAGGAACAGAAAAAGTGCAGTAATTGCGGGGAACAACATACCGCAAATTACAGAGGTTGTAGGGTTTACAAAGAACTTAAGCATAAACTAGAAGAGAAGCGTAAACTCATTTCTAACCGAAACGCTTCGAATCCTATAATCGACATCCAACAGAATCCAGTTTACTCTAGCAACGGAAACGGTATTACAAACGGTATAACATACGCGAATGTTCTAAGGGCGCATACACCTAATGCCCCAGTGCAACAACATGGTAACTCTGAATCAATGATTCAACAACTGGTACAGAGTATAAACATGTTCATGTCAACTATGCAATCAATGATGCAAGAATTCATGCGAAACCAGAATCAGTTAATTCAAACTCTACTTACCAAAAAATAGGCCCTCTTAAGATATGTACATTAGGGTGGAGTGAAATTCAAAAAAAAAAGTTAACCTCGGAAAGAGATGTAGTCTGGGGTCCTAAAGAGGGGAAAAATAAAGAAAAAAATTTTTAGGGGTCGCGCCACTCCCTAGAAATTTGGAAATTATCGCTATTTTGGCGTTGATTTTAGAAAAATCCTAAAAATTAACGACTTAACTTATTCGAAATTTAAAAGTTTGAGCTTGTTCAGTGCCCAAACAAAAGTATTTGAGGCAAATATGAGGATAATCGACTAATATTTGTAGCTTTGGTGGCGATTTCATTGTTCAGTCAATTTTCTGAAGAAGGGACGATTTGACTTATTTTACTTTTTGAAATTTTTAAACAATGAGAAAAATTTTTTTAAATTTTTTCATGCTCTTATTTCATTGTTTACGCTATTGCAAACATTTATTGACATAAAACTTTAAAATCGGTTCAGGGTTTAGGAAAATTCACGCCTTCAAACATGTGTATTTGTTTATTTTGGCGCGACCCCTTAAAATTTTTTTAAATTTTTTTCTTTATTTTTCCCCTCTTTAGGACCCCAGACTACATCTCTTTCCGAGGTTAACTTTTTCAAATTAAAAAAAAGCATGTTTTCACTCCACTCTAATGTACATGGAACGCAAACGGTGTGAACCAACATAGACACGAACTGACCGAGTACCTAGATCGGCAGAATATTGATATAATGCTACTATCAGAAACTCATCTCACAGACAAATACAATTTTCAGATACCTAATTTTAGATTTTATGGTACTCACCACCCCGACGGTAGGGCTCATGGGGGCACTGGTATCCTAATACGTAAACGAATGAAACATGAAGTTGCTGAAGGAGTCTCACAAAACTACCTTCAAGCAACAACAATTCGTATCCAGATTCAAGGTAGTTTTCTTACCATTTCAGCAATATATTTCCCCCCGCGGTTCGCGATATCAGAAGATATACTTCTGAACTTCTTCAATGGTCTCGGACACAACTTTATTGTTGCTGGTGACTACAATGCCAAACATACGCACTGGGGATCCCGTTTAGCAAACCCTAGGGGAAACCAGCTGTATAAATGTCTAATGCGACGTCAAAATAAATTGGACTTTATATCTCCCAGTCAACCTACATATTGGCCGTCTGATATTAACAAAAAGCCTGACTTGATAGACTTCGGTATAATAAGAGGAGTTAGTAAATCTAACTTATCTGCTAGTACCTGTACTGACTTATCGTCAGACCACTCGCCAGTTATATTTCTTCTTCACGGGAAGACAGTACTTGTAGATGACCCACTAAGGCTTACTTCATACACAACTAACTGGTTAAAATACAGGAAGTACATTAGTAGTCATTTAGATTCGAATCATCTAATTTCTAACGCGGATGAGATCGATAACAACGTATCCAACTTGAACGTAATCCTGGAACAGGCGGCCATTCACGCAACACACAGACAAATAAAAGCGACAAATAGTTTGAATACTTACACTAACCGGGAAATAGAGCACCTTGTAAGTGAAAAAAGGAGGTTCCGTCGCGAATGGCTGCGAAATAGGTCACCAGCGGCACGACTAAGACTGACTGAAGCTACTAAAAGGTTGCAAAGCGCACTTAGAAAAGAAGACAGTAGACAGCAGGCTAGTTTCATTGCAAGTTTAACTCCGACTGCTTCAACCAAATTCTCATTATGGAAAACATTAAGAAATACTAGTATGCCCACCGAAACGCAATTTCCAATACGCGACGCAAATGGCAAGTGGGCAATATCAGAAGAGGAAAAGGCCAATGTTTTTGCAAACCATCTATCACAGGTATTTCGCCCAAATCCTGCAAGTAGCGACATCCTTCCACCTGTTGATAAAATGTCTGCCGTAATTCCATTGTTTACTAACGCAAATGAAGTTCTGAATGTCATTAAAGAAACCGTGAATCCAGGTAAAGCACCTGGATATGATCTTATCACGCCTAAAATGATCTTGGAACTTCCCTATATTGCTGTGAAGTTCCTGGCAAAATTATTTAACTCTATTTTGAGACATGGGTACTTTCCTAAAGTGTGGAAAATTTCTCTGATTCAAATGATTTTAAAGCCAGGAAAGGACAAATCAATACCTTCCTCGTACAGGCCGATCAGTTTGCTTCCCTGCTTATCCAAACTATTTGAAAAAGTTCTTTTATCGAAAATAAAACCGTTTCCCGTGTCAAATAACATAATACCAGACCATCAGTTTGGTTTGGTGACCTTAGACTTCTTCCAAGCAGAAGGGAAAAACCAATTTTCAAACAATAATTAAAAATGCGTTATAAAAAATGTATACTAGCTGCAGGAAGACCCGGGCTTTTTCCATTTCTCAGACATTTAATAACACTCTTTATAGAACCCTCAGATATTTGAATAGTATCATCATCATTATAATTTGATAGAATCAGTAAAGAATCCGAAAACATTCGTTCAGTGTCCAATGATTTGTATAAAATTTCCGAGCCAACATATTCGATTTGTCGACGTTTGTTGTATGTGTAGTATTATCTACGTTCAAGCTTTTTCCTTAATAATTTTGATATTTTCCTAAACTGTGGGGAGGATTTTTCTAGTTTCCTAAGCATATTATTCCATTTCATATTTCGAAATTCGTCGATTTTTCCTTCTATTATTCTATTCAGAAAAACCATTTCGGCCTTATAATAGATAAGTCTATATCTAATCCAGTTACGTCTTGATGCATTGCGTAATGTAATTAAGTTTAAGATGGGTATTGGCAGTCTTTTCGAATACGAATTTTTGCAGTTTCTTTTAGGCACTGCATACTCAATAGAATTTGTTGTAACTGACGTAAACCTATTTATAAGGAAATCAATATCTTTAATTGATTCTACTGCAACTTCCAAAAGAGGAGGGTAATACTTCAGACTTCAAAATATTTGCACCAAATGGCAAAACTACAGGCTGGCCCAAATAAGACTGAAGGGTTAACCAAAAAAGTTACGGAAAGTTCCATTGTGACTTGCTGTATGCGCAGTGTCTCTATCTTGCTGGAACCATATATCAGGAGTACTCTCAACTGGCGGACGCTAAACAATTTTAATCATTGTCCTATACATAACGCCGCTAATGCTTTCCGGTTGACCCTCCTCAATTTCAAAAAAATATCGACCGACTTATCGAGAAAAATGTAATCGAAGTTGCCATTCAAGAGACTCGATCCGAAACAATCGAAAATGTACTGACAAATGATGTTAATCAGATTAGGTACTGCCGAGCCAGTTGTGGTAGAAATATAATTAATTCGAGTATTGTGTTCCATTTTTAAATGACAAAGTTCAAACTTTCGAATAAAACCAGAAATTTAAACAAAATATCAGTACTTGTTACAGCCGAATAAAACTTTAAATGTTAAGTGGCCCACCCTGTATCTCCATTAAAATTTTATAACCTGCAAAAGAGAATAAAAAAACAATTATACACAAAAAATTTATGAATATTTTAAACCCTTCAGTGTTATTTGGGCCACCCAGTACAAATATTGAAATCACCTATTTCATTAAAATTCAGTTTAAGGGGTACCGAAGCACACCGGGTACAGCTAGTATGATATATATATGTTAACTTATAAGACTCTAGCTCTTTTGTTTTGTACAGTTTGACATGGATAGATAGGCTTAGCAGGTAATGATGATCAATAGTATTTCAAAGTCCTACGAAGAGAAGGTCGCAATGAAGGACTGTGCCAAGGCCAAGGGGTAAAGTTTTTCGTTAAGGGACTAAAGATATCTGGGAAAAAAGTTATCTTTTTTAAGTATATTCTTAACAGATCATTATCTTTGGTTGGATCAAACAATTATTTTAATAAGGACACATTTAAAAACCCAAAAGTGCAATTGCTGTACGTTCCGGGTTATGTTGGCTAAGAAATGGTCCAAATAGGGTCAATAGGGTTATATGGTTACTCTAACTAAAGCAGTAACCTTATACGAATCCAAATACAGATTTATTTTGAAGTTTTGACTCAGATAAGGTTTGGACTCATGGATCGTAAATACTAGCGTATGGGCACCCAAACTGAATCAGTTTTACGACAAGCCCAAACAGCGATATTTTTAAAGATTTGGGTTCGACTCGGACCCCAAGAAGCCCAAAAACTGACCACGTCAATTGCACATCCACGGTTAAGTTTATTTAAGATATTTTCTAATTTGTCTCTTAGTACATCTTATCTACCCGCTGTTGGCCATTTCGAGGATGCTTTACACTGTACAGTCTACATGATTTTAAAGCTTTACATCTTGAATTGGTTCACATCAAAGAGAAAACATTTTTAGTTAAATCTTTCGTTGTGTAACAATTAAATACTGCATTAACTTTTGTAATCGGATTAGAAATCGCAAAAAGAATTTTTAAATTCAAACCAGAATTCAAGGAACATCTACCAAATGTACAACCAACACGAAGAGCAATGACAAATAAATCCGCAATTGTACGAGGGTGGTTCAAACATTGGTGGAGAAAAAGCTATTTAGCACCAGTGTTGCCTTTTTTGTGCTTAATGGTCGGTTTTGGGCGCTTTTCTTTTATGAGACAGGGCTCTTTGTCCGTCTTTGAGCGATCTTTTTTAAAAGGGGATATTTTGCAGGGCTTTTATATTGTTTGCCAGTGCTTTCTAAGCTTTTATGAACTTTAATGCTGTAGTGATAAAGTACTTTTGTTTGCGTGAAAGCAATGCAGAAAAAAACTCAAAGATTTGGTTTGCTGAATTAGGGGTGCTAGCCAGCAAGTGTGTGTATGACCAGGGATGCAAAATGAGATTTAACAAAGTGTACTAACTTTCAATGAAAATCGTGCTTTTTTCAACCCGATTGTACTAAATTCGTTTATTTATTTTAAATATTTTTTATTAAAAATGAACACAAATTAATCAGTGTTCTCATCAATTACCAGCGAATAGTAGTTTTCTTTACAAAAGTTGGCAATACAGTTGGCATTTTCCGGACCAGTCATATTTGTAACAATTTGTTGGGCCTTCGTTCTATTAATGCAAAGCATTTTTGTAATTGGCGAGTCAGTCACTCCTGCTTTTATGACGTTATTTAAATTATCCAAAATAGAAAAAGGTATATTGTGTTCCGCAACAAACAAGCTCAACACGACTTCAAATTTTTTGTAGATTCCGCAATGGGGCATTTAAATGATTTTACAAAATTGTTTATTTTTGGTGTTGTTTTTGAGGCGTTTGTGGCTTTCAGAGAATTCATATCGTTTAATGTGAAAAATACCGCCTATAATAGGTAAAATACAAATACTGCATCTTTTATTTTGACAGACTTTGATTAACCACGGAAACTGCTTTGACCATTCATCTCTGAAGGGTACACTATACGGCTTTTTATTTGTTAACTTTGGTTAACGCTTTAAAAAAAACAAAAATCAAAAAAAAAAACTTACCCAGGACCATGTGTATTCATTTTTCGACATTAAATACTTTAAAACAAATCAACTCTAAGTTTAGGTTAACTTTTCTTTACTCTTTTCTCTTTTTTTACTACTTTGTATGTGTATCTTCTTCGAAGTTTTCCCGCAATGTGTCTTTTTGTGTTAACATTTGTTTGGCCGCGAAGAATACCACTCAGCGACCAAAAAACTCAACGCCGCACTGTGTTGCGGCTAGTGGAAAAGTAACTTTTTTCCGATTATTTTTTTCAGTGTTTTTAATGATGCAATTTTGTCACAGACATTCCAAGTAAACAAAAAACACATAAAGCTTATTTTTATGTTGGCCCGTTGATTTTTAATTGATTTTAGAAGTCAAATATACAAAATTTTCACGAAAAGAGGGGATTTCAGGGCTGTATTCAAAATGATCTCATATGATTTTGGTGACAGATCTGCCTTCGGACAAGTATCTTCTGTAAAAAAAAGGAATGTTGTTTGAGACATTTTCATATGCACCTTTTTTAGAACGAAAACCCGACTAAAGGTCCATTTTTCCTTTAAATTTGGGTTAGGTAAGCAATATCTAAAAAGTCCCAGAGAGTCCCAGTTCCAAACCACTACAGAAATGTTACATAATTTGTTTTCAACAGACTGTGAAAAAATCAGCTGCCCATACCTGCCCTCCTGGGAGTTATAGCGATTTTAGTATATCCCTCTCAGTATTTATTCCATAGAAATAGAACGGCATTATATGCCACCAACTGTCCAAAAGGTTCTTATTCATGGAGCTGAAATAATTCGTTCATTTTTGGTCCCCATTGGCCAACTATCAGAAGAAGCATTGGAAGCAGGAAACAAGGACTTCAGAAACACAAGGCTTTACCATGCGAGGAAAACATCAAGAAAAGACAATTGTGAAGACATATTACATTATCTGCTCGCCAATTCTGATCCCGCAATCTCAAGTAGGAGAATACTGAATGAGAAGAAACACCTGGAATTATCATAGGAAGCAATGAACTTATTGGTAGATGACTGATAATTTGTAATTTTTCAGTAGAATGCAATAAAATATGCCTGTGTTATAAAATAGTATCTTCAATTTTTTTTTTATTCTACATCTATTCTAGCACTCCACAAAAATGAGCACAACTCTCTTAAAATTGAAGCTATTGACTTCAAACCGGTATCAAATTAAAGCTTTGATTGCCACCTTTCAAATAAGAAATGAAATAGATTTTGGTTTTTTATAAAATTTCAGAGTTTTTCAACAAATATCGAATATCATGAAAATTTGACGTTTATAATTCTTGTTCGGACCACCCTATAATTTTTTTAAAAAAACTAATCATAGGGTATTTATCAGAAATAAAAGAAGAATTAAAATAATTAAAACAATTTTTTTCGGAGTAAAGTTTTTTTTCACTCATTCTGTTTGGGATTTCATTCTGACCAATCTGTAGAAGTTTCTCATCGATACAATTAAAAATACAGTTTAGGCAATATGATTTCCAAAAAATTCCGCTTTCGCAACACTGTGCGCCGCTCAAAAATGGCTGTTGACTTCGCTAGTGGCTGTAAGAGTGATACTCGCCTACCACCAATTTCTTTCGATCAATTACAGACGTAAGAATACAGAATTCTTTAAAATACATGTAATGTAAAAAATAGTTTAAATAGTGCTAAACTAGTTATTGGGGTGCAATCGTACTTTTGACTTTTAAATAGTGCTAAAAATAGTACAATTGTACCAACTTTTGCATCCCTGTGTATGACATTACGAATAAAAAGGTGCTTATAAGTTATGCTTTTAGCAAGCTGGATGCCGCTTTTTTCACATCTTCTTTTTTTAAGTTGACCAACACTCAGGGGATGTCCACTGAACATGCAGTGCATTTCGCTTGCGAGTGGAATACCAGGCAGCGGAGAGGGAAAAATGCAGTAGTGGTTATTGACGTACTTGTATTTTTGCATGTCGTAATAAATGGAAAATATAGGGTCATCCATCTAGAGGTATTTTTTCAGAACAAAAAAAATATTAAAATTCAAATCAAGTGTGGAATCTTTATTGGTAATTTGGAAGGATATTTTATGCCATTTTTTTTTGAATATAATTCCTTCAAATGTTGGCCGCAACTACGCCTCAGGGTTTCCATTCTAAGGGTCCAATTTTGGATGACTCGTTGGAGCATTTCGACCGGTATGGCTTTAATGACACGCGTAATGTTGGCTTCCAAAACCTGAATCGTAGCTGGTTTGTCAGCATAGACTTTGAACTTTACGTAACCCCAAAAAAAATGTCTAAAGGTGTGATATTACTCGATCTAGGCGGCCAACTCGCCTGACCGAAATGTGAAATTAGCTGTTTTTCGAAATGACCTCTCAACAGATTTATTGTTTGAGTATGGCAAGTGGCACCGTCCTGTTGAAACTAACTGTAGTCAAGATTACGAGCTTCAATTTCAGGTAGCATAAAGATCGAAATCATGGCGCGATAGCGAGCAACATTCACGGTTACGTTCCGGCCTTTATCATTTTTGAAAAAATAGGCACCTCTTGAACCTCTTCTTGTTGCTCTTCAGACCAAATGTGGCAATTTTGTTTATTTACTTTGCAGTTGAGCCAGAAATGGGCTTCATCACTGAACAAAATTGTGGTCGAAAACAACGGATCTTCCCGTTTCTCACCGAACGAACCAACATTTAAAGGTAATTATTTTCAAAAAATAAATGCCATCAAATGTCCTTTTAAATTACCAATAACGATTCTACACTTGATTTGAATTTTTGTTTGTTCTGAAAAAATACCCCTAGATGGAGTACCCTATATATTTGCCGAAAGTCAATTCCACATACGGAATATAAGGCCAAAAATTAATTCGATCTGTATAGAATAGTGCTGCCAATTGATAACAAACTGGTGTAAATTCGATTTGAAAACTAGATTTCAAATGAACATTCAGCATGAAAGTAACGACTGAAAAGCGACAAGTCGAAGGCATTACGACGCTGCTCGAGGGAAAATGTCACCTCTCAGCATCATCTCTCTCCTTTGAAAACGGTCAAGTAGCTCCAAGGATGATTTTGAAGCATCTTCCCTGTGTAACACATAGAAATACTATTTGTCGTCGTATTCTGCTAAGGCTATCTATCCAGAGCAAAAGAGCTATATAGTCTTTTAAGTTAACAGATTTATGTCATACTAAGTGTACCCGTTGTGCTTCGGTACCCTTAAATGTAATATTTCATGAAACAGAATTTCGACGATCTAGCATAAACAATATTTCTACAGGGTGGCCCAAATAAGACTGAAGGGTTTAAAATATTCATAACTCTTTTGTTTATTATTGTTTTTTTGAGTGATGTTATTCAGCCTTGTCCTTATGTAAGTTTTATAAATATTCAAAGAATTCAAAAAAGCGAAATATTTCTTGTTTCGCCTTTTAGAGACCAAACACTTGGTAGTTTCTTTCGATACTTGGAATACATGTGTCTCGTCCAACGTGCGTTACATTGAAGTTTTATGGCCAGAACATCTAGAGCATCTGATTGTTCGATATCCAGACCACCACTGTTGTATTACTGAATCGCTTGTAAGACATTAACCAGAGCTGAGTCTTGAGTCTTGATTTCAGGAATGGCCAGCGGATCCCGGCAAAGTATATTATCCCTAATTCGCCTTTTGTCTTAAAAAACTTGATGACACGGCCTACGGTCGAATAAATACGACTAACAGAGGTTGCTTTCATCTTCGAACGATTAGATTCTGTTCAGGTTCTGACCCAAAAGATCGTCAGTGAAAATAAGAAAAAAGTGAGGTAGAAAGGACTGAACTCTGCGTTACACCTGCGGACAGCCTATGATCGTCGTATTAAAACCCATCTACAACAATTCGTATAGTGTGATCTCAAAGAAGTTCGATAGAAATTTAGCAAAGGTACAGCCGATGCCTAAGCGATTAGCTATGATATGAATGCACCTCTTGGAAATATCCAGAGCCACAACCGACTTTAACGCTCCGACAAGAAATCCATTAGGTATCCCATAGAGCGATTTCTATGATTTCAGATACCTCACTATATGGTAGTCAACCATGCTTTAGATTACCTGAAATATTATGGTCAATTTTTGTGCTTCTGTGCTGCACAAATAGCAAATGTCCAACATATTAATTTTCTAATTTTTGTACCCCTTTACAGTTGTTTTCCACCATTTGTTAAGCAAAACCTGCCAACACAAAAGAAATTCAAGGTTTTTGTCGCAGTGCTTTTTTACCCTTTTTGGGTTTTTGTTCTTTGTCGTCCACAAAAAGGGCAACACTGCTTATCACTGCGTAAAGTTGGTCGGTCGTTGTGCTCCACAATGCTCTAACAAATTGGATTTAATGAATTTGTCGCAAATTAACTAACCTCTTGGCGGGTATAAAAGGAGGAAATCATTATCAACATGAGGCAACTACACTGAGTGTATCACACGCACACACACACACTCATGCAAAAAGTAATTATCATTATGTAAGCATGTGGAGAACGATTCTCATTCGAAATCTCACTGTGTACATGACCATGTCCCCGAAACTGGTGATGACGCTTTTCGCAAAGTTTTTCCGATTTTTTTCGTTTTTCTCTCCTTTTGTGTGGTTAAACTAACATCACTTTGAATTTAGTGTAATGTCAGCAATGTCGAGAAAATTATCCAAATGTTGACAATATCCAACAAAAGGAAAATGAACTACTGCACTCACACATACACACACATACAGAAAATATGAGTTGGGCTAACCATTCATTCATCCATGGAATTACCCACATCCTTGCGTTCATGCCCTGCCTCTGAATTAAGGAAACCCCAAATATGTGTGAATGCTGTTGCTGTAACATGATATCGTCGTATTTTGAAAGCGTTTATTGTCGGTTTTCCCAACTAAACAATAGTTAAGAGAAATGTTTTCAACTTTCTACCAAACTCGGGGATTGGAAAATGCATGGCTATAGAGATAGCACTTCGCCATATATGCGAGTGACTCCACATAGCAATCAGATGCAGTGACTGCGACAGCATACACGCAAAACCATCACCAGCATATGCAAGTTGCAACATTTCATCAGCAACACAATTGTCGCCATATGTACAATATATAAGTAATATCACGCGGTAATCGAGAGGTCTCTGCAAGGCCTTCTAGGAGGCCTTCTTAGGAAAGCTAAAAGACATGCTTGCTGTGTTCTACTCTATTTTGATAATAACACAGACTTAGCTTGCAGAGCAAGGCTACCCACACGCCCTGCTCTTGGAAGGTTTTAATTAGTCTACTGGAATGCCTTTAAAAAAATTATGAAAGAATAAAACGATGCTGTAAAGTTTGGACCCGGCGAATACTAATCTAGAGGTATTTTTTTCAAAATAAAAAAGTTCAAAAATTCGAATTAAGTGTAAAATCTTAATCGTTCATTCGAAAGAACATTTGGTTGCTATATATATTTTTGGCCTAGACAACACTAAGTGTTGCCTGGCGCCATCTGACATTTTCCATTGGAAAGTTTAACATTTTTTAGTATAAACCTACTCAGAACGTTTTGGCGTATGACCATCATTTGCGTTGTTTACAGTGACTTGAAAAAATCAATTTGGCAAAAAAAGGAATTACGTAACTCGTGAACATTTTCGTGCGATAATTTTTCACAACTTTCGACAAGAGTGCATCGATGAACTTAAATCTTTGTATGGCGATGAAGCACCATCCTTTAGCACTGTAAAAAACTGGTTTAATCAATCAATCGTGGCCGACGCTCGCTCAAACACGAAGGTCGCCGGAAAACGGGCGTTGTGCCAGAGAACATTGCTGCTGTGCGTGAACTGATACTGCAAAATCGTGATGTGACATACCGTGAGATAGAGGCATCCTTGGGCATTTCTTTCAGCAGCTCACATTCGATATTGCATGAACTCCTGGCCGTAAAAAAGGTTTGTTCTCGTTGGATCCCGCACAATTTGCCAATCGCTAAAAAGGGTTCGTGTCGATTGTTGCAAAGAAATTTTGAAAAAATACGATCGTGGTGCTTCAAAAGACATTTATAGGATCGTCACAGGTGACGAATCATGCATCTATACGTATGAGCCCGAAACAAAACAGCAATCAACCGTGTGGGTCTTCGAAGACGAGCCAAATCCAACGAAAGTTGTTCGTAGAAGAAGCACTTCGAAGCGAATGGTCGCCTACTTCTTCGGCAAAACTGGTCATGTGGCGACTGTTCCGCTTGAGCAATGTAGAACGGTCAATTCTGAGTGCTACACCACAATTTGTTTACCTGAAGTCTACGGAGAAATTCGAAAAACGAACAAGAGAAGGCGAATCATTGTGCACCATGACAATGCGAGCTCTCACATATCGGCTCAAACCAGCGCCTTTTTGACCGGCCAAAACGTCGAATTGGTGGGTCATCCGCCGTACAGCCCTGACTTGGTACCCAATGAATTCTTCTAATTCCCTAGCATCAAGAAATAAAAATACTTGGTCAACGTTTTTCATCGCTCGAAGCAGCTGTTGAAGCGTTAAAAAACCATGTCTTAGAGGTGTCTTAATCGGAGTGGAAAAAGTGCTTCGACAATTGGTTTGAGCGCATGCAAAAGTGTTTAAAACATGCTGGAGAATACTTTGAAAAACAATAAAACCATTTTTGATGATAAATATTCGTATTGTCATTATTAGGCCAGAAATATAAATAGCAGCCCTCGTCTGACATTTATTTTTATATGATTTCCTTTAAATATTGGTCGCAACTACGCCTCAGGGTGTCCATTCTGAGGGTCCAATTTTGGATGACTCGCTCGAGCATTTCGACCGGTATGGCGTTAATGACACGCGTAATGTTGGCTTACAATACCTGAGTCGTAGCTGGTTTGTCAGCATAGAATTTGGACTTTACGTTGCCCTAAAGAAAAAAGTCTAAAGGTGTGATATCACACATTCTAGGCGGCAAACTCACCGGTCGAAAACGTGAAATTAGCTGCTCTTCGAAGTGACCTCACAATAGATCCATTGTTTAAGCAGCTGTGAGGCAAGTGACACCGTCCTGTTGAAACCAAATTTCATCAAGATTACGGGCTTCAATTTCAATGGGTTTCTCTGGGTATAATAGCACCGCTTGAACCATTTCTGGTTGCTCTTTAGTCCAAAAGCGGCTATTTTGTTTATTGAATAAAACGTTGGTCGAAAACAGCGGGTTTTCTCAAATTCATAATACAGTAGGACAATTTAGAGACGTTGTTGCGGTTTAAGTCTTTCCATGATAAAATGGCAAACAATACTGAAAAAAAAGTTGAAGTTTAACACAACTAACGCGTAATCTGTGAAAAAAAACCCTATTGAAAAAATACCTCTAGATTGATTACCCGTTATTCTTTTCCAAAGAAGACCTTCTGAAATGCCAAATTTTAGTAAACAGCTGTTTGATTGTAAACAACGGCCTGTCAATTTTTATTTTGTTGCCATTTACTTCGATATAAAATGGATAAAAGAAAAAAATTACGTTTAGCAGCTATGCTGTTCAAAATAAAAAATAGGTTGGACACCTATTTGAGTTTTTATATTCCACTCGAGAAGGAAGTGGCAATAGCATTTTTCGCATTGGGATTGTCTGCGGAATTTAGGACGGTTGGTAGCTTATTCGGTGTTTGACGCAATACCGTTGGTAAAAATGGTTATAGATTTTCGATTTGAAAACAGCCGCTGAATTTAAATACAGCGGTTGTTTTATTTATAAATCGTGGCAGTGTTGCCAGATTCTAATACCTTGCTGAAGTATAAATTCAAATTGATTTTGTGCTTTACGTCAAAGTTAGTAGAGTTTGGAAAGAAACAATGCATGAGTTAACTTGCATTATGTCTACTAATGCACAATAACGCTGTCGTCTCTCCAAGCTATAGCCGACAAATAAATGTTTGCGTACGCGTGTCTATAGAATGAATTTTAGAATGCATAATTTTGGAAGGATGAATTGGACGAATGTATGCTAGATTTGAAAAGACATTTTTTTTGTTTTGAAGGCCTTGTCTGTTTACCCGTGGGGACATGCAAAAATACATGCACTCACATATAACGAGAGAGAGAAAACGGATTGCGGGAAAAAATAGTGCCATTTGTTCATGGCTGAAAGCACGATTTGGAAACCACAACATTTTTAAGGATTCCAAAGGACAACCAATGACAACGGGCTTAATTTCCAAAATACACACACACAAAGTTTAACTCTTCATTACAACAAAGTTATAGTAAAATTCTGGAAGGGACCGCAGCGAAAATATTTAAGGACAAGTGCGTTTTTGCAAACATTTCGGTTCGTCACTTGGCGTTATATCGCGTGCTATCTGGAGCAATTATCTTCTACAGGTTTATGCTTAAGACCCCAAGGATCAGTTTATGTCATGTTTATCGCATATTTACGCCAGTAAACGGGTTTTTTGTTTCCCCCTTAAATATATCGTTTTAGGCAACGATTTTTTTACAGCCGTGCCTGATGACCCGTTTTGCCACTGCTCAGACATCGCTTGCTATTTCCACTTTTTCTAATCGTTTAGCAATCTTTGCCATCGGAGTGGTTCCATTTCGCATGCGTTACTCCTAGTAGTTTATGTCTTATTATCGGCTGAGTTTTTGTTCCATTCCGATTCCAAGAAATAAGAAATGTATTGTGCTATTCTTTTAGATAACACATAGGAGCTTTTTACACTTTCAAGAGTTTCCTCTTCCGTAATTCTCATCTAAGGGTGGTTAAATTTTAAGGGCCGATGTAAATTTTGAATAAAACACAAACTATTTAGGAAATTATTGTCATTTATTTTTATTATGATAACATTGGTATGGTTCAATTATGTATGGAACAAAATATATGTGAGTGAAGATAAATTCGAATTTAACTTTCAAAAACGCAAAAAACCCGCGGTCCCCAGTGGGTTTAAAAAGTTAAATTCGAATTTATCTTCACTATTTGACGAGACAGCAGTGTGAGCATAGTGAAGTTAAATTCGAATTAGCCTTTACATAGCAAGACAGAATTGCATGATTTGTGTTAGAGTGGATTTAAGTGCGTCCATGGGGGACAACTGGAAAGACTTTCGTCAATCAGACTACTGTCAGATTATTGCTACTGGAATTCAATATTCTGAAAATTATTTCAGACAAACGGCCTTCTAGCGATAGTAGCCAGTACCAGTAGCAATAATCTGGCAGTAGTCTGATTGACGAAAGTATTTCCAGTTGTCCTCCATGGACGCACTTAGATCCGCTCTAGAGCAATTTCCCCCAAATTTCATATTCCAGGTGAAGAATTCAATATTCTAAAAATTATTTCAGACAAATGGCCTTCTAGCGATAGTAGCCAGTATCAGTAGCAATAATCTGGCAGTAGTCTGATAGATCCACTCTAAAACAAATCATGCAATTCTGTCTTGCTATGTGAAGTTAAATTCGAATTTAATTTCACTATGCGCACACTGCTGTCTCGTCAGATACTGAAGCTAAATTCGAATTTAATTTTTTTAACCCACTGGGGACCGCGGACTTTTTGCGTTTTTGAAAGTTAAATTCGAATTTATCTTCACTCACATCCAAAATATCGGCTTAATGGCCGCCACGACCTCGGCGGCACACCTCCATCCCATGGTTCAAATTTTCGATGACGCTGAGGCATAATTGAGGTTCTATGCCGTTAATGTGCCGAATTATCTCATCCTTTAGCTCTTGAATTGTTGCTGGTTTATCGACGTACACCTTTTAGTTCAAATAACCCCAAAGAAAGAAGTCCAACGGTGTCAAATCACATGATCGTCACATGGCGGTCAATTAACATCGCCGCGAGGTGAGATAACACAGCCATTAAATTTGTCGCGCAAGAGCCATTGTGTCGTTAGCTGTGTGGCAAGTGGCTCCGTTCTGTTAAAAGCACATATCGTCTACATCCATAGCTTCGAATTCGGCCTTAAAAAGTTCGTTATCATCTCACGATAGTGAACACCATTCACAGTTACTGCCTGACCGACGTCATTTTGGTAAAAATATGGCCCGATGATGCCGATAGCCCATAAACCGCACCAAACCGTCACTCTTTGTGGGCGCATTGTTTTTTCGACAATCACTCTTGGATTATCATTCGCCCAAAAGCGGCAATTCTGCTTATTGACGAAATGTGCCTCATCACTGAAGATGATTTTCTTCGAAAATTGATCAACCACTGTTGCCATTTCTTGCCACCATTTTCGCTTGTGTATCTTTCCCTGGTTCAAATTGAGTTAGTTTGAAATTGAGAAATATCAAAAGAAATACAGAAACAAAACTTGACGATTAGGTGTGGTTCACTTTCAACATCGGCCCTTAAATTTTAACCACCCTTTAATAAATAAATTCCTCCATCGGTATGGATGTGGTTCCTTGTGCACGTTTATTTAGGCTTGCGACTTCTGATGGGTGTGGTCACCGTCTTTCACATCCTCCCGAAAAAATCGGGCCATTTCTGCGAGATTTCCCTCCAGTATACCAAGGTAACAGAATGCGGCAGCTCTGTTAACCGCTTTTGGGCGGCAGCAGTCTGGATTGCATCAAATCGCTACCTGTGTCCCCGATTGTAGCCTGATCTCAGCCCACCCGCTTAAAAAATAATTGTTTTTATTATAGCTGGAAAAAACATTGTATCCATTGGCTCCAGAGGCCCTCTGCCCCGAATTCAATTGGCCACCTCTGACATCTCTACGACTAGTGTTGCAGCATAACTGGAGCATTAGCACACGAGTGCCAGTGAAGTGTGGATGGTGGGTGAGCTGATGACGACGATGACGGTGATAATGATAATGAACGACAAGCAGCAGCACATGTACGTCTGCTAAATAGTGATATCACAATTATTCACTGATGCGTGAAAGATGTTTTGCATACACATTCAAACAGTCACCCAGTCGCACTTTCACCTTTCTTCATACAGACCTAGAGTCACTCTCGTGTCCTTATAGACACCGAATCCCACGTAGAGACGTTAAGAAAGACACAAATTCGCATCGAGTCTCGATGGTTTTCACAGATTAGTCGAGTGGTGGGTGGTGTAGTGGGCCCGAGTATGGGTGTGATCCTAATTATGTTGCTTTTGCCCTCAATTTAAATAAGGTTAAAATCGTTGAAAATAGGTGACGCGCATAAGGTAATACATCAAAAGTAGACAAACGCTTGTAGGCACATCATTTGCGCGCGAATCATTAGCATTCGTCATGGCTTAATTACAAACGGCTTCTCTAGAAATAAGAAGTCAATATGAATTTTCCTCCTCAAAAATTATGAGTTCGAAATGATTGGGAGGGAGGCTAACGAGATTGAAGCGAAGCATTTTAATTCTACTGAATGTTTTCCAAATTCTTTAATAAGTTATTATCTCAATGACAGTTAATTTATTAAGAACTGAATTGAATTTACATAACCAAATGTAAATATCAACACTAGTCTGCGAATACAATTTGATTATTATATGCAAAAACGAATAGGCATAACGATTGCTAAGGAAAAAATAATTGAAAAAATGTTTGCAATAGGTAGAAATTTGGCCGCTGCGGCCAATTTTCTTTAGAACACTTGTCGCAGCGACCAAGTTTCTTTAGAACACTTGTCGCAGCGACCAAGTTTCTTTAGAACACTTGCCGCAGCGACCAAGTTTCTTTAGAACACTTGCCGCAGCGACCAAGTTTCTTTAGAACACTTGCCGCAGCGACCAAGTTTCTTTAGAACACTTGCCGCAGCGACCAAGTTTCTTTAGAACACTTGCCGCAGCGACCAAGTTTCTTTAGAACACTTGTCGCAGCGACCAAGTTTCTTTAGAACACTTGTCGCAGCGACCAAGTTTCTTTAGAACACTTGTCGCAGCGACCAAGTTTCTTTAGAACACTTGTCGCAGCGACCAAGTTTTTCAAGTTTTTTCCATATATTTTAATATTGCTCTTTCCCTCTTCTTTGCAAAAATGTTTCTTGTAGTAAATCAACGTCGTTTAGTGTTTTAATCGATTGGTGGTCAATTTCTTGAAAAGCCTTCAGAACATTGCCTTAAACATGTTCACACTAATCGGTGGCTTTTGGAAAAGACATTTGTCCAATGGTGGCTTTCACAGCTCTGCTGTGGGAAACCATTTAAGATTTTCCTCCGATATGATTTATGTTTTCAATTATTCAATTTGAAATCATCAAGATTTTCTCCTCTATTAAGTCCTTCTTGTTATACTCGTATATATGAGCATCACAGACACACGCACACATATACCGACGAGCACGAACGCTGTGACACTTGTCCTTTTCCGAAAGGCATTCATTTATTAAATAATAACTCATCGCTTTGTTTCTCCAATTCTGTTGAGTTTGTGGTCCTTCCAAATGTAATCTGTGTCTCTGCTCCTAATGTAACCACAAGGAAAAAGATAACTTTAGCCATTTCTCTCGTTGCGTATGTGTGTGTATGTGTACGTGTGGTTGTATAATCTCGCCATGATAACATTTATCTTGTCTTCAATATCCCCAAATACCAGGAGAAGTGTATTCTGCTCGCTCTTTTGCCCTGCCCTCTGTGTTCGCATGTCTTGCTATGCTGATGCCACAACAGCTCGTCTTTGGGCGACGAATGCCGCACCAACTAAGTTTCATTTGAGGCAGATGCAACTCAGGCAGGATATTTGCAAGTTCCAGCATATACACACAAATATATGTATGTGTGTGTTTTTGTTTGTGTGCAGAGTACGTGTGATACATCATCAACATGGAAAATGACACAATTTTAAACACTCTATACATTTGCATTACACTGATACACGCATACTCACACACAAACTTACTCGTCTGCAGACTTGTAATCTCCGTACAAACACTCACTAACACACACATATATGCAATTCCAGGACAGACCATTTGTCGTTGTCTAGGGCACAAAGGTTTATTTTGTTTGTGTCCTTCTAGGATTGCAAAACGGGTTAAAACAAAGCGAAAATGCAAAAATGGAAAAGATATTTTATTTTCTCAAATGCGTCGACTTTTTGTTCTACTTCTTCCAAACACAAACACATACACACATTCATATTAATATCATATTGCGTTGCCGTAGGACCATATGCCAAATCTGTCAAAGTTATACTTCAGACACATGTGTGAATACGCACAGTGGCCTCGATTAACCACGTAGAAGTCCACTATGCAACTTGCATTATAGATAAATTCATAAACTGACTTACTTTAAAAAAAATCGTATGCGAGATTTTTGAAATTTTACAAAGTATAAAATGCTACGCATGGAAAGCTTCTATACATAATTTGTTACAATAAACACATTTCAATTATGTTCCTAAATTTATTTGCTTGTGATTCACATTTTTGTTAGAATATTTCTCGCATGAGTCATAAATCCTTTACAAAATTTTTTGTTTTTTAAAATTTATTACATGCTACCTTTACAAAATATTGTTGAAAATTTTATAAAACAGAATAAATTAAATGACTTTAAAAATATTATATAATTCGAATGTTTTTTTAATATAGCCGCATACGGCATTATCAATCTCTATTTAGACAATTTTTCACATGCGATATTTACAAAATTTTGCATTAAAATTAGTTTACATGTGACAAATATTCTAAAAAATAACATTTTTTTTTAAAAAGTGTAACTGTCGATTGCGAAAGATTTTCTTGAAAAATTGAAATTTCGATATCAATAATTTTTCAGAAAATTTATAATAAACAGCAGTTAAAAATTAGTAAAAGAACATGTGATGCATGCTACGATGGCTGCTATATATATTTCTCGCCTAATAATGGAAATGCGAATATTTATCATCAAAAATGGTTTTATTGTTTTTCAAAATATTCTCTAGCATGATTTATACACTTTTGCATGCACTCAAACCACTTGTCGAAGCACTTTTTCCTCTCCGATTGAGACACCTCCGAAACATGGTTTTTGAACGCTTCAACAGCATCTTCTGGCGACGAAAATCGTTGACCGCGCATTTTTTTCTTGATGTGCGGGAATAAAAAAAGTCATTGGGTGCCAAGTCAGGTCGGTTGACCCATCAATTCAACGTTTTGACCGGACAAAAGGCGCTGGTTTCAGCCAATGTGTGAGAGCTCGCATTGTCATGGTTCACAATGATTCGTCTTCTCTTGTTCGTTTTTCGAATTTCTCCGAAAACTTCAGGCAAACACGTTGCTCAAGCGGAACAGTCGCCACTTGACCAGTTTTGCCGAAGAAACAGGCGACCATTTGCTTCGAAGTGCTTCTTCCACGAACAACTTTCGTTGGATTTGGATCGTCTACGAAGACCCACACAGTCGATTGCTGTTTTGTTTCGGGCTCATACGCATAGATGCATGATTCGTCACCTGTGACGATCTTATAAACTCCTTTTCAAGCACCTCGATCGTATTTTTACAAAATTTCTTTAATCCAATCTACGCGAGCCTTTTTTGAACGATTGTCTAACTCTGCGGGATCCAAATAGAACAAGCGTTTTTTTACGGCCAGGTGTTTATGCAATATCGAAGGTATGTTGGTGGAAGAAATGCCCAAGATGCCTCTATCTCACGGTATGTCACATGACGATCTTGCATTATCAGTTCACGCACGGCATCAATGTTTTCTGACACAACGGCCGTTTTTGGACGACCTCCACGACCTTCGTCTTTGAGCGAGCGCCGGCCACGATTGAATTCATTAAACCAGTTTCTCACAGTGCTATAGGATGGTGCTTCATCGCCATACAAAGATTTAAGTTCATCGATACACTCACGTCGGGAGTTGTGAAAAATGATTGCACTAAAATGCGATGGTCGTACGTCGAAACGTTCTGAGTACGTTTATGGTTAAAAAAATGTCAAATGTGTTCCAATGGAAATGTCAGATGGCGCCAGGCAACACTTAGTGTTGCATAGGCCAGAAATATATATAGCAACCCTCGTACATATACAATATTTCTTAAGAAAATCATTTGCTTATCTTTAATATTAAAATTTCTATGAGCTAGCGCGTTTTTTTTTAAAGTTTGCGGATTTTTTTTTTTAAATTTGCTAATTTGTTTTAATTGTAAAAAAAAACTTGCCATGCTCAGTTCAGTCGGATAATTCAAATCAAAAATTACTTAAATCATTTTGTTTTTTTTTGGAAAATTACGGCATGCGAAATTGACAAAATAATAGTTTAACAACTACCGCATGAAACAAGTAAAATGTTTCGCATCTGACGTTCTTAAATTTACTTTAAATTTTTTTTCGCTAGCAAAAAAATAGATCGCTTGCGACATTTAAAACTTTGACTTTTTAGAGAATTTAATAAAATGCAACTGCTTAAAAATCTTTCCCATTCGACAATTACAAGTTTTTCTATAAAAATATGTGATACTTATAAATTTATTTTAGAAAAATTTTCGCATATTTTGCACTAATTCAATTTAAAAATATAAAATTTTAAAATACACAAGTCTTACAGATTTCTTGAAAAATTGTATAGGAAAAAATATTCCTTGCGATATTTGTAAATTTAGTTTTATAATATTTTAAGCTTCTGACATTGACATACGACACTTACAGCAGTTCGTCGAAAATTTATCGCATGCGACATTTACATTTTTTTTATAAATTTGTCGAATTTGTTATGTTTTTGTTTACTGTGGTTTTGAACGAAAGCCCATGCGAAGGAAGGATATTGAGCTCTTTGCACAGTTCGAAGACTATAGGCAAAGGGTAATTCTCATTAATCATAGTGAGACTCCTGTATAAATTATTTGATTTGTAGACGAAGTAATCGTTGCCAAAGACTGCTGAAGAAAAACCCTGGCGAGTTAAGAAACAGCTGTACAATCTGCCTGGCAACCGTAGCCAACGCATTTCACCAATTTTTTTTTAGTAAATTCTGAAAATGAAACAACAAAAAGGTCTCGAACCAGAATAAAAATTGTTCAAGTCGAATTTGTCTTTAAGAAATTGTCTTTCACGCATTTTTTATTTTACCTTCTACTGCTAGACTTAGAGACTTTCATTTGGAATAATGTGGCATGAAAAATTTAACATTTTGGGTAAAACTAATAAAAATTTACGCAGACATTCCGTAAACTAAAACTTTCTTTACAAAAATGATATTTAAGTTTTTATAAACATGAGACCGAAATTCAATGTCTTTACCAAAATTCTCTTTAGTTCGTTGGTAAATATGCCATATTTCTTTCCGTAAACATTTCGCAAGTGTTCAGGAAGTTCTCAAAAGATATGCTTTAGAAAATGTCGCATGATTTGCTTTCAGATTTTCTTTTGACAATTTTGTAGCATGTGACGAAAACAGCGACACTTACAAATATTCTTTAGAATATTTCTCGTAGGCGACAGTTGCAAGTTTTTTATTACTTACGTAATAAATCCCATTAAGGAACATGGGGAAACTTCTCTCAAATCAGTGAGCTGTGCCAGAACCTACTGTTAAACGACGGCTCCGAACGGCTATTACTTCTTATAGAGGTAATCTGTTATAGCTTTGATATAAATCTATTGCTCGTAAAGCAGCCGGCATTTTCGTGGCGGAAAACCCGCCGCTGAAAAATTGTAAAATGTTCTTACCCGGGGATGAACCTGCTTTTACTAGCATGATAGTCGAATACACTTTCATCATACCACGGCGGCTCACAAATGTTTACATTTACAAATTTTTTTGAGAATATTTTTCGCAAGTGTTTTTTTTTTAATTTTTTTGGTCCTTTACAAATTTTATTCTCCTGCTGTAGTCGTATATAATGCCCACGCTACTTTTCTTAATAAAGTTGTAGCATGCGACATTACGCATTGTTAATTTTTGCAAGAACATTTTACCAGCAAATTTTCTTTAGAAAAGAATTCGTCGCTTGCGACTTCTATGGAAATACTATTTTTTAAATTTTTCTGCAGCTAATTTGTTTGATGTGAATTCGCATCAATTGTAAACTTATGAATTTCCTTTGTAATATAGGACCATGCGATAGTTTCCAAGCAAGCGACTTTTACGTATTTACCATTTTTTGTTAAATCAATTACACTGTAGAAAAATTTTAGCTTTTGAAAAGACACAGAAAAACTCCAAGACACCCCAACTTAATTTTGGGCCTTACTAGAACTTTTGATATCGCATGCGAGATATGATCTCAATCAGTGAGCTGTGCCAGAACCTACTGTTAAACGACGGCTCCGAACGGCTATTACTTCTTATAGAGATAATCTGTTATAGCTTTGATATAAATCTATTGCTCGTAAAGCAGCCGGCATTTTCGTGGCGGAAACCCCGCCGCTGAAAAATTGTTAAATGTTCTTACCCGGGGATGAACCTGCTTTTACTAGCATGATATTCGAATACACTTTCATCATACCACGGCGGCTCACAAATGTTTACATTTACAAATTTTTTTGAAAATATTTTTCGCAAGTGTTTTTTTTTTAATTTTTTTGGTCCTTTACAAATTTTATTCTCCTGCTGTAGTCGTATATAATGCCCACGCTACTTTTCTTAATAAAGTTGTAGCATGCGACATTACGCATTTTTAATTTTTGCAAGAACATTTTACCAGCAAATTTTCTTTAGAAAAGAATTCGTCGCTTGCGACTTCTATGGAAATACTATTTTTTAAATTTTTCTGCAGCTAATTTGTTTGATGTGAATTCGCATCGATTGTAAACTTATGAATTTCCTTTGTAATATAGGACCATGCGATAGTTTCCAAGCAAGCGACTTTTACGTATTTACCATTTTTTGTCAGATCAATTACACTGTAGAAACATTTTAGCTTTTGAAAAGACACAGAAAAACTCCAAGACACCCCAACTTTATTTTGGGCCTTACTAGAACTTTTGAAATCGCATGCGAGAAATGATCTCAAGAAATTTACTGCTGGAAATTAAAAAAATACTAAGTAAAACTTTAATTGATGTTGCAAGCGACTACCTCAATTATAAAGAAAATTTCAAAATGTAACAGCTGATAACGTCTTAGTGCGTAAACTTAATTTTGGACCGTAGAACACAGTGGTATACTCCGTTTTTCAAAAATTAGGTCAAAATCAAGAGATATACCAGTTTTATGTTTGTATTGTCTCTCAAGCGATTTGTTGGTGTTTTAAGGAAAATTTGTTCTATGCGACTTTCTTGAGAACATTTATCGCATGTGATTTTAAAAGTTCTTGTCGCATGCTACTCGTACACTTAAGAATTTTCTTCATGAATTTTTCTTCAGAAAACCGCCTTTTCGGGTTGTTTTAAAACTCGTGTTTTAAAACAACCCGACTGTCGGTTTCTTTTAAAGTAAAAACCCGATATAAACCGACTTTTTGGTTTTGGTCGTTTGCCTAAGAATGGAAAATATTACGGATGTCTGATGAACACACACCATTAAAGTAACGATTGAACATCGTCACGCAACCCACAGTGCGACGTTCGTTCTGAGAAGCAATAGAGTTGGATATCCTACTGTCACCTATCAGTCCATTGCTCTCCAAGGATGGTTTTGGAGCACCTGTCCATGTATGGGAGTTGTAGTCCATCATCGGCCTGATGTAAGTTATATATATTTTGAAAATATCAGAAGGATCTTTGCCTATGCTTGAGTGCTTCTTTCGACACTTCGAATACATGTCTCTCCCAACGAGCGTCACATTGTATCTTCATGCCCAGAACATCAAAAGCTTCTGATTGTTCAATATCCGCACCATCGATAGAACATGACGACATTGTTGGGTCAGCGAATCGCTTGTGAGACATCAAGCAGCACTATGTCTTGCGTGTACTAAAATCCACTCTATTCACTCGACTGCATGCGGAAAGGGCCAGTAGATCCCGACCAAGTGTTTCATCCATAATTCGCCTTTTGTCTTCAATATCTTGAAGAGGAAGAGGGAGAAAGGACAGAACCGTGTGGTACTACTTCAGTCAGCCTATGTGTGTTGGATAGGAACCCATTTACTACAACTCTAATAGTGCGATCTCTAAGTAATATCGATTTAAATCGAGAAAAAGTATTACCGACACCAAAAGCGATCATTTTTGTTATGAGTGCACCGTGCCGGACTCTATCATAGACCTTCAAGATATCCAGAGCCACGATGTTACTCTCACCAAACTGGGGGATAGACCAACTCCAACGCTCCGACTAGAACGCCACCAGGTCTGCGGTAGAGCGATTTCTACGGAAGCCATACTGTCGATCACTAAGCAGGTTGTTGGTCTCTAAATACCTCACAAGATGGTGGTTCACCATGCTTTCCATTAGCTTGGAGAGCGCAGAGCAAATCGCAATTGGCCGATAATTCGCTCCACCCATTTTAGGAATCGGCTGGATGTTAGCAACCTTCCAATACGTTTGAAAGACTCCCGCACGGTAAGCAAGGTTGAAAAGGTTGCGTTATGGACGGGCTAGCGCCGAAGAGAACTTACATAGGACAAGTGCCAGGGGATTTATTTTTTATTTACATCGAGGTTTGCAGGACCCCTTTTAACTCCACGTGCTCGAAAAAAATATCTGAGACATGGAACTTGATATGTTTTCGGTCGCATGGAGTGGTTCCGAGTTATAGTAAGTTGTGCAGTGCAAAACACTGTACCACTCCTAAATTTAAGCATTGTAAATTGACCAGTTAAGTCAATCCAAGTGCATCAATTAGTTCCCATTTAGTGGTTGGCCCGCCTTTAGTGGTAGATATATCGCATTTTTTCGGAATAAATGGTCTTTCGAGCTTGAGAGTGATGTGCAGTGCAAACCACTGTGCTACTTAAAAATGTTAGAAGTGCAAATTTTCCAGTTTAGTCCATCCATGTGCAGCAAGCAGTTGCCAGTCAGTGGTTGTCCCGCCTTTAACGGTAGAAATATCGAATTGTTCCAAAATAAAATATCTCTTGTGGTCCATTCTTTGGCACAGTGGTTTTGTAGTACAACTCACTGTGCCACCTTAAAAATGTAAGCATTGTAAATTTTCCAGTTTAATCTTTTCATGTGTAGCAAGACTTTTGTGTTAGAAATATCCCAACTATTCCAGAATAAATTGTCTTTCGAGGTCTTCTAAGCTGTGCAGTGGCCAAAAACTCTGCCCGCCTTAGATCCAAATGCAAACCACTGTGCCACTTAAAAATGTTAGCATTGTAAATTTTCCAGTTTAGTCCATCCATGTGCAGCAAGCAGTTGCCAGTCAGTGGTTGTCCCGGTGGTTCCCGGTAGTCCATCCATGTGCAGCAAGCAGTTGCCAGTCAGTGGTTGTCCCGCCTTTAGCGGTACAAATATCGAATTGTTCCAAAATAAAATATCTTTTGTGGTCCATTCTTTGGCACAGTGGTTTGTAGTACAACCCACTGTGCCACCTTAAAAATGTAAGCATTGTAAATTTTCCAGTTTAGTCTTTTCATGTGTAGCAAGACTTTTGTGTTAGAAGTATCCCAATGTTCCAGGTCTACTAAGTTTTGCAGTGGCCAAAAACTCTGCCCACCTTAGAGCCTAATGCAAACCACTGTGCCACTTAAAATGTTAGCATTGTAAATTTTCCAGTTTAGTCCATCCATGTGCAGCAAGCAGTTGCCAGTCAGTGGTTGCCTCGCCTTTAGCTGTACAAATATCGAATTGTTCCAAAATAAAATATCTTTTGTGGTCCATTCTTTGGCACAGTGGTTTGAAGTACAACCCACTGTGCCACCTTAAAAATGTAAGCATTGTAAGTTTTCCAGTTTAGTCTTTTCATGTGTAGCAAGACTTTTGTGTTAGAAGTATCCCAATGTTCCAGAAAATATCTTCTTTCGAGGTCTACTAAGTTGTGCAGTGGCTAAAAACTCTGTCCGCCTTAGAGCCTAATGCACACCACTGTGCCACTTAAAAATGTTAGCATTGTAAATTTTCCAGTTTAGTCTTTTCATGTGTAGCAAGACTTTTGTGTTAGAAGTATCCCAACTATTCCAGAATAAATTGTCTTTCGAGGTCTTCTAAGCTGTGCAGTGGCCAAAAACTCTGCCCACCTTAGAGCCTAATGCAAACCACTGTGCCACTTAAAAATGTTTGCATTGTAAATTTTCCAGTTTAGTCCATCCATGTGCAGCAAGCAGTTGCCAGTCAGTGGTTGCCTGATGCTTAGATTTATACTTTACGGCACAGCACAGCACTCACACATACAAGCAGGCGCACACAGAGAGAAAAATATGCAAATATTTCATAAACTCAAATATCCTTGATTTAAGCACTCCATAACAGCGGCAAGCATGGCATGGAGGGGCGGGGGGCAGGCGGAAGTGCAAAATGGCAATTTTGGAAAATTATTTTACAACATTTTGCAGCGGGAACATTTATCAAACACGCCAGCCAAGTGGCATTTAATAAAATTTAAAGTGTTGAAGCAATCTGGAAGCTGGCTGGTGGCTGATGTTAGCGCTAGTAGTCCTGGCGATGGCTGTGTCGTACGCTGGCTACATTGCTTTTAATAACAATTTCTGGCTGTTGCCATGGTGCGGTGAGGTGTGAAGCCTTAACTAAAGAAATCCTTAAATCTCCCTATAGAGGCCAGGGTGTTTCCTTCCTTTGCAAACAGAAAAAAAAAACTGAAAACGAAACAAAGCAAGAAAATTGTTAAGTCCAAAGGCGAGAAGGAATATTTCATCTTGAAAAAGCCCGTACGAGAAAAAGGATCCTTTACAGCGAGTAAGAAAATTCGTTGAGTTCTGCTCTCGCTACATTATTGCTTCTATCGAAATGTTGGGAAATAGCAACCGTAAAGATGTTGTGAAGGATACCAAAACCATTGGTAGGTGTGTCCAAGGGAGCCTGCTTGGGTGGAGGACAGCATGGCGTCCAAGTACACGCCGTGCTGGCTGTCCGTCCGGGCAATATTTGGTCATGACTTATACACAAATAGACCATGTATGGTCGACATATTCATATATTCAAAATTCATTTGCCAGGCGTCTGCTGGGGCCGGTCATCGTTTTCAAGCTAGTTGACTGGCTCGCTGTCTCTTTGATACTCTGGTTTAAGTATGTGCTCAATGAGCGCAATATGTCCCCTCCTTTATATGAGTACGCCTGGATATGGCTGGTGGAAACCACTGGCCACTACTTTATGCATGTAGTATGGCTACTACAGACATCAGCAGACCAGATTACACGATGGAGTGGAGAGTAAGTGCGTCGTGTACGTTTAGTACACAACTTTATGGCTTCTTCTTTTGTTAGTTTACGATGATGATGGAGATCCATAAAGCAGTCTCCAATGGCACACACACCCATCCACAATCACCGACTCCCTACAATGCTGTATAAATTTTCACAGGATTTGTACGGGTTATAAGCACTGGCCGGAAACGAATGACGACATAAAAGCGAGCCATCGCCACGTCGCTCCTTGGTCAGCTCTTCAGCTCGTTTGAGTGAACATGAGCAATGATATTGTGTTAATGATATTGTTTATGGGATTATTTGGCTAAAACGGTAATCTCTTTGTTTATTGGCTCTTAGGGAGGAGGCAAGGATAGGCAAAGAACAGTAACCCGGCAATTTGGGCATCTGGGGAATGTTAATTGATATGCAAATGAATTGTAAAGGATTGTGCTCCTTTCATTTGAAAATGCTTTAAATCCTTTAAACAAAAGTTTTGCTTATGTTGTGTGTGTTTTTTTTTGTTGGTATCTCTTTTACTTTTGGCAATTGTTTCCTTTCAGGGAATGTTGTTTCCTCCGTTTGCATCACCAAGTGGATGACATGACATTTTAAGTCGATTTGTGGGTCTGTCTGTCGTTGCGTGCAACTTAATCGAGTGCCTAGACCTCAATCAATCACTTTTTTAAATGCCTTGCCATGTAAACGATTAAAGGAAGTGCGCTGCTTAGGATGGCAAGAATTTGAGAAGATAGATGACTATGCCTCCTCAGGCTGGTTTAAATATCAAACAAAAGGATCACAGATACTGTACTGCAAGTTCTAGCAAATGTTTTTTCCAACAGTCGTTTGGCAGTCCTTAATTGTCTAGGGAGGGAAAGAAAACGCTTCCGTATTTGAAATTCAATTAAATGCTATTGAAAGCTCTGAAAAATGTTTGGCAACTTTGGATTAATAAGCAGAAATTTCAGATAACTAGTGCCATCTAGAGTAAAAGGTTGCAACTATTAAAGGCCCCAGCTGGCGTCAAAGCATATGTGACGCGCAAAGTAGAAAGGGACATAAGGGTAAAAACCAGTTTTGTTCCGAAGAGCCATTTTAATGATTTAAATACGTGTATCTTTGGTGTACCATCACTTTCATAAAACGCGCATATCTCTGGGAGGGAACACTTTTGGGGCAGGGGATCGGTCTCATTCGATGCTCAGATGTTGTCCACATCAAAAAAAAGTGAAAATTGATTTTTTTTACCCTTAGGTCCCTTTCTCTATACGCTGTCACATACGAGGGCGACATAAACAATATAAAAAGAACCGTTTTTTTGGAATTATTATTATTTATTTTCAACATAATCTCCTTCCAACTCAATACACTTCATCAAACGTTTTCAAGTTTTTTAATTCCATCCGAAAAATAAGATTTTTCAAGACCTTCAAAATATGCCTCAGTTTCAGCAATAACCTCGCTATTAGAGGAACATTTTTTGCCACCGAGAAATTTTTTTAAATTTGGAAACAAGAAATAATCGGAAGGAGCTAAATCTGGACTATAAGGTGGATGCGGAGCAATTTCAAATCGTTATTCGGCCAGTTTTTGTTGAGTTAAAAATGCAGTGTGTGAAGGAGCATTATCTTGATGAAAAATAACTTTTTTTTTCTAAATGCGGTCGTTTTATCTTGATTTCTTCACTCAACCGATCCAATAATGCACAATCATATTCACTATTTATAGTTTTTCCTATCTCAAGATTATCAATAAATATTATAACCCTTGCATCCCAAAATACTGTGGCCATTACTTTTCCTGCTGACTTAACAGTTTTCGCCTTCTTGGAACCACTTTTACCAGCTTCTATCCATTGTTTTGACTGTTCTTTGCATGGATCCATGTTTCATCAACAGTTATGAATCGGCGCAAGAACTCTATTGGATTACGCTGATAAATCGCTAAAAACTCCTCGGAATTGGTCCAACGGATGATTTTTTGGGGCAAAGTCAACAAACGCGGCACCCATCTTGCGGATAGCTTTTTCATGTGGAGTTCATCATGTAAAATACTCCAAACTTGTTTTTCGTGTATTTTAACAATATCAGCTAGTTCTCTGAGCTTTATTCGTCTATCTTTAGTCACTTCATTAAATAGTTTTCTAATGTTTTCAATAGTAGTAGCAGTTTTCGGTCTTCCAGAGCGTTGTTCATCTTCCGTACTTGAACGACCCATTTTAAATTGTTGAACCCAGGATTTCACGGTGGAGTATGATGGTGCATTATCACCATGAACAGAATCCAATTCATCTTTGATTAATTGTGGCGTATAACCTTTCATATAAAAGTGTTTAATTACCGCACGAAACTCTTTATTTTCCATTTTTCAAAAATTATAAAACTTGTTTACTTCAATCACCTGTAACAAAGAAAATAATCATTAAATATTTCGGAAATTTTGACAGATGGCTTATAATAGATTGCTTTTAAAAAACAAAAACAAAAAAAAGTTGCTAGTAAAACAGAAAATGTGCCAGGCCAGTTAGTTTTGCGGTCGCCCTCGTATACGTGGTCTGTTCTAGGGTTACATAGCCAAGGCTAAAAGTCGACTTTCCATTTTTTTTTTTTGAAAAAATATATTTAACGTCGACTTCCGACGTTTTAACTTTTTTGTTTCGACTTTTTCTTCACTAAGTTTTAGTAACTTTTCGCAATTTTTATATTACGATTAGTCGATGAATGGATGGTATACTAAACTTGTCATTCCGTTTGCAACACCACAAAATATTAAATGGATACTCAATAAAATATTACAATATTCAACTTGTATTGATCGTCGTAGTTCTTAGACGATTAAGCCCTGTCCGCCCGTCTTTTGAAAGCGCGAAAACGGTCAAAGGAATTAACCAAGGACCCTAAAAATTTGCAAGATACTCGTAACGGCTAAACCTCAAAAGCTGTTTGTAAGTGTAAATACACGAAATCGGCCCAGGGGGGAAGAGTTGATCTTTAAGGGACTAAAGTAAACATCATAACTTTTCGTAGACGGGCTATGGTTAAAAACGGATCTGTTTATACCTCAGAAAATATGACCCAAAAATAATTGAATAAGCATGTCAGTAGTTAAGACGGACATACTTAGTAGGGACATAAATACTCTTACACACGTTTTATGCTGTAAAATAAAAAGTACTGAATGTTTTTGGACCAAATATTATTTTATATATTTATTGAATATATTTATCGAAATGACCGCCTTTTGCCTTAACACACGCCTTAAGTCGCACTGGTCAATCGTCCATAGCTGCACGAACCTCGTACATTGGAAAATTGGCCACAGCTCGAACCAAAGCAGTCTTAAGAGATCCAATGTTGGGGCATCTTTGGTGTCAAACGCTGTCCTCTAAAACCGCCCACAATTTGTAATCCAATGGGCTCAAATCTGGACTGCCTGAGAACCATTCTTCAGAGGAAATGAACGCTGGCAAATTGTTTCAAAGCCACGCCTGGGAAGTTTTAGCCTTATGGTCCGGTGCAGAATCCTGCTGGAAAGTCCATGGCTGGTTTCGGAACAGGGAATTGTTAAGAGGCTTCACAACAGCTTCCAAAACGTTTTCTTGGTAAACTTTGGCCTATGTTTTGACTCCTTGTTCACATAAATGCAGGTCAGTGACCCCATCGTAAGAGATACCCCACCAAACCATGACTGAATCTGGGTGATGATCCTTTTCCACCCTTGGAATAAGTTTAGAAGCATCATCCTTAGATGGCCACGCATACACTCTATCATTTTGCTTGTTTAATTTTTCCTGAACGGTAAAAATTGTTTCATCGGTGAACGAAATTTTTCTGTGCAAGTTATCAGCGTACTTCACCAAAAGACGTTTGCTTTTTTAATCCTATTTTGTTTTAAAGCTGCAGTCAATAAATGTCCATTACGTCGTTACGCCCCAAGTCCCAACTTTTTTTTAATGATTCGACTCATGGACTTTTGCGTGATGTTCATCTCACGGGCCATGATTTTCTGTTTTCGGAGCGGATTTCTGTGAATTCTTGATTTAACGGCTTTGGTGACATGCGGTGTTCGAACAGAGCGTGGGCGGCCCGACCGGTGGCGGTCTTCTACATCTCCAGTCTCCTCAAACAGTTTTATGCATCGGTAGACGAACATTAGGCTAATCTCTAGTGGCCGGAGCGTTTTGAAAATATCGCTTTTTTTCATTTCACACTTGAAAAGCGCTATTACAGCGATACGGTTCTCATTATCGGACCACTCCATGGATGGAAGTTGAAACAATTTTAAAATCCCGTTACAGACTAACGCTATTGAGGTTAGCTTTGAAAACCCATATGACATTCTACTACTGAAATGGGCGTGTTCAATGTTGTAACCGTATTTATGTCCCTACTTAGTACATATGTGACGCGCAAAATAGAAAGGGACCTGAGGGTTAAAAACAAGTTTTGTTCAGGAGAGCCATTTTAAAGATTTAAGTACGTGTATCTTTGGTGTACCATCACTTTCATAAAACGCGCATGTCTTTGGGAGGAAACACTTTTGGGGCATGGGATCGGTCTCATTCGATGCTCAGATGTTGTCCACATCAAAAAAAAGTGAAAATTGATTTTTTTTTATTTTTTCTCTATGCGCAAACATTTGCTACCAAAATAAATACGAATGTTGCTATTTATATTTCGGGTCCTGACAATACTAGTGTTCCCAGATGCAAACTGGAACTTCCATTGGAAACCTTGATATTTTTTAGCATAATTTCACCCAGAACGTTTTGTTATTTGAATGCGAATTGTTTGGTTTACAGTGTGTTGAAAAATTCATCTCAGTCAAAAAAATTGAATCATCCCGTGAACATTTTCGTGCGATGATTTTTTACGATTTTAGCCGTGGATTATCGAGACAAGAGTGTTTTAATCAACTTGTTTTGACTTTTGTCCATGAAGCACCATCAAAAACCACCGTTAATCGCTGGTACCAAGAGTTCAGTCTTGGACGCCATTCGCTCTAGGATAAATTTCGTGAAGGACGTCCAACTTTGGCCACTTTGCCAGAAACCATCGATGCTGTACGTGAACTGATTAAGCAAGACCGACATGTAACAAACCGTGAGATTGAGGCATCCTTGGGCTTTAGTATGACAGACATCAATAAAATATTGCATGTTCATTTGGCCATGAAAAATATTTGTTCTCGTTGGATCCCACATAATTTGACGAATGCTTAAAAAAAGACTCGTATGGATTGGTGCAAAGAGATGTTGAAAAATTATAGCTGCGGTAGTTTAAAGGCAGTGTATAACATTGTCACAGGTGACGAATCGTGGATCTATGCATATGAACCTGAAACAAAACAGCTATCGACCGTATGGGTTTTTCAAGACGAGCCAAAGCCAACAAAAGTTGTTCGTGGAAGAAATACAGCGAAGTAAATGAATGCGTTTTTTTCGGTATAACCGGCCGTGTTGCCATTGTGCCTTCAGTGGAACTTAGGAGGTCAATTCTGATACAACTATCTGTTTGCCACCAGTGTTCGAAGAAATGAGAGAAAATAATAAGAGAAGTTTTGCATTCATTTTGCATCACGAAAATGTGAGCTCTCACACACCAGCTGAAGCGATGAGCTATTTGACCACTCAAGATGTCGAATCCACTGTACAGCCCTGATTTTGCATCCAATGACTCCTTCTTATTCCCTAGCATCAAGAAAAAAAATGCGTGGTTAACGTTTTTCATCGCCCGCAAGCAGCTGTTGAAGCGTTCAAAAATCATGTTTTGCAGTTGTCTCAATCGGAATGGAAAAAGTAATTCGAAAATTGGTTTGTGCACATGCAAAAGTGTATTGATCTTAAAGGAGAATATATTTTTAAAAACTGTAAAACCATATCCAATGATAAATTAGTGTGTTTTTTTTTAATATAAATAGCAACCCTCGTATTTTGGTATTTTGAAATTTTGGCTGAGATTAGACTTGGGCGCATAGGCCGAAGGGATTTGGTACGTTTTTGGGCAACATATGCCAAAAAGACCAGCAACTATGTCCCAACTAACAGTACCCATTTTTAATATTGAAGCGACGTACCTTTAGTCCCTTAAAGAGAAACTTGTTCCCCCTTAGCTGCTGTTGCTCACTTACAGCTTAAGTCTATAAAGCATTATCATGCTAAATTCAGGATTCTAGGTTGATTCGTTTGACCGCTATCGTGGTTTCAACAGACACACGGACATGCTTAGATTGTCTTTGAATTTTACGAATATCAGGAACATACTTATATACTTATATACTTCAAAGGGTCCCTGATCAATGTTTCGTAGTATTGCAAACAAATGTCAAATCTAATATGCCATCCCCCTTAGGCGGAGTGTATAAAGAAAATCATGTAAAATTATAAACTGAATAATGCACCTGCTCACTCGTCTTTGCTTGTTCGTAATTTTTTAGCCGAAAAGAGTAGAGTAGCCTTATCCACCGTATTCAAAAGATTTGGGCCCCTTCTGTTCCCCAAATTGAAGAGACCCATGAAAGGATGGCGTTTGAGGAGATAAAACCCGAATCGCAAAGACACCTTAAGGCATTATCAAAAAGTGCATTGGGGATTTAAAAAAAAAAGCAGACACGAATGTACTGTATATGAAGGGGAAAACTTTAAAGGGGACAATATAAAAATTATTAAATAGATAAGCATTTTTTGAGAAAAGTTAAATTCACCTTTTCGATTGAGCAGTTCTCGTACATAGACGCAGTTAAACAGCGGGTATAGTGAGATTGTCACACTCTAAGTCATTGAAAAAAATTTCTCTTATAAAGATCTGAGCCATTAAAAGCTCTGCTTTTGCGGCGTGTCGTTTAAAGGCAAAAGCTTTATTCTTTCCACGGCAAACTAAGCAGAAATGTTGAGCTTTTGCCTTTATAAATCGCGGTATTTGTATATAAAAAACCAGTTGAAAGTCTGGCGGGGCCGACTTTTGCAGGGAGAAAAAATATGCGAACATTTTTATGTTTGGAGCACGCTACACAAATATATCGATGTTTGTACACAAACTATCGATGTTTGTACACAAACATATCGATGTTTGTACACAAACATATCGATGTTTGTACACAAACATATCGATGTTTGTACACAAACATATCGATGTTTGTACACAAACTTATAAATGTTTCAAAAACATAGCCGCAAACATATGGACGTTTGGGGACATACAAATGTAGAGTGCTTACAAATACATGTTTGCACTTAAGCATATAAATGTTTGTAAGCATTGCTACAAACATATTAATGTTTCCTGCAAATGCTGGAGAGACCGATTTCTCCCTCTATGTAGAAACCTTACACCACTCCGTTATTCGGAAGATTTTGTGCCTCTCTCTCTCTCTCTCTCTCTCTCTGGAGTTTGGGTAGGTCGGACTTAATTTGTGACTTCTATAGCAGAAAAGACATATTTTGTTGCGGCTAAAGAAAACGTTGACTAATTTCCCCAGGGGTAGTAAAGGTCGCACTTGTGCGATATACTACATTTCAGCTAGATGGAATTCAACATCTATACAGTATAGCAGCGGAACAGCAAATCGGAGCAGTTATTTGTATATTTATATCTGCAGTAGACCGTACTTAGAAAAAAGAATATAAAGTATTTATACGAGGCAGCTTCGAAAAAATGTTAATTTTTTTCTAAACGCATCTTGAGGATACCAATTTTTCTGCATCAGAAGTTGTTGACCGCAAGTACCCTATTCCAGTACTAAGCCACCATATCTCGTTTGCTACACGCAGAAAAAAAGTATGATTGGGGTGACATTATTCGAAGAGAATCATACTATTGTTGGGTATATGATTGTGGCACAACAATATTATGATCCTCACAACAATAGTATGATTCAAATTCAACCATACTATGATCCCCACAACCATAGTATGATTCACACGTAACCATACTATGATCCCCAAAACCAAATTATGATCCCCCGAACCGTAGTATGTGTCACATACAACCATAGTATGATCCTCACAACCAAAGTATGATTTACACGCAACCATGTTTTGATCCTAACAACCATAATATGATCCCCCTCAACCATACTATGATCCCCAAAATTATTTATTAGAATTGCGTTAAGTTGTCAACAATAGAATTGAAATATGAAAAATATTTAAAAAAGTTAAACTTGAATAAGTGGAACGCAGTTAAGTGGAATAACTCCATAAGTGAAACATTTTTTCTGGTCCCACCCCCTGGGATACAAAAAAACTCTTTAAGTGGAATAGAAAACCCACATAAATGGATCGTTTTTTTTCTAAATTTACCTCTGTAAATGGAATTCCGCTGTTTTTTACCTTTGCAAGTGGAACAATTTTGTTAATTTTACTCAAAAATGAAAAACATTAACCTCTGTAAGTGAAATTCTTGACTTTTTTACCTCTGTAAGTGGAACTTTTTTGTTTTTACTTTTTCTCTACTCGAAACTAAAAATCAAAACAAGGTTTTTGTTACGGAAAGTCTGCTAATGTATCAAATACAAAAAAATACAAACTCAAAAAAAATCGTTAAACTACCGGTAGCTTTTTTGTTTTCGTAAACACGGTGGCTCGAGTTTTCAGTTCAATTATACGTAAATTTTAAATATGCATGTTTGTCGTTCAATTTATATGAATTTTTCATGGCATTTCTATTTAATTTGTTCCATTTCAACATGATTTTTTTTATAAATAAAGTTTCTGTTTTGTTTTTATAGAACACTTTCCGTTTAAATTAGTTATTTTTTCCAAAAAATTAGAAAAGTTAAAACCCATTTAAGTGGAACGTTAAGAAAAAAACCTCTATAAGTGGAAACTACAATAAGTGGAACACCCTTATAAATGGAACAAAAAGTTCGGTCCCTTGAAGATTCCACTTATCCAGGTTTGACTGTACTTTAAATTCAAAATAATAGGGGTGATTTATTTAGCAGAAAATCAGGTTTAAAAACGCAAGCGTTTTTATTAAAAATATTTCAGTTAAACAAAGCCAAAGCAGTTTGTTTGTAAAATTTAAATTTCCATATAAAAAGTATCCTTATTGCATAAGATCCGTAACAATAACAATGTTCTTAAACGCATATTCAAATGAAGAAATATAGCAATCATACAGTATGAATGCCGTAATCATATTATTGTTATCATAAAACACAAAAAACAATACTTTTGTCGCACCAACCATATTTATATTGTTGCTACATACCATATTTTCATTTTTAAATTTTGTAACAATACTATTGTTACATTTCAACAATACTTACATTTCAACAATATTAATATCATACTTTTGTCAAAATTTAATTCAATAAACATCACTATGGTTGCGACGAACATATTTTTATTGTGGAGAACATTTGATTATTGCCGTGATCATACAGTAACCATATTTTTTCTCTGCGTGTACAACCATAATACATTTATATAAAAATAATTTTTAAAAAATTAAAGCTCACACAAAATCCTTAAACTTTTGCTAAGTAAGAAGGTCGATAAATTCAGCATAGCAATTTTAAAAAAAAAATGTTTATTTTGCGGAACGTAGGGGCTCTCTTTTTAAGTTGTTCGTTGTATCATCGGAGTTTACAGTCGGACATTTAAGTGTGACAAATCGATGTTTGTCTCTCAATAACTAGCTCTGCTAAAATGAAACCACATTGATTTACGTGTCCCCATAGAGCCCTTGCTAATAATCTTTCCGTATAGCCTTTCTACAATCCACATTTTACAATCCATTCCAACCTATTCAAATTTTGCTTAGTTAATGAAGTTAAGTAAATAAATGATAACTAGTAAACCCTGGTGAAATTGTACCACATTCGTTAATGTTTTTTAAAAGCTTCCTCCCGTTTAAAGGCGATCATGGAGAACTTAAGCGTATAAGTGATATGTGATCATGCTTCAGTACCGTAAAGAAGCGATGAGTCCATATTTCTAAAGCGTATATATAAGTATGTAGTCGAGCCTAACCGACTGTAGTCCTTTTGATTTTTTGTTTTCTACACTTCTTCATTTTGTTAAGACTAACCAAACCGTTAAATAATTTTTTGGCTTTGTCTACTCAACTTAAAATTGCAAATCATACATCGTCGTTTAGCGGGCAAACATTCTGTTGAAAAGGAACAAAATTAAATGAACATCTTCGAAAGACATGCTATGCCATTTATCTTCAACTGTATGGATATGCGAGGATGGTTCCAGAACTATACGACTTAAGTAGAAAAACGCAATTAACATTTCACCGCTGTCCAAAGGGTTAGTATTTCGAACAAAGCTTAGCCGTGGGACGAAGGGTCTGTGGCTGATGCAGAGGGAAAACAATCTGTTCAATTCAAAAAATTCAAGTATTCAAACAAAATTAGGCATCATGAGATAACAAATCTCACATATTAACTAATATATTCGCACGTCATTTATTGAAAATACGAGGGCATATCAATAATTCCGTGACTCCTTTTTTGTAAAAAAATAGGCATTTGTCCATAAAATACGCATTTGTTTGATCAATAATTTCATCGGGGCAGCCGAATCTCTTTCTACCGAGCCATTCCTTTAGGTAAGGAAATTGTCACTGGTGGCTAAATCCGGAGAATATGGCGGATGAGAGACCATTTCGTAACCCAATTCATGCAATTTTGCCATTGAAACTGCACACGTGTGCACCCGTGCATTATCTTGATAAAAAAAAATAACTTTTTTATGGCCACATGGGGTCTTTTTTTAAATCCTTGTTAAATCGGTCCAATAAGTTGGCATAATATTCGCCGTTTATTGTTTTCCCTTTTTATAGTTTTGCCATTTGAAGGTAATCAATGCGGGATATCCCGCGTGCATCCCAAAGAAATGTTGCCATCACCGCATTGGCCGACAAAGTTACATTGGCCTTCTTCAGAGCCGGTAAACCCGGAGAACCCCATTGTTTAGACTGGTGCTTGGTCTCCGATGTGTTGTAATGGATCCGTGTTTCATCCACAGTTACAAAACGCCGCAAAAACGTATTAGCATTGCGGTTAAGCACTTCAAGCAATCCTTTGAAGTTGTCAATCGATTACTTTTATGGTCAGTTGAGAGCAAACGCGGCACCCATCGTGCAGACAGCTTTTTTAAACCCAACTGATCATGAAATGTCATAACCACCCTGCCATATGAAATGCGTATGGCATCAACAATCTCACGCACTTTTACTCTTCGATCGGCCAACACTATATCGTGGATTTTTTTCGGCAGAGTCCCCATAGTAATTATAAAGCTTTTCCTTGGTTTTATTGGCGGTTTTTTCCTCAAAAAATAATGTTTTGCGATTGATGTAAATATTCATATATTTACAAAATAAATTGTAAGACACTTAATGAAAATATTTTTGTTGTAAGGCGATGAAAAATTTTCATCTTTACAAAAAAAAATTAAAAAATTGTCCAACAACCAATCGGAAAGACTTTCAGTCACAAGCAGGGATGTCAACAGTTTCGGTAACGCCACTTTAGCATCATAAGACCCCACACAACGAATATGCTGTAACTATGTTTAGATACTATACTCGTACATTTAAGGGCAGGCAGTTTTACATTTAACGAGAACTGCCGGCAACAGAGTTTTCCACCGTACAAAATCCCTTGTACTAAATACCAGACATGGGCATACTGCAGTAAATAATTACTGCAGTAAAAAAGCAGTAAGCAGTAAAATTTTAGTGCTTACTGAAAAAATTTGCAGTATTCAGTAAAATTTTACTGCTTATTGAAAAAATTTGCAGTATTCAGTAAAATTTTACTGAATACTAAAAAAAAAGCAGTATTTTTACAGTATTTTACTGATAATGAAATTTTGTTGCAGTATTTTACTGATAATGATTTTTTTTTGCAGTATTTTACTGATAATGCAATTTTGTTGCTGTATTTTACTGGTTACTGGATGTTGTCTGTTTACTTTTTCAACCGAGATATTAAATTATTTCTAATTCGTACAAAAAATTTACTGGATATTTTTTACTGGAAAAGTACCCAGACAGAGCTATTATTACGTACGAGTATAAATAACAAAAGAAGACTATACCACAAAACGTCAAATAAAACTCATGCTCGGTTGTATTTAGAGAGTCAACGTCTGAAGTTCAGACTCTGAACACTCATTAATTTACGAAGGGTTTCCAAAACAGAACGAGCACTAAAACCACAGGGTGAAAGTCATCGTGTAAAACAGCTCTTACAATTTAAGCAAAGCGTGTATTTTTGGTGTTGGTTGCTTCGACTTATAATAACTGCATATTATAGAGTCTTTAATAGTCACGCTACAGAATTTAAACATTTACTGAATACTGCTATTGTTTTCAGTAACCAGTAAAATACTGCAAAAAAAATTCATTATCAGTAAAATACTGCAACAAAATTTCATTATCAGTAAAATACTGTAAAAAAATGTAACTTCAGTAAAAATTTACTGGTTACTGCTTTTTTTCAGTATTCAATAAAATTTTACTGAATACTGCAAATTTTTCAGTAAGCAGTAAAATTTTACTGAATACTGCAAATTTTTTCAGTAAGCAGTAAAATTTTACTGAATACTGCAAATTTTTCCAGTAAGCAGTAAAATTTTACTGAATACTGCAAATTTTTTAGTAAGCAGTAAAATTTTACTGAATACTCACCGGGATATCTACGCAGCATTTTTCCCAACAAACGAAGTGCTTCACTTTAACAAACGAAGTGCTTCACTCAAAGCAGCAATTCATGGTAATCAGTGAGCAGGTCCACGTCAGCCCCGAACTTTTAAGGCTCTTAAATACTTAATTTCCTCGACAAGCCATTAAGGCGTGCTTCACTCAAAGCAGAAATTCATGCTAATCAGTGAATAGGTCCACGTCAGCCCCGAACTTTTAAGGCTCTTAAATACTTAATTTGCTCGACAAGGAGTGAATAGGAAACTTCTTACGAATTAGTGAGCTGAGTGACCAACCGCAACCTTCTATTTAAAGCAGGTTTCATCTTATAAAAAAGCTTTGCATGGCTTACAGATTATTCTCATTTGAAAAAGCTCTGCTGTTGTAGCGTGTCAATCCAAGGTAAAAGCTTTTTCTTTTTGCAGCAAACTTATCAGAAATGTTTAGCTTTTGCCTTTAAAACGTACGGTATCTCTTGCAGGAACAACAAAAATGTTTGCATGCAAACACTTTTATGTTTGAAGCATGCTAAAAATATATAAATGTTTGGGAACATTGCCGTCAACATATAAATGTTTGGGAACATTGCCGCAAACATATAAATGTTTGGAAACATTGCCACAAACTTATGAATGTTTGGGAACATTGCCGCAAACATATGAATGTTTGGGAACATTGCCGCAAACATATGAATGTTTGGGAACATTGCCGCAAACATATGAATGTTTGGGAACATTGCCGCAAACACATACATGTTTGGTGCTAACAAATATATGTTTGCACATAAGCACATTTATGTTTGTTAGCATTTCTGCAAACGTAGTAATGGTTCCTGCATAAGTTAGAGACGGTGTTTTTTTTTCCATACAGAAACCCATAACCTTCTGTTTAAAGCAGGCTTCATCTTATAGAGAAGCTTTGCATGGCTTAGAGATGAAGATCATTTGAAAAAGAGTTGGATCTTTCTATACGGTTTTGAACGTGGCTTATTTGTGTGCTACATACATAATTCCTTCATTATTCTATTAAAAACTAACAGGAATATTCTCTCGAATCAGCGGGATGCGCACGTAGTGATTCTTATAATCTCTGACCGACACCTACTGTTTAACGCAGGCTTCAAACGGTAATAAATAAAACGATAATAGAGATGCTTTTACATGGCTTAGAGATTAGATTCTTACTCGTAAAGTAACCGGCATATACGAAATGAAAAAATTTGCCGCTGAAAACTTTTAGATGTTTTATCCGGATTCGGTCCTGCGAAAGTTTTGCGTGCACCAAAATGTCCGTTAAGATAAATTTTAAAATTTAATTAGCAGAGAAGCATAAGCATGCACCTATACTGAATATCCAGATTATCCTAGAGCAATTTCAGAATCGAAATATTTTGGATATTAAGGTTAAATATTAATCTTAAAAATCGCCCACTGTGGGCAAAGGAATAAGAACGGGTAATCGGAAATTAATACCAGCGATAATCGTCTAAAGTCATATTCAGAATATCCTAGAACAATTTGACAGTCTAAAATTTTCTTTTAGTTTAGGTTTAAATTTCAATTTCTTCAATCGATCACTGTGGGCAAGCGGATAAAAATGGGCAATCGCAATTTGGTACCAGAGATAGTCCATGCGATTGCGCGTGTAATGTCATATTTACAATATCCTACAACAACTTTAAAGTCGAATTTTTTTTGTTTGTTTTAAGGTTAAATTTTAATTTCAAAAGTCGCCCACTGTGGGCGAACGGATACCCCACATCTGTTGACCCTCTAACAGCGCCGTGTTAAGAAGATGGTTTTCGTCTCTGCAAGTTAAATTTAAAAATTATCTTCACGCACATCGCACCACTTGGTCTATTTGAATCAAATCAAAGATATTTGCTCCCTTATTCATTGTATTATCTTTACCAGAGCGAATAGTTCTAGAACCGCCTTCGTACGTGCATTGGCTAGCAGCTCAACTCAATTGTAATGCTGCACCGTAATATTGAGCAGCTCTGTGCTGTGTGGCATCCTTCTAACTCTGACTGGATGACAGACAGACAGATAGACAGCACTAACTAATTGTCTGACATGTGTTGCAAGCAAAAAGTTAATTAAATGCATGATTATGACCAACAAGTAAAGCGATAACTAGAAAAGACAAGCAAAAAGTCGGACTGTACAAAACAAAAACAAAAAAACACAAAACTAATATGATTAATAACAACAACATCGTTGGGAATGAAGGACCAATGGTGCTACCGACTCCTGATGCATAATTTCAAGGGCAGTAAGACATCCAAGCAACGATGGACTTTACCTCGGCTTTGCTTCTTCTTCTACTACCGCCGGACACAGAAGGTTAGTGCCGCACTCACACAGAGCAGCAGTGCCGTCTGAGTGAGTAGAGTTAAAGGATAAGTCCTCTATCGGTTCATTATTTGTATGCTTTATTAGTTATGCTAATATCAAACATCTAACTTCCTGTGGGCCAATGAGTTTCCGTTTCCTGTCCAGTCGCTCCCGTTCTCTGTATTCGTGTTGCTTTTGTTTGCAGTCGTCTTCAACAGTAGGCGAGTACATATGTCGGTGCACTTTGGGGCTTTACAAATGACTTTTCTACAGTGTAGAAATAAATTTAAAAAATTTCATAGCCCTCTAATGATTTTATGTACTGTAGCTAAAGCACAGTGATATCAAAAGGAACGATAAATAATTCACATAAAGTCAAAGAAACACATTTTGGTTCAATATTTGCGAAAGGTTTACAATTGTAATTTCTTTTGAAAGAGGAATTAATCCACTAGCTAATAAGATCTGGGTTGTTGTTGTTGTTTGTCATAGCGGAAAGGAAAAGTAAGTCAGCGAAGTTAAAGCAAACACTTTAGCGTTTGGTAGGCGCGTTTCGACGGTGTTGTGGGCGGCTTCTTGATAACATTATGTGTGCTGCAGACATGGCCCCTACTCAAATTCAAATTTCCTTACTGTGTCTTAAAGCATTTATCGTATTTTTGTAATATAGGATGATCCATCTAGAGGTATTTTTTCAGAACAAACACAAATACACAAACTCAAATCAAGTGTGGAATCTTTATTGGTAATTTGAAAAGACATTTTATGGCATTTATTTTTTGAATATAATTTTCTTCATATGTTGGCCGCAGCTACGCCTTAAGGTTTCCATTCTGGAGTCCAATTTTAGATGCCTTGTTCATTTCCACCGGCATGGCTTTAATGACACGCTTATGTTGGCTTCCAAAACCTGAATCGTAGCTGGTTTGTAAGCAGACTTTACGTAACCCAAAAGAAAAATGTCTAAAGGTGTGATATCACTCAATCTACGTAGGCGACCAACTCACCGGTTCAAAACGTGAAATTAGCTGCTCTTTGAAATGACATCTCAATAGATCTATTGGCTGAGCAGCTGTATGGCAAGTGGCACCGTTTTGTACCGTCAATATTACGGGCTTCAATTAAAGGTAGCATTAAGATCGATATCATGGCGCGATAGCGAGCACTATTCACGGTTACATTCCGGCCATCATCATTTTTGAAAAAATATGCACCGATGATTACACCAGCTTATAAACTGCACCAAACCGTGGTTTTCTCTGGGTATAATGTCACCTCTTGAACCTCTTCTTGTTGCTCCGCTGTTTGGTCGAAAACAGCGGATCTTCCCGTTTCTCACCCAACGCTCATTTCCATAATACAGTTGCCAACATTTGAAGGTAATTATTTTCTAAAAATAAATGCCTGAAAATGTCCTTTCAAATTACCAATAAAGATTCCACACTTGATTTGAATTTTTAAATTTTTTTTGTACATTGAACAGGGATTAAACCGGCTCAAGACCTCTTGCTTCTATATTTAAATAGAAGACAAGTTGTTAACAAAATGGCAAAGTGACATTGATTTTCGTGGCTGCACACTACTTTTATCATGATTTCGGGTCCGTGACAACCCTCTTCAGAAAGCCTTGCTGCAATTGTTGAAAGTCAAACCGAACTCTATAAGGCCAGGCTCTCCCCAAACGAATGAGAACTACTGTTGTAAACCTTACTTTTCAAGTTTTCTTCACACAATTGCCCACAAAAATACATCTCACTCTTGCCACCTCTAAAGAGACTCCACATCGAGAGCCATTTTTTGTTCTGAAAAAATACCATCTAGGTGGATCACCCTATTAAGGATTATTAATAAGTTTAGCTGAATTAAAATTGGGTAACAAAAACCCCAAAACCCATAAGAAATGTTTATTTTTATAAATTTTTTCGGTTTAGCACCACTGTGTCCCTGACTGTTAGGAATTCAGACGAAGCCCGGAATAGCTTTGGAAACTTAAACTATTATAGGCGTTTTTTACGACACAAACAACAAGAAAAATTAAAGTTAAAGAATTAATGAACAAAGTGTTAAATATCTCGTAAATATTTTTAAAACTTTTGTTGCAACTTTAGGCCTTTGGGAGCGAAGCGAAAGGCTTGAGTGGGTGGCATGGAACGGTATGGCATATTACGGGTTCACTAGAGAAAAAACTTCATAAGACCCCCTCATAAAGTGTGCATAATTTACAAATGCCAGCACATAAAATCGCACTTGTGTTCGGGGTGTGCCAGCGTTAGTTTCTAATACTGTTAACCTATTTCGTTAAAATCTCTGGCTTTTGCACTTAACCGTTTTTGTTTTTGACTTCGCCAACTTGGAAACACAATCGGAGCTCCTTGTATGAGAGTGTGTGTTGGTTTGGAATTTCTCCAAGCACTTACTTGAGAGTAATTATTTTTTCCAGTCTTTGGCCACAGCGCGCAAGGAGGAACACTCTTGGCGTTCGTTCGTTCGTTTGTCCGTCCGTCCATGCCGACACTTTTCACCTCTCGTCGTCCTCGTCGTAGTGTGTGTGTGTGTGCCTCCGGTCATAATTTGTTTTCACAAATAAAACTAAGTTATGTACTTAAGCATGCGAGTATATAAATACTACACGTGTACATATGTACTTGCCCGTACTGGTATGTGTGCCGTTGGCGAGACTTTTTAAAAATGTTGTATAGAATCCCCACTTGAGCCTTGGCGCACAGATCTACATAGTTATACCGTGTCGATGCTTGGAAAAACTTAGCTTTTTGTAACATTGCGAAGTTACAGGGCGGGGGGATTTTATAGGCCAACGTTTTATGTACTTGGTCGATACGAGTAATAGACCATTAAGTTTCTAAGGAATGCAATTTGCATTCCGGCCACAGCAAAACGTTTTAAATGTGCAGCGGATAGAGACAGACTATCCCTCTCAGTGGACTCAGACAGACCTTATCTGTCTCAGTTCACTGAGACAGTTTATCTGTCTCAGTTCACTGAGACAATTTATCTGTCTCAGTTCACTGAGACAATTTATCTGTCTCAGTTCACTGAGACAATTTATCTGTCTCAGTTCACTGAGACAGTTTATCTGTCTCAGTTCACTGAGACAGTTTATCTGTCTCAGTTCACTGAGACAGTTTATCTGTCTCAGTTCACTGAGACAGTTTATCTGTCTCAGTTCACTGAGAGAGTTTATCTGTCTCAGTTCACTGAGACAGTTTATCTGTCTCAGTTCACTGAGACAGTTTATCTGTCTCAGTTCACTGAGACAGTTTATCTGTCTCAGTTCACTGAGACAGTTTATCTGTCTCAGTTCACTGAGACAGTTTATCTGTCTCAGTTCACTGAGACAGTTTATCTGTCTCAGTTCACTGAGACAGTTTATCTGTCTCAGTTCGCTGAGACAGTTTATCTGTCTCAGTTCGCTGAGACAGTTTATCTGTCTCAGTTCGCTGAGACAGTTTATCTGTCTCAGTTCGCTGAGACAGTTTATCTGTCTCAGTTCGCTGAGACAGTTTATCTGTCTCAGTTCGCTGAGACTGTTTATCTGTCTCAGTTCGCTGAGACAGTTTATCTGTCTCAGTTCGCTGAGACAGTTTATCTGTCTCAGTTCGCTGAGACAGTTTATCTGTCTCAGTTCGCTGAGACAGTTTATCTGTCTCAGTTCGCTGAGACAGTTTATCTGTCTCAGTTCGCTGAGACAGTTTATCTGTCTCAGTTCGCTGAGACAGTTTATCTGTCTCAGTTCGCTGAGACAGTTTATCTGTCTCAGTTCGCTGAGACAGTTTATCTGTCTCAGTTCGCTGAGACAGTATATCTGTCTCAGTTCGCTGAGCCAGTTTATCTGTCTCAGTTCGCAGAGACAGTTTATCTGTCTCAGTTCGCTGAGACAGTTTATCTGTCTCAGTTCACTGTGACAGTTTATCTTTCTCAGTTGACTGTGACAGTTTATCTGCCTCAGTTCACTGAGACAGTTTATCTGTCTCAGTTCAATGAGACAGTTTATCTGTCTCAGTTCACTGAGACAGTTTATCTGTCTCAGTTCACTGAGACAGTTTATCTGTCTCAGTTCACTGAGACAGTTTATCTGTCTCAGTTCACTGAGACAGTTTATCTGTCTCAGTTCACTGAGACAGTTTATCTGTCAGACTTAAACTGTCAGTTTATCTGTCTCAGTTCGCTGAGACAGTTTATCTGTCTCAGTTCACAGTGACAGTTTATCTGTCTCAGTTCACAGAGACAGTTTATCTGTCTCAGTTCACAGAGACAGTTTATCTGTCTCAGTTCACAGAGACAGTTTATCTGTCTCAGTTCACAGAGACAGTTTATCTGTCTCAGTTCACAGAGACATTTTATCTGTCTCAGTTCACTGAGACAGTTTATCTGTCTCAGTTCGCTGAGACAGTTTATCTGTCTCAGTTCGCTGAGACAGTTTATCTGTCTCAGTTCGCTGAGACAGTTTATCTGTCTCAGTTCGCTGAGACAGTTTATCTGTCTCAGTTCGCTGAGACAGTTTATCTGTCTCAGTTCGCTGAGACAGTTTATCTGTCTCAGTTCGCTGAGACAGTTTATCTGTCTCAGTTCGCTGAGACAGTTTATCTGTCTCAATTCGCTGAGACAGTTTATCTGTCTCAGTTCGCTGAGACAGTTTATCTGTCTCAGTTCGCTGAGACAGTTTATCTGTCTCAGTTCGCTGAGACAGTATATCTGTCTCAGTTCGCTGAGACAGTTTATCTGTCTCAGTTCGCAGAGACAGTTTATCTGTCTCAGTTCGCTGAGACAGTTTATCTGTCTCAGTTCACTGTGACAGTTTATCTTTCTCAGTTGACTGTGACAGTTTATCTGCCTCAGTTCACTGAGACAGTTTATCTGTCTCAGTTCAATGAGACAGTTTATCTGTCTCAGTTCACTAGGACAGTTTATCTGTCTCAGTTCACTAGGACAGTTTATCTGTCTCAGTTCACTAGGACAGTTTATCTGTCTCAGTTCACTGAGACAGTTTATCTGTCTCAGTTCACTGAGACAGTTTATCTGTCTCAGTTCACTGAGACAGTTTATCTGTCACAGTTCGCTGCGACAGTTGATCTGTCTCAGTTCACTGTGACAGTTGATCTGTCTCAGTTCACTGAGACAGTTGATCTGTCTCAGTTCACTGAGACAGTTGATCTGTCTCAGTTCACTGAGACAGTTGATCTGTCTCAGTTCACTGAGACAGTTGATCTGTCTCAGTTCACTGAGACAGTTGATCTGTCTCAGTTCACTGAGACAGTTGATCTGTCTCAGTTCACTGAGACAGTTGATCTGTCTCAGTTCACTGAGACAGTTTATCTGTCTCAGTTCACTGAGACAGTTTATCTGTCTCAGCCCACTGAGACAGTTTATCTGTCTCAGCCCACTGAGACAGTTTATCTGTCTCAGCCCACTGAGACAGTTTATCTGTCTCAGCCCACTGAGACAGTTTATCTGTCTCAGCCCACTGAGACAGTTTATCTGTCTCAGCCCACTGAGACAGTTTATCTGCCTCAGCCCACTGAGACAGTTTATCTGTCTCAGTTCGCTGAGACAGTTTATCTGTCTCAGTTCTCTGAGACAGTTTATCTGTCTCAGTTCTCTGAGACAGTTTATCTGTCTCAGTTCTCTGAGACAGTTTATCTGTCTCAGTTCTCTGAGACAGTTTATCTGTCTCAGTTCGCTGAGACAGTTTATCTGTCTCAGTTCACTGAGACAGTTTATCTGTCTCAGTTCACTGAGACAGTTTATCTGTCTCAGTTCACTGAGACAGTTTACCTGTCTCAGTTCACTGAGACAGTTTACCTGTCTCAGTTCACTGAGACAGTTTATCTGTCTCAGTTCACTGAGACAGTTTATCTGTCTCAGTTCACTGAGACAGTTTATCTGTCTCAGTTCACTGAGACAGTTTATCTGTCTCAGTTCACTGAGACAGTTTATCTGTCTCAGTTCACTGAGACAGTTTATCTGTCTCAGTTCACTGAGACAGTTTATCTGTCTCAGTTCACTGAGACAGTTTATCTGTCTCAGTTCACTGAGACAGTTTATCTGTCTCAGTTCACTGAGACAGTTTATCTGTCTCAGTTCACTGAGACAGTTTATCTGTCTCAGTTCACTGAGACAGTTTATCTGTCTCAGTTCACTGAGACAGTTTTTCTGTCTCAGTTCACTGAGACAGTTTATCTGCCTCAGTTCACTGAGACAGTTTATCTGTCTCAGTTCACTGAGACAGTTTATCTGTCTCAGTTCACTGAGACAGTTTATCTGTCTCAGTTCACTGAGACAGTTTATCTGTCTCAGTTCACTGAGACAGTTTATCTGTCTCAGTTCACTGAGACAGTTTATCTGTCTCAGTTCACTGAGACAGTTTATCTGTCTCAGTTCACTGATACAGTTTATCTGTCTCAGTTCACTGAGACAGTTTATCTGTCTCAGTTCACTGAGACAGTTTATCTGTCTCAGTTCACTGAGACAGTTTATCTGTCTCAGTTCACTGAGACAGTTTATCTGTCTCAGTTCACTGAGACATTTTATCTGTCTCAGTTCACTGAGACAGTTTATCTGTCTCAGTTCACTGAGACAGTTTATCTGTCTCAGTTCACTGAGACAGTTTATCTGTCTCAGTTCACTGAGACAGTTTATCTGTCTCAGTTCACTGAGACAGTTTATCTGTCTCAGTTCACTGAGACAGTTTATCTGTCTCAGTTCACTGAGACAGTTTATCTGTCTCAGTTCACTGAGACAGTTTATCTGTCTCAGTTCACTGAGACAGTTTATCTGTCTCAGTTCACTGAGACAGTTTATCTGTCTCAGTTCACTGAGACAGTTTATCTGTCTCAGTTCACTGAGACAGTTTATCTGTCTCAGTTCACTGAGACAGTTTATCTGTCTCAGTTCACTGAGACAGTTTATCTGTCTCAGTTCACTGAGACAGTTTATCTGTCTCAGTTCACTGAGACAGTTTATCTGTCTCAGTTCACTGAGACAGTTTATCTGTCTCAGTTCACTGAGACAGTTTATCTGTCTCAGTTTACTGAGACAGTTTATCTGTCTCAGTTCACTGAGACAGTTTATCTGTCTCAGTTCACTGAGACAGTTTATCTGTCTCAGTTCACTGAGACAGTTTATCTGTCTCCGTCCACTAAGACAATTTATCTGCCTCAGTTCACTGAGACAATTTATATGTCTTAGTCTATCTGTCTCAGTTCACTGAGACAATTTATCTGTCTCAGTTTTTCTGTCACCGTCCACTAAGACAATTTATCTGTCTCTGTCCACTGAGACAATTTATCTGTCTTAGTTTATCTGTCTCAGTTCACTGAGACAATTTATCTGTCTCAGTTCACTGAGACAGTTTATCTGCCTCAGTTCACTGAGACAATTTATCTGTCTCAGTTCACTGAGACAATTTATCTGTCTCCGTCCACTGAGACAATTTATCTGTCTCAGTTCACTGAGACAATTTATATGTGTCCGTCCACTGATACAATTTATCTGTCTCCGTCCAGTGAGACAGATTATCAATCAGTTGTATCACGGCTTCATGTATCTCCACACTTGTTTCAGCTCCCAATAACTATTCGCGATTTCGATGTAAATTCGCATTAATTAATTTTGAAAATAGATAACAGCAACTGCGATTTAATGACATCTATGAGTAAAAACTGTAACATTATCCAATCTGGACACATCAACTACAGGAGCGGTAGCAAGAGACACAACAAAATAATTATAATCAAAAACTTCTCTACTTTTCAAGCATGTGAATGGATGTGACTTCAAATGAAAGGACTTCGTCGACGAATGGCAAAAAGTTTCCTACTTAGCACCACTATTGGGAAAAGTGACAGCTAACAAATAGATTTTTTGTGCAGCTCATCCTCCTGCTCTGCTGGCGTTTAGCCCAGAAAAGAAAAAAGAGCAGAGCCACACACACACGCTCGATAGATGGATCGAAAATTGGAAGAAGCAAACAAAAAACCTGAACTGAACTGAAACTGAAAACTTAACGACAAATTTCCAATTAAAAATGTTTTCCGCTCTGAAACATCACCTGTGTCGGAGTAGCAACGTTGAATAATACCTTGAAGTGTGGAAACGTATGGAATGATGGGCGGATGTGCGAGCGGGCGGCAGGACGGTTCAAGTACGTGCAGCGTATGGTAACAGGCACACACACACATGCTCAAGCACACATGCTCCTGCTTATGAATGTATCAGTGCATGAGCGTTGGTGTGCTTCCAGCTCACGTACGTGAGTGAAATAATTTGACTTTTACATTGCGTGCAACATGTACTCGTACGTATGGCTAAGTGTGCGTGTGTGCTACAGTGTCGGTAATCAAGAGTTCGCTGCTGTGTGTCGCTCTTCTGTAGCATAATTGAGGGCGATATGATATGCTGGGGCAACACATGCTTTCGGGGTGAAAGAAATTTGTTAAAATCCGCCACCACCACTGCCTTGGAATTTCTATTTTCAACTTAATATCCCGCTCGCAAAATGCTTGCGAAAAATAGAAGTTTGTTCCTCCTTCCGTCTTCCTGTGTCGCTATGCCAGTGCTGTTGCAGTTGCATAGATGCGTGCATGTGCAGCTCGCAAAACTTGTCACTCTTTACAAATTTTTTCCTAAAAGAAAAAATCACGAAGAATTGCAACACTTGACAGCACATTTGTGAGGGGGGAAGGGGAGGATGTGTCACTGTGTTGGTGGTGTGTAAGTCAAAATTCCAAATTTGTTCTCATTTTCTCTTGAATATTATAAAAAGAATTTAAAAGCCGCCCTCTTTACAGGCACAGCACCATGTTGCACTATGGGAGCAATGGGCAACAGGTGAGAGTGTGCGGAGAGGGGAGGTGACGAAGGTATAAGATGCAATTAACAAATGTCATGCGTTTAAATGCAATTACCAATTCAGTGAATTGGGGAATTCATGCAATTTGTGGTCATGAGGCGTGCCACAACAAGTAGTGCGAAAGGTGAATGTCCTTTTAAGAGTATTTGAAGAATTGTGAATGCTTAACTCTTTGCTGCAGTGGTGCCGAGCCAAAAAGAGGCAATGATCATATATTTGGAAGGTTAGGCTTAGTTGACTTAAGTTGATTAAGATTAGGTTTGGTTTGACTACATTAGGTTGGGTTAGCTACTATTAGGAGGAGCCAAGTGATATAGGGCAATGGACGCACATTTAATCGTGAATGACATGGAACCGTAGACTTCTTCCTTACACAGATATTAACCAACCATCAAAGTTTAACGTGTATCTCTTCAGTTAAAACTAAAAATGCTACACATTAGCTGTGTTCTTTGCAGGATACTGAACATTTGTATGGAAGTTACTCGGTATGCAAGCGAGTTGGCCCAACTCACTAAAGAAACCAATTGAAGTAACCACACTTACTTTCAATAAAAAAAAAATCAAACATAACTCATTCTGCTTTATGAGAACATATGTTCTTTGTAATGTATACAAAAAATTATCAAACAATAAGTGGTCTCATCGGTATTGAAATTGTGAGAATAAGGCCCAAGTTCTGTTATAGTTTAAGGCTACTTTCCCATTTGGGGCCTAAAGAACCTAACGCGGCAAATTCAATAAGATTTAAAATTTCGTTTGTGACGTTAAACAGAAAATCTTGATATAGCCCCTATATAAATGCTCCCTCAGATTTAAGCTATTACAGACCGAGCATTGGTAAATGTCATCAGATTTCAATTTTGGTATGCGTCGTTATACAGGATACACATTGCTGAAAGTGGACTAGATCGGCCCCCATACCAATGATGTGAGTGAAGATAAATTCGAATTTAACCTTTAAAAACAAAAAAAAACACGGTCCCCAGTGGGTTAAAAAAGTTAAATTCGAATTAATCTGCAGTATTTCACGAGGCAGCAGTGTGAGCATAGTGAAGCTAAATTCAAATTTAACTTCACCTATAATGACAGAATTCCAAAATTTGCTCTAAAGCGGATCTAACTGCATCTATTTAGGACATATGAAAATACTTTCGTCTATCAGGCTACTGCCAAATTATTGCTACTAGTATAGGCTAATAACGTCTGAAGGCCGTTTGTCTCAAATTATTTTCAGAATATTAAATTCCTCAACTGGAGTATGAAATTTGGAGACGTAGTCTGATTGACAGTAGTTTGATTGACGAAAGTATTTCCAGTTGTCCTCCATGGACGCACTAAGATCCGCTCTATATCAATTACGCCCAAAATTTCATACCCAGGTGTAGAATGCAAGCGATATTAGCCAATACCAGTAGCAATAATCTGGCAGTAGTCTGATGGACGAAAGTATAGGGTGATCCATCTAGAGCTATTTTTTTCAGAACAAAGAAAATATAAAAATTCAAATCAAGTGTGGAATCTTTATTGGTAATTTGAAAGGGCATTTTATGACATTTATTTTTTATAGATATTTCAATATAGAAGCAAGAGGTCTTGAGCCGGTTTAATCCCTGTTTAATGTGTAAAAATAACGGACCGAAATAAAACAAACGAGCTAAACATGCAATTTCCTTCAAAAGTTGGGCGCAACTACGCCTCAGGGTTTCCATTCCGAGGGTCCAATTTTGGATGAGTAGTTCGAGCATTTCGACCGGTATGGCTTTAATGACAGGCGTAATGTTGGCTTCCAAAACCTGAATCGTAGCTGGTTTGTCAGCATAGACTTTAGACTTTACGTAAACCCAAAGAAAAATGTCTAAAGTTGCGACATCACTCGATCTAGACGGCCAACTCACCTATCCAAAACGTGAAATTAGCTGCTTTTCGAAATTACCTCTCAATAGATCCATTGCTTGAGCCGCTGTATGGCAAATGGCACCGTCCTGTCGTCCAGATTACGGGCTTCAATTTAAGTTAGCATAAAGATCGATGTCAAGGCGCGATAGCGTGCACCATTCACGGTTACGTTCCGGCCATCATCAGTTTTGAAAAAATATGCACCGATGACTCCACCAGCTTACAAACCGCACCGAACCGTGGTTTTCTCTGGGTATAATGGCACCTCTTGAACTTCTTCTTGTTGCTCTTCAGCCCAAATGTGGCAATTTTGTTTATTGACTTTGAGGTTGAGCCATAGATGGGCCTCATCACTGAACAAAATTTTGGTCAAAAACAGCGGATCTTCCCGTTTCCTACCGAACGCTCATTTCCATAATACAGTTGCCAACATTTGAAGGTAATTATTTTCAAAATATAAATGCCATAAAATGTCCTTTCAAATTATCAATAAAAATTCCACACTTTGAAAAAAATACCTCTGGATGGATCAGTTGTCCTCGATGGAGGCACTTAGATCCGCTCTAGAGCAAATCTTGCAATTCTGTCATTCTATGTGAAGTTAATTGCGAATTTAACTTCACTATGCTCACACTGCTGTTTTGTCAAATAGTGAAGATAAATTCGAACTTAACTTTTTTAACCCACTGGGGACCACGGATTTTTTGAGTTTTTGAAAGTTAAATTCGAATTTATCTTCAATCACATATACCAATGTGGGTCTAACCGACGGTAAATTCCATCGGATTTAAAATTTGGCTAGCGGGGTTACACAGGATAAACATATCTGAAAATGGACCAGAGCGGTCTAAATCTTGATATATTTTGCATACAGAATAAATAAATAAAAAATGAATCACATCGTTTTGTCTTTATATACTTAGTAGGGACACACGTTTTATGCTGTAAAATAAAAAGTACTGCATGTTTTTGGACCAAATATTTTTTAATATATTTATTGATGTATATTGTATCCAAAAAGCGTCTACTTATTCGAAATGTCCGCCTTTTGCCTTTACACACGACTTAAGTCGCACTGGCCAATCGTTAATAGCTTCACAAACCTCGTCCATTAGAAAATTAGCCATAGCTCGAACCAAAGCAGTCTTAAGCGATCCAATGTTGGGGTATATTTTGTGACGAACCTTGTCCTCTAAAACCGTCCACAATTTGAATCCAAAAGGTTCAAATCTGGACTGCCTTAGGGCCATTCATCAGAGGAAATGAACGCTGACAAATTGTTTCGAAGCCAGGCCTGGGACGCTTTAGCCTTATGGGCCGGCGCAGAATCCTGCTGAATAGTCCATGGCTGGTTTTGGAACAGGGAATTGTTAAGAGGCTTCACAGCAGCTTCTAAAGCGGTTTTTCGGTAAACTTTGACCGATGTTTTGACACATTGTTCGCACAAATGCAGGCCAGTGACCCCATCGTAAGAGACACCCCACCAAACCACGACTGAAGCTGGGTGATGACCCTTTTCCACCCTTGTGATCAGTTCAAATGATTCTTAGATGAACGCGCATACACTCTACCATTTTGCTTGTTAAATTTTTTTCTGAACGGTAAACATTTTTTCATCGGTGAACAAAATTTTTCTGCAAGTGATCCGCGTGCTTCACCAAAAGACGTTTGCTTTTTTCAATCCTATTTTTTTTAAAGCTGCAGTCAATAAATGTCTGGTACTTCGTTTGAAAGCTTCAAGTCTCAAGTCTTTTTTAATGATTCGGCTCATGGACTTTTGCGTGATATTCATCTCACGGCCATTATTTTCTGTTTTCGGAACGGATTTCTGTAAATTCTTGATTTAACGGCTTCGAAGACATGCGGTGTTCGAACAGAGCAAGGGCGGCCTGACCGGTGGCAGTCTTTTACATCTCCAGTCTCCTCAAACAGTTTTATGCATCGGCAGACGAACATGCGGCTAATCCCTAGTGGCCGGATCGTTTTGAAAATATCGTTTTTTTCATTTCATACTTGAAAAGCGCTATTACAGCGATACGGTTCTCATTACCTGACCACTCCATGATGGAAGTTGAAACAATTTTAAATCCCGTTACAGACTAACGCTATTGAGGTTAGCTTTTAAAACCCATATGACATTCACGGGGTATGTTCAGTTCTACTATTGAAATGGGTGTGTTCAATGTTGTAACAGTATTTATGTCCCTACTAAGTAGCCCCCAAACAAATGTTCCTCTAGATTTAAGCCTAAGAGCAGCTAATTCCTTCAGATTTCATGGATTAAGTTTTTGTAAAAGATGTTTTTAGACGTGTGTGGCTTTCAATCTGGCCACACTCTTTTCGGAGTTGGTGTTTGTGACAGCTTTCACTTGATTTATGCTCAGTTTGGTTTGCTATTTCATAATGAATAGACTTACTCCGGAACAACGTTTGCAAATCGTGGTTAATGGGCCCAAAACGAGATGGCCGCCGATGCTGATTTGAAAATTTTGTTAAGCGATAAGCCCATTTTTGGTTGAATGGGTACGTTAATACCAAAATTGTCGCATTTGGAGTAATGAAAGTCCACAATCCATTGTTGGGACGCCGTTAATGCTCTAAAGTTACTGTTTGGTGTGCTCTATCGACAGGGGAAATCATTGGTCCATATTTCTTCAAAAATGAAGCCGGCCATAATGTTACAGTCAATGGGGAATAGTGGCTCTAAAGATTAATGACTTTTTCGTGTTTATGTAGACGACCTTTGGTTGCAAAAAGACGGCGCTACATGCCATACAGCCAACGAAACTATCAATATGTTAAAGGAAACTTTTGGTGAGCGCAATATCTCGCGTCGTGGTCCTGTGGCGTGGCCTCTAAAATCGTGCGATTGAGTACCGCTGTACTATTTTTTGTGGGGTAATGGGAAGGCGCTTGTCTACGCAGATAAACCCGACACGATTGACACCTTGGAAGAGAATGTTTGGAGCGTTATTGTAGACGTACGGCCCCATAGGCTGCAAAAAGTGGTCGCAAATTGGGCCTCTCATCATTTTTTAAACATAATTTTAAACCTTTATTTTTATAATAAAGCTAAATTCTTGGCCATAACATTAAATTATATGGGTTTTATTTTTTGTTAAAAACCACACCTCTAAAGAAAACACCCCTTAGTACACAAACATTTTTACAAAAACATGGTTACACTATGATCACGGCAATAATAATATGTTCTCTGCAATAAAAGTATAATCGTCGCAACCATATAAATAGTATTGTTTTTTAAATTTAATTTTGACAATAGTAAGTTTGCCGCAATATTAATATTGTTGAAATGTAACAATAGCATTATTGCCAAATTTAAGACTGAAAATATGGTTGTAGCAACAATATAAATATGGTTGGTGCGATAAACGTATTTTTTTGGGTTTTATGTTAACAATAGTATGATTGCGGCAATCATACTGTATGATTGTCATTTTTCTTCATTTGAATATGCTTTTTAGAACAATGTTATTGTTACGTATCTAATGCAATAATAGAACTTTTTATATGGAAATTAAAATTGTTCAACCAAACTGCTTTGGCTTTGTTTAAGTGAAATATTTTTAATAAAAACGCTTACGTTTTTTTAAACTGATTTTGTCTGCTTTAAAATAAACCACTCATACGAGTATTAATCTATTTTTAAATAATTTTCATAATTAAAATCTATTGTTGACAATGTAACCCAATTGTAATAAATAATTTCGGGGATCACAGTATAAATGTGTGTGATCATACTATGGTTGTAAGTGTCATAATATGGTTGCGTGGGAATCATTCTATGGTTGTGAGGATCATACTATGGTTGTATGTGAAATATATTATTGTTGTGAAGATCATAATATGGTTGTGGAGATCAAAGTATGGTTGAGTGTGCATCATACTATGGTTGTGGGGATCATAGTATAGTTATGTGTGAATCATACTATTGTTGTAAGGATCATAGTATGGTTGTATTTGAATCATACATTTGTTGTGAGGATCATAATATTGTTGTACCATAACCATATACCCAACAATAGTATTATCCTCTTCGAATATTGCCACCATAACCATACTTTTTTTCTGCGTGCCCGATTTACTTCAATCCTTAATGATTTTTTTAAATAACATAAAAAAAAAATTTTAAATTGGGCCATTTTGTGTTTTATTTAGCCCTATGAACTATGTCCTTTCAGTTCTAGAAGTAACATTTTAAGTCCGACCTTGCCTTAACTCCCGACAGAGGCGAGGAATTTTCCGAAAAGCAGAGTGGTGGAGCGTAACTCATACCCAAATTTTAGCCTTCTTACTTGTTGACTTTTTGAAATTTGTAAGGTTTCTATGCAAGGAGACACCACCATGCAGAGGAGCCACCTTAATTTGAAAATATTTTCAGATTGGCTAAACTAATGAACCGATCTTTATAACATTTAAAAAGTATGGCAATTTTTTTATTCGAAATCTGTTATAGACTGTAAAGGCAAAGCGATAAAGAGATGGCACATATTCAAACTTAAATGCTTCCTTGACAGACCACATTACACGATAGAGGGACCTAAATAACGGGTGTTCCATTTCGTGGTTCCCTACTTTTTGAAAAAAAATCACAGCAAATTCAAATTGAATGGGAAATGTTTATTATCATTTCAAAGAACATTCTTTGGCATTTATTTTTTGAAGATTACGCCTATCAAATGTTGGCCGGGGCTACGTCTCAGATGGTCCAACCGTTGAGTCCAATTTTCGATGACTCGTTCGAGCATTTCGATTGGTAACTGGCTAATGACACTCGTGATGTTTTGCTCCAAGGCCTAAATCGAAGCGGGTTTGTCCGCATAAACTTTACACTTTACATATCCCCGCAGGAAAAAGTCTAACGATGTGATATCACACGATCATGGTGGCCGATCGACCGGCCCAAAACGTGAAATTATCTGCAAACCGAAGTGTTCTCTCAATAAATCCATTGATTGATGCGATGTCTGGGAAGTGGCGCCGTCTTGTTGAACCCAAATGTCGCCGAGATCACGAGCTTCAATTTTAGGCATCAAAAAGTCGGTTATCATGGCACGATTACGGTATGAACCACATTTCATGATGATGGGTATACCAAATCCCTCCCGTTCGAATTTAATACCTGCCTTCATTTTAAAATTTTCAGTTTTGCGCCTTTCGTTGACGTATTAAATTATTCCGCGGCTTTATTTCACGAAATATCTCACGCACTCTTACTGATTGTGTGTGTGTTCGGTTCTTTCAGTAATTTTGGCAAAATACCGCCGACCACTACTATCGACCGATATGTCATATCAATCTGTGTTACTTTAACACGCAGGCGATTTTTTTTTTGATTTCGTTTTTTTCAGTTTTCATATTCTCCACTGAAGGATGGGTTATTAGTTTGTCTTTGCGTTTGTAACACATCGAAAAATTTATTTGCAAATATAAAAAGTATATACACGCAGAGAATAAACATAGTTACTACATGGTCACGGCAATAAAAGTATGTTCGTCTCAACCATATCATCGTTAACTGAATTTAGTTTTGACAAAAGTATAATTGCTGCAATATTAATATGATTGCTGCAGTATTAATATTGTTAAAATGTAACAATAGTATAATTGCCAAATTTAAAAATAAAAATATGGTTATAGCAACAATACAAATATGGTTGGTGCGACAAAAGTATTGTGTTTTGCGTTTTATGTTAACAGTAATATGATTAGGGCACTCATACTGTATGATTGTAATTTTTTTTCATTTAAATATGCTTTTAAGAACAATTGGTACGGCTCTAATGCAATAATAGTACATTTTTTTTATCGAAATTACAATTTTTTAAAAAAGCTGCTTTGGCTTTGTTTAACTGAAATATTTACGTTTGACAGCGATAATCAGACGGACGACATTGTTTTGTTAATTGACAACCCCTGAAGATGATTGACGAAGTCAATCGAAATATTGGGATAAATAAAAATTAAACAACACATAGAACAACGAGTTTAAATAAATGACCTCAAGCCGAAAAATAATTTTATAAAAAGTTTATTGAAACTTAATTTTTCTACTGTGATATAAATCACTCCTATTGTTTTGAATTTAATGTATTTTTGAATGATTTTCATAATTCAAATCTGTTGTTGACAACTTAAACCAATTATAATAAATAATATTGGGGATCAAATCTATTGTCGACAACTTACGAGTAAACAAATTCTAATAAATTATATTGGGGATCATAGTATAATTGTGTGTGATCATACTATGGTTGTAGAGATCATAACATGGTTGCGTGTGAATCATAATATGGTTGTGAGGATCATACTATGGTTGTGTATGAAACATACTATGGTTGTAAGGTTGAGTGTGATCATACTATGGTTGTGGGGATCATAGTATGGTTATGTGTGAATCATACTATTGCTGTGAGGGTCATAGTATGGTTGTATTTGAATCATACTATTGTTGTGAGGATCATAATATTTTTGTAGCACAATCATATACCCAACAATAGCAGTATCCTCTTGAATATTGTCACCACAACCATACTTTTTTTCTGCGTGTACTCTTGTATGATTTATCATCATGAAATCTAAGACGATCTAGCCATGTCCGTCTGTTGAACGCTCGATTCTGTACAAACGAAAAGACCTAGAGTCTTCAAAAAAAGAAAGAAAAAGACATAAGCCCCAAAAAGAACATTTTACAGGAGAGGGTTTTTTTTTGTTTTTTGTCTAACTCATCTTGAGGACTCCGATACAATTGAATTTGCTATATCTTTGTAAATATAATATTTAATAACCATAGCGAATACATTTCACCAATTTTTTAAGTTGATTCTGAAAAAGAAACAACAAAAAGGTCTCGAACCAGAATAAAAACTATTCAAGTCATAATTTTCATTATTTTAAGATTATGAGCGTTGTGCATTTTTTTATTTCATTGAACAGAGATTTTCCAAATAAATAGAGTTTAAGTCTTTTTTGCGTTACGGGCTCGATATGTCTTAAAGTCGGCGTTGGGTCGGTATTGAAAAAAAATTTGGCAAAAGAAAAAAAAACTTTCCCTTTTCAGGGACTGAAAATAGTCTAAGTGCCCTGCGGCCCTAGAGGCCCAAAAACCGACCCTATGTATTCAGAAACGGTAAAATCTTCTCACAAGTCCAAATATGTATCTATATTTAAATTTGACCAATTGGGGATATAGACCATATAAACTCATGTAGGGGCCCAAAAATCGGCCTCCTTGAGCTATGGACATATGGGTATTAAAAACTTTGAACAGGAATTAACCGGGAGAGAGACCTCTTGCATCTTTATTTTAAGAGTTGACAAGTTTTTACAAAATGACAAAGTCGCATTGATTTTCGTGGCTGCACACGGCTTTTTTTCATGATTTCATGAATTGGGCAAAAGGAAAAAAAACGTTCCCTTTTGAGGGACTGAAAATAGTCTAAGGGCCCTGCGGCCCTAGAGGCCCAAAAACCGCCCCTATGTATCCAGAAAGTGACATTGATTTTCGTGGCTGCACATTGCTTTTTCGCGATTTCGGGTCCGTGACGAAAGCTTCGCAGCCATATCAATTGTTGAAAGGAAACCGAAACCTTTAAGATAATAAAATATCGTCACGAAACAGAATATCACAATAATTTTATGATGCAAAGAATGTTGAGGACTTGACTCATGAAGGTACGTCCCATATTAAACCAAGGGACCCAAACATTGGCCTCTCTGCACTATGGACATATATATGGGTAATAAACTACAAGAATATTTCGCCATGAATCAGAATATCACATTCATTTTATGATGCGAAGAAATTTGAGGCCTTGACCCATGGGGGAAAGGGCCCTAGCGTGCCGAAAATGTATCCTTTCGATCATGGACATATGGGTGGTACTCAGAAACAGTGGAATTTTGTAAAGAATCTAAAGATAAAATTAATTTTACCAATTGGCTTAATTCGAGGGGCTTTTTGTGAATATTTTCCCACGACCTTTGACCTCGATGAGCTGTCAAATGCCCCGATCCCACCTCCCCTATTTTTTGGCCATTGCATTTTTTTTCCAAACCCCACAAAATAAGGGGGTGAGCCGTATCAAAATCTAAAACTAGTGCACTATCCCACACCTAATGTAGGACCTAGTGGTCCAAAAATCGGCCTCCTTGAACTATAGATATATCGCAATTAAAAAACTGTATTGAATTCGTCTGGATTTATGCTTTCGATCATGGGCATATGGGTATTTAGAAACAGTGGAATTTTATGAAGAATCTGATTATAAAATTAATTTTACCAATTGGCTTAATTCGAGGATTGACCAATGGCCGTAGTGGCGTATGGGCTATAGCGCCAGAAAACCATTTCTTTATTTTCCCTAAATGGTTGGGGACATATGGGCATACGGAAAAAAATTCTAACAAAACCAAAAATGTTCCTGTGTGAATTTAAAATTCCAACCGACCCATATGGAACCTAGGGTCCAAAAATCGGCCTCCTCGAACTATGGATATATAGGTTTAAAAAAACATTAATTTTCGTCAGGGATCGGGATATTATATTAATTTTATGATTCAACTAATTCTAAACCCATGGGTTCAAGGCCCTAGGGTGTCGAAAAATTGGTCTTTTCGAAAATGGGCATATGGGACTTAAAAGCAATGGAATTTAATGATGAATATGACATTAATTTTACCATTTGGCTAAATTCGAGGCTTGGACAATAGGGTTAGTGGCATATGGGCCATAGCGTCCAAAAACCGTTCTTCAATGCTCCCTAAGTGTTCCAGGACATATGGGTTTTCGGAAACAGTGACAATTTTTAACAAATTCAAATATGTACCCACATTAAAAATCTGTGCCAATTTGGAACTTGGACCGGCCCATGTAGGACTAGGGGTGGGATAGTGATGTATGGAGATTTTTAGTAGTAAGATTTGGGTATGACTCGCTCTTATTTTGTGCGATTTGGACAAAAAAATGCGTGGGCCAAAAAATGGAGGAGGTGGGATCGGGGCAAGTGACAGCTCATCGAGGACAAAGGCTGTGGAATAGGGGAAATATTCATAAAAAGCCCCGCAACTACCTAGGAGTCGCACCTAGAGGGGTAAAATGTATGACCGATCCCCATTTATTTTTCCAAACATAACTTCCCCCTATCTTCACCTTATAGGGGGATCCCCTACAAAAAATCATTTTTTTTTTAATTTTGCTGCCACCGCTTTAACTACCCCAAAAGTGCCCCTAGAGGAGTTAAATGTAAGACCCCAATATTTCTGCAATTCCAACAGTTTCTGAGAACAAATCCACACTTTATCTTCAAACGTTAAGGGAGTCCCCATACAAATTTGTGTCATAGCTACCCTCTATCGCTAACCCATAAGTAAAGTCCAATGCAAAATGCACTTAAAACGACCAAAAAAAACAAAATTCCCCACAAAATAATATGTTCTTTTAAATTTTCTGTTATTATTGATTGATATTGTTTTTATTAAAAGTAAAAATACATGTATTTAAAATTTTTCATGTGATGGATATTTCTTCCGACTTTCGGCGACGACCTCAAGTAACAATATTTGTCATCATCGTAAGGGTAATTTTATATTACTTGAGGTCGTCGCCGAAAATTTAAAAAAAAAATATTTTTTTGTAGGGGAGCCCCCTTGGGGGTGAAGATAGCGGGTAGTTATGTTTGGAAAAAATATTGGGAGGGAAAAATTAATGGGGGTCGGTCATATATTTTACCCCTCTAGGTGCGACTCCTAGGTAGTTGCGGGGCTTTTTGTGAATATTTTTACCTTTACCCTAGAGGGGTAAAATGTATGCCCGACCCCCATTAATTTATCCCTCTCAATAATTTTTCCAAACATAACTTCATCCTATCTTTACCCTACAGGGGGATCCCCTACAAAAAATCAATTTTTTTTTAAATTTTGCTGCCACCGCTTTAACTACCCTAGAGGAGTTAAATGTTAGACCAACTCCCAATATTTCTGCAATTCCTATAGTTTCTCAAAACAAATCCACAATCCATCTTCAAACGTTAAGGGAGTCCCCATACAAAATTTTGTCATGAATACCCTCTATCGCTAACCCATAATCCAATGCAAAATGCTCTTAAAACGAACAAACAAAACAAAATTCCCCACCAAATAATATTTATCCCACGACCTTTGACCTCGATAAGCTGTCCCCGATCCCACCTCCCCCACTTTTGGCCCATGCATTTTTTCCAAACCCCACAAAATAAGGGGGTGAGTCTATTAAAATCGAAAACTCGTGCACTATCCCAGCCCTAATGGGCAATAGCTCCCAAAAACCGTTCCCCAGTGAAATTTGTTAACAAATTCAAATATGTACCTACTATATAAGTAGTTCGAAGATCTGTGCCAATTTTAAACTCGTACCGGCCCATGTAGGACATAGCGGTCCAAAAATCGGCCTCCTTGAACCATATATATATCGCAATTAAATACTGTATTGAGTTCGTCTGTCTGTAAGATATTTCATCAAAAACAATATAAAAAACGAATGAAATGCAGTTGGCTAAATTCGAAACAAATTAATTTTTTTTTCTTGATTTTGAAGAAAGACTTAACAGCCAGACGAAGTCAATATAATTAACAACAAATAGGCCTACAATACACACAACTCCAAAATTAAAAAAAACATTAAAATTAAGTCGCGAATCCAAATATCAAATTAATTTAACGATTAGATAAATTTTAAGTCTTTGACCCAGGGTGCCGAAAAATTGGCTCCTTCAAACATTACTACTTATATATGGGTTATTGTGGGTCGATCGACATAGTGCCATCGATTTTTCGATAGCTTTTGGCATGAAAAGAAAAAGTTTCACAACGACATATCAAAAACTCATTTTCGATGCGTCCAAATTTGAAATTTTTTGGCGTTTTCTCAACTTTTATTTTTAAAGTTTTTTAAGCAGATAATACAAAAAATATATTTTTTTAAATATAACCTTTATAAGATGACATGGAATACTCGTACAACAAAACATATGAGCGCGTGAGAATAGAAATACAACTGAGAGAATCGAAATGTGAACAGGATAACGGTTCATAGGACCCCAAAAATAAGGATCCACCACAATCAGCCATATTCCCCTATACTGTCAATGCCATACCACACACAATCCATGGTGGAGTGTATAAAAGCTTCGGTCCGGTAGAACTTACTTAAGTGTCCACTGGTCTGGTCTGGCGATGTTTGCCCATCATTCCCATCCACAGTCCAGTGCAATGATGGAGCTGTGAAGACAATTTCAAAATTTGTATGTGGCAACAGCTCAACACCGACGAACAGCGCTGTGTGGCGTTGTTGCATGCTATGATGCCATGGGCCATGGCATTTCACAACAACAAATGTTGTGTAGCCCCATCCAAGCAGGGAGCGTTCGATGCGTTATATGTAAAATCTCTACGCTCGAATATAAAATGAAAATTAATGCAAAACGTTGCTGTTGCACTGCGTTTTACTTTTTTTCCTCCTCTCGCGTTTTTTTTGTGGAACGTTTCTTGCGAATTCCTTTACATCGTTTGCACTTTGCACCTTTTATATTTTGCTAAAGCCGTGGTAGTGGTGTGGGGATGGATTACACGGTGGGTGGGTGTGTGCCGTTGGAGGAATGGAAAAGCAAGTAAACGTTTTTGGGCATTGCTTTTAGCACTTAACAATTCAGAAAAAATAGCCGGAATAAAAAAGACTAGCAAATTAGGCGTCCGTAGCCGACTATGTAACACCCTGTCCTACTGTGGATATGTAGAAGAGCCATTTGAACAAAAGTGAAGCCAACTGATAACGTTCGTCGATATCCTGTGAGGAGTAAAAGAATTCATTTGTGTACATGCGATAATTCGTTATGAAATGTAAACCTTTTGAGTAAACATACATCTACCATTAATGGAGTCTATTACTCTATGCAACAACATTTCGGACTTTCCCTATGGGGTATATGATTCCTTCGGCAAGCGACAGCGTCCTACTGGGTCCCGCATATTAATTAATTTTGTAGTGCAACACCGTATGAAATAATTTAAAAGTAATATACTTTGTAGGCACATAAATACTGTTACAACATTGAACACTCCCATTTCAATAGTAGAACTGAACATACCCCGTTTATGTCTTATGGGTTTTGAAAGATAACCTCAATAGCGTTAGTCTGTAACGGGATTTTAAAATTGTTAAAATCAACTTTCATCATGGAGTGGTCAGATAATGAGAACCGTATCGCTGTAATAGCACTTTTCAAGAGTGAAATGAAAAAAACGATATTTTCAAAACTCTCCGGCCACTAGGGATTAGCCGCATGTTCATCTACCGATGAATAAAACTGTTTAGGAGACTGGAGATGTAAAAGACCGCCACCGGTCGGGCCGCCCACGCTCTGTTCGAACACCGCATGTCATCAAAGCCGTTAAATCAAGAATTCACAGAAATCCGCTCCGAAAACAGAAAATCATGGCCCGTTAGATGAATATCACGCAAAAGTCCATGAGTCGAATCATTAAAAAAGACTTGGGACTTGGGGCTTGCAAACGATGTACCGGACATTTATTGACTGCAGCTATAAAAAAAAATAGGATTGAAAAATGCAAACGTCTTTTGATGAAGCACGCTGATAACTTGCACAAAAAAATTTTGTTCACCGATGAAAAAATTTTTACCGTTCAGGAAAAATTTAACAAGCAAAATCATAGAGTGTATGCGCGGTCATCTAAGGAAGCATCTGAACTGATCCCAAGGGTGAAAAGGGTCATCACCCCGCTTCAGTCATGGTTTGGTATTGTGTCTCTTACGATGGAGTCACTGACCAGCATTTTTGCAAACAAGGAGTCAAAACATCAGCCAAAGTTTAGCAAGACACCCTTTTGGAAGCTGTTGTGAAGCCTCTTAACAATTTCCTTTTCCAAAACCAGCCAAGGTCTTTCCAGCAGGATTCTGCGCCGGCCCATATGCTAAAACGTTCCAGGCCTGCCTTCGAAACAATTTGCCAGCGTTTATTTCCTCTGAGAATGGCCCTCAGGCAGTTCAGATTTGAACCCATTGGATTACAAATTGTGGACGGTTTTAAAAGACAAGGTTTGTCTTAAAAGATACCCCAACATTCGATCTCTTAAGACTGCTTTGGTTCGAGCTGTGGCCGATTTTCCAATGGACGAGGTTCGTGCAGCTATTGACGATTGGCCAGTGAGACTTAAGGCATGTGTTAAGGCAAAAGGCGGACATTTGGAATAAGTAGATTATTTTTGGATCAAAATACATTAACAAATATATTAAAAAGTATTTGGTCCAAAAACATTCACCACTTTTTATTTTACAGCATAAAACGTGTGTAACAGTATTTATGTCCCTATTTTCCTTCATTTTAGAGAATTTTCGTCATGATATTTATTTCGGTCATATTCAGAATACTTTACATTTATATGATGCCTTAAATATGTTGATAATTGCTGTATTTTAAGTGAATTCAATTTAAATTTGGTCATCTGCATGTATATGTGACAGCTCATAGAGAAAGGGAACTAAGGGTAAAAAAATCAAATTTAATTTTTTTTTGATGTGGACAAAAGTGTTCCCTCCCCAAAGTGTTCCCTCCCAGAGATACGCGCGTTTTATTAAAGTGAAGTCGACGATTCTAAGCGCAAATAGAAAGGGACCTAGTCTTTAAAATGGCTCCCCTGAACAAAACTTTTCATCAACTTTTCACTTTTTTTTTGATGTGGACAACATCTGAGCATCGAATGAGACCGATCCCAAACCCTAAAAGTGTTCCCTCCCAGAGATATTCGCGTTTTATGAAAGTGATGGTACACCAAAGATACACGTATCTAAATCGTTAAAATGGCTCTCCTGAACAAAACTGGTTTTTACCCTTAGGTCCCTTTCTATTTTGCGCGCCACATATGCGTTACTGGACAACAACAAACCCACATGTGCTTTAAGAGACACAATTGCATCCGAAAAAAACTTCTGTGTGGTGTGGTTTTTATGCTGGAGATGTGATTGGGCCGTATTTTTCGTCGATGAAACAATCGTCATTTTATCTTCAATGGAGATCGCTATCGTGCCATGAAAGAACATTTTTTGTGGCCAGAATTGGATGAGCTTGACATTGCCGATAAGTGGTTTTAAAAAGACGGTGCCAGCACACGTTACAATTGATTTACTGAAAGGCAAATTCGGGAAACGTGTTATCTCTAAAAATGGTCCGGTTGAATGGCCAACTCGTTCTTGCGAGTTAACGCCATTGGATTTCTTTTTATAGGGCCATATCAAGTCATTGGTCTATGCCAACAAGCCAACAACTTTAGACGGGCTCACAGACAACATCCAACGCGAAATTGCCAACGTTCCGGTCGAAATGTGTCCAGGAGTGATGGAAAATTCGGTCCAAAGAATAGATCGCTATCGCTATACGACGAATATACGAAATCGAATTTCATTCTTAAAATGTATCTTTTGCACTACACTGGAATAAATTTGATTTTCATATCTAAAATATTCTGAGTTTTATTAATAGGTCAAATTGTTATGTCCTTAATGGAAAACCCGTTATATATTAGATCAATTCTTTCCCTACTTTTCTTTGTGTCTCTGCAGATTTAGATAGTGACAACAAACGCGCTCTACTGTCTTCCGTTCATTATCATCAACACACATCCTCCGCCAGTTTAGTAATGAAGTCCTTGCCCTAATTAAACAATGTCGCGGCTTCTCATGTCAAGTCTCATCAGTACACTCGTTCTTCCAGAATATCTAGCCGTGACCAGATGACCCTCAATACAGTAGTTCTCATGCTAGCCTCTCAAAGCCTAGCATGAGACTAGGCCTAGCACAAAATGCGCGGTATAAACAGAAAAAAGTTAAGTGTTTTGGAAACTTCCATCTCTGGTATGAACACATGTTAAATTTTTTCGATCTGGCAACTCCTTCATATAGAAACAGGTGTTCACAAAAGACGCATCCGCGATTTTTTTACAATGGAAAAATTAGAAATGCGTGGTGTCATTAAATATTTACATAAAAAAGGTTTATCGGGACAAGAAATTCATAATGATATGGCGAATGTGTTAGGTGAAAGTGCTCCTTCATATGCAACAGTAAAAAATTGGGTTGCTGAATTTAAACGTGGTCGTACAAGCATTGAAGATGAACCACGTAGTGGACGTCCAAAAACAGCAACAACAACAGAAATTGTAGCCAAAGTGCATGATATGGTATTAAATGATCGACGAATAAAAGTGCGTGAAATAGCTAATATCATGGGCATCTCAAATGATCGAGTCCATTTAATTTTGCATGAAGAACTACAGATGAAAAAGCTTTCTGCAAGATGGGTGCCGCACTTGTTAACAGTCGACCAAAAACGCATAAGAATGAACATTTCTCAAGCTTGTATGGATCGTTTTCAGCGAAATAAAATGGATTTTAAGCGTCGTTTCATAACTGTTGATGAGATATGGATCCACCACTATACTCCAGAGACAAAAGAACTATCCAAACAATGGACTGAAGCTGGAGGAAGTGCCAAAGAAGGCAAAAACAATTTAATCGGCTGGTAAGGTTATGGCAACGGTTTTTTGGGACTTTAAGGGTATTTTATTGATTGACTATCTGCAAAAGGGTAAAACAATAAATTCAGAGTACTATTGCAACCTTTTAGATCAATTAAATGTACAAATTCGAGAAAAAACGTCCTGGCTTACAGCACAAAAAAATAATTTTTCATCAAGACAACGCACCAATGGCTAAAATCAACGAATTAAAGTACGAGTTGCTTGACCACCCACCTTATTCTCATGATTTAGCTCCCAGTGACCTTTACCTGTTCCCAAATCTAAAAAAAATCCTTGCAAGCGTTTTACCTCAAATGAAGATGCAATTACAGTTGTAAACCACTTTTTTGAAGACCTTGAGGAAAACTATTTTAATCAAGGGATAGAATTGCTAGATAAGCGTTGGACTAAGTGTATTGAAGTTTCAGGAGATTATATTGAAAAATAAAAATATTTTTGAAAAACTAAAAAAACTTCTCTTTCATTGATAGGCTAAGAACTTTCCGAACCGCCCTCGTAGACCAATATTGGCCCATCATTATATTCTCCTGCAAATTTGATTAAAACTATAATTAGTATAAGTGTACTCAAGCTGATGTATCTAAACCTGAAATACATTAAATCGGTGAGTAATATGGGTGGAAATTATATATAGAAAGCTCTACCGATTTTCTTCAACACCAATATTGTCCGCCTTTGGTCAAAAAAAGCTCTTCAGATAAATTGTATAAACATTATCCACAACTACAAACTGCAGTTTGACTACAAGCTTTAAGTAGACAGCAGATGGATGAACAGACGGACGGTCATACATCGGAATTAACTTGTGATTCTGAATCGGCTCACACTTGAGGTGGGTCTAGCTCAAACATTTTTGGAACTTTCAAACATTTGCCATGCAACAAAATTGTCATACCCTGTTCCTCAGAGCACTGCAGGATACAAAAGGAAACACGACAATTTCAAAGGTTGCCCGTGTGAGGTAGATGAATTTACTTTTAATGAATATGTAGGGGTAGTATGATAAGAGTGGTTGCAACATCAACGTCTGCATGGTTTCGAACGTTATATGCATCAGTCAAGTCCTCTTTATCACACTTTGTCGGGAGCGGGAGCAAAGAAAAACTCTGTCGATTCATGTAATATCACCCTCGTGTAGAATTCTGGCGAAAAGAAGGATAATAGAAAGCCTTCTATAGCCAGAGGTTGTAAATCACAGTCGTTTTAACAAAGTAACATCAAAGTGTGTCCCTCTTGATTATTCGCCAAACGCAAGACACTGTGCTATGCGTCAGCTGCTAACGAAATTTTAATTTCAAATTTTTCTCCCTCACTCTCTCTCGCCGCTGTACTCTATGACAATGTTGCTGCATTACATGCACACACATACACACAGTCACACCTACCAACTGCACTATGGGGTGTAGAGTGCCAGTTGTGATGGCAGAAGAAGGATTGTAAAGTGAAGACGAAGCAAGCCCACAAACTTTGTGTGCAACAAATTGCTTTAAATGCAAATGAATTAAATTTGTGCAACTACAAGGACAGCAACAACAGAACATGAAATGTTGTACTCCCATTTCCAGCGTTTGCATAATTTTTTGCTTTTATTCAGTTCGGTTCTGCTGTTTTTTTTTTTCTTTTTGGTTGGTTGGTTGGTTTGTATTCCTTTATGTTATGCTTTGATTCGTTTTCCTGTTCACTTACCTGTGGCGGTGTTGTAGCTGTTGTTGCTGGCACGTCATGACGGTGGTCGCTAGGTGTTGTTGCACTTGGCGTTGCCGTCTTTCTATTGTTGTGATAAAGCGCCTTAACACTTATCCTTGACTTCTTGCCGCGGCCCACACAGTGGGACATTTGCGACCATTGTTTGGCTTAGATTCAGTATATTTTATGTGACTTTATAAAGTTTATTGGTTCATGTTTTTGCATTTGTGCGATTAAACAATTAAAAACAAGGAAAAAATGTTATGTTTGGCTGTGTCGAACTTTGGATACCCTCCAACAGATTCAAATAAAACCAAATTTGGTGCGGAAGTGTGTTCTATATAGAAATCTTTATGTAGAAAATTTCATCTCGATAGGTCAAGTTTGTAGTGAGTTATTGTCATATTATTTTTCAAAGCCCATGAGACCGTTTGTGTGGGAGGTACCAGTAGGACTTTTCCGATCTCAACAGAATTTGGCGTAGAGTTGTGTTCTATATAAAAATCTTTATGTAGAAAATTTCATCTCGATAGGTCAATTTTGTAGTGAGTAATTGTCATATTATTTTTCAAGGCCCGTCAGACCGTTTGTGTGAGAGGTACCAGTAGAGCCTTTCCGATTTTAGCCAAATTTAGCGCAAAAGTCAGTTCTATATAATAATCTTTATGCCGAAAATTTCGTCTCGATAGGTCAAGTGTGTGGTGAGTTATTGTCATATTATTTTTCAAGGCCCATGAGACCCTTAGTGTGGGAGGTACCAGTAGGACTTTTCCGATCTCAACCGAATTCAGCGTAGAAGTGTGTTGTATATAGAAATCTTGATGTGTAAAATTTCATTTCGATAGGTCAAGTTTGTGGTGAGTTATAGTCATATTATTTCTCGAGGCCCATAAGGCCGTTTGTATGGGAGGTAACAGAAATGGAGGCCCAATCTAAACCATTTTTACATAGATGATTGCGCCTATATAGATTTTATTATTTGCAAAATTTCAGTGATTTAGCTCAAGAAACTGGACGGATATTTCCAAATAAAAAACTAATTTTTATGAGGTAGTGTCGGTTGAGGGTCTACAACACCAACTGCCCGTAGAGCTATATAGCCCATTTTCAATACCAACCATGCTAGGTTAACTACACATGTTTGTGCCAAATTTCAGCTCCCTAGCTGTTTTAATGCCGGCTCTATCTTGTTTTCAGCAGACGGACAGCCCGACATCATGGCTAGATCGTCTTAGAATTATACGAGGATCAAGAATATATATATACTTTGTTGGGTCTCCGAAGATTATTTCAAGGTGTTACAGACAGAATGACAAAACTAATATACCCTCCATTGTATGGTGGAGGGTATAACAAGTCAAAAATCTAAATAAGGGCGGGCCTTCTATGTGATGCCCTACACTACTCTAATTTTCAGAAGATTACGCACCTCTCTTCGGTGTTCGAGCAAGGCCCGACTTAAAAAGATTGGTGTCCCTGTGCGGGTTTTTAAGAGAACAGGGTCCAATGTACTGCACAAAATGTATGCTAGATCGGAAGTAAACTGTGGCTTGTGGAGTGACAGGGCCTTAAATAGCCAGCGATATATATATGTGACGCGCAAAATAGAAAGGGACCTAAGGTTAAAAACCAGTTTTGTTCAGGAGAGCCATTTTAAAGATTAGGTCCCTTTCTATTTGCGCTTAGAATCGTCGACTTCACTTTCATAAAACGCGCATATCTCTGGGGGGAACACTTTTGGGACATGGGATCGGTCTTATTCGATGCTCAGATGTTGTCCACATCAAAAAAAAAGTGAAAAGGGGATGAACAGTTTTGTTCAGGAGGGCCATTTTAAAGATTAGGTCCCTTTCTATTTCCGCTTAGAATTGTCGACTTCGCTTTCATAAAACGCGCATATCTCTGGGAGGGAATACTTTTGTGGCATGTGATCGGTCTCATTCGATGCTTAGATGTTGTCCACATAAAAAAAATGAAAATTTATTTTTTTACCCTTAGGCCCCTTTCTCTATGCGCTGTCAGATATGGGAACTTTAAGAAAACATGAACCGATATGGCCCAGTAATTAATTATTGCCCTTACACAACATTGCGATTTTTTTAGAGAGCGACTAAAAACGACATCTAAAGATCCCTTGTAGGTAGGGCTATATGAAATATTAGGCTCAAAGTGTCGAATTTTAACTACAGTTAGTTATAAGCTTTTAACAACTTACTGTGCTTAATTTAAGATGATCAGTTATAATAAATGAGGACATTTGTGTGGACTTTATATGAAAATGTGAATCGATATGGTCCATTTCCTTCAGTAATAACTATTGCTGGCTTGTAATGCACCATGCGTAAATAGAGCACAATCGGATTCAATTTGTGGCTTCTACAATGTGTGGGAGCTTTTCGAAAAAGAAAATCGATATCCGACCATATTTGAATATTGATCACTCGTAACGCATTAAGCAAAATTTGGTCCGGTTTGAAAGCAGGCTTCGAAAGCAAGAAAGATCTTTGTGTTATTTGTAAACATGGACCGATATATGTATAAGTATAAGTAGTTCAATTTCAACTGGACTCATCATTATCATCGAAATCGGTTCATATTTGCGACCTGTACATCGATTACAACAGATGGGCAAATGGGCGGATGGACGGACATCGCTTATTGTACTCAGGTAAAGATTCTTAATCGAACGATTTCTATAAGGTCGCCACAGAGAATAAATTTGTTGCCAACCGAGTGTTGGCAACACATTTATGTCGTGTACCCAATCAATCGAATATTGATAGGTTACACGACAATTTTCAGTATAGGGAACTGGCACTATCGGTTGAAGAGACAAGGTACCGATATCGCTAACTAATTAAGATGACTATTGGAACTGAATTTTTCATGTACTGATTGTTCAGTTTCATTAACGGATGGTTGGTTATAAATCTCTGAGAATTTGGTTGTCATTACCTCGAACATTTGTTAACTGGGCCATCTGACGATAACATTTTATGTACAGGGTGTCCGCCGGGAAGGTATACTACTTTGTTTTGCCGCCATTATAGTAAACATTAGTCTTGACAGTTCATATTTGACAGTTGTAAAGTAGAGACGTGGCAAATTTTTTATGGAAAAATATTCGATAAACCCACGGGTGTTAATCGTTAAAACATTTTATTAAAATCAATTATCGATTATCGATTACTGCGACGATGGGAAAGTTACGTGAAATTTTTGGTAGAAACAAAGTGCCAATAAAACGCACTTTTTATCGTGTAGTGAGTGATTTCTAAGAAAAAAGGTATGTAGCTGGTGAGCCACAACGTTCTGAAAGATCGGCTGAAAACATTAGTGCTGCTCAAGAAAGTGTTCAAAACAATACTGCAACCTCAATTCCGCGCAGTGCTCAGAAGCTTGGCCTTCAAAGAACAACTCTGGCCACGATTTTGCACAAGGATTTGCTTTTGTTTCCATTTAAGATTCAGTTGGCACAAGACCATTTACGCCACCGAACATATGCCAATAGGATGTTACGGCTCGCCCATGACAACCCCGATTTTCATGAAAAAAAAAACATAATGAGTGCCGAGGCATATTTTCATTTGAATGGATATGTGATTAAACAGGATAGTCAGTTTTGCGCAGTGGAAAACCTATAAATTATTCCTCAGTCACCTTTGCATTCATTTAAAGTGACAGTCTGGTGTGCAATTTGGGCAGAAGGAATCATTGGACCTTACTTCTATGAAAATGAAAACGGTGTAATGGTAACTGTCAATGCGGAGCGGTATCGTTAAATAATTGAAAACTTTTTAAAGCCAGAACTGCATGCTATGGGCTTGATTAACATGTGGCATCAACAAGACGGTGCCACATCGCATACAGCCACAACAAGTTATTTCAAGAAACGGTGATGTTGACTGGCCTCCAGAGTCTCCTGATTTGACTGTGGGGATATGTAAAGTCTAAAGTTTATGCGGACAAACCCTCTTCGATTCAGGCCTTGGAGCAAAACATCACGCGTGTCATTCGCCAGTTACCAGTCGAAATGCCTCAATGCATCCGAAATGCATCTGAGACGTAGCCGCCCCAACATTTGATAGACATAATCTTCAAAAATAAATGGCAAAGAATGTTCTTTCAAATGATAATAAACATTTGAATTTTCTGTTTTTTTTTCTTTAAAAAAGTAGGGAACTTTAAAAAAAAGTTAGATAAAAAAAATAAATTTTTCATTTTAAGTCACTTCATGGTCACTTCATGGGAGGCAGATATTCCAGCGCTCGAAATATTTTTTGTCATTTTTTTCATTGAAAAAATAGTAGTACACCTATTTTATATTTTTATATATTTTAATCTAATGGGCTTAACCCTTTCAGATATGTAAGAGTGTATAACCATGAAAGTTCGCCGCTATAACTTGTCGCTATTGCTTTGTTTTTATATACTGCCTTCGGTTATTACAACGAAATTGTTTGTTGGCATTACCAATTGTTGGTACCAACGACCGAATATACACCCAACTATTCCTTATCCGCCTTTTCTTAAAATTAACCACTGTGCAGCGACGTTTCTCCTTCTGGTCCTCCTACCCGGGGCTTGCCTTTATTTGTACTATTCTTCGTGTTTCTACTTCAGCTGCTTGCGAGTTTTATTTTTGTTTTTGTCTGATCCGTGACTTGTACCTCTGCTCAACTCCGCTTCCGAGTCATTTTACTCCGCTTGGCATCTGTCAATTTCAGCATCGCATTTAAATGAAATTTCATCAATGCCCAAAGAGCATGAGAAAGGATAAGAGGGCAGCAGGGAAAACACTTGTAACTAAAATAAAGGATCTGTAGTTTAACAAAAACTATAAAAGGAAACCTTTTCAACAACACGCTAAAATAAACAAAAGCACTCGAGTGGAGGGATGCTGCAGCATCTTGTAAAACAAACAAAAATTTCCTATGAAAATACTTTCGTTTTTGGCGAGGGTTAGCCTTTAAGAATTTTTACTGCCAGATTTTTTTTTAGGGTAGGGAAAGTCGAACAGTTTTTTCTTCTTTAATATTTCACTCTGGCAGTATAAAATTCCGTTCGGCAGAAAAAAAATATTGAATGGATCAAGCTATCACTAGTAGGATGAACTTGCATCATGTGGAATTTAACCCTGACCGCTTTAAAAAAAAGTTAAAATATTTGCTGTTAATCGAACTTAAAGCTTTTCGAAATAAACAATGTTGCGAAATATTTAAAGCTTTTATTCAGAAAAAGTGTGATGTTATTTTCTTTGCATAAGCTTAGCATTTAACAGTCTTCCAAATTAAAGAATGGCTACACAAGTAGGATTGGATAGACACGTTTTGTTAGCCAAACATTGTTAGATTTGGGACCCAAAAATCCCGACAGTATTAGAAAGAGAGAGTGTTAACATTTCCTTCTCATTAAAACTCCTACCGCTGTCGTTATATCGTAGTCGTGAGGATCATACTATAGTTGTGGGGATCCTAGTATTGTTGTGGCACATCCATATACCCAACAATAGTATGATGCTCTTCGAATAAAATCCCAACCATACTTTTTTCTTCGAGTGCCCGGCTAGATATTTCTTTTCTTTTTCCATTTTTCAATTTACAAAAGTTGAAGTATAACCGAGATAAGCTACTTACACCTCGCGACAGGAACTCCAAAGGCACCACAATGCCCATTTAAATCAACGCTAGCGCCAGCCTGCTTTGACCTGAAGTCCTCCACAATAGTACGGTAGCTAGAAAAGATACTTACTTAAAACCAACGACATCCTATTAAGGAACAAAGGGGAACTTCTTTCGAATCAGTGCACGATTCAATTTTCATACCTGCTGACCTGGACCTAATGCATTTTTATGAAGAATAGTTTTTACATAGATTAGAAATAAATCTCGTACTCGTGAAGTAGTCGCCATTTACGTGTTGGGCTTATCTGCGTAGACAATCGACTTCACATAAACCCACAAAAATAGTGCAGCGTTGTTAAATCGTACGATCTTGGAGGCCACGCCACAGGCCCACGACGCGAGATAATGCGCCAACCAAAAGTTTTCAGTTTCGTTGGCTGTATGGCGTTTAGCGCCGTCTTGTTGGAACCAAAGGTCATCCACATTAGCATCCTCTAATTCAGGCACAAAAAAGTCATTAATCTTGGCTCTACAGCGTTTCCCATTGACTGCAACATTATGAATGGCTTCTTGACTTTAATTCAAAAAAAAGGTAAAATTTTCCATACTATCTGCAAACAAATAAGGGTCACCCTACACTACACTCGCACATATACACACACAACATATATAATATATTATTTAAAATGAGATTTATTATCGAATTGGTTGGCGAAAGAAAAGAGAGAGAGAGAGAGAGAGAGAGAGAGAGAGAGAGAGAGAGAGGGGGAACAGAAACATTATCAAACAAATGAATATGGCCACATGTTGCCATTTAAAAATGGCAAGCAATTAACATCAACTCAAGCTGCTGCTGCTTCTGCTGCTGGATCTGCTGATGCTGCCACTAACGACAATTGCCATTGCCATCAACATCCAATCGCTGAATGTTTCCCATGCAGTCCAAGGCGCTGCCACTGGTGCGCTGTTGCTGTCGATGCATTTAACATGTGGCACGGTGCCAATTGGCTGGCCTGCCTGACTTGGCTGTCTATGACTCTGTGTGTCGAGGTGAAAAAATAAAAACGAAAACGTCAAGTGAGGCAGAGAGTTGCACTAAGAATTCAGAGGATTACGTTAATGTATAAACGACGGACGAATGGACGGACAGACGGATAAAAGTACACACACACATATATAATATATACACATACGAGGGCGGTTCGCACAAAAAGCGCGTTATAAACAGAAAAAAGTTAAGTGTTTTGGAAACTTCCATCTCTGCTATGAACACATGTTAAATTTTGTATCTATCTGGCAACTCCTTCATATAGAAACAGGTGTTCACAAAAGACGCATTCGCGATTTTTTTACAATGGAAAAATTAGAAATGCGTGGTGTCATTAAGTATTTACATAAAAAAGGTTTATCGGGACAAGAAATTCATAGTGATATGGTGAATGTGTTAGGTGAAAGTGCTCCTTCATATGCAACAGTAAAAAATTGGGTTGCTGAATTTAAACGTGGTCGTACAAGCATTGAAGATGAACCACGTAGTGGACGTCCAAAAACAGCAACAACAACAGAAATTGTAGCCAAAGTGCATGATATGGTATTAAATGATCGACGAATAAAAGTGTGTGAAATAGCTAATATCATGGGCATCTCAAATGATCGAGTCCATTTAATTTTGCATGAAGAACTACAGATGAAAAAGCTTTCTGCAAGATGGGTGCCGCACTTGTTAACAGTCGACCAAAAACGCATAAGAATGAACATTTATCAAGCTTGTTTGGATCGTTTTCAGCGAAAAAAAGGGATTTTAAGCGTCGTTTCATAACTGTTGATGAGACATGGATCCACCACTATACTCCAGAGACAAAAGAACAATCCAAACAATGGACTGAAGCTGGAGGAAGTGCCCCAAAGAAGGCAAAAACAATTCAATCGGCTGATAAGGTTATGGCAACGGTTTTTTGGGACTTCAAAGGTATTTTATTGATTGACTATCTGCAAAAGGGTAAAACAATAAATTCAGAGTACTATTGCAACCTTTTAGATCAATTAAATGTACAAATTCGAGAAAAACGTCGAAAAACGTCGAACCCCCCTCGTACATGATCCTTATTATATACGGGCGAGAGTAGTGTTTTGCCAGAGGCGGCCAAAAGGGCTAAGAAGGCCCGATACTAAAAGGCAATGGAATGCTTTTTTATCTCACGGCATTTAGTTTAATGCTACTACATTGTTGGACTTCTAAAAAGTAGAAAGAAAAGTTACGACGTAAATTGATCTGGTGTCCCTTAAATTGGCTTTTTAAAAGCCCGCTTAAATATTTTTTTAAAAGCCATAAACCACATCTCCTGCCTACCATACTTTTCTGGGCTTAAATTTAGTTTAAGAACAACTCTCGGATCGACGACAAATGTCTACCATCAATAGAACTTTGTATTTGGAACGAAAATATTGCATACATTTTCTTGTCGGCGACCCATATTTACCGAGTTACGGGCCCCCAAAGCTTGACAATAAACATCGTTATTGTTGTTGTAACTTTCTTATGTGATTTCCACAAAATGGGTGTCATTGGAAAGCTTATCGGAATGCCTATCTAATGATGCATCGATTTTAACCCATTGTGTTAACGATAGAAACATCACGCAATTTTTTTGAAATAATTGTTTAGCCTTCGGAGCTGCAGATTAAGAACCAATTCAAAATGAAAACTTATTAAAAAAACAACAAGCATACATGGTCTTTAACAAATCTTTTAAGTATTAGCTACAATCGGGATCGATTTTTCAATTATTTAGTCAAATTAAAGGTCGTATAGAAAACTTTAAATTACTGCGTGCGTACGAGTATTAGCGAAAATTTTATAGAACCAAACCCTACCGCAAAAGCAGCATTTTGTTTGTTATGACCAATTTTATCACAAAACTCGAATCAAAAAACAAAAGAATGAACTTTAAATCGCAGTGGGTTAATCTACCGACAATTTAAATACCCGGCCAAGAAGGCATTCAATATGTTTTTCAAACGAAAAAGAAATTTGGAATAATATACCCAAAATAAAACTCAAATTTCTCCGGTGCGTAATGGGTTAGAATATTTTATTTGGTCTTAAATAAAAGCTAAAAGTATTGGCTATAATTCTTCAGGACAAAATACTTATAAGGGGTGTTTTTTATTGGGGTATAGAACTTTAAGTTGGCATCACTTTTTTAACTGGCGGCCATTTTGTCAGCTGTCAAGTGATTAATATTTAGTTTGGTTTGCCATTTCATCATGAACAGGTTGACAAAAGAACAACGCTTGCAAATCGTGCAAATTTATTTCGAAAGTAATGGTTCAGTTCGCGAAGTTCACCGCAAGCTCCGTCCATTTTATGGTCGACATAATCGTCCATCAGAGCAATTAATTCGGTTAACCATGGATCGGTTAACATGGACCATTGGATTATTTTCTTTGGGGATATGTGAAGTCGCTCGTCTACGCCAACAAACCAGAAACACGTTAGGGGACTTGGAAGCCAACATTCGTGGCGTTATTGCCAACATACGGCCCCATATGCTCGAAAAAGTTGTTGAAAATTGGACCTGTAGAATTGGCTTTATTCGAGCCAGCCGCGGCGGCCACATGCCTGAAATCATATTTAAACATTAATGGCATAAAATTATCCTTCCAATAAAGCCAAATTGATGGACATTAAAACGATTTTCTTGTGTTTTATTTCAATTCGAAGTTCTATACCTCAATAAAAAACACCCTTTACTTAGTAGGGACATAAATACTGTTACACACGTTTTATGCTGTAAAATAAAAAGTACTAAATGTTTTTGGACCAAATATTTTTTAAAATATTTATTGATGTATATTGTATCCAAAAAGAATCTTATTCCAAATGTCCGCCTTTCAATCGTCAATAGCTGCACGAACCTCGTCCATTGGAAAATTAGCCACTGCTCGAACCAAAGCAGTCTTAAGAGATCTTTTGTGACAAACCTTGTCCTCTAAAACCGTCCACAATTTGTAATCCAATGGGTTCAACTGGACTGCCTGAGGGCCATTCTTCAGAGGAAATGAACGTTGGCAGATTGTTTAGAAGCCAGGCCTGGGACGTTTTAGACTTATAGGTCGGCGCAGAATCCTGCTGCATGGCTGGTTTTGGAACAGGGAATTGTTAAGAGGCTTCACAGCAGCTACCAAAAGGGTGTCTTGCTAAACTTTGGCCGATAGTTTGACTCCTTGTTCGCAGAAATGCAGGTCAGTGACCCCATCGTAAGAGAAGCTGGATGATGACGCTTTTCCACACTTGGGATCAGTTCAGATGCTTCCTTAGATGACCGCGCATACACACTATCATTTTGCTTGTAAAATTTTTCCTGAACGGTTAAATTTTTTTTTCATCGGTGAACAAAATTTTTCTGTGCAAGTTATCAGCGTGCTTCACCAAAAGACGTTTGCATTTTCAATCCTGTTTTTTTTAAAGCTGCAGTCAAGAAATGTCCAATACGTCGTTTGAAAGCCCCAAATCCCAAGTCTTTTTTAATGATTCGACTCATGGACTTTTGCGTAATATTCATCACACGGGCCATGATTTTCTGTTTTCGGAGCGGATTTCTGTGAGTTCTTGACTTAACGGCTTTGGTGACATGCGGTGTTTGAACAGAGCGTGGGCGGTCTTTTACATCTCCAGTCTCCTCAAACAGTTTTATGCATCTGCAGACGAACATGCGGTTTATCCCTAGGGGCCGGAGCGTTTTGAAAATAGCGCTTTTTCTCATTTCACACTTGAAAAGCGCTATTACACCGATACGGTTCTCATTATTCGACCACTCCATGATGAAAGTTGAAACAATTTTAAAATCCCGTTACACACTAACGCTATTGAGGTTAGCTGTCAAAACCCATATGACATTCTACTATTGAAATGGACGTGTTCAATGTTGTAACAGTATTTATGTCCCTACTAAGTAAATACCTTCCAATAGGTGAAATTTTGAGTTTGACACATTTTCTCCAAAAACTTCGAATAAAATAAGTGAAAATGTGACACCGCCTCGCAATGGATTAATGGATTGAAAATATATATACGAGGGCTGCTATATATATTTCTGGCCTAATAATGAAAATTCAAATATTTACCATCAAAAATGGTTTTATTGTTTTTCAAAGTATTCTCCAGCGTGATTCAACACTTTTGCATGCGCTCAAACCACTTGTCGAAGCACTTTTTCCTCTCCAATTGAGACACCTCCAAAACATGGTTTTTGAACGCTTCAACAGCATCTTCTGGCGACAAAAATCGTTGACCACGCAGTTTTTCTTGATGTGCGGGAATAAAAAGAAGTCATTGCTGGTTTGAGCCGATGTGTGAGAGCTGGCATTGTCATGGTGCACAATGATTCGTCTTGTCTTGTTCGTTTTTCAAATTTCTCCGAAGACTTCAGGCCAACAAATTGTGGTGTACCACTCAGAACTGACCGTCCTACGTTGCTCAAGCGAAACAGTCGCCACGTGACCAGTTTTGCCGAAGAAACAGGCGACCATTTGCTTCGAAGTGCTTCTTCCACGAACAACTTTCGTTGGATTTGGCTCGTCCTCGAAGACCAACACGATTGACTGCTGTTTTGTTTCGGGCTCATACGCATAGATCCATGATTCGATAGCTGTGACGAAATGTCTTTTGAAGCACCGCGATCGTATTTTTTCAAAATCTCTTTGTACCAATCGACACGAGCCTTTTTTTGAGCGACTGTCAAGTTGTGTGGGATCCAACGAGAACAAACCATTTTTACGGCCAGGTGTTTATGCAATATCGAACGAATGTATGCCGGTTGAAAAAATGTCCAAGGATGCCTCTATCTCACAGTATGTCACATGACGATCTTGCATTATCAGTTCACGCACGGCATCAATGTTCTCTGGCAGAACGGCCGTGTTTGGACGACCTTCTCGTCTTTGAGCGAGCGTCGGCCACGATTGAATTCATTAAACCAGTCTTTCACAGTGCTATAGGATGGTGCTTCATCGCCATACAAAGCTTTAAGTTCATCGATGCACTCTTGTCGTGATAATTCACATCGAAAGTTGTGAAAATGATCGCACGAAAATGTTCACGAGTTAAAATCAATTTCTTGTAATTAATTTTTCAAGTCACTGTAAGCAACACAAAACGTTCTGAGTACGTTTACGCGAAAAAATGTCAAACTTACCAATGGAAATGTCCGATGGCGCCAGGCAACACTTAGTGTTGCCTACGACAGAAATATATGTGTGACGCGCAAAATAGAAAGGGACCTAAGGCTAAAAACCAGTTTTGTTCAGGACAGCCATTTTAAAGATTAGGTCCCTTTCTATTTGCGCTTAGAATCGTCGACTTCACTTTCATAAAACGCGCATATCTCTGGGAGGGAAACACTTTTTGGGCATGGGATCGGTCTAATTCGTTGCTCAGATGGTGTCCACATCAAAAAAAGGGAAAAGTTGATGAAAAGTTTCGTTCAGGAGAGCCATTTTAAAGAAAAGGTCCCTTTCTATTTGCGCTTAGAATCGTCGACTTCACTTTTATAAAACGCGCATATCTCTGGGAGGGAATACTTTTGGGTCATGGGATTGTCCACATCAAAAAAAGAAAAAAAATGAAAATTGATTTTTTTTTACCCTTAGATCCCTTTCTCTATGCAATTCTCGTACATCAGCCAAAAACCGAAAAACCCGACAGTAGCAACCCTGTTAAACCGACAAGTCGGGCTTAAACTATCTTAAGAAACCAACTGTCGGGCTTGGACATAAAAACCGAAATGTCGTTTTTCGGTTTCGATTTTGCATACTCTTATTGTAATCCCATTTTAAAAAATAATTGAATTTAATTCATGAATAGTTAATACGAGTATTTTTTATGTTTGGTAACAAAAAGTGGTTTAACATCAAGCAAATTAAAAATTTATTTTTCTCCGCCGGAACCCCGGGAGATTCGAAAATTTTTCCCCTTTTCCCGGCACGAAAAATGCCGAAAAAAAACTCTACTTGTGTGAGATTTTAAGGCGATGAGTTTGTTGCATGTAACCTTAATGAACATGGCTCGTTGGGCCACCTTCTATCAGCCCTAAGGGGATAATTCCATCAATGCCGCTCCTGACTTTACACACTTTACCATGAGTTGCCAGAACTTCTATAAATTTGTGGATATGGATGTGATTATGTGCGAATGTATGGGTAGTCAAGTTAAATGGGATGCAATTCAAGCCAAACAATAATAAATGATCATTACACATTCACACACACAAAGAAACTTACACACTAACATACTCGTGCATGAGGTAGTACATATTTCGTTTTAGCCAGGGCCATTAAGTATTTCGGTCATAAGCAATCAGTTAAATAACCAATACAAATAGCATACATTTCACACACACACATGAACGCAAAACCCCAAAACTCACTCACTTGCAAACGCACACACATACAAAGTCGTATGTGGTCTGTGTGTGTACACATAACATTATTATCCTTAAACTACAATTTGAAACCTTTAGCCTTACCTTGCATTTCTGGCTCATTAGTTGTTTGTGTCCGATATGTGAACGAAGTGAAGTGAAGTGGATTGGATTGGAATGAAATGACCAGCAATGGAGGGCAGGCCTATGCCGCTCCACTTGTATTGCTGCTGCTATGTTCGATAATCGAGTTTTTGAATTTAATTTTTTTTTGGAATTTGAAACTTTGTACCACAACACTCAAACGGTTTCTATGAATTCAACGAATATGTTTGCCCATGCTCTAGGCGACATACGAGGGCAGTTTGAATAGATGGCAAACTATGTTAGCTTAGGTTAGATAACGAGGGATCTGATATAAAAAAAAATGTGCACCAATAAAGTTCTGCCGAAGCTTACGTACTCTCCAACATGGATCGTGGTCCATAGCATAGAATTTGATACATCTATAAATCAACAGTCAAGGAAATATTTTAATGTCCAAATGCCTCTCCGCACACTAGGGTTTTGATTTCAAAATCCCTACTTTTTGATAACTCAATTTATGATGCAGTTTTGTAGAGAAATTTTTAAATAGGAAATGCGTATTTATGTTTTTTTTTTAGAAAAATTGTATTTTTTTCAGGAAAATTTGTTAAAATCTACTCTATTCACTCCAGTAAATCCCGGCCAAGTCTTTTATCCATAATTCGCCAGTTGTCTTCAATTTCTTGTAGACTCGAAATAGGATCGAATAATTATAAATAACAGAGATCGAGACAAGAGTGTTTAAATCAACTTGTTTCGACTTTTGGCGATGATGCACCATCAAAAACCACTGTTAATCGCTGGTGCCAAGAGTTCAGTCTGGGACGCCCTTCGCTTCAGGATGAATTTCGGAAGGACGTGCAACTTTGGTCACTTTGCCAAAAACCATCGATGCTGTGCTTGAACTGATTAAGCAAGACCGACATGTGACATCCCGTGAGATTGAGGCATCCTTGGGCATAAGTATGACAAGCATCAATAAGGATATTGCATATTCATTTGGCCGTGAAAAAAATTGTTCTCATTGGATCCCACATAATTTGACGAATGCTCACAAAAGGCTCGTAGGGATTGGTGCAAAGATAAGTTGAAAATGTATAACTGCAGTAGCTCAAAGGCAGTGTATAACTCTGTCACAGGTGACGAATCATGGATCTATGCATATGAACCCGAAACAAAACAGCAATCGACCGTATGGGTCTGTGAAGACGAGCCAAATCCAACAAAAGTTGTTCGTTTTTTGTCGGTATGACCGGCCATGTTGCCACAGTCCCTTTTGTGGAACGTAGGACGGTCAATTTTGAGTGGAATACAACCAGCTGTTTGCCAACAGTATTTAAAGAAATGAGGAAAGATAATAAGAGAAGACGAATCATTTGCCATCACGACAATGAGAGCTATCACACATCAGCTGAAACGATAAGCTATTTGACCACTCAAGATGTCGAATTGATGGACCATCCACCGCACAGCCCTGGTTCGACATCCAATGACTTCTTCTTATTCCGTTTTTCATCGCCCAAAGCAGCTGTTGAAGCGTTCAAGAATCATGTTTTGGAGGTGTCTCAATCGGAGTGAAAAAAGTTCTTCGAAATTAGGTTTGTGCGGACGCAAAAGTGTATTTATTGATCTTAAAGGAGAATATTTTGAAAAACAATTAAACCAATTCCAATGATAAATTATTGTGTTTTTATTGCCGGACCCGTTATATAAATAGCAACCTTTATAATGAACAAAAAAAAAGTTTCACCCACACATGCATTTGAAATTGTTCGTCGTTCCGTTGTCCTTTCCCTGAAGCGTACCGATTTTAGTTAAATCTCTTAAATGATCGTTTGTGTGGCATGTACTAGAATGGGGCGTGGTAAAAAATCATATACAATTTTCAAAAGAAATTCATGCATTAGGAAAAAAGGCGGGTGGGTTTCCATCTAAGTATAGCATTAAAGATATTTCAGGAATACAAAAAGTTGACGTAATGGTACTTGTAGGTGGGAGATACCAGAAGAGGAGTGGTAATATGACCTATTTTTAATTCCATAGGCAGTTTTAGAAAAATTTTACGACAATTTTAGAATTTGATGACGATCAATAATATCAATCAATCAACAAGATCAATAATAATACTTTATAGGGTCCCCGATCACTATTTCTTGGTGTTGCAGACGGAATGACGAAATTAATATACCATCGGTGGAGGGTATAATACTTATAACCGATATGACAACACGTCAGTTTGCCCGTGTGCGTACACTGCGGTCGTGCCCCATGTGCGTATGAGTAATTTTATTATATGACGAGTTAATATTGATCATACGCCACAAAGGCAAGGGGTGATATGATGGAGAGTTATATGTAAATCACTTTACAATATTCCTCATAATTTCGGTATTTATTCAGTGATATTCTATAGAAATATGTTGCAGTTTTCTATGTTGCATAAACTACACGATTTAAGCTAACTAATAATGTCAAAGAACTCTCAGTAGTGTACGGTCCAGATATTATGTGTGCTGTGGTATCTGCTCGTTATTTTTTAACGAAATATGTGTACAAATTAATTTGTGCTTTTGTAAATGTTACAATAAACTTAATTTCGTTTTCTTTTTCTTTACAGGTTCGTTAGCGGTTGTAATTCTAAAATAATTTTTAAGGTAATACACAATTATTTAAGGTAAACATTTAAGGTTGTTCTATAAGAAAAAGCTTTCAAATCATGCGTATGTGTATGAACGAAAGCTAATGTTCTCATACAACAAACGCGTCGGTCGGACAGTCTTTCAATATGGTAGGAATTGTTTCAATCAGCCGGAAGTCTCCACACTCTTTGACTTAATACTTCGCATAAGCAAATTCAAGCAATGTTTCGTATATATAGATCGTTAAATTTGTACAGACCTTGTCGTCAGCACAAATATGTTTATAATACCTAAAAGCCGTCCCACACTAACGGCGAAACGTGCTTCTACCAGGTGATGTGTTTGCTTTAAATTCGCTGAATTACTTTTCCTTGCCCATACGACAACCAGTTTCTTGTTTTGTGATTTTAATTTATTGTTATTAATTTTGAAAGAGCTAATTAGATCAGGTTTGTTGATCTAATTAGCTCTTTCAAAATTAAAAACAATAAATGAAAACCACAAAACAAGAAACCCAAATGTTTGTCCATATCGAATTATTTCTAAAAATCCAGTATTGGCCAATATCCAACTGTACATGAAATGTTGAAACTACCAAAATTTGCCTTCAACGATTTAATGTGGAAGAGACTGTATGATTTAATATCCCTTAAATAGACATGGAATTGCTGGTCCTTAAGGTAAGGTTAGAAGGACTTGTACTGAGTCGTATTTGGTTCGCACGTGGTTCAGCCACCTTATGACCCATAAATAGTCCAATGTGACTGTTTTTATCTATGCTTAATTACGCTATAAGTTCTATGAGAAAGCAGCCAAGGCAAACCGTTTGAGAACAGCAGATGTGGCATTCTGCAGACGGATAACTCTTTAAAATCTTCAAGAATGTAAAAAATGATATTTATTTTAAATAAAACACAAAGTCTTCAGAGAAAAGAATAAATACATTTTATTATGATAGAATGACAATTTTGTGTGAAACAAAATATCGGAAAATGTTCGCCTAAACCTTGCTGGCATACCTCTATCCAATGCTGCATATTTCAAAGGCTCTGAGACTAAATGGAGGTTCAATGTCGTTAATGTGCCGAATTATCTCAGCTTTTATCTCTTGAATTGTTCTTGGCCTATAGACGTACATTTATTCTTTTAAATATTCCCAGAGAAAAAAGGTTAAACGGTGTCAAATCACATGATCGTGGCGGCCAATTAACATCGCCACGACGTGAGAGAACACGGCCATTGAATATGTTTTCGCAAAAAAGCAATTGTCTTCTTAGCTGAGTGGCAAGTGACACCATCCTGTTGAAACCACATATCCGCAAGGACCATATTCTAAATTTCGGGCCACCATAAGTCCGTTATCATCTCGCAATAGCAAACACCATTCACGAGTCGAGGTTGATGACTCAAAACATCAATGTTTTCCGAAAAACGAACGGGGCAAGCATGCACAGGTGCTTTCACATTTACTACAGGCTCGGTTTGCTGAAATTTGTGAGCAATTCTCCCGATTGCGGACACATCGATTATGCTGACCAAAAAAAAATCACAAGGTAAACGAAATGCATTTTTTTAACGCCCATTTTCATAAAATGCTTGTACAATTGCTGCTGTCTTATGTACCTACCCATAGTTGAATTTGTCAAAGACTAAAAAAGGAAATGTCAAATTAAATTGTGCGAAAAACTTGACTTTAAGGTGTGACTCACAATTAACAACAAGCAGTATGGTTGGGCTACCCTTTACTAAGCAACTACGTCGACCTTTCAGGAGGGATGGGTGTCTATACAAAATGTGCTCCACTGGCTTGATCTCCTCATCATTTTCATACAGGCGGCAGTATTTCACTACTCCTGACTGCCATGTCCTAGACTTCTCAATGTCGCGCCATGACTGCTACGAGCACCCTGGCATCGATCTTGTTATTTTTCAGCTGAGTTTTGGTTCTTTTTTCGTTTAGTTTCGGTCACAGAGCTCTAGCCACCTTTTATTTTTTGGTCCCAGTCCATGCTAGGTTAACCTTAGTATGAATCTATGTTTTAGACAGCCCGTTAGGGGTACAGATAGGTTAATTTGTAGCCAAAACTTGCCAGTTCATGTGCCACCTCGTTGCCTTTAAGTTTTTTGTGTCCGAAAACCCCATCACAGTCTAAAACTTCGGTTTTAAAAGTGATGAGTGGCTTTTTGTAACTCTTAATCAGCTTGAACTTGACCAGGCGTGGCAGTACAACGCAGTTTAACTACTCGTATTCATAAAGTACTTAATTACCTTGCCATTTTGCTGGTTAACCTATTGCATATATTGTGCTCCTTTGTCTATAGTCACCACAATTTTTATTTAATCGATATGTGACGCGCAAAAGGGACCTAAGGTTAAAAACCAGTTTTGTTCTGGAGAGCCATTTTAAAGATTAGGTCCCTTTCTATTTGCGCTTAGAATCGTTGACTTCACATTCATAAAAGGCGCATATCTCTAGGAGGGAATACTTTTGGGGCATGGGATCGGTCTCATACGATGCTCAGATGTTGTCCACATCAAAAAAAATGAAAACTGATTTTTTTTTACCCCTAGGTCCCTTTCTCTATGCGCTGTCACGTATGATGAATCGCGCATATAAAAATCTTTAATAAAAAATCCATCACTTGTTGCTATTTCCATTTTTGACTTATCGATGTAGAGATACCCTGGAATAATTCACCTAAATTCCACACTGCTCAGTCAGGTAAAATAACATTTGCCATCTTTAGTTAAAGAGACAGAAAGAATTACCCATCCTTCACAGTAACTTAGTGTATAAATAGTAAGTGGAAATTAAGACCTGACTCTCTAAGTCTACATGCCCCTCTTCGCTTACAAGGTCTAACTGACTCAGCAACTGAAGGCACATGACCGCCCGACATGGAATTTGTAAATGTCAGCCAGCTATCTTCAATGCTTGGCCTTGGGATTTGTTTATGGTAATAGCGAAGACCACTTTAAATGGATATTGCAAGTGTTTAAATTAAATTGGCAAATCTGTCGGTAGAATAGGTAAACGGTCGGTAGAATAGGTAAATAGGTAATATTGCCACTGAGTTGTGTTATTGCTATACTCTTTTCATTGCAAAGGTTCCTCATGAGAATAATCGAAGCACCCATTTCGTATTCCGGTCTATGAGGTGGAACTTCAGACAGCCCGATACAATAAAAGAACTCAATTGGGTATGTGTTACAGTGCTCCACATCCATTACACTATAAACTGAAGTATATGTGACAGCGCATAGAGAATTTGTATTTCTTAATTTTTCTAAATTTGTTTCAGCTAAATCGGACGAGTGGTTCTCGAGTTATGTCAAACAAAAGAGCCTAAAACGTGACAAATTCCCCTATACGATACTTACTAACTTCAAATCGATATATCTCGATTCCTAGATGAGACCCAGCGAAACGCTGGAACACGTATGACTTTTTTTACCAATATAACTTTCCCCGGTGGTTTCATTCCAAACCGATCACTGACCCTTACCATTTGTCGCAGAGTGTTATTAATACTGATATAGATATCAAAACATGCACCGATATAGACCACCTTTACTAGGATACGTCCTTAGCCAAAACTTGAAGAATGTACATAGTTCCATGGAAATCCGTTTATTACAAAGACAGATGGATGAACAGAAGAACGGAGGGACATCGATCAATGGAATTAATCGGTATTTTGATCAAACTTACCTTCCTTTATAAAGTATAATACTTTCTACCACAGTATGGTGTAGGGTAAACAAAATTCCATTAATTTGCCATTGCACCTCGTATGTGGCCCAAACATGACCCTCATCGAGGTGGTTTTAGACACCCGATATGCAACAAACCGAAAACATTTGTTCAGGTCATTTCTATACACAGACCAGGACAAGGAAAGGACACTGAAAGAAAAATTTCTATGACATGCGACATTACGCCAGTGACAAGTTTTTGTATATAAAAATAAAATGAAAAATGTTTAATTACTATTGATTACAGACCAAATTCACTAGGGGTTTTCCTTGGGCCAAAACTAAACAACCTTCCAAGTTAAGTTGAAATCCATCAATGTTTGCGACTTGTGTTTTGAGAGCAACAATAGATAGACAGACGGGCGGATGGACGGACATTGCCCAACCAGGAACCAGATCGTGTTTCTTTACCTAGGGTCTACATTCTTCCCTTTAAGGTGTTTCAAACATCAGCTCTAAGTCATAATACCCTGTAACATACGAGGGCGGTTCGGAAAGTTCTTAGCCTATCAATGAAAGAGAGTAGTTAGTTTTTCAAAAATATTTTTATTTTTCAATATAATCTCCTGAAACTTCAATACACTTAGTCCAAAGCTTATCTAGCAATTCTATCCCTTGATTAAAATAGTTTTCCTTAAGGTCTTCAAAATAGTGGTTTACAACTGTAATTGCATCTTCTTTTGAGGTAAAACGCTTGCCAGCAAGGATTTTTTTTAGATTTGGGAACCGGTAAAAGTCACTGGGAGCTAAATCAGGAGAATAAGGTGGGTGGTCAAGCAATTCGTACTTTAATTCGTTGATTTTAGCCATTGTTAAAACACTCTTGTGCGCTGGTGCGTTGTCTTGATGAAAAATTACTTTTTTTTGTGTTGTAAGCCAGGACGTTTTTCTCGAATTTGTACATTTAATTGATCTAAAAGGTTGCAATAGTACTCTGAATTTATTGTTTTACCCTTTTGCAGATGGTCAATCAATAAAATACCTTTGAAGTTCCAAAAAACCGTTGCCATAACCTTACCAGCCGATTGAATTGTTTTTGCCTTCTTTGGGGGCACTTCCTCCAGCTTCAGTCCATTGTTTGGATTGTTCTTTTGTCTCTGGAGTATAGTGGTGGATCCATGTCTCATCAACAGTTATGAAACGACGCTTAAAATCCATGTTATTTCGCTGAAAACGATCCAAACAAGCTTGATAAATGTTCATTCTTATGCGTTTTTGGTCGACTGTTAACAAGTGCGGCACCCATCTTGCAGAAAGCTTTTTCATCTGTAGTTCTTCATGCAAAATTAAATGGACTCGATCATTTGAGATGCCCATGATATTAGCTATTTCACGCACTTTTATTCGTCGATCATTTAATACCATATCATGCACTTTGGCTACAATTTCTGTTGTTGTTGCTGTTTTTGGACGTCCACTACGTGGTTCATCTTCAATGCTTGTACGTATGAAGGAGCACTTTCACCTAACACATTCACCATATCATTATGAATTTCTTGTGCCGAAAAACCTTTTTAATGTAAATATTTAATGACACCACGCATTTCTAATTTTTCCATTGTAAAAAAATCGCGGATGCGTCTTTTGTGAACACCTGTTTCTATATGAAGGAGTTGCCAGATCGAAACAAAATTTAACATGTGTTCATAGCAGAGATGGAAGTTTCCAAAACACTTAACTTTTTCTGTTTATACCGCGCTTTTTGTGCTAGGCTAAGAAGTTTCCGAACCGCCCTCGTAGTGTGGTGTAGGATTTACAAATTGTGAAACAAGTATCCCAAAATTGAGAGGCTAGCATGAGACCTACTGTATTTAGGGCCATCTGGTTACGGCTAGATATTATGGAAGAACAAGTGCACTGATAAGACTTGACATGGGAAGCCGCGATATTGTTTAACTAAGGCAAGGACTTCATAACTAAACTGGCGAAGGATGCGGGTAGATGATAATAAACGGAAACAGTAGAGCGCGTTTGTTGTCACTATCTAAATCTGCAGAGACACAAATAAAAGTAGGGAAAGTATTCAGTGATCTAATATATAACGGGTTTTTCATTAAGGACATAACAATTTGATCTATTATTAAAACTCAGAATATTTTAGATATGAAAATCAAATTTTTTCCAGTGTAGTGCAAAAGTTACATTTTAAGAATGAAATTCGATTTCGTATATTCGTCGTATAGCGATAGCGATCTATTCTTTGGACCGAATTGTCCACCACTCCTGGACACATTTCGACCGGAACGTTGGCAATTTCAAGTTGGATGTTGTCTGTGAGCCCGTCTAAAGTTGTTGGCTTGTTGGCATAGACCAATGACTTGATGTGGCCCCATAAAAAGAAATCCAATGGCGTTAACTCACAAGAACGAGGTGGCCATTCAACCGGACCATTTTTAGAGATAACACGTTTCCCGAATTTGCCTTTCAGTAAATCAATTGTAACGTGTGCTGGCACCGTCTTTTTGAAACCACATATCGGCGATGTCAAGCTCATCCAATTCTGGCCACAAAAAATGTTCTAACATGGCACGATAGCGATCTCTATTGAAGGTAACATGACGATTGTTTCATCGACAAAAAATACGGCCCAATCACATCTCCGGCATAAAAACCACACCACACAGAAGTTTTTTTCGGATGCAATTGTGTCTCTTAAAGCACATGTGGGTTTTTTTGTTGTCCAGTAGCGCATATGTGACGCGCAAAATAGAAAGGGACCTAAGGGTAAAAACCAGTTTTGTTCAGGAGAGCTATTTTAAAGATTTAAATACGTGTATCTTTGGTGTACCATCACTTTCATAAAACGCGCATATCTCTGGGAGGGAACACGTTTGGGGCATGGGATCGGTTTCATTTGATGCTCAGATGTTGTCCACATCAACAACAACAAAAAAGTGAAAATTTATTTTTTTACCCTTAGGTCCCTTTCTCTATGCGCTGTCACATATTTTGATTTTTGACAAAACCACTCAGCCAGAAAAGAGCTTCATCGCTGAAGATGGCTTTTCGTTGAAAGTCTGGATTTTCGTAAAACTTTGCTAAGGCAGAATCGGAGAAGTTTCGGCGTTTCGAATAATCAAGTTGAGTCAGTTTGATCTTATAAGGATGAAGGCCAAGATCTTTTCCCAAAATATGCCACAGTGTGGTTTCAGAGCAGACCAATTCTTGAGAACGATTGATTTGGCTCATTTTGAACGGATTCACTTACGGCTGCAATATTTTCGTCGTTTCGAGCGGTACGGCGTCTAGTCGAAACATCCAAAAGTGAAAATTTGGAACCAAATTTATCCCCCATAGCACGCACAGCCTGTCGGGTGGAAGGATTATAACGGCCGAAAATTCGAGTAATCGCTCTTAAAGTTGCGACCACCGACTGAGAATTTCGGTAGTCATTTTTAATCATTTCCAAACGTAGCTCGTAAGTGAACTTTTTTATGAAGAAAATGTTAACCATTGATCATTAAAAATGTTTGATCGTGCGTTGACATAAAGATACGAAATTGTTTTGTCCCTATTGGAAAACCCTTAACTTTATATCTGTTGTAGAACGATTGGTATGGAAAATCGACCAAATCGGACTAAAGGAAAAATGTTCCTCATTTTTGGGATAAAACAGTCATTATCGAATTTGTATACCCTCAATCAGAAGATGAAGAGTATATTCACTTGGCTATTTCGTTTGCAACACCTCCAAATACTGCTCGAATACCTTTTCAAGATAATACTAATATACGCTGAGTCGTCGTAAGAAATTATGATGATCTGCCTGTCCGTTAGTCTGTCTGTGCAAAGCAAACTACAGGTAGGGCTATTGAAACTTAGCTCTTGAAATTTCGCACATATCTGAGTTAATGCTCTGTAAAAGTTGACATTGAAAATGAGCCAGACCGCTCAAGAGTTAAAATTTTCTACCCACACAAGGACTGAGCCAACCTCTGAAAAAATCACAATATTTGCAGTTTTTTTTTGGTCACATATCACCACTTTCAAATGCAATCGTTAGAAATTATCTCACTTTCGGCTACGTTCGGCCAGGGAATACCGTAGGGTTTAATACATTAAAATTGAACAAGAGGGCGTGGCGCCGCCCATGCAACCTTAAACTTACAAAAGGCCAAATCTCATAAACTGTTTGTGATAATACGATGATACTTGGAGCATATGATATTGGTATAGAACGAAACCCTGATGGAAAAGAGGGCGGTGCCACGCCCCATTTTAGAAATCGATTTAATGGCCAAAGAAAATAAAATCAAGGACTAACAATATATCACAGACTATGTTGTGTTCAAATTGAACAAAAAGGCGTGGCACTGCTTTTTCAACTCTGTAGTTTGAAAGGACACACATATTTCGTGATGTAGTACCGGTATGACGATAGAAGGTGGTGTAAATGATGTTGGTGTTAAAAGAAACACATCCTGATGGAAAAGTGGGTGGTGCCACGCCTTATTTAAAAATGGAATCAATGGCCAAAGTAATGGAGCGAAAGAAATGATTGAAATTAAGGACTAACAAAATATTAAAGACTACGTTGTGATCAAACTGAACAAAAAGGCGTGGCACTGCTTTTTCCACTCTGTAGTTTGAAAGGACATACATATCTCGTGAAGTAGTACCGGTATGACGATAGTAGTTGGAGTAAATTATGTTAGTGTTTCAAGAAACACACCCTGATGGAAAAGTGGTGGTACCATGCCCCATTTTAAAAATCGCTCGGTATGACGATAGAAGTTGGTGTAAATGATGTTGGGTGCGAAAAAAAACACACATCCTGATGGAAAAGTGGGTGGTGCCTTATTTAGAACTGGAATTAATGGCCAAAGTAATGGAGCCAAAGAAATGATTGAAATTAAGGACTTACAAAATATTAAAGACTACGTTGTGATCAAACTGAACAAAAAGGCGTGGCACCGCCAAAAAACAGTTATAAAAAGTATTAAAAAAATTGCCTTGATGGCCAAAGTAATGGAACGAAGGTTATGACTGAAATCAAGGACTAACGAATTTTTACAGACTTTGTAGTGTTCAAACTGAACCAAAGGGTGTGGCACCACCCATTCAACTCTCTTGTTTGAAAGGACATACATATCACGTGAACTAGTACCGGTATGACGATAGCAGCTGGTGTAAATGATATTGGTGTGAAAAGGTACACACGCTGGTGGAAGTGGCCGGTGCCACTCCACCTTGCACAACTGTTTATATTGGACCGGCATCCAGGATGGAGGGTATATAAGTATAAGCTTCGGCCTGGCCGAGCTTAGTTTGTCCTTACGTTTTTGTTGACATTTCCACTTTGTTACTTAAAAATTGACAATTTTTTTATTCATACATTTTTTTATACTTTTTTCATTTATACGGTCTTTTATCATTTTTATGACTTGAAGAGTATCAATCATTTGCTTTGTAGCCGAAGTAATCGTTGTCAAAGACTGTTTTAGAAAAACCTTGGCGGTTTTAAAAACAGCTTGGCAACCCTAGCCAACACATTTCACCAATTTTTACGTTGATTTTGAAAAGGAAACGACAAAGGGTCTCGAACCAAAATAGAAATTAGCTTTTAAATAAGCTTTGCTTGGAATTTGTTGGATTTGACCATTTAATCTTCTTAGTAATGGGCGTGGTCATTTGACCCTCTATCCCTGGGGGCTCAAAACCAATCCCCTAGATAGAAAAAACTCCTTATAGCTTATTAAAGACTTTTATTTTAGAAGTTTTTCTAACTGGTATTACCGTACTTCTCGCATGTTTCAAATTTCTTGTCTATTAAGGGGAATCCCAATGGATCCTAAGGGTCTGCAAGTAGAGGTGCATTTTTTCAATGCTCTTTCTTGGCTAACTATACCGAAGAAACTTTTGAAATTAACAGTCTAAGGTTAGGGATTTGTGTAGTTTAACTCAATCGACTGAAATATGTTAACTTGTTTAGCCGGATTTGAAGCTAAACTTACAAAACGAGTAACGGCATCTACAAAAGCTTTTCTATCCAGTCATCAAGATTTTCTCTGGAGTCAGTATCTATACCGTCAAAGTGTGAATGCAGTCTATATTTTTTTACCGTGTACATAAGAGACCACTCAAAGAACATAACCTAATGCCACAGTTTATGTACATACTCCCGGTATGAACATAAACAGGGGTGTGTGAGTGTAGAAATGTTGGAGCATAGCTCTGAATTTATGAAGTTCACAGTCCACCAACCCGTACAGGTTGAACGCAAATAAAGTTTCGACACCGAGAAAAACTGACTGTAAATAATGTAAAATCGCTTTGAGCAAATCGCAATCCACGCTTGGCCGGCTGCAAGGATGTTCGACGAACCTAAGAGTCTGTGTCCACTTCATCACAATGTACGAGTATGTGGGGCATAGGGTTACACCCACACACATACACACACAAACACAAACATACTTCAACTTGTATGAAACTGTGTTTGTTTGGGTTTATGGAAATTGTAGCTGACCTTCATATGTTAGTCGGTAATTATTTGAGGAAATGAAAAGCTATGCCTTGCAGTGCCCTCCCTACCTTCTTTTTGATTGGCAGACGAGAGAAAACTTTAATGCGATGCTGGTCAAACATGTAGGCCAGTGTAGGCAAACTGTGCTCGAGGACTCGAGTGTTCTCCATGAAGAGGCACTCAATCATTGTTGCCGTTTGTTCGCTTAATTGAAAATATTCAAAATGGCTACAACAAACAAGTTCTGTATATATATTTAGCATACATGTGTATGTATAATCCTTTCTATTAAAGGGATCAAAATTCATCGAATGCCCCCATAAATAGTAAGCTTTGTTGTAGTGCAGAAAACTGAAAAGCCTATGAGCAGGGCAAGGAGCAAAGGGTTGCTGTTGTAGGACATTACCATAAACTAGCTGACCCGGCAAACGTTGTATTGATATTAAAATGTATACAAATAGTTAAAAACAAGCAAAAACGTCGTAAAGTTCTGCCAAGCCAAAGCTTATATACCCTAGAAAGTCCCTACTTAACTAAGGCGAAAAAAATGGTACGTTCTGTGGGCCCTTTCGGCCCAAGTGTCCGTCCCTAATCTCAGCCAATAGTTTACTCTAAACTTAGAATCGTAGCAGACTTTGCTTACGCTTAAATATACATATTACCATACTAACTATAAGTAGGCCTTTTTGACCATGCGGTACGTTTTTTGGGTCACACAAGCAAAAAAACACAGCAACTATGCCGTTTCTAAAGGTATTTAGTGCGTCCCAGCTAATAGTACCCTTCTTAACCATTTACCTATCGACAGAATATTATTATTAGCTAAGGAAACACCATTAAAAATAGTGTATTTTTAGCGGAATACCTTAAGATCCATAAAAGGAAATTTTATTTCCCCTGAGCCGATTTCGCCCATTTACAATCCCATACAGCGTATGACCATAAGACATCATCAGGCATAATTCCAGGATCCTAAGTTGAGTCGTTTAACCGCTATAGTGCATTCAGCATTCAAGGACGGACAGGGCTAATTCGTCTTGCAATTTTTACGGGGTCCCTCATCAATATTTAGTGGTGTTGCAATGACCATCCACCCCTCGGTGGACGAGCAATAGCTTAAATTGGTACTGTTAGTTGGGACGCATTAAAAACTCAAAAGAGGCTATAGTTGCTGAACTTTTTGGCTCATGTGGCCGAAAAAACATACCACATAATCAAAACGGGTGATAAATGGGTCCACATGGACATATGGATACTCAAATAAAATGAACTTCTGCTACAAATCCAAAGAGAAATTAATTTTGACATTGTGACCAAGATAAGGGATAAACACTGGGACAAAAGAGTAAATGTACCACATTTTTGGCTCTTTAGTAGCGTAGGTACGGTGAAGGGTATATAAGGTTCGGACTGGTCCAACTTAAAGACGTGTTTTCTTGTATTTTTTACATTTGCAAATACTTCGAATCTTATGGTATTTTATTTACATTCTGATTGATACATCGATATTGAGTCTACCATCTTAAAAATAAAAACTAGTAAAAAAAAAGCTAAAGCCGGGCGTGGCCGACTACAACATACCCTGCACTTCTGTAGAAGCTGTAAATTCATCTGAAGCGATTTTCTACAATTTTAACAACGTCCGCACAGGACTTATTTGCTCACCTACATCAAGATTGGTAGTAAAATGTGGCTTTTGCAGCTAAAATAATAAAAATCGAATGAACATATAGGGTGATCAATCTAGAGGTATTTTTTTCAAAATCAATGTCACTTTGCCATTTTGTTAAAAACTTGTATTCTATTTAAATATAGAAGCAAGAGGTCTTGAGCCGGTTTAATCCCTGTTCAATGTGAAAAATAAAAAAATTACAAAAGTTCATGTCAAGTGTGGAATCTTTATTGTTTATTTAATGTCTTTTATTTTTTGAATATAATTTCCTTCAAATGTTGGCCTCAGGGTGTCCTTTCTTAGGGTCCAATTTTGGATGACTCGTTCGAGTATTTCGCCATGTAAGTCTCTCCATGAAGATTTCACAGCCCAAAAAGCCACAAATTACATCCGATTTCGACCAAATTTCACACAGTGCAATACGAGTGACTAATACCCATTCGTGGTAAAATTTGACCATAACGATCCTTATTTTCAAACAACTCCCACTCGTAGGTCCCTTCCCAAATTCGGAGTCTGCAGCTCTAGCAGCCACAAATTTCACCCGATCACATCGATAATTTGCATGTTAGGTTATAAACAAGTATGGGCACCACTACATCACTGAAAGCTTTTCATATGTGACACTGTATTGGTGCATTTGTTGGTTTTATGCTCTTTTGCTCTTTGCATTGAAAAAAAATGTCGCACTGAAAGAAATTATATGAAAAAGGAGAAGAAAATATGATAAATTATTGGGAAATGCTGATTATTTATTTTATTTCTTGTTATTGTATTAAAACAAAATGGCATTCGTTAGCATATCGTAAAAATTGGAAAATTTCCACGCTTTAGTTAAAAACAAAATCAAATACAATAATTCATTTTTTTTTATCATACGACTATGTTTTTTTTTGTTTTAAACACTGTTTATATGTTGAGAAGACGGAAAAACTTTGGAAAAATTAAAAATGGAGTGTATGCATGTAGAGAATATTTTGTTTAGGACTGAATAAATGCAATAAGATTATCCAAATCTATGTCATTGTTTGAAGTTTTTATACGAAGATGATTTTCTAAATTTGTATCAGTCAAAAGGTGCCTGTGTTTGCTTTTAATAAATGCCATTTCGGAAAATGCAGACTCACAGCCATATGTTGTTCCAAATATTGAAAATAAGTTGTAAATTTTGTTTTTCAGAACGGGATATTTGTTGCTTTCGATTTGACGCCAAAATTTAATTCCGCGCTCTAGCGGAAGGAATGTATCTTTCTGAAGCTTTTCGAGTTCAACTTGAGCTTTTTCGTCATTGAAATTCAAAGAACACAGAAGAGGATTGCGATATAGCTCAATTAAATCACGAATTTTTTCAAAATCGAGAAAGGAATATTCAATTTTTGTAATTAGATCGTTGAAAAATTCATAAAATTCTGGTAAATTGGAACACATGTCAAATTCTAAGCAGGTTGCTTCAGTTTTAGGAAAGAAAGATAAATCATTTGCTTTAAATTGAGTAAAAAGATTTGACAGACGACTTTTAAAATCGTCGACAGATGCAATAAGGTCAAATATTAACTTTTTCTTTCCTTGCAAGCTTAAATTAAGCTGACACAAATGAAATAAGACGTCACAGAAAATGATAAGTTTAATAAAAATTTACTATCTTGCAATTTTATTGCTAAACTTTCATTTGCATCTGTCGGCTACTTCTTAAAGAAATCAATTATTTCTTTTCTTAGGTTAAAAAATCTCTCAATACACTTCCCCTTACTTAACCAGCGTACTTCAGTATACAAAAGCAGATCACTGTGTTCGGCAATCAGTTCTTCCAGAAATGCCCGAAACTGCCTATGCACTAGTGCCTTGTGACCACTTCTTATATTTTTGATAACTTTTATTACAACGTCCATTGTCTCCTTCATGTTGACAGACTTAGCAAATAAATTTTGCTGGTGAAGAAGGCAATGAAAAGTGGGAACATTAATACCATTCTTACGTAATTGACCCACAACGCCAATGTTAGTTCCAACCATAACATTGGCGCCATCAGTGCAAATAGAAGAAAGCTTATCTTTATTTGCAAAAGAAAAAACTTTTTCATTGACTGCGTCATAAATGTCTTTGCCTCTCACATTGCTCCTCATTCCAATTAAAGACAACATACCTTCTGATATTTCAAAATTTATATTTACAGATCTATAACATATCAAAAGCTGACTAGTATCGTTTATGTCTGTACTTTCATCTAAACAAAGAGAAAAGTATTCAGAATCAACAATATTTTGCTTTGTCCGAAGGTTCAGAAAAGATGATATATCTTCGGTTCGCCTTGCAACAGTCCTACGAGACAAAGTAACGTTTTTTATAATTTCTGACATTTCTCTGCCTTTCTCTCCAAAGCATTCCAACATGTCAGCAGTTACTTCCTTTAAGAAGGTCCCATCTTCTAAAGGTCTTCCTTTTTTGCTAGTGCAAAACTTACTATAAAGGAAGCTTTGAGTTTTGCCTTTACAAGTGAGACGTCTTCTTGACAGCTATTACTATTTTGTTGCGCAATATTTTGCAGTTGATCGGTGTTGTTGTTTAGATGTACATTATTTTGCTTTTCTAAAAAAGCAATCTTAATTTCATATAACTTAAGGAACCTTTCTTCATTTTTAAAATTCTCATATTCTTTATGGAAGGCAAAATAATGTGTTCGGAAACAAGATTTTCTAATATTGTTCAAAACCTTAAAACAAATCATGCATTCGGGTTGACCCAAAGTATTACGAGCAAAAAAAAATTCATTTTCATATTGTGTTTTAAACATTTTTATTGAGTTTATTAAAAAGTTAAAAGAATAAAAAATAGATAAGAAATGTAAAAAACGCTATATATTTCCGAAGAAATAACTTGCTTTACTATTTTGTTGCTTGAATAAATTTTTTACCATGTACATTTTTTCGCTTTGTACTTTTCTCATTTCATGACATCCGACGCACGTCTGCTTCGATCGAAATGTTCTGCTAGACTAACCACAATTTCGCTTATCTGCTTCGCTCATCAATTTTGTATATGTACACAACATTCGCTCTCTTTGCATTTTCATTTTGCATTCGCCCATAGCTGGTTATAAGCGACCTTTAAATAATTGCAACGAAGCTGGACCACACAGTTCCATGTTATCGTATAGCCTCCATAAAAAAAATCTTTCCGATTTCAGAGCCTACAGCTCTCAAAGCCGCATACTACACCAGATTACGTCCCAATTTTTAGAGTGGACTTTAATGAGCGCAATAGACAGCGCTGCTTATGTCTTACAAGCGATTCACTGACCCATCGGTGAATTATCTATCGATAGTATGGATATTGAACAATCAGATGTTCTGGGCATGGAAATACAAGGTGAAGTTCATTGGTCGAGACATGTATTCGAAGTGTTGAAAGAATTACAGAAGTGCTCAGGCTTTTTATAGCGGCGCAAGAAATATATTACTCCTTCTAATTTTTTTAATAAATAAGCAACTTTCATCTGGCCAAAGATGGAATTTAATTCCCACATATGGGCAGGTGCTCCAAAATCATACTTGGAGCTGCTTTAGCGATGATGCTGATAGGCGACAGTATGGTATCCTATTGTTTACCTGGAGCATCGTCGGATTGTTTGTTGCGTGATGCTTTTCTATCGTTACTTTCATGCTGTGTGTTCATCAGACATCCGTCGTCGTATTCCTTACGTGAGGATGCTCGCAAGGGCTACGCGACTTTCACACCCGTTTGCTATCGAGTGTCCAGTTGATCGCACCACAGACTACAGATCAAATTCTTCTTTCCTTCGTACAGACCGTATGTGGAATCAACGTTCGGCAAATGTATTTCCCGCTAATTGTGACATCCCGAAGTTCAGGACGAGTGTCAAAAAACGTTACTCCTTCTTTTCCGCCTCCGATCCTTAGCTTTCCACTCGCCAACGCAATGCACTGCCTGTATAGGTTGCATACCCTGAGTGTAGGGTATTTAAAACAAAAATGGACATCGGTGTTAGTCATGACGAGCATAGGACCATATCGGTACATGTTTTCAAATTGCTCCCCTATAACGGCCCTGTCCTATTTGGGGTCCTGCAGCTGTAAAAGCCACAAATTCAACACGATCACGCTCAAATTTTGTAAGGTCGCTTATGAGCTAGATATTTGTATCGGGTGATCACTCTAGAGCTATTTTTTCATAATAAAAACAAGTGTCTAAACAAAAATTCAAACCAAGTGTGGAATCTTTATTGTTCATTTGAAAAGAAATGTTATGCAGTCTATTTTTTAAATATAAAATCCTTTGAATATTGGCCGAACCTCGGGGGGTGTCGCTTCAGAGGGTCATTAGACATTTAGACAGGTATGGCGTTAATGGCTAGCGTAATGTTGGCTTCCAAACACTGAATCGTAGCTGGTTTGTCAGCAGACTTTGGACTTTACAAAGCCCCCAAAAAAAGTTTAAAGGCATTGTATCACACGATCTAGGCGGCCAACTCATCGGAACAAAACGTGAAATTATCTGCTCTTCGTAATGACCTCTCAACAGATCCATTGTTTAACCGGCTGTATGGCACGTAGCACCGTCTTCTTGGAACCAAATGTCGTTAAGTTTGCGGGCTTCAATTTTAGCTGGCAAAAAGTTTGATACCATGGCTCCATCATAATTTAAAAAAAAAAAATATGGACCGATGATTCCACCAGCTCATAAACTGCAACAAATCGGGGTATTATCTGGATATAATTGCACCTCTTGAACCTCCTCTGGTTGCTCTTCAGCCCAAATGTGGCAATACAAACAAACAAACAAGAGCCAAAAATGGACCTAATCACTGCACGTTTCTCACCGAACGCTCATTTCCACAATACAGTTGCACAATTTGGAGACGCTGTTGCGGTGTAAATCTTTCCATAATGAAATGGCAAACAATACTAAAAGAACAAAAAAAAGTTTAACACAACTCACGCGTAATCCGTGAAAAAAAACCCTATTGAAAAAAATACCTCTCGAATGATCAACCGGTTATAAACTCTAACAAACGGAGTCCGACCAGGCTCAAGCTCCAGACAGTGATACTTAATCGTAGAGTAATGTATAGCTATCTTATAGAAAGATTTTATTTAAAATAGTTTTTCTTAAGAATCTTTTCTATGCCTAGCGGGTGGTCCATCTATTGGTTTCCTTTTGAGTCGTGTGTTATTAAGACGGCGACCGCCAATTTCCCGTTCGAAATTAGTGCCATAAATCTCCATGAGCAAATTTATTCAAACATTTCTTTCGAAATCCCTCACTGTGCGGTAGAGGGCATAGGATGTCAACAATTTCGTAAACACCATGCACTCTTTATGTTAGGCCATGCTCACGCCCCAAACCGTAGGACCCAGATAACAACTTTAGTGTCCTTAGACAGATTGCTAAATGACCCCATCAAAATGTATGCCAGACCTTTTGTTCCTCTCAATTTTTGCGTACAAATTTTCTTACACGAAATCCTTTCATTTATTTTAAATCACCATACTTGACACAAGCGTTCTTGCCGAAGAACTCATTACTTGCCAGACTCTCAGGCACGCACGCACACACACACACGAAATGAAAATGTCCTAGATGAGTAATTGCTGCAGCAGTGTGCTCTTGTCTCCGTGTTTACGGCCGTTGAAGGACAACAATTTAAAAGTTGGTTTTAAAACGAACTAACGTAACTTTTAGCCCAAATCAAAAAGAAGAAGACGTAGCCATCCCCCCACACCCACTTGACCTTCTGCGTCTTTAAACATTAACAATCACCGAGCGACAGCGTCGGCTTGTTGGTGTTGAAAAGTTAAGCGTTTATTTTCAGACACTTTCTTAGCATTCCTCTCTCTCTCACTCCACCATGTTGGGTGGCCCTTCTCTTCGTTTTAATTTTGGGTGGGGGGGGGGGGGTGGAAATAAAAGGTTTTATTAACTGACACTGTCCCTTGGAATCATGTCGCTCATATGTAGGTGCATGCATTTATTTTAGTGGGAAGTGGTTGGATCCTGCCACCTCCACCAACACATGCTCCACAGTTAAGTCGACTATTTAGTGCTGCCACTGGCTGGCCTGGTTGGGTGGTTTTCGATGGCTGTTGACGGGGTGTTGTTAGTTTTGCATTGCAGCATGTCATACTTGAGCGAAGTGTTTCATCTTGGCATAGTTTCCTTTTCGTGTTTTTTTTTTTCTTCTTCTCTTTTTGCATTTTGTAGTTTTGTCTTGTTGTTGTTCTTGTTCTTCTTCTGTTGGCACTGCACTGCTGTTGTTGTGTTTTGTTTGTGCAAAAACTCTGATTTGAAAAGATTAAAAAAACATTCTGCAACTGTTTTTCCCCTTGTACTTTTGCACTGCAATTGCATGTTTTATTTAGGCACTAAACTAGCCTGAGGGCAAACTCGCAGGGCCTACTACAAAGGCCCTTTCATGACCTCAGAAACATCTCTGAAGTCTTTGGGCACTAAACTTGCCGAAGGGACTCGTAGGGCCTACTAAGAAGGCCCCTTAGGGCCCTTCTAGAAGACTCTTATAGGCTGTTTCCACTACGGTCGCATCCACGTCCGCGTCCAAAAATCAATGAACGTGCGTAAAAGCCTATACAAAAAACATAGGCAGTTAGGTGTGGGAAAAAGTCGCGTTCATATTGGACGCGTTTTCCGATAAGTCGCGTTTACTATAAATTCGATTATTTTTGCAATCGAAACCCACCCATACCCATTAATAGCAATGGCAACGCACATCCCTATTAAAACAGCTGTTTATCAGCATAAACATAATATGATAATGTCACAACACAAAAATATCAAACTTTTTGCACCGCAAAAAAAACAAATAAACACAAACAGCTGTTTGAACGCAAATGTGGACCCATAACACAATGGAAACACCATTACAAATTTTTGATAAATCGTTGACGCGGACGTGGACGCGACCGTAGTGGAAACAGCCTATTTAAAGTCTTCTTAAAGATGTTTTTTAAAAAGACCTTGTAGAAGTCCTTTTAAAGAAGACTTTCTAGAAGGCCTTATAGACCTTGCTAAAAAAAATTTAAAAAGCATTTAGGGAACAGCTTCCAGAAGATTCTTTCTATAGCAGACCTTAAGCACTTTTAATGAACGACTTTTAATTAGGCTATTTTTATAAAACGCCTTTAAAAATGTCATTTTTGGAAGATGTTTACGAAGCTATTTCATACACGAGACCTTTTTTTAGAAGGTCCCATAAGCAACACCCCAAAGAACTTCTAGTTTTTTATGAATAAGTAATTTTTAAATGTTGCTATAGAAGCCACTATTATATAAAGACCTTTAACTGATGTCTTTTGAATTCTTAATGAAATATTTTCTGAATTTCAAATGGATTATTCTGAATTTCGAATCCCCTAACAGATATTTCTTATACGAGGGCAGTTCGAAAAGTTCTAAGCCTATCAATGAAAGAGAATAGTTACTTTTTCAAAAATATTTTTATTTTTCAATATAATCTCCTGAAACTTCAATACAGTTAGTCCAACGCTTATCTAGCAATTCTATCCCTTGATTAAAATAGTTTTCCTTAAGGTCTTCAAAATAGTGGTTTACAACTGTAATTTTTTTTTTTTTTTTTTTTTTTTTTTATATAAGCTTTATTTGAATTATTGAATCTGCTCCAAAGGAGCCTAACAATAAGTATACGAATCTTAAGTATAATTCAATAATGAATCCTAGTATGGATTTCTTGTAATGTGGGTCTCTGCTAATTGGCAGGAATTTTAATTAATTTGGTCAAAATAGTATATAACTGGTATGGATCACACGTGAGGATTTTAAACCTGGTTTGGCTTAAACCTCGTGATAAAGGTCCAGAGGACCCTTACAGTCATTTACTGAGTGTTCGCGATATTATGTAGAGTGAAGAACTCTAGTTATGTATGTATAACGGATAACTCTAGAATAGCAGAGTGGACGACGTAATTTGGGTTTTGTAGGTTTTTCGCGTTGACTGTTTTAAGGATCACGTATGAGAGCATTTAAGCCACGTGACGTAGAATGAAGGATTCTACACAGTCTTTTTTGATTGTTCGTCCGCGATTGATATTGACTGTTTTAAAGATCACGTATAAGAGCATTTAAGCCACGCGACGTAGAAAAAAGAATTCTACACAGTCTTTCGGGCGCGTGTGTTCGCGATTACTGTTACGGATGAAGCACAAGTGTAGATTAGAAAACACGGCGTTCGTTTCTCCGAAGTCTTAAAGATCTGGGACTGCACAATAATTGTCTAGCAAGTATGTTATCATGACGTTCGAGCTTCTCTTTGTGCTTTATATTGATTTTTTGAATTGCCTCTTTAACGAGAGGTATTTTCAAGTCTCGGTGGATATTTTCATTCCTCATATACCAAGGGGCACCGGTAATAAGCCGCAATGTCTTCGATTGGACTCTTTGGATTTTGTCGAGATTGCTCGAGCTTGCTTTGCCCCATAGCTGGGCACCGTATAACCAGATAGGTTTGATTGCACTGTTGTATAGCAGGACCTTATATTCAAGACTTAGTTTTGAGTTCGCGTTTAGGAGCCAGTGAAGTTGATGGACCTTAAGTTTCAGTTGAGTTTTCTTGGCTTCGATATGACTTCTCCAGGTGAGTCGGCGATCCAGGTGGATTCCAAGGTATGAAACATGATCAGATTGAGAAAAAGGGATATTGTTTAATTTCAATGTCGGACAAGTGCTAAAATTCAGTGTGAAAGTTACCTGTGTGCATTTAGCCTCATTGACTTTTATTCTCCAGTCAGAGAGCCAAGATTCTACTCGTCTGAGATGTACACCTAGATTCATAGATGCAATATCCTGCTTTTTATGTGTGGCCATTATAGCGGTATCATCGGCAAAAGTGGATGTTAGCACGTTTGGGCTGGTAGGAATATCTGCGGTAAACAGAATGTAAAGGATAGGCCCCATGACGCTTCCCTGGGGAACACCTGCTAGTATTTCGCGGTCATCGGTGACGTGTTGTCCACATTTGACTCTGAATCTGCGGTTTTCTAAGTAAGACTCAAGAATTCGATGCGTATTTGCCGGTAAGTATTTGCAAATTTTGTAGGTCAAGCCAAAGTGCCAGACTTTGTCAAATGCTTGAGCAACATCCAGGAATACTGCGCAGCAATATTCTCGCCGTTCAAATGATTTTTCAATTGCTTGGGTCAGACGGTTTACTTGTTCGATAGTGCTGTGACCTTCGCGAAACCCAAACTGATGGTCTGGTATTATGTTATTTGACACGAGAAACGGTTTTATTTTCGATAAAAGAACTTTTTCAAATAGTTTGGATAAGCAGGGAAGCAAACTGATCGGCCTGTACGAGGAAGGTATTGATTTGTCCTTTCCTGGCTTTAAAATCATTTGAATCAGAGAAATTTTCCACACTTTAGGAAAGTACCCATGTCTCAAAATAGAGTTAAATAATTTTGCCAGGAACTTCACAGCAATATAGGGAAGTTCCAAGATCATTTTAGGCGTGATAAGATCATATCCAGGTGCTTTACCTGGATTCACGGTTTCTTTAATGACATTCAGAACTTCATTTGCGTTAGTAAACAATGGAATTACGGCAGACATTTTATCAACAGGTGGAAGGATGTCGCTACTTGCAGGATTTGGGCGAAATACCTGTGATAGATGGTTTGCAAAAACATTGGCCTTTTCCTCTTCTGATATTGCCCACTTGCCATTTGCGTCGCGTATTGGAAATTGCGTTTCGGTGGGCATACTAGTATTTCTTAATGTTTTCCATAATGAGAATTTGGTTGAAGCAGTCGGAGTTAAACTTGCAATGAAACTAGCCTGCTGTCTACTGTCTTCTTTTCTAAGTGCGCTTTGCAACCTTTTAGTAGCTTCAGTCAGTCTTAGTCGTGCCGCTGGTGACCTATTTCGCTGCCATTCGCGACGGAACCTCCTTTTTTCACTTACAAGGTGCTCTATTTCCCGGTTAGTGTAAGTATTCAAACTATTTGTCACTTTTATTTGTCTGTGTGTAGCGTGAATGGCCGCCTGTTCCAGGATTACGTTCAAGTTGGATACGTTGTTATCGATCTCATCCGCGTTAGAAATTAGATGATTCGAATCTAAATGACTACTAATGTACTTCCTGTATTTTAACCAGTTAGTTTTGTATGAAGTAAGCCTTAGTGGGTCATCTACAAGTACTGTCTTCCCGTGAAGAAGAAATATAACTGGCGAGTGGTTTGACGATAAGTCAGAACAGGTACTAGCAGATAAGTTAGATTTACTAACTCCTCTTATTATACCGAAGTCTATCAAGTCAGGCTTTTTGTTAATATCAGAAGGCCAATATGTAGGTTGACTGGGAGATATAAAGTCCAATTTATTTTGACGTCGCATTAGACATTTATACAGCTGGTTTCCCCTAGGGTTTGCTAAACGGGATCCCCAGTGCGTATGTTTGGCATTGTAGTCACCAGCAGCAATAAAGTTGTGTCCGAGACCATTGAAGAAGTTCAGAAGTATATCTTCTGATATCGCGAACCGCGGGGGGAAATATATTGCTGAAATGGTAAGAAAACTACCTTGAATCTGGATACGAATTGTTGTCGCTTGGAGGTAGATTTGTGAGACTCCTTCAGCGACTTCATGTTTCATTCGTTTACGTATTAGGATACCAGTGCCCCCATGAGCCTTACCGTCGGGGTGATGAGTACCATAAAATCTAAAATTAGGTATCTGAAAATTGTATTTGTCTGTGAGATGAGTTTCTGATAGTAGCATTATATCAATATTCTGCCGATCTAGGTACTCGGTCAGTTCGTGTCTATGTTGGTTCACACCGTTTGCGTTCCATGTACATATCTTAAGAGGGCCTATTTTTTGGTAAGTAGAGTTTGAATTAACTGATTCTGGTTTCGCATGAATTCTTGCATCATTGATTGCATAGTTGACATGAACATGTTTATACTCTGTACCAGTTGTTGAATCATTGATTCAGAGTTACCATGTTGTTGCACTGGGGCATTAGGTGTATGCGCCCTTAGAACATTCGCGTATGTTATACCGTTTGTAATGCCGTTTCCGTTGCTAGAGTAAACTGGAGTCTGTTGGATGTCGATTATAGGATTCGGCGCGTTTCGGTTAGAAATGAGTTTACGCTTCTCTTCTAGTTTACGCTTAAGTTCTTTGTAAACCCTACAACCTCTGTAATTTGCGGTATGTTGTTCCCCGCAATTACTGCACTTTTTCTGTTCCTGCGATTTAACTTTGCAGGCGGACGATTGGTGTAGATCACCACATACAACACAAACGGTTGGCAAAGTGCAGTATGATTTTGTGTGTCCATACTCTTGACAATTTTGGCATTGAACGGGACCATTTCTTTTGTGGGGTTCTTCGACCGTGATTCTTCTATATAACAAATATTGAAGTTTGTATATAGGATGAACTTCATTTTTCTTTAGTTTCCGCGAGTCAGGTTGAAGTTCGACCTTGAACATTGGTTGGGGAACCTTTTTATTGTTAAGAACGTTCACCACGGAGTGAACGTTAAAATTCTCTTTTTCCAGTGCTCGTTTTACTTCATCTGGTCCTACAAATGATTCAATGCCTTTTAAGATTACCGCGATACCCTTACTACTTTTAAGACGATACGTGTAAAAATTTTTATTTCTATCGTTAAAATAACTAGAAATAGCGCGAAAGCCGTTTTCGGTGTATGCCTGAATTTTAGTCTCGTTAATGTTCCCTTTCTTTATTGGCACTATGTGAAAGCCACCACTACCAACAACTTGGGCAATAATATTTACTAGCTCATTTGAGCTACTCTCACGTAGGTATATTGGGGGCGGCCTTGGAGTTGCGGCATTTGCCGAGGTAGAAGATTGAGGTTCTTCTTCGCTCAGCAATGCAAACCGGTTCTTACCCGTGACGGACGTTGTTGGTTCTTCACCGTTCACAGTTTTGCAACTTTTTTTGTTAGAGTTGCCTTTGGCTGGGCTGGATTTACGCTTTATAGTAATGTAGCGATCCATGCCTGTCTGTACCGCCTTTAATGGTTTGTCGTTGTTTTCGTGTGTTATTTCTGTGTTCGCAGTGTTTCCACCTTCTTTGTTATTACTGTTGTTGCTAGCACTGCCTGGTGAGAGAGTTTGTCTTAGTGGCGCTACCTCTCTCATTCCATTGTTTACATCTGCATTTATCGCGAAGTATGCATTCCGCGAACTTACACTGCAGAAAGAGTGTCTGCGTTGTTCCAACTCTTGAGTGAGACGATGGCTCATCAAGCTGTGGGTTTGTTTAGCTGTGTGTGTGCCTTTTTTAATTTTGGTTGTTTTGTTACACTGATTCTTACACAACTGGGTTTGTTGTTCAACTTAAAATTTTTATTTTGTCAAAAAACTGTTTGAATTCCTTACAAGTTAATACTTATAATGAATTCAAACAATTTTAGATAATTGTTTTCCCGACAATTGAGTTTATTTTTTGCACTTTCCCTGCTTATTTTATTTTATTAGAATTAATTTCCGAGAGGAGTTCTTTTAACGACCGTTCTCTTCGAGCGCGCGATGCTGTAATTGCATCTTCATTTGAAGTAAAACGCTTGCCAGCAAGGAATTTTTTTAGATTTGGGAACAGGTAAAAGGGAGCTGGGAGCTAAATCAGGAGAATAAGGTTGGTGGTCAAGCAATTCGTACTTTAATTCGTTGATTTTAGCCATTGTTAAAACACTCTTGTGCGTTGTCTTGATGAAAAATTACTTTTTTTGTGTTGTAAGCCAGGACGTTTTTCTCGAATTTGTACATTTAATTGATCTAAAAGGTTGCAATAGTACTCTGAATTTATTGTTTTACCCTTTTGCAGATAGTCAATCAATAAAATACCTTTGAAGTCCCAAAAAACCGTTGCCATAACCTTACCAGCCGATTGAATTGTTTTTGCCTTCTTTGGGGCACTTCCTCCAGCTTCAGTCCATTGTTTGGATTGTTCTTTTGTCTCTGGAGTATAGTGGTGGATCCATGTCTCATCAACAGTTATGAAACGAGGCTTTTAAATCCATTTTATTTCGCTGAAAACGATCCAAACAAGCTTGAGAAATGTTCATTCTTATGCGTTTTTGGTCGACTGTTAACAAGTGCGGCACCCATCTTGCAAAGGCTTTTTCATCTGTAGTTCTTCATGCAAAATTAAATGGACTCGATCATTTGAAATGCCCATGATATTAGCTATTTCACGCACTTTTATTCGTCGATCATTTAATACCATATCATGCACTTTGGCTACAATTTCTGTTGTTGTTGCTGTTTTTGGACGTCCACTACATGGTTCATCTTTAATGCTTGTACGACCACGTTTAAATTCAGCAACCCAATTTTTTACTGTTGCATATGAAGGAGCACTTTCACCTAACACATTCACCATATCATTATGAATTTCTTGTCCCGATAAACCTTTTTTATGTAAATATTTAATGACACCACGCATTTCTAATTTTTCCATTGTAAAAAAATCGCTGATGCGTCTTGTGTGAACACCTGTTTCTATATGAAGGAGTTGCCAGATCGAAACAAAATTTAACACGTGCTCATAGCAGAGATGGAAGTTTCCAAAACACTTAACTTTTTTCTGTTTATACCGCGCTTTTTGTGCTAGGCTAAGAAGTTTCCGAACCGCCCTCGTAGAAACGACCATGCAGAAATTCTTTAAGAAACGACCTTCTAGAAGGTCTTATAGACCTTGCTAAGGACAAAATTTTAAAACATGTAGGAAACAGATTTCAGAAGGTTTTTTAGAGCTTAACTTCAGCACTGTTTATGAACGACTTTTAACACCTTCAATAAGGCCTTTTTAATGAAAGATTTTCACGAAGTCATTTCATAGACGAGGACTTCGAACAGAAGACCCAACAGAGAACACTCCTACAGAACTTCCAGCTTGTATTAAAAAAGCAATTTTTAAAATTTCTTATATAGGGTGCTCAATCTAGAGGTATTTTCTCAAAATAAAAAAATACAAAAATTCATATCAAGTGTGGAATTGAACATTGTTAATTCGAAAGGGCATTGTATGCCATTTATTTTTTGAATATGTGGCGCGCAAAATAGAAAGGGACCTAAGGGTAAAACCCAGTTTTGTTCAGGAGAGTCATTTTAAGGATTTAAATACGTGTATCTTTGGTGTATCATCACTTTCATAAAACGCGCATATCTCTGGGAGGGAACACTTTTGGGGCATGGGATCGATCTCATTCGATGCTCAGAAAATTGATTTTTTTTACCCTTAGGTCCCTTTCTCTATGCGCTGTCACATATAAAGGCTGGTTAAATTTTAAGGGTCGATGTTGAATGTGAACCACACCTAAAAGTCAAATATTTCTCTGCGTTCCATTTGATATTTCTCAATTTCAGATTAACTCAATTTAAGCCATGGAAAAATACACAAGCGAGCAACGCGTTAAAGTTATTCAGGCTTATTATGAAAATGAAAATCAATTTTCGAAGAAAATCATCTTCAGTGATGAGGCACATTTTCACCTCTGTGGATTCGTCGATAAGCAGAATTGCCGCATTTGGGCGAAGAGTGACTGTCGAAAAAACAATGCAACCACAAAGAGTGACTGTTTGGTGCGATTTATGGGCTGGCGGCTTCATCGGGCCGTATTTTATTTTCAAAATGAGGCCGGTCAGGCAGTTACTGTAAATGGTGTTCGCTATTGTAACTGTTTATGGCCCGAACTAGAAGATATGGATGTGGACGATATGTGGTTTCAACAGGACGGTGCCACTTGCCACACAGCTAACGAAACAATGGCTCTTTTGCGCAACAAATCAACATCGGCCCTTAAAATTTAACCACCCTTTAATTTTCTTCAAATGTTGGTCGTAACTTCGTCTCAGGGTGTCCATTCTGAGGGTCCAACTTTGGAAGACTCGTTCAAGCATTTCGACCGTCATGGCGTTAAGCACACACACACTGTGGTTTTCGCGGTGTAAGTTTTTCCATGATGAAATGGCAAACATTATTGAAAAGAAAAAAAATAAAGTTTAAAACAACTCACGCGTAATCTGTGAAAAAAACCTATTAACAAAAATACTAGATTGATCACCCGTTACCATGGTCTAGAACAAAAGACATAAAATCGGTTGAACTGTATTTATATACTTATATGTATATGTAAGAGCAATATCTAAGTTTAAACCGATTTTCAACAGTTAACAGCCTACATCCAAAAACATAATTTTGGAACTTTCAGGAGATTGGACATCCATTGCGACCTGCTGCCTGAAAAGAAGCTTTAGAAAGACAGCAAACGGACAGGGGGAAGGACAGACATAAATCGTAAAATCGATTTTTCTGTTGCTCCTGAGTCGAGGGTGTTTGGGTAGACATGTGGTTTTCAATCTGGCCACACTCTTTTCGTAGTTGGTCTTTTTGACAGCTGTCACTTGATTTATGCTCAGTTTGGTTGGCCATTTCATAATAAATAGACTTACTCCGGAACAACGTTTACAAATCGTGGTGAATGGGCCCAAACCAAGATGGCCACCGATCCTAATTTTTACAAGAAAATTTGATTCTGCGATTTCGCTCACTTTTGGTTGAATGTATTATCGCATTTTGAGTAATGAAAATCCACAAGCCATTGTTAAAACGCCGTTACATCGTCAAAAAGTCACTGTTTGGTGTGCTCTATGGGCCGAGGGAATTATTGGCCCTCGGCCCATAGAGCCTACCCTAATGTTTTAGTCAAAGGGGAACGCTAAAGAGCCATGATTAATGACTTTTCCTGCCTGAATTGGAGGATGTTAATGTGAATGACCTTTGGTTGCAACAAGACGGCGCTTCATGCCATTTAGCCAACGTAACAATTTATTTATTGAAGGAAACTTTTGGTGAGCGCTTTATCTCGCGTCATGGGCCTGTGGCGTGGCCTTTAAGATTGTGCGATTTAAAAACGCTGGACAATTTTTTTTGGGGGGCTATGTGAAGTCGCTTGCCTACGCAGATAAGCCTTGAAAGAGAGTATTCCGCGCGTTATTGCTGACATACGGCCCCGAATGCTGCAAAAAGTGGTCGAAAATTGGGCCTCTCGGCTGGAGTTTATTTAAGCCAACCGCGGCGGCCACTTGCCCGAAATCATGCTTAAAACTTAATGGCAAACACTTATCTTTATAATAAAGCTAAGTTTCTGGCCATAACATTAAATTATATGCTTTTTATTTCCTCTTGAAAACCACACGTCTAAAAAAACACCCTTTATATTAACGTCTTTCCCACTTGAATATTATTTTTTTTCTTGGCTTTCACGGACAACAACCAAAACACCGAAAATTGGAAATGCGACTGCAAAATACCGGGTAAACTGACATTTCGGGCTTTAGACATTAAAACTGGAAAGTCGGTTTTTGGTGGCGGTTTTGCACATAATAACTGGCACTAAACCATAGTAATTGGTCTTTATTTGATCAAAAGTACAGAAAGAAAGAAGAAATTAATAAAAAAAATGTACTTCTTTTAATGGTGTCTTAAAACTTATCAAGCTCACGAATGCATATTTGGATTCACAAAATATTTTAGCTCTAGCTAAAAAACATATGTTTATCTTCACTGTCTAATGCTGTGACGAACACAATCCGTGCTGCCTTTCGATACTAAGCATGGTAGCATGCCTTCCATTAAAAAAAAACACGGAATATTTATTGAATCTCTCTCATTGTTGATCAAAGATGATGACCTTTTTCGGCTTCGTCAAAGAATGCACTAAGAAAAGAGTATAGATTGAACTACAAGGCCTTCTTACAGACCCTCTTAGGAAGAATATGTGCGTTATCATTTATCATGTGCAAATAAGGCCTTTTGGAATGACTTAATTTGGAAGGCATTAAAGAATTTGTGATTGGGATCAGTATGGAAAGGCCTTGCACATTTTCCGTTGGTTTTATGTATGTATTTACATGTTTGCCTGGATCTAGTATCCTTTCTTTTCTTTTTGTTTTTTACATCTATTTTTTTCGTGTTTAATATTTCACTTTACTGCTTTTCAATGAAAATCTTTTTTTCAAACGAAATGTTTCAAGTGTTATTATTGTTGCTCCTTGCTCATTTTATTTAGTGAATTTTGAAACAATCCCATCTCACCCTCTTGAGATTTTAATGATGGCTTTGTCTTCTTAATGATATTCTTCAAGTCTGTTTGTTTATCTTTCGTTTCAAAGCAAAGCACAGCAAAGCAAGGACCAAAGATAACAATTGAATAAAATTTGCCAGAGTGTAAAATATTCAAACATTAACATGAGAAAGAACGTTGAGGCTCCAAGCAAAGCGTAGGATGCTTAATGCAACACTGTACACTGTTGCCGTCTCTCTTAAATATTTACAAGTACTTTAGTAGTGTTGCCAGATTATGCGATTGACAGCCGAAATTGAGCACTATTGCAATGTGAAGTAGGGTTTTCTCTACAGGTCGAGCCAACTGATTCATAAATATTAAAACGACATTTATTTGGTTTAGGCTGAAGCTAATAAGGCCTCCACCAGGTATTCCCTATTGAAATACGAAAAAAAACAATCAATTATCTTATTTATGACCCCTATGACTATAAAGGACCTTTTCTGGTCCCTTGGGTTCATGAGACCGAAGCAAGACTCAGTTAAAACTTAAACAAAAATCAGGTTTTTTAAATTTTCTTTAATTTATTAGGCTGTTTCCACTACGGTCGCGTCCGCGTCAACGATTTATCGAAAATTTGTAATGGTGTTTCCATTGTGTTTTGCGCCCACGCTTGCGTTCAAACAGCTGTTAGTGTTTATTTGTTTGTTTTTTTTTTTTGCGGTTCGAAAAGTTTAATATTTTTGCGTTGTGACATTATATAACTCCATGATAATGTCACAGCATGACATTATTTTGCTAACCGCAGTGGAAAATAAGGATCAAATGGTATTGCGCCTAATGGAAATGTGCAGTAGCAGCAGCGCTTTATGTTTATGCTGATAAACAGCTGTTTTAATAGGGATGTGCAATTTGCGGTGTTGCCATTAATAGGTATGGGTGGGTTTCGATTGCAAAAATAATCGAATTTATAATAAACGCGACTTATCGGAAAACGCGTCCAATATGAACGCGACTTTTTCCCATACCTAACTGCCTATGTTTTTTGTATAGGTTTTAACGCGCGATCATTGATTTTTGGACGCGGACGTGGACGCGACCGTAGTGGAAACAGCCTATAAGTATCCTTTAGGCCACATTTACAATTAGTCTATTGTTTTTACAATCTTGGCTGTTTCTTGGAGCCACATGGGTTAATGAGACCGATGCTAGGCTCAATATAAAGTAAATTCATTATTGGATCTATAGTGAAATTTGCATTATCCTGAGTTCATGTGTCTGAGCCCACTTTATGTCCATGATTATTAGTAAATGTTTGTGAGAGTCATAGGGATCACTTTTTGGTCTATTCGAGTGTTTTAAGTGTGTATTCACTAACGATGTCTTAGTTAGGCTTAGTACGTCCAGAGATATTTCCGAAATACTGAAGGACAGTACTTTACCAGAAGCACTCTTAGTCCCTTAAGGGGGAACCTTTTCTTGACCTGGTCGCTCACGATTATCCGGATCCTAGCTTATAAAGTTTGACGGCTGTCAGCAAACAGATCGACGAGCCCTGCTAGATCGTTTATTAATTTAACGTTGCCGATCAGCATTTGAGATACTCCAAAAGCAATGTAAAGGGTAATTAAATTTTAAGGGCCGATGTTGATTTTGAATAAAACACAAATTATTTTGCCATTTTATTAAAAACTTGTCTTCTATTTAAATATAGAAGCAAGAGGTCTTGAGCTGGTTAATCCCTGTTCAATGTGTAAAAGCAACAGACCGAAATAAAACAAACGAGCTAAACATTTAGAAAATTATTGTCATTTCTCTTTTATTATGATTATATTGGTATGATTCAATTATGTATGGTACAAAATATCGGCTAAATTGCGGCCGCAACTTTGGCGGCACACCTCCATGCGATGGTCAAAATTTTCGATGAGGCTGAGGCAGAATTGAGGTTCTCTGCCGTTTATGTGCCGAATTATCTCATCCTTTAGCAGTTGAATTGTTGCTGGCTTGTTGACGTACACCTTTTTTTCAAAAGAAGTCCAACGGTGTCAAATTACATGATCTTGGCGGCCAATTAACGTCGCCTCGACGTGAGCGTTGTTAGCTGTGTGGCAAGTGGCAACGTTCTGTTGAAAGCACATATCGTCCACATCCATATCTTCAAATTCGGACCATAAAAAGTTCGATATCATCGCACGATAGCGAACACCATTTACAGTAACTGCCTGACCGGCCTTATTTTGGAAAAAATTGGCCCGATGATGCCGCCAGCCCATAAACCGCGGCAAACAGTCTCTCTTTGCTTTTTCGACAATCACTCTTGGATTATCATTCGCCCAAATGCGGCAATTCTGCTTATTGACGAATCCAATGAGGTGAAAATGTGCCTCATCACTGAAGATGATTTTTTTCGAAAATTGATCTCCAAGCCTGAATATCTTTAAAGCGTTGCTCGCTTGTGTATCTTTCCATGGTTTAAATTGAGTTAGTCTGAAATTGAGAAATATCAAATGAAATTCAGAACAAAACATGACGATTAGGTGTGGTTCACATTCAACATCGGTCCTTTAAATTTAACGACCGTTTAGTACACACTCCATGCTATGGTGTAGGGTATTTAAAAGCATATCCTCCGAAAACGTATATTCCTTCCACTCTAGAGACGCCATATTAAGTCCGACATTGCTCGAACGCCAAGAGGGTTGGGCGAATTCTTTTAAAAATAATGTGGTGTAGGGTATCCCACTCAGGCCCCTTCCGACTCTAACTTGTTTTATCTTATTTTTACAAACCTAAAATATTTGAACAATTTCTTGAACAATTTCTTGACAGCAAATATTTGTCATATCTCGTAATTTAATTTTGCTTTTTTTTCCTATCGAAGGTGTTACGTGTGTGTGCCTGAAAATATCAATATACAGTCGAACCTGGATATGTTGCATCGAAAAGAAACGCCTATTTATTTCCACCTAAAAAGGTTTTCCATTAATATCGTTTCCCCTTATACAGATAAATTTAGTTTATTATTATTTAAAAAAAGAGAGTTTGTGTGGGACATATTCTTACATTATATTTATTGGCATTCCAATTCCATAGTTTTATTAAAAAGATTAAAAACAGAAGAATACGCTTCTATAAAAATAAAAGTAAAAAAACCGAGCAACAACATCGCAACATCGCACCAGAGTTGTCAGTTGTGTAATTTGACCAAATTATTGGTCAAATTACACAAAAAATTGCCAAACTATAACCGCAGTGATACTATTGCCAATATACTCTATGATGGAAGATACAGAAATACCTAGAACGGAGTCATTTAATCGGATATGAGCCAAAAAATAAAAAATGCCGACTAAAAATTGAGACTTGCGGCGTTTTAGAGTAAGCTACTTTTTCATTAAGACCTTTAAAAGTAAAATTGTAGCGTTTTAATAAAATCCGCCGGGATAATCCCCAAATCACCAAAATATAAGGTGCCAAAAGTCTTTGATCTCACTATAATTGGCGAGAAATCACCAATCCTGACAAACCCTGCGCCGCACTCCACAAAAACTCCCATAGTAAAATGCAAAAACAAGACAGAAAAGTGAAAAAAGACAAAAATCGTACTTTTGGGAACATGAAAAGAAAAAGCATGAAAGAAAAAACCCACTCATAGAGGCTAATGAGGTAAAGTGCCACTTATAGCGGTTAACTCTAAATAATCAAGTCCCACTTAAAGAAGTTCAAAACCTGCTTGAAGAGGTTTTTTTCATTTTTTCGTTCGTAGTTTGCAGGGACTACCAAAACTGTCCCACTTATAGAGGACTCCCACTTATCTAGGTTCGACTGTACAAACCTGAAAATAAAAACTAAAATGAATGTTATTCTACCTTTATATATTTCTGACCTAATAATAAAAATGCGAATATTTATCATCAAAAATGGTTTTGATTGTTTTTCAAATATTCTCCAGCATGATTTATACACTTTTGCATACGCTCAAACCAATTGTCGAAGCGCTTTTTCCACTCCGATTGAGACATCACCAAAACATTTTTTGAACGCTTCTACAGCTGCTTCGGGCGATGAAAAACGTTGACCACGCATTTTTTTCTTTATGCTAGGGAATAAGAAGATAAGTCAGGGCTGTACGGCGAATGACCCATCAATTCGACGATTTGGCCGGTCAAAAAGGCGCTGGTCACAGTGCACAATGATTCGTCTTTTCTTGTTCTTTTTTCGAATTTCTCCGAGGACTTCAGGCAAACAAATTATGGTGAACCACTCAGAATAGACCAAACTACGTTGCTCAAGCGGAACAGTCGTCACTGACCAGTTTTGCCGAAAAAACAGGCGACCATTTGCTTTGAAGTGCTTCTTCCACGAACAACTTTCGTTGGATTTGGCTCGTCTTCGAAGACCCACACGGTCGATTGCTGTTTTGTTTCGGGCTCATACGCATAGATCCATGATTCGTCACCTGTGATGATCTTATAAACGTCTTTTGAAGCACCGCGATCGTATTTTTTCAAAATTTCTTTGCACCAATCGACACGAGCTCTTTTTGAGCGATTGTCAAATTGTCCGGAATCCAACGAGAACAAACCTTTATTACGGCCAGGTGTTCATGCAATATCGAATGTATGCTGGTGAAAGAAATGCTCAAGGATGCCTCTATCTCACGGTATGTCACATGACGATCTTGCATTATCAGTTCACGCACGGCATCAATGTTTTCTGGCACAACGGCCGTTTTTGGACGACCTTCGCCTTTGAGCGAGCGCCGGCCAGTTTTTCAAAGTGCTATAGGATGGGGCTTGCTGTAACTGGTCACTTCTAATCCAGGCAATGACGCTTACAAAGGTAAATCGTACAGAAGGTTTGCCGTGTTTTTGCCAGTAGAAAAGACGCTTGAAGTACTGCTCTTCCACAGCCTGATCGATCACATTCCATTTACCAAGTGCTAGGTCGGTCTGTAGCGAACTACGCAGCGCAGGTGCGGTCGGTGAACGCAGTGACGACAATTCAGACTTGCCAGAATACCGCCCTCATAACATCAACGGGGTGTCTCCTTATGTCTTCTGAGGACCATCTACATAAGGATACGAAGGTCCTTACAGTGCGCGCACACAATTTCTTTTTTTCCACGGCAGACAAGCTTGGTTATGGCTAAGCTGAGAGCTGGATGTTGCCGCTGCCTCAGTACTGGACTCGAATTGATGGCAACGTTCCAAACATTTCTTCTTCCGCCTTCCATCAGAAACCACATGACGAGCTGCACATGTTCAATTGACCGGCCACGCCCACCAGGCTTACCCCCAGGTCTAGTTGGATGCATCCAGTTCAAATGGGGGGTTTCCTTCCCCTGGATATCGAAGCAGATCCACGATAGACAAACAGGACCTACCAAACAAAATACATTGTATTTGCAACCACAACTGGTCGCTCCTAAAAGTCTAGGAGAAATTTAGGAATATATTAAACTGTGTCGAGAATATTTATTTTGTTTATGTTTAAATTTAAAGTTTAAAAGATGAAGACCTTTCGCATTTATGATTCTATTCGAGTTGATTTTCTATCGCTTAGGCTGTCCTTCAAAGTCGGTAAACAAAAAAACACAAACTGTTTGCAGATATTCCCATTCATAATATGTGCTGAATACTCACTCTCTTTAATTACCCATCTACACACGCATACATTCAACCACACTTCCGTACAAACTCAAACGTAAAAGGAGCCAAGCGAGTTTTGTAGTGAGATGGCACTCGTCGCATATGCGAGAGTATGTGTATGGCTACACTACACACTTGAACTCCCAATGATCTGAAACTTAAGTAACTGTTAGAAAAACAAAAACATGCAAATACAAACAACAACTTTTGCTTGTGTTGCAGTTTATTTGAATGCTAACAGGCCAACACACAGTCCCACGCAGATGTCGCACGTATATCGATCCATACTTACACAAATACACATGAAAAGAGCAGAGAGAAGTGACGTCCTTGTGTCAACTCGCATACAACCGGAAAGCAAAGCTACGAGTAAATCATAGAGCTGGGAAGGGGGTCGGAGAGGGAAGGTGAGTGACAACAGAAAGCGAAGTAGCAAAGTATTGGAGTGTGACGACGAAGCGAGAGAGCGACAACAGAGCACGGTTGCAAAGAAGAATGATGACTACTTCAGAGCATTGTTATAACAACAATTTGCATTTGTGTTCCACTCTACACATCACTGCCCGCAAGCTGTTGCATTTCTTGCAAACGCCAACAACAACAGCACAAAGACCTTAACAGCGGTGACATCGACGACGACACAGCGACACTAACAATAACGGAGTACAATACTGACTGTGAATAATGAATAGAACAGATAGAGAGACGAATAATGGTATGAGTTGCGGCAACAATAACAACAAACGGAATACTTTTATAAGCCAATAATGCACCAGTTTACACTGTTCCTTTAAGTAGACGAAACCAAACACAATTGTGGCGTTTGGCGTTGGAGTAAAACAGTTGTTAAATGTTAGATTTTGCAAATGCCAGTTTGTTTCGTTAAAAGTACAACAAAACTCCACTGATTTCACAATATTCCAGAAGAGCAAAAAACAAAATTTTTATACCCTCCATCAGAGGTTAGAGGGTATGTAAACTTGGTCATTCCGTTTGCAACACCTCGAGAAAGGACCCATAAAATATATATACCTAAAATCGTAGTAAAATTCTAAGATTATTTTTCCATGTCCATTAGACCGCCCATGAAATACATAGAAAAATGGAAAAATGTTATTCTTTCCGCTCCCCGTGGAATCCGTGCGAACATTTTTTCAATCGGATGGAAACCGGCTTGCCCGTCACGACTTTTAGTCCAATAAATGGAGTAAAACTAGTTGCAAGCTTTGATAAGCTATAACTCGTAAGCCAAACGACTTGCGGAAAATACACCTTAAGCATTTGTATTGCAAATATACAGGCAAACAGTTTTCTCTTACATAATTTTTGACCTAGCTATGACCATTCATGGTGTTTTCAGAGGTCAAACTTCAAATTTGAGTCAAAACTTTTTTCAAACGTTTATAATCAAAATTACTAATTTACGTTTGAAAACAATTTTGACTTAAATTTGAAGTTTGACCTCTGAAAACACCATGAAGGGTCATAGCTAGATCAAAAATTATGTAAGTGAAAACTGTTTGCCTGTATATTTGCAACACAAATGTTAAGGTGTATTTTCCGAAAGTCGTTTGGCTTACGAGTTATAGCTCATCAAAGCTTGCAACTAGTTTTACTTCATTTTTTGGGCTAAAAGTCGTGACGGACTAGTCGGTTTCCATCCGATTGAAAAAAATGTTCGCACGGATTGACGAGGACATTTGAAACATACGATATCGCCATGTATCGAAACACATTCCGGTGGTAAAGTGGGGGGTAACACACCTACTTTAAAAAATCGAATTTATGGCCAAACGATCGTTATACAATTTCAACAGAATAAAGCCAATGACAAGCTAATTGTTCTAAACTATGTTATGGTTAAATTGGACAAGAGGCTGTGCCACTGCCTACAAAACCCTGTACTTAAAAACACAATATCTCATGATCTATTGGAGATATGACGATGACATTTGGAACATATGATATTTTTATGGATCGAAACACATCCCGGTGCAAAAGTGGGCGGTGCCACATCATTATTGTAAAGGAGGATCCATAGATGGCTCTAAATGAGAAATCTCTGTAGAGGTGGTAAAGGTGAATTCTAGTTTCGTGGGCAATTGTTTGACAAACTTGAAAAGTGAGATTTGCAACAATAATTCTCATACGTTTGGTGAGAACCAGTTCTAAAAGAGTTTGGTTTTCCATGCAACAGATGCTGCAAAACTTTCTGATGATGGTCGTCATGGAACTGAAAGCGCGACAAAAGCCGTGTGCAGCCACGAGGATCACTGTCACTTTGCCATTTTGTAAAAAACTTATAATTTCTGTGCATTTGAAATAGCAGTGCAACATAACAATATTGTGTGGACAATGGTTTAAAATCGTAGTACGTGAATACCTTTAAAGCTTGGTAGTTTCGTTCCCTTCGGCATGAATTGGATTTTACTAAGCTGGATTTTAAACTTAAAATGTAAAATAATATTATGATTATTGTCTATTTACTCGCTAGGGCCCCCTAGCAAAACATAAAATATACAAACAAGCGTATACACTTCTTCTTAAATGGACTCGCTCCCTTTGCATGAGATTAAAAGAAATATTTGTTTTAAATACACAAAATAAATCAGTTTTGCACTGGCGATCTTCGAAGAATTAAAAGGCACTCATATCAATGTTGCAATTTTGCCGAAATAAAGAATTAATTAACTTTATTTGTTAAATACAATTTGAATAAAATACGCGCGAATTTTTTCCCTCGCAGCTATTCTCTAGAAATTCAATGGATTAATTGCAGTAACGCAGAATCTTTTTTATTACATTTTCACAAACGTATCGAATTGCTTTTATTTTACGCTCGCACCTGTACATTTATACCTGTAGCTTTTGATATATCCTGATACATGTTTTCATACGAAAAATAGCTACATTGAAACGATAACAAATTTCTTGTAAAGAAACAAATTGGAATTTATTATTTTGAAAGCAATTAGATTATAATTAAAATGCATCGTTGCAAAGCTTGATAATGAACTACTTTTTTAGTCTTTCTGCCCGGATGAAAATAAAAGGCCGAAATTTATAAACTCTCGAGCATGCGACGTACAATTGTCCATAGAAAAAACAAGGTAAATCAAGAATTATACCAAAGACTTTCAATGAGCAGCCTTGTGGTTTATTAACCGTCATTGCAAATGCAAGATGACCCGGAAGCTGACAGGCTTGAATGAGGCAATTCGGTTAAATCTTTGGTATCCTTGGAATCAGGACATCAACGCCGTTGAATTTTCCGATAACCGTAGTTGCTTCAATCAGGTGTTCATCACCTTTTTAACAGTTAGTTTTGTTGACTATTTCCGATTCGACTTAAAGCTGGAAATTATTCGGCAGCATTCCTGGTAAATTTAATGAGTTCAAAAATTGAGTTGGATAGTTGCCAACTGCACTTGGCTCGATAATGGAATCGATCAACTAAAATAAATACAATTGGCCAGCGATTTGACTTTGAATTTAAATATTCTACCTCTTTGTTCGTTGTAGCCAAAATGTCTCGTTCGCTCCACCAAGCATGGTTTTTATAATTTGCATTAGTATTTGGGAAAAGTGGGCTATCAAATCTTCTTTCAACGTGGCACAGTGGTCCAGGATAGATTTTCATCGGCCAAAATTCTATAACTTTTGATCTATTAAATATGTTTATGTTATGTAAAAAGGGCAATTGTAGCCAATGAGTCTGTGATTATTTTGAGCACATTAGCACATTAAAATCGGGCTATTGGGAATATTTTAGAAATAAGCCTAAAGTTAACTACTTTTAGTTTTTAGTATTTTTTACATATATGCAAGTCCTTTTTTACATATTAAGTATTTTTACATACAGTAAAACATTACATATGTGACGCGCAAATTAGAAAGGGACCTAAGGTTAAAACCAGTTTTGTTCAGGAGAGCCATTGTAAAGATTAGGTCCCTTTCTATTTGCGCTTAGAATCGTCGACTTCACTTTCATAAAACGCGCATATCTTTAGGAGGGAACACTTTTGGGGCATGGGATCGGTCTCATTCGATGCTCAGATGTTGCCCACATCAAAAAAAAAGTGAAAAGTTAATGAAAAGTTTTGTTCAGGAGAGCCATTCTAAAGATTAGGTCCCTTTCTATTTGCGCTTAGAATCGTCGACTTCACTTTCATAAAACGCGCATATCTCTGGGAGAGAACGGTCTCATTCGATGCTCAGATGTTGTCCACATCAAAAAAATAAAAAAAAAAAAAATTGATTTCTTTACCCTTAGGTCCCTTTCTCTATGCGCTGTCACATATGAGCAAAAAAAAGTTTTTTTGTTATTGCCGATTTTCACTTTTTTCAGGTTTTCAAAATTTAAAATGTGAGATTTAATTTTCCGACTTTGTCGAACTGTATCTTCTATATTTTAAGAGATATTGCACTATTTTCTTTGTAATATCAAGTGTGGCTTTTTATCATTAAAATGGCGTCAAAATTTACCACATATACTTTGGTTGTAGTAATTATTTTCGATTTTAAAGAAAAATAAATTTTTTCAATATACCTTTTTTTCTTTAAAAGCCACTAAGCGATTGCCCGCCCGAAATTGCCACCTTGGAAGAAAGCGTACAATTAGTGAAAAAATTCATATCTTTTAGTACAAAAACGCGAATTTCTCATTTTTTTCAATAACTTTAAAAAACTAGACAGCTAGAAAGGTGAGACAATTTCCTTTCTCCCAATGTAAAATTTTATCCTAATCGGAATTCACTTGCCAGTGCTATGCCCCAAATACCCCTAATAAATGTAGCAACTCGAATAACCGCAGGGTAACAGCGCACTGGTAGTACTGCAATTCCTTCACTAGTACACATTGACATTATATTGATGTTCTTACTTACGATTTTAAATGTTAATAGCCCAAAATTATCCTTGACTTCAGAACTCAAAAATATTTACTAAATCAAAAGTTAAAGAATTTTGACCAATAAAAATCGATCCTGGACCACTGTGCGTTGTAAATTAAAATAATTAGGTAGAAACAAAATGAGAGCAGTAAAAGCGTCAACTGGAATTTAACCCTTGTCAATGGCTATAAATTTTTTCAAAGTACGTCCCCTGACTGGTCATTTTGTGTTGCAAATCGCATATTCGTTGTTTACCTGAGAGTTTTCTCATACCTCCACAAATTCTATGACTTTAAGCAAGCTTTTATTTGATCAGCAGCTGTTGACAGGCAAGGTTTGGCGAAAATCACCGGCCAGCCGAATGGTGGCGCCTCCAAAGTGCTTTTGAATATTGTGTAAAAAGTCTTCAGATGTTGAGTTTATTATTTTTTTCCCCAAATTTCCCCGATATTTCTAAAGTTGTCTATTCCTGCCGCGATCAGCTTGTATAAAATTCCAAAAATGCGCTTTTGATCTAAGGTGCTTTAAAAAGTTCAAAGAAAACTGTACTTTGCGTCATTGCCGAATTTTCCGTGGACTTTTTAAAATTGATCGTTATTGACAGTCTTTCTTCGTTAAAAATTTCAACAATAAAAAGTTTTAACATTTAAAAGATTTTTGCGCCCGGCTTTTAAAATTTATCAGGTGCAATTTCCAGACATTTCGCTTATGATCATGAACAGTTTCTTAAATTCAAAAGCAAAAAAAAAAATGTCCACAAAGTTTATTTGCTGATTGTTTAACCTGATTCTAAGATTTTCACTCCGATTTTTCTCTCTGTAACGTTATTTAAAAATACCAAACATGTACACATATGTGACGCGCAAAATAGAAAGGGACCTAAGGGCAAAAACCAGTTTTGTTCAGGAGAGCCATTTTAAAGATTTAAATACGTGTATCTTTGGTGTACCATCACTTTCATAAAACGCGCATATCTTTGGGAGGGAACTCTGTTGGGGCATGGGATCGGTCTCATTCGATGCTCAGATGTTGTCCACATCAAAAAAAAAGTGAAAATTGATTTGTTTTCCCCTTAGGTCCCTTTCTCTATGCGCTGTCACATATACACGATAATAAGGTAGTAAATAATCTTTTGAATTTTAAGTTTTCGCGCTAATCCGATGGATTTTAATTTTCATTCAAACCTTGTCCGGAAAACTACGAACACAAACAAAATAAAATGAGCCAAATTGGTCTAGCCATTGTCAAGTGATAAGTTCAATGTATTTTTATTCATAAACATAGATTTAAGATTAATATTATAGTCAAATAATGACGACTTTATGTGGTTTAGCGTGGCATAAGCACTTGAAACAGTTTAGCGCAAATGTGTACATAGTCGTTTCACAAACACCTCCTCAGACGAAAGTTTGCGGAAAGCACCGCAAATCGGTCTACGGAACCTGTGTTCCGATCTCAGATTTAATTTCTATGCAAATATAAAATTTAAATTTGGGAAAAGGCCAAACATTAGGCCCATATTTCCGAACCCTATATATCCTTTCAACAACAACAAGTGAAATCGCGACTGCTTCTGCTGCAACTTCATGGGATAATGTAAACGCCACTCTTTAAGAAGGAAAGAAGTTTATGCATGGTTGGTTGCCAGTAGCAACATACAATAATAGAGAAAAGAATAGAAAAGGGCGACACACAACATGAAGAAGAAGAAACGCTACATAAACAAACGGCACCATCGCGTACAATAACGGATAAAAGAATTATCTGCTGTGAAGAGGAAAGCAACACAAAAAAACCATCGGAACAAAAGAAACCTAAAAAGAAATGTAATTTAAATCCAAATGCAAAACAGCTGCTCAATGAAAAGCCATTACAGCTTCACAATACACATGCAGGTAACATTGCAACTCAAATGCACACACAGCAGACATACCTAGTAGGGTCATAAACGCTGTTACAACATTGGACACATCCATTTCATTAGTAGAACTGAACATACCCCGTTAATGGCATATGTGACGCGCAAACTAGAAAGGGACCTAAGGTTAAATACCAATTTTGTTCAGGACAGCCATTTTAAAGATTAGGTCCCTTTCTATTTGCGCTTAGAATCATCGACTTCACTTTCATAAAACGCGCATTTCTCTGGAAGGGAACACTTTTGGGGCATGGGATCGGTCTCATTCGAAGCTCAGATGTTGTCCCCATCAAAAAAAATTAAAAATTGGTGAAAAGTTTTGTTCAGGAGAGCCATTTTAAAGATTAGGTCCCTTTCTATTTGCACTTAGAATGGTCGACTTCACTTTCATACAACGCGCATATCTCTGGGAGTGAACACTTTTGGGGCATGGGCTCGGTCTCATTCGATGCTCAGATGTTGTCCACATCAAAAAAAGAAAAAAAAAAAAAAAGGAAAATTGATATTTTTACCCTAAGGCCCCTTTATCACTGCGCTGTCACATATGGGTTTTGAAAGCTAACCTCAATAGCGTTAGTCTGTAACGGGATTTTAAAATTGTTTCAACTTCCATCATGGAGTGGTCAGATAATGAGAACCGTATCGCTGTAATAGCGCTTTTCAAGTGTGAAATGAAAAAAGCGATATTTTCAAAACGCTCCGGCCACTAGGGATTAGCCGCATGTTCATCTGCCGATGCATAAAATTGTTTGAGGAGACTGGAGATGTAAATGACCGCCAACGGTCGGGCCGCCCACGCTCTGGTCGAACACCGCATGTCATCAAAGCCGTTAAATCAAGAATTCACAGAAATCCGCCCGGAAAACAGAAAATCATGGCCCGTAAGATGAATATCACACAAAAGTCCATGAGTCGAATCATTAAAAAAGACGTGGGACTTGGGGCTTTCAAACGACGTACCAGACATTTATTGACAGCAGCTTAAAAAAATAGCATTGAAAAATGCAAACGTCTTTTGGTGAAGCACGCTGATAACTTGCGCAGAAGAATTTTGTTCACCGATGAAAAAATTTTTACCGTTTAGGAAAAATTTAACAAGCAATATGATAGAGGGTATGCGCGGTCATCTAATGAAGCATCTGAACTGATACCAAGGGTGAAAAAGGGTCATCACCCAGCTTCAGTCATGGTTTGGTGGGGTGTCTCTTACGGTGACCTGAATTTCTGCGAACAAGCACGCAGAGAAAAAATATGGTTACAATATGGTCACGGCAATAATAATATGTTCTCCGCAATAAAAGTATATTCGTCGCAACCATAGTATTGTTTATTGAATTTAATTTTGGCACTGGTATAATTGCCGCAATATTAATATTGTTGAAATGTAACAATAGTATTATTGAAAAATTTGAAAATGAAAACATGGTTATAGCAACAATATAAATATGGTTGGTGCGACAAAATTATTGTTTTTTGTGCTTTATGCTAACAAAAATGTGATTACGGTAATCATACTGTAATATTGTAATTTTTCTTCATTTGTATGCTTTTTAAAACAATGTTGTTGTTACGGATCTAATGCAATACGTAATAGTACTTTTTATATGGAATTTAAAATTTTTCAAACAAACTGCTTTGACTTTGTTAAACTGAAATACTTTTAAACATATTTTTTCTATTTTTACATAAAGCACTCCTATTATTTTAAATTTAATGTATTTTTTTAAATAATTTTCATAATTCTAATAAATATATAATATTAAATAATATTGGTGATCATAGTAAAATTATGTATGATCATACTACGATTGTAGGGATCATAACATGGTTGCGTGTGAATCATACTATGGTTGTGAAGATCATACTAGGGTTGTATGTGAAACATACTATGGTTGTGAGAATCATAATATGGTTGTGGAGATCATAGTATGGTTGAGTGTGAATCATAATATGGTTGTGGGGACCATAACTAGTATAGTTATCTGTGAATCATACTATTGTTGTGAGGATCATAGTATGGTTGTATTTGAATCATACTACAATTGTGAGGATCATAATATTGTTGTACCACAACCATATACCCAACAATAGTAGTATACTTATATATATATACTTTTTTTCTGCGTGAGCAGTCAAAACATCGGCCAAAGTTTACCAAGAAACCGTTTTGGAAGCTGTTGTGAAGCCTCTTAACAATTCCCTGTTCCAAAACCAGCCATGGACTTTCCAGCAGGATTCTGCGCCGGCCCATAAGGCTAAAACGTCACAGGCCTGGCTTCGAAACAATTTTCCAGCGTTCATTTCCTCTGAAGAATGGCCCTCAGGCAGTCCAGATTTGAACCCATTGTATTTCCGATTGTGGACGGTTTTAGAGGACAAGGTTTGTCACAAAAGATACCCCACCATGGGATCTCTTAAGACTGCTTTGGTTCGAGCTGTGGCCAATTTTCCAATGGACGAGGTTCGTGCAGCTATTGACGATTGGCCAGTGCGACTTAAGGCGTGTGTAAAGGCAAAAGGCGGACATTTCGAATAAGTAGATCCTTTTTGGATCATACATTAATAAGTATATTAAAAAATATTTGGTCCAAAAACATTCAGTACTTTTTATTTTACAGCATAAAACGTGTGTAACAGCATTTATGCCCCTACCACTGTACACTGTCGGGCAAAATAAAGTTACGCTCGCATTAAGCATTCCCTGCGACGGTACACACTAGATGAGGTTCCGCGAACGACATACTGAAGCAGATCAAAGGGATTAGTGGAAAATCATTTCTGCTTATTAAAATTTCATTGTAACAACATTAGTTTTGTTGTAGTAATAAAATATTTTAAGCCACGATATATATTCTATGGTCCTAATAAAAATCATTTCTTGTAAACGAAAAGGAGTTCTTTACAAGGGCTGCTGCTTGGACCATACGTCTTACATTTTTCTACTTCTTTTTAAAAAGTTATAGATGCTAGCGAAAAAAAGAAAATATTATTAACCATGCTAAACTGTAAGTTTCCCCCACCGATATAAGTTTTTTAACCCACTAAGTTATCAACATAAATATCGTAAAGAGATTTTTTGGGTTTCCAATCGTTTGTCGATTATCATTCACCGAAAATCTAATGTATGCATATATTTTACTCGTATTGCTACTTAAATATTTTTGAGTTGTGGTGTTTTTCTTTCTTCTCTTTTTTATTATCGTATGAAGTTTAGATAACTGATACGACCGATAATTTGGGGGAGCTTAGCGTATTGGACCTCCGAATGACTCGAATCTGTTAGCTAAGATACATTATGGAAATTAATATTTGAATCAAAACTATTACTGGCAAAATAACGTACATATCAATAATTCCGTGACTTTTCCAACTTTCCTCGTATTTATATAAAATGCAACACTGCTTCCATGAAGTACCATCAGTAAATAGACTACTCTCAAATTTTTGAGAGAGTTCCGTCATTTAGTTTGTGTTTAACAGCTGTTCGAAACATAAAACTTCGTGTATTTTGTTAAAAAGTTAGAGAGCTCATTAAACATTATTTTTGCGGAAAAAACCATCAATCAAACGAAGAAAAAGTTTGGGGACTTGGCACTTTCGGTTGCAATGGTCAAAAAAGTGGTTCACTGACTTTGGTTGTGGTTGCACAAGTATTGCGTGATCCATTACGAGGCTTCCTACCTTTTTAAAGAAAAAAACATCGAAAATTCAAATTGAATGGGGAATGTTTATTATAATTTGAAAGAACATCAAATGTTGGCCGCGGCTACGTCCATCCGTTGAGTCCAATTTCCGATGACTCGTTCGGGCACTTTCACTGCACGCAGAAAAAAGTATGGTTAGGGTAACAATATTCGAAGAGCACCATACTATTGTTGGTTAGATGGTTGTAGCACAACAATATTATGATCATCACAACAATAGTATGGTTCACACACAACCATACTATGATCCCCATAACAATATTATGGTCCTCACAACAATAGAATCATTTACACACAACCATACTATGATCCCCACAACCATATTATGATCCTCATAACCATAGTATGTTTAACGTACAACCATAGTATGATTCTCACAACCATAGTATGATCCTCACAACCATAGTATGGCTTACGCACAACCATACCATGATCCCCAAAATTGTTTGTAAAGACTGGAATACGTTGTTATTCAACAATAAAGAATTTTGTTAAGTAAGTTATGTAACAATAGGAGTGATTTATTTAACAGTAAAAAAATTCATTTATTAAAAATATTTTAGTTATACTAATCCGTATTTTTTTTGAAAAAAATTATTTTTTATTACTATTATTGCGTCAGAATCGTAAAAATAACATTGTCAAATTAAAAAAATTAAGGTTTTTCCGGTATGATTGCCGTAATCATGTTATTGTTAACATAAAATCCATGAAAGCAATACTTTTGTCCCACCAACCATATTTATATTGTTGCTACAACCATATTTTAATTTTTAAATTTGGCAACAATACTTTTGTTACTTTTCAATAATATTAATATTGCCGCAATTATACTATTGTCAAAATGAAATTCAAAAAACAATACTATGGTTGCGACGATCATACTTTTACTGCAGAGAACATACTATTGTTGCCGTGACCATATAGTAACCATATCTTTTCTCTGCGTGTGGTAACTGGCGAATGACACGCGTGATGTTTTGCTCCAAAGCCTGAATCGGAGCGGGTTTGTCCGCATAAACTTTAGACTTTACATATCCCCACAGGAAAAAGTCTAACGGTATGATATCACACGATCATGGTGGTCAGTCGACCGGCCCAAAACGTGAAATTATCTGCTCACCGAAGTGTTCACTCAATAAATCCATTGATTGATGCGATTTGTGGGAAGTGGCGCCGTCTTGTTGAAACCAAATGTCGAGACAGATCACGAGCTTCAATATAAGACATCAAATAGTCGGTTACCATGGCACGATAACGGTCGCCATTGACGGTTACGTTCTCACCGGCATCATTTTTGAAGAAATATAGATCGATGATTCCACCGGCACACAAACCACACCAAACCGTTGTTTTTTCTGGATGAAGTGACAGCTTTTGAACCTCTTCTGGTGGCTCTTCGTCCCAAATGCGGCAATTTTGCTTGTTTACATACCCATTGAGCCACAAATGGACCTCATCGCTGAACAAAATTTGGCTCGAAAACGTCGGATCTTCTTGGAACTTTTCAAGAGCACATAGAGCGAAGCGATGTCGCTTGGGAACGTCGGACGGCTGTATTTTTTACGCTTTCAATTTAAGATCTCGACGTAAAATACGCCAAGTCATTCTATACGTCAGTCCGAGTTGCTGCGAACGACGCCGAATCGACTCTCCACGGTCTTGGTGTACAAGTTAATTTAGTTTATAAGGGGTGTTTTTTTTTGGGGTATAGAACTTTAAGTTGGCATCACTTTTGTAACTGGCGGCCATTTTGTCAGCTGTCAAGTGATTAATATTTAGTTTGGTTTGCCATTTCATCATGAACAGGTTGACAAAAGAACAACGCTTGCAAATCGTGCAAATTTATTTCGAAAGTAATGGTTCAGTTCGCGAAGTTCACCGCAAGCTCCCTCCATTTTATGGTCGACATAATCGTCCATCAGAGCAATTAATTCGGTTAACCATGAATCGGTTAACATGGACCATTGGATTATTTTCTTTGGGGATATGTGAAGTCGCTCGTCTACGCCAACAAACCAGAAACACGTTAGGGGACTTGGAAGCCAACATTCGTGGCGTTATTGCCAACATGTAGAATTGGCTTTATTCGAGCCAGCCGCGGCGGCCACATGCCAAAAATCATATTTAAACATTAATGGCATAAAATTATCCTTCCAATAAAGCCAAATTGATGGACATTAAAACGATTTTCTTGTGTTTTATTTCAATTCGAAGTTCTATACCTCAATAAAAACACCCTTTATAAATTAAAACTCGTCCATTGATGGTTTAATAATAACTGGCTGTTTTTATTGTTTCTTTTCTTTTTAGAATTGTTTCTTTTCTTTTAAGAATTTAATGTAAAGGTAAGCTTATAATAATTCTTGGCATTAAGTAAATGAATTTTTTTTTTCAGTTATTGTTAGGCTTGAGGTCATAAGCAAAAAACAGATGTTGGTGTTTTTATAATTTTTTTAATTTTAAATAACCCAATATTTCGAACTGACTTCGTGGTTCATCATCAGGGGTAATCACTAAAAGCAAAACCGAGAACATAAAATTACAACAATACACAATTTCCTATCACGAATAACATAATTTTTGTTAATAATTACATTTAAATAATTGTTTTACTTCTGTCCTGTTGTACTTCTAATATTCAACTAATGTACGAGTATGTCTTTCCGTCGGTACTTATTAGCAATATGTCTGTATGTATGTGCACATCTAACCGAGTCAGTTTTAAAGTTCATTCTCTTAGATGTAGGAACGTCGTTGATGTAAAGCATCTCCAATGTGTATCTTCTCTTATAATTCCTCTCTTGTGCTAAAATTTCTACGTCGTTAAAGTTTGGCTTGTGTCGAGTCAAAGTACAGTGGTTCGCAAGGGCAGTCTTCTGCTCGATTGGTCTATCAGCAGCTTTTAGGTCAGATTTGTGAGAAGAACGTCTAGTCTTTAGTTTTGTCCCAGTAGTGCCAAAATATACCTTTTGCCTTACTAAATAATTCGTTAACTGTCCTTAACGTTCGGGGCGCTAAAAAATTGTTCATTATTATAAACGTCCGATTTGTTGAACCTTTCGGAGAAACCAGGTATGTACGTCATTGCTTTATAAGTTATTAATCTTTTTTCTTTAACTGTTTGGTCATAATTGGTTTTCGTCCGTCTAATTAAGTCCTCTATGGTTTTAATTGGAAAGTCATTTTTCTTTAATACGTTCTTAATACGTCTTTCATTGTCACTATGGAAACCTTTGTCACTTATATTGAAAACTCTGTTAATAAAGTTTGTCGCTGTATTAATTATAATTCGTCGGGGATGTTTCGCGTGAAAGTTTATTAATCGTCCGGAAGATGTTGGTTTTTGATACCAATCCAATTTTAACAAATTGCCTTGTCGGTGAATTATAGAGTCAAGATAAGGAAGTTTTTGGTCACATTCTATCTCCATTGTGAATTGTATTTGTCTATTGAATGAATTAAGTATTTGAAGAGTGTTGTCAATTTCACTTTTCTTTAAAATCACAAAAAGGTCGTCAACATATTTAGTCATAAGTCTTTGTAGTCGTTCTTTGTATTGAAACGTTCAGTAACTCTTCCATGTCGGCCATAACCGGCGATGCCGGTGAACCCATTGGTAAATGAAAAATAAAATAGTTTAAATAAGTTGACAATAATTCTTGGAAATCAGTACGTAAATGAAAATAATTTGCACAGACATATCGTCAGCTTTTATTCAGTGAGAAATATTTTGCAATAGGATCACACAGATAAAAGCGAACAAGCACACTTTTGAGTGCAAGTACAGAAAGAAGTGTGTGAAAAATAAAAAATAGCATTTCCTGAATTCAACGAATTTATTTGAGTGGTTGGGTAATGTTATTTTAATGTTTTGTGTCGTTAACTTACACTCTCAGCCACGGCCGCTACATTTTCTGCACTGCGTGCTGGACGTGGTCTATTCGGTCGAATATTATCCAATAATGAATGCTGGGTCTCAAGATGGCTGATGGTGTTGCGAATAGTACGCTCAGTAGGCCGATTATGTTGACCATAAGTTGAACGAAGTACAGGAAACACATTCCTCACAGAACGTGAATTTTCGTCATACGTAAGATTGAACGATTTGTAAACGTTGTGCAGGCGTAAGTCTTTCCATGATGAAATGCAAAATAATACTAAACAATAATAACATGACAGCATGACAGCATGACACGACTAACATATGATCTGTCAAAAAAAAAGCTATTGAAAAAAGTATCTCTACTTGGATCATCCATTACAAATGACGCTGAACGTTATAAACGGCCAATTGCGGTCATAACACCCGAAAATTTCGAAAAAATCCACAATATGGTGTTGCGCGATCGAAGAAGAAAAGTGCGTGAGATTTTTGATGTCACACATATTTCATATGGCAGTGTGGTTTCGAATTTACAAGATCACTTGGGTTTAAGAAAGCTGTCTGCAAGATGCGTGCCGCGTTTGCTCTCAATTGACCATAAACGTAATCGTGTGACAACTTAAAAGCTTAATGGCTTTTCGAATGAGTTCTTGCTGAGTTTTGTAACTTTGAATGAAACATGGATCCATTACAACACTCCGGAGATCAAGGAGCAGTCGAAACAATGGGTTTTTCGCCGGGTGAACCGGCTCCAAAGAGGGCCCAGGTAACTTTGTCGGCCAATAAGGTGATGGCAACAGTTTTTTTGGATGTACGTGGGATAAACCACATCGATTACCTTCAAAGGGGGGAAACAATAAACGGCGAGTATTTTGCAAACTTATTGGACCGATATAACGGGAATTTAGAAAAAAACGACCCCATAAGACCAAGAAAAAAGTTATTTTTCATCAAGATAATGCAAGGGTGCATGTATTGAATTACGAATTGGTACTTTATCCTCCATATTCTCCGGATTTAGCCCCCAGTGACTATTTCCTACTTATATTTCCAAACCTAAAAAAATGGCTCGATGGCGAGAGATTCAGCTCCAACGATGAAATTATTAATCAAACTAATGTCTATTTTTATGGACCTTGAAAAATATTATTATTCACTCTATCCTCCATATTCTCCGGATTTAGCCCCCAGTGACTATTTCCTATTTCCAAACCTAAAGAAATGGCTCGGTGTTAAGGGATTTAGCTCCAACGATGAAATTATTGATCAAACAAATGTCTTTTTTATGGACCTCGAAAAATCCTATTTTTTGGAAGGGATACAAGACTTGGAGAAACGTTAGACTAAGTGTATTGAGCTAAAAGGAGATTATGGTGAAAAATAATTTTATTTTTTTTTTGAAAAAAATAAATGTGTTTTATTCGAAATGTTGTGGAATTATTGATATGCCCTCGTTATGGACCTCGAAAAATCCTATTTTTTGAAAGGGCTACAAGACTTGGAGAAACGTTAGACTAAGTGTATTGGGCTAAAAGGAGATTATGGTGAAAAATATTTTTTTTTGAAACAAAATGTGTTTTATTTGAAAAGTTGTGGAATTATTGATATGCCCTCGTACATTACTCAAAAAGAAACCACTAGACTACAGGACCGCCCTGTCGAATGTTTCTGTAAACAGAAATGCTAAGGATTTTCGGTAAAAAAAAAATGTAAATAAAGTGCACCGTCGCGTTGCGATGGCTAGTGTGCACGACTATCACACAAAAACCCCAGCTTTGAATACGGGTAAGAAAAACTAAGAGATTTTTCAATGCCGGGAATTTCCCCCTCGTAAACGTCGGCGTCTTTTTCAAGTAAGCGATTTATCTCGAAGCCATGTTTAAGATGCTGTAAAAAATGCATTAGTCCACCGGGGTGGGCATTGAACTGTAGGGCACGCTACTTATTACTTTGAGCCAGGGTTCAGAAATTTTCATTAATGTGCGCTCATTTAGCTTCATTTATGAGTTTGGTCGCGAACGTGTGCGTTTCAATTTTTTCATAATGTTCTTCTTCGCGAGTAAAAAATATTTCTTTTCACTCTCTTTCACGTGTGCGATGGTTGAAATTTTTTTGTTGCTCATCCTTCGCGTGTGTGCGTGAATCCAATTTTGTTTTGTTCATATATGAACGGTAGCAAAAGAAAGAGCGCTCCTAAATGAGCGCTCGCACATTTCTGACAAGTTGAAATTTTTTCTTTTATAGAAATTTCACAAAACAATTTATTATTTAAAGAAACAACAAGAAAAAAAAATTCCACAAAACAATTTATTATTTAAAGAAACAACAACAAAAAAAAATAATATAAAATTTTTTTTAAATGAATTTAATTATTTAATTTTTTAAAAATTTTATATAAATGAATTGCATACTTTACTTTTTTTTTACTTTTTTAAATGAATTACTTTTACTGAATTAATTTACTGCAAATAAAATGTTATGAACATATTTAATTTTTGTTGTTGTTTCTTTAAATAATAAATTGTTTTGTGGAATTTCTGTAAAAGAAAAAATTTCAACTTGTCAGAAATGTGCGAGCGCTCATTTAGGAGCGCTCTTTCTTTTGCTACCGTTCATATATGAACAAAACAAAATTGGATTCACGCACACACGCGAAGGATGAGCAACAAAAAAATTTCAACCATCGCACACGTGAAAGAGAGTGAAAAGAAATATTTTTTACGCTCTTACTCGCGAAGAAGAACATTATGAAAAAATTGAAACGCACACGTTCGCGGACGAGAGCGCGAGCGAGTGAATGATTCTGAACCCTGCTTTGAGCACAAATCACGGATCTGGAAATACTGTTCCCGTTTTATCTCTAAGCCATGTTAAAGTTTCTGTAAAAAATGCATTAGTCCACTGGGGTGGGCATTGAACAGTGGGCCACGTTACTCATTAATTTGAGCACAAATCACGGATCTGGGACTAATATTCCCGTTTTATCTCGAAGCCATGTTAAAGTTTCTGTAAAAAATGCATTAGTCCACCGGGGTGGGCATTGAACAGTAGACCACGTTACTCATTAATTTCAGCACAAATCGCGGATCTGGGAATACTGTTCCCGTTTGCTCCTTCCTTAAAGATGTTGCCTGTTTGTTGCCAAAATTCCCTGTTTATTCCCCCTTAGTTTCGGCTATAAGAAGAAAGATAAGCAGGCCTATACTTTCTATGACAAGATGAATTCATTTAAAAGCAGGGTACATTTGAAGTATGGGCTTCTGGTATGCTAGCAGGCATGCCAGACCCCTTTTTTGCCTCTGCGTTGCTGGGGCATATTCATCCATACACTTTGCTGCTGATTTTCTGTTCTCGTTTGCAAATTGTGCCACATCGCCATGAAATGGAATAGATAACGACAACAACAATGGCAACGACAACGACAACAGCAAGCAATAATAATAATACTCGTAACTACAAAGCAAACAATACGAACAAGGCATTTATTGTTGTTACATTCTAACAACATGTTCGAGAGAATGAACGAATGAATGAATAAATGAATGCAATGTTGTTGTCTTTTGTATTGTTTTTCTTGTTGTGGGTTGTTTGATATTGTTCATATTTCATTTAAAAGGACAAACATTCAAGGCCTTCAAAAAAAATTAAAATATTTTCGAGGAAGCCCTCTTTTCAGATCCTTTGTAAAGTTCAACTAAAACGCATGATCCCAGCAAACCAAATGTTCAGAGTTCGGGCAGAATTCTGTACGACAAACGGCAAAATGTTCCGATTTCGGATCAGAATTCTTACCGAGTTCGTAACGAAAAACATATGAAAGGGTTGACACGAATTCAGAACTACTTCTCTGAGGGTATTCTGACGGTTTTGTTGAAATTTCTAACCAATTTCTGATCTGTAGTCGTGGGAAATTCGAAGGGAAATTTCGATTTATCGGATCGAATTCTGACTAAATTCTGAACGATTTCGGTCAGAATTCTTGCATTAAGTCTTATTAAATTCTGATGTTTTTGCCGACCGAATTCTGAACGAATTCTGGGCTAATGTCTTGGTAAATTCTGAGGCTTTGCGTGACGCTTCCTTGCAAATTTGTTACCAGAGTCTCAATTATTTCTGAAAATAGCGGTTGTTTTAAATAAAAATTTGTCTTTATTTTTTTGATAAGAAATATGCCAAAAAATTGTTATTCATAGCTTGCGTAAATAAATTAAATACTTAAAAGCACTAAAATTGTCTAGCTATCCATATTTTAATACATCTGCACTTAAATGTTTCAAAGAGTGACAACTGTATGTTAGATATTCTTCTCCATACAACTCAGAAACCTCGACAAAAAACACTTTAAGTAGCCTATATGCTTCAGGGTTGTAACATTGTACACAAAGATTTTTATCACACAATATTCAGATTGCAATATGTGACGCGCAAAATAGAAAGGGACCTAAGGTTAAAAGGAGAGCCATTTTAAGGATTAGGTCCCTTACTTACTTTAAATTAATTATTAAATAAGAAGTTTTTAGATTAGAAGTTCTATTTTTTGGGGCTACTTTCACAAACAATTATCAGAATTGAGTCCCGATTCAATCACCTAAAAAATGTTGTACTGTGTTATTGACACTAAAACTTAGGCTCTTCTTTCTAAACCACACATCCTACGTTTGCGGACTCTAAAGTCAGTGGTTCTTGCTTAAAGTGATGTTGCGACTGAATTCTATTTCTTAAAGATTTATTAGTCCGTAGGTCAGCAGAACATGGTAAAAATGTGATCCATTTTTATAATAACCTCCCTTTTGAATACATTTTGTACAACAATGAAAACCTGAATGTGTCTTCACATTAAGTAAGAAGCGCGAGCTGGACTGTCACATACAATGCGGCCCACCTGTATTTCGTACAGTTTGTCGTTACATAGAAACCCTGATTCTTTAAAATCCTTTAAATATTTAACTTATTATTTAATTATTTGATTATGTTCAGTATTGATGTACACTCCCAGTAGAAAAACTGAACTGCAGTTTGATGCATTCGCCAAGATTGTCCATATGCATTTTTTAGAACTTTTAAAGAGGGGAAGTCCATCAATTCCAATGCTTATATTTACAATTAATTTATTGGTATTATTCAAATTTTTTTGGTATAAAAAATCTGTGAAACAGTTTTTAACCATAATGAAAGTATGATCCCTTCCCCATTTACATGACAGTTGTATTTCTGGGTGTTTCAATCAATGCACGTACATCTTTTATCAAGCTACGAGTATTATCAATAAACTTTAAACGAATCGACTACCTCAGATAAATTGTTCAGAATTCGTTGCGAGTTCGTTAAGAGAAGCCTGAAGAAGAAATTGATAAAAAAAAAAATACCAAAGACAAGTCTAACAGAATTCGGGCCGAATTCGTTTACATATTTCGGAACATAATTAATAAAAAAAAGCCTCAGACAAACCGAACAGAATTTGTAACGAATTCGGTTAGAATTCTTGATAGAGTTTAGATATTGTTCTGAATTTGGTTTAGTGGGATGTTAGTTGTAAATATAATTAACAAAAAGTTTTCAGAGAATTGTCTATATATTTTTTATTAAGATAGAAGGATCTATGGCAATTATGTGTGAAACAAAATCTCCGACAAATGCTCGCCACGGCTTCGGTGGCACAAATCTATTCGGTGGTCTATATTTTTAATGACTCTGAGACAGAATGGAGGTTGAATGTCGTAATGGGCCGAATTATCTCATTCCTTAGCTCTTGCATTGTTCTTGGCTAGTTGACGAACGCTTCTTTTTTTTACATATCCCCAAAGAAAGAAGTGCAACGGTGTCAAATTACAAAATAAACATCGCCTCGACGTGATATAACACGGTCATTAAATTTCTCGCGCAAAAACCCAATTTTTGCGTTGACTGTATGACAAGTGGCTCCATCCACACATATCGTCCAGGTCCATATCCTCAATTCAATCTGGCCACAAGAAGTCCGTTATCATTGCGAAAACCATTCATGGTAACGCATGGACCACCTAATTTTCGAAAAGGTATCGCCCGATGACGCCGTCAGCCCATTAACCGCACAAAAAAGTCTCTCTTTTTTGGAAGCATCGGTTTTCTAACAATCACCAGTGGATTCTCATTTGCCTAAATGCGGCAATTCTAGGGTGTTTTTTTAGACTTGTGGTTTTTAATCTGCCCAGTAAAACAAATTTGCCGACAATGTCTGATATCAGACAATTCTGAACAATATCTGGACTCTATCGAGAATTCCTACTGAAATCGTTACGAATTCTGTTCGGTTTGTCTGAGGATTTTTTTTCAGAGAAGTAGTTCAGAGTACGTGTCAACCCTCTCATGTTTTTCGTGACGAACTCGGTAAGAATTCTGATCTGAAATCGGAACATTTTTTCGTTTGGTTTGCTGGGTGGCCACACTTTTTTCGGAGTTGGTCTTTTGGACAGTTGCCACTTGATGTATGCTTAGAACAATGGAACAACGTTTGCAAATCATGGAGATGGGCCCAAAACGAGATGGCCACCGATCGTGATTTTTACAAGAAAATGTTATTCAGCGATGAAGCTTACTTTTGGTTAAAGGGGTACGTTAACAACCAAAATTGTCGCATTTGAAGTTATGAAAATCCACAAACCATTTTCGAGACGCCGTTACATCCTCCAAAGTCACTGGATGGTGTGCTTTAAGAGCAAAGGGAAGGAATCATTAATCTATATTTCTACAAAAATGAAGCCGGCCATAATGTGACAGTCAATGGGTAACGCTATAGAGCCAATATTAATGACTATTTCGTGCCTGAATTGGAGGATGCTGATGTGGACGACCAACAAGACTGCACTACTAGCCAACGAAATAATGAATGTATCGAAAGAAACTTTGGGTGAGCGCATTATATCGCGTCGTGTGCCTGTGTCGTGGCCTCTAAGATGCCGCTGGACTACTTTTCGTGGGGTTATGTGAAGTCGCTTGTATACGCAAATAAGCCTGACACGATTGACGCCTTAGAAGAGAATAGTCGGCGCGTTATTGCTGACATACGGCCCCAATTTCTGCAAAAAGTGGTCAAAAATTGTGACTCTCGGCTGGTATTTATTTGAGCCAGCCGCGGCGGCCACTTGCTCGAATCATTTTTAATCATCTTATCTTGATAATAAAGCTAAATTCTTGGCCATAAGATTAAATAATATGTGTTTTATTTCTTCTCGAAAATCAGGCGTCTGAAAAACAACACCCTTTACTTGTTAACGAACCCACTGAGTTAAAAGTGTGCTCCATCGCTGAAGATTCATTTCTTTGTAAAGTCACCATTCACTTCTTTCTGTTCAACCAATAATTTCGTATATTGACGACGCTCGAAATGGTCTGTAGGCTAAGGCTCTCGATTCAATTGAACCTCGTCAGCATGTGCATTCAAATCTTTATTCAAAATTCGCCTCAGTGATGTTTTTGCGATGTTCAATTGCTGGGCACGATGACGAGTTGAGGTTAACAGCTCTTCCGCCACACTATCGCGTAAAAACATCAATGTTTTTCGCAGAACGAATTGGTCGCGTATGCACTGGTGTTTTCACATTTCCTACAGACCCGGTTTGACTGAAATCTGCCCACAATTCTACCGATTGTGAACAGATTTGGTCGATTATGCTGAGCAAAACAATCACAAAATGCATTTTGATTTGACGCCAATTTTTGTAAAAGGCTTTAACAATCTTAACGCACTGCTCAATTGTGTAACTCTCCCTGGTTGAAGTTGTCAAGCACTGAAACCCATGAAATGTCAATTTAAATTGGGCAAGAAACTTGAGGTTTAGGTGTAACTCACAATTAATATCGCCCACACTTTATAAGAAAATCCTAGATGATCGCTTCCGTTACATACAATAGAGATTTCTTAGTCAATCTTAACTAAACTCTAGGAAACTTCACAAATGTAAGAGCTGCCAATATGAATAGGCTCAGTAATGTAGACAACCTAAGAAAAGCCATGTGCTAGGGTTGCTACATATATTTCTGGTCTAGGTGTTGCCTGGCGCCATCTGACATTTTCATTGGAAAGTTTGGCATTTTGTAGCATAAACGTACCCAGAACGTTTTGACGTACAACCATCATTTGTATTGTTTACAGTGGCTTGAAAAAATCAATTTGGCAAAAAAATGAAATTAACTCGTGGACATTTTTGTGCGATCATTTTTTCGTCGTGGATAATCACGACAATAGTGCATCACCGAACTTAAATCTTTGTATGGCGCAGAAGCACCATCCTATAGCCCTGTGAAAAACTGGTTTAATGAATTCAATCGTGGCCGACGCTCGCTCAAAGACGAGAAGGTCGTCCAAAAACGGCCGTTCTGCCACAGAACATTGATGCCGTGCAAGATCGGCATGTGACATACCGTGACACTGAGGCATCCTTGGGTATTTCTTCCACCAGCATACATGCGATATTGCATGAACACCTGGCCGTAAAAAAGGTTTGTTCTCGTTGAATCCCGCACAATCTGACAATCGCTCAAAAAAAGGGCTCGTGACGATCGGTGCAAAGAAATTTTGAAAATATTCGATCGCGGTGCTTAAAAGACGTTTATATGATCGTCACAGGTGACGAATCATGGATCTATGCGTATGAGCCCGGAACAAAACAGCAATCGTGTGGGTCTTCGAAGACAAGCCAAATCCAACGAAGCACTTCGAAGCAAATGGTCGCCTGTTTCTACCGCAAAACTGGTGATGTGGCGACTGTTTCGCTTGAGCAATTCTGAGTGGTACACCACAATTTGTTGGCCTGAAGTCTTCGGAACAATTCGAAAAACAAACAAGAGAAGAGAAATCATTGTGCACCTTGACAATGCTAGCTCTCGGCTCAAACCAGCGCCTTTTTGACCGGCCAAACGTCGAATTCATGGGTCATCCGCCGAACAGCCCAGACTTGGCACCCCTGACTTATTCTTATTCCCGCACATTAAGAAAAAAATGCGCGATCAACGATTTTCGTCGCCAGAAGATGCTGTTGAAGCGTTCAAAAGCCATGTTTTGGAGGTGTCTCAATCGAAGTGGAAAAAGTGCTTCGACAGTTGGTTTGAGCGCTTAAAAAAGTGTATAAATCATGCTGCAGAATACTTTGAAAAACAATAAAACCATTTTTGATGATAAATATTCGCATATACAGAAAAATATATAGCAGCCCTCGTATGAAGTCTTTGATCAGCTCCTTAAGGGGCTCTTTTCTCAGGTCTTAGTAATGAGGACACTTTAGCTAGACCTCTGTAAAAATTTCTCAAAAGTTCAAGCTGCCAATAGGAAATGCTATAGTTATGTGTAACAAGTAAGGTATAAAGGAATATCCTCGAAGGCCCTTTCTACTTAGTTCCTATTATATCTTATTTTTCTGCCAGACTTAGCTACGTGCACACTTGTATGAAATTTTATTGAAAAATCAGCAGCCAATAGAAAACGCCAAACTTTTTTCCCAAAATAGCTTCCAATCCCTCCTAATGCATACTCAAAAGCCTTCCGGGCGTATGAGTTATTTTAGTTATGGTTTGTTAATAAAATAACGTATACGCCGTGCATGCCGCATAATATGTTTTACCCTTTTAAAAGAACTGCCAAAGAATAACTTTTCCTTAGGTTTTTTTTATGAAGTCTTTGATCAGCTCCTTAAGAGACTCTTTTTCAGGTCTTAATAATGAGGACACTTTAGCTAGACCTCTGTGAAATTTCTAAAACTTAGAAGCTGTTAATAAGAAACGCTGAAGTTATGTGTAAGAAGTAAGGTATAAAGAAATACCCTCGAAGGCCCTATCTACTTAGTTCCTATTATATCTTAAGAATTTTTCTGCCAGACTTAGCTACGTGCACACTTGTATGAAATTTTACTGAAATATCAGCAGCCAATAGAAAACGCCAAACTTTTTTCCCAAAATAGCTTCCAATCCCTCCTAATACATACTCAAAAGCCTTCCCGGCGTATGAGTTATTTTAGTTATGGTTTGTTAATAAAATAACGTATACGCCGTGCATGCCGCATAATATGTTTTACCCTTTTAAAAGAACTGCTAAAGAATAACTTTTCCTTAGGTTTTTTTTTTATTTTTCAAGTTTTTCAGATTATTTTTTGTTAACCTTATTTTTTATTGGCATCGTCGTCGTTGTCGTTACTGTGTCTGGAGAAGAAAAACCAAAATATTTGTGGTTTTCTATTGCTTCCGTCGAAACATTTCTTTGCACTTAAGTCCTTCTTCCTTATGTACTTCAGTTTGTGTTGCTGTTATTGCGGCAAAGTGTTGCCACATTCAATTTCTGTTGGTTTTTTTTTATTTAATGTTTCCTTCCGCATTCAGTGAGGGGAGCTGCTCAGTGGGTGTGTTAGTGTGCCTGTGTGTGTTACTTTCTTTATGCGTAAATTGTCTTGCAAACTTTAAATTGCATCCGCCGAACAAGATAAGATTGTTTGTGTATGTGAGAGCGGTTCGCTCAATGTCTTTGCTCGTTTCCTTCTCTTTCTGGTGTCTGTCTGCCGTGCTTACTTATTCCAGTATTTGGAGCAGCAGAAGAAAAAGAGTACTTAGGGGAGCACATTCTTATTAGATTACATTTATGTGTGTGTGTGTGTTTTTTTTTTGTAAACGAAGTTACATATTTTTGCTGGTAGTTGAGTGTGTCCCATTTCCCCCTCTCATATTCTTTCTATACTTTAGCGCATAAAGCAGCTGTGGGAAGCTTTGTTTTATCTGGCCATTTTTTTGCCACGTGTTTTCTTTCGAAAAGGGTTTACAGCTCCTTTTCACACTTTTCGCGGTAATCGGATTGTAATCTTGAGAATTTCAATTCGCGAAAATAAGGTCACACAGCAGTTTGCGTGGGATCATTTTGTAGCTATCATAAATCCGCCTTCTCTTCTATGAACTTTTATTATTGCCAAGAAAAATAACTTTTTGTTTTTTATACAGTTTTACCTAAAACAAAAAAAGAAAAGTATTAGAGATTATATTTAAAATGATTGGATTGTCTTCGGTGTAAATGCGTAACACTTTACATTAAAAGTGTTGCCCTCACGGGGATAATTCCCTATTTGAGGGATATTACGAGGGCGACCGCAAAACTAACTGGCCTGGCACATTGTTTTACTAGCAATTTGTTTTTTTGTTTTTTAAAATCAATCTTTTATAAGCCAACTGTCAAAATTTCCGAAATATTTAATGATTATTTTCTTTGTTACAGGTGATTGAAGTAAACAAGTTTTAGAATTTTTGAAAAATGGAAAATAAAGAGTTTCGTGCGGTAATTAAACACTTTTATATGAAAGGTTATACGCCACAATTAATCAAAGATGAATTGGATTCTGTTCATGGTGATAATGCACCATCATACTCCACCGTGAAATCCTGTGTTCAACAATTTAAAATGGGGCGTTCATGTACGGAAGATGAACAACGCTCTGGAAGACCGAAAACTGCTACTACTATTGAAAACATTAGAAAAATATTTAATGAAGTGACTAAAGATAGACGAATAAAGCTTAGAGAACTTGCTGATATTGTTAAAATACACGAAAAACAAGTTTGGAGTATTTTACATGATGAACTCCACATGAAAAAGCTATCCGCAAGATGGGTGCCGCGTTTGTTGACTTTGCCCCAAAAAATCATCCGTTGGACCAATTCCGAGGAGCTTTTACCGATTTATCAGCGTAATCCAATAGAGTTCTTGCGCCGATTCATAACTGTTGATGAAACATGGATCCATCACTACATCCCAGAATGCAAAGAACAGTCAAAACAATGGATAGAAGCTGGTAAAAGTGGACCCAAGAAGGCGAAAACTGTTAAGTTTGCAGGAAAAGTAATGAACACATTATTTTAGGATGCAAGGGGTATAATATTTATTGATTATCTTGAGAAAGGAAAAACTTTAAATAGTGAATATTATTGTGCATTATTGGATCGGTTGAGTGAAGAAATCAAGATAAAACGACCGAATTTAGAAAAAAAAAGTTATTTTTCATCAAGATAATGCTCCTTCACACACTGCATTTTTAACTCAACAAAAACTGGCCTAATTACGATTTGAAATTGCTCCGCATCCACCATATAGTCCAGATTTAGCTCCTTCTGATTATTTCTTGTTTCCAAATTTAAAAAAAAATCTCGGTGGCAAAAAATGTTCGTCCAATAGCGAGGTTATTGCTGAAACTGAGGCATATTTTGAAGGTCTTGCAAAATCTTATTTTTCGGATGGAATTAAAAAACTTGAAAAACGTTTGATGAAGTGTATTGAGTTGGAAGGAGATTATGTTGAAAAATAAATAATCATAATTCCAAAAAAAACGGTTCTTTTTATGTTAGGCCAGTTAATTTTGCGGTCGCCCTCGTAGGTATTGAAAGGGCATTAAGAGTTTTTTTTAAAGATTATGGCGGTCTTTTGCTTGTACCATTTGCTGGCTCATATCAAATTGAAATTGAGAATATACGAATTGAAATTGAGAAATGCAAATTGAAACAGAGAAATCGAATTTTTCTTTTCTCAATATCAATTATTAAGATTATTATGGCCATCATAAAGGTCAATCAAGCAGGAAATTTCAGTTGGTTAAAAATTTAATGGCTTATCAGCGAAAATCAATGTGATGCGTTACGAGGGTTGCTATTTATATTTCGGGTCCTGACAATACTAGTGTTTCCAGATGCAAACTGCAAACTTCTATTGGAAACTTTGAACGTTTAATCATTTGAGGGCGAATTGTTTTGTTTACAGTGTTTTGAAAAATTCATCTCAGTTAAAATAATGGAATTATCCCGTGAACATTTTCGTGCGATGATTTTTTACGATTTTCGGCGTGGGTTATCGAGACAAGAGTGTTTAAATCAACTTGTTTCGACTTTTGGCGATGAAGCACTACCAACAACCACTGTTAATCGCTGGTGCAAAGAGTTCAGACTCGGACACCGTTCGCTCCAGGATGAATATCGTGAAGGACGTCCAACTTCGGTCACTTTGCCAGAAACCATCGATACTGTGCGGGAACTGATTAAGCAAGGGCATTAGTATGACAAGCATCATTAGAATATTGCATGATCATTTGGCCGTGAAGTAAATTTGTTCTAAATGGATCCACATAATTTGACGAATGCTCAAAAGAGGCTCGTATGGATTGGTGCAACGTGATGTTGAAAAAATATGTATAATACAAAGGCAGTGCATAACATTGTCACAGGTGACGAATCATGGATCTATGCATATGAACGCGAAACAAAACAGCAATCGAAGCTGTTCGTGGAAGAAGTACATTGAGGCAAATGATTGCGTTTTGTTTCGGTATAACCGGCAATGTTGCCACAGTGCTTTTAGTGGAACGTAGGGCAGTCAATTCTAAGTGGTATACAACCATCTGCTTGTTAACAGTGTTCGAAGAAATGAGGAAAGATAATAAGAGAAGGCGGATCATTTGGCAACACGACAATGCGAGCTCTCACACATCAGCTGAAACGATGAGCTATTTGACCACTCAAGATGTCGAATTGATGGGCGATTCTCCGTACAGCCATGATTTGGCACCCAATGACTTCTTCTTAGCATCAAGAAGAAATCGTGGTCAACGTTTTTCATCGCCCGAAGCAACTGTTGCAGCGTTCAAAAATCACGTCTTTGAGGTGTCTCAATCGGAATGGAAGAAGTGCTTCACAAAATTGGTTTGTGCGCACGCAAAAATTATTTATTGATCTTAAAGGAGAATATTTTGAAAAACAATAAAACCATTTCCAATGATAAATTATGGTGTTTTTATTGTCGGACCCGAATATAATAGCAATATTCATTAATTAGTTCTTTTTTTAATTCCGAGTTATCATTGTTCTAGTATCCCAGTTATTATTGCAGCCTTAATGATATTGTTCATGTCTTTTTGTGGTTTAGTCTACCCATCGAATTCGTTTTTCGCCCGTATAGCCCGTATGCAGAATCGACTTCCAGCGAATATATTTCCCACTAGTTATGCCAACCAGAAGTTCAAGGCAAGTGTCCACAAACCTACTTTCCACTCACCAATGTTATAGCGTACAACGCTTGAGTGTTGGTCATATAAAAAAAGATTAGATCTATTTTGTTTCAGGCGATCGGCTTGTTTTTATGTGAGCGTCAGCCTTTTGTAAAGGGTGTTTCTTTTAGAGGTGTGGTTTTAAATTTGGCCACACTTTTTCCGGAGTTGGTCTTTTTGACAGCTGTCGCTTGATGTATGCTCAGAACAACGTCTAAACGTTTGCAAACCGTGGAGAATGGGCTCAAAACGAGATGGCCACCGATTCTGATTTTTACAAGAAAATTTTGTTCAGCGATGAAGCTCACTTTTAATTAAAGGGGTACGTTAATAACGAAAATTGTCGCATTTGGAGCAATGAAAATCCACAAGCCACTGTTGAGGCGCCGTTACATCCTTAAAAAGTCACTGTTTGGGCAGAGGGAGTCATTGGTCTATACATCTTCCATATGAAGCCGGTCATAATGTAACAGTCAATGGGAAACGCTATAGAGACATGATTAATGACTTTTTCGTGACTGAATTAAAGAATGTTAATGTGCCAAGACGGCTCTGCATGTCATACAGCCAGCGAAACAATCAATTTATTGAATGAAACTTTTGGTGAGCGCATTATCACGCGTCGTGGACCTGTGGCGTGGCCTCCAAGATCGCGCGATTTAAACTGCTAGACTATCTTTTATGGGGCTATGTGAAGTCGCTTGTCTACGTTGGAATTTATTTGAGCCAGCCACGGCGACCACTTGCCCGAAATCATGCCAGATAACATTGATGCCGTGCATGAACTGATAATGCAAGATCGTCATTTGACATACCGTGAGATAGTGGCATCCTTGGGCATTTCTTCCACCAGCATACATTCGATATTGCATAAACACCACCTGGCCGTAAAAAAGGTTTGTTCTCGTTGAATCCCGCACAATTTGGCAATCGCTCAGAAAAAGGCTCGTGTCGATTGGTGCAAAGAAATTTTAAAAAAAAATACGATCGCGGTGCTTCAAGATCGGTGCTTTATAAGATCGTCCAGGTGACGAATCATAGATCTATGCATATGAGCCTGAAACAAAACAGCAATCGACCGTGTGGGTCTTCGAAGACGATACAAATCCAACAAAAGTTGTTCGTGGAAGAAGCACTTCGAAGCAAATGGTCGCCTGTTAATTCGGCAAAACTGATCATGTGGCGAGTGTTCCGCTTGAGCAACGTCGGACGGTGAATTCTGAGTGGTACACCACAATTTGTTTGCCTTAAGTCTTCGGAGAAATTCGAAACAGAAACAAGAAAAGACGAATCATGGTGCACCATGACAATGCTAGCTCTCACACATCGGCTCAAACCAACGCCTTTTTGACCGGCCAAAACGTCGAATTGATGGACCGTACGGCGGACTTGGCACCCAATGACGTCTTTTTATTCCCGCATATCAATGTGTGGTCAACGATTTTCATCGCCAGAAGATGCTGTTGAAGCGTTCAAATACCATATTTTGAAGGTGTCTCAATCGGAGTGGAAAAAGTGCTTCGACAATTGGTTTAAGCGCACGCAAAAGTGTATAAATCATGCTGGAGAATACTTTGAAAAACAATAAACCATTTTTTAAGATAAATATTCGCATTTTCATTATTAGGCCAGAAATAAATATAGCAGCCCTCTTAAAAAAGCTAAATTCTTGGCCAAAACATTGAATTCTATGCGATTTATTTTTTTGGAAAACCAAACGTCTAAAAAAGACACCCTTTGCAAAGGGTTGTACCTAGATTTAAAACTTTCCGTCGTTAAGTTGATCCAGCATTAATATACATTAAGACGCATTTTCACTACCATTGCTTAAGCGTACCGATTTTAATGAAATCTCGTAAGGGGTCGCTAATGTGGGAGGTACTTGCAAGAGGCGTGGAACCACTTTGTCTCCCACACACATAAATAATTCAAAATTCAAGAGAAATTCATGCATTAGTGTCATTTAATCTCTAATCTGTTCTTAAGTGCTGATTTTTAGTCAGATCGTGTGAAAAGTGTTAAAGATATAAAGCAACAGGGGATGTACCGGAAGGGTTATATGCATGGGATGTACCGGCAAGGTTATAGCAATATGGTCCATTTGCAAATCCGAAGGCAGGTTAGGTTGAAAGTGTTGCTCGCCAGGAAAAAAAATCCGAGTTCAATCGAAGGTAGAGAGATAGAGAGAAAGCGGGAGAGAGTGAATATTTACAGGAAGGTTATAAGTTGTATATGTATTAAAAGATGTATTGGCAGTTATCCGATTTGTTATATTTGTTATCCGTTATAATTTATCGCCTGGTTCGAGCAGTTCGAAACCAGCCCGACCTTTTAGTATATTTTAGAGGTACATCCGCTATTTCGGCGAGGTCATCAAAGTATTTACTGCCTCGGTAGGCAATTATGCATTCTTGAAGTCCGTCGCATGTACATAGCAAATGCTCTACGGACTTGACTTCTCTTCTTCAGCGTTCTGGCAACTTCTACAAAAGTGTCTGCGCGGATGTTCACACGCGCCACCATAGTCCCGATTAAGCAGTGCCCCGCGTGGACTCTTATTTGACATTGATCGTTTTCCTAATGTTAGCAATTCCCTTGTTCCTTTCCAGCCTATTGTCGGCCAGAGAGACTGGGTTACTCTTTAGTTGCGAATTAGGTGGAACTTAGGTGGAACCCTGCTTATCGGTTCGACGAGCGGGATGTGCACGTCTAGGGTTGTTGGTTCGTTCACTGCTCCTGAGCCAATTTTGGCATAATCGTCCGCTATCTCCTTGCTCGGAATATAGATTTAACCCGTTTGTATAGGGTGATCCTTCTAGGGGTATTTTTTCCATAGGGGTTTTTTCAGAGTTAACGCGTGAGTTGTTAAGAGATGGTGGAATCATCGGTCCATATTTTTTCAAAAATTATGATGGCCGGAACGTAACCGTGAATAGTGCTCGCTATCTCGCCTTGATATCGGACTTTTTGCTACCTGAAATTGAAGCGGTGCCACTTGCAATACAGCTGCTTAAACAATAGATTTATTGAGAGGCCATTTTAAAGAGCAGCTAATTTCATGTGTCTGACCGATAAGTTGGACGCCTAGATCGTATAATATCACGAGCTAAGACTTTTTTCTTTGATGCTGACAAACCAGCTAAGATTCAGGTTTCGAAGCCAACATTACGCGGGTCATGAACGCCATACCGGTCGAAATGCTGGAAGTGAACTTAGTTCCAGAATCTTGTCTGCGACTGTATTGATTGCAAAAATCTCTGCCTGAAAGACCATGCATTTGTTCGGTAGTCTTCGAGGCATTTTAAGGTTCGGGGATTTCGAGTAAACTCTTTATGCCGTACCGATAGTCGTCGAGCTATTTAAAGTTTCCGGGACTCCCAAAAAATAACCCTGATCCCGTACTTGCTCAAATTTTTGAATAACCCGTGAAGATCGAGATTTAATTTTCTGACAATAAAGCGTCTAATGCCCAGTCTTCTCTCATTGAAATTTCCGTCCAAGTCAAATAGTCTGACTCTCTATCAAGCCTGTCCATACTTCCTGCTGACCTCAGTATCACGCCATGCGTGCGTGCTGTGTTTCAACATACCAGTTTCTCTCAAACGTAGAGCTACCCTTGCTGCATATCTCTTTATGTAAATGTCTATGGGTTGAATGTTAAGTATGGCTTTAAGCCCCGCCTGTGGTGTGGATCTCAATGCCCCAGTTATGCCTATACTTGCCAGTCTTTGATGAGGCTGGTGAGGTTGGTTTTCCTTTCAACTGCAGTTCACCAAGCCAGTGTTCCAAATGTTGGAATTAGTCTTACGATTGCACTGAACATCTACTGTATTACCCAGTATATTATCCTTGGTAGCATATCCTATTTTCTGCCAAACATCCTTTTGCGAGTATAAAAGGCACAAAGAACCATCTTTCCTCGCTCCTCCACATTTCGCTTCCAGGAAAGTTCTGAGTTGAGAATTACAGCCCGGTATTTTGCTTCTTTGGACAGTTGTACCGTTTTGCCGTCTTGCTTTGGGATTTCAAAGTTCGGGATCTAATATTTTCTAGCCAAACAGAACTAGCGTGGATTAAATCCTAGTCCGTTTTCATTTGCCCATCGTCACTAAAAGTTGACCAACAGCACTACATCGTTGGCATACGCTGTCAGTGTGGTGCCTTCCTTGTTGAGATCCCACAGGGGATTTGCTTCGATATCCAGAAAGCGCGTCATTTGAGGAGGATGCGTCCAAAAAGAGCTGTGGGTGAGCGAACAATTGGAACAATTGAACGAATTTTAGTGAGGTAGAGGTTAGACAGTGCCGGAGTTATTACACCACCCTGGGGAATTCCCTGTTTAACTCTACGGGGCTCTCAAATTTACATATGACTATTTACGACCCAACGTTTAAACTAGGCGGAGGGGCCGTGTCCTAGAACATGGTGACATGATTGGCTTGGCTCAGCTCAAGAGCCACGAAGATCATTCATTCGTTCAGGTTAAGGCCGCGACTGATACGTGTGGTGGTGGCGTGAAAAGCAGTTGTTGTGCTGTGCTGCTTGCGAAACCGATTCTGATGCACGTTTCTTCTTTGTTCGCGTCTTTGTCTGGCTTCAGTAGCGGTACCACTGTGCCGATTTCTCTGGCATCGGGAACAGAGTGAGTGAGTGGCTAACGATAGATTGAGCACTTTGGTCGTGTACTCTACTTCCGGGTATGCAAATGCTTATACAGCGACCCTAGTGGTAATTGGTGGAGAATGGTCTTTAAGCCTGCTGGTGGGGTATTGTTTATTTGACATAACAGTATGAGAGAGAAAGTCTTCTTGTCCAATAGAATTTCCAAAGTTCGGACCGATTTCCAACCGAGTTTTTCTCGGTGTAACATTATTTTTGAATGCAAATTAAAAAATGACTAATGTTAAAAGTATCATATTTTCCAAAACTCGTAGACGATTAGTTAAGACGATGTTACACTAAAAATATCAAACAAAAATCAATTACTCTCCTACTGTAAGCTGCCTTTATCCTACATTCTTGCATGAAATTGAGATAAAGGGGAAAAAATCATTCTATAGGATCATCACGACCTCCCGTAAATACTGGCCCACACTTTAAAATTATGAACATCCAATAAATTTAAATCGTATCGGTATCCACCAATAAAATAAAATCTAATCATGTCCTTTTAAATTAAGAGAAAACAAAAAACCACTTGCATGTGACAGTCGATGGCCATACCCTAAGAGCGGTTGTCAGTCAATATGTCAATGGAAATAAAATATCTCAATAAGTCAAAATTACAGACCTTACGTACGTACATATGTTCATCAGAATGTTTTATTTCTTATTTCAACTACAAATACACTCACACATAGTATCATTTGCATTGGAAATTGAAGAACAATAATCTACCTAGGGGGTAAAGTTATTTGCTCTTTCACTCTTACACCCACACACTCATCCCCTCAAGTGCTCGTCTACCCAGCCACTCACTTGCAGCTATGCACCAAAGCAAACTTACGAACAAACGAACCGGAATCGAACTCAACTGATATTGGTGAAGGGTTTTACAAAATACTTTTAGTTGAATTCCAACCCAGCAAACCAAACCTTCAGAATTCGGTCAGAATTCTGTACGACAAGCGGCCAAATGTTCCGATTTCTTACCGAGTTCGTAACGAACAACACTTGAGAGGGTTGACAAAAATTCTGAACTACTTCTCTGAAAAAAAATCCTCAGGCAAACCGAACAGAATTCGTTACGATTTCGGTAAGAATTCTCGATAGAGTTCAGATATTGTTTATAATTGTCTGATATCAGACATTGTCGGCAAATTTGGTTTACTGGGAACTATCACAAGGCTTACACACACACTATCATATATAAACGTATGTACGAGTATGTGTGTGCAAGACACACCATCTTCCACCAGGGGGAATTAGCAAAGCCTCTTAAAACCAGACGAATTTCAGAATGCCTTCCTAAATCTTCTTCATATCAGCTGGCCTTTAATGCTTGGACTGTTCGCTTATCAAACGCAGATACTATAGGGTGGGCCATTTAAATTTTTTGAATGGGCTTTTAAAAAAATAGTATTGATCATTTTTTTAAATTTCTGGTTATATTGGAATGGGCTGCGGAGTATTTGGCAGAAGATGAAGAATTTTACCGAAAAAACGTGTTTTCATACGAAGCTCATTTTTACCTCGGTGGCAGTGTCAATAAGCAAAATTGCCTCATATGAGGTTCAAAGAACCCACACGTGACTATTGAGAAGCCTATGGATCCACAACGAGTCACTGTTTGTTGTGGATTTTGGGCTGGCGGTATCATATCCTCGAAAAAGAGCAAGGAGCCATCGTTACCGTCAACGGTGAGCGTTACCGCGCCATGCTCAATGAATGACATGGACGACATGTGGTTTCAACAAGACATGGCCACATGCCAAACAGCCAATGTAACCATGCTTATTTTACACACTGTTTTTAAAAATCGAATAATCAGCCGAAATTGTAATTTCAATTGGCCGCCTCGGAGCTATGATTTGAGCCCTTTGGATTATTTTCTGTGGGGAGCTATTAAGGATACATGTTAAGCAAAGCATCCAGAGACCATTGACGCTTTGTAACATGAACTCGAAGTTGCCATTGAAGAGATTCGACCTGAAACAATCGAAAATGTACTGAATAATTGGGTTGATTGGATGAGGTACTGCCATAATTGAATGACAAAGTTCAAGCTTTCCAATAAAACCAGAAATTTAAAAAAAGTATCAGTATTTTTTTTGCAGCCGATTAAAATTAAAAATTTAATTGGCCCACCCTTTATTTCGCTTATTCCAATCTATCTTATGCGCAATTCTATCTATTTTATGCGCATTTCTATTACTGTTTTTTGACTCAACTCTTTTGGTCTTTTTTAATCCCATTTCTTTTATTTATGCCTGCGAATTTAATTTTATTATTCTACTATTTTGATATACGAGGGCTGCTATATATATTTCTGGCCTAGTAATGAAAATGCAAATATTTATCATCAAAAATGGTTTTATTCTTTTTCAAAGTATTCTCCAGCATGATTTATAAACTTTTGCATGCGCTCAAACCAATTGTCGAAGCACTTTTTCCACTCCGATTGAGACACCTCCAAAACATGGTTTTGAACGCTTCAACAGCAACTTCTGGCGACGAAAATCGTTGACCACGCATTTTTTTCTTGATGTGCGGGAATAATAAGAAGTCATTGGGAGCCAAGTCAGAGCTGTACGGCGGATGACCCATCAATTCGACATTTTTGGCCGGTCAAAAAGCCGCTGGTTTGATCATTGTCATGGTGCACAATGATTCGTCTTCTCTTGTTCGTTTTTCGGATTTCTCCGAAGACTGCAGGCAAACAAATTGTGGTGTACCACTTAGAATTGACCGTCCTACGTTGCTCAAGCGGAACAGTCGCCACTTCACCAGTTTTGCCGAAGAAACAGGCGACCATTTGCTTCGAAGTGCTTCTTCCACGAAAAACTTTCGTTGAATTTGACTCGTCTTCGAAGTCTCACACGGCAATGCTGTTTTGTTTCGGGCTAATACGCACAGATCCATGATTCGTCACCTGTGACGATCTTATAAACGTCTTTTGAAGCATTGCGATCGTATTTTTTCAAGATTTCTTTGCACTAATCGACACTAGCCTTTTTTTTGAGCGACTGCCAAATTGTGCGGGATCCAACGAGAAAAAACCTTTTTTAACGGCCAGGTGTTCATGCAATATCGAATGCTGGTAGAAGAAATGACAAAGGATGTCTCTATCTCACGGTATGTCACATGACGATCTTGCATTATCAGTTCACGCACGGTATCAATGTTCTCTGGCACAACGGCCGTTTTTGGACGACCTTCGTCTTTGAGCGAGCGATTGAATTCATTAAACTAGTTTTTCACAGTGCTATAGGATGGTGCTTCATGGTCATACAAAGACTTATGTAAGTTTATCGATGCACTCTTGTCGTGATAATCCACGTCGAAAGTTGTGAAAAATGATCGCATGAAAATGTTCACGAGTTAATTCCATTTTTTTGCCAAATTGATTTTTCAAGTCACTGTAAGCAACACAAATGATGGTCGTACGTCAAAACGTTGAGTACGTTTATGCTAAAAAATGTCAAACTTTCCAAATGTCAGATGGCGCCAGGCAATACTTAGTGTTGCCTAGGCCAGAAATATATATAACAACCCTCGTATTGCCATTTTTGTTTCATTTTAATATTTTTCCTATTGATTTAATACTGCTTTACTACATTTTATCATTTCGTTCCTTCAACCTGTTCATTGAATATTGCTTTTCTAACTTTTTGTTGTTTCGCCAGTTTTGGCCCTTTTAAAATCGCCTTTTGTATTTTCCATAATACCTTTGATTAACTATTGTTTTTCTTACTTTTTTATATATCCCTCCTTTATGTGCCCATTTTTTATTCTATGCTATCCTGTTGATTTAAAATTAGATTTCTTACATTCTGATATTTGGCTCCAGTTGAACCTTTTTTATCTCCACTTCTATTTTCCATGACATCGTGTTCATTTTGTATGGTTTTTCTCACTTTTTTCTATTTTGCCCCCTTTTGAGTAGTTCGTTTTCCCATTTCTACTTTTCACGCCATCCTCTTGATTTCATATTGTTTTTTAAACTTCTTGCTATTTTGCTAGTTTTGGCCCCATTTTTATTTTATTATTATTTAATTTTCTATCTCATCCTCTTTATTAAATATAGGTTTTTTCGCATTTTTATTTATTGTCACTTTTGACCCTTTTTTACCATTTTATCCTCATTTTCATTTAACGTACAAACCTATTGATGCAACATTGTTTTTCTCACTTTCTGCCGTCCCTCGTGGCCCTTTTTAAATTCTATTTCTTTTTTATATGCAATCCGGACGATTTCATTTTGTTTTTTTTAACATATCTGTATTTTTCCGTTTGGTCCCTTTTTTTATCCCCTTTTTTATTTGTTATAATAAGTAAAAACTAAAAACCCTTTTGTCCTAACAGTTGACAAACATTTTGAAATGTTCGACTTTTGCGACTTTAAAGAACCACAAAAACCTAGTACAAGTTTTACCCGTTTACCCCACAAATTGGATTTCTCGCTAAAAAATTTCATAGCTTTCGTTTTTAGCGTCCTCAATATTCATACCAGCTAAATTTCAAATTTCTTACTCAAGGCTTTAAAAAAGGACAAAAATCCCTATTTACCCATATTTATACTTTTAATGTGTCCCTAATGTTATGAATTTATCACAATCCCTTCGCAGGCACTTTTCATTTGTTAAAAGAGAAAAAACTTGTCGAACTTCGCGTTGTTGCGTGCTCTGGATAAGAAGGTACGAAATTTATCCCTTTTTATACTGTTAAGTTTTAGGTTTCCGAAATTCCCTTTTTTCGAATACAAATTAAAAGGGACATCTATTCCCCAAATTTAGTGAAAGCTACCGTTTCGTTCTGGCATGGATTAATGACTTGTTGATGAGGGATACATTTGTCCCGTTGTTACCCCCTTAAAGTACGAATTTCGAAAAATCCCAACTTACAAAATTCCATAATTCTAGCTTTAGCTGTTTACTTTGGGCAGTCAGTAACGCAAAAATTTGAAATGTTCAATGATTTTTAAATTTTCGAAAATATCACTCTTTATGCCTTACTTATAAAGGCTATCTCAAAGACCAGCACTTAGCAAAAAAAAAATAGAGTTTCTTACCTTATGACAATTTAGGCCTGTGTAAAGGCCTGTATGCTTCACCGCTGAGAAGTCATGACACAACGAGGAGACAACTGCTAGCCGAGCAATGCTCAAGTTCCCTACGGCAAACATTTCATATTCTGATGATGGAACAACACCATCATTGACGTGAAGCTGCTTTTGGTACATCAACAAAGGTCAGGTGGTACCCTAAGGCTACAATGAGGACACAGCATAAATTCAGCACTTGGGCTACCCCTTCAAAGGCTAATCGTAGTCAATGGACTGTAAAATTTCAAAACTGGGAAAACCGAAGGAGGAACTTGTTTTTGAAAACCAAAACAGCAATAATACGCAAAAAATTTGAGTCGGGCGTGGCCGACTATAAGATACCCTACACCCCTCTGCTATTCAGAGGATGAAGCATCTCTGTCTGGAGCGATTCGAAATATGGACCGATGTGATTCATTGTTGCAGGACATGTATGTTTGTCGCTTGTAAGGATACATGCGAAATTCGGTTGTAAAATGTTTAGATTTAAAATCTGCTATGAGCTTTGTGGGTCGGCTATAGGAAGCTAAGGACCTATGTGGTCTAGTTTTCCCAGAGTCAGTTAATGTTGGAACCATTTAATTTTGGGCGTGATCGGGTGTAATTTGTGGTTTTTAGAGCTGCAGGATCTTAAATCGGGAGGGATATTTGTGGGGGGGCCTATTCGAAAACATGGACAAACGTGGTTCAACTTTACCAGAGGTATGTGTTTGTCGCTCCAAAAGCTTAGTGCGAAATTTGGTCAAAATCATGGCCTTTAGAGCTGCAGGTTCTGAAATCGAGAAAAACCTTTGCATAAGAAATATACGAAAATATGGACCTATGTATCCCTGTTTTACCACAGTAATTTCATGGTAGCTTATAACGAACTGTTTAAAATTTTGGCGTGGTCGGGTGTAATTTGTGGTTTTTAGAGCTGCAGGATCTTAAATCGGGAGGGATATTTGTGTGGGTTCTATTCGAAAACATAAATGGTCCAATTTTACCAGCGATATATTACTCGTAATGCACTGTGAGAAATTTGGTCGAAATTGTATGTTATATGTGGCTTTTAGAGCTGTAGATTCTGGTATCGGGAAAAACATATGTATGATATTAAAATATGAACCGATGTGGACCGATTTCAGTAGGTTGGCCTAAACTTTAAGAATGTTCCAAGTCTCATCGAAATCGGTTCATAATTGCTACCTGTACATTGATAACAACGATAGGTGGGCAGACGGACGAACGGACATAGCTCAATGGAATCGGATAGTGGTTTTTAGTCGATTGGTATACTTAACTCTAGTCTATCTCCATTAACTCAAAAAGTTTTCAAACATCACCACTTAATCGTAAAAACCCACACAGAGAAAAAACGGTTGGAATTCGGTCCAAACTACATAAATTCGGTTGCATAAACCGAATTTCTGTTGCAATTAGCATCATTCCATAGTATTGATGGTAACGCGGTTCGAGATTTTATATGATGGTTGCTACAACCATATTATGGTAGTCACAGCCAATAACACAATTATACAAATCGAATTCAGTTTAACTACTGGCTGCGACAACTGGCGGATATGACAACCAACCAATTGTGATGTACATGTTATATTGACGCCAATAATTGGTGGTGACAACAGATTAGATCTTTGTAGTGACCAAACCCTGTTTAATTGGCTGTTGTAACATAATATTGGTTATTTTTTGGTTACCTTTGTTTACGACGAAAACATATTTGGAAATCCACCAAAAATTAATAAAAAAAAAAATTAATTAAAAAATGGTCAGACTGTTTAAGTTTATGGGGTTAGACGATGCATGCTTCCAAACGATACTGCCATAGAAATACACGAACTATAAATAACAAAATATTTTCCAGAATATGCAAACAGGCTTAACTGTAACTAAGCCCCATTACTCAGACTTGATCTGAATTTTCGCCATAGACAGACAACTACCGAGTTACGGCCACCCAAAGCTTGACAATAAATATTGTTGTATACCTTAATTAATTATTTTCAGAATGGGGCGGCAAGGCGGTAAAATATTTATAATATTTATAACAGCAACCAACACATTTACTCATTCAGTTCCAATAATCATATTAGTCTGTTAGGATTACCGAAACTTTCTTCTTCCACCGAAAGTGTTAGTTCCCTCTACGGAAAATTGCTGTCTTCCCTATCAATATTCGGTTGTAACGAAGGTATACATATATAGTACGTGCAATCACCAACATTCGGTTGACAAAAAATTCGGTTATGGCAACAAATCTATTCTCTGTGTGCAGTATCGGGTAAGGTATAACCATTAAGTATACCAAACACACTGACAGCAGTTTGAAAGAGTAACCTTCTTTGTCGTAATTTGAGCGTTGTTGTTTGTATCCCTTTTTTAGATAATCACACCATTTAGGAATAGTTTTATAATTGAATATGCAATTGTTTAATCAAAATTGTTTTTTTTGGAACAAGGACAGGCAGACAGTTGGGCGGACAAAGCTAATTAGGATCAGCTAAGCTTTTCAAAATTGAAAATTGTAATAAAACAACAACAAACATCAAAACTAAGTTGTTATACCCTGAGCCACAGTTTGATAAAGGGTTAAAAAACATCTTTATCAATGACGCTTTCTGTATCAAGAGGAGAGTTCTTTCAAATCAGTGAGCTCTGCCCGATATAATTCGTGTAATCATTGACCGGGGCCTAGGGCTGCGACAGCGACATCGATGTTTTCCAAAAACATCGATTACTATTAACATCGATGTTTTAGTGCCGATGTTTTACCGACATCGATGTATTGTATCGATGTTTGTATCGATGTTTTTCTATCTGACTGTGACTGTGACCAGTGCTGTAAAAATTGTACTTAGTAGGGACATAAATACTGTTACAACACTGAACACACCCATTTCAATAGTAGAACTGAACATACCCCGTTAATGTCATATGGGTTTAGAAAGCTAACCTCAATAGCGTTAGTCTGTAGCGTGAATTTAAAATTGTTTCAACTTTCATCTTGGAGTGGTCAGATAATGAGAACCGTATCGCTGTAATAGCGTTTTTCAAGTGTGAAATGAAAAAAGCGATATTTTCAAAACGCTCCGGCCACTAGGGATTAGCCGCATGTTCGTCTACCGATGCATAAAACTGTTTCAGGAGACTGGATATGTAAAAGACCGCCACCGGTCGGGCCGCCCACACTCTGTTCGAACGCCGCATGTCGGCAAAGCCGTTAAATCAAGAATTCACAGAATTTCGCTCCGAAAACAGAAAATCATGGCCCGTGAGATGAATATTACTCAAAAGTCCATGAGTCGAATCATTAAAATGACTTGGGACTTGGGGCTTTCAAACGACGTACCGGACATTTATTGACTGCAGCTTTAAAAAAATAGCATTGAAAAATGCAAACGTCTTTTGGTGAAGCACGCTGATAACTTGAACAGAAAAATTTTGTTCACCGATGAAAAAATTTTTACCGTTTAGGAAAAATTCTGACAAGCAAAATGATAGAGTGTATGCGCGGTCATCTAAGGAAGCATCTGAACTGATCCCAAGGGTGGAAAAGGGTCATCATCCTGCTTCAGTCATGGTTTGGTGGGGTGTCTCTTACGATGAGGTCACTGACCGGCATTTCTGCAAACAAGGAGTCAAAACATCCGCCAAAGTTAACCAAGAAACCGTTTTGGAAGCTGTTGTAAAGCCTTTTAACAATATGCTGTTCCAAAACCAGCCATGGACTTTCCAGCAGGATTCTGAGCTGGCCCATAAGGCTAAAACGTCCCAGGCCTGGCTTTGAAACAATTTGCCAGCGTTCATTTCCTCTGAAGAATGACCCTCAGGCAGTCCAGATTTGAACCCATTGGATTACAAATTGTTGACGGTTTTAGAGGACAAGGTTTGTCACAAAAGATACCCCAACATTGGATCTCTTAAGACTGCTTGGTTCGAGCTGTGGCCAATTTTCCAATGGACGAGGTTCGTGCAGCTATTGACGATTAGCCAGCGCGACTTAAGGTGTGTGTAAAGGCAAAAGGCGGACATTTCGAATAAGTAGATTCTTTTTGGATACAATAGACATCAATAAATATATTAAAAAATATTTGGCCCAAAAAACAATCAGTACTTTTTATTTTACAGCATAAAACATGTGTAACAGTATTTATGTCCCTACTAAGTAATATCTAGTATTTTTGTCTCTTTTGGTTTGCTCCTAAGTTAGGAAAAGAAAGACAAAAATACTGAGAAGTCCTGAAAGAAAATGAAGATTCTTCTTAAGAATCTAGCCCAGGAAAAGCAGCTCCTTCAAGTGAAAACTTTACAATATGTGACGCGCAAAATAGAAAGGGACCTAAGGGTAAAAACCAGTTTTGTTCAGGAGAGCCATGGTGTACCACAACTTTCATAAAACGCGCATATCTCTGGGAGGGAACACTTTTGGGGCATGGGATCGGTCTTATTCGATGCTCAGATGTTGTCCACATCAAAAAAAAGGTGAAAATTGATTTTTTTTTACCCTTTGGTCCCTTTCTCTATGCGCTGTCACATATATAAAAAAAGGATTATAAAAATGTGTACATTAATTCAATCTTGAACTTTTGGGATAAGCATCACAAACATGTGCAAGAGAATTGGAAGGCCACCTATTTGAAAAGTCCTGTGTCCGTTGATGAAGATGGCTATAAACTATTTATCAATTATGGTCACTTCTGTCCCCTCTGAGAGAGTGTTCTCGGCTGCTGGAAATATTGCTTCAAGCAGAAGAAGCTCTATCTCAGGAGAGAAGCTCCAAAAAATTCTATTTTTATAAACGGTCAACTCAAGTTTTGGAACCTTGAACAATAATCTTTTATATAATTTTGTTTTAGCTATATAAGTACATAAATAAAATAACTCTAGTGTTAATGAAGTTTTATATTTTTTTCGCCTTTATATCATCGAATAGGGTAACTTATTGGTTGATAACATCAACAAAAACCAACATCGATGTTTTCGAAAAAAAAAATCTTCAACCAAATTTTATTTATTTAAATAACTCCTGTATTAATAAATTTAAATAACTCCTGTATTAATATTTTTTTTTGTATTTTTTGGCCTTAATGTCATCAAATAGGGTAATTTATTTGTTGATAACACATATTTAAAGGAGAATATCAGCAAAAACAAAATTGCCGTAAAAACATCGATGTTTTCGATGTTTGTAAAATATCGATGTTTTAAAACAAAGGCATCGATGTCGATAAAACATCGGTAAAAAACATCGATGTTCGAAAACATCGATGTTTTTACGGAAATTTTGTTTTTGCTGATATTCTCTTTTAAATATGTGTTATCAACAAATAAATCACCCTATTTGATGACATTAGGGCCAAAAAATACAAAAAAATAAGGTCGATGTCGCAGCACTACCGGGGCCTCCTGCTTGACGAACGGGGCTACTGCATTTGACAAAGTCTTCTTGCGTATACCCTCCAACGAATAGTAGATGGCATTCTTAATTTGCCATTCCGTTTGCAACGAAACGAAATATGGATTGCACACAGAGAACAAATTTATTGTCACAACCGATTATTTTGCCAACCGAATGATTGAGGTTACATGCACCTCGAGTACTCCATTGCGAGGGCTGCTATATATATAGTGCTATATATCATCAACTATTTATTGTTTTTCAAAGTATTCTCCAGTATGATTTATACACTTTTGCATGCGCTCAAACCAATTGTCGAAGCACTTTTCCACTCCGATTGAGACACCTCCAAAACATGGTTTTTAAATGCTTCAACAGCATCTTCTGGCGACGAAAATCGTTGACCACGCATGTTTTTTTTGATGTGCGGGAATTAAAAGAAGTCATTGGGTGCCAAGTCAGGGCTGTACGACGGATAACCCATCAATTCGATGTTTTGGTCGGTCAAATAGGTGCTGGTTTGAGCCGATGAGTGAGAACTCGCATTGTCATGGTGCACAATGATTCGTCTTCTCTTGTTCGATTTTCGAATTTCTCCGAAGACTTCAAACAAATTGTGGTGTACCACTCAGAATTGACGAAACAGTCGCCACATGACCAGTTTTGCCGAAGAAACAGGCGACCATGTGCTTTGAAGTGTTTCTTCCACGAACAACTTTCGTTGGATTTGGCTCGTCTTCGTAGACCCCCACGGTCGATTGCTGCTTTGCTTCGGGCTTATACGCATAGTTTCATGATTCGTCACCTGTGACGATCTTATAAACGTCTTTTGAAGCACCGCGATCGTATTTTTTTAAAATTTCTTTGCACCAATCGACACGAGGCTTTTTTTGAGCGATTGTCAAATTGTGCGGGATCCAACGAGAACAAACCTTTTTTACGACCAGGTGTTCATGCAATATCGAATGTATGCTGGTGGAAGAAATGGCCAAGGATGCCTCTATCTCACGGTATGTCACATGGCGATATTGCCTTATCAGTTCACGTACGGCATCAAGGCCAATTAAGGCAAAAAACGGCCGTTGGGCCAGCCATACTTCCTTGGCCAGCTTTTAATGATTTTGTGCGTGCTTTAATTTTCTCATATTAGAGTGGACCATTAGGGTATTTTCAACTGAGCTATGATGGGTCAGTACCAGAAGAGGGTTCTTGAGGTCAACAACTTCAAGATCCGACCGTAAATGCAGAAGATATAACGACAAATGTTAAAGCACAACCCCTACGTTCGGCAAAAAAATTCATTGTTTTCAAAACTGCCTTGCAAAATTATTTTATATTCGAAGGTGCACGGAGAACTTTTTTTCAGGTACGGCCTAAGGTACCATTGCGATTTATGAGTTTGGAAAGTGTAGCTCGCAAAAACAAATGCCTTTGTAGCAGAAGGAAGAAGTTAGTTTTTTCCACAACTCACCCGAAGTCGTATATGAGGAAAAGTTCTGCAAACTACGAACACATAGCCAAGTTATCGCTATCTCCATGGATGTTATTTTCAAATGCATCGGCTGCTATGCCGGTCGATCGCAACCAAAAGGACCACGAAGCCAAAATGAACATGAAGCACTAACTGAGCTGGGAATCCTGTTTGGTTTAGCATTTTCTTTTCTTTTTTGGTTTGCTGCTTAATGCCAATCGCAATATACGAGTAGATGAGTGTTTGGTTAGTGCGGTTGTTCGAGAGAAAGTGAAATATGTTCATGTGTGTGTGTGCGTAGAGTAGGTGTGTTCAACTTTCCTTATTTTTTATGCTTGTCCTTCAGGGTCTGATTTTAGATTTTGAGTTGGTAGCGTTGATGTTCGTATGGGTGTTGTTGAGCAGACAATGCAAGGCAAACAAAAGAGCGTTTACTCAGTTTGTAAACGACAGGCAGAAACACATACACAAACACTTGCTTCACACACAAACATACACACACATATAAGTTACTTTTCCGAAGTGCCTCAAACAGGACATTGGGGAATAATAATTTCTCTCTTTGCGGAGGGCGGGGAGTGTCGTTGAGATTCAAAGAAATGCTTTAAGAAGAAGAAACAAGCTGCAGAAATCATGTGCTGGAAGGCTTGATATTAGGCCTTGCTTTGTATCCGTTAGGCCTTATCGTCCATTCTGACTTCCTTTCCATTAAACATTACATAAGATTGGGAGATAAGGCCATGCTACTCCCTTTCAAATAAAAGGTGCCCTATACACACTAAAAAAACAAAAACTGACAGCTTGATTTTCACGCTCACCACATTTTCGAATTTGTTATTCAACACTGAGTGTTATTATACCCTACACCAAACTGTGTAAAGAGTAGTATGACTTAAGCCTGATGTTTGATGAGACAGATCCTATTTTAAATATACCGATCGATTCAGAATTACTATCTGATTCCATTAAGCGATGACCGTTCGGCCACCCGTCTGTCCACCTATCGTTGTAATCAAAGTACAGGTCTCAATTATGAACCGATTTCGTTGAAACTTTGTACATTCTTCAAGTTTGGCCGATTATAAACCCTACTGCAATTGGTCCACAACGGTACATATTTTGATATCATACATAGATCATAGAACCTACAGTTCTAAAAGCCATATATAACAACCGATTTCGACCAAATTTCTCACAGAGAATTACGGGTGACCAACACCCATCTCTGGTGAAATTTAACCATGTTCTTGTATAGCTTCCACACAAAGGTCCCTCCCCATTTAAGCTTCTGCTGTTCTAGAAGCCAGAAATTACTCCCGATCGCTTGCAAGATTTGCATGGTACTTTATGAGGGGCCATTAAGTATCTGTGGTGAAACTGAACCAAATAGGTCCATATTATCATAAAGCCCGCATACAAAGGTCCTTATCGATTTCAGAACCTGCACCCCTTTAAACCACATGTTAAATTCGATGCTGACCCAAATTCGCAAAAAGTGTTAGCAGAAACCAACACATCTGTTGGGAGTTATTGAGTTATTTTATGTTTTCGATAGCTTTCACACAAAGGTCCCTACCGATTTTAGCCGTTGCAGCTCTAGAAGCCAGAAATTTCGATAACCAATCGATAACAAACGGGTGTGATGTCCTAGAAAGTAAATTAATTAAAATAATTAAAAACGAAAAAATAATAATTTTACTTTTCTTTAAAATCTCGAAATAAGAAAAGTTGTCAACTTTGGGCTAGGTCAACTTTTGGAATGTCAACAGTTCAAAATAATCCTTGAGCCCTTGGCTCCAATCGTACATATTACAGAACTTAAAAATGCTTCTTAGATCGAAAAGCGATGGGAATTGGTTTTGGACCACTGTGCGACGGCAAATTGTTCATTTATTGTAATATAATAATGTAAACCAATGCACAATCCACTTCCCTTCTTAATGCAGGTCTACAATCCAGACTTCTCATTGATCTGCAGCTGGAATGCCTATTTACATACTCGTTAAATTCTACGCTAACAGACCTTCCGAGAAAAAGGATCAAGAATGTCCATCGGATTTGAAGAAGGCTAGTTATTAGGCCCTGCTTGTGAAGGCAGGATTGAATATTTTAAAAGGCCCTTGACATTGTTTCATTGTTGAAAGGCTTTGGCAACTCCGCCGCTGGGCGCATACTCGTTTATACATACATGCATACATATGTCGGTACACAACAACAAAGTGTTGAAAATGATAACACACTCCTATAACTTTATGACATACTTAAGATGAGAGACTAAAGGGTCACATACAACCAAACTCACATACAGGGTGGTTAGAAAGATACCATTACTTATGGGTATTTCAGCAAGTGAACATAATATTTTGTTTCTTTTTCTTTTAAAAAAAAAAAACAAGTAAAAAAGATTTAGTCGGGCCTGACTATATTTAAACCTTCTCTTCTGGATGTTCTAAAAAACCAACTGAAAATAGATTTTTGCAGAAATGTTGTTGGCATGTATCAAAACACGTTCTAGGTGAAAAAGTGGGCGGTGCCACGCCACAGAAACGTATTTATGGCCAAACTAATGGACCGATTGTTATAAATTTTCGACACGATGAAACCAATGGCTATGGTAAAATTTAATAATAGGGCGTGCCACCTTCCACATGCCTCCAACATAAAAACTCATTCTCCCATGACCTGTTAAAGATATGACGATGTTACTACACTAAGTGTTGCCTGGAGCCATCTGACATTTATTTCTATTGGAAATGGGTTTGCCATTTTGTAGCATAAACGTACTTAGAACGTTTTCACGTAAGACCAACATTTGTGTTGGTTACAGTGACGCACCATTGTTTATCACTGTGTAAAACTGGTTTAATGAGTTCAATCGTGGCCGACGCTCGCTTAAAGACGCAGGTCGTGAAGGTCGTCCAAAAACGGCCGTTGTGACAGAGAACATTGATGCCGTGCGTGAACTGATAATGCAAGATCGTCATGTGACATACCTTGAGATAGAGGCATACTTGAATTTCTTTCACTAGCATACGCTATTGCATGAACACCTGGCTGCAAAAAAGGTTTCTTTTAGTTGGATCCCGCACAACTTGACAATCGCTCAAAAAAAAAGGCTCGTGTCGATTGGTGCAAAGAAATTTTGAAACATTACGATCGCGGTGCTTCAAAACACGTTTATAAGATCGTCACAGGTGACGAATCATGGATCTATGCGTATGAGCCCGAAACAAATCAGCAATCGACCGTGTGGGTCGAGCACTTCGAAGCAAATGGTCGCCTGTTTCTTCGGCAAAACTGTTCTTATGGCGACTGTTTTGCTTGAGCAACGTAGGACGGTCAATTCTAAGTGGCGCACCACAATTTGTTTGCCTGAAGTCTTCGGAGAAATTCGAAAAACGTTCAAGAGAAAAGGAATCATTGTGCACCATGACAATGCGAGCTCTCACACAACGGCTCAAATCAGCGCCTTTTTGACCGACCAAAACGTCGAATTGATGGACCATCCGTCGTACAGCCCCGATGACTTCCTTTTATTACCGCACATCAAGAAAAAAATGCGTGGTCAACGATTTTCGTCGCCAGAAGATGCTGTTGAAGCGTTCAATAACCATGTTTTGGAGGGGTCTCAATCGGAGTGGAAAAAGTGTTTCGTCAATTGGTTTGAGCGCTTGCAAAAGTGTATAAATCATGCTAGAGAATACTTTGAAAAACAGTAAGATCATTTTTGATGTAAATATTCGCATTTTCATTATTAGGCCAGAAATATATATAGCAGCCCACGTATGATGTTGGAATGGATCGAAACAAATCGTGGAGGAAAATTGAGCGGTATCACGCCCCTTTAAGGAAATCGCATATATAGCCAAAGTAGTAGAACGATCGTTATAAAATGTTAAAAAAATGAAATCAATGTCTAGAATTTTATTATACGAGTAGACTATGTTTTGGTGAAGTTAGACCAAGGGGCGTGGTACCGCCCACACAACACAGAATTTAAATAGACAATATCATATGAACTTAAAGAGATATGATGATGATATTTTGAACATATGATGTTGAAGTGGATCGAAACACATCGTAGAGCAAAAGTGGTAGATAGGACACGCCCCCTTTAGAAAATCGCATTTATGGCCAAAGTAGTGGACCGATCTTTATAAAATTTCCACGTAAAAAATCAATGATTATCATATTATTATGGATTATATTGTGGATTGTTGGACAAAAGGGCGTGGACCCGCCCATAAGAACCTGAACTTTGAATGGCTATATCTCGTGAATTGATATCAATATGACAATAGTTGTTGGTATACATAATGTTGATACGGAAATAAGCACACCCTGTCACGCCCCACGCCCCCTGTCAAAACTTTCATATTGAACCGTAATAGCTTCGAAACCTATTAGTATATCAAAAATTTGGTATGAAGTCCAAATTGGAATAAAAATGGTTTTCGGTCCTTCGTCGAAATGGGAATTAGAATTTGAGAATGGCTATTCTACAGCGCTATATCAAAACGTGAAAAGTTTTTACCCATTTTTATGAGCTGGCAACTCTTCGGTTGTAACGGACTGTTTTAAATTTTATTAAGATTGGGTATTTTATGTGGATTCTAAAGCTAAAGACATAAAATCGGTTGGATATATATCTTATCTGAACCGATTTTCTTCAAATTCAATAACGTCCATTCTTTGTCAACAAAACTTGATTCTCTAAAATTTCATCAAGATTGTATGTTTTCATAAGTCTCTAGAGCAAAAGACTTAACATCAGTTAAACATATGCGTGTGGGAGCTAAATCTAAATCTGAGCCGATTTCTTTCGATTTTAGTAAGGTCCTTCCTTGATCCAATAAACTGGTTTTTGTTAAATTTCATCAATATTGGATGTTATGTGTGGCCGCTTGAGCTAAAAACATAAAATAGGATAAACCTATGTGTGAGGGAGCTATCTAGTAGTTCTGAACCGATTTTTTCAATTTCAATAGAATTCGCTATTTGTCAAAAAAAAAATTACGTATGCCAAATTTAATAAAGATTGTATGGAATATGTGGCTACTAGAGCTAAAAACATCTGGTCCGATTTTCTTTAACTCCAAAAAAATACTGGTGGTAAATTTCATGAAGATCGAAAAACAATTACAATCTGTACAAGCTTGAGATGGACGAACTGGGCGGGTAGTTGGACAAACAGACTGACATCGTTAAAATAGAATCAGCTGGGTGTTCTACGTCGATTGATATAGTTAAAGGTATCTATCGCAAATATTTTTGGTAGTTACAACACTCTGCGTTGCGATGGGAGTGTGCACGACTATCATGCCAGTAAACCCTGGTTAAACCCGGGATAAGAACATCTACAATTTTTAGCGGCGGGCTTCCACATCATAAATGCCGGCGACTTTGCACGTAAGAGATTTATCCCTAAGCCATGTAAAAACTCTAAGAAATTTCGTTCTTTCGGCGTTAAACAGTAGGTCCCGGTCAGTGAGTATAAGAATTTAATCGTGCACAGCACGATTATACCTTAGTGGGATGATGTGGGACTTAAATACTTATAAAATGTAACACTCTGCTCCACAGAGTTGTGCAAGGAACAAAAGGATTAAGAAAAATATTTTGTCTTGTACATATTATTTAAAATGTTTATATAAAAGGAAAATCAACCCGATTATTCCCAAGTTCCCTGGTTTCATAGTAATCCAAGTTCTTGCTTTGTTCTCCCGACAATGTCTATATCGTCTGCATACGCGAGAAGGATGTGGTGATATTTGTGTCCGTTTTGTTAATTGAATTTTCCAGGATTTTCTCCATTGAGTTGTTGAATGTGTGGCACGCTTAGCGGCCACCCTGTCTAAGAGCTCTTGTCGTAGGTCACCATCAATTCTAACTGAGGTTTTTGTGTCACTCAGTGGGTATCTCATAGGCACCCGTGGTTTCAAATAGTTTATCTCGAATGTCAAACGCAGCTTATAGACGATGAAGAGGTGGTATGTATCGATTTGCAAGTCCTGGAAATTGGGCTCCACATTGAGCTTAATTTTGGCCGGAAAAACATTTTATATCCTAAGGGGCAGCATTTAAAAAAAATACAAATTTTGTTTAGCTCATTTGTTTTATTTCGGTCTTTTGCTTTTACACGTTGAAAAGGGAATCGTCGGCTCAAGACCTCTTGTATCTATATTTAAATAGAAGACACGTTTTGAACAAAATGACATTGACTGGCTGCACGCTGCTTTATCGCGATTCCGGGTCCGTGACGTCCTCCATAAAAAGCTTCCTAGGAAGTGTTAAAAGAAAAACTTTAAGACCAGGCTCGCACCAATCAAACGAGAACTACTATTGTTAATCTCGCTTTTCTAGTTTTCTACACACAACTGCCCACTAAAAAAATATAAATATAAAAGTTATTTTTTAATGTTTTATTTACTTCATCCCTAAGTGAACCCTTTTAAATACATCTAAGCGTGGGTTATCTGAACTCGATTCTTGAAAACAATGACCTATACAGATCAATAATAACTTCAGGGGCGCGTTGCGCGGAATTAGTAGTACTTTTTTCTTTTATGATTCGCTTTGCAGAGAACTCCTCTTATATAAGTATACTTCATAAGGTTTTCGATCAATGTTTCGAGGTGTTGCAAACTGGTTGACAAATTTTGTACTCGTATACTACGGGCTACTATATATATTTCTGGCCTAATAATGAAAATGCAAATATTTATCATTAAGAATGGTTTTATGGTTTTTCAATGTATTCTCCAGCATGATTTATACATTTTTGGCCGGTCAAAAAGGCATTGGTATGAGCCGATGTGTGAGAGCTCGCATTGTCATGGTCCACAATGATTCGCCTTCTCTTGTTCGTTTTTCGAATTTCTCCGAAGACTTCAGGCAAACAAATTGTGGTGTGCCACTCAGAATTGACCGTCCCTACGTTGCTCAACAGCGGAACAGTTCCTACATGACCAGTTTTGCCGAAGAAACAGGCGACCATTTGCCTCGAAGTGCTTCTTTTACGAACAACTTTCGTTGGATTTGGCTTGTCTTCGAAGACCCACACGATCGATTGCGGTTTTGTTTCGGGCTCATACGCATAGATCCATGATTCGTCACCTATGACGATCTTATAAACGTCTTTTGAAGCACCGCGATCGTAGTTTTTCAAAATTTCTTTACACCTTTTTTGAGCGATTGTCAAATTGTGCGGGATCGAACGAGAACAAACCTTTTTTAAGGCCAGGTGTTCACGCAATATCGTTTGCCTATGCCAGAAATATAAATAGCAACCCTCGTACGTACTTTATAGTGGAGATTATAAAAACACAATTTAGACACCCCGTATAAGTATATGTACATTATTCTTCCCCTCGAAGAGTCTCGCCATTGTCTTCGCCTTTGCCTCTGGCCTTAGGTTAAGTGCAATTCATAAAAGTTTAATAGTTTTAATGAAAGTGGATGTGTTTAAAAACTATAATTTTCAAATGATTACAAAAACTATAAGATTTAACATCCTTGTCGGTTTTCGTGGCTGTCTGTTTGGTAAGTCAATGCCTTTCAGCCCCCAGATCCCCCGTTTCCGCTTCATCGTTTTGTACTTTAACGAAATCCTTTTCGGTGATCCTTGCATTTGGCCTTATTTGAAAGTGTACTCGTCGTCTACATACATACATACCTTTAGCCGTTCATTGAGTTTATGTTTTCATATTATTTCACATTATGAAGCGCAAAAACTTCAAGCGAAACTTTTTCACTTACCAAAGTTATTTTAGAATTATTTTTTACACTTCTCTTCGCTGCCTTCTTTATCTTCCTTGGCCTTTTGACTACCAGTTCGTTTTGCCGCCATTGAAGTTTTATGATTATTTCGCAGGTTTAAGAAACGACCTCCACGGTAATCATCGGTACATTCGCATAATCATAAATCTCAAAGGTTGAGTGTTTTTGTACGCTCATATAAACATTAGCGACAAGGATATTTGAGAAAAGACCGTAAAGGGTTGTTCAACAGAATTGTCTAGGATCAAAAATGAACAAAGTGCTTGCAACTAAAAGTCTTTTCGACTGCCTTTTGAATAATTGTTAGTTTCTATTGAAATGTTTAATAGAAATATGGTCCCGAATCGGACTATGACTTAAGTCCGTGCAGTTATAAACTGGGATGAGTGCAATTTCGGTTAAAGTTTTTCCACCATCAGCAGACCTCAAGCAATAAATGTGATTTCTCCATAATCAGCGGCTAAACATTTAAGAGCAGGCAAATTCGCATTTAACGAGAACTACTGGCAGTAGAGTTTTCCAACAAACAAAGTAAACACAAAAAAAAATTCAGCTTTAGAACAAAGCAATTAAAAAAAGTTGTGTGAAGGACACGGTGAATTATGATAACCTTTAGAGAATCAATGCTCAGTTCAGACTCAAGTTTTTATAGCGAATAATTAAATACATTAGCTGTGTTCTTTTCAGGTTAATTGACTAGCATTTGTATGGAAGTACCTTGGTTAGCCGGCAAGTTGGCCTCAAGTCGCTTAACAAACAATTTAAAGTTACCACACTTAGTCCGACAAAAAATCAAACATGACACACCCTGTTTTGAAAAAACATATGTTTTTTGTTATGAAAACAACACAAAAATATTCTCACAATAAGAGGTCTAAACGACCATTTCGTATTGGTTATATCTGCATGAGGTGGGATAAGTGAGACCTTGAATCCAATCAGAAAAAGGACAACCTTTAAATTTCAACCAAAATTTCATTTAATCACCACTCAATTAAAAATTTCGCAAAAAAGCTATTGAACAGGGTTTAACCGGCTTCAGACCTCTTGCATATACATTTTAATAAAATTCAAATTTCTAGAAAACGGCAAAGTAACATGAATTTTCGCGGCTGCACACTTCTTTTATCGCAATTTCGGATTAGTGTCAACCTTTATCTTAAAACTTCGCCGCAATTGTTGAAAGAAAAGCTAAACCTTTAAGTCCAGGTTCTCGCCAAACGTATGAGAACAATTGTTTTAAATCGTTCTTTACAGGCACGACACGGCAAAGCAGTTGGCAACACTAACTAAACTCTTTTCACACACACGTTGTACAAGAAAATCGCTAGATGACTCTGAATGTGGAGTCTCTGTAGAGAAGGTTTCGGTTAGTGAGTGCATGTATTATATAGTGCACAGCTAACTGTTTACAGAGAAGTTCTCCGTTTGTTCCTAAATAGGATGTTGCAGGTCTGAGGTAAGTATGTGAAACAGACTTGACTTTCTATTGGAAAGTTTGACATTTTTTAGCATAAACGTACTCAGAACGTTTTGACGTACGACCAGTATTTGTGTTGTTTACAGTGACTTGAAAAAATCAATATGGCAAAAAAAATGGAATTAACTCGTGAACTTTTTCGTGCGATCATTTTTCGCAACTTTCGACTTGGATTATCACGACAAGAGTGCATTGATAAACTTAAATCTTTGTATGGCGCTGTGAAAAACTGGTTTAATGAATTCAATCGTGGCCGACGCTCGCTCAAAAACGAAGGTCGTCCAAAAAAGGCCGTTGTACCAGAGAACATAGATGGCGTGCGTCAACTGATAATGCAAGATCGTCATGTGACATACCGTGAGATAGAGACATCCTTGGTCATTTCTCCCACCAGCATTCGATATTGCATGAACACCTGGCCGTAAAAAGGTTTGTTCTCGTTGGATGCCGTACAATTTGACAATAGCTCAAAAAAAAGGCTCGTGTCGATTGGTGCAAAGAAATTTTGAAAAAATACGATCACGGTGCTTCAAAAGACGTTTATAAGATCGTCACAGGTGACGAATCATGGATCTATGAGTATGAGTCCGAAACAAAACACCAATCGACCGTGTGGGTCTTCGAAGACGAGTCAAATCCAACGAAAGTTGTTCGTGGAAGAAGCACTTCGAAGCAAATGGTCGCCTGTTTCCTCAGCAAAACTGGTCATGTGGCGACTGTTCCGCTTGAGCAACGTAGGACGGCCAATTCTAAGTGGTACACCACAATTTGTTTGCCTGAAGTCTGCGGAGAAATTCGAAAATCGAACAAGAATTAAATCAACGCCTTTTTGAGCGGCCAAAGGGTCGAATTGATCTGCCGTACAGCCCTGACTTGGCACCCAATGACTTCTTTTTATTCCCGCACATCAAGAAAAAATGCGTGGTCAACGATTTTCGTCGCCAGAAGATGCTGTTTTGGAGGTATCTCAATCGGAGTGGAAAAAGTGCTTTGAGCGCTTGCAAAAGTGTATAAATCATGCTGGAGAATACTTTGAAAAAAAATAAAACCATTTTTGATGATTAATATTTGCATTTTCATTATTAGGCCAGAAATATATATAGCAGCCCTCGTACTCTTGGTAGATTAAATAAATGGAGAAAAGTTCGAAGACTGGCTAGGCTCATTTTAGTACCTACCATTTCAATAGCTCATTTCTAACTTATTCATAGTCAAAAGGTTATATACAGTTTGTCATTCCGTTGCAATACCTCAAAATACTAGTCGGAGACCCCATAAAGTATATATTCGAAATCGTCGATATTTTAGACACAGAGAAAAATTTGTTGAAAATCGATTGAAACCTACAATGATTCGATGCAAAAGAGGAACTTTAGTTGCAATCACCAAATTTTTATAATCGTAATGGATATTCGGTTCGAAGTACTAAAAAATGATAAATATGATCATACCAATAAAACGCAAAATGTTACAGTAAACTCGTAAAGGTAATATTTAAAAACAAATTATTTTTTATTACCTACGTAAAAACACCTTAAAAAAAGTTAAAAAAAAAGTCCAAAAATTGAAATTTGGGTGCCTCGAAAATAATTTTTTTGATAAGTCGTAGTGAAACTTTTTTCCTCATGCCAAAAGCTATCTAAAATGGCAATTGCTAAATCGACCCACTCTAATGGGCATAATGCAGATTTTCATCTTCTACTGTGCGATACCGGATATGAATAACCATATTTAATAGCAATTTAATTTTTTTTACTTTCACTGTTCAAGACTCAATAGTTGAAGTGAACTAAACTCCGGTTTCTCTTTTTTTCTTTACAGATTTCTCAGACGCATTCAACGCTTCCACTTCCCACCCGCTCACACTAACTTCAAAGATGGCCAACAAAATTTCTTGGTTTTGCCAAAAAATGCAACAGCCGCATTTAAATCTCTTCGCTGTGCTGTTCATAACCTGCTCACTGATAAGCAGCTACACTTGGGCCTACTCCTCCGGCAGTGCCACCAGTCCGAGTTGCGGTCCCAACTTTCCCAACACCTGCGCCTGTGGCCATGAGATGTATGAGGGATCGCTGCAGTACATTGTGAACTGCACCAACTCGGGTTTGCACAATACCAGTGTTTTGGAATTCATGCCTCAAGATGTGGAGATTTTGATATTCACGGGAAACATAATACCGGAATTGCCGTGGAACGTTTTCGGCTCCATTAACAGTTATAAGAACTTAAAAATTGTCGACATGAGCAATAATCATATACGGGAAATAAGGGGCAAAACCTATCACCATGTCCAGAATGTCGAGCGCTTGATACTGAATCACAATAACCTGAGTATCTCGCGGGATGACGACGAGGTCAATCATCATCATCCAAGAGTGTTCTCGAATTTCCTGAATCTGCAAAGTCTACACCTGACCGATGCCTTCGACGACAATAGTTCGCCGCAATTAAGTGAAGACTTGCACGACATTTTCATGAACAGTCAGCTGCAGAAACTACAGAAATTGCATCTGGAACAGAACGAAATTACCCACTTTAAGGACCGTAAAGTGTTCTGCGACTTGCCCAGCCTGCGCGATCTGCACTTGGGTGACAATTATCTGAAGGACATTAACTTTGAAGTGGGTTGTTTGAGGAAACTGCGTTTTCTCGATCTGGAACGTAATCATTTCGAGTTTGTCAAGACCCACGATCTGATGGTGCTCAACGAACTGGAGGCGCACAAGGACCGCACAACAAATCTCATAGTCGACTTCAACTTGAATCCCTTCACCTGCGACTGCAAAATTAGTTCGTTCCGCACCTGGATCCACTCGACCAATGTCACAGTGCGAAACAAGGACAAACTGATGTGCTTCCACGACAAAGTCGATCCTTTGCCAATACTGGAAATTGATATGACGCAATGTTCGGCTGCCATAGCTGCCGCCACCATCATGTTCAACACGGCCACCGACAATCACTACGGCCTGGGCCACGAGGATTCGGGCTTGGCCCGTCATACGGCCACTCTCATATTCCTCTTGATCGTCCTCAGCATGATCCTGTTGGGCCTGGTCATCGCCCTGATCTATGTCAGCCGGGACAAATTGAAATTCATGATTACGCCCGTCTTCGATAATGTGGCCAAAAAGGTCCAGTACACCTCGATAAAAGACGAAGACTGTCCCGAAGTTCATGTTTAGATGCCGAGAGCGGTGGCGGGGCTTTTCATTTCTTTTTCTAGACGTAACAAATAAAAAACCAACAAAAACTGAAAAAAAACTAATCAAAGATAAGTGTATCATATATATAAAATATAAAAGCAAAAGCAGCAAAGATATGTTTATAGAAAAGGAAAGACGAAAAAGGATGGAAGGGACGAGAAGAAAACACAAACACATCCACACACACATGAAAATAGATGATAGTCATCCATGAAAACGCGCCATTTAAACTTAAAAATCAAAATAAAATAAATCATTTTGTAGTTGTTTTGTTTACTTAAGGAAACAAGGAAAAAATATAATAAAAAAAAATTGTGCCATTATTGAAAACAAACTGAAATCATTTTCTGTATTAGTCTTAAACAGCACAGTGAAACAAAAGCGAATAAAAACGCCCGAATTTGTTTATGTTCTCCTGGGTTTAGGGTTAATTTGGGGCGGCGGTTCAAAGCCGTATAGGGGCATCATTTAAATAAAAAACTCATGCTTTTTGTTTGACATTCATAACAGATAAAAATAACATAATTTATATAAGGACTATGAAACAATTACAAACAAAAACAATTCAAAAAAAGACCACAGTCGGGCGGGACCATCTATTTAATACCTTATATCAGTTTGGTGTACAGGCGACTTCCCGCTTCTATGCAGCTGTGAGCAAGGCCTGGTTTCTTAAGTGGCAAGTCCTTAAATCTGGATTTTGGTTATTGGTCGCTCGTGCCATGTGTCATTTGATCAAAACAGGATTTACTATGTGGCTTCTAGAGTTGCAGCGCCTGGAATCGGGCGAGAGCCTCTGTATGATTTTAAAGCTTTCATCCTTTGCCCTTATCTACTCAATATGCAAGTTCCGTCGATGTCGTTTCATTTTTGATTGCGTCATCCGGTCCACGGACGGACGGGTAACGCTCTATCTAATCACAGATTATAAGTCGATCGGTTAAATATACATAAGATCGATCTTCCTTTATTGTAGGTATTTCAAACTTCAGTTACAATCTCATGTACCACAGTCTGGCGTAGGGTATACAAAGAAGGAATAAATAAGAAATGTGTACTCCTTATCTTATAATTGGTCCACCACCTGTAAAAATAAAGTAATTTCATTGTGTTTTCCAATATTAAGTTTATGCTGCCAGAAATTAATAACCAATCTAAACTAATTTTTTTCAGCTTGTAGATTTCTTCACAAGGTTAGCCACAATTTATGTACTTTGACACTTCTTTCCTATTTAATATCTCATTAGTCCATAAAGTGGGCTAAAATGTGTGAGCGATGACAAGTCGCTACATTCGGCTGCGGCACGAACTAAATAGCGGCACGACTTTGACCTTTGCTTTAAGGCTATTATTCACTTAAAACGAAATTTTCGCTTAGGAGTTTTGCATTTATCTCTACACGGAAGATTTGTAGTTTAGAGCAGTGTAGAAGGAGCTGCCGTTATTAATTTTCAAATATATTATTTTAATCATCTTCATTTAAATACCCTCAAGAACTGTTTCACAACATTTGTTAATTTTTGTTTTTGCAAATATCAAAAATTCCTTGACCAAACAATTATCAGAACATTAATTTTCGTTTGCGGATAGTGAAAAAAGTCTACACTGCTCTTATAATCATCTCTGTCGTTTCAACTGAGTACCACCAAAAGAAAACAGCTAAATGTAATTTACCAATGATAAATTTCGTTTGCTTCGCTACATGTTTTTCTTATGGGATTGAAAATTTCATTTTAGGTGATAACTAGGCTTTTAAAGGGAAACGAAATAATTTAAGTGTATTTGTAGAAATCGGTATATCGAAGGAGATATTAAGATTTAACCAAAAAGAATCAAACTGCAAGAGATGTCATCGGCGAATTCTAGCTCATCTGCATGAGAAATGGTTTTCCTCAATATAGGATATAAAATTATTGACTAGGAATAAAAAAGTAAACGAAATAAATTAAATCGATACGTCGCTCCATTTCTTCATTGAAAAATGTAAAAAATGTCTTTGAACTGCATAACTGTTTTGAGTTGACTTAAACTTTTACATATCCCAATTCAAAAAGTTTCCATTTCCATCCTAGTAGTCACCTAAAACGAAATTTTCTCTCCCATAAGAAATACATGTAGCAAAGCAAACGAAATTTACCATTGGTAAATTCCATTTAGCTATTTTCGTTTGTTGGTACTCAGCTGATACGAAAAGGTGGAGGAATTTGCAACTGTTACAGAGATGATTATAAGAGCAGTGTAGACTTTTTTTCACCATCTGCAAACGAAAACTAATCTTAAAATTAATAATAACTATTTGGTCAAGGAAGTTTCGATATTAAAAATGTTTTAAAAATTAAAAATGTTTTAAAGTCGTTTTTGCGGTTTTTTTTTTAAATAAATATGATAAAAATAATTTATTTAAGAATTAATAACGGCTACTCTTTCTACACTGCTCTTTACTACAATTTTTCCATGTAGAGATAAATGCAAAACTCCTAAGCGAAAAATTCTTTACAGGTGAATACTAGTCATAAAGTGTATTCGAAAAAAAGATGCCAGTAAATCGAATGAGATATATATAAAGTTTGAATCAAAAAGAATCACACTGCAAGAGTAGCCATCAGCGAATTTGAGCGCATGTGCATAAGAAGAGATTTCCTCCGTCAATATTAGATATACTTATAAAATCATTGACTAGGAATAAATTAGCAAACGCAATCGTATTAAATCGATTCATCGCTCCATTTCATTATGGGAAACTGTGAAAAATGTCTTTGAACTGCATATCTGTTTGAGGTAATATATTTATTAGCATATCCCAATCAAAAAGGTTTTAATTTCATAAACCGGTTCTATCCGCTCTATTCTTGAGGTTCATATGCGGTTCTACCCGCTCTTTTTTTGAGGTTCAGATATAAAGTTCAAAATAATTTTTCGATTTTCTTCTATGCAGAAATGAAACGATGTTTTGATTTAGTATATTCCGTTCATTATTTTATTTATTTTATGTCTTATATTGATGAAACCTCCAAGCTTTAGCTTGAATTCGTCGCAAGGTTCAAATACGCCGATGACATCTCTTGTAGCTAGAAACTCGTGCACATAAACTCCAGAAATATAGCGGATAGAACCGCAATATGAAAATTTATATATTTTGGATTGAACAGCCTTTTTGCATAAATATAAAACTTTTTCAAATAGTTTATTATTTTCAAGATTCAAGCCTAGCTCACACTCTGTATTACCATAATGGAAGAAGTACATATTAGGCTGCAAGATTAATGCGCCGAATGCGTGAAAAATAGCTTTCAACAGATTTTATTTTTATCGGATTTTGGCCTCCATTGTTATAGACTTCGACACGAAAGCCAGTGATTGCAAATTTCAAAATGCCATTATCTGATTTCGGCTAACAATTTCAATACACATTTGGCGTGTTTTAGTTCAATGGCAAATAAAGCGTATTAGCTGCTGAGGGACTCTTTCTCTTTCTGAGGGATTGAGAAATACTTTAACAGGCTTAAACGGGTAGTTTAACGACATTGTACACATTTTTAAAATGCAAAAATGTAACTTTCATCAATTTTTATATCATAATTCCGTGTGTGTTTCGACTTATTTTGATGATAACCCTGACGGGCCCAGAATGATTTCCTTAAAGAAAAAGGCCATGGAATATCTTTAAGCTTCATTGTCTTTGGTAAAGGCATTGCAACTTTTTTCAGTTTAAGCCTAAAAGTTGCTAGCAGCATTATGTTTTCATTTTGTTAGACAAACTCAGTACCACTTTGGCAACATTTATCCGCCATATTGTTTTATCCATTTTGACAGTTATCCGCCCAAAAAGGCTTTACTAAGCTTTAGCAAAAAATACGTTTTTTTAGTTTTCGAAAAAAAAAACCGGTTATTAAAACTTTCTTTATTTGTTTCACTGTGCTTCGTTTTTTACATAAACACACATCCAATTGTAGAGTATATCAAGTATTTCGAAGAAAATTTTTTAATTTAAATCCCTATCTTCTTTATGTGTCAATTATTTTTGTTTGAGAAAAAGACCATAATGCATTTAATATTAAATGAAATGAAATAACAGCAACAGAAAAAAAACTTGATGATGAATACTTAAAATGAAAATACAAATATCGAAAAATTAGGCCATAATTATTATTATACAAATACTTTATATAGTTTATATAAGTACATACATAGTTGTATTTGTTCTTTTTTATTATTACTAATATGATACTTACATAAATAATATTGTTTCACAACATATCTACTGCTATTATTATTTCGCAAAAAACTAAAACCTAAGCCGTTTGTTTTTGTTTTCTTTTAATTTTTAAAATGTAATTAAATGTACTCGCATACATAAACACCGGCATACATAAATAAATATATATCCACATATCAACTGTCCGCTCTCTGTCTCTGATTTGTCATACAATTTAATATTGAATTAACCTTAGATATATCTGTGATTTAAGTTAGTAGAAGAAGAGTTTTTCAATTACTTTTGTCCGCTTGATTTGTTCTCTGTTTTTGTATCAATTAACAATTTATTAAAATAAAACCCATTCGCCAGATCTGGGCCAAAGTGAAGCTTAAACAGCATTTGGCTTGTTCAAACTTCATCTTGACTTTAACCGGACTATGTGCAATCGGGACCACATTTCTATACTAATCATAGCATAACATTGCACGGAATGGAAGTTTTGTGTTTCACTTTCGGCCGATAAATGTTTTGAAAGGTGCAAACATAACTGAATAAAGCCCCCTGCGAACTTTCGCTCGAAAGCGAAATGCATAACTAATCTCCGATAATATTGTTCTATATTAATTTTTGTACTCTTTTATCCTTTCTAGATATGTTTATTACTTTCACTAATTTATAATATTATTTTTTTATTGCTAACAGTTTTTTTGCACTAACACTTAAATAAAATTTTGAATATTTTTTACCATGATTTTAAAACAAAACATAATTGAACTGTTGTTAGTTGTAAACAATTATTTTGATAAGAATTGAAATATCAATAAAGCAAACAAAAGACGAAAACCAACAATAAAATTGAAGTTTCATTAGAGATTGTTTTCTAGAGATTTCGCATTGGTGTATTTGTTGCGATTAGTTTGGCATATGTGACAGCAATGAGACCGATCCCATGCCCCAAAAGTGATACCCGTATTTAAATCTTTAAAATGGCTCTCCTGAAAAAATTGGTTTTTACCCTTAGGTCCCTTTCTATTTTGCACATATACACATTAGGTAGGTAGTTATTGGTGCATTTTAAAATTCAACACGAAAACTATTCGTATGTGGAAAGAATATGTTCAGTCGAAATTCGAAAGAGAAACTCGAAAAACGAACAAGAGAAGACGAATCATTGTGCACCATGACAATGCGAGTTCTCACACATCGGCTCAAACTAGCGCCTTTTTGACCAGCCATTACGTCGAATTGATTGGTCATCCGCCGTACAGCCCTGACTTGGCACCCAATGACTTCTTTTTAGTCCCGCACATCAAGAAAAAAATGCATGGTCAACGATTTTCGTCGCCAATGATGCTGTTAAAGCGTTCAAAGCGTTTGGAGGTGTCTCAATTGGAGTGAAAAAAGTTCTTCGACAATTGGTTTGAGCGTATGCAATAGTGTATAAATCATGCTGGAGAATACTTTGAAAAACAATCATTTTTGATGATAAATATTCACATTTTCATTATTAGGCCAGAAATATATATAACATCCCTTGTATCTATGGAATTTTATATTAAAATGCCGTTTTAAAAAAAAATTAAAAAAAAACCTTATAAATGTACTTATATACTAAATTTTAGAAAGTTATTTTTATTAATTTAGTAATATTTTTAGTTTTTAATGAGTACGAGGGCGACCACAAAAGTAACTGGCCTAACATAAAAAGAACCGCTTTTTTTGGAATTATTATTATTTATTTTTCAACATAAACTCCTTCCAACTCAATACACTTCATCAAACTTTTTTCAAGTTTTTTAATTCCATCCGAAAAATATGATTTTTCAAGACCTTCAAAATATGCCTCAGTTTCAGCAATAACCTCGCTATTGGACGAAAATTTTTTGCCACCGAGAATTTTTTTTTAAATTTGGAAACAAGAAATAATCAGAAGGAGCTAAATCTGGACTATATGGTGGATGCGGAGCAATTTCAAATCGTTATTCGGCCAGTTTTTGTTGAGTTAAAAATGCAGTGTGTGAAGGAGCATTATCTTGATGAAAAATAACTTTTTTTTGTAAATGCGGTCGTTTTATCTTGATTTCTTCACTCAACCGATCCAATAATGCACAATAATATTCACTGTTTATAGTTTTTCTTTCTCAAGATAATCAATAAATATTATACCCCTTTGCTTCCCAAAATACTGTGGCCATTACTTTTCCTGCTGACTTAACAGTTTTCGCCTTCTTGGGACCACTTTTACCAGCTTCTATCCATTGTATTGACTGTTCTTTGCATTCTGGGATGTAGTGATGGATCCATTTTTCATCAACAGTTATGAATCGGCGCAAGAACTCTATTGGATTACGCTGATAAATCGCTAAAAGCTCCTCGGAATTGGTCCAACGGACGATTTTTTGGGGCAAAGTCAACAAACGCGGCAGCGTTCTTGCGGATAGCTTTTTCATGTGGAGTTCATCATGTAAAATACTCCAAACTTGTTTTTCGTGTATTTTAACCATATCAGCAAGTTCTCTGAGCTTTGTTCGTCTATCTTTAGTCACTCCATTAAATATTTTTCCAATGTTTTCAATAGTAGCAGCAGTTTTCGGTCTTCCAGAGCGTTGTTCATCTTCCGTACTTGAACGACCCATTTTAAATTATTGAACCCAGGATTTCACGGTGGAGTATGATGGTGCATTATCACCATGAACAGAATCCAATTCATCTTTGTTTAATTGTGGCGTATAACCTTTCATATAAAAGTGTTTAATTACCGCACGAAACTCTTTATTTTCCATTTTTCAAAAATTATAAAACTTGTTTACTTCAATCACCTGTAACAAAGAAAATAATCATTAAATATTTCGGAAATTTTGACAGATGGCTTATAAAAGATTGCTTTTAAAAAACAAAAAAGTTGCTAGTAAAACGGAAAATGTGCCAGACCAGTTAGTTTTGCGGTCGCCCACGTATAGCATGAAAAAGCTTTAAAACGTTTGTTGTTTAGATTCTCCCTCGTCCAACATGTTTTGGTGTGCAGGTGTAACATCGATACATAAGAGTTAAATGCTCTGCACAAATTAGATTGTTACAGAAATAACAATAGGACCTTGTTTTCCGCTGCCGTTCGTACTCAGAACAGAGTAGGAGACATCACGATCTGTTCGTTCTAGGTGCAGCTCCTTCTGTCGATCTTGATAATATCTAAAAAGATCAAAAGTATGTAGTTATTCTGCTTATGAACATTAGAATTTTCTTTTTCCCTTTACATACATAGAATGCTTCTATTGCGTTCCGTATCCTTGGATATGCGTTTATGCGTTTGGTTTTCTATCTTCTTTGGAAATTAAGCAATTGTCACTTGTCTGCAGAGCATCTGCTTCTTTATTTTCCCCATCACTAATATCTTCATTGATGTCTATCCGTGCTTCACTTTTAGGCATCCGAGTCATCAACATGAAAATTTGTTTGATATGTAAAGTCGTCAATATCAACTTCGTTGTCATCATCGGTTCTTCGATAGCTTCTGGCATAAGAAAAAAAGTTGCTATTGTTATAGGAATAAAAAGTTCCACCCAATTTATAAATTCTTTGACATTTTCTATACTTTTATTTTTAAGGTTTTGTAGTAGGTAATACAAAAAATAATTTATATTAAATACGAGTATTACCTTTCCAATACATATAAATATACATTGCCACATACAATACGAGTAAATTTAACATATGAGCGCGTGAGAATAGAAATACGACTAATTCGATTCTCCCAGTCATATGTTTACTCTCACGCGTTCATATGTGGGTTGCTATTTATATTTCCTGTCCTTAAAGTACTAGTCTTCACACATGCAAACTGGAACTTCCATTGGAAACATTGACATTTTTAAGCATAACTTCACTCAGAACGTTTTGTCATTTGAGAGCGAATTGAAAAAGTGTGTTGAAAAAATCATCTCAGTTAAAAAATGGAATGATCCTGTGAACATTTTCGTGCGATGATTTTTTACGACTTTCGGCGTGGGATATCGAGACATGAGTGTTTAAATAAACTTGTTTCGACTTTCGGAGCACCATCAAAAATCACTGTTATTCGCTGCTGTCAAGATTTCAGTCTCGAACGCCGTTTGCTCCAGGATGAATTTCGTGAAGGACGTCCAACTTCGGTCGCTTTGCCAGAAACCATCGATGCTGTGCGTGAACTGATCAAGCAAGACCGACATGTAACATACCGTGAGATTTAGGTATCCTTAGGCATTAGCATAACAAGCATCAATAAAATATTGCATGTTCATTTGGCCGTGAAAAATATTTGTTCTCGTTGGATCCCACATTATTTGACGAATGCTCAAAAAAAGGCTCGTATGGATTGGTGCAAAGCCATGTAGGAAAAGTTTAACTGCGGTAGCTCAAAGGCAGTGTATAACATTGTGACAGATGACGAATCATGGATCTATGCATATGAACCCGAAACAAAACAGCAATCGACCGTATGGGTCTTTCAAGACGAGCTAAATGCAACAAAAGTTGTTTGTGGAAGAAGTACATCGAAGCAATTGATTGCGTTTTTTCGTTATAACCGGCCATGTTGCCAGAGTGCCTTTATTGGAACGTAGGGCGGTCAATTCTAAGTGGTATACAACCATCTTTTTGCCAACATTGTTTGAAGAAATGGGGAAAGATAATAAGAGAAGACGGTTCATTTTTCCTCACGACAATGCGAGCTCTCACACATCAACTGAAACGATGAGCTATTTGACCACTCAAGATGTCGAATTGATGAGCCATCCACCGACAGCCCTGATTTGGCACCCAATGACTTCTTCTTATTCCCTAGCATCAAGAAACAAATGCGTGATCAACGTTTTTTATCTCCCGAAGCAGCTGTTGAAGCGTTCAAAAATCATGTTTTATAGGTGTCTCAATCGGAGTGAAAAAAGTGCTTCGAAAATTGGTTTGTGCGCATGCAAATTGTGTTGTTTTTAAACTAGAATATTTTGAAAAACAATTAAACCATTTCCAATGATAAATTATTGTTTTTATTGTCGGGCCCGAAATATAAATAGCAACCCTCGTATTTGTATGTTACTTGAAAATAAAAAAATTTAATTTTGGGCGCCTCGAGTAAAACATCATTTTTCTTATGCCAAAAGCTATCGATTGCTTAGTCGACCCACCCTAGTGTACATATAGGGAATGTTATCCGCAAGTAACAAAAAGTAATAGTAAATTCAAATAACTCGTTTGAAATGTTTGCAAACATAAAGCATGTAACAAAGATTCAAAAAGGGATGGAAAGTTTATTTTGTTTTCACATTAAAAGTAACCCTGAAATAAACTTAAATTAAACAGAAAAAAATACATTTATTAACGATTTCTTGGAATTGTAGTACAAGGTTCCAACGCCACCTTTCACTCGTTGCCCTAATAAATTTTTGGTCTTGAAATTGTTTTTAAACGACTATAGATAACATTTTTCTTGGAACACATGTGATGGTCGGGTATACTTCCCTTGAACCATTATGGAGTAATTTTATTTTGCAATTAATAAATATCCCCAGGGATCTTCTCATTTATATAAGGGTTTAGTGCAGCCGTGCCGAAGCTTTAATACCCTCCATTATGGATTATGGTCCGAGTGGTGTGTCATAGGGCGTGGCACCAGCCCTTTTTCAACCAGGTGCTTTTCTTTCCCTACCAACGTCGTATACATATATCAACTATAAACTATTGTCATATCGGTATTAGTTTACGAGATATAGCCTTTAAAGTTTAGAGTTGTACAGGCGGCCCTTTTGTCAAACTTTAACACAATATAATCTTTAATTATAATTTTATCCTTATACAAATTTTAATAACATTACTTTGGCCATAAATGCGATTTTTTTCAAGTTGCCCTCCAGAATGTCTTTCTGTCAATGCTAACATCATACGAGTATGTTGCAATTATCATCATATCTCTATTTAATCATGAGATAATCCCTCTTTAAGTTCACGGTTGTGAGGGCGGTGCCTCGCCCCCTTAGCCAACTTCACAATAGCAGAGTCCATCGGCCTATTAGTTTGGCCACAAAAGTGCTTTTTTAAAGGGGTGTGGAAACGCCTTCTTTTTCTCCAAAATGTGTTTCGATCCATGAAAAATCATTTATTCAAAATATCAGCCTCGTATCTGTAATAGGTCGAGATATCGCATTATAAAGTTGAGAATTGTTGATTTTTCCAGAGGTTTACCAAGTCCTTGTGAGTAGAAATTGATTACCTCTTGACCGATCTGACCAATTTTCAATACCAACTGTTACAGTCCACCGACCTGTAGTTTGATTTCCACAGACACACGGACATGGCTAGAGCATCTTAGAATTTTATAAGGATTCAGAAAATACGAGTATATACTTTATGTGCTCTACGATCAGTATTTTGAGTTGTTGCAGACGCAATGACAAAATGAATATACATTCTATCCTATGCAGAGGTTATAAACAGTAGCCCCCGTTTAATGAGTGCAGGAAAGATATAGTGGGGAGCTCACTGATTTAAGAAACATTTTCTTGATGTTTCAGGTCGACGCGATTTTCTGCAATCGATACGGATTCGCCGTTAAAAACTCTTGTTGTTTAATACTTATTAAATGTAGTAGACAACACTAATCTGGCAATGTGAATTTCAGCAAGGGAAAAACATGATTCTTGGTAAAAATTTTCTCGTATACGAACATTTGTACAAGCCTTAAGCCTTGTATTTAGCTTAAACCAAATTTTTGCTCTAAAACCTAGTATTCCCCCAAAACGAAGGTTTTACTTCCATTAGAAATAGAGGCAGCAATGCAAACGAAATTTTTACAGTGGTATATTCCGTTCCATTTTTTACGTTTGGTGGTGCTCATCTGAAATAAAAAGGTGGCGAAAAAGGAAGTTTACCACTAGCAGGGTGGACATTGTTCGCCACCTGCAACAAAAATAAATGTTCTGATAATTGTTCGGTCAAGAAGTATTTGACATTTGCAAAACATAATATGAATAAAAAAATGTATATAAAAATGAAAAACGAGTGTTTCTTTCTACTCTGCTCTACACTAAATTTTTCGTAATGTAAAACTCCTAACCGCAAATTTCGTTTTAGGTGAATACGAGGATTTAAATGTTTTTATTTTTCTCTACAAGGAAAAATTTTTGAGTAGAAGAAGCAGCCGATATTTATTTTCAAATTAATTATTTTAATCACATTCATTTAAATACCCTCAAATATTACTTCACAAAAAATTTTTTTTTTTTGCAACGTCAAAAAATCCTTGACCAAGCAATTATCAGAACATTAATTTTCGTTTGCAAATGGTAAATAAGTCTACACTGCTCTAATAAACATCCATGTAACAGTTGCAAATTCCACCACCTTTTCGTTGCAGCTGAGTGCCACCAAGCGAAAACAGATAAACGGAATTTACCGGTGGTCAATTTCGTTTGATTTGCTACATGTGAATACTGGGCTATAAATGTAAAACTCTTAAGCAAAAATTTTGTTTGAGTTGAATACTAGGCTTTAAGGTGATGTATTTATTCCTTCCCATGGAATTAAAGGCCCGAGCACACCGAAGCGTGCGTTTTTAGGAAATATGCCAGTGGGCGCACACTGGTTTTTATTCCTAAACGGAATGGAATAATAACCAATTTCAATACATTTCCAAAAATTTGATTCAATTTTTACAATCTGAAGTTAAGAACAACTTGAAAATGGAAAACAATCCGTCAAGACAAAAATTACTTGGAGTAGAGCTATATACGCGTTGGCATTTATAAGCGTTGGTGTGCGGGGTCTCACAAGGAGCAGTTAGGCAATTCACAAGGTGTACTAGTATTGAAATTTAAAACATCTGGTTAAATTGGATCTAGTCGGACCATAGTTTCGAATAGCACCCACACAGATGACCCTTCGGATTTAAGGTCCTGCCGCTTTAGTAGTGACAAATTATATCCAGTCGAGCTCAAATTTCGCATGGTACGTTTGTAGTGAATACTAATGTACACTTATAAAACTGGACCATATCAGATAGCCCCAATTTGATTTTCTTTCGCTCTGGAAGTGACATATAAAACGATCTTTATGATCTACAGGCGAAGGTACAGCGCTATAAGCGGGAAACCTTTAGATTAAAGGGAATGTCAGACACGTCTGACACAACTGCTGAAACAGTCAGCAATTTCAAAGTAAATGAAGTACTTGGAGACCATTCACCAGAGGTAGCCCAAGAAATCTAGATAGTGTAGATGCCTCAATTAGTACTGGACCTGAATTGACGGCAGCGTGACAAACACGCGTCTCGTATGCCAGCAGGGACCACACTTCACCTGTTCAGATGCCCATTTAGCTGGGTCTGAGGTCCCCGAAGAAACACTCGGTCCAAGTTGCCAGCATCACACGACGGACAAACACAGCCACATTTTGTTAAGCCGCTACAGCAACAACCAATGGATCCGCGTATGTCCAGCTGAATTTTACTTCTAATGCATCGTTTTTCAAAACAAGCCACGAGATGCCGGAACGTGTTGGGTATTGACGGATAAATGATTTTTGTTATGTGCTACGGATGATCATATAACAAAAATCATTTAATTTTCTTTTTCCGTAAACGACAATAAAACAACGGATGACACCTCAAAAAAGTTGTATTGTCGTACAACACTTTTACAACAGTTGTAAAGATTTAGCCCATACAACACTTAGGACATTCATGTAAACACCCTAATAGGCTAGACAGCGTTAATGTGCATTAACAGACTTAATACAAATAAACTCGTGCACCAAACTACATTAACTCTGCAAAAAATCAAACTGCATTAGGTATAACAGTCTGGCAACAATGTCACAATTTATCAAAAATGAACATAGCTGTAATCAAATCAGCTGTTAATTTGTTTATGGTTGGTAGCAGGAAATAAAAAAAGTCCTTTTTATGCCGAAAAGGTAAAACATTTTTATACCCTACACCACTCTGTGGTAGTGTATTATGGTATGGGGGTGATGTTTGTAACGCCAAAATACAAAGAGATAGACCCGAATCGAATCAGAACCACTATATGATTCCATTGAGCGAACCCTATTTAAATTGGCCAATGTAGGGCCATGTTATGATAGCTAACTTAGGCCTTTATGGTTTCAGCTCAAAGTCCGCTGCTAAAAAAGCCACATTACATCCAACAAAGCGTGACGAGTCACTACTAGTCAATTTTTGGTATAGCCCTACACAAACGTTCTTACAGATTCGTGTCCTCTCGGTAAAACCATTGCATGTTACGTTGGATCATATCGCTCAATGTACCATGCACCCATGCAAAGGTCTCTCCAGATTTGAGGATGAGTCAGTATAGTGTAATATGGAAGATCTATTATAAATTTTAACAATATTGAAAAATATCAGTTCACGTTTTCATGTAGCCCACTTATAAAGGTAAACGCCGAGGACCGGTCTGCAAGTCCTATATTATATCCAATCTCATTACAAATTAAACCAAACCTACCGAATCTCGACCAAATCGGTCTATCTTTTGAAAAAGCACTGTCGTCTTTTATTCACGTGTTTTCTATTTCAATCCTATTCAAATAATTTTTTTGTGGACTTAAGCATTTATTCAAGCGAAAAAAAATACTTAGACGTAAAAACTATTTAATTGCGCATAATTCACTTGTTTCTGGATACTGAAAATGGGTATCAAAGGAGTTGCGGGGGTTCCATGGTACTTTTTCAAGTCAAAAAGTACCAATGAATCAACTTTATCATCCCTTGTTGGTAGTACATGTACTATTTTTACATTGTGGGCCGATTTCAGCAAAAGTAATTTCAGTTTTCTTTCAAATAAATTATTGTTTTTTGCCAACAGCATAGCTGTTTATTGGTATTTCTTTCTTTTATCCATTTTCTATGGAAGCAAATGTCAAAAAAATAGTTGACACATAGTTGTTTACAATCAAACAGCTGTTTAGTAAATGGAGTTACATTAATGCAGACACTGTTGTATGTCACTATAAAATTTTAATTTGCATTAATTGATTTAACGCTGTCGTCTGTCATTTTTCAAAGCAGAAGCTTCACAGTGTGTTCGTGCCTTAAATTATTTGCTGAGGCAAGCGACAGCGATTGTGTTCAATCTCTAGTTCGAATTATGGGCAACTCTTGTAAAAAATGGAAAATAAAGTAAGCAGCGTAACAAGTGGCAACTTCAGCCACCAATTGACATCGTTTTGTCAATCAGCTGTTTACTGCTTCTTTGTTGTTGTTTGCAAAAATTAAGTTATGCCCTAGAAATATTTGTTGTAAGTATAAATTAAGGAAAACAATCAAATAAACTGTGAAGTTTGGTAAAAAAATAAATAAAATATTATTCTCAATCAGGTAAATAATATGTTGAGGGAATGACAAATAACGAAATCTGTGCCATTTTATTAATTGTCATATCTGAGACTTGCCAGCCAGTGATAATAAAAGTGGCCTAAGTCAAAAAAAAATAATCATTAAACATATTTTGACAAATATTTGTACACTTATGCCGTCATTTTTATTAAAATATGAGTTAAAGGTTAGTTTTGAGGGGATACTCCTTGAGCAATAAAAAATATGAGAACCCTTTAGAATGATGCAGTTGCACGAAAATTAGCATTAACAGTGAGAAAGAGTCTGATGCAAATAGTGAGTGCGGCAACGTAAACAGCTCCACTCACCTCGACAATATGTAAATTAAATGTAAGCAAGTAAAGTAACGAGTCCAAATATAAGCTTACTTTACGGTTCGGATATACTACGAGTGCTCGGTTATTAAGCGAGTAAGAGTTCGCTAATGCAAAAACTTTACACCGATGTTCCAAAAAAAAATCTGTACAGGACACACAAAAATTATGGATCTGAAGGCAAATAAAAGAGAGAAAAAACGGTAGACCTCCAAAGTTTCGATATAAAATAGGCTATATCTTTGCTATGTATTATCCAACCATGTTTTATATTCGACTATTAAACGATTTATAAATCATCGAAATTCGTTAACCAATTGCAGGTTAACTACCGGTTTTATACATTTTCAACCTGTATTTTTTCGAATTGGCCATATATTACAAAATATATTGAAATTAAGGAATGTTGTTATGTACACTTAGTCGTAGATGATATTTTGAAGTTAAGTCTGTAATACATTATAATGCCGAGGTTTTTTACTTTATTTTTCCTAGACATTTCTGTCATTAAAAATGACGCTGCTCTGGTAAAATAGATGACTTTAGTTTTTCCACATTCACAAATATCCTGTAGTACAAACATGTTAGGAGGAAATCCGCTGCTTTTTCTAGTCTGGTTATAATGTCTGCAGCAAGAGTAACAGGGCACTAGGTAAAGTCAAATATGGTAAAAGAGAATTTAAGTTACACCTGAAGTGTCATGTTCTGTAGATTTACGATCGGTTGTACTGATGAACTATTTGGAGAACACAAAATCGGAATCATTTGGTTTGCAAAAGAAGTTGGTTTGACAACGAACTCCTTCTCAGTGTGTTCGAATTGATTTGAGAAAAAAATAACCATTTAATTTTAACAGACTTACACTGTCAATAGAGCGTTTTGCATTAAAGGCATGGAATTCAATTAAATGACTGTAAAACGAAAAAGGCTATTGAAAATACCTATTTCGAATTGTAATTGTTGTTCTCTTGCCCTTATAAATATTCAAATTCTATGTATGGGACTTAGGCTACTATCACATTCAGTGTTACATCTACAGGGTGGTTCAACAAATAAATGCTGCTTTTGCAGTTTAATTCTAACTGTTCTGTTTGTTATAAACAATTTTGTTGTCACTTAAAGAACGCAATATTTACACACGTCGTTGTGTTTATTATGCAATACAGAAACAATAAATTAAAAAAAGATAAAAATTGTTTTTATTTAAAAATAAAACGACCAAAAGTGCATTTTATTAATTGTGATATTAGTTTAATTTAGAAAAAATAATGTAAGTTTTACCCCAATCGTGTACCGGACATTCTTATCAATTATTATTTGTCTACCCTTCAGTCTCTCTTTTGTTGGTCTTTAATTGTGGTTTTGTTGCTTTGCTCTGCTTCTTCCGTAGATGTTAAAGTTAGTTAATGCCAGTCTACAGTTTTTAAACAAATCATCGCCACATAGCAAGGCCCACCGACTAGTTTTACTTCAGCAGTTGTCGAAACGTGACTTTAGTAAAGCTATGGAGAAATTCGATCTACCGAAAAGACTGCAGGGCAGTTCTCCAAGTGTCTGGTAATTAGCGATTGACCTTGTAAACGTCAATGTAAGCAATTTGTATGTATCTTTAGGAATGAATATATTACATTGGCCATGGAATATAAGCCTTTGAACCTGGGTCAAGGTTTTCCCGATGATGCTGCTCCGGATTATGTGACCAAGGCCTTGGCAGATATTGCTAAAGATGAAAATCCTCTACTCCATCAATACACCAGAGGTTTTGTAAGTAAATACCACATTTCATTAGATTCTTTAAACGATTTACATTAAAAATTATTTATTATCTTTACAGGGCCACATGCGTTTGGTACAAGCCATAGGCAAACTTTATTCCAAGCTTTTGCAACGAGAGCTTAATCCTTTAAATGAAATTCTAATTACATCTGGCGCCTATGAGGCCTTGTATTCTGCCATCATGGGTCATGTTGATGTTGGCGATGAGGTGATTATTATAGAACCATTTTTCGATTGCTATGAGCCAATGGTAAAAATGGCCGGAGGTATACCCAAGTTTATACCCCTAAAACCGGTAAATGTTTTTAGTTTGTTTCTTTAGTAAATCCACAAATCTTAAAAATATATTTTTTCCTCGTCTCAGACCAAAACTGACGGCACTATTTCCTCTGCGGATTGGAAACTAGACGATCAAGAGCTGAAGAAAATGTTCAATGACAAAACCAAAATGATAATTTTAAATACTCCCCACAATCCCATCGGCAAAGTGTTCAATCGCAATGAGCTTGAACTAATAGCGGACTTGTGCAAAAAGTGGAATGTTCTTTGTCTCTCCGATGAGGTGTACGAATGGATGGTATTCGATGGTAATGAACATATACGCATTTGCACCTTGCCCGATATGTGGCAGCGAACTATTACCATTGGTTCGGCGGGCAAGACATTCTCTGTAACAGGCTGGAAGACCGGTTGGGCCTACGGCCCAGCAAATTTAATTCGCAATCTACAAATGGTTCATCAAAACTCTGTGTACACGTGCCCAACGCCGTTGCAAGAAGCGGTGGCCAGAGGCTTTGAATTGGAAATGACACGACTGGATAGTGCCGATTGTTTCTTCCATAGTTTACCGCGAGAGTTACAAGTAAAACGCGATTTTATGGCGAAATTCTTACAAGAGGCTGGCATGAAACCCACCATACCCGAGGGAGGTTACTTTATGTTGGCCGACTGGACTCAACTTGGTAAATATATATGAATTTATTTATACGAGCCTGTTCTGACGCTTTTATTGATAGGAGACATGATGTAGACAAAAGTATTCGTCAAAACTAAATATATACAAAATTGAGACTTTGGGAAATCAGTTTTGATAAAAATTCAAAGAATGAGATTTGATAGAACTAAACTCGTATATTCAAGCCACCTAACAGATTCTTTTGACATGAATTAACACTTCGGATTCGGCTTCATTGATTTGAGAGAAGCTCGCCGTTTTTTCCTTACTAGGATGTTAAGGGAAATGCATGCGTACATGTAGAAAAACATTTTTCAATATTTTAGCCGACCTCATATCAGTTGAGTTGACTGGATCTATTTCGCAATATTTTGCTGTAGTCCAGTACTACTTATATATATCCAGTACTATGCCTAACAGCTAATGTTTGTTACAATTAAAACGAAAGGAGATATACTCCATGTTTTTTATACGGATCGATTTAGAATCACTATCTGATTCCATTGAGCGATGTCCGTTAGTCTTTCCAACTATCTCGATCTCGGTGAAACTTTGCACATTATTTAGGTTTAGACCAGAGTAGTAATACAAAGGTCCGTTTACAGATCCTGCAGTTCTGAAAGCCACATATAAAATGTTAATCTGATTTTTTCTCATAGAATGTTATAAGCGACCAACTCGGATAAAATAAGACCTTACCATGAGCTCCAAAAACAGCGATTAACATCATAAAGTTATAATTCGCCCTTGTGAAATTTGACCATATTGCTTCTTTTTCCTATTGCCACTCCACAAGAAGCATTTTGAGGACCTTACCGATTCATTTTTGTTTATATCCCCCTTACAAGAGTGCTTCCTAGTTTAAGGCCCTGCCGCTCAATGTGTCACATATTAAATCTGCTCTAGCTCAACATAGTATGTTGTCACAAATTTGAAAGCAACTCCTGTAATATTAAGCCCTAACTAATGTTGTTGTAGTAGTGGCGGCATATATTGCCGGGGTGACAGCCCTTGGCCGAAGAATTTCTCTTTTGGGTCGTCATATTCTGCTGGATAATATTCAAACGTTCTAGAGCATAAGAATCTAATTTGATGGAAACTGATGGATTTAAATCGAAATCCTTTTGGTATTTCAATTATGAATACATCGTGATATGTTGAATTTTAATTGACTGCGTTGTATTCAATAATATTAGTTTGAAATCTCAAATCGACAGCAAAACGATTTCCATAACATACCAGATTATGATGTTTTCCACTTTTTTTAATGAAAGTCGTGGCCAAAGTATACCGATCTACCCTCAATCAAACTATTTTTGCCATCAAAGTGCAGGTCCTACATATAAACCGATCTCTAATATTTTTTGCACATTACGTTAGTTCCGGCCTATGATGATCCTTATTAAAAGGGTATTTAATCGGTGTTTGGCAATTGATTTGATTCTAGACCTGGTTTAATGTATCCGCCATATTAATTCTACAATGAGTCTTGTCAAGTGGTACACTGGCTTTGGACTTCTTTCGCATGTGCTACTTTCATTTAGCCAGAAATTAAGGGAGGTTTTTGAATACAATATAATTTTTTTAACACTACTTTTTTTTAAACACTAACTAAATCCGGCCCGTTTTGCTGATCCCAAGTTATCCTTTGTTGTAGTATGGCTTCAAGACTTAAATTGATGTCATTGCGTCAATTTTTTGATTCTTAAATCGTGAACCTGAGACTGGACAGCAAGTTGGCAGGAAACTAGAACAGCAAGTTGGCAGGAAACAGAACATCCACCCCGTTAAAAATTGTCGCTGATACTTGATTATTGCGCAAATCTGTCACTGTTAGATCGAATTCCATTATTGCTTCGTCCCGTTTATTTTTTTGCACTAATTGGTAATTTTCCATTGACCGTATAATAATACAATTGAAGTTTTAGCAGTTTACCGTCCTTCCGCCAATAGCCAGCGTAATTCGACATTGTGTACGAATAAAACCCATAATTAATGAAATTAAAAAAAAACTATTTATGTGCTTCGTCAGAATCATCAAGGAAATATACAAAACTGTAACCTGCATTTTCGAACGCTGGTGCTGGTTCAAAACTGGAACATTGGCTCGAACTTATTGATTACATTGTTTGGACAAATGGTCGTTACGTCTCATTTATTGATCGAATGCCTTGTGCAATAGGGCCATTACCATAGCATTAAGCTATTATTAAGCTTTGATGAAATCTAGTCAGGTTTGGAATAAGTATTCTACTTTTATCATCCAATTGTTTGATGGTTTTATTCTGAGTTTCCAAGATTTTACGATTTTTTTTGAATTTTCTTAGTTTTCTTTTACACAAACCTTCTGCTGAGAATTGTAAAAACAGTAATGAAATAAAGGCGCACCTAAGTATTGCCACGAATATTAAACCCGACTCCAAAGCTCATTTGGGGTTTCGTGATTTTCTTAGGGCCGCCTTCACTGACTAGGTCCAAATTTCATCAGCGAACTTACTTCTATTTAAGTATGTATAAGCAAATAGTTGTGAGGACAGCGTGACCTATTGGGACTTAACTTAAGGGAAACATTCCGATAAGCCTAGGTTACATATAGTCCAAGTTAGGTGAGTATCAGTCAGGCGGTTCTCGAGATTAAGGCGCTCGCAAATACCCTTCAAGCGTTCACTTTTTCACATTGAACGGGGATTAACCGGCTCAAGACCTCTTGCATCTATAAGTATATTTAAATAGAAGACAAGTTTTTAACAAAATGGAAAAGTGACATTGATTTTTGTGACTGCACACTGCTTTTATCATGATTTCGGGTACGTGGCAACCCGCTTCAGAAAGCTTTGCTGCAATTGTTGAAAGTAAAACCGAACTCTATAAGGCCAGGCTGTCCCCAAACGAATGAGAACTACTGTTGTAAACCTTAGTTTTCAACTTGCCACCTCTACATAGACTTCACATTGAGATCCATCAATAGATTTATTTTATAACGTGGGTGTGTTGTAAAAAAGAGTTTAGTTGACTATGTCACTTTTTAGTTAGTTAATTATTTATTTCCTGAGGATGTTCGTCGAAGATGATCGAAATATTGGAAAAAATATAATAAACAAAATAATTTAATAATCACCATCTTTTTATTTTGTGCATGACCTCGAGCCAGACAATTCAGAAAAATATAAATAATTAACATATATTTTAAAATATGAGGGCTCGGCGCGTGTTGTAGACTTAATTTTCTGCAAATTATGAATTTACTTATAAGAATTTCTAATCTAAAGTTATTGTCTGTTTCGCCCAATAGCTTTCGAAAACACTTAACAGTAGTTTTTATATAAAGGGTGTTTTTTATTGAGGTATAGAACTTCGAATTGAAATAAAACACAAGAAAATCGTTTTAATGTCCATCAATTTGGCTTTATTGGAAGGATAATTTTATGCCATTAATGTTTAAATATGATTTCGGGCATGTGGCCGCCGCGGCTGGCTCGAATAAAGCCAATTCTACAGGTCCAATTTTCAACCACTTTTTCGAACATATGGGGCCGTATGTTGGCAATAACGCCACGAATGTTGGCTTCCAAGTCCCCTAACGTGTTTCTGGTTTGTTGGCGTAGACGAGCGACTTCACATATCCCCAAAGAAAATAATCCAATGGTGTCAAATCACACGATCTTGGTGGCCAATTGACAGGTCCATTCCGCGAAATTATGCGCTCATCGAATGTTTCCTTCAATAATTCGATTGTGACGTGCGCTGTGTGGCATGTAGCGCCGTCTTGTTGGAACCACAACTCATCCACATTCATGCCATCCAATTCGGGAACAAAATAGTCGGTTATCATGGCTCTATACCGGTCTCCATTAACGGTAACTGACTCTCCAGCATTATTTCGGAAGAAGTATGGCCCAATGACTCCACCAGCCCATAGAGCACACCAAACAGTCAGTTTTTGTGGATGTAATGGCGTCTCAAGGGTCTCATGTGGATTCTCTTCACTCCATATGCGGCAATTTTGCTTGTTGACGTAGCCATTCAACCAAAAATGAGCCTCATCACTGAACAAAATTTTGTGATGAAAATCAGCATCGAGATGAATCTCATTTTCGGCCCATTTTGCAAGCGTTGTTCTTTTGTCAACCTGTTCATGATGAAATGGCAAACCAAACTAAATATTAATCACTTGACAGCTGACAAAATGGCCGCCAGTTAAGAAAGTGATGCCAAGTTAAAGTTCTATACCCCAATAAAAAACACCCTTTAGTATGTCGTAAGATTGTTCCAAAACTGTCCATGAAATGAAAAATAGGCCACTTTGCCACATCCCTTTTAGTACATATCACACAAAATGCACAAATCCCCACAATTTGAATATTTTAATAATATATTTTATAAATTTCACACACTTTGGCCAAAAATCAGTACATTAGTATAGAGTTATAAGGCAAACTTGGTGAATAATAATTGGACTCCTAGCCAGTCCGCTTCTAGTACCTCCTACACAATGACCCCGTTTCTGTGCCGATTAGAACCCACACGACTTAAGTGAAATTAGCCTATGTTGTGAAAACCGTTAGATTTCATACCGGCTTTGTACTTGCATATGAAAAAACTGATTGACACGCCCCATGACTAACATATAGCACCTCTAGTGCAAATACACTAGGGGTACTACTTTTTGTATTCTTGTTATATCCTAAAAGTTATTCATACGATCTATCTGAAAATCAAAACTTAGGAATAGTGTTATAAGGTTAAATTGGTACCAAATAATTGTATTCCAAGCCCCGTCCGTTCTGGTATTAGAAGAAATTAGAACCCACATAACTTGTCTACTAGTGTTTTTATCTAAATTTGCTCAAATTGCGAATTTCAAAGTAAACCAAGCTTTGTTATACATAATTTTTTACAAAAATCAACAAAACAACATAAATATCATGATAGAAAACCGCGTTTAAAATTAAACAAAAACAAAGTACAGGGTGGACCAAAAGTCACGCCTGCGTGTAAAAATTGAATAACTTTTTTGTTTATTATTATTTTTTATTGATTTTTTTTTTTTTAAATATATTATCTTTGTATGACCTAAATTTTAATTATGAAAAATAATGTCAGAGAGATGACCACCATTTTCATCGATGCACAATTGGGCTCTTAAACAGGCGTTTTGCATAACTGCACGCAAGGTTTCAGGCTCTATTGCCCTGATCTCAGCTTCAATGTTGTCCTTTAGCTGCTCTATAGTTTGAGGCTTGTTTACATACACTCGTTCTTTGAGATAACCCCATAGAAAATAATCAGGGGCAGTTAAATCCGGTGAACGTGCTGGCCAATTAAATTCTGAATTTTTTGAAATAATTCGGTCATTAAAAATTTCATTTAAAAGCGTCATTGTGGCACGGGCCGTGTGTGCTGTTGCTCCATCCTGCTGAAACCACTTGTTGGCTGCCTCAGGGCGTACAAAATTATTAAGCATAGCGCGATATCTGTCCCCATTCACCGTTACTGTATTACCAACTTCATCCTCAAAGAAGTAGGGCCCTATAACTCTTTCTGATGTCACTCCACACCATACTGTTGCTCAGTCGTTAAATTTTGCATGGTGGTGTAACACGAATCGATGAATAAAATCTGAAAAAAAAATAAAAAATATTAATAAACAAAAAAGTTATTCAATTTTTACACGCAGGCGTGACTTTTGGTCCACCCTGTATAAATAGTTTTTGGGAAAAATCAGAACCATTTTAAGAGACATCAGTGCACAATGAGAGACATCGGTCACATTGAAATATTGCATAAGGTTTCGCTGAAATCTGCGTTTAACCTGTTGGCCGCAAAAACTACTTCGGTTTATGTCCCGTGCGAATGAGTCGGTATTATAGAGCTTATAAATAAGCAGTTATAGAGCTTATTAATATGTGTTGTTTAACCCTTTTGTCAAAATAAAAATCCGTTTATTTATACCTTTTTTCCACCTCGTATGTGTGCGACGGTCCCGCTTGACATCGGAGAAATGCCCATTAAAAAAATGCATGATTTGAATGCTTGAAAACAGCAGTAAAATGATTGTTTTTACAAATTTTAAAAGATAAATAAATAGGCTTCTTTAACTTTGTCAGGACTTTCGGGACTGATAGAAACTTTTCTGCATCTAAAATTGTTTTTTCGGAAAAGTGCAAAAATCCAACTATGGAATAGGCGATTTTTATGCACTACAGTGCAAATTACATAAATGAATTTGTATTGCAATAGTCTAATTTATTTAATATGAATAAAAATAGACTTATAAAGGGTGTTTTTTATTGAGGTATAGAACTTTGAATTGAAATAAAACACAAGAAAATCGTTTTAATGTCCATCAATTTGGCTTTATTGGAATGATAATTTTATGCCATTAATGTTTAAATATGATTTCGGGCATATGGCCGCCGTGGCTGGCTCGAATAAAGCCAATTCTACAGGTCCAATTTTCAACCACTTTTTCGAGCATATGGGGCCGTATGTTGGCAATAACGCCACGAATGTTGGCTTCCAAGTCCCCTAACGTTTCTGGTTTGTTGGCGTGGATACTCTTCACTCCAAATGCGGCAATTTTGCTTGTTGACGTAGCCTTTCAACCAAAAATGAGCCTCATCACTGAACAAAATTTTGTGATGAAAATCAACATCGAGATGAATCTCATTTTCGGCCCATTTTGCAAGCGTTGTTCTTTTGTCAACCTGTTCATGATGAAATGGCAAACCAAACTAAATATTAATCACATGACAGCTGACAAAATGGCCGCCAGTTAAAAAAGTGATGCCAACTTAAAGTTCTATACCCCAAAAAAAACACCCTTTATATTTAATAAAATTTTATTTTAAATTGCATATGTGATTTTTTTTGCATATGCAATGTTTTATTTGCATATTCATTCCCCAGCCTATTTTTGCATAAGACTGCATACGTGACGCGCAAAATAGAAAGGGGCCTAAGGTTAAAAACCAGTTTTGTTCAGGAGAGCCATTTTAAAGATAAGGTCCCTTTCTTTTTGCGCTTAGAATCGTCGACTTCACTTTCATAAAACGCGCATATCTCTGTGAGGGAACACTTTTGGGGCATGGGATCGGTCTCATTCGATGCTAAGATGTTGTCCACATCAAAAAAAAAGTGAAAAGTTGATGAAAAGTTTTGTTCAGGAGATCCATTTTAAAGATTAGGTCCCTTTCTATTTGCGCTTAGAATCGTCGACTGCACTTTCATAAAACGCGCATATCTCTGGGAGGGAAAACACTTTTGGGGCATGGGATCGGTCTCATTCGATGCCCTTAGGTCCCTTTCTCTATGCGCTGTCACATATATAAAATATACCGTCGAAATGTGTTAGTAGACTCACAACTAGCCTATAAACAAAATTTGACTTTAAACGGATCGATTTTAGAAAATGCATAAAATTCCGCTGTCTATTGATATAACGAGTAGATAAATAAGAATACTTTCTACCTAATAATATTTTTAAAGAATAAAAAATATAGAAAAAAGCCACTACTCAAAGCCGAGCTATGTGTCTTTATTAACAAATATGCTATGTAATAAACAACATTAGCTGTTTGGCCATTCTAACGGTTGTTTTTTTTAGCTTGTGGTTTTCCATCTGGCCACACTTTTTCGGAGTTGGTATTTTTGACAGCTGTCACGTGATTTATGCTCAGTTTGGTTTGCCATTTCATAATGAAATGACTTACTCCGGAACAACTTTTGCAAATCGTGAATTTTTTTACAAAAAAAAATGGTCACCGATCCTGATTTTTACAAGAAAATTTTGCTCAACGATGAAGGTTGAATAGATACGTTAATAACCAAGAATGTCGCATTTGGATTAATGAAAATCCACAAGCCATTGTTGAGATGCCTTTACATCCTCAAAAAGTCACTGTTTGGTGTGCTCTATGGGCAAAGGGAAAAATTGGTCCATATTTGTTCATGAATGAAAGGTATATATAGACCCATGATTAATGAAATTTTCTGCTTAAATTAAAGGATGTTGATGTGGGCGAGCTTTGGTTTCAACAAGACGACGCTGCATGTCATACAGCCAACAATCAAATTTTTAAAGGAAACTTTTGGTGGGCGCATTATCTTACATCGTGGGCCTCTGGCGTGGCCTCCAAGATCGTGCGATTTTACACCGCTGGACTATTTCTTTGTGTTATATGAAGTCGCTTGTCTACGCAGATAAGCCTGACATGATTGACGCCTTAAAAGAAATACTGCAAAAAGTGGTCGAAAATTGGGCCACTTTCCCGTGACATAATTTTTAAACTTAATGGCAAACCCTGATCTCTATAATTAAGCCAAATTCTTGGCCATAACATTAAATTATCAGGGCTGTCATAGAAACCAATGTTGTCACTATTGGTTTTGAAAACGACAAGAAAAAATGCTTTGGTGTCATGTAAACCAATGTTATCGGTTTTATCAGCAACAGCTGATTCGAACATTGGTTTTATTTACATTCGAAGTGGAAAAACCAACTTGGTTTCATGACACCAAATGAAACCAACATTGATTTGCAAAAACGACAATTATCAAAACCGACGTGGTTTCTATGACAGCTCTGTATATGCGTTTTATTTCTTCTTGAAATCCACACGTCTAAAAACAACAACCTTTATAGAGCTTAGTTACCCAGTTAGCTTTCAATGTAGAATTCGGGCACCATTTATATGAAATTTAAAATAATATGGCAACATGGTTTTTTTTTGTTAAATGTAAGTAAATGACAATGACTAGCCCAACAACTAATAGACACATGGTACAATAAACAAGGTATAGTCTCAAGCCCAAATAATTGTGAATGTTTGATACAGAAATTTAGTCTTACAAACTTCAAGAATTACCTTTGTCAAATTTCAAATTTGACAGTTTAAATTTCTAAGAGAAAATTTGTAAATCAGCTGATAGCATAACAAAACTCTATCTTGTTTATTGTGTCTTGTATAGACTGTTCGCTGTACTGTCACTTAAAGAATATGTCAAAAATACCTTTTTCTGAATGTTTGATTCTTATTGAATGTTTAAGAAATTTAGCTTTACAAACTATAAGAATTGCCTTTGTCAAATTTAAATGTTTTAATTTCTACGAGACAAATTCTATATCAGCTGACTGCATCACACTAACTTCTTTATTGTACCATGTCCTGACGTTTATAGTAAATTGTTGTTGTTTTTAAAATGTGAATTCAAGGTACAATAAAGGTAGTGTTATGCAGTCAGCTGATTTACAATATTTTCTCGTAGAGATTTAAACTGTCAAATTTGAAATTTGACAAAGTCAATTCTTGAAGTTTGTAAAGCTAAATTTCTATGTCAAACATTTACAATACTCATCAAACATTCAAGAAAATTTATTTTTGTCATTTTCTTTCAAGTAACTTAGTATAGCGAACTGCCTATTTGTTGCTGGGCTAGTGACTTTACCTCGTTTATTGAGCCAAAACAGGCCTGTTAATTTTTTATCATAAATTTATTTATTTCCTTTTTCTTTTGCAGAAAACAAAATAAACATCAACTCGGAGCCCGATAAGTATCGTGATTACAAATTCACTAAGTGGATGACTAAGAACATGGGTTTGCAGGGCATTCCTCCAAGTGCTTTTTATAGTGAAGCCCACAAACATTTAGGAGAGAATTTCGTGCGTTACTGTTTCATCAAAAAGCAAGCTAATCTCGAGAAAGCATCTGAACTATTGGAGAAATTGAAAAATAATTGAATGTTTCTTGTGTGCAAATATAAATGAATTTATATTTTTCATAATATGCGTGTTTTTTTTGATAAGCAAAAAATTCTCTTAAAACCTCACTAAGAAAAAATAATACATTTTTAATTTTGAACAGGGATTAACTAACTCGAGATCTCTCTTTTGCAGTGACATTGATTTTCAAACGAATTAAACAAACGAGCTATACTTTTTTTTAAAAATATATTTGAATATATAAGCTTGTTTTATAAATCAAAAGCTCTTAGCGGATATTATCGCTTACGATGTTTTTTTTGATTAAGATTTTAAATTATTACCATAGAGGGGTTTTAAGCTGAGTTTTCGCTTATAAACTAGACCCAAGGTAAGCAATGGTGTGTCCACAACAAATGGAAATACAGGCTGTCCGCTGGGAAGGTATACTACTTTGATTTGCCGCCATTTTGGTAAACATTAGTCTTGACAGTTCATATTTGGCAGACGTGGACATTTATTATGGAAAAATATTCTATAAACCAACGTATTTTATTCGTTAAAACATTTAATCAAAATCGATCATCGATTACTGTGACGACGAGAAAGTTACGTGAAATTTTTGGGAGAAACAACGTGACTTTTTAAAACAAAACGCACTATTTATCGTGTATTTATTGTTTTCCAAGAAAGATGGTCTGTAGATGATAGGCCCAAGCATGGACCACAACGTACGGTAAGATCGACTTAAAAAAATGATACTGCTGCTCAAGAAAGTGCTTAAAACAATCCATCAACCTCAATTCGACGCCTTCAAGGAACAACATTGGCCTTAGTTTTGCACAAGGATTTGCATTTGTTTCCATTTGTGGAAGAGCTACTTCCACAAGACCATTTACGCCGCCCGTGACAATCCCGATTTTCATGAAAAGAAATCATGAGTGACGAGGCACATTTTCATTTGAAGGATATGTGAATAAACAGGATAGTCGGTTCGCGCAATGGAAAACCCTCAAATTATTCATCAGTCACTTTTGCATCCATTAAAAGTGACAGTCTGGTGTGCAATTTGGACAGGAGGACTCATTGGACCTTACTTCTATGAAAATGAAAACGGCGTAACGAGAACTGTCAATGGGGAGCGATATATGATTGAAAACTTTTTAAGCCAGAACTTCATGCTTTGGGCTTTATTAACATGTGGCATCAACAAGGATTACAATGGAATTACTGAGAGACCTCTTTCCACAACAAGTTATTTCAAGAAATGGTGATGTTGATTGGCCTCCACCGTCGCCTGTTTTGACTGCTCCGGACTTCTTTTTGTTTTTGGAAAGGTTTATGCAAACAAACCAGAAACGCATGAGCAATCCAAACAAAATATTCGTGATGAAATTAATGAAATTCCGCGTGAAATGTGTGAGAATGTAATGAAAAATGTGCTCAAAAGGGCTCGCATTTCTGAGGCTAACAGAGGCGGACACTTATCTGATATTGTATTTCATACATAATTGCCGACATTAAATAAAACATGTATCCAAATAAGATCCTTTCTTTTTCATTTAATAAAAAATTATAAACTAAAAGTGGTATACCTTCCCGACGGACACCCTGTACCTAAAAATTCTGTCAGAGACATTATTAGTAGATTAAGGAAAGAAAAACGGGTTTCCCTGCCGGCCGTTTACCGTTAACAATCCCACGCCGCTTATGTTCTGCTCAAGGTTGGAAATCGAAAACAATATCGAAACAGTGATACCGGTACATTTTATGGCTTGAAGGTTTTTGCTTATAGTTTTCCTTCAAAATTCAGATTTATCGTATTGTAAGGTGTTTTTCAGAAGCGTGGATTTAAATCTGGACACACTTTTTGGAGTTGGTCTTTTTGACAGCTGTCACTTGATTTATAACGTTTGCCCAAAACGGAATTGCCACCGATCCTGATTTTTACAAGAAAATTTTATTTAGCGATGAAGCTCACTTTTGGTTGAATGGGTACGTTTATAGCCAAAATTGTCGCATTTGGAGTAATAAAAATCCACAAGAAATTGTTTAGACGCTTTTACATCCTCAAAGAGTCACTGTTTGGGCATGATTCCCTAATCATTGGTCCATAGTTCTTCAAAAATGAAGCCGACCATAATGTTACAGTCGATGGGGAACGCTAAAGAGCCTGACCTTTTCGTGCCTGAATTGGAGGATGTTGATGTAGACGCCTTTGCTTTCAACAAGACGCCGCTACATGCCATACAGCCAACGAAACAATCAATTTATTGGAGAAAACTTTTGATGGCCTGTTGCGTAGCCTCCAAGATCGTGCAATTTAACACCACTGTAATATTTTTTGTGAGATTAGGTGAAGTCGCTTGTCTACGCAGATAAGCACGATTGACGCATTGTAATAGGATATTTGGCGCATTATTGCTGACTTTCGGCCCCAAATGATGCAAGAAGTGGTCGAAAATTGGGCCTCTCGACTGGAATTTAATCGAGCCAGCCGCAACAGCCACTTGGTCGAAATCATTTTTAACCCTTTCACCCCTGAGTTTTTTTAAATCTTTTAGGGTTATTTCAATTTTGACTTCAAACATAGTAATAACGGTAATATCTAAATGATAGGAATACATGAGACAGCGATAATTCAGCGCAGTTTTTTTTTAATTATGCCACAGATAATGCTTCAACCTTTATTAGGATGTTTCAGATATAAAAATGTAAAAGAAAGTAAAAAATTATGATGAAAGCAACTTCGCTGGGACATATGATCCCAGTAGGGGCGAAAGGACTAAAACATAATAGCAAATTCTTAGCTTTATTATATGCGTTTTATTTCTTCTTGAAAACCACACGTCTGAAAAATACCCTTTATAAATGGTCGTGCAAAATTTCATCACCCTAGGTTGATTCGTTTGAGTGCTATTCTGCCAACAGACACGCGGATGGACATGGCCAGATCGTCTTCAACTTTACAACGATCAACGATGATTTTTTTAAAAACCCCGGTTTTTGCCACAGATCACTATCTACAGAACGCGAGTAAAATTCTTCTCACGTCTCTAAATAAGATATATTGTTGACGAGGCGTCCAGGAGAGCCCTAAAACTGATTTGGACGCCCTTTAAAACTTTCAGCTGTAGATAATCTAGGGACTCAGGACTTCTGCTATTGATTACAGTATCCGGAACATAAGTTAAATTCTTGAGACAATCTTGTTTCAAATTTCATTTTAATTTAGAAAATGTTTCAATTTTTTTAAGCTACAATGTTTCTGGTTTTAGGCGTGGTACATGGGTCGTTTAATGGCTTAAAAGTTAACTGAGTATGCCATATTCGATCAAATGTGCAAATATACATACATTAATCACAATATAGTTTGTAATATTAGGCATATTCCAAAAAAATAAGTATAGATTGGAAATGTATTAAATCGTTCACCGATCAGCAATGTTCAAACCGAAATCCGTATGGATTTCGTTGTAAAGGTCTTGCTAACACCATTACAACGATAAAACATTTTGTCCAGATCAAATAATATATAGCAAGATATAGCTGATTTTGTATCAAATCTTTGGTTGTACATAACTTGGGAAATGTGACCGTTCGAAAATTTAATTAAAATATTTTAACTTAGGACCTGCTGTAAAAGTTTGGTCAAAATAAGAGTTTGGCCCGTAAAATAGAGTTATGTCTAACAAGAAGGTCCCGGTGAGAGTAAATATGTATTCCTTAATGAAATGCTGAGGTACTAACTAAGTAAATATCATCAATCAATATTTTTTACATTTTAACTAAACTTGATTTTTTCAATTAAAAACGAAGCGAGTGTGTCTCACTCAATAAAACCCTTAATTATCGATTAAAATACTGTCGGGAAAATCCATTCCCAAAAAAGTGTAATTCATTTAGCGATATGAGCTTGGCAACCCTAGACGTTAAATTTCATCTGCCTTCGCAGAAAAAATCCCAGGACTCTGTTTTTAGTTATTTAAATTGCAAAATCATTTTTTTTCAATTAAATAGTTAAATAATTCTGTTTCATTGTTCATATTAGTTTTAAGTTGCTTCCAGCACATAACCTCACTCTCTGGCATTTGCATTTGACGCACTTCTATTTAATAACACATACACACAACCACTACATTGACGATTACATAAGACACAGTAATGGAGTAGTTTTGTCTTTCTTACAGCCGGACGCTTTATTGTTTTTCGGGAATTAAAACTTATGTTGACAATATGATAACCCTTCAAGCGTCTTATAATTTTCACAAGTTGTATGTTGTTGTTTTCACATAATTAGACTAAATACAGATGCAACTTCCTCCTCTCCAATCGCACGATTTACATCTCGAACACAGATTTAAGAGCCAATTCAGGCTTGTCGTAATTGATTTCTTCGGGTGTTGGAACGCCCAGTTCGGTGAGGGTGGGGCGAATATGGTTAATAATATAGGGATAGATTTCATCGACCTTAGGGCCGCACTTGACTTTAATACCCTCCAACCATCTGATGGCCAAAGCAATGTCGTTAACACGACGGCAAGCTTTCAAGCCAGCGTCGACGATTTGGGGAGCAGGCACCAAATCCATGCCCAACAAATCATTCATGCCTTTGCGTACCTCCCAGCCATCGATATCGGTGCGGTTGAAGTAATCCTCATACTGTTTGTCGAATTCTTCAGCAGGAATTTCGTGATGGGCAGCACGTACGACTCCAACGCGGCTAGTAACACCGATGGAGCTACGGGCGATGTTTGCAATTTGGCTGGCAGCAAGACGGAACATTCTGTTTAAAACAAATAAACTAATTTTATTAGATTTTTTGTGAAAATGCAACTGAAAACGGTTAAGTAATCGGTCGGTGGCTACCTGAACAATCTGTCTATTGGAAAATTCACACAGAATGAGCAAATGTCAAAATGAAAACAACATCATGGAAATAATGAAAGAAATGGAATTGTACACAGGTTGCCTCATAATTAATAAAACAAGATGACATTCAAACATACAACACTGTAAATATCAAAGAAAGTATAAACACAATCAAGCACGTCGGTCGCGAAAAAATAACACAAAACAAGAAAGAGGACGCTAGCACTGCGGCTACTCAAGCAAGTAATTTCTGCAAGTCGAATATATAGGGTGATCCATAAAGAGGTATTTTTTCAGAACAAAAAAAATAAAAATTCAAATCAAGTGTGGAATCTTTATTGGTAATTTGAAAGGACATTTTATGGTATTTATTTTTTGAAAATAATTTCGTTCAAGTGTTGGTAACTGTTTTATGGAAATGAGCGTTCGGTGAGAAACGGGAAGATCCGCTGTTTTCGACCAAAATTTGGTTAAGTAATGAGGCCCATTTCTGGCTCAACGGCAAAGTCATTAAACAAAATTGCCGCATTTGGGCTGAAGAGAAACAAGAAGAGGTTCAAGAGGTGTCATTATACCCACGGTTTGGTGCGGTTTATAAGCTGGTGGAATCATCGGTACATATTTTTTCAAAAATGAGGATGGTCGGAACGTAACCGTGAATGGAAACCCTGAGGCGTAGTTGCGGCCAACATTTGAAGGAAATTATATTCAAAAAATAAATGCCATAATATGTCCTTTCAAATTACCAATAAAGATTCCCACTTTTTATTTTTATATTTTTTTTTGTTCTGAAAAAATACTTCTAGATGTATCACCCTATACATATGTCGAAAAGCAGACGCAAGAAACTAGTGCGCCTCAAGTACAGGTTTATTTGAAAAAAACGAATTTGTCAAAAATGTCGATAAATAAGACTGAATAGCAAAACCGCAAGAGCTAAGTCATTTGTTAACAAATAATTCCAATTCGGTTCGTTTATAAAGAAGAACTATTAAAAAATAATGAAAAAGTAGTAAAATTAATTTATTGTAGCCATTTTAGTACTAAGCCTGGATAACTATCGAGTATAAGCCTCTATACAGGCTATGTACTAAAATGGCTACAACAAAATGTTTTTAGACAATTTACAGTAGTGCTTTTTCTATAAATGTGCTCAAACTTGGCACTTTTTGTTAAAAACTGACTATCCAGTCTTGTTTCTCGAGGCTAAACTAATAACACCACTAATGTAGCCAAATTTCAAAAGTATTTAAATATCTAGAGGGAAAGGATAAAGTTTTCGTAAATATTTGTTATACCTTACAATTTCGCTTGACGATTTCTTGATTTGTGTTTTGTTATAAAAAAACGTTACAATTTTTTTAATTTGTATGTCTTAAGCCTAGTATTCGCCTAAAACGAAATTCTCGGTCCCATAAGAAATTCATGAAGCAAAGCAAACGAAATTTACCATTGGTAAATTCCGTTAAGCTGTTTTCGTTTGGTGGAACTCATCTGAAACGAAAAAGTGGCGGAATTTGCAACTGCTACTGGGAGGATTATATGATCAGTGCAGACTTTTTTCACCATCTGCAAACGAAAATTAATATTCTGATAATTGTTCGGTCAATTTTTTTTCAATTTTTGAAATTTACAAAAAAATAAATTAACAAATGTTGCGAAGTCGTTTTTGAGGGAATTTAAATGAATATGATTAAAATCATTTTTTTTGATAATGAATAACGAATCCTTTCTCTACACTGCTCTACAATACAATTCTTTCGCGTATAGATAAATGCGAAACTTCTAAGCGAAAATTTCGGCGGAAAAGCCGGTGGAAATGTCTATACTGCTCTTATAAACATCCTTTTGCCATCTTTACGTTTCAGCAGTGTACCACCAAATGAAAATAGCTAAACGGAATTTACCAATGGTAAATTTATCTGTGTAACGGCACGACTGTCGCAGTAGAATCGTGTCTAAACACATTCGTTTGAGAAAAAGATCCAGCGGATTTTCTTTTAATTCGGCTGTCAATTTCATCCACCGATATCCGGTGGATAGCAATTTAAAGGCAACTACAGAATTATTTGTTTAATTTTGTTCGCGTTTGTGAGTCGCAGCAAAAAGCTGCGAAAAAATGACGTTCTCTTGAGAAACAATCGTGTTTGTGCGCACGTCAAGTAAACACACTCAGACAAGAACAATTACAAATTTTAATATAAAAATTTAACTGTGGCCAAATTTGATTTTTATTCGTTTTTTTCACAATTAATAAAAACAAATTAAAAAAGTTATTTGAAAATCTTTTATTTGTTTTGATTAATTTGACAATACAAAAAATGCTGCGATAAAAGAAAAAAACGCTGCTAGGACCGAATTTTATTTTATCGCTGAATCATTGATGTCTACTATTTGTCGGGGCGTTTTGGTATAAAAGGTTACAAAAAATGTGTGTAAATAGATTATGACTTTAAAATGCGTTTAACGGTCTGAAATATACCTCAAGCTCTTTTATATAAATCTATGCAGATTTCGGTTGTTCTGAGTAGCGCCATATAAAAGAATATTTAACCTTTTGTGTATTATTTCATAATAAAGTTGTTTTAAACAAAGTTTTGGTTAAAAAAACATACTTTGCTAAATCTATTAAGAGACGAGTACTTGACTGGACTTTAACCGGCAATAGTATTCTGTGTTTTCTATAATTAAACTGTAAGTCATTAACTCAATTTATATTTTATACTTGCTTTGAACCAAGGACGATAAATTGTAAAGATAGGCGATGTGTTTTTTTTCTTTGAAATATTCGTTTTTACATAATTACAAGAAGCCTAGATAGTCAAAAATCAAAGAAAACACTAAATACGCACACTTTATTCACAAAAAAAGCATTCTCAAACAGATTTTAACTCATATCTGTTTTTCGAAACATCATATCTTGTACAATTTATTGTTTATTTTTATTTTTTGCTTCTGAATAGCGTCATCATAAAGACCTTTTGTGTATTTTTAAATATGTTTTCTGGTTTATTTACTGGCTCTTAGTTGTGCTAACTGTAGTTAAACTAATACGAATATTTTTTAAGTGTACTAATGAACGTTGACCAAATAATGTAGTATGTGAACAACGCTTGTCATTGTATGCAATCGATTAGGAAAATCGAGTTTCTCTGTTCGAAAATCAACGACTGATAACTAAAATCGAAAATTCACCAAACACTAATGTGAAAAAGTACGAAGAAGACGTGAAGACGGGGCGAATTTCATTCTTTCCATTTAACAAAAAGTAGCTAAAAAAGGCGTTGAAGTTGTAAACGCTTAGTTTTGGCGAAGAACGACTGCAAATTTCTCCAAGAACACCAAAAATAATTGTAAATTTGTCTAACAAAATGGCTCCCACTGCAGGGTATGTATTTCATCCACCACACACGTTAGTATTAACAATTTGTACTTTGCATTTCCCCCTTATACTTTGGGAGACCTCTGCGGTAATTGAAATGCACATAGTTAATCAGGGCGGTAGGTTACTAAACTCTAAAGACTTCTACGATCTACTGTGCACGCAATGGTCATATTACTGTCTAATTCCAGAGGGTCTAAAAGCCATATTTTAATGAGTAATATGGAAAAAAGAAACAAAGAATGATCGGGTGTTTTGTTACATAGTGGTGGTTCGTCTCTATTGGGAGAAACGCGTGCTTCCTGCCCGGCTTTCATTTATTGATTTTGCGTTTACTTTATTGCACACTCATTCTAGTTTTTGTTATGAGTTGAGAGTTGGAGAACAGAGTGTAAACCATTTCTGTGGCTTTTTCTGCGTTGCTTTCGGAAGTATTTCAGTTATCTTAAATTTCTATAAAAAAATAAAATCAATTGTTGAGGTTATGTTTGAGTCACTTGGTATATTCTCGAATGCCATTTCAGTAGGCTTATTAGTGTGTTTGTTCGTTCTGTGTTGTGCCGCTATTTCGTTTTTGTTGTTAAAAACAGTGTTGCCATGGCAACAAAATCTATAACCAAAAAGTGGACTTTTTGTTTACATACACTTCCCACAAAAAGTCCACGCGTAAGGTAGATCGTTTTTAATGCCCAAATCAAATTGTAAAGGCTGCTTTAAGAGGTGTAGACTGACAAAAATTATAGTATGCCACAAAGAGAAATACATTTCATAAAAATGTTCTAATCTATGAATACTTAACGGGATAGTTTAACGACTTTTTATACATTTTCATAATGCAAAGAAGTAGGGAATATTTGCTGCAACACTCTTTTATTATTCTGTGTGTTTTGTTCCGTCTCGTGCACATTAACGAAATGGAACCACTTAATAGTTGTTTCTAGTTGATATGCCTCATCCGCATATTTTAGGCGTGTTGTATTTAAAAGGCTAAAATATCGCCAAGATGATAACTAAAAACCCATATTAAAAAAAAACTAACGTACTTAAACATAATTTTAAATCAATCTCTTTTAATGTGTCAATTTCAATACATATTGTTATAGAATTATTTACCAAAACTCCTGTCGATAGCGTATGCAAATAGGACATTATATATTTTGGAGTTTTTACAAGTTTTTTTAGATTCACGTAAAGAAGCGTTTGTTCGGAAAGTTGTGAATTTATGACTAAGCCACACTATTTTGGAGGTTGATATTTCTTCGGGAAATGAACGACTGGTGATTATAGTCAGCTCGATTCTGAATGACTTTCCCGGGAATTGTTTCCCTCCCTGGCCCCCCATTCTAAATAGAATCTCCCCGGGAGTTTTTTTTCACTTTTTCCTCATTCGATCTTTGAAAAAGAAAAAAAACTCCCCGGAAAAAAGTAGGTATTCTGAATATCAAAAAAGTGAGAATGCGATACAAATTTTGGGAAAAATTCCGCCAAAAAGTTGCAAGGGAGTTGTGCCAAAATATGTAAGTAATTAATATTTTTACTTCAACATCTAAAAAGCACGATGTAATTTGCAAATAAAACAAAAAGTTTTCAGAGAATTAGATATCTTAATACTTTTTATTTTGATAGAAACATCTGTGAAAATTATGTGTGAAACAAAATCGGCCAAATCGCCACAGCTTCTGTGGCATACCTTTATCTGATGGTCTACATATATTTTCAATGACTTCGAGACATCCTTTATCTCATTCTTAAGCTCTTTAATTGTTCTAGTCTCATTGGGGCATACTTTTTGTTTTAAATATCCACAAAGAAAAATGTCACATATCGTGGCGGAAAATTAACATCGCCATTGTTTCGTTGGCTGTGTGGCATCATCCTGTTGGAACCACATATAGTCCATATCCTCAATTTCTGGCCACAAGAAGTCAGCTATCATCTCGCGATAGCGAACGCCATTCACCGTAACTGCTTGATCGACCCAATGACACCGCCAGTCCATAAACCGCACAAAACAGTCTCTCTTTGTGAATGCATCGGCTTTTCAACAATCAATCTCATTTACCAAAATGTGTCATTCTGCTTGGTAACGAATCCCCACTGTGGACACATTTGTTCGATTGTGCTGATCAAAATAATCACGAAGTGCATTTTGATTTGGACGCCCATTTTCGTAAAAGGCTTTAACAATCTTATGGCGCTGCTCAATTGTGTGTCTCTTCGTGGTTGAATTTGACAAACGCTGTAACAAAGAAATGTTAAATTAAGTTAGGCAAGAACCTACGTTAAGTGTGTCTTATTGTTAACATCATGCATTATGGTTGGACCACCCATTACAATGCACAAATGAAAATGCAAATACTTTTTCAGGTATGGGCGATCTAAAGATGTACAGTGGCGAGCAATACCGGTCGGATGTTTTTCAAACTTCAGCTTATATTGCTGTAAAATACTAAATAATAATTAGATTTTCTTAAAACTTCTAAATTTGATTCTTTATTTTTCTTCTTCTTATCTTATAAATGAACATAAAATAAATATTGAAAAAAACAAACCAATAATTTCATAGGAAATGCAAAAATATACAATGCGTCCATTTTTGCACGCCAACCTCAGTACAGAGAAATAATTTACTATTTTTGAAATTTAATATTTTGTCCAAAGGCCTTTTATTTTGAAAACGCTATCGTTTTGGCATACTTTCTACTAATTTTTCAATTGTGCTGTGTGGTATACTCCTCCAGGTAACCTTGATACGCTCCCATAGCTCATCACAGTTTTTTTGGGGGATGATCGTGTTGTTACAGTGTTCGCTTCACAATAGCCCACCAATTCTCAATTGGATCGAGATCTGGGCTTTGGGCAGGACATTTTAAAGTATTAAATTGTTGATTTTCAAGCCATTCTATCACTATTTTAGCTGTGTGTTTTGGATCTCCATCCTGTTGAAATATAATTTCCTCTATAGGGTACGTACATTCATCAACAAAGTCGGGCAAATAAGTTTGCAGAATGGCAAGGTAGTCTTCCTTTCTCATTATTCCGTTTATTTTATGTGTTGGACCGACGTGCCACCAAGTGAAACAAGCCCACACCATTATAGTGCCGCCACCATGTTTCATTGTTTGTTTAACTTGGTGTTGCTGGAGCCGCTCTTTTGGTCGGTGCCAATAGTAAGACTTACCATCGGATAGTTACCGTATGATTTTCGATTCGTCAGACCAGATAACCCGTTTCCAGTCGTCAACAGTACAATTTTTGTGTTCTCGACAAAACTAATCGAGCTGCTACGTTTTTTTTTTGGAGAGCACAGGTTTTTTTCTGCTTAACAGACGCGACTAATCCAATTTTTTTAAGGCTCTCCATTCGCTGAATTTTATGTTAATGGTCTGTGTAGCTTCCTTGGGTGTTAATTTAGAGTTTTTACGAAGCATTAGTTCCATATGATGAGCGTCACTATCATTCAGTTTTCTTCGTCGACCTCCAAAATTGCCCGAAGATGGTAAATTATTCCTTTTTTGCACTGCAGCGACTGTTGATTTGCTAACACCAGTCATTTCTACTATTTTACGTGTGCTATTTTTATTTTGCAATAGTACAACAGTACGGTTTTCGAAATCTTTTGAAATTTTTCTCATATTTTGTAAAATAACTGTATACTAAAAATTTTACTACTACAGTGGAAATTTATGAACCGAATTCTTCAGAGCAATACTTAGAAATGGCAAATTAAACATAGCAAACCAAAAACCTCATTGTTTTGTTACAAATAGTAACGGTAAATCAACTCTTATTGTGTACTGAGGTTGGCGTGCAAAAGTGGACGAATTGTATTTTTTGCTTTTCCTATGAAATTATTGGTTTATGTTTTTTCAATATTTTTTCTATGTTCATTTACGATAAGATAGATAAATAAAGAATCAAATTTGGAAATATCAGGCAAATCGAATTATATATAATTTAATATTTTACAGCAATATAAGTAATAGTTTGAAAAACATCCGACCGGTATTGCTCGCCACTGTATGTACGATGACACAAAACCTTTTTTCCAGAGGAACTAGCGGATGCCCCAATATGGAGCAGAAGTTTTCTGCTATTACAAACGCAACACTGACCACTGTTTATGGTTTTTTTATATAATCCCTTTATTTACTTTGTACGTTTGAAACTTCATACACATAATTTGTAAATTGATAGCAAAACAAACCAGCAGACGCGAAACAGCTGACTTCGACAAATTGAAATTCTTTCTCCTTATTACTCTTCTCCCCGTTTGTTTGGAATAGATGGATTTATTGCCGGGGAAAAAATAAATAAGTAGTATTTAGAATCGGCCTGAGTAAATCCCCAATGGACAATGTTCTGGAGGGAGATGTTTTTTATGAGCCGGGGAAGTTTTCAGTTTGCATGCAATACCGCATGAAAGAAGTAAATAATATTACACAATCCTTAATTATAGAGAAAATATGTAATATGTCTTAAATAAAATTGTCTTGATATTATTTTCGTTGAACATTTTAACATCCCTTCTTTTAAGTTTGGCGTGTCGTTTTGGTTCTTTTTTCGATAAAAGTTATAAAAGGACAAACGGGAGTTTCTGAGAATTATTATGTTTTATAAAAATGTTTCCCAGTTAATTTCTGTAGGGCTCGCCAAAGACGAAAAATATATATCTGATATCTGCGGCAGGCGCATATCGTCTTTGTTACCCCGCGCCTCTGAAAAAATGTATTTTATAAATTCATTTGTATAATATATCTAAATAAATAAATTTATCTGATATAAGAGTGTCCTTTTGGTCCCTTAATTGTTTTTAATTTTTAAGTTATTTGTAATTTTGACAACTTTTTCGAATATTGAACAAAATTTATCAAATTTCATTGATCATATTTATAATCAACTGATAAATCATAGCTCTGATTAATCAGAAAGACTACAAAATAAACGTTAGTTAGATACAAAACACACAGCAAAAATAGTGCCGATTTCAATATTCACTCTGCCATCCCCTAATTTCCTTCATGCATAAAATAACTTCGGTTAGGTTCGGCTCATTGACCTAAAAATAATTGACCTTCAACCTAATTGTAGTAATTAAATGACTACAACAAATTATTTTTGAAAAATTTCATTTTATAATCGAGTACACCAGTATTTTTCTTATATAAATAATATTGTGATCTACTGCGGTTTTGCTATCCAGTTTTAGCTATCGAGGTTTAACCCAAAGCACCACTAATATTTAAAATTTTATAAGATCTTTTTGTTTAAAAGAGCGCTAATGCGATAAGTCAAGCCATTGTACAAATATCTTATAAATATATATTATTTTTAAATGTATATATAAATATATATAAAACGGGAGTAAAAGTAAGTCAGCCAAGATAATGCGAACACAATACAGCCAGGTATAATCATGATTCGTCGTAAGTATGCGACAACTTATCAATAACATGCTTGTGTGATGCTAGTCGATCTATATTATAATCTAATCAATGCCTAACTCATTGAAACAAAAAATTTGAACTATACAATTTTTTTGAAATGCAGCTAATTTCGGAAATAAAATAAAGTATTTGAAATATTTCACATAAACTAAAAAATATTTGACATACACTTCACCCTCTGATTAGTGAGTGAGTCATATTATAATCTAACCAATGCCTAACTCACTGAAACAATTCCTTTATATTGACAGTTTTTATTTTAGGAAGAGTGAGTTGAGTCACAGTAAAAATGGTCCAACAATATAAATTTTTATTGTTTTATTGAAAACCCAATTTCCTCCAATGTATAGTTCAATTTTTTTTTGGAAAACAGCTAATTTCGGAAATAAAATAAAGTATTTGAAATGTTTCACATACACTAAAAAATATTTGACATACACTTCACCCTCTGATTAGTGAGTCATAAGTTGCACTTATACGAGGCACAAGGCCGGCAGGGATTTTTTTTTATAAAAACGGTATTTTTCTTAATTTTTTTTCTATTATTATTTACTAATTATAAATGTATTATGAATTTAAGTAAGTAATATTTTTAATTTAATAATATTAGTTACACTGGTCAATGGTAGAATGGTAGAATGTTTGTTAGTCGGCTTTAGTAGATTTGAGCAAGGTGTTCAGAGGAGAAATTGACATTTTCAACGATATGCAGCGCTTTTATTTATTTATTTGTTGAGTATATAGGAAAACTCGTACAGAAATTTCGAATTTTCGCTGCGAAGAATTACTTTGTGCTGCCCTTATTTTTTTGATTCTTTACCAGTGTTGTCAATTATAGCGTATTAAAATCCGTATCCAACAAGCTAATTAACCTTACAATCCGATTAAATTTGGGTTTTTATTGACTGAGTTATTCAGGATTTAGTCAGAAATGAGAACTACTCATAAATAAAGCAGATAGTTCATAACTAAGCAATTTTATCCTAGTACCCTGCGACCACCAATCTGAAAATTTTCAAACGGCTGCCATTTCGCCTCTTGCATTTTCAAGCATGGTCTTACATGGACATATTTGCATGAAATGAGCCAAGTAATACGCTGGTAAAATCTGTCCAGTCGTGAACGAATCACCCTGATTTTGTATGTTTAAAATACATACGCCTTCACTAACGGCTCTAAAATAAGCTACGTTTTGGACGCAACTGGAAATATGTTGAGCATATACTCACAAAAAGTTTAAAATTCAAATCTCCATTATAAAAATGTCCTTTAAACCTGTTGTAGCTTTTTGTGAATATAAGGAATTATATTTACTTTCAGTCGCTTAATTGCTAACTTTTTTAATCTTGCCCTAATTTGCTTATTTACAATCCTAAGCTATCGTCGTTCACAATTTCACGGTCTCTATTTCTAATTAAAATTCTGATCAAATGCTGAAATAAAAACAGAACTTTACTACTTAGACTGGGGCCAGATATCTTTATTTTATCAGTCTGTCGTATTCATGCTGTGTATTTTATTTCTTCAAATGGTAAAAAATTTACTTTGGACTTTGTAAAAAATTTTACACATGTGCTGAAAACAACAACCCTCTAATTATAAGCGCATTCTGATAAACAATCATTATGTAAACAATAAAATAAACAGCATTGAGATTCAATAAAAGATATTCAGATTTTAAGAAAAAATAACTGTCGTTTTCTCAAAACTAACTTTTTGGCAAATCTATTCTGAGGGGACTAAAATTCCATTACCAACATATACTTTTTATTAAAACAAATTGAAATTATTTTTTCGATTCTGTTGTGTTTATGATTTAAAAAAAATGTTTGCTGTGAAACAATAAAAATATTAAAATTCTCAAGAAACTTGTTAAAAAGAAAGCAATTGCTTGCTTGCACATGCTGAAAACATGTGCATTTATTTTTGGTTGTGAACAAAATCGAGATGTTGACTTTAATGCGAATGTTGAACTACTTTAAGATGCATTTACTACTTCAAATTGTATGGGAACATGTGCATTTATTTTTGATTGTGAACAAAATCGAGATGTTGACTTTAATGCGAATGTTGAACTACTTTAAGATGCATTTACTACTTCAAATAGTATAAGAACTATTAATTTATTTTAAAATTCTTTGATTATAGCACAGTACCACCACCAGTTTCTTGGGCTCAAAGAAACGATTTGCTCTTCGTCATTATCGATGTGGAATGCAAGGACATCGAGCACAGGTATACATTTATATTTTTAATGGTTATTTTAAAAGAAGTCATATATTCTTTAATGCTTTTAATTTTTACAGTGTTACAGAGAACAGTTTTACATTCAAGGGTACCAATGCCTTAGAAGCCGATAAGAAATACGAAGTCACCTTGAATTTTTTGCATGCAATCAATCCCGAAAAAGTGACGAGTAAAAATATTGGACGTTGCCTTGAATTTACAATTTACAAAAAAGAATCTGGGGCCTATTGGAAATCCTTAACCAACGACAAAACCAAATTGCATTTCCTTAAAGCTAACTTTACCAAATGGAAAAATGAATCCGACGATGAAGAAGGTAAGATTTACACTCCCTAGTTAGTACATTAACACCAATTGTACAATAATAAATGTAATTATTTTTTCGCATTTAGAAGCGGGAGGTGATAACTTCATGTTCAATGATATGCTTAAGGGTTCCGATATGGCGAACAGATTTGATGACTTCAACGTCGATGATGATGACGACTCAGATGATAATATTCCCAGTCTATCACAGAATGACGAAGATGATGAAGACAATAAGGATGCGGAAAAGAAAGATGAACAAAAATAGAGTTTAACAATTTGTGTTAAACTAAAAACAGAAATCTTTATATACATAATACAACTTCTCTTAATATTAATAGCATGAACAATTATTGCTTTTAAATTAATTATTTTCTGGGATTTTCAATTGAGAAAATACAAGAAATGTTGACTTCAGAAAGGAAAAAATACACACATATTTTGAAAACAAAAACAACAAACACCAGTCTCTATACAAAAACCAAACCAAGATATGTATGTTATTCTTACATTAGATAAATGCTTATTCCAAAAAGAATCGAAACAGAAGAAGATATTTTCGGTGAATTCACTTCGGGCTCATGTGCACGAGATCAATCTTTAAATAAACTCAAAACATAAAGTTCAAAAATATTCTACACCTTTTTCCAATAGAAAAATGTAGCAGTAAATTCTATTTACATATTTTGATGAATATTTTTTGGCTTTTGAAGAATAACCCTATCCCATCAAATGCGCTTGAATTCGCCGATAATACCACTTGTTGTTTGATTCTTTTTAACTTGGGCATTGTTTTGTAAAAATCTTATAACCGAAGACGACTTACAATTAGACCGAACTAAACGTTTCCCAAAAATGTTTGTAATTCGTATTTCTTACGTCTTTTTTAGTTGCATTCCTTTTGTTCTAGTTGTGTTTGGAAATTCTGCTCCTAGAAAGCAGCAATTATTCTTTATTTTACCAATTTTCTACAATAATCTTCCGATTGTATGTTTCCTGTAAATAAAGGAATTATGTTTTATTATATGCGTTACAAATATTTCGGTAAATAAAAATTATAGTTTTGGTAACTTTACGGAAGTTAACCTCGGACTTACACACGGATCTGGGCAGACCTTTCTCGATTTTTATGTAATTTTGCTAAAGGATAAAATTAATACAAGGATAGTCATAAGAATATGTTGATGTAAACATCACTTCTTTACAGTTTTCCAATAGGGACATAACAATTTCGTATCTTTATATCAACGCATCCTCAACCATTTTTAATGATCTTTCAGCGTCATTGTAAAGTTCACATACGAGCAACGTTTGGAAATTATTAAAAATTACTACTGAAATTCTGAGTCGGTGGACGCAACTTTAAGAGCGCTTACTCCAATTTTTGGCCATAATAATCATCTTCAGCGATGAAGCTCATTTCGGGCTCAGTGGATTTGTCAATAAACAAAATTGCGTTATTGGACAGCAACAAAAGACACAATTGCTTCCTCAAAAAGGTTCAGTCAGTGTGGTGTGGTTTTTATGCCGCACATGTGATTGGGCCGTAGTGAAAACAATCGCCATGCTACCGTCAATGGAAAGCGCTATAGTGCCATGCTAGAAAATTATTTTTCGCCAGACTGGGATGAGCTTGACATCGCCGATATGTGGTTTGAACAAGACGGTGCCAGTAACCAAACAGCATTAGTTACAATTAGTTTACTGAAAGGAAAATTTGATGATCGTGTTATCTCAAGAAATTGTCAGGTCGAATGGCCACCTCGTTCATGCGATTTAACGCCATTGGATTTCTTTTTATGGGGCCAACTTTAGACGAGTTCAGAGACAACATCCAACGCGAACTTGCCAACGTTCCGGTCGAAATGTGTGCAAGAGTGGTGGATAATTTGGTCCAAAGAATAGATCGCTGTACGCGGGCTCGTGGTGGTCATATGACCGAAATCGAATTTCATTCGTAAAATGTAACATTTGCGCTACATTTGGAATAAATTTAAACTCTATATCTTAAATAGTATGTGTTTTATAAATATATACGAGTAAAATTGATATGTCCTTTATGGAAAACCGGTAGCTGTTGTGGTTAAACCATGTAGGTGACGGAGGGTTAAAAAGCTGCCAACGACAAATGAAACCCCAAAACGGTAAAACGAAAAATTGTGTTTCTAAAAATGAACTTAAACTCAATTACTTATATAGCACAATTAAATCAAAATTAAGAAAATATATGCATATGTATTAGAGCTACGTGTGGTCGACATGTGGTCTGAGGTTAGAAATGCAAAATTCAAGGGCATATAAATAATTCCATGACTTTTCCAACTTCCCTCAAAGTTATACAAAATTCAACACTGCTCCCATCAAATACCAACTGTTAATAGACTACTGATAAGTTTTTAGAGAGTTCCGTCATTTAGTTTGTGTTTAACAGCTGTTCAAAACATACAACAGTTAAAATGGAAAAAAAAGTGAATTTCTAATTCTCACTATACCTTATTTTTTGAGGAATAAACCATCAATCAGGGATAGGCGTATAGGATGGGCGATTTTTGTTGTTGTCTGAATAAGCTTTTAAGGCTTATAGGCCACCGAAATTACAGTTGTCCTAATTTCATTTAAAAATCTGTTACAATTTGTATGAAAATTGACGCACGAAATGAGCTAAATTTGAATTTGTGTAATATTGTTGACATATGCGAATAACGTATATCAATAGAGATGTGGAGTGTTCGCAGTCCGAAAACTTGCATTTGTTAATTTTCTGAACGGCAGCTTACATTTCTGTTGTTTCCGAATTGGTTTGCAACATTGGTTCCAGATTTAAAGTTTGTGTGTTATATTGTCTTGACTCTGAAGTTTGTTCCAACATTGTATATAAATAGCGATAGGGATGTTAAAGTTTTCGCCAGTTTGAATAGTCCATTTGTTAACAATAAATTACTTAAAAGAAATAATAATAAAATTCATTCTTTGTAACCTCTTTAGAACTGAGCCTCGATAATTGTATGAGGTAATGTTGATTGCCCAACGTAATATAATTCTGAGAAATGAGAAAACAAGGTGCATTGATGGCACAACAGTAAACGCTCAGGCGCACTGAAGTTTTTTTTCTTATGCAGCGTATTTATCAAAATTCGGTATTCTTAAAACCATTGAAATAAGTGTCAATGCTTACAATTTGGGGGGCAATTTCTACGCGGACACTGCAATAATATAAACTTGTAGTTTAGCGTACAAATCCAACAAATTGTTGGCTGATAAGTTTTTGTATATGAGAAAACGACCTCGAAAATTTCAAGAAATGTGTGAAAAGGCAGCTATAACAAGTTTTTTTTATTATTTTAGTCATGCACTGCTGGACATTCCTTATACATTACAAAATTATTCAACAATTACTTGTTAATATAGTAATCGAATACTTGTAGTTTTTCCGTATATACAAAAATAATCCTTTTAAGTCTTTTATTTTTAGTGTGCAAATATTTTGTCAGTGTGTAATCCTTTCGAATCTTGCCGCTTTTATTAATGTAACCGTGGCAATCTTTTAATGAAGTACCTAAACAATGGCAACACTGTTTCTATAACAACAACTTGTCATTGTTTTCCTTTTTTGCCGGCAGAAAATTGTTTATTTTACGACTTACTTTAATTTTTTGTGAATTATTCAAAAACTAGTGAAAAACAGTGGGAATAAAGAAGAGATGGTAATGTTATTTTTATTTTGATTATGCTTATCATTATGCAGTGCTTGAAAACAAATTTTAGTCCTAAATCATGATTTTACAATTTTGCGACGTAAATAATCGTCGTTAAGAGATAGAATTTTCCTTGAGTGATTCACTTCATTTATCATGATTGTTCCAAAATTGTATTCATCTGACAACAGCGAAATGTAGCTCGTATCTACGAGATTCTTTAAACCTCTGGAGCAAACATATGTAAATCTTTCAATATGCTACACACATACATAGTACATACTGTAGTGGTGGTTTAGGATAAGCCTCGATAAATAGGGTTGCATGGAAAACATGCAATTGTTAAGTCACCGGTTATCAAAAAGTGCCAATTTTGTTCGTATCGTGTCTAGACTAAAGTAATTTTTTGAATAACTATCAAGTATTAGCCTCTATCGAATGATTCTATCGCTGCGGAAAACTCTGATAATATTGTTGTAATTTGTGTCGATTTGCAGCAAGTGATTTTCACGCCAAATCTTACCCATTCTGCTGTTTTTTATCAGCGACAATATTCGAATTACAACTTCGCTATACATACTCTTCCAAACAATAACGTTGATATGTACACATGGCATGAAACTGTTGCAAAAAGAGGAGCTGCGGAAATCAGTTCTTGCATTTTAAGACATATTTAATGCAATTACAATATGCTAAAAAAAGGGGAATTTAGAAAATTAATAATATGGTCCGATAGATGTGTTGGTCAGAATAACAATTGGACAACAATTTCATTGTGTCACAGCCTTCTTACAAAATATTTCTCTGAAATTAATCAAAAATTTTTAACTTCTGGGCATAGCTTTCTTCCATGTGATCGAGACTTTGCGCTTGTGGAAAAAAAGAAAAAAACCTCACAGCTTTTTATTCCGGACGACGTTTGCCGATTACTCGAGTCTACTAGACACTCAAATCCCTTTAAAGTACATAAAATGGGTTTAAACGACTTCAAAAGTTTTGATGTGTTAAATAAAAATTTATATAAAGACCCTAAATGCAAAATAACTGATGCTAGATGGCTTCAGATTTCTATTGATGAGCCAAATATACTAAGAGTAAGAAAAAATCACAGTATAGCAGAAACGTGGTCGAGCTATAAATTATATTCTAAAAGAACACGTAACTTGTCACAATTTGCGATGCAGCTTCTTCGGGACGAACCAATTAAACTAAGTGATGAGAAGAAAAAGGATCTCCTTGCAATGGCATCCTATTTGCCTGAGAAGTACGCCGACTTCTATAAATCAATCTGCGGTTAAGTCAAGAATAATAAAAAGCAAACATACACATTGTTTTAAGCTTTTTGAAATATTTTTTTTATGTTCCTGAAATGAATTTTGTTTTAATGTTGAATTCCTGATTATGTTACAAATAAAATATACTCTTTATTTAAAAAACAGAAAACAGTCTAATATAACTAAGAATTTTTTCTTAAGATGAATAACGTTTTAAATGCCATCGTACACTCTGTTGCGCAACGTGGAATAACGTTTTATCAACCAATGAGTTTTGGATATGTAACGTTTTTCCATTTTAAACATTTATAATTAAATAATAATTAAACAAATATTAGTATTCAATAATATTTTTTTAATAAAAAATTTTTTTAAATCTATGCACTTCCATAATAAATTAATAAAAAAATTCTTGAAATTGTCTAACGCTTTTTAAACGTTTTTTTCGATTTGTGAACAATTTGAATTTTGTAACTTACAACGTTATTCGCGGCTGTGCTTCAATTATCAAAAAAATATGGCTCTGTAGGGCATTAAAACTAATAAGTTAAAAAAGTCGGCGGCAACCTATATTTTCCGAGTTACGGGGTCCTAAATTTCGGACCTACAACATTTGCAATAGGACCTTATAAGAAAGCTTATGAAAATACCTTTCAAATGGTATATAAATTTAATTAATCCTTTAACCAATTGTGGGCTGGGGGGTCATTATGTGTATTTTTGACCCGAGTATCTGTAAAAAATAGGTCAAACTCGGAAAATTGCATAATTAATGGTTCTTATTTCTTCCTACTATTTTAAAGCCAACACTTTAAGCATTCATTTGGGACATTGGTTTGGAATTTAACTCTTAAAATGCTAGAGATATTGGCATTTTAGTTTTTGCTCAAAGTTTGGACAAAATGTTCACAAAAAATGTACATACTAGATCTTTTTTTGTTATGGAATTATCGATTTTGCTATTTCCTAGCAGATGGCAACATTTGTGCTAATATTTTTTTACTAACTGAGAAAAGTTTCATTCTAGAAAACTCGTTAGAAACGTAAAGTGTAGTAAAATTAATATGGTTGATTCTGAGACTATGGGCCACTTTGCTGTACTTGTTGTTTACTATACAAAAAATATTTATAGGACCTCTAAAGTCTGTAAAAATGTTTTAAAAAAAAATTATTTGTACTTGAAAAAAGTGTTCAACCAAAGTGTTTAAATATCATTACCCTGGTTGTCCCTAGCACTACATTCAATTGAAGTTTTCTCCATTTTTTTTTACAGAAATATTAATTTATTTAATAAAACCAGTCCATAGTAAAAAATAATATTCAATAATTTATGTTGCTATTAATGATTATAAATAATATTTTATTTAATTTACATACACAGTATTTATTCCCCTGTAAAATCTAATATTCGCTAAAATTCAAATTTCCAAACCAATCATGATTTCAAGCAACTCAAATATGATTGAACATTACATGAAGTGGGTGTGTCAACAGTCTAATTAAAATTAAGTAAGTCGTGTTTTGTCACTCGTTACGAACGTTCACACTTAAGTTGGTCACTCCCCGGTTTTTTTTAAATTGTTTTTTTTTTATTTTTTAATTGTTGCATGATTCCGTTAAAAAATAAAATTTTGATGTGAACCTTTTAAAATGACTAGTCATTTTTAAAAATAAGACATCTACCTGAATTAAATATAAAATGCTGCAAAAAAAAAAATCGAATTCCAAAAATGATGTCGAAATTGGCCCATAATCTCAGAATCACCTATATAAAAAACGGTAGGAAATAGCGAAAATTGTTTAGCGACGAAGATAGTGGGGCCATCACTGCTCGAACAATAAATATTTTAAGAGACTGGGCCTTAGTACCTAAAGAGAGGGGATATTTCTGCCCAAAAGGCTATCATATGAGGCTTGTTACACTAGAAAATGTTGCTGATGGATAGATTCGGAGCTTAGAAATATATGAAAATCATTAAGAAATGCATGAAAACATAAATATAATGGTGTAAGAAGGTAGATTTGAACTTAAAATTGCTCCGCCTCCAAAAAAATATTTGTAAAAAATCGCGCTATTTTTTTTGAAATGTACATATAAGAAATAAAAGTAATAATTCTTTAGATATGTTGCTTTTTCAACTGGAAATAACGCCATAGGCGCGATTTTTTCAAATAATTTTTAATTTTTTTTAATAATAAACCCTTCCTTAGAAGGGTTAAAAATGCATTAAATGAAAGGTTGATATGTTGGCTACAAAACTAGATCGATAAAAACATACTTAAATTTTTTTCCAGTTATGATGCATTTTTAGTAAAAGGTCGTGAAAAATAAAAATGTTGCCACCACAAATCACTACATTTATATTATTTTTGGTGGTTTTAAGCTAGCGGCTGCCAAATCCGATAGTTACGAATTTTTCACATTAAGTTGCGTTCGGTGAGGTAATTTTTGTAAGGTACATTACGATATGATTGGACAAAACATCATATTTCATGAACTATTAGAGATATATTTGGAACATATGATGTTAGCATGAGTCGAAACACATCGTGGAGAAAAAGAGGGCGCTGCCACACTCTATAAAAATAACGCTTTTATGTCCAAAGTAATGGTTCAATCATTATATAAATTTACATAATGGAATCAATGGCTAGGAAGCTATAATAGACAATGTTATGGTAAAATTAGACAATGGTGTTGTGGCACAGCCCACCCAACCTTGAACCTTAAAAAACCATAACTCTTGAACTATTGGAGATATGACGATGATATTTGGAACATATTTTGTTGGCATGGCTTGAAACACATTCTGGAAGAAAAGTGGACGGTGTCCTATATAAAAAAGTTGCACTTCTGGCCAAAGTAATAGGCCGATCGTCATAAAGTTTTAATAAAATGAAATCAATGACTAGGAAACTGCAATAAACTGTTATGGTAAAATTGGACAAGTGAGCGTGAACTTAAAAAGAACCATGAACTTAAAAAGACCATACCTCTATAAACTATTAGAGTTATCACAGTGATATTGGAACATATAATGGCGACATGGATCGAAACACATCCAGGAGGAAAATTTGACAGTGCCACGCCAATATTTATACAGGATGAATCAATCACGACTGGACAAATTCCACCAGTGTATTTCTTGCCGCATTTCCATCTACGACCATGACCGAAAAAGCAAGTGAGCGAAATGGCATTGGTTTGAACTTTTTCGGATTGGTGGTCGGAGGGTATTAGGGTAAAATTTCTATGTTCTGAACCAGTGGTCAGATTTTCTCTTATTAGATAGCCCTACCTCTTTACCTTTCAAAATTACCTTAACGAAGCCCAGAGGTCCTACCGTTCCATATTTCATATATGAAATGAGACAAGGAATACGCTGGTGAGGTTTGTCCAGTCGTGAATGAATCACCCTGTATATAATATTGATTTTGTGTTTGTAGGTTTGTTTGCGTTTCTTAGAACCGTATAGACTAAATACGTCTGGACTAATCTTATTTACATTTTTTTGCAGAATGTAGCTGTGTTGTCGATGGTGAAAATAGGTTCACGCCTTTTTTTAAAACCCGTTATAACACCCATTATAGTAGTCTGACCGTCATTAAGTTTTCAGTGTATATTACAGTTAACCAAGAGATATGCATATACTATATGGAATCACGTTTGCAAAGAGGGGCGCGGCCCCGCCTACACAACTCAATGTGTAAAACGACCATATCTCACAGACTATTAGATGTAGGAATGTGAGGTTTAGTACAAATTCTACTGATATGATTTGAAATATTTTTTTGCATGAGAAACCATTATAACGTCCATAATGATGGACTGGTCACACTGAAAACGACCAAATATTACAGAATATTCGAGGTAATGTATAGATTGGTACATATAAGTACATATACTACTGATATGATGCAAAATATTTTTTTAGGAAAAATGGGCGGTACCACGTCCCTTTTAAAAGAAACCCTTATAACGGCCATAACAATAGTTAGATCATCCTTAGAGTATGTTACAGTTGGCCAAGAGATATGCACAGGGTATTTGGAATCAAGTTCAAAAGATAGGGCGTATCCCCGCCCACACGACTCAACATTTAAAACGATCATATCTTACAGATTATAAGACGCAGGAAGGTAAGGTTTGGTATTATGCAAGTGATATTATGCAAAATACTTTTTAGGAAAAAACAATGCAAATACGAATCTTAAAAAAAGTCGAACTATAGATCTATGAAAGTGACCACAGGTACGAATGAATATAAAAATTCCAGGCTTCAATTCGGTAGGCATTTTCGATGACCATTAATAAAGCGCAAGTGCAGTCGCTTCAAGTCTGTGGCTTAAATTTGACAAATCCGCTCTATTCCATTTGTTATCCATTTCTTTCATAATCTACCAAATGTTGTGTTCTCAGTGGATTCATAATCAAGCAGAATTGCCACATTTTGGCAAATGATTATCAGCAAGTGATTTTTAAGTCGATGCATCCACAACGAGTGTCTGTGTGGTGCGATTCATGGGCTGGCCGCGTCATCGGGTCGTACTTCTTCGAAAATGAGATCGAGCAAGCAGTCACCGTAAATGGTGTTCGCTATCGCGAGATAATAAGGGATCGCGTGATTTGATACCTTTGGACTTCTTTCTTTTGGGATATTTACAAGAAAAGGTGTACGTCAATAAGCCAAGAACAATTCAAGAGCTAAAGGATGCGTTAATTCGTTGAAAATATGGACCAATTTATACATGCATATACGAGTATGTGGGTGATTCTGAGATTATGGGCCAATTTCGACATCAGTTTTGGCATTTGATTTTTTTGCAGAATTTAATATTTAATTCAGGTAGATGTCTTAGTTCTAAGAAAGACTAGTCATTTTTAAAAGATACACATCAAAATTTTAATTTTTAAGGGAATCATGCAACAATTTAAAAATATGACCTCCAGGGTAATGACTCATTGAACAGAGAAATGACGAAGACAATAAAATATATAGTATTTTTTCTTTAAAATCAACAAATTCATTTTAATTCAGTTCTTTTGTAAAAATAATAAAAAAAATATCTGTTAATCGCTATTCCCCCGTGAAAAATGTTGGCAGGGGAATGATGAATTTCTACAAAACCCCCTGAAATGTTTATTTAAGTAGTTACCCTTACAAAATTGACATGAGCTGGAAGTTTATACTTGCAATAAATACCAAAAAAAACACAAAATTATAAAAAGTATTAATTATCTTTTTTAAAAACAACACAGGGGAATGACAAACTTAAGTGTGAACGTTCGTAACGAGTGATAAAACACAACTTACTTAGTTTTAATAAGACTGTTGACGAAAAAACTATTAGATGTGCACTCACCTTAAGTAATGTTCAATCATATTTGAGTTGCTTGAAATCAGGATTGGTTTGGAATTTGAATTTTAGCGAATATTAGATTTTACAGGGGAATACTGGGTATTTTCAGGGACAGAAAATAAACATCCATAAAAATATAAATTGAATAAAAAATTATAATCGTTAATAGCAGCAAAATTATTTGAATATTATTTTTTACTATGGACTGGTTTTTATTAAATAAATAATTAATATTTTTGTAAAAAATTGAGAAAATTTCAATTGAAAGTGGTGCTAGAGACAACCAGGGTAATGATATTTGAACACTTTGGTAGGAATTTTTTTGAAGAACAAATAATTTTTTTAAAAAACCATTTTAAAGACTTTAAAGGTCCTTTAAAGATTTATTGTATAGTAAATAATAAAGTATAATATATTTTATTTTTACCGCTTGAAACAACCAAGGACAACAAAGTGGCCCATAATCTCAGAATCAACCATGAATATATTTTTTGAATTTAATTAACTTCTTAATTTTTTTGAATGCGAAAGAAAGTCCAGCGAACAGTTTAAGTTGGACACTTTGTTTTCCGCTTGTGCGCTACGCAGAAGCGAAATATTTATATTTCCAAAACTTAAAGTTAATTGTGTTTTGGCTTTTATAGCGTGTACTTTCATATCAATACAACGATTCTATACTTTTTTGGCAAATACATTTTTTTCTAATAATACGGCATTCTCATATGGGTGTTTTCACAGAACGGTATGTATACCGGGATTAAAATGTTATTAAACAACTGATTCTTTATAACATTATATTAAAAAACGTCTAAATTTGTATTATTCGTATAAATCGATTTGGGTTATTCTAAATTAGTTGTTATTATAAGAAAAACGGTCTGGAAGTTTTAAAAAAATGTTTGCGTGCTCTTAGCTACTTTTAATGACATTTTCTTGAATTGTTTGAATATTTATTTTATGAGATTACCCATCTTTCTATCGACAACAAATTACGAGTAATAATAAAAAAAGGAAAAAAGACCGAACACATCTCGATTAACCGTACATTATTTGACTTTGTTTATGTTTAAATGCCACGCCTTCGTACCTTGAACATCGCTTGTTACCAGTACTCCGCGATCGTTTGAGAAAGTGGCTCAAATTTTGAATTTTAATCACAATTTAGCAGCTTTATCAAAAAAATAGTTATAGAACAAAATATTCACTTTAAAGATTTTATATTGATTTTCAAAGCGCGTCGAGTTCGTAAATGTGTCTTATTTTAAAACAAATGTTTTTATTATTTTACCATGTACACGAGGTCTGTTCAATAGGTGGAATTTACGTTTTCTCATTCATTAGTTTTTATTTGTCCCCCTCAAAGTGTTGCCCCTCCGATATTATTCACTTGTACCCGCGTTTTTATATTCCTCGAAGCAGTCCTGATAGGCATATTTTGGTATGGCCTTGAACTCATTTAGCGATTCGTTGCAAAACGCCGTCCTTTCAGGTGTCTCTCTAATTTTGGGAACAAAAAAAATAGCAAGGGGCTATATCGGGTGAATACGGTGGCTGAAGCATGATTACGCTATTTCTTTAGGCAAAAATTACAAAAAAGCAATGCAGTGAGCTGTTTTTGGATTTTTAATTTTCTTTTAATTCTAATAGTGAGCTGCGTCTCAAGTTTTAATGTAGAACTAACCCACGTCCAATTCGCATACTTCCAATTTTCGGTCAATTCCGTATTTTTTACGGAAGAGAATCATGAAACCCCTACGACCACACCCATATCGTTTGCATTTTTCTCATTCTTGAACCATTTTCTTTCGTTAAAGTTCCCACGCTTATATCATTTTCAAGTCCCTCAGTGGACACGAGCGCTCTTATTCATTATTTTCCCGAAAAATCCGAGCCATTCTAAAGACGATGGAATATATGTTTTTTTTTAGTTTTCACAAAGGCGACAGAAGAAAATGTCGTGTGGTAAATCATGATAATTTTTTTTTTAAAAAAGTATTAATACAATTGTTTCAACATGAAAACTTATAAACGAAAAGCTGATATTTTTTATTTAATTTTAAACAAAATTGCCTTTTAAAATCATTTTCCAATTCGCATATTTTTTTGCAAACAAGTTTTATTGTTTGTCTTGTTCTTTATCGCATGGCTTTTGTAAATTGAGATACTACAAATTGACGAATCCTACTCCAAATCCTGTTTTTACTCTACATTGCGCTATAAATGGGATTGTACAATGGAAACATAAAAAAATAGGATTTCCATATTTCTTTTTTACTGTAAGACGTATAAATATCGCGTTTCTCATCCTGGACATGTCCAAAGCTATCGAAACTGCAGTTTTTTTTTGTCAAAATTTAATTTTTTAATTATTTTTACTGAAAAGTGACAGCGACAAAAAGGCTTTAGTATGAATGTTCTAGCAGTTGTCGCAAAGAAGCACGATTGCCGCAGCGGTAGCGTTTTATTTTATCAGATCTCTATTTAATACTAATGTATTGTTTTAGTGATGCTGTATATATATTTATGTTAAAAAGTAGACGTCTGCGTTTGCTCCCAGACATTGCATATTAGGGTGGAGTGAAAACATGCTTTTTTTATAATTTGAAAAGGTTAACCTCGGAAAGAGATGTAGTCTGGGGTCCTAAAAAGGGGAAAAATAAAGAAAAAAATTTAAAAAAATTTTTAGGGGTCGCGCCACTCCCTAGAAATTTGGAAATTATCGCTATTTTGGCGTTGATTTTAGAAAAATCCTAAAAATTAACGACTTAACTTATTCGAAATTTAAAAGTTTGAGCTTGTTCAGTGCCCAAACAAAAGTATTTGAGGCAAATATGAGGATAATCGACTAATATTTGTAGCTTTGGTGGCGATTTCATTGTTCAGTCAATTTTCTGAAGAAGGGACGATTTGACTTATTTTACTTTTTGAAATTTTTGAACAATGAGAAAAATTTTTTTAAATTTTTTCATGCCCTTATTTCATTGTTTATGCTATTGCAAACATTTATTGACATAAAACTTTTTAGGATTTTTCTAAAATCAACGCCAAAATAGCGATAATTTGCAAATTTCGAGGGAGTGGCGCGACCCCTAAAAATTTTTTTAAATTTTTTTCATAGTTTTTTCGTTTTTTTGTTATTTATTCGGTCTTTTATCATTATTATGACTTGAGCAGTTTTTTATTCTGGTTCGAGACCTTTATGTTGTTTCTTTTTCAGAATCAACTTAAAAAGAAGAAATTGGTGAAATGTATTTGCTACGGTTGCCAGGCAGACTGTACAGCTGTTTCTAAACCCGCCAAGGTTTTTCTTCAGCAGTCTTTGGCAACGATTACTTCGGCCACAAATCAAATGACTTATACGGGAGACTCATTTTTATTAATGAGAATTACCCTTTGTGTATAGTCTTCGAACTGTGCGTAGAGCAATCTTCAACGCGCAATATCATTTCCACCAATTCCGTTTCGCATGGGTCTTCGTTGAAAACCACAAATGCAAAAAGCACAATCAAAGTGTGCATGTTTTTTGTGCGTACATATACTCATACATGCGTTGCACATTAGGGCGTACCAATCCTTTTTAATAGTTTTTTCGTTTTTTTGTTATTTATTCGGTCTTTTATCATTATTATGACTTGAGCAGTTTTTTATTCTGGTTCGAGACCTTTATGTTGTTTCTTTTTCAGAATCAACTTAAAAAGAAGAAATTGGTGAAATGTATTTGCTACGGTTGCCAGGCAGACTGTACAGCTGTTTCTAAACCCGCCAAGGTTTTTCTTCAGCAGTCTTTGGCAACGATTACTTCGGCCACAAATCAAATGACTTATACGGGAGACTCATTTTTATTAATGAGAATTACCCTTTGTGTATAGTCTTCGAACTGTGCGTAGAGCAATCTTCAACGCGCAATATCATTTCCACCAATTCCGTTTCGCATGGGTCTTCGTTGAAAACCACAAATGCAAAAAGCACAATCAAAGTGTGCATGTTTTTTGTGCGTACATATACTCATACATGCGTTGCACATTAGGGCGTACCAATCCTTTTTAATAGTTTTTTCGTTTTTTTGTTATTTATTCGGTCTTTTATCATTATTATGACTTGAGCAGTTTTTTATTCTGGTTCGAGACCTTTATGTTGTTTCTTTTTCAGAATCAACTTAAAAAGAAGAAATTGGTGAAATGTATTTGCTACGGTTGCCAGGCAGACTGTACAGCTGTTTCTAAACCCGCCAAGGTTTTTCTTCAGCAGTCTTTGGCAACGATTACTTCGGCCACAAATCAAATGACTTATACGGGAGACTCATTTTTATTAATGAGAATTACCCTTTGTGTATAGTCTTCGAACTGTGCGTAGAGCAATCTTCAACGCGCAATATCATTTCCACCAATTCCGTTTCGCATGGGTCTTCGTTGAAAACCACAAATGCAAAAAGCACAATCAAAGTGTGCATGTTTTTTGTGCGTACATATACTCATACATGCGTTGCACATTAGGGCGTACCAATCCTTTTTAATAGTTTTTTCGTTTTTTTGTTATTTATTCGGTCTTTTATCATTATTATGACTTGAGCAGTTTTTTATTCTGGTTCGAGACCTTTATGTTGTTTCTTTTTCAGAATCAACTTAAAAAGAAGAAATTGGTGAAATGTATTTGCTGATATTGCGCGTTGAAGATTGCTCTACGCACAGTTCGAAGACTATACACAAAGGGTAATTCTCATTAATAAAAATGAGTCTCCCGTATAAGTCATTTGATTTGTGGCCGAAGTAATCGTTGCCAAAGACTGCTGAAGAAAAACCTTGGCGGGTTTAGAAACAGCTGTACAGTCTGCCTGGCAACCGTAGCAAATACATTTCACCAATTTCTTCTTTTTAAGTTGATTCTGAAAAAGAAACAACATAAAGGTCTCGAACCAGAATAAAAAACTGCTCAAGTCATAATAATGATAAAAGACCGAATAAATAACAAAAAAACGAAAAAACTATTAAAAAGGATTGGTACGCCCTAATGTGCAACGCATGTATGAGTATATGTACGCACAAAAAACATGCACACTTTGATTGTGCTTTTTGCATTTGTGGTTTTCAACGAAGACCCATGCGAAACGGAATTGGTGGAAATGATATTGCGCGTTGAAGATTGCTCTACGCACAGTTCGAAGACTATACACAAAGGGTAATTCTCATTAATAAAAATGAGTCTCCCGTATAAGTCATTTGATTTGTGGCCGAAGTAATCGTTGCCAAAGACTGCTGAAGAAAAACCTTGGCGGGTTTAGAAACAGCTGTACAGTCTGCCTGGCAACCGTAGCAAATACATTTCACCAATTTCTTCTTTTTAAGTTGATTCTGAAAAAGAAACAACATAAAGGTCTCGAACCAGAATAAAAAACTGCTCAAGTCATAATTAAATTTTTTTCTTTATTTTTCCCCTCTTTAGGACCCCAGACTACATCTCTTTCCGAGGTTAACTTTTTTTTTTTGAATTTCACTCCACCCTATTGCATATAGATCAAATCTAATTAAGTTAATTAATGTACCTTAGTAGGTCAATACAAATTTAAATCAAAAATTCAAAATTTCTGATTTTAATTATAAAATAATCATTGATCTCCATTTAATTTCTCCAAATTTTAATTTTTGAATATTAAAACTTTTCTAGTCAATACCCTTTTGTTAAAGTGCTTTACACGAGTATTAAAAACGGAACTGATTTTATCAGAAAATGAGGCATGAATAACTCTGGGGTGCTGACCCGCCTACCAAAATATATTTTTTTTTTGTGAAAGTATCAAAAATTGAATAATAATGCTTAGAATGTAGGACGTGGTTAAAATTATGGTAAAAAAATAAATAGCATTTCATTTGTTTGACCCTAAAAGAATGTATTGTCCCGCACCTACTACAATTTAAGTATATTTAATATAATCGCATTTCTTTAGAACAACATCCTGAAACGAATTTCAAAATAAATTTCAAGTCGTCTCCATGTACAGAGTTTTCCACTAACGAAATAACATTTTTTTAACACAGAATATTTAAGGTATAAGTTCAAATTAATTCCAGGTGTAGTGCAAATGTAACATTTTTTTAAGCATGAAATTCGATTTTGGTCATATGACCACCACGAGCCCGTGTAAAGCGATCTGTTGTTTGGACCCAACTTTCCAACACCCTTGCAAACATTTCGACCGGAACGTTGGCAATTTCGCATTGGATGTTGTCTCAGTTTTCGTCTTGTTGGCATAGACCAATGACTTGATGCGGCCCCATAAAAAGAAATCCAATGGCAATTCGACCGGATCGTTTCTCGAGATAACACGTTCCCCGAATTTGCCTTTCTGTAAATTGATTGTAACGCGTGCTGTGTGACTAGTGGCACCGTCTTGTTAAAATCACATACCGGTTATGTCAAGGTCATCCAATTCTGGCCAGAAATGATTTTCTAACATGGCACGATAGCGATCTACATTGACGGTAACATGACCATCGTTTTCATCTACGAAAAAATGCGGCCCAATCACACTCCGGCTTGAAAACCACACAGTATTTTTTTGCGGATGCAATTGTGTCTCTTGAAGCACATTTGTGCTTGTTGCTGTCCAATAACGCATATTTTGTTTATGAACAAAACCACTCAGCCAGAAATGAGCTTCATCGCTGAAGATGATGAAAATTGGAGTAAGCGCTCTTAAAGTTGCGACTACCAACTCAGAAATTTGTAGTAATTTTTAATGATTTCCAAACCTTGCTCGTAAGTGAACTTTACCATGATGAAAATGTTGACTTCAACTAACGTTTTGACACTAAAGGACCATTAAAAATGTTTGAGGTTTACATAGAGATACGAAATTGTTAAATCCCTATTGAAAAGCCCGTTACATGTGTTAAACAAAGTTCTTGTATTTGTAATTATCACAAGATAAGAGTATAATAAAACGGGTATAAAATGAAATAATAATTGTAACGATACTTTACAGTCTCATCGTCTTACCTTTGAGGCCGAATGGTACCAGGAAGAAGCTGCCATTAACAAAATCTTTACGATATGGTATTTCGTGGAAAGCAACGCTATAGAAGTTGTAAGTTCATACATTTAATCTAAACTAACGAACTTTTAAATACAATATTATTCTTTAGTATGATCATAAAACCAAAAAGATATTTTTAAGGCGTACAAAAATGCCAGAATTAACGGAAAAAGATTTCTATGTGGGCTCGAAAATCAATATATTTGGTCGGCAGTTCGATATAGTTGGTTATGGCGATGAAATTACCCGAAGCATTTTAGCAAAATATCGTAAAAAGTATGAACGCACAAATTTGTAAGGAAATCTTAAAGTATTTAGTTTCACATTGCTTTTTGTATCCTTGCAGAACCTTTATATTACTAAAAAACAGTATCCTACAACATTTAGGAACAGTATTATGTTCGTTGCACGACAGTGAGTTTGGCATTAGTAAATGCATGATGGTACAATTTACCGCAGAACAAGTAAAGGCATTTTTAAGCGATGACAACAAATCCGATGTTCAACCGTCGTAAGTAGTTGTCGAATATTTGTTACGACTTATCTATTTATCCATGTTTACTTTTGCAGTGCTCTCATGAATCAATTGTTGTCTGGTCCTTCGATTGGCATTGAATTAATAGCTGATAATGCGGTAGAGAAAATAAGACATTGCCAAAGTCAATCGAAAGAATGCATGAACGACGATATGCCGCGTACTTTGAGGTCGATATTTCACAGGGAAGATATGCGCAATGGGATTTACTGTTCTCAAACCGATGCGGATGTTATTAGGGTAAGAGTTAAAAACAATTGTTGTTGAAATCAATTATTGTTGAAAAGTGTCATTGTCTTTTGTTTAGGACACCAGTTTCTTTTTCAATACTAAATCAGGTCTGCAGAATACGGTGCAATTCAAGAACTCAACATTATGTGTTATTAAACCACATGCTGTTAAAGAAGGAAATTTGGGCAAAATTATCTCAGAAATAACCTCAAACGGTTTTAAGATAACAGCATTAAAAATGAATCTTTTGGAAAGGGTCAATTGTGCCGAGTTCTATGAAGTCTATAGAGGTATTGTGCCGGAATACATTGTAAGTGTTTAATTGTTCTTGTCTGCTTAGATTTCCATAAGACTGATTTGATAGTAGTTATTAATTCGCTTATTTACATTAAGTTTTAAATAAAGTAAAAATAAGATTTATATTGTAGAACAAAAAGCATTGCATGCAGCGAAAGTCAGCTTATACAGTTTGTAATTATACGCTAGGGTGATAACTTTTATACAACCTCGTTTCCCTGTATCATATTTTGATGAGTCAATTCCACGACAGCCGGTTCTATGGACCGGATGGACCCAAAAGCAATTCTTCGGCCAAGGGCTGTCATCCCGGCATACAGTTGCCGCTACAACAGCAACAACAACATATTTTGATGAGTTTTTATTTAAGATTAGATAAAATCTTACATATAAGGTGATTCGATAAAAAATGATCCCCATGCTTATAATACCAATCGTTTCAAAATCACAATCAGATTTCACGGATCGATATCTGCCCGTCTGTCTTTTTATCGAAGTAAGTACAAGTAGGGAATTTTAACCGATCCGACGAAACTGTACACTTTGTAATGAATGAGGACTTTACAAATTGGTCGACATCAATCTATGTTTTAATATAATACACAGGTCATATTAAAGCCCCTAACTTGCAGCTTACCAAACACGCATCTTAAAACGGAATATTGAATTAAGCACAAAACTTTACAAGTGGCCACTAATAAACTCTTATCTTTTTATGTTTTTGAATAGCCCCATATAATCGAATTGCTCGATTTTCGGCCGGTAAAAGTCACAAATTAATTCCGGTCGAACCTAACCAACCAACTCTACCAAAACTCGACGATCGGTCCATCTTTTCACATAGCCTAAATAATAAAGCTACCTCCTGCTCTAAAATACCGCCGCTCTACGCGCCACATTTCTAATTCGTTCTTGGTTATATTTAGTATACTGTATTATGGGTGACATAAACATAACTCTCGTGATATTGGACCATACGGTCGATGTTAGAGGCTATGCCGTTTAAAAGACGCATATTTAATCCGTTAATCTTACTTTAAGTTTTTTTTGTATATTTTAAACAAATCTGAAGTAATTTTGTAACTATATAAGGACTAAAGGCTCGGTTACTTTTTGAATATCAATAAATGGAATGAAAATGAAATTTTGCACTCTGCCCCTCCAAGAAAAATAAACGTAACGCATTTTGCGGAGCGAAAACGAACTGCATACGGACCGCCATATCACTAACACTTGCATAGTTTTTCATATAAAAATACGACGAAATTAATTCTGCGTAAAACTCTTCGTAAACGTGCCGTTTTTTACGGTACGAAATGGAAGTGATTTTGCGTAATGGAAACGAACGTATTTAAACCAAAAAGTACCTAAAACAATCCGTTTACGTGCCGTTTTTGCGATACGAAAACGAACTGTTTTTTCTTAATGGTAACGGCATTAACTGTTTTTTCTTATTTCTTAATTGTTTTAGTTGATGTTTGAAGTGTGATGATCTGATTGTTGTTAAACAAAATCAGCTTTTGTAAGTGTTAATATAATAGGTATTTATAAAACGTTTGTAGTATATTAATATCTACATATCTATATTTTGTAATAGCCAAAGAATTCATAATCATTCACAATATATGCAACATTAATTCTTCAGTATAAAAAAGCTTATATTATTTCGATAGAGAAAGAAATTCAGTACGGAAACAGAACGTTTTGCAGATACAAAAACGTACCGCATCAGTGTTACGTAAACGCAACACTCTGGTATTACGAAAACGGACCGCTTTAGTGTTACGTAAAAGTACTACTTTAGCTTAGCCTTGGCGTACTACCAATACATTCAAACTACTACTTTTTTTCTTCTAATTCTCTTATTCCGAAATTAACGTTTACGGTGCATTTACGTATCGTAAAATCGGTTCGTTTTCGTAGTCTTGTATGAAAAAATGACTTCGCCAACGTTTCGTTTTCGTGCCGGTTTTCTTAGAGGGGCGTTATGGTCCATCTTTTGATGCTGTCGCCAGACAAACCCCCATTTCAGATTCTGCCGCTCTACAAGGCACATTTTAATTCGATCAAATAAAGCATAGTACGTTAAGTGCGAACTATAACCAAACCTAGATAAAAGGACCATACAACTTTAAGTTTTTATACATACCCCCATTATATATAACCCTTCCGCTTTAGAAGACCACGATCAAATTCCGAACAGAGGCGCAGAGTCTTCTATGTAGCAAAGTTGCGATGCATTGCACTGAAAAAAAGACATGAAATTTCGATGAAAACGCATGATCGAAGTGCTTGGTTTTCAAACCTGATTGCGACTAAATATCTTTTAAGGTTGAGAATAGTCTTTTTAGTCAGCCGATTTTAGGAAAAATATTGCGAAAGTTATGGTGCGAACCAGCTGTTTTGGTGGACTTGGGTTAAGTCATTCGAAATAAATTTAGACTTCATGAATGTCGCTTAGACCTGCCTGATAGTTTCGATGATATAAAGTTTCTCTCTTTTACCGGTGGACCTCTCACACTAGGTCATGGTTGGAATGACTAATGCGAAGACATCCCAGCATATGCTGTTTAGACAACAAGAACTTGTGTCACGGTAAGGATTTTCGTCTTCCCGAGTATATGGTTCTCTGAAGACATAAGGAGACACACTGTTGATGTTCTCAAGGCGGCATTCTGGCAAGTCAAAATTTTCTTCAACTGCGCCGTACTCACGTTCGCTGACCACACCGATGCTGCTTAGTTCGCTGAAGACACACCAATCGCTTTGTAAGAGGTCAACAAGATTTCTTTGTCGGCTCCCGAAGTGCTGCCGACTAGTCACTTGAGAACTTTTTTTACTTTTAAGCTTATCACAGATAGCTGTAGCATGTGCTGAGGATCGAAAAAGGCCTTCTACTGTGACCCCAAAGATTTTGGGGTAGTCGGGATGTTGACGTCATCGACTTTCACATTGAGTGACAACCTCACCTTTGCGGTCCATGCAGTAAACAGTGTAGCTGATGATTTGAAGGCGGGTATTTTCATTTTCCTCGCAGTGAGGAAGAGTGCAATTGATTTTCTCGCATATGTCATCCACTTTGAGTTCTGACGCCAGAATTGTGCTATCATCAGCGTATGACACAATTTCAACGCCGTCTGGTGGTGCAGGAATTTCAGGTTAAACAATGCCTGAGATATTACCCCACCCTGGGGAACTTCCTGTTTAACTCCACTAGGATTCGACTTCCTGTCTCTTAATTCTTCATATGACTGTCGCCCACACATATAGTTTACGACCTAACGTTTCAACCTAGCCGGAAGGGACGTTTCTGCAATGACCTCAAACAGAATGGCATCGTTAAACGTGTCGAAGATCTTGGTATAGTCAAGAGTCACAAAGACCGTCCTGTAGTGATGGCGTGTAAAACAATTGTTGTGCTGTGCCGCAAACAACCCATGCTGACGATTAGTGCAGGGAAGGTGTCCGATCAGGCTGGTGAGGAGCAGTGCTTCAAGCGTCTTTGCTACTGGCGAAAGGAAGGAGATCAGCCTGAACGTTTTTCCTTTTTTCGCGTCTTTGCCTGGCTTCAGTATCGGTACCATTCTACCCATTTTCCAGGCATCGGAAACTAAGTGACTAGATTCAGCATTGAAATTCCGTTGGGATTTAGCGCATTCGATTACTGCGCTGTGGATGACATTGGCAAATTCGACAACGGTAAATTCTGGTAGTGCCTCTTCGACTCGAAGATCGCGGATACGACGCAATACTCTCCTTTACTACTAATCGCTCTCTGGGTGCTTAATAAAATGTCGGCTAAAATAACTCGCGAACCGCTTTGGCTCTGTCATTGAACGTGACGTCCGTCCGATCCTCCTTTTTCCAGGGTTAGAGAGCTATTTAGCCCTTGCAAACAATTTACCAATTCCGGAACTAAAGTTGACTGCTTTAAGTGATGTAGCCATTTGTTTCGCTTATATTCGTTGACCAACCCGCTGAAATCAGAGTTGAGATCCCTAATTCTAGGGTCAGCAGAGTTAGAGCGACAAATGTCAACAGGCTCATCTGCGTGTCTCGGTGCTTCTGCTTGGTATCTCGGGTTGAGCGACTGCGTTGATGTTCTTCTGGACTACACAAACGTCCGAGGGAATGGGTAGATTACTAAAGCTGCGGTTGGTGGCTTCTCTAAAGGCATCTCAACAAGCCTTTTTTTGAATGAGATACGCACGGCGTTTAGAGATTATGATTTCGGATGGTCTGTTAAAGTAGAGGATATTGGGAAGATGGTCCGATCCTTCCGAGATGACGAGTGACGTCGTTGATCAGGCCAGGCGATGCCATTGTTATACCTGGCGAGATGTCATCAAAGCGGGGGCATCCTCATTCACTGTGCATAACGTAGAGCTATTAATTTGCTCTGCTAAAGCTTTGATCCTCTGGTCGTTGTCTAGGACAGAACGGCACAATTCATGGTTGGAAATAAAGTCTCCTAGGACCAAGCGGCTATTGCTTTGTATCAGATTGCTAATGTCAGACAAATATCGCTGGCAAAGTCACCAACTGGCGGGTTGTATACGTTATACAGCTCTTTCTCGGCAGTCCCAGACTTGAAGTTACTTTCGATATAATGATCTCATAGAGTCAAGCTCAGGCGAGATAGGTCTGTACAGCGCTGAATTGTGTAATGGGAAAGTAACGTGCGATCCTTAAGTAGTCGTGTCAACTGTGCAGGCTGCAAGTGGCATTCTGCTTAGTTTCCTGGAACGCAGCGACCAAGATGTTTCTCCGACTTATACATTTTATTACCTCATCGATTTTGTTGCGTAGGCCATTACAATTAAATTGCAAAATTGATGCACTGTCAGGGGTGGCAACAGCAATCTGATGTGTAAGATGCTATTCCGAGCGAGACTGCGGAGGAGTCTCATAGTTGGATAAAGACACCAAATCCAGAGACGTACTGCAAACTACGTTTATACAGCACGAGGCAACAAAGTCCGTTTCACTATACTCCCTGTTGTGCTTCAGACCTCCTCAAGAGCACCCAGCACTCCTCAAGACTACCCACTACATGCAACGATTACACCTTTAAGACGTAGCACGATGGTGTAAGCGGTTCTGACAAACCGGGCTGATTCAAGGTCTGAAATTTGGTTTTATTCCGTCTTGGACCAGTTATAATTGGAGCAGGCAAGTGCTGCTTCCACTACGTAAAAATGGACAAACAGAAAACACATATTGTTGAGGTGACTGCTCCTGGTCGAAGAATGTTTGTCAATCCGGTACATAGAACCGGCTGCCGTCGTATTGAACATAGGTTGTGTTGTGTGGCGCCGTCTTGTAGTATCCCCTTGTTGTCCAATTCAAAAACTCAACAGGAAGCCAAAAAGTGGCTTAACACAGGGACACTGGGCTTTGCGTTCATCTATTTCCAAAAATATAATCTGATGACGCCTATATGTCACAATGTGCTTTACAGGGTTACTTTTTTGGTTTTAAAGGCTTCTTTTCAAATATTAGGAGCTTGCAAGAGTCTCAAAATGCTGTAATTTTGCTTGTTTAAATTGTAACCGTGTGAACAATGGTGAAAATGGGTCTCTTTTCGGGTTGGCTTTTAACATGTAGTGCACTTTTTTTTTTTTAAAGTACTCGTTTTTCCCTAGATATGTTGTTGCATAAATAACCCAGATATAATTAATAAATGCTATATGAGATCCATGGTTCGAACAAAGTTTGAAGAAGTTTTATGAATGGGGTCTTTTAAAATATTTTGACTTGAATAAACCTTTTTATTAAATGTTATTTACTGTCGGTTAGTATTGTTCCTAAATCTTTTTTAATTTTAACAGTCCATGGTTGATCAATTGGCCAGTGGAGTAAGTGTGGCTTTGGAAATTATATGCACGGATCCCACTAAAAACAGTTATGAGGAATTTCGGAAATTTTGCGGACCTATAGATCCGGTAATAAGTTATTATCTTACAAAAGATTGTTTTGTTTATCCTAATAATTTGCAATTTTATTTTGTTTTAGGAAGTTGCGAAACTATTAAGAACGCACACCTTGAGAGCAAATTACGGTTCTAGTAAAACATTAAATGCTGTTCATTGCACTGACTTACCTGATGATACAACTTTGGAGCTACAGTACCTATTCAAAATTGTTAACTAAGGCACAAAAAATTCGTTATATTGGTCAGTACTAAGATTTGTATCTTCAGAACTGGCTGGTCTAGTTAAAAATACAAATTAACCAATTTCAGTCCAATAATTTAAAATTGTATATTCGTTGCTAACTTATTTTTTACTTATAATACATAACTACTTATATATTCGTATATCGTATCAATTAAACATTAACAAGTTGATTACTACTCGTACTTGGCGTATCATCACTTCGTTCTGCAGTGTAACGAATTTCATTCTGTAGGGGCGTTGATTCTGTTGTAATTAGTTCCAAAGAAGAATCGTTGTGGTATTGATAGTCCCTACGTTCCTGGAGTACATAATCATAGGCCAAAAAGGTGTATAGAACTATGGCAACCACCATTAAAATGCCATAAAAGAAAAATTCATCACTTTGACTAGGAAAAATATTGAGTTCGGTAATTAAAATCACAATTACGTTGCCGAAGGCATTGTTTAAAAACCAAGCAGCAGTAACGACAGATTTCATGGATGCAGGAGCCTAAACGAAATAGAAATACTGGGTAAAAAAACGATCCCAGTTGGCAGTTAATCCATAAACAACAAACTAACCTGTGTAAAAGCAAATTGTAGGCCAGGAATAGATAGCAACAACTCTCCCAACATTATTAAAATAAATTGTGGGACTTGCCACATAACATTAACGGATTTATAGGGCATGACCTGTAAAGAAGGAATTTTAAAATATAGCTTTTAAACTTGTGCTTTTTATAACACTTACAAATATATAACGCTGCAAAGCTCCCGCTGATATAAAAGAAAGCGCTGAAAATACTCCTCCCACCGTGACACTTTGCAGAGGCTTTACTTCATAATTAAAAATCCATTTGATTAAAGGCTGCACAGCATACTGCCACAGTGGTATTAAAATGAAGAGAAAAATTGGGCCCATTGCCTTGGCCTGATCCGGTTGTATTGTTATACCCTCGACGATGGTTGTGTTCATTAAAGAGGCTTGGAAAGTCCAACTAGAGTCTTGTTGTGCCAGCAGTGCAAAGTATATAGGCAATGGGAGAAAAAGTTTGGCCAGCTGGAAAGAGATGGAAAAAATATATTATTATTAAGTTGTAATAACTAATAAAAATCGTTTCTAGATGTTTTCAAATTCAAAACAATTCCGTATTTGACCGAAAGGTCTGATTCATATTTTCTTGAGGAAGACCACGCTTTAGAAGGAAGTCCACGCTCACTATTTGCGCTAAGAATCGTAGTGGTAGACGAATCTCCGTCTTAAACAGGGTTATCTCTAATACATCGAGGTAATATATGTATGCAGATTTAAAGGGTGGTCCAACCATTAAGCAGGATGTTTATGGTGAGTCCCACTTTAACGTCAAATTTTTTGCCGAACATAATTTTATATTTCTCTGTTTTAGTATGCCACAAATTCAACCATTGAGAGGTACACAATTGAGCAGCGCGTTATGATTGTTGAAGCCTCTGACGAAAATGGGCGTTCAAGTTAACATGCATTTTGAGCACTTCGTGATTCGTGACGACGCACACTTTCACCTCTGGATACGTTAACATGAAGAATTGCCTCATTTAGGCAAAGTGATTGTTGAAAGCCGATGCATCTACAAAAAGTGAATGTTTGGTACGGTTTATGGATTGGCGGCGTCATCGATCGGATCGTACTTCTTCGAAAATGAGGTCGGCCAAGCGGTAACCGTGAATGGTGTTCGCTATTGCGATATCATAACGGACTTCTGGTGGCCAGAAATAAGGAATATGGACCTGGACGATATGTGGTTCCAACAGGATGGTGTCACTAGCCACACAGCCAACGAAACAGTGGCTTTTTTGCGTGAGAAATTCAATGGCCGTGCTATCTCACGTCGTGGCGGTGTTAATTGGCCGACACGATCATGTGATCTGAACGGTGTCAGACTTCTTTCTTTGGGGATACTTAAAAGCAGTGTACGTCAATTAGCCAAGTACAGTTAAAGAGCTAAAGGATGAGATAATTCGGCATATTAACGACATTGAACATAAATTATGTCGCAGAGTCTTTAAAGATATCGACCATCGCATAGAGATGTGACACCGAAGCCGTGGCGAGCTTTTGGCCGACATTTTGGTTCAGACCTTATTGTCATAGATCCTTCTGTTTTTTGTTTTATTTACAATTAACATCATGCCTTTTAGTTGGACCACCCTTATAAGAGTGTCTTCCCCTAGAAAGAAGATTGCTCCGTGAGATTGGTAGATGGTATGACCAACTCACTAATCTGTATAATAAAAATCAGATGCGGCGCGTAGGTCGAACAGCACACGACGTTATTATGTGCGTGCATCACGACTTGAAAGTTAACTCGCTTTAGTTTAGGAGCGTTACCCAAAATACTTATATTTCGGCCCTAGCTGGCTGCGTATTAGAGCTTGACCTGTTTCAAAACATCTGTAAGTACATGCATTTCAAGATTTTTTTGACATTAGTGCGACAATAGCGCAAAAAATTGATTGTTTTTTTGTGCCTTAGCCATTTAACAGTTTCTCTATACAATACAGGGTTAGGCGACTGAAGTGTTACCTATTTAAACCACCATATTTTTTATTGGAATCATAAAAACGTACTTCAACGTTTCAAACGTGGTATTTTTTTGGTAGTTCGACTTAAATTTGGAATAGAACCTAACAGTTTTCAGCATTTCTTGAAAACTGTACACGCTAAAGCAAAATGGATGTAATATTCGGATACAGCATTCGTGATGGGGTAAACGGATTTAGGAGATCAGTTGGTTTTGTCTTAAGGAGGTTATATAAGTTATTTTTTGCAGAATAGTGTAATCAAAATTGTATTATCTATTTACATAAGCTTGTTTTGGCCACCTTTTGCCTTGACTGTGACCTTCAATGGTTAAAAAATGAGTTGCAAAATGCTCGAATACGATCTTGCGGTATTTTGTCCTATTCCTGTTCAACGACATTCTTCAGCGCATCCATACTGCCATATTTTTTAGTGCTAACCTTGCTCTCTAAAACTATCCAGATGGAATAGTCCATCTATTGCAACTGGAGAATTCGAAATCCTTTGTGTGGACATGGTTTTTAACCATTCTTGGTTTACATGAGCTTTATAAGACGGTGCCGAGTCTTGTTGGAACGTCCATGGTCTGCGACTGCTCAAAACTTGGATGTCAAATCTTATGGTAACTTGTAAACAGAAGTCATTGGTTTGAATTTGGCCAGCATTACCAACGTGTAGTTGGTATCACTTTAATCGCCTATTCCTGTACATAAGAAATTTAATACCGACTTAAGACAATAGGTCCAGGTAAGAAAATATGCAAATTCTGTCCTGTCCATTCTGAAGTTGTCCGTTCTTAATAAAAATATAAAAAAGTACATATTTTATCCAGGGAAGCAAACCATTTCAGAATTCGAGTTGATTCGGTTCAGAGCAGATCTAAACCAGTGGTTAGGTTTAAAAATGTTTATTAGATGCTTTAGAAATGTGTATTTAATATACCTCCACCGAAAGGTGAATTTATCGGTGACCCTTAAGTATAATTCTGCGGTTGAAGTATATTTCATCATAAAATTCTAAAACGATCTTGCCATGTACTTGTATGACCGTGTATCTGTTAAAGGAACGATAGCGGTCAAAGAAATCAACCTCAGATCTTTAAACTTTGCATGATGATGAGCTGTTAAGGGTTGCAAATGGAGAAACCTAAGTAAAAATTACACTTTTTGGAGTATTTTCTTAAGAAATCGTATTTTTTTTTGGCGGACAATGGTTCAAATGAGTACTGTTAGTCGGGAAGCACAAAAAGTGCATACTTGCTGGACGTTTTGACTTAGGATTAATAGTCAATGTGACTATTATTTCTTGTGCTCGTGACCTTCTGTGGCTATTGCCAGGATTCCTTGGCACCATAGGTGCCGAAAATAGGACATATGGAGAATAAATGCCCAAAAGAAAATATGGGCATATATTAAATTTAATTATAGCAACTTTCAATACCAATCCAAAAATTAGATCAGGTTAGTTCCCAGTGAACCAAATTTGCCGACAATGTCTGATATTAGACAGTTCTGAACAATATCTGATCTCTATCTAGAACCAAATTTGCCGACATTGTCTGATATCAGACAATTCTGAACTCTATTTAGTATTTCAGAATTCGTGTCAACCCTCTCATATGAATTTTGTTACGAACTTGTAAGAATTCTGATCCGAAATCGGAACATTTTGCCGAATGTCTTACAAAATTCTGACCGAATTCTGAATGTTTGGTTTGCTGGGTTGTTGGTTTCTCAAATTAATGATGAAAAGTAAGTATGTCAGTGCAGACAAAGTGAACACATCACCGTCAGGTAGATGCACGTTTTGTCGCTTGTGGGGACGACAAAGCAATAACTTTGTTTTGTGCCACCGACCAGGATCTACAAATACACGATCTATGTTTACTAACCTTGAATAATGTAGTCATTAGCAAAAGGCGATTTTTCGAGTTTTTCAAAAAAACAAAAAGTCGATTTTTCTACTTTTCCAAAATTGAAAGTCGATTTAAATCAACTTTTCGACTTTTAATGTAGAAAAACAGGACGAAATAAGATTTGTGTTTGAAATATATTTTTTTTTAAATAATGATTCTTTCTGGTTTAAAACGTAACAAATTAATAGAACAAAAAATAGAAGATCAATTCAGTACTTTTTTATGGTATATAAAAGTTGCAGATTAAGCTCGGTTATTAAGTTACATATCCTGTTCAATGGATCAGAGAAGTACGAGCATATTTAAATTGTTTGGCGAAATATGACTTTGAAATGGAGTAGCTATGTTACCTGCATGTCAAACTGATGTAGCAACGATGACATACATTTTTGTCAACCTTTGAAATGAATGGGTATTTATTTTCTATAGCCCGCCATTTTATAAATTGAGATTTGGACTAGATTTACGACAAACGAATGGAGTCTTTAGAAAGTGTCTTAAATCTATTGTCCAGCAAGACTATGTCATCTTGCTGGACATTTTCAATCATTGCTGCTCCTTTAATTTTGTGTGCTACCAAAACTTGAGTCATTTTAATTACGGTCTTCAAACGAACACCTTAGGAACGCTTTTATTAAGGATAGACTGTCAAATGAAATAAGTATGTGAAGCAGTAAAATCAGAAAAAAGTCTATTAAGTCGAATTTTTTGAAAACAAAAGTCGATATAATTGTTCACCAAATTTGAAGCCAAAAGTCGATTAGTTGAGAATCGGTTTTTACGACTCTATACAAACTATTGCTTGGATTTTGGTTACGAACTCCAATTTGCATTTTTGAAGACTTGCGCCCTTCTCTAGGGGCAAAAATATTCCTTGTGGTCAAAACATAAGACCGTACTTAAATTAAGGCAAATTTAACCATGGGCTCAAGTATAGATTTATTTTTTAGATCTGCTTCTTATTTGAGCTTGGATCCAGAGACTCTAAGGTCCCAGCAAAAAACGTCCATTATTGTCAGAACAAGTAGCCAACAATAATTATATTTTTAAATAACTTAAATTAAAAAAAATACCACGCATCTATTTATTTATTTACATATTTCTTGGATTCAAGGATCCTAGATGCCCTGGGTTAAAAAAGCGACTAATAGTAAATATTTACACATTGACATAACTCCAGTCACTGCGAATGCAAAAAAAGGATTATTTATAATTTGATTGTCCTGAGCCTGGGACTCGGACCTACCATAGATCATAGATATGATCGATCCCACGACAGCCGGTTATAAGCATCGAATCGACCTGAAGAAGGAATTCTTCGGCCAAGGACTGTCATTCCGGCACTATGTGCCGCTACAACAACAACCATATTTAATAATTTTTATTTCTCCAATTTTAATACCAAGGGCTGTCTCCCCGGCAACAACAACAACAACCATAGATACAAACTATCAATCCCACGACAGCTGGTTCTATGGACAGGATTGACACGAAGAGCAACTCTTCGACCAAGGTCTGTCACCCCGGCGCATAGTTGCCGCTACAACAACAACCATAGATATGAGAATTTTTATTCCCCGATTTTAATGTCAAATAAATGGTAAACGATATTTAAGATTCGTACTTTCTGAATATTTTTCTTATATTTTTTATTTACCTTAAATACTTTGGCCACATCATTTACAAAAGTCTCATCATATCTTCCTACTGCATAATGAAGCCAATACGAGGGCCGTTTATCACTTGTATTGCTCCTCCACTTTCTGGCCAAGGCATGTTTAACACAACCATAGCATTTTATTAGAATATTTTCCTCCGACAGTTTTTCATCCTTATAGAATATCTTTCCAATACTAAACGTTACTGCATCATATAAAAATATATAAATTAAAGAAGAAAGTATGCAATAAAAACATACTTACGCCAGGCCATAAAAAATGAAGCGGCCAGAGTGCCAAATACTGCTGGATAACAATCCTTCTTGTTATAACAAGTGGTATTAGCCCGAACCATAGGTGGTATTATCTTACTCAAAAATATACCAATATAATAAACAAAATAGTACAACGAAAAATATTCGGCCAATTGTTTGGCTTGATCGGGAAGGTGAAATTGAATAGCCCCCAGGGAGGTGACACAGGCGCGTGTCGAGCCATTTCCTATGGCTATAAAAAGTAAGGACACGGAAACCAGGAATCTGTAATTAAAACAAATAATAAAAACTCGTATCTGCAAGTACTGGCTAACAAAAAGCAAGCAAATCACTTTATTTCACTATAATATTTTCAATGTCTATGATAGTGCCAAAAACAAATTTAATAACTTTTTTTCTATTTAATGAATTTGGTTAATTTTTTTATTATGCACATTGATTTTTAGATTTAACAAAAATGGATAACTGAGTCACTGAAACAAGAAGTTGGATTGTCCGTTGCTATCACGCACTGGAGTCCGTAGTTTCGGTTCAAACAGAGTATATGCAGTTGGCGGCAATCCTTCAAGCAGATGAACCAAAATGAGACTTGTTAACAATTTTGCCGATCATGGGATAGTCAACAGAAGACCTTACCATCGAAACTCCTCAGTGCGGACGAAGGAAACAATCGCCATACAAAACAATCTAAGAGTTTCGACAAGAATCTTATCTACTCAAATGGGTATAAGCAGACAGTCATTGCAGTCAATTATACACAAAGATATGGACTTATTCCCATATAAAATTAAAATGGCCAACAAACTGAACGCAGCAGACTTCTCGATTCGTTTGGAATTTTGCCAGAAGATACTTCAAATGGTGGAAGAAGACGGAAACATGTTGAACGGGTTTTTAATGTCTGACGAGGCCCATTTCGATTTAAACGGCATTATTAACAAACATAATTGTCAAATATGGAGTGCTTCCAACCTACAGATACTCCATGCGACGTTATTGCATCCACTTCGCGTAACAATGTGGTTTGCAGTTTCATCACGCCCTTTTCGGGCCCTACTTCTTCGAAGAAAACGGTCATACCATCACGATAACTGGAGACCGTTACCTGAGCATATTGAGAGAGTTTTTCCTCCCAGAATTACTTCGAATGAGAATATCTTTCAACTCTGTATGGTTTCAGCAAGATGATGCAACTCCTCACATAGCCTGGCCTGTTATGACAGAATCGCGACGAAAATTTCCCAATAAGCTGATATCCGGATATTTCCGTTGGCCGCCCAGGTCGCCTGACCTAACTGAACTTGGCTTTTTCTGCAAACAGGAAGTCTGTCTACAAAGCAAAACCATAAAATTTGAATGAACTTAAGCAATCCATTCGATAAACAATTGCGGGTATTCCCGTCTCAACTCTCCAAGCAGTAATGAACAACTTTTTGGTGAGATACCGCACATGCATCAACAAGCAGGGGGGGGGGGGGGGTGGCATTTAAATTCTATTATTTTTAAAACTAATTATGCTATATTTAATAAAATTAAATGATCTTTAACATGAATAAAAGAAAAATTAATTCCATATACTGAAAAAAAGGTATATGAGTTTCTTAATGTAGAACTATTCATCAGCCACCCTGTACCATGATCAGGGCTTTGATTTGAAAAAATGGTCTATTTTTAGTTTCAATTAAATTTGTTTTCGCTTTTGACTCATTTTATTACATTTTTACTTAGCAGAAATTTTTCTTAACTTCTTGTAAAGTTTCAAAATGGGGAATCACGTTGTTAAAAATTTGAGCAAAACGAAATGAAAATGAAATCAAAATGAATTTGTAAGCACATATTAGAAAAGGACGCAAACCAAAGACATTACGACGCAATTCGGACGACAGTTCGGGGTCGATGCAAATCGGTCTATTTATTAGTGTAGTTATGTTTTCGTTACCCTGGCAGCTCTAGATATATTTTAACATATTTAACCTTTAAAAGACTATAAGAATGTTATCTGCAAGAGGGACAAGGGTAGCTAGGACATCAAATTCATTTCTAAAAATCAATTTTGTGTTGTATGGGCTTCTTGTAATGTTCCGATGTATAAAAAGGGCGAAACCAGTTTTACAACAGTTTTGAGAGGCAGGGTATATGCTTAATTTTTGTAACAGTCGAACCCTAGGTTTAAATTTTTGTGAGAGCATCTACAATTTTCAGCGGCTAGTTTTACACCTAGTGTATATTTTCTCTATAAATGTGCTAGCTGTCCTATTATATAAGCATTAGAAGTATATGGCATTATAAGTATATGGTCCAGCGCTCGCTGGTTTAAGAGAAGTTCCCCGTTGCTACCAAAAATATCTTACCTCCTGATTAGTCATTTTTGACAAGAGTTCCTACAGAAATTGACGGAACAGATAAAAATATAAAGGTTTGAGAACTCTAAAGCTTTGGACTTTCCGTAGCTCAAAAGAAAAAAGTCTAAAGGTGATATGATATCACACGATCTAGGCGGCCAATTCACCGGTCCAAAATGTGAAATTAGCTGCTCTTCGAAATTACCCCTCATTTGATCCATTGTTGGCCAGATGCATGGCAAGTGGCACCGTCATGTCCTGTTGAAACAAAATATCGTCAAGAATACGGGCTTCAATATCAGGTAGTAAAAAGTCCGATATGATAGAGCAATAGCGAGCATCATTGAAAGTTACGTTTCGACCATCATCATTTTTGAAAAAAATATGGACCTTTAATTCCACCAGCCCATAAACCGCAACAGACCGTGGTTTTCTCTGGATATAATGACACTTCTTGAAGCTCTTCTGGTTCCTCTTCAGCCCAAATGCGGCAATTTTGTTTATTGACGTTGCCGTTGCGCCTGAAATGGGCCTCATCACAGAACACAATTTTAGTCAAAAACAGCGGATCTTCTGGTTATTCGTCGAACGCTTTCCATATTACAGCTTCCAATATTTGAAGGAAATTATATTCAAAAAATAAATGGCATAAAATGTCCTTTCGCATGAACAATAAAGATTCTACACTTGATTTGAATTTTAGTATTTTTTTTATTTTGAAAAAATACCTCTAGATGGATCACCCTATATATCATTGGTTTTAGGCATACCGGATATTCAGAAAAACGCATCGTAAGAAAAAAAGCTTCAGTATGCCCGAGCCTTAAAGCAATTATATTTTTGTCTGTGAACCTGAAAGCTTACTTTTTGTCGGGTAGTGTTAGTATTGCGAACCCTGCTAAAGATTAAAACAATGTACTTTCAGCTTAAAAAAAAAACCTGTCAATAGATAGTGGGACACTGAAACAATTTTTGTGAAATCATTTGAAATTTATTTGCATTAATTATATGTTTTCTACATGATACCTACATCACGGACAGTCCCACATAAGGCAGTGAGGTGAACACCAAAAGAATCCATCCAAAGGCGTAGAGGAAATAAAATCCATTAATGGTGCGAACATTGCCAATGTAGCTATCAGCTAGTATAGCTCCAAAAATCGGGCAAAATTGTCCAAAGAAGTTGAAAATATGCAGTAGCACAGTTGACAGGCTTTCACTAAAGTATAAATCATCTCGCAGATACAAGGCCAATATTGCTGAAAGAAATTTTCGCATAAACGGGCATCATTAGAATATCTCTCTAAAAATTCAAAAAGGTAGCACGATTATTTTACATGTTTTTAAATAAATATACTTATAATTTACATATTTGACTGTTATGTGTGAATCAATGTCCCTTGATTGTGATAAGATGAACTTTAGAATTGGACAATACGAGTACTCAATGTTCAGTAAAAGATAACATATACATAAGTGCTTTGAATTCTTGTCGTTCGTCTATTCCACGAATTTCCGAAATTCTTCAAATCCCGACATCCTAAATTATCTGGAACGTTTTGGAGTTTTTGGCGCGGAACCAATTTTAAGACATTTCAGCAGTGGTGGAGGGTATAATTACAATTAAACGCAAAAAAGACATATTGAAAGATCATTAACATGGACGCTTTCGTCAAAACAGATAGATTTCAACGACAACAATACATGAAGGCTATTATATTAACATACATACTTATAAGTATAAAATAAACGTAAATATGTATGTAACTGATAAACTGTGTGCGATTATTAATCAATGAAAAAGGCTGGAAAATGCCATCGGATTTTTTTTGTAATGAATCTGTCATTCATATACTATATTGGTAATGCCTTTTAAAAGTGCACAAAGCGTAAACTGTAAATTTTAACATGAATTGCAGCGACTTCTTTTAAATTGAAGAGCATTCTCCAAATACTAGGTTTTTTGAATGTTAGATTTTCGTTACTCGGTACTTTGGGATCGACATCCTTATGTCGATAGTCAAGCAATGGATTGGTTTACAAGAACTTACTAGATAAGTCTCTTCTCAACAAATAGTGCTAATTGTTTTCTAGAAGAACCTTACTACTTAGTACTCAGCCTGGATGCAGAGGTAGATTATAAAGGCATGGAAATAGTAACTGTATGGTACAGTTGTTCTATGGATTTGTTGCTAAAAATTAGTAGTTATTCATATATTATTTATTGTTCTAACTTATTAAAATTTTTTTCTCGTATAAATTTAAACTTTTAAATTTGAAATTTGACAAAGATAATGCTTGAAGTTTGTAAAGCTAAATTTCCATATTAAACATTCAAAATACTCATTAAGCATTCACAAAAACTTGTTTTTTGCATTTTCTTTCAATTAACTTTGACAGTACAGCGAATTATTTTTTTTTGGTTGAGTTTCATTGTGTTTTCGTACATTAACGATCATCAGTTAGTTTTAAAGTCAACTCTAATGTCACATTTAAAATTGAGAGAAAACTTATTATTTGTTGGTATTCATATTATGTCCATATTTAAATCGGTAAATTTTCGGTCCTAGTGTATACTGAAATCCGTTTTCAGCACCCTTAAACTACAGGGTGGCTGATGAAAGACTCTACCAAAAATTTTAGTAACTATTTTTCTATTTAAAGAATCTGGTTAAATTTTTATTTTACAGATTTATTTTTAGATTTAACTGAAATGGATAACTGGGTCACTAAAACAAGAATTTGGATTGTCCGCCGCCATCACGCACTGGAGTCCGTAGCTTCAGTTCAAAGAGAGTATAGACGCACGTTTGGCGGTAATTCTCCAAGCAGATGGACCATAATGAGACTTGTTAACAATTTTGCCGAGCATCGGGCAGTCAACAGAAGACCTTACCATCGAAACCCTATTGTTCGGACGGAGGAAACAATCGCCATACAAAACAATCCAAGAGTTTTGACAAGAGGCTCATTTGCTCAAATGGTTATAAGCAGACAGTCAGTGCAATTAATTATGCACAAAAAAAAATACAAATGTCCAACAAACTGAACGCAGCAGACTTCCCGATTCGCTTAGAGTTTTGCCAGAAGATGATTCAAATGGTGGAAGAGGACGAAAACATGTTGAACTGTTTTTAATGTCTGGCGAGGCCCAGTTCGATTTAAACGGCAACATAAACGAACAAAATTTTCGAATATGGAATGCTTCCAACCCACAGATACTCCATGAGACGTAATTGCATCCACTTCGTTGTTGCTGTAACAACAGTATATTTATTTTGAAGTCTTGTTCGTCTATGGGGATCTGCTTCGAGGGTCAGCTAAGTGGACTTGGCCGGACAAAGAGTTGCAGCACATCATTTGGTCCCTGATGGCAGGCGGAACAGATGTCCGGAACGATAGCATCAATTAGTGCCCAGTAAGAATTGAGGCAGCTACACCATCCAGATCTCAGCTGCGCCAGCACCACGCGCGTATGCCGAGTACCTTCTCCTCAGGTGAAATCTCCGGGGGATGCTCCTCTAGCACTAACACGGTAGCTGGATACTGCTGCTGCGACTTCATCGGCGTGAATGTTGATTAGACCTGCCTGATAGTTTCGATAATCTAAAGGTTCTCTCTTATACCGCTGGACCTCTCTCTCTAGATCATGACGATCGTACCTGATCTGCCTGAGCGAAGGCATCCTGTCCAAGAGATAGTAGTTAGGATGATTGCTGCGAAACACCCTAGCAGGTATTGCTTAGACAGCAGGAAATTGTGTCACGGACCCACGTTCGCCGACCATTTAGGTGCTACGTAGTTTGCTACAGACTGACCTATCGCTTTGTAAGAGGTCAACAAGGTTTCTTTGTCGTGTCCACTTTGTGTCACAGTGTAGTGTGTAGTTTCATCATGCTGCGTTGTCGGGCCCTACTTCTTCGAAGAAACAGACCGTTACACCGTTACGATTACTGGAGACCGTTACTTAGCATGTTAAGGAAGTTTTTCTTTCCAGAATTACTTCGAATGAGAATATCTTTAAACTCTGTATGGTTTCGGCAAGATGATGGAACTCCTCACATAGCCTGTCCTGTTATGACAGAAATGCGACCAAAATTTCCCAATTAGCTGATATCCAGAAACTTCGGTTGGCCCTCCAGGTCGCCTGACTTTACTGCACCTGACTCTTTCTTGTGGGGTTATTGCAAACAGGAAGTCTACAAAGCAAAACCAACAAATTTGAATGAACTAAAGTAATCCATTCGAGAAACTATTGCGGCTATTCCTTTCTGAACTCTCCAAGCATTAGTGAACAACTTTTTAGTAAGAAGCTGCACGTCCATCAATGAGCATGGGTGGCATTTAAATTCCATTATTTTTAAAACTTATTAAGATACATTTAATAAAATTGAATATAACTGAAAAAAAGTTATTTGACTTTCTTAATGTAGCAATATTCATGAGCCACCCTGTATTTGAATGGGGACTATATCAAAAAATGGTCCTATGTGGTTCAAATTCGTCCATAGTCATATACTATATCAAATTTGATCGGAATTGGCTAGAGGGTTTCTATGTTGACTCGGGAAGGTCTCTAGTACTGGGTCTATAACAAAACCGAAATGTATTTTATCTACACTAACAACATATCGATCGTAATGAACTGTGTGTTGGCTTCTGGAGCTAAAGACATAAAATTGGTTAAACATATTTCTGGGAGCAATATCTAATTCTGAATCGATTTTCTTCCATTTAATAACGTTTATCGCAAGCTCAATTAATTTAATTCTGCAAAATGTCATCTAGACTAGATGTAATACATATGTCTCTTCTAGAGCTAAAGGCATAAAATAGGTTGAACATTGCTGTGGGAAATACATCTAAATCTAAAACGATTACTTCATTTTCAAAAGCGTCAATTCTTTGTCCAAACATTTCTGTATGCTAAATTTCATCAATATTGGCGCTATAGATATGTGGCTCAGTATTTTCGATGTGCTACTAAAGTGAAAATTATTGTTTTGTGCCACTTTTACCTTTCGTGCCAATTTTTGAAAATACCTTTATTATTTCCATCAGTTTGTCTAATCAAAAACTATGGCTAATTAGGACTTTATCAGACTTTGTTTTTTGAATAGCACAAAAAGGGGTATTGTCTCTCTAAACGCCACAAATTGATGATATTGGACCATATTGCTTCCCAAAAAAAGGCCTTAATAACCAGGATCGAGGTCATGCTAAAATTGAATGACTAAAGACCCTGCCGTCCATCATCTTTAAAGTGATCAATTTTCGAAGCTAACCAATCCTTTTGAAATGCGACCACATCGGTCTATTTCCTTACATTGTGGTGGTCGTGCACGAAATGAGCGTATGCTTTATTTTACATTATATTTTAAATATTATAGTACTTTTTTGAATATATTTAATTGTAAGAAAAATTTGTTGAAATTTAGAATTCAAAACAATTATTTTTTTGCAGTAGTCTAAAAGTCTGGGGTTCTGTTCCTGCAGGACACCCAGGGAGAAAACAAGTAAAAACAATGTTAAGTTCGGCCAGGCCTAACCTTTTATACCCTCCACCTTTCCTACACAACTAACCTTGGGTCCTTTAATATTGACTTGTTATTGCCCTTTTGATCACAAACCAAACAATCGAGAAACTATACTCTTTTTTTAAGATATTTGTGACAAAATATAAGGAAAGCTGAATTCAAAATAAAATGGTCCGTTTTTTGGGGCGCTTTCGGCCCATTCGTCCGTTTTTAATTTTAGCCAAAACTTTTAAATTACTTTATATTTGGATTCGTAACTTTCCTTTTATTTAGAACACATATGTCCATGTTGAATGTGGATCGCCCGTTTCGAACATTCGGGACGTTTTTGGGCCACATAAACCAAACCGTCCAGCAAATATACTTTTTTCTGAGGTATGCAGTGCGTTCCTACTAACAGTATCTATCCTAACGATTGTCCGTCCACAATTATGATTTGTAAAGAAAATACTTAAAAAAGTGTACTTTTAACGAGTTATCTTAAGCCTCTTAATTTGAAAGGACATTTTATGGTATCTATTTTTTTAAAATAATAACCTTTAAATCTTGGCAACTGTATTATGGAAATGAGCGTTCGGTGAGAAACGGGAAGATCATCATTTCGACCAAAATTTTGTTCGCGAACAACAAAATTGCCGCATTTGGGCTGAAGAGCAACAAGAAGAGGTTCAAGAGGTGCCATTATACCCAGAGAAAACCACGGTTTGGTGCGGTTTATAAACTGGTGAAATCATCGGTGCATATTTTTTTCAAAAATGATGATGGCCGGAACGTAACCGTGAATGGTGCTCGCTATTGCGCCATGATATCGATCTCTATGCTTCTTGAAATTGAAGCCCGTAATCTTGACGCCACTTGGTTTAATTACCATAAAATCTCCTTTCAAATTACCAATAAAGATTCCACACCTGATTTTGAATTGAAATTGAATTTTTTTATTTTTTTTTCTCTAAAAAATTAGCTCTAGATGGATCACCCTATATAAATACTTAATAGGGTCTCTGATCAATATTTCGTGGTTTTGCAAACGGAATGACAAATTTAGTGGAGTGGAGGCCGCCATGGTGTGATGGAAGCGTGCAATTTTAAAATTTCTCTATGAACTGCATTGACCGTTTGGAGCCGGCGTTAAAAAGTAGATCCTGGTCGTTAAGTATAATAATTAAATCGTTCACAGCTCACTGATTTGAGAGAAGTAACTCCTTGTTCCTCAATGGGATGTTGTGGGACTTAAGTACTTATAAGTAAGAATAAAAACAGTTTTCAGTTTTCCCAAATGTGCATGTGTATGTTTATTGTTGATACTTACTTCGTATTCCATTGGCAGCAAAAGCTTCAAACAATTTGACAATTAAGACAAATATTATGGCAATAGGATACTTAGGACGTCGATTTGTTCTTAATACTGTCACAAGGCCATAGCCCTGGGTTTTCGTATTTCTTTCTTTCAGATTTAGGGAAGTGGTTACGTCTGGTGCACTATCATCATTTATAGTTAATAGACCCAATGCAGGCAAAGCTTTATAAGTAAATTGTTATATTAAACAAGAAACGAAACAAGATAAACAATTAAGGAAAACATTTTTTATCAGCTGAAACACTTTGTTACTTTTTTAGGGGCTACTTACTCTCTTCACTAGCGATTTGAGAGGCACGAAACATTTTGTAAACGTTACTTTGCCAACTGTCAACACTTAGACCTTCTCCGTCAAGACCGTTGGAAAACTGTTGTTCACTTGTTATGATAAGGGGATGGAGAAGAAGAGATTTCAACCGCAAACACTACGGCGATTTTCAAGTCGGTTGGTTATAAACAAGCGACAATAGCTAGCAGCTCAAATTTCTTGGTGTTTTTTTATTTTTGTTTTCAGAAACGAATTACATGCATTAGATAATGTAGTTATTAATGTTTCATTCTTTTTTGTTTCATAATGTATTTTACAGCTTTATATGATTTCACAATTATATTAAAATGCAGTTAACAATCATTTTGTTTGTTCGTTGTTAAATTTGACCGTTTCAATAATGAGTTTTCAAGACGACGCTATGTTTGTTCTTATCGCTGAAGCTCTCGCACAATACTGAAATGAATCTTTGCATTTTACATTTCGTGATGTCTGTTAATCTGCTAGTGTTTGTCCATCTGTCTGTGTCACCGTTCGCTTTTTGTACCGAATGTTCCTTATTTAAATCTAGTTGGCGTCTAGTATTGCTGCCAACGAGGGCTGTTACAATATATAAAATTCCGACAAATTGGCACTAAAACAGATGATTTTTTAGACAACGACTTTTTGTGCTAGTTAAAAATTTAAACATATCCTACTTGTTTAAGTCTGGTACTAAATTCGACTCTTCAATGACAACTATTATATAAAAAACAACTCTGTGAAAATTGTATAAACTTTTTTGATTTCCCTGTGAAAAAACTTAAATGTCTATTATATAACATAAAAAGTCTTGACAAAATATTTTTGTGAGCCATTTTTGAGGCTCATAAAAATATTCACATGTTTTACACGTGACGTAACAAGCTTGATATAAGTATATGATTGAGTATCTAAGTAGTTCTTAAAAATAAAAAAGAAAAAAGTGTAACGTATCGAAAAAACATCTTTTTAAACCCACATATGTTTTTGAACAAATCCGTCACGAAACTAAAACATTAGAAAGGAGTTAACTATCCTTTTTGTACTCTCCACCATAGGATAGGATTATATAAGTTTGTCATCTGTTGGCAACATCTAGAAATACTTATCTGCGGGCCTATTAAATTTTTAAAGGGTTTTCCAATAAGGACAACGCACCCTCAAACATTTTTAATGATCTTTCAGTGTAAAAACGTTAGTCGAAGTCAACATTTTCATCATGGTAAAGTTCACTTATGAGCAACGTTTGGAAATCATTAAAAATTAATACCGAAATTCTGAATCGGTGGTCGCAACTTTAGAGCGCTTACTCCAACTTTCGGCCGTAATAATCGTACCACCCGACATGCTGTGAAGTGCATAAATTCGTATCCAAATTTTCCGTTTTTTCCGGTGCCAAATATCGCAGACGTAAGTGTATCCGTTCAAAATGAGCCCAATCAGTCAATTCCAAGTCGTTCTCAGGAATTAGGCATCTCTCAAACCACACTGTGGAGTATTTTGCGAAAAGATCTTGGCCTTAATCCTTATAAGATTACGCCGAAACTTCTCCGATTAGGAAAGTTTTACGAAAATCCAGAATTTCCACGAAAATCATCTTTAGCGGTAAAGCTCATTTCTGGCAGAGTGGTTTTGTCAATAAACGAAATATGCGTTATTGGACAGCAACAAACCCACATGTGCGTCAAGAGACACAATTGCATCCACAAAAAATTACTGTGTTGTGTGGTTTTCATGCCGGAGGTATGATTGTGCCCTATTTTCTTGTCGATGAAAACAATGTCATGTTACCAAGAGCGCTATCGTGAAGTGTTAGAAATTTTTTTGTTAGCATTGGACGAGCTTTACATTGCCGATATGTGGTTTCAACAAGACGGTGCCACCAGCCACACAGCACGCGTTACAATCGATTTACTGAAAGGTGAACGTGCTATCTCATGAAATGGTCGTGTCAAATGGCCACCTCGTTCATGCGATTTAACGCCATTGGGTTTCTTTTTACTGGGCCACATCAAGTCATTGGTCTATGTCAACGGGCCAATAACATTGGACGAGCTCAGTGCCAACATCCAATGCGAAATTGCAGACGTCCGGTCGAAATGTGTGCAAGAGTGGTGGACAATTGGGTCCAAAGAATAGATCGCTTTACACGGGTGGTCAAATTATGATATAAATGATATTGTGTTCCATTATTAAATGACATAGTTCAAGCTTTCCAATAAAAACAGAAATTTGAAAAAATATCAGTACTTTTTTTACAGCCGATCTTTTTTTTGTATTTAGCAATTATATATTGTTATATATGCTTAACTTATAACACAACTAGTCTCAATATGATAAGTGACTAGTAGTCATGTAGGATTTAAAAAAATATAAGGTAATTATGTTAACTAAAACAAATAAATGGATTAAATTACTATCATCGAGAGAATAAAAATTTAGTTCAATTAAAGCGTGGTAACTGTTCGTGTGACTTTAATCGAGTGAGTCTCAGGTCAGACCAGATGTTCGAAGTAGTGTTTTGGCGTCTATGTTTATATGCTGTTGAAGTCTTAGGTGATATCCTTGCACGTTGCTTGATATTTCTTGTTTAATAGTACTTATATTTAGGTCTCGATGGAGATCATTTTTTCTAATGTACCCAAGAGCATTTACTATGTTTCCAACTGTCTTATTTTGAAAACGCTGGATTTTTCGATTGACTTGTTTTTCGCGCACCCCATAGCTTAATGCCATATAGCCATACTGATTTCAGAACTTGGTTGTAGATCATCAGTTTTATATCTATATATAGTACAGAGCATCTTCCACTTAGCCTATTTAAATTACGGTATTTAATGTCTAGTTCTTCGTGCTTTCTAAGTATGTGTTCTTTCCAGTTTAGTTTTAAGTCTAAAACTATTCCAAGGTATTTAGCTGCACTCGCGGTTGGCATTTGATTATTATTTATGTACAGAGGAGTGTAGTTTGTTGCTATATTCGCAAAGACAACATGTATTGATTTGCTGCTATTGATTTTTAAGCCCCAGTCCATAGTCCATTGCTGTACTCCATTTAGTGCAATTTGTAGATTGTTTATAGATTCGCTGGTATTTTGACCAGTCGACATTAGGACTGTATCATCAGCAAATGTACCGATAAAGCAGTTATCATTCAGAGTTATATCATATGAGTATATAAGGTACAGCATCGGTCATAGAATGCTTCCCTGGGGAACTTCTGAAGTTTTAGGGTATAATTCTGACAATCGTATCGGAATCGGTAGCATCTATCTTTGATGTATGAGCTAAGGATCTCGCAATCGGGAGTAAAGTAGCAAGTTTTCGAATAAGTCCACTGTGTCAGACTCTATCAAAAGCTTGGGAAATGTCTAAGAATACGGCAGAACATACCTTTTTATGTTAAGGGATACTTCAACCGTGAAAGTGACTTAATGAACCTGTTTGATTAAAGAATGTTTTTCCAAATTCAAAATTCTGGTTCCAAATTGCTGATTTGGTATTATGTTCTTAAATCGCCCACCCTGCATATATTTTTGCTGGCCTGCTGAATAGATTTTGCAAATTTACAGAAAAGTTTTTTTTGAGATGACGAAGCATTTGTTTTGTTCATTCCATGTTTAACCCTTATTTCGCTATCATGTCCGAAGAAAACATCGAAACAACAAAAACGCGCGCAACTTAGAACACCAAAATGGAAAATCACAAATTACGCTCGTTTTTCAAAAACTTTTGAAATCGAAATGGTCGCGTTTTGAAATATATCGGCGTAAGTTACGATTTGATTTAGTGTCATTTCAAGCCTTTCCTTAGCTAATAGGTTGAATACTCCCGGTGTCACCCTCGTAGTCACTGTGTGCAATTGCAACTCTTGTTTACTCATGCAGTAGAATAATTTAGTTAAAACGATTGCTCTCATTATTCCCACGATAAGCATTGCGTTATCTCTGTTAAATATTCTCCAAATCGTCTACAAGTACTTCATCTTACTTTCGCTTTTAGTTTACAGGTATTCTTTGTTTACTCTTCTCTTTTGTACATGATAAAAGAGAGCTGCCTGAGTAATGTTTGCATTTGAGAATCGTGCTGTGCTCTAATGTAACTAGTACACGACAATCGGATAATTCAACAACAAGAGTAGCTAGTGGTAGTAACGATATTTTATAGATGAAATGGAATTTTAAACTGTAGAGCTCGAATAATGTCGAATAATTTTTATAAGGATGCCTCTCACAAAAATCATATTTGTTATATGTATATTCCTTGATTTTAATTAGAAATAAGTCGTGTTTTATGTGACAAGCATAAAAATCAGATTTAAACCCCGCTTAAGAGATAATTTGAGCACGTTATCAAAGAACTAAAAGATTTTATTTACCTAAAATGTGTTAGCTATACGCGTCAAAAAGAGTTTTCAGTATATGTGACGCGCAAAATAGAAAGGGACCTAAGGGTAAAAACCAGTTTTATTCAGGAGAGCCATTTAAAAGATTTAAATACGTGTATCTTTGGCGTACCATCACTTTCATAAAATGCGCATATCTCTGGGAGGGAACACTTTTGGGGCATTGGATCGGTCTCATTCGATGCTCAGATGTTGTCCACATCAAAAAAAAAGTGAAAATTGATTTTTTTTTACCCTTAGGTCCCTTTCTCTATGCGCTGTCACATATAAAGATTTTTGTTTTGTTTTTTGATTACGATTTGAATTGGCGCCTTAGCGGTGCTTAATGCGTTTTTTTTGCTTGTCAAGTAAAACACGCTTAATGTAAATTTACATTCATTTACAACATTTTGTTGGACGAAATTGGTGCTAATGCGTGAACATTTCGTATACATTTTAAGTCAGTGTCCTCCCGAAGAAAGCCACAGATTTACACTGAAAACACCATTCGACCACACGTAGTGTCAGGGTGATAGCCCTTGGCTAAGGTTTGCTGCTTCAGGTCAATCCGGTACATAGAACCGACTGTCGTGGGATTGATTCGACCTCCTAAAACGCAATGCCGTTCGTACATGTTTGTTTTCATTTTTGAAATTTCTGAATGTTTCTTTAATACTTTCATTGACATGTGACTTTAAAGATAACTATAAAATATTGTTATTATTTTTTTCTTTATGAAACGTCTGCTTTGTTTATAGTTGATAAGGACACTTAAATGCATTCACAGTCACATGACATCACATTAGTGATTATACTTCCTATACCAATGAAGCATTTAGTGGTGAAATGTGATCTGAAAGGTTTTATAAATTCACTTTTTTTCGATTTTCAATTTGGTTTTCAGACTTCGAATACGCAGCGTTAAATAAAAACTTCAGGGTACTCAGACTTTATCGGGGCTTAACTGATTTTGGTTTTACTTTTCCTAGCCAGTTTGCGAGTATACCGACGATATCAATCCCTTACCGCGAAAAAAATCGTAAGCGCGTTTTTTTCGAAGCTCGATTTTTAATGAAATTTGATAGAAAATGGTACAATGCTTCTAAAATTAGATTTTAATAATAACAAAGATAAAGCAAATTCAATTGTATCGGAATCCTCCTGATGAAAAAATCAAAAAAATCAAAATTATCTTTTGGGCGCTTACGTCTTTTTTGTGCTTATGGCTCGATTCACTTATTTATTTGATTTTAGAACAAAAAAAAAATGAACCCTTTAGAACCCTTTTCCAATCGTTACTTTTAATATTTTTATTTATATTCGCAAAATGATACTACGCTTTTAAAATAAGAACCATCTAAAACAAATTTTGTGAATTTTAAGTGCAATCAGCTAAAATTCGTCACAAAACAAAAACTTGACATTTATCGAAATGATTTCATTATAATTGCCACTTTATGCACGTTTACCAAATTACAGACCAACTATTACCCCAGCTATTTTTTCTACAAATTCCATAATAGGCAATATAAGAATTAAGTTTACAAAAAATGTTTGTTAGAAATACTTTTCTGCATTTGGTCAGATCATATTAGTTAGGAAGTCCATTCTGTAATTTAAAAGTGGCGAATAAAAACGTAAGATATATAATATTAAATTAATACAAATACATCGAATTACTATGACTTTCTCTCCCCCCTACAGATACATGTGCCTAAACAACAATGGACATATCTGTCAGCCTTTGCTAAAACAAAGCACACATGTATTCATTGCAGTTGACTTTAATGTGATTGAAGCTGTTCAATAATCACTAAAACATTGGTATTAAGTGACGTCTGACAATTTTTTAAATAAGGCAAATAAAACAATTTCCTAAATTTATTCCAGAATGCCACAACTAGCTCGACAGTAGCTTATCCGATCAACCCGATTTTCCAGTATATTTTCGATTGCTTCGGGTCAAATCTCTTAAATGACAACTTCGATTTCATGACTCAGCGCTTCAATTGACTCTGGATGCTTTGAGTCACATTTAATGGCTTCTCTTTTTTCTTGACGTTAACGGCGGATCCTTGTTCATTTTCGAATAAAAATTGATTAATAATGCCGCCCAACCCAAAATCCCCACCAAACAGTGACTCGTTGTGGATGCAATGGCTTCTTAAAAGTCACGTGTGGGTTCTCTGAACCCCATATTGACATTGCCACCAAGATAAAAGAGCTTCATCTAAAAACAATATTTTTCGGTAAAATTCTTCATTTTCTGCAGAACAATTTTCAGCCAATTTGGCGAAGCGAAAACGTATCGGATGATGTTCCATTATTAAATGACAAAGTTCAACTTTTCCAATAAAACCAGAAATTAAAAAAAACAATTATCAGTACTTTTTTTACTACCGACTCAAATTTAAATTTTTTAATGTACCACTTTCTTCATATCGATATATGTTTAAGAGATAAGGCTTTTTAACATTCCGCGTTGTGTAGGTGGAGCCAATTTAAACACAATATAGTCCATAATAATATTATATGCTTTGGTTGCATTATGTTCAAACTTTTGCTCCCAGTAAGTGTTTCGAACAATGCCAATATCCAATATGTTCCAAATATCATCGTCGAATCTGTAACAGTTCATGAAATAATGTCTTTTTAGGTTCAGGTTCGTGTGGGCGACGCCTCGCCCCTTGTCTAATTGTGAAAATGTCGTAACGACAATAATAAGTTGACAGTGATGATATTAGCAAAAGCCCCTAAAAATACTTTATATTTACCTCTTACCAACCTATTTAGACTGTCAGAACGTAGTTCTGCAAAATTTTAGCCAATACTCGTAGTACGACCTGTATTTTGCTTTCCGCAGACAGGCGGACAAGGCTATATCATCTAAGAATTTTACGATTTAGATTATATATACGATATGGGGTCTCCAACCAGAATTGAGGTGTGAAAAACGGAATGACAGTGAATTTACGTTCTATACATCGATTTTGCTCAAATTAACAAAGAGAGTTGCCTAAGTTCTTTAGCTTACACTGATAAAATTAGACCCCACCGGTCCATGTTTTGATAACATTTTACCAGTTGTTGGACCTTTAAAATATGCATTTTTATTTTCAATGATTTCATTTTAATGGTTATTTTGTAACTCTGTTCTATTTTAGCCTTTTGTAGCCAAATTTCTACTTTCTATGCCAGTCAGTTAATTTGGTCTTTTTTTTTAATTTTTTACACTTTGGTTCATTTTTGGCCTGATATTTCATCCCTCTATTCACCATTTCTTAAGTTTTAATATTGTTTTCCCGTTTTTTTTATTTTCAATCATATTTTCACAAGTTTATTTTAATATTGTTTTTACGGCATTCTATTTTGCTTATTTTAACCAATAACGGGACGATTTTCTCTTTCAACGTCCAAATCTTTATTGGCGCTGATCACATTTGTCGTTGTCGAACGTTCGGTATAAAATCCATAAAACTTCTGCAACTTTGTATGGAAGTTGCAAGGACGCAGCGGTCAAATAATGAACGCTCTCGTTGAGATGACCGAGTCACCTGATTTTTCCTTTACATATGTCGCCGTTGTATGGCTTCAACCACAGTTCGGTAACGAAAATTATGTGACAGTTGATAACTCTATGTAAAATTTATTTTTATTAAATTACTTTTTCCATTTTTAAAATTTTAATTTGTAGCAGGGGTTGTGCACTCCATTTGGACAACTGCACCGACACCGGCCAACATTTGAAACCTTAGACTCCACAGCCCTACAAGATTCCAATCCACTTTGCAAAACCCTACTAATTCTGTATTAATAGGCTGTTTAAATATTGACACGTCAACTAATACTCCAGCCGGAATTAGTTGGTGGTTCTAACGTGAATCATTTGCAAACAATTTTCATTCAATTTTGCAAGTATTTTCATTTTCAGTTTAAAAAATCATTTATTTAAACTAAAATCTTGGAGGAAATATAGTTTTCTTGAATCATACATACATGCTAATGAACCAGATAGTACAATAAGAAAATTTCAAATGGATTTCCATAAGCTAAATTAAAACTGATATGATACCATATACTGAGACAGTTCCTTTCATGATACGGGTTTGGGGAAATGAGAATGTTTTAATGAAACAAAAAAAAAACACAAAAAAAGATATGGTAGATGAGAGGAGGTTACAAAATGAAAAACAAAAAATATTGTTTTGTTTTGGGATGATTTCCGCCTTTAACTAAACCCTTAAAAATTTGAATTTACACCAGTTTCTTAGCTTCAAAGAAACTCTTCAAATGTCGCATCTGCCAGAAGCCCATACAAACCAAGACGACAGTTTGTGCTACCGACCACCATAACACACGAGAGTTTGTGCTTTCACTGGTCTGACGGAAGCGTTCTTCGCGATAGCGCTGGTAGTTTTGCTCCTTAGTGATTTGGTCGACTTGGTCCAACAATTGACGTATGCGCAATTGCAGTTCGGTAAGTTTTTCCTTCTGAGCAACGCTGGCATAATCGATGGCATGTTCACCGACCTGTATGTCCAAATGGACACGCAACTGAGCGCCGCTAAACCACGAAGTACTGTTCGAATACATGCAGATCACATGTTCGCCGGGAGTATGTGATGTGAACGATATGCGTCCTTCGGAGCTGTACACACGAGAGAGAATTATTTTGTCATCACTGTCACGGACTTCAACATGCATTCCAATTCCGGGCGATGAAGGCATAAATCCATTGGAGCGGGGATCGTACAGTTCCACTTTGTAATTGACTAAAAGGAAAAGGCACATATGCCAACATACACATTTCCCCAGTATGATTTGTCCTATGCGTGGAATATTTACCTATGACTGTTGTCTCATCGGGCACTTCTTCGATGAAACATTTGCGCTCCGTTTCAGCAATATGGAAATACAGGCCAAATACAGTGTTGCAGGTGCCCACCAGCAAAATCAGTGAAATTAATTGTTTCAACATATTTTCTATGAATATGACGGTCTCGCTTTTTCTATATTTTAAAACAAAATTCTTTTTTTTTTATTAATTCCACGTCATACGTCAAGAAAAATACATGTAAGAAGAAGAAATATTGACAACTAAGCGAAGTAGTGCTGAAGAAGTATTGAGTAATTGAACGGGTGCTAATACCGGCGAGTGTTTTTCTGGGTTATCAAAATAAATGTCCACAATTTAGAAACGAACTTCATTTAATATATTTATATACATACATTATGTTTTGTTAGTGTTTCTAATACTTTTTTATCCTGAAATTACGAAATTTAAATACCGGGTTTTGTAACCGGTACGCGAGGTTTTATGTCAACATAATTATAAATTTCAAATATACATATTTCAACGTAATGCCTTATTCGCATATATAATTGAAATCACGTTCATATGATTTTAAGTCGAAATCTATTACAATGAGTGTGGAATTCTGTCATAAGCCTAGTATTCACCTAAAACTAAATTTTCGCTTAGGAGTTTTGCATAGACCTCTACTCGTACAAGGAAAAATTTAATTATTTTTATTCATTTTCAAATAAACTATTTTAAACAAATTCATTTAAACACCCTTAAAAATGTCTTCACAACATTTGTTTTTTTTTTGCAAATGTCAAATATTTTCGTTTAACTACTGAGCTGAAACGAAAAGGTGGTGGAAGTTGCAACTGTTACAGGGATGTTTATAAGAGGAGTGTAGACTTTTTTCACCATCTTCAAACGAAAATTATTGTTCTGATAATTGTTTAAGCCTAATAACGCGCCTAATATTCTCTTCCAAGGTGTAAATCGAGTCGGGCTTATCTGCGTAGACAAACGACTTTACATAACCCCACAAAAAATAGTATAGCGGTGTTAAATCGCACGATCTTGGAGGCCACGACATGGGGCCGCGACGCGAGATAGTGCGCTTATGTAGCTCCGTCTTGTTGGAACTAAAGGTCGTCCACGTCAACATCCTCCAATTCAGTAATAAAAAAATCATTAATCATACTCTATAGCGTTCCCCATCGATTGTAACATTATGGCCGGCTTCATTTTTCAAGAAATATGGAGCAATGATTCCCTCTGCCCATGGAGCACACCAAACATTGACTTTTTGAGAATGTAACGGCGTCTCAACAATGGCTTGAGGATTTTCATTACGCCAAATGCGTTGGTTTTGGTTATCATTCAACCAAAAGTGAGCTTCATCGCTAAGCCACATTTTTTTTTTGTAAAAATCAGGGTCGGTGGCCTTCTCGTTTTGGGCCCATTTACCTCGATTAAAAACGTTGCAAACTGAGCATAAGTCAAGTAACAGCTGTCAAGAAGCCCAACTCCGAAAAAAGTGTGGACAGATTGAAAACCACAAGTCTAAAAAAACCGTATATACTTTGTAGATCGAAGATTAATATTTTGTTTTTAATTTAAAATTTCGAAGAACTTTGGTCTCATATGCCAGGTTTATAAATCGATGGCTAACCAATCCGTATTCTTTTCAATCACCTGGTGATGTTAATGTAAAAAGATTTATAATACAGTCAGATAAATATTTGAAAATGTTACAAACGGAATGACACTACATCCTATGGTGGAGAGCAAAAAAAGTGACAGTCAAAAAATTAAAAATAGTGCACCCTGCAATGTGTTACCAGTGCAGAGTAAATGCAGGATTGTCTTCTTCTTCTTCAGTGACAAGTTTCTCCATAAATTTTTTGTTGACGTTTGCATAGGTTGATAAAAATTTAGCCATTGTTTCATTTGTTTTTGCGTGGACTTGCGATATTTTAGCATATTCTTAATATGTCTTTGCCACTTTTAATGGGCTGTGCCACGGCCCTTTTAGTTCTCATTGTCACCTTGATTTTTATGCAGAAAAAGAAAGCTGCAGGTTTGGTTTGAAGTTACACCATCCAATTACACTAATCCAATTATTCCACCATTTTAAGGAGAATCAAAACAACAACAGCAACAACCCCAACAACGTGGGGTTCCTCAACGGGCTCAAGAGGGTGTTCCAAGGAGAGCACAAATTGTACGAAATCAACGCAATCGTTTAAGACAGAATGCTCCTGCTGCTCCAGCAGCCGCTCATGAAAATGCCGTTCAGCACAATGACAGTGATGGCGACAATGACCAAGACGAAATTCCACAGGGGCAGATCTTAGATGAGAAAATGGGTGCCAAAAAACGTGCAAAATTGGAGGCCAAGGAACAAAAACGCAATATGCGTGAGCAAGAGCTGAAATTACGCGAGGAGAAGAAAGTCAAAGATGCCAAGGAGGAAGAGGAACGAAAGAAATTGGAGGAGCTCGAGGCCGAAGACGAGCGTAAACAGGCCGAAGCCGAAAAACTGGCACGGGAAGAGCAGGAGCGTAAAGAACACGAGGAATATCTTAAAATGAAGGCGGCATTCAGTGTAGAGGAGGAAGGTTTCGAAGAAGCCGGTGAGGAAGAAAAAGAAAACCTCTTAGCAGAATTCATCAAATACATTCAAGACAACAAGGTTGTCGTGTTAGAGGATTTGGCAACGGAATTCAAACTAAAAACTCAACAGGCCATTGAGCGGATTACAGATTTACAAGCCAATGGCACCATTACCGGTGTTATAGACGATCGTGGTAAATTTATTTACATATCCGAAGATGAATTACAGTCCGTGGCCAAGTTCATAAGGCAACGAGGCAGAGTGTCCATACAGGAACTTGCCGAATGTAGTAATAAATTGATAAACTTGACACCGGTTGCAACCGTTTAAAGTGACCTGACCCTGACAGACTTAGGTTTGCTGTATGAAGTTGAGGTTGTCGTTTAAATTTAATCTTTATTATTTTTCGGTTTTTATTAAACTTTGTTACAAAACTATTATTTTTAATATGTTAGTGTAAATATTTAATAAAAAAATATACTTCTGGGTATACAAAACAATATTAATTAATCGTCCATATCGTCATCGTCGTCTTCCATATCCATTTCATCCTCATCTTCATCTTCGCTCGATGAAACATCCGGGTCGCTACTTTGAAGTAGGCATTTTGGACATTCACAAACAAATATATAGTTCTCCTTGAGAATCTGAAATTTAAGGGCAATTTATGAATTAATATTAAAATATGTATAAAAATATACTTGTGCTGAAGATTTTCTCAGATCAGTTTTGTGGAGATTCAAAGGATCTCCTTACTGTTTTTTTCTACCCACGGAGAATGAAGATTTCAGCCTACCTTTTGTCTTGAGTGCCTACTACGCTCCAGTTGACACTCATCCAAGTATGAAATGCAAATCTCTTCGCCCGGCTGTATGGGTTGTATGGCTTTCAAAACCACAATGTCATTCGAGTAGGGAAATGTTGATTGGGCATTTGGTACACAGCTGTGATTTATTTTACTTTGTAACAAATACAAACCAGATCCTTCGTTATTCAAGAATTCGCCAGCAACTTAAAGTAAAAAATAACAAGTGAATTATTAATCCATATTTGGGCTATAAGCAATTAGTCTTCGTTAGCGATATTTTTCTAAAATAAAATGTTTGGTTACAAATTAAGGTGTAGCTTATTGTATTGTTCTTTGTACGTACAAAGTATTGTTAATGATTGCTCTTATTATTTGACTATCAACTTTATAGTGGGTCACATTTGAAACTGCAGCAAATGCATGATTTAGGAGCTTGTGTCTGCTAATCATAAGCGAAAAGGAATATTCGGTTTGCAAGATCGTCATGTTACATACCGTGAGATAGAGGCATCCTTGGCCATTTCTTCCATCAGCATTCATTCGATATTGCATGAACACTTGGCCGTAAAAAAGGGTTGTTCTCGTTGAATCCCGCACAATTTGACAATCGCTCAAAAAAAGGCTCGTGTCGATTGGTGCAAAGAAATTTGGAAACAAAAAAATACGATCGCGATGCTTCAAAAGACATTTATAAGGTCGTTACATGTCACGAATCATGGATCAATGCGTATAAGCCCGAAACAAAACAGCAATCGACCGTGTGAGTCTACGAAGACGAGCCAAATCCAACGAAAGTTCTTCGTGGAAGAAGCACTTCGAAGCAAATGGTCGCCTGTTTCTTCGGCAAAACTCTTCATGTGGCGACTGTTCCGCTTAAGCAACGTAGGACGGCCAATTCTGAGTGGTACACCACAATTTGTTTGCCTCAAGTCTTCGGAGAAATTCGAAAAACGAACAAGAGAAGACGAATCATTGTGCACCATGACAATGCGAGCTCAAACCAGCGCCTTTTTGACCTGCCAAAACGTCGAATTGATGGGTCATCCGCCGTACAGTCCTGACTTGGCACCCTATGACTTCTTTTTATTCCCGCACATCAAGAAAAAAATGCGTGGTCGATGATTTTCGTCGCCAGAAGATGCTGTTGAAGTGTTAAAAAACCATGTTTTGGGAGTGACTCAATCAGAGTGGAAAAAGTTCTTTGACAATTGGTTTAAGCGCATGCAAAAGTGTGAAAATCATGCTGGAGAATATTTTGAAAAACAATAAAACTATTTTTGATGAAAAATATTTGCATTTTCATTATTAAGCCAGAAATATATATGTGACAGCGCATAGAGAAAGGGACCTAAGGGTAAAAAAATTAATTTTCATTTTTTTTCTTTTTTTGATGTGGACAACATCTGAGTATCGAATGAGACCGATCCCATGCCCCAAAAGTGTTCCCTTCCAGAGATATGCGCGTTTTATGAAAGTGAAGTCGACGATTCCAAGCGCAAATAGAAAGAGACCTAATCTTTAAAATGGCTCTCCTGAACAAAACTTTTCATCAACTTTTCACTTTTTTTTATTTTTGATGTGGGCAACATCTGAGCATCGAATGAGACCGATCACATGCCCCAAAAGTGTTCCCTCCCAGAGATATGCGCGTTTTATGAAAGTGAAGTCGACGATTCTAAGCGCAAATAGAAAGGGACCTAATCTTTAAAATGGCTCTCCTGAACAAAACTGGTTTTTTACATTAGGTCCCTTTCTATTTTGCGCGTCACATATAGCAGCCCTCGTATAGTACATAGTATACATAATCTAAAGAAAATAATGTTCGCAGTAGCTTATTATCTTAGAGCTATTGGCATTAGCTTTCTTAGGCAATTGCTAATGAAATAAGATAGGACTTGTTAACTTTACGATTCGTTGGTTATTTTCTTTTCATACTCTTTAAGCTTGTGCTTATGTAGAAATTCGTGGTTTTAGCTAAAATCACGCGATCTCCATTTTGAAGCTGATGGCTCAAGCGTGTTGAATAGTTTTCAAACTTCATTAAAATTGAAAAACGTTTAGCCTTAAACAAAAATTGCAACAAACGGAGGTAACATAATAAGTTTTAAAGACATTTCTAAATTGTTCTAGTTTCTAACGGCTTTACCTATTAAAATAGACGGGCTTATACTTTACCACAAAATAAACCTACTGCATATCAAATTTAACAGGTCGCTTCATCAAGAAACTACATTAAAATTGGAACCGCCCAGAAATGCGGACGCTTACAAGTAAAAACATCGATAGGTTTGGCCAAGCCGCAAATTGCAAAATCTCTCTAATTCTATTTTTGGATTTGTATTACAATTTGCTTAAATTCCCTAAGTCCGCATAGACTATTCACCGCCCGTTTTGACAATGTGGACAGTTTTGTTGGTCTAGTAACTATACCCTATTTTTGAGGTATTAAGTGCGTCCAATAAACAGTAAACATATTCGGCCACAAAAATTATGGTATGTAAAGCGAACACTCAAAAAAGTGTACTTTTCCGAGGTACCTTTTGTTCCTTAAAAGTAAAAGTGTTTTCCACCTCGGCCGATTTTGCCCATTTAGCTTATGATATTAGCCATCATTAAGCGAAATTCAGGACTCTAGGACGAACAATAATAGCTATACTTTATGGGGTCTGCGATCAATATTTTGTGGTGTTGATTGATATCGGAATGGCAAATTAAGTATACTACAGTCCACTCTTCGGTGGAGGGTATACAAATTACTGGCATGCACCGGTTTTTAACATTCAGAAATGGCCACCTGTTTATCAAATAATATCAAGACACAAAAGCAAGACATTTTTACCAATAGCGAGTATTAGGCTAAGTGTGCATTGATGTGGCATTGACCCCTGGTAGAGCATTTTAGATTCTGTATTTTCAATAATTCCTCGTCTCCCGCGTGTTATCAAAATTGATGCTTTACTAGTACAAGATTTATAGAAATTGTACCATTTGTCAATATAGCATCCCCTCTCCGGGATCTTGCGGCGCAAAGTGTTCCAAATTCTCCACCCAGACGAACGAAAGTAATTTTTTTATACTTCGGAACTAAATATTTTGTTTCATAATAAGTTGACAAGTGCCCACAGTGCATAAGGGTACATTTTTTTTATTTATTTAACTGCTGTTTCAGGTTTGCTTTCTTCGTTTAAACACAAGTAATTGCTGTTTTGTTTTTCTATTAATAGCTCAGTTGATATTTAGTACCGCAATTAAAGTTGTCGTGAAAAAATAAAAACCCCCGTTTTTAAAATATATTTTGCTGAAATTAATTTAACAAAGGTAGGAGCAAATTTTACTATTTTTATATTTCAGATAAAATTTTTTGTTTAGAAAAAAATGCAGTTTTGTACATGTGTGTCTTATATGTAAACATTTTGTTCAATGTCCAAATTCAATTAGCGTTTTAAATGGGAATTTTGAAAACTTTAATTTTATTATTTGTGTTTTTGTAATCTGTATGATTGTAGCTTGATAATGTTTTCAAAATTAGTTGCCAGTTTTTGCCTCAATGCTTTTTGTTTGGTTTACAGTTTAAAATGTCCATTACTAAGATGGACTATTTAATGCTTGGTATAGTGAAAAACAACAAAATAAGAAACTAAATGCGGTATCATGTTTTTGCTTAGATCGGTCTTCAGAATAATGCAACGGATAGCTATTGCAAACAAGTGAAGCAATCTGCTAGAATGTTTGTATGGTTTCAGGCAAAGATGTGAGATCAAGCCCATCGAACAAAGCTAGTTTTCGAGGCTACAAATAAGTATTGGCTAGATGGGAATTTTGTAATTCCAATTAGGCCTTCTTCAGCATCTCAGGATGACGTTGTTTTGAATAATTTTCAATTGCCTTTAACTTTTTTAAATATTTGGATTAAATATATGTGACGCGCAAAATAGAAAGGGACCTAAGGGTAAAACCCAGTTTTGTTCAGGAGAGCCATTTTAAATATTTAAATACGTGTATCTTTGGTGTACCATCACTTTCATAAAACGCGCATATCTCTGGGAGGGAATACTTTTGATCCCTTTAAGTCCCTTTCTCTATGCGCTGTCACATATATTCATATTTCATTTAATTGAAAACATTTTAATGTAGATTAAAATTTGTAATAAAAATTCAAAATTTTAAATAAATAAATAATAAATGTTTTACATAAATATTTGTTTTTATTTGTTTAACAAGAAAACTGCCACGCCCATTTTACAAATTGCATCGAGTGTTTTTATTGATAAAATCTATGAACGTGCATAGTTTCATGTCAATGCTGCTTTTCAAAAGCAAGTTATGACTTTCTTCCGGCTAGGTTGAGCATTTGTACCACTGTGCGACGGGACAAGAAATTTTCAGATTGTAATTTACTACATATAGATATACTTTATGTAAAAAATACCCTCATAATAAACTAACAAATGAAGTTTTTTTGAGAACTTCTTTGAAGTATTCCCATTCCCAGTAAACCAAATTTGCCGACAATGTCTGATATCAGACAATTCTGAACAATATCTGAATCGTTACGAATTCTGTTCGGTTTGTCTGAGGATTTTTTTTTCAGAGAAGTAGTTCAGAATTCGTGTCAACCCTCTCATATGTTTTTCGTTACGAACTCGGTAAGAATTCTGATCCGAAATCGGAACATTTTGCCGATTGTCGTACAGAATTCTGAACGTTTGGTTTGCTGTGTTGGTCCACTAAGGTCATTAAGATTTCGGGGATTTTGGCTTAAAAAACGTATTAACTTTTACTGATAATTAGTTTTACAAATGATTTATATTTTTTTAGCAATGCAACGGATATAATGATTCAAATTATTTTTAAATCACTGATCATTGCATTACTATATCCATTATTACTAATGTCGCTTCGGTGCAGTTGGGTTGAGTTATTATCTCTTAGGCTAATTCTACCTAGAACGGCATCTTTGACTATGCGTACTATGCTGCAACAATCATACGACAGTTTTCAGTATTTATGATCTACTGTCTTTTGTACACTGGTACATTTTGTAGAATAATAAACTTTTCAGTACTCGATATTATTGGGTCCTACAGCGGATCTGGATGCAGTCCTCTACGGGCGAAAATATTATACAAAACTCTAGCTGGACACGAGAAATAAAGCTGAAAATTTGTCCGAACAATGTCAAAACAACAGGTAAAGAAGGTTAAAAGAGCAAAAATTCTCCAAAACGGGCAATATAGAAAAATGGGTGAAAATTAATTGAGGGTTGCTTTATATATTTCTGGCCTAGGCAACACTAAGTGTTGCCTAGCGCCATCTGATATTTCCATTGGAAAGTTTGACATTTTTTTAGCATAAACGTACCCAGAACGTTTTGCCGTACGACCATCATTTGTGTTGTTTACAGTGACTTAAAAAACAATTTGGCCAAAAATTGGAATTAACTCGTGAATATTTTCGTGCCATCATTTTTCACAACTTTTGACGTGGATTATCTCGACAAGAGTGCATCGATGAACTTAAATCTTTGTATGGCGATGAAGCACCATCCTATAGCACTGTGAAAAACTGGTTTAATGAATTCAATCGTGGCCGACGCTTACTCAAAGACGAGGTCGTCCAAAAACGGCCGTTGTTCCAGAGAACATTAATGCCATGTGTGAACTGATAATGCGAGATCGTCATGTGACATACCGTGAGATAGAGGCATCCTTGGGCATTTCTGCATTCGATATTGCATGAAAAGGTTTGTTCTCGTTGAATCCCGCACAATTTGACAATCGCTCAAAAAAAGGCTCGTGTCGATTGGTGCAAAGAAATTTTGAAAAATACAATCGCGGTGCATCAAAAGACGTTTATAAGATCGTCACAGGTGACGAATCGTGGATCTATGAGTATGAGCCCGAAACATAACAGCAATCGACCGTGTGGGTCTTCGAAGACGAGCCTAATCCAACGAAAGTTGTTCGAGGAAGAAACGCTTCGAAGCAAATGGTCGCCTGTTCCTTTGGCAAAACTGATCATGTTGCGACTGTTCCGCTTAAGCAACGTAGGACGGTCAATTCTGAGTGGTACACCACAATTTGTATGCCTGAAGTCTTCGGATAAATTCGAAAAACGAACAAGAGAAGACGAATCATTGTGCACCATGACAATGCGAGCTCTCACACGTCGGCTCAAACCAGCGCTTTCTTGACCGGCCAAAACGTCGAATTGATAGGTCATCCGCCCTACAGCCCTGACTTGGAACCCAATGACTTCTTTTAATTCCCGCACATCAAGGAAAAAATGCATGGTCAACGGTTTTCGTCGCCAGAAGATGCTGTTGAAGCGTTCAGAAACCAAGTTTTGGAGGTGTCTCAATCGGAGTGGAAAAAGTGCTTCGGCAATTGGTTTGAGCGCATGCAAAAGTGTATTAATCATGCTGGAGAATACTTTGAAAAATAAGAAAACCAGTTTTGATGATAAATATTCGCATTTTCATTATAAGGCCAGAAATATATATAGCAGGCCTCGTATTAAATCATCATGATTGATAATACAAAAGAATCGCCTTAAACATACAAAGTATAAAGTGGCAAAAATGTGTTGAGAACAAAAGGATAATTGTAATGGGCCTTAATGGGTAAAGTTTTAAAAGGCAAGAAACACAATATCAAATCAACAGGATGGCATACAAATTAATGAGGAGTATAAATATGCGTCTCAAAAAAAAAGAACAAATGTACGAGTATAACTAGAAGGCATAAAAAAATAAATTTGGTTAAGAAGTACCACAGCAGACGTGATGGATGTTAAAAGAAATACAATATTCAATCAAAACGATGGCATTAAAAATTAAAATGCAGAAGAGCCAAAATTGGAGAAATAACAAAAATTAAGAAACCAAAAGGCATTAAACAGAATTGCATAAAAATTAAAATAGGGACCAAAGGACCAAATCGGATCAATGTCCAAATTTATCGCTGAAAAAATAACACTTAAAGCGTCTTCGTCTGTTAAGTTGAGATAACTGAACACTTTGTTTAGAAGAAAAATGAAATTTTGTGATGTTTTTGGAAAATGGTCCGAAAAGGCAAACAACACGAAGTAAATTAAAAAAATGTGAAGAACAAATTTGTACCAAATTAAATATGAGAGAAAATTGTTCATTAATTATTAACTGAAAATCACAATGTAAAACCTAGCAGATATGCAAAATGATGGGAGTTATTTTGTAATTGTTTCATGACAACTAACATCATAAGGAACTGCTTGAAGTGGAAAGAATAGGTTGCAAGAAAATTGAAAAAGGCAAAAATTGCCAAATTAACCAGAGAGTACGGAAGAAGAATTATTGTTAATTGACGTTTTCAGTTTATGAATGGAGTGGAGTGATTACATTTATACAATTTCGTTTACTTACATTCTCCAACCTTACTGTACAAATCATCTATATATTCGTCCAACTTGGCTTTCTCGGCATCCGGCATAGGAAGGTCGGAAACTTTTTTGACCCATTCCGCTAAAACGCTGGTAGCTATGCCTTGACTATTTGTACCAACCAAGCCCATCAACGTCTTAAATGCCTCAGGTGTAGTAAACTTTAAGAAAGTTAAACCAACAATTATAAGTAAGAAAAGTAGATGTGGCTTCAACATCCTTTACCACTTGGAAATCATCACCTTGAAAAGCTTCACAAAAGGCCGCAAACAATTGCTCCATTTGTTGTTCAAAGTTTAAACCCAACATTTTGTGATAAATTTGCTGCTCCTTATTAACTATCAACGACTGGAATGATTGTAACGATTCCAGAAACTCCGGCTTGTTCTTCGATTGTTGATACATGGCCATCAAGCGTACCAAAAGCATTATGGTACCTGTTTCTGGAGGATAATGCATTTTTCTGCGGTTTAAACAGATATAGAACTTTAATATATGCTGTAGGTATTCATTTGTTTATACCTACTTCCATATTTCATTCAATCTATTTACGGGATGCGAATCGTCTTGTCTATAGTTGCCCATACACGCAACACGATGGTACTTCTTTAGAGCTTCAACTCGACAGTCCTCGGAGCAATAACGTATCTTACAATTGGGACAGCATGTAAACTGTTCCAGCCATTGCTTCGTTGGATCATGTTCGGTCAAAGGAACTACTAAAGCCGGTTTACTGGCCAAGCGACGAACATTTTCCGTGACTGTCTCCAGTGGTCTCATACAATGATCGCAGCAGACATAGCCATAAGCAGCATTCCAAGAAAACTGGCTGGACACAAAGGGTTCCTCTTCAAAGATTGTCTCCCCAACATTCATCATTTTTGTAGCGATCATGGCACGTCCCTGAAAATTTTCATTTGTTGAATTAAAAATGTTTGCTTTAATTTTTTGTTGATGAAGGAACAGTATGTTCCGGTTGCGACCAACCCGACAAATTAACATATGTGGGCGTTATTTTTTGTATATCTTCGACCTTTTATTTTCATAATTTCTGGTACGACCCAATACTGCTCCTCAGTCCTTTATTTACCTTGCCCGGTACATCCTTTATATCAAACGAATTCATTTTTCGATATTATTAATCGAGAATTATTATCATTCAATTTGTTTTGATTTTGTTGGTGTGGTGCGGTGTGGTTGAAAAAATGTGCTTAGTTGACAGATGGAATTCCGATACAACCCTGCACAAACAGTCATCACAAGTACAGTGTCTTCCAAAAAAAACTGACACATAGCTTGTTTATACGAGAGCATTACCATATACGGGAACACATGTAAGTAAAATTACTTGCGCCAATTTATATTATTCTCTTTTGTGTTCACACAATGCAATTCAGTTTCGGAAATTTTTCTTTTTATTATTGCCTTTTCCGATAATTTGTGTTCTGATTTTTGTGTAAAAATATAAAAGTTGTTTATTCAATAATTTATAATTATATAAAAGTTATACAAACAAAATCTCAAAATAATATTCAGCCAACTACACACTACGAATAACACAAAAGTAATTGCCAGTACAAGCACGTTTCCCCCTTTGAATCACCTTTCATCTCTCTCTGTAAGGTTGAGCGAAATAAATAAACCAAATTCTACACGAAAGTGAGTGACTGGGTTTCGTTTGACTAGGTTTTCATTCGATCACCGTAAACAGGCCATAATTCATATTTTGTCTTCCTTTTTATATTTTATTGTTTGTGGTTTCCATTTTTGTTTTTAAAAATAATTTTACAAATTTAATTGTTTGATAATCGCCGTTTATAAACCTTTTTGAACATTTTTTCATGCAAAACAATGCTTAGATATATTATTCAGCATGAATAAAGCAACGTTGCCAGACACGATTTTTTTTTTAAATTTTAACAACTTTGAATTCTATTATTGTTTATTATATATTATACTATAACATTAAGTAAGACAAAATCGAAGGTGGACAGTGAAGAAAATTCCAATTTAGTTTATAAGATTAAATGTGATTAAATGTGACAAGTCCAACGTATGCCAAAAGGTACATGTTGGCACTACTGGGACAAAACTAAAGACTAGACTTTCTTCTCACAAATCTGACCAAAAAGCTGCTGATAGACCAATCGAGCAGAAGACTGACCTTGCGAACCACTGTACTTTGACTTTGTAAAAATATAAAAGTTGTTTATTCAATAATTTATAATTATATAAAAGTTATACAAACAAAATCTCAAAATAATATTCAGCCAACTACACACTACGAATAACACAAAAGTAATTGCCAGTACAAGCACGTTTCCCCCTTTGAATCACCTTTCATCTCTCTCTGTAAGGTTGAGCGAAATAAATAAACCAAATTCTACACGAAAGTGAGTGACTGGGTTTCGTTTGACTAGGTTTTCATTCGATCACCGTAAACAGGCCATAATTCATATTTTGTCTTCCTTTTTATATTTTATTGTTTGTGGTTTCCATTTTTGTTTTTAAAAATAATTTTACAAATTTAATTGTTTGATAATCGCCGTTTATAAACCTTTTTGAACATTTTTTCATGCAAAACAATGCTTAGATATATTATTCAGCATGAATAAAGCAACGTTGCCAGACACGATTTTTTTTTTAAATTTTAACAACTTTGAATTCTATTATTGTTTATTATATATTATACTATAACATTAAGTAAGACAAAATCGAAGGTGGACAGTGAAGAAAATTCCAATTTAGTTTATAAGATTAAATGTGATTAAATGTGACAAGTCCAACGTATGCCAAAAGGTACATGTTGGCACTACTGGGACAAAACTAAAGACTAGACTTTCTTCTCACAAATCTGACCAAAAAGCTGCTGATAGACCAATCGAGCAGAAGACTGACCTTGCGAACCACTGTACTTTGACTGGACACAAGCCAAACTTTAACGACCCAGAAATGTTAGCACAAGAGATGAATTATAAGAGAAGACACACTGGAGATGCATTACATCAACGACGTTTCTACATCTAAGAGAAAATGAACTTCAAAAACTGACACGGATAGATGTGCACGTACATACAGACATATTGCCAATAAGTACCGACGAAAAGACATATGAACATTAGTTGAATATTAGAAGTACAACAGGACAGGAGTAAAACAATTATTTAAATGTAATTATTAACAAAAATTATGTTATTCGTTTTCGGTTTTGTTTTAGCGATTACCCCTGATGATGAACGACGAAGTCAGTTCGAAATATTGGGTTATTTACAATTAAATAAATTTTAAAAACACCAACATCTGTTTTTTTCTTAGGACGTTTTTTTTGCTTATGAACAAAAGGTCAACTATACAAATACAAATTTTTAGAGAAAATATCAAACTTAGACCAGCCTTAAACAACACTTTTATTCAGCATACTATTTTAACGACGTTGAACTGCTTTTTAAAAGCTTTTTAGCAGCGAGTTCTCATAATTTTTTGTTACACATTTTAACAGAAAACATCGAACTCTGTACCAGCCTTTAGACACAAATAAAATTAAAACCACATATCGTCCAGGTCCATATCCTCAATTTCTGGCCACAAGAAGTCCGTTATCATCTCGCGATAGCGAACACCATTCTCGGTAACTGCTTGGACGACCGAATTTTCGAAGAAGTACTGCCCGATGTCGCCGCCTTCCCATAAACCGAACGAAACAGTCAATTTTTGTGAATGCATCGGCTTTTCAACAATCACTCGTGGATTTTCGTTTGCGCAAATGCGGCAATTCTGCACGTTAACGAATCCACTGTGGACAGCAGTAAAAGAATTTACAAAACATTAAATTGTACCAAATGACCACACAATTGCACCAAAACCAACGAAATTTAACCAAAATTAATCTTTAAGTTCCATAGACCAATTACAACATGGATCCTAAGGGATCTATAATAACATTGATTTAAAAACTATTCTTTATCAGACTAACACTCAGGAGATGTTCTTGATATATTATTTTGGTTAAAAAAAGAAAGAGCAATTTATGTTAAGGGGTATTTTATTTGTCTTTTGACTATTCGGGAATCGAACAGGCGGATAGCACAGCTGATGAACAAATTGTCCTTGTAAAGCATAATGCGGTAATCTTTAAGACCTTTGAGACAATCTAAACAAAAACGAGCTACCACTCTGAATTAGAGAGTTAGGCTACTTTATTAAGAGAAAAGCATTCCATTAAAAAAACATATGAAATTTTGATTAGACTTCAAATATAAAAGGACCAACAATTCCTTGCAGTTTTTGAACAATTTGTGTGGAGAATACTTCTATCGGGGAATGCTGATATATTTATTCCCGTCGTTCGAATGTGTAATAAAAGGGCCATAAGGACATGCAGATGCTAAAAGATATTCCACCGGAGCCATTCTTTGTCGATTTCGAAAAACATAATACCAGTGGTTGAATTCGAAACACTAAAATGACCCTATTAAATCCAAAATGTATCTGTTGTCATTATTTAGGAAATTTAGACATTTTTGAACCGAAATGTAGCCATTACCGTAGCGCATTCGCTCTGGTATGATAACTTTCAGGAGAAAGGCGAAATCTTATGTACTGTCATTTGTATCATTTGGAATACGACCATTGAGAATCTTGTGCGGGTTAATCTATTGTGTCTTTTAAACGATCATTACACTGTGGAACATTTTTGGGGTTATTGTCTGGGGGGTGAGAAATTCCAAATCAGGGTGATGGTACTAGGTCAGTATATTAAAACCCTCAACTGGCGTTCGTATGTGCCAGATTTTTTATGACCTTTTACATTTTTTCCTTATCTTGATGTTTTTTCGCTCAGTTGTAAAATGTTGGCAAAAACGTAGTTTGACATAACTCGAGAACGACTAGTTCGATTTTGCTGAAATAAATTGAGAAAAATTAATAATTACATTTTCTTTAATCCATTAATATACTGTTTCTCTACCAAATCAACATTTTTGCAATTAGAAATATATTTATGAAGAAAATTTTGCCAAAAAAAATATTTTTTTTAAAACATATAAATCCCAAACGGAAAAACGTGTAGAGTCTTATAACTTTCACGTAAAGTCACATAACCTATAAACAAAATGCGACATAGATCATAGAAATCGATTAACGCGTTCTGCTTTTATTTACAATTAAGCGAAGTTACTTAATTGTAAACCCTTTGAGGGTTTTAATATACTGACCTAGTACCATCACCCTGACTTGGAATTTCTCACCCCCAGATTGGCTGTTGTACTGTGTTATCGATAAGAATATCAACCATATCATAGTTGTAAACTTCAACAAGGTACTGATAAAAGCTCTCGTTAGTTAGATAAGAAGTTATCAAACTAGTGGAGAAAATGGTACATAAATGTCTATAATAACTTTAAAATTTAATGAACCTTGTTGTTTTTAAAAATTTAAAATTCGTATTCCGTAATACAGGTTTTTCCAATAGGGAAAAAACAATTTCGTATCTTTATGTCAACGCACCCTCCAACATTTTTAATGATCTTTCAGTCTCAAAACGTTATTTTCATTGCGGTAAAGTTCACTTACGAGCAACGTTTGGAAATCATTAAAAATTACTACCAAAATTTTGGGTCGATGGTCGCAACTTTAAGAGCGCTTACTCCAATTTTCGGACGTAATAATCATTTGCAGCGATGAAGTTGATTGCTGGATGAGTGAAAGAAAAATTTGCGTTATTGGACAGCAACAAACTCATATGTGCTTCAATTGCATCCGCAAAATGTTACTGTGTGATTGGGCAGTATTTTTTGCCGATGAAAACAATCGTCATGTTACCGTCAATGGAGAGCGCTAACGTGACATGTTAGAAAATTATTTTTGGCGAGAATTGGATGAGCGATATGAAGTTTCAACAAGACGGTGCCAGTATCCACACAGCACGCGATAAATCGATTTACTGAAAGGCAATTCAGTGAACGTGGCCGTGGTCCGTGGTTATGGTTCCACGTCAAGTCGTTGGTCTATGTCAACAAACCAACAACTTAAGACGAGATCAGAGATAACATCCAACGCCAAATTGCCAACGTTCGGGTCGAAATGTGTGCAAGAGTGGGGGAAAATTGGGCCCTAAGAATAGATCGCCGTACACGGGCTCGTGGCGGTCGTATGACCGAAATCGAATTTCATTTTTAAAATGTAACATCTGCCTTACACCTGGAATAAATTTAAACTCTATATCTGAAATATGTTTAATACTCTTATATAAAATTGTTATGTCCTTAATGGAAACCCCTGTATTATATGCAATTATTTTGATTTTCTGAATTTTTATCATTTGGTCTTCATCAGAGTCGCTCTAAAAACACATGAACAGAAGTGATGATATGAAAATAATCATAATTTTAATGAAAATTAGGAAAATACAAATTGTACGTTATATGTGATGTAGGCGTGGTTGTCGGATTTTAACAAAAACTTTTTTTAACTTAATTTGGCAATTATATAGCGTTGCCCATTGACTAACATTATGGCGGGCTTCATTTTTGATGAAATAAGGACCAGTGATTCCCTCTGCCCATATAGCACACCAAACAGTGACATTTTGAGGCGTCTCAAGTATGGCTTATGGATTTTCATTACTCCAAATGAGACAATTTTGGTTATTAACGTACCCATTTAACCAAAAGAGAGCTTCATCGCCGAAAAAAAGTGTGGCCAGATTGAAAACCACACGTCTAAAAAACACTTTAATAATTAGTAACTAGAAAATTGTTATCTTCGCACTTGTTTTAAGAAATGTTCAAACATGCAAAAAATGCAGTCGACTTTTCCTAAGAAAAAATGCGAAAATGCAACTATTTCGTTTCAGTTATCCGTTGCGTGGATAAGTGTAACACGTTTTAGTTATCCAATTAAAGGTCAGAAGAAAAACTGTAAATATTTATTAAATAAATTAAAAAAATAACACAAAAAAGGAACTAAAATTCAATTCAATCATTTAAAATAACGTACATTCATCAGAATACTACCAAATGCAATTTTTCTATTTCGTATAACTAAAGTAGTCTCTAGTTTTTGTTTGTGCCATTTTGTTAAAAGCTAATTGACACAGTACTCGTACATGCTCAATATCGTGTAATTTATTGCGATCCTTAGAATGGTTCATAAAAAAATTATTCAATGCACGAATTGACCTAAACGCATCTATTACAGAAGGCTTATAATGTTCAAACTTTAATGTTCTCATCGTTATCTTCTTCAATATTTTGATGCGTTGCTAAGTTGTTGAAGAATCAAGTTTCTTGAAAATCCTGTCAACATGACATGTTTTATTTATTTATTTATGTCCATATTGATACTAAATGGAGAATAAATTTCCTCACAATAGCATATCCACTTCTTCAACAGAATCCCATTGTTGCCCAGTATCGAATCCAGCCTTTTTAAAGCAGTAACGAGTGTTTTTTTTTTTTAAAAATCTATTTTTCTTGCAATCTATCGTAAGATAATAAGCAAATTTTTTCAGAATAGATTATGGAACAAGTACAATCACAGATAGATATTTACTTCAATAAGTAAAATCACAATAATAAATAAAAAATACTTCAGGCTTAAATATCTTCAGCTTATCTTCATATTCTAAAAGGCAGATCCAGAACGTGTAGCCTCTTCAAACGCCTCGTTTCTTTGGTATCATCTAGAAGACAAATCGCAAGTAGATTCGGTTGTGTACTTAGTCTAGCCAGTTAATTTTCAGAGTAACGCTTTATTTTATCTTTTACGAAAATGCAAGGGTCCGAAATGGCAGCGGTTTGAACATTTCCGGATTGGTAGTCGGAGGGTACTAGGGTAGTTTGCTAAGTTTTGAAGCAGCGGTCGGTTTTTTTTTGTTTTTGGGCTTTTTGGAAAGGGGTTTAAGAAACCTTTCAGTCAGTTTCAGTATATGTGACGCGCAAAATAGAAAGGGACATAAGGTTAAAAACAAGTTTTGTTCGGTAGAGCCATTTTAAAGATTAGGTCCCTTTCTATTTGCGCTTAGAACCGTCGACTGCACTTTCATAAAACGCGCATATCTCTGGGAGGCAACACTTTTGGGTCATGGGATCGGTCTCATTCGATGCTCAGATGTTGTCCACATCAAAAGAAAAAAGTGAAAAGTTTTGTTCAGGAGAGCTATTTTAAAGATTAGGTCCCTTTCAATTTGCGCTTAGAATCGTCTTCACTTTCATAAAACGCGCATATCTTTGGGAGGGAACACTTTTGGGGCATGGGATTGGTCTCATTCGATGCTCAGATATTGTCCACATCAAAAAAGAAAAAGAAAATGAAAATTGATTTTTTTACCCTTAGTTCCCTTACTCTATGCGCTGTCACATATGGACATATTTTCATAATACGCAGGTGAAATTTGTGCAGCCGTAAGTGAATCACCATGTATATAGGAGTGTCATACAAAATCTCGCCATTAATTCAATTTTTTTTGTTGAAAAAAAGTGGCAAATCTTAACACGTGTCGACTGCAATTTAGTACTAATTTTCTGCAATTGACTTGAAATGAAGAAATGCAACAGTTTTTTAGCTTTCCTGTAAAGTATCGGAAACACATAGGCCTTCTTCTGGAAACACCGACGATATGTAAGTGCTCTCATCTAACCGCAGCTTGCTCACTTGTTTTTATAATTATCCGGTTTTAATGCATAGGCGAGAAAATGATAACCAGGTTTTCTATAAAACCAATAACCGACATTTTAAAATAAAAGGGTTTTTGTCGTCTTATAAGCGGCTTACTTATACTCATAATCAAAATGAAGGGATTTATTAGAAATACTTACATGTCCGATTTTAAGAAGTGCAACGGCAGGATCGACATAAAAGGCACACGAGTATGATACTTCGTCTATCGCGAACGACATAGCTCGTCGGCCAGGTATTTGTTTGCTGAGCCCCATTGATTACAATACAAAAACCGATCAAATTTGCTTCGATTTACTCTCAACATAAAGTAAAAACACATTTAGTTTAAGTTCAACAATATTTTTCTTTGTTTTCAAAATTTATTTTCAATTGTTAATATTATGTGTTGGATTTTTTATTATTTATCATCTTTGCTTTGAGTTAATTTTAAGAAACTACACTCTTTACTTTAGCTTTAAGTTAAATATCACTTAAATTTAATAATTTTTATTATACGTAATATTTTGTATGTATATATATGTATGTATTTTTGTTTTATAGGTATTTTTCTTTTAATCTTGTTTTATATGTACGAAAAACCGTTTATGGAGGTTGATTTTAAATTGATATATTGTTATGTGTTTTTAAGCCTTTTAATTAAATTAAAAATGTGTGTACTCGTATGGTTAAATATTCATTAATAAAGAAGTATTGGTTTTTAAATTTCTCTTCAATGCCTGTCTCAAGCAAAGAATTGAGTTGTTGGTTTTATTATTTTTTTAATTATTTGCGAAAAAGATTTTAAATGTTTTGTTTCCTGTTAACAAGATCGTGGCGGGAAATAGTTATACAAAAATATATAGAGAACGTACAACTTGTCAGGAAGTCGAACGATCATCAATTGCTAACAAAAACATAAAACTATTTTAACGTATTTGGCTTTAAGTTAATATAATCAATGATCATTTATTAATATTTATCACTATTATTATCCGCTTAAGTTAAAAAAATAATGTATATGCATTTAAATTAAAAAACAATTCACAATATTTTTTTGTTTTGTAAAAGAAGCAATCAATCCTGCAATCAGTTTAATTTTTTAAAACGAATAATTCCTCTGTAGTACAGTGCTTTGTTAGCAGAGAAAATTGCTGCAACTCAATTAAAATGTCTAATATGATCTTGGCATTTGATTTCTTTTCATTTGTAAAAAAAAAATTAGCAGAAAAATAAACTCAAATTTGAAGAGAATTTTGCAAACACTAGCAATTGCTATTGTGAGGGAGGTTTTTGTTTTCTTGCTTTCACTGTTGAATAAATTAAAAGTTGTCTGTTGGATTTTTTTAGTTTCCGCTCAGTTTGTGGTAAATTATAAATTCCTTTGCACTAAATTTATATTTAAAATTAAACAATAATCACGTTACGTACGCAACGCAACGATTACTCACTAACGAGGGCCATTTCACGAGCTGTGGTTTGCGTGAGGGCTGTAGTCGATGAAACAGCTGTTGGTAGATCTGTTGTTGTGGGCTCATCTGTGGATGAGTTCGTGGTGGATTTTTTTAAACTATCACAATTACCGCTTATCACATCCTTTGCATCTTCGTCGTCCTCCTCGTCTTCGTCATCCTCCTCAACCGGACTATTCTCCTCTCCATCTTCTTCGGCCTCATCGGCAAACGATATTTCCGCCTGATTGGCGTAGTTGGAAGATTTGACACCCTGCTCTACAAAAATTTCCGATGATGGATTTTCGTCGCCAACATCATCAATTTGTTGTGCCGAGCTGGGAGCACCAGCTACTTCCTCTTCGGGTATATCCTCAATCAGACTACGGCTGCCTGAACCCACAGAGGGGGACTTATTATCGGATTCATCCTCATACTCTTTGCGCTGCAATATGGGATCTGTGGCTCGTAGAGAGCTTTCCGAGCCGCCCATACCTTCACCGCTTGGTCGCAGCACCAGATACAATAGAATATCAGATAAGGAGATAATACCAATAACTTTACGATTCTCATCGACCACCACTAGACGATGGACTTCAGCGCGCACAATACGCTCCAAAATGGTGTACAGGGTCTCATCCAAATTACAATATTGAACACCTTCAAACCATTCATTGCGATGTTCATTGGCTTTGCGTAGGGACACATCGAGATCGTTATAGGTTTTCTCTGCTGCCAGATTCTGAAAGGAAAAGGCAAAGGAACAATTATAAATACGCTGTTTTGGCTTATTGAATTGATTTCTAATGAATAATAAAATAAATATGTTGGTGCAAATACAGGCGATTTGATGCCCTGCAAGAATGTTTTTTTTTGTGAGGAAAAGCTGCCACTTGCATATTGCAATATAGACAATTCGGAGGGTAATCGAGGAAACGGCCTTAGATAATCATGGAACTTAGCAAAACAAGAAGAAATTTAACTGTGGACAGAATCGTTATTATTACAAAAGATCCCTTTAAAAACTGTGTTTTGTCCTGATCCATGAAAGCTACGGCGTTAGTCCTTATTATTATCGGCAGAAGACTGCACGCACAAGAACATAAAACTATTACATATTATCAATTCTACGACAGCCTGTTCTATGTACCGGATTGACCCGAAGCAGCAATTGTTGTTGCTACAACAACAACATGAACTTATCGATTCTTTCTCCGAGCTTCTAGGCGGATATGCTTTGAATAAACTCCTATTGAAGTCCGTCGCAACATTGTTATTAATAAGATATTACATATAATAGAACCAGAATCTTAGATGCGAATCTTTCAAAGAACCATCGTTTGATGGTCAGAAAAAATAATTGCAAAAAGTCCAGTTTTAGTCCAAAAAGAGACCTGAGGGTTAAGCACACGAGTATGATACTTCGTCTATCGCGAACGACATAGCTCGTCGGCCAGGTATTTGTTTGCTGAGCCCCATTGATTACAATACAAAAACCGATCAAATTTGCTTCGATTTACTCTCAACATAAAGTAAAAACACATTTAGTTTAAGTTCAACAATATTTTTCTTTGTTTTCAAAATTTATTTTCAATTGTTAATATTATGTGTTGGATTTTTTATTATTTATCATCTTTGCTTTGAGTTAATTTTAAGAAACTACACTCTTTACTTTAGCTTTAAGTTAAATATCACTTAAATTTAATAATTTTTATTATACGTAATATTTTGTATGTATATATATGTATGTATTTTTGTTTTATAGGTATTTTTCTTTTAATCTTGTTTTATATGTACGAAAAACCGTTTATGGAGGTTGATTTTAAATTGATATATTGTTATGTGTTTTTAAGCCTTTTAATTAAATTAAAAATGTGTGTACTCGTATGGTTAAATATTCATTAATAAAGAAGTATTGGTTTTTAAATTTCTCTTCAATGCCTGTCTCAAGCAAAGAATTGAGTTGTTGGTTTTATTATTTTTTTAATTATTTGCGAAAAAGATTTTAAATGTTTTGTTTCCTGTTAACAAGATCGTGGCGGGAAATAGTTATACAAAAATATATAGAGAACGTACAACTTGTCAGGAAGTCGAACGATCATCAATTGCTAACAAAAACATAAAACTATTTTAACGTATTTGGCTTTAAGTTAATATAATCAATGATCATTTATTAATATTTATCACTATTATTATCCGCTTAAGTTAAAAAAATAATGTATATGCATTTAAATTAAAAAACAATTCACAATATTTTTTTGTTTTGTAAAAGAAGCAATCAATCCTGCAATCAGTTTAATTTTTTAAAACGAATAATTCCTCTGTAGTACAGTGCTTTGTTAGCAGAGAAAATTGCTGCAACTCAATTAAAATGTCTAATATGATCTTGGCATTTGATTTCTTTTCATTTGTAAAAAAAAAATTAGCAGAAAAATAAACTCAAATTTGAAGAGAATTTTGCAAACACTAGCAATTGCTATTGTGAGGGAGGTTTTTGTTTTCTTGCTTTCACTGTTGAATAAATTAAAAGTTGTCTGTTGGATTTTTTTAGTTTCCGCTCAGTTTGTGGTAAATTATAAATTCCTTTGCACTAAATTTATATTTAAAATTAAACAATAATCACGTTACGTACGCAACGCAACGATTACTCACTAACGAGGGCCATTTCACGAGCTGTGGTTTGCGTGAGGGCTGTAGTCGATGAAACAGCTGTTGGTAGATCTGTTGTTGTGGGCTCATCTGTGGATGAGTTCGTGGTGGATTTTTTTAAACTATCACAATTACCGCTTATCACATCCTTTGCATCTTCGTCGTCCTCCTCGTCTTCGTCATCCTCCTCAACCGGACTATTCTCCTCTCCATCTTCTTCGGCCTCATCGGCAAACGATATTTCCGCCTGATTGGCGTAGTTGGAAGATTTGACACCCTGCTCTACAAAAATTTCCGATGATGGATTTTCGTCGCCAACATCATCAATTTGTTGTGCCGAGCTGGGAGCACCAGCTACTTCCTCTTCGGGTATATCCTCAATCAGACTACGGCTGCCTGAACCCACAGAGGGGGACTTATTATCGGATTCATCCTCATACTCTTTGCGCTGCAATATGGGATCTGTGGCTCGTAGAGAGCTTTCCGAGCCGCCCATACCTTCACCGCTTGGTCGCAGCACCAGATACAATAGAATATCAGATAAGGAGATAATACCAATAACTTTACGATTCTCATCGACCACCACTAGACGATGGACTTCAGCGCGCACAATACGCTCCAAAATGGTGTACAGGGTCTCATCCAAATTACAATATTGAACACCTTCAAACCATTCATTGCGATGTTCATTGGCTTTGCGTAGGGACACATCGAGATCGTTATAGGTTTTCTCTGCTGCCAGATTCTGAAAGGAAAAGGCAAAGGAACAATTATAAATACGCTGTTTTGGCTTATTGAATTGATTTCTAATGAATAATAAAATAAATATGTTGGTGCAAATACAGGCGATTTGATGCCCTGCAAGAATGTTTTTTTTGTGAGGAAAAGCTGCCACTTGCATATTGCAATATAGACAATTCGGAGGGTAATCGAGGAAACGGCCTTAGATAATCATGGAACTTAGCAAAACAAGAAGAAATTTAACTGTGGACAGAATCGTTATTATTACAAAAGATCCCTTTAAAAACTGTGTTTTGTCCTGATCCATGAAAGCTACGGCGTTAGTCCTTATTATTATCGGCAGAAGACTGCACGCACAAGAACATAAAACTATTACATATTATCAATTCTACGACAGCCTGTTCTATGTACCGGATTGACCCGAAGCAGCAATTGTTGTTGCTACAACAACAACATGAACTTATCGATTCTTTCTCCGAGCTTCTAGGCGGATATGCTTTGAATAAACTCCTATTGAAGTCCGTCGCAACATTGTTATTAATAAGATATTACATATAATAGAACCAGAATCTTAGATGCGAATCTTTCAAAGAACCATCGTTTGATGGTCAGAAAAAATAATTGCAAAAAGTCCAGTTTTAGTCCAAAAAGAGACCTGAGGGTTAAGCTGAGTAGTCTTATCCGGACAATTAAAGAGGTGCAACACGTCACGTGGCGCTGTTGGCAGATGGAACAAACGTCAGGAACGTTGCCATCAATTCGCTTCCAATACAAAATGATGTGGCTGCACTCTCCAGATCTTAGCTAAGCCCACGCTAAGCTAAGAACCACGCGCGTCTATCGAGATTGCGTCTTCTACTTTGATTATATCTTCGGGGATAACCTCCTAGCTTTACATTCACGCTATAGCTGGCTACGACTTCATCAGCGTGAATGTCGTTCAGACCTGCCTGATAGTTTCTATGCTCTAAAGGTTCTCCTCTAAACCACTGAACCTCTCCCTCTAGATCATGAAGATCATATTTGATCATCTTACCCATAAGATGCTGGTTGAGATGATACTGTAAAAACACCCAAGCAGATATTGTTTAGACAACTAGAAGTTGTGTCTGTGCACGGTACGGACCTTTGTCTTCACAGTCATCAGAAGACATAGGGAGACACCACATGATCTTCTCAGGGCGGCATTTTGGCAAATCTGAATTTTCTTTCACTGCGTCGTACTCACGTACTGTGGCTGATGATTCTTTGTTGCTTCCGTCTGTGCCTGGCTTTAGTAGCGGTACCAGGTATCGGGAACTAAGTGAGTGGCTAATGACAGATTGAACACTTTAGTCATGTACTCACTCTACTCCCGGAGTATCCATGTGCTTCAACATCAGCATTGAAATTCCGCGAATAAGACGCAATACTCTTCTTTTCGCCTTATCGCTAACTAGGTGCTCAATAAAAGGACGGTTATAAGGACGATCTTCCCTCCTGCTTCAAGAGATCAGAAAAACCAACTGATCTTGAGTTGAGATCCTTACTTCTAGGGTCAGTATGGTTGGAGCGACGAATGTCTTTACGCTCCTCTGCGGGTCTCGCTGCCTGTGCTATCACGGGTATTCGATCAGTAGGAATAAGGCGAGCTGCTACGTATAGGAATGGGTAGATTACTAAAGCTGCCGTTGCTGGCTTTTTTGAGGGCATCACAAACAACTTTCTTTTGATAAAGATGCGTATGGAGTTAAGAGAATATGAATTCGGATGGTCTGTTGATGGAAAGGATTATGGGAAGGTGGTCCGATCCTAACGATATGACGGGTTGCCAGCTGACGTCGTTGATCAGGCCAGACGATGCCATTGTTATGACTGACGAACTATGACAATCGCCCATAATCCGCGTGGGATCGTACTCATTCACTGTGCACAAAGTAGAGATATACCTTTGCTATGCCAAAGTTATGCCCCTATGGTCGTTGTCTAAAAAAAAATGCCACAGTTCGTGGTGGGCATTAAAGTCTCCTAGGACCAGACGGTTATTGCCTTGTAGCAGATTGCTAATGTCAGGCAAATAACGTGGGGCACAGCTACCAAACGACAGAATTTATACAGCTCTATCTCGACAGTGTCAGACTCGAGGCAAGCTCAGGCGAGATAGGTCTTTACTGCACAGAATGGTGTAACAGAAAAAGGAGTCCCACCTCCACTTCTCGTGCGATCCTTACGTAGCACGTTGTATCCATCATAACTATGCAGGCTGCAGTGGCATTTAGTTTAGTCTCCTGGATCGCAGCGACCATTATGTTTCTCCGACATATAATTGGATAACCCCACTGGTCATTGTCATGGGTGCTTTATACTTATACGTATGTTGATGCTGTTTTGAAGAAGTCTCATAGTGGGATGATGAGGACGACGACGATGACATCAAATCCAGAGACCCACTGTCAACAACGCTGATACAGCAAGAGGCAACAAATTCAGTTTCGCTACTCCCTGCTGTGGTTCAGAAGTTCACCCACTCCAAGCTACGATTACACCTTCCCAGGAGGTCCAAGGTCCTGGGTTTTGTTTGATTCCGGCTTGGACCAGGCATTCCGGTACGTGCTGTGCTGAACAAATGGGAAACATATATTGTTAAAGTGACTGCCCCTGGCCGAATAATGTTTCGTGGCGGTCGTGGAAATGAAAGATCCGCTATATCTTAGCTTAACCTTTAAAGATTGATATAACAACCTTAACGAAACTCATCTACCGAATGGTGTGATTTGACTATTAACTAAGCATAACACTATGAGAATCAGAAGAAGGAAGTGCGGGGGATTTTTGAATGTGTTGTTGTTGTAGCGGCAACTGTGTGCCGGGGTGGCAGCCCTTAGCCGAACAATTCGAGTCAATTTAGTCAATATAACCGAATGTTGTAGAATTGTTTGATAAGGTTTTAATTGTGTTTACTTTGTTCGGTGGTTCTCGTTTATTTAGAATCTCCCAGCACTTTAGTGAATAGCCATTGCTCATAGTAAAATTAAATTCGTTGCTTCGGGTCTAAAGATGGTGAAGTAGCGTTCACCGATACCGCAGTCATTTCTGCTTGTAACCTAGTCTTTTTTACTGCCTTTTGAATAACTTTTGGGGTTCTCTTTGAATAAAGTGTTAAAAAGAAACATAGTCTCAAACGAACTAAGCAAAGAAATTTTTGCTTAAAATTCTTAGCCACGAATTTCTTAAAATAGGTACACGATGAACAAATTGTTAATTTATGATTTATGATTTCCCAGGATTTTAGTCTTTATCGGTGTAGTTTGAGTTTTGTATAAACGGAACAGTTCCAAGTGTTTCACAAAATGTATTTGCTTATACGATATCGATTCGTTCAGTAAAACAAAATTAAAATACTTACAATAACATCAAATTTGGCATAAATATCAACTAAACGGCCTTCGGCATCTACTAGGGGTAAGGCTGAAACTCTCCTCTCTACGAATTTCTTTAAAGCTGTTAATATGCTGGTATGCTCATCGGCAGTTTCTATATTATCGTAGGTGCCAATTTTCAAATCACGTAATTTCTTTTGCATATAAGAAGGCTTGGGCAATTCATTAATCTGAAAGAGTAGAGCGCAATCAAAAATTTAAAATAAAACTACAAACCACAGTGAAAAAATATGCCAAGCTTACGTATAAAAACAGGAACCTTAAGATACGTTTATGTGTCAATATATAGAGAACATTGCCAGTGGCTGGATCTATGACAGGTAATCGATGTATGCGATTGTGTATGAGTATCTTGATGGCATCGTACAAGGAGGCATCTGGCCCAATGCTAACCAAGGGCATGACTTCATTGTGCAAAACACCTAAGCAAGAGAACAAATAGGTTGAATATGGATTAATTTGTATTCTTTTATGAACGAGTTGAGTTTGCATGGCATACTTACTTCTCCATGTATCTAATTTGTGCTCCTCCAATTGTTCCATTGAGGCATTCGGTGATTTATAATACATTCTTAAGATTTTGATGAAATCTGTTATGGTCAGCATTCCAACAAACTGTTGCTTTTGTGAATCCCATAGTGGAGCAGCACGTACACCGTTATAGACCAAAGCATAGAACGCTTTCTTCACCAACAACTGTGTATCGAATACAACCAATTTCGCTGATGTTGGTATAAGATCGTAGCATTTGTGAAAACGGAAAAACTTTACAAATATCTGGGAATCATCTTCTTCTGCAAGTATAGAAGAGAAACAGAAAAAGGTCGTCAATTAAAATATTTAAAGCGATAATAAAAATTTAAACTGATTTTAAATCGGCCTTTGTCATATTTTCTTTGTTATAAATGCACAATTTAATTTTTTAAAATATGGAAAATAATTTTAACGAAATTTGCACATATTATAGTGGGCCAATAAACAAATCAAATTAAATTGAATGAAATCGACACATGATTTGATATTGCCTTGCTTTGCAAGAGTTCGCGCCTATTTTAAACCGTACCACTTTAGAAGAAGATATTCTAAGCGAGTCTTCTGTGTACCAAAGAGGTAGGCGATCAATTTTAAATTTTTCTTATTTTTTCTTAAAGGAAAGTATCTAAAGTGTACGAATTTTTCGAAAACCACTGATAAAAAAGAATGTTCTATTTTACATTTTTAAACTTTGAAGTTTGTAAAACTCTTCTCTACAGAAATTTGTATTTATTATGCCAATGCAAAAAAAGACATCTAAGAAAAGAATTTATTTTCTGACTAATTTATTAGGGAATTACTCATTCGTCTAATAGTCTGTATTATTTGATTCTCTTTAACCCAAGGAATTTTACTTTTCTCGGATTTCGTTTCAAATTTCCACACAAATACTTGTTATAGATTTCGACACTTAAGCGGCAAATGGGGATTTCATTTGTATATTCAAATGAAAAATATCTCTTTGCGTTCTAAACAAGGTTTAGAGGGTATCTTTTTAATGGCAATTTTTTTTCCTTAAACATTTTCCAGATTAGGAAATAATGCTTAGTTTAGTTGTCATGTCTAGATAAACTTTTTGCCAGGACAATTTCTTAGACTCCGGCTTATATTTGAGTAGATCTTAGGATCTTAAATATTTTTCTTTAATTCCTGAAGCATTAGACATTTAAATTATTTAAAAAAAAAATTAACTTAAAATTTGCCGTTTAACATAAATTCTTTGATCGGTTGCTTACGTTATAGAATTAAATTTGAAAAATGTCAGAAGGTACAATTTATATCAATTAAGTGAAATATTTCATTATTTGTGATTGTTTATTTCGGAGATTGGGAAACAAACATACCCCTCTACCTCGTTATGTACAAAGTTGACATTTTTCAGAAACACATTGAACAGGGATTAAACCGGCTCAAGACCTCTTGCTTCTATATTTAAATAGAAGACAAGTTTTTAACAAAAATGGCAAAGTGACATTGATTTTCATGGCTGCACACTACTTTTATCATGATTTCGGGTCCGTGACAACCCTCTTCAGAAAGCCTTGCTGCAATTGTTGAAAGTAAAACCGAACTCTATAAGGCCAGGCTCTCCCCAAACGAATGAGAACTACTGTTGTAAACCTTACTTTTTAAATTTTTTTCACACAATTGTCCACGAAAATACAACTCACTCTTACCATCTCTAAAGAGACTCCACATCGAGAGCCATCAATAGATTTATTTTACAACATGTTTGTGTGTTGTAAAAAGAGTTTAGTTGACTATGAAGAAAACTGGATTTTGGGATTCCCAGAAATTAATGCAACTGTAGTTCATCAGTCACAAAAAATAAGAATGCTCTTGCAAACATCGAAACAAAAATATCTTAAAAAATGTATCAGCCATTAAAAAATTTTAAAAGGCCCTGTTAGAATATTTCAGAGAAATGAGGTTTAGAAAGGCCACAGCCACGGAAAAGAAAAGCATTTTGTACCAAAGCCAGGACTTGAACGATGAAAGCAAAGAAAGAATATTCATTTTAAAATTGACCACGGAGAAAATATTTACGAACTGTTATTTTTAAATTAATAAATAAAACTGAATTGAAATTGTACATAATTTATAAGTTGTTTCTATTGTGTTTCATAAAACAATTTAAAAAGTACTCAATTCGTTTAAACGAAAGAAGTTTCACTTATCCGAAGTACTTATAATTCAAAATCCTGCATAAGTGAAACAATTTCTTGATTTATTTTCATCTCCGCTTAAACGAATTCGACTGTACCTGCATACATACGAGTATATCTCTATAAGAACTTTTCACATTTTGCGATGTTTTTTTGTAACACAAAATCTCAGTTCCTTAGATATTTTTCCTTGGTACGTTCTCAGAATCACAATGACAGTTTCACAGGAGATAAAACAGATCCTGTCAGGAAAGTAATATATATTTTTAAAATAATTTTTTAAATTTTGACGATATCATTTGCGTTATTTATGATCAGGAATTAAGTTTAGCACATTTGTTCTATTTCGGTCTTTTGCTTATACACATTAAACCGGGATTACCTGGTTCGAGACCTTTTTATACCATATATACCACATTAAGCCGGGATTACCTAACTCGAGACCTTTTTATACCATATATACCACATTGGAATCGTTAGAGTGGATTCTTTATAATTTTGTGCAAATACTAGTGGGGGAGCTCCAGAATTGGGGTACAATTGGCAGTTGAAAACAAAATTAAGATTTCTTTTGGCTGAACTTTCACAATTTTTATTCGATTTTTATAAATTATATTTTAAATGAAAGATGCATTTCTTACCAATTAATTTTACACATTTAGGCATTAATCCGCTTCAAACTTTAAACAAGTGAGAACGTTATGTTTACGATATATCGAACACTATATGTACGTGGTGGGGCAAAACGGACCTTTAATTCGGATTCAGAAGATCATTTTATAAAAGGATCAGTTGGTTTTGTCTAAAAGAGGTCTCAAAAGTAAATTTTTTTAGACAGTGTTATTATACTAACTGTGAAAGTGATCCCACGACAGCCGGTTCTAAGGACCGGATGGACCCGAAGAACAATTCGGCCAAGGGCTGTCACCGCGGCACAGACAAAAACATTTTACTCACTGACCAGGATCTACTGTTTAATGGTTGTTCCAAACGGCTTATGTTTTTTATGGAGAAGGTTTTAAATAAAGATTAATCTCATACGCACAATGTCACCGGCATTTGCTAGGTGCAAACAAGCCGCTGAAAAATTGCTTCAAACTTTCTTAATCAGATTTCAACCTTGGTTAACTTGTATTACAGTCACTTCGCTGCGAGCACATTGGCTCATATAAAAAAGGCTTTGGAAAATAGAAATATGTATAGCTATAGCGACAGGAATTGGATAGTTTCATTATTAATGAAATATCCTGTAATAAGATTCTTCGATATTTTTTTGTACAACAATCTCTCAGATTTTGAGGTTTTTTTATAGAAATTTGTCTCAGGTTGTAATAAAATTGAGGCTCTTGTAGTTTTTTCAGTTTTATGGAAATTGTTCTCTTAGGAAATGCTCATAAGATATTGTTATCTTCTGCAAAATTGGGTTTCTATTCTTTTGCAAAATAATCTGAATAATCCGTTTTCGGAAAATTCTAGGGTGGTTAAATTTTAAGGGCCGATATTGAATGTGAATCACAACTTAACGTCAAGTTTTTTTCTGCATTTCATTTGTTATTTTTCAATTTCAGACTCACTCAATTTGAACCATGGAAAGATACACAAGCGAGCAACGCGTTAAAGTTATTCAGGGTTATTACGAAAATCAATTTTCGAAAAAATCATCTTCAGTGATGAGGAACATTTCACCTCAGTGGATTCGTCAATAAGCAGAGTTGCCGCATTTGGGCGATTGTCGAAAGAACAATGCACCCACAAAGAGTGACTGTTTGGTGCGGTTTATGGATTTGCGGCATCATCGGGCATTATTTTTTTTTCCAAAATGAGGCCAGTCAGGCAGTTACTGTGAATGGTGTTCGCTATCGTGAGATGATAACGAACTTTTTATGGCCCGAATTAAATGACATGGATGTGGACGATGTGTGGTTTCAACAGGACGGTTCCACTTGCCACACAGCTAACAAAACAATGGCTCTTTGGCGCGACAAAACAACATCGGCCCTTAAAATTTAACCACCCATTTTAAATCTTCTCGCAGTTACAATAGGTCAAATTTAAGTACAGTTTTAAATCGTTTGGAGATGTCATTTTTACACAAAATGTCAGTTTTGCCAAATGCTGTCAGTATTAAAATAAATAATTCTTAAATGGTCTGAAGAGATCTAGAACAATTTGAGTCCAAGTCTTCGCAATATTATCAAGTCTCCATTTCAATTTGATTTAGTTAAGCACTACATCATTTCCACATTTAACTCAGACAATATCAGTTGACATTTAGAAAAGATCAATTAAAATTTAGAAATTCAGAAATAACCATTGAAATTTAGTTTCAAAGGGTATTTAAAAAGACTCCTTTCCATTCATTTTTAAGTCAAACTAAAATCCCTCTTTGCATTTCCATTCATTTTTAAGTCAAACTAAAATCCCTTTTTGCATCTAGCATTAAGTTTAACTTAAATTAAATTATAATTTGTCCACGGTAATTTACTTATAATTTTGTCAAAGTTGTAGTAAAGCGAATACTTTCAAATCCAGTGTGACAAGGAAAATTTTGAAAATTAGAAAACTTTTTTTTTACAATTTCTTAACAAACACAAATCTAAAATATTTACATTTCACTTACTATTTTGTACACCCTTTTTGAGGATATCGGCTAGGCAACGTTTCCAGGCTTGTGAAACATGTTCAAATTCTTTAATACTCTCTAGCGGATAGATATCACACCAATCGGTCGATTTTTGACCGGCTCCGATAACCAAACGACCGGCATGATTTGAATAGAAATGAAGTTGTAACATGCGGACCCAGTTACCGTATTAATGTGGCGTTGGCGGATGTGGCTTAGCGACGCCAGCAAGAGCAGCAGCGGAAATGAACGTTTGAAAAACGCCTTTTAACTGAATTGAGATTTGTGATTGTGCAAATACATAAGAAAAGAAATGCAGCAGCATTACCGCCGTTGTGAAAAACTAAATAAATTTAAATGAAAAACAATTGTTTACGGCGTTGATGACGACGGCGACGAACATAACACTGCAATTAAGATTTCGTTTTCGTGTGAGGTTTTTTTCTTTCTTTTAATTTTTTGAATTGTTTTTCTTTTTGAGAACTAGCAAAATTCGTTTCATTTGTGTTTGTTTCTTTTGTTTGAGACTTGCGAAAAAATGGCACTCAGAGACATGATGACAATGTTTTCTTTTCCTTTCTTCTTGCGATTTCTTTTAATATTAATTGCTTAATTCTCTGATTTACCCCCCAATGATTTCAGGCGACTACATGGTCCACTGCGGAGGGATACACCATTCAAATCAATTACACGATGTGAACCTTAGCAGGCACGAGTGCAATAAATTTTTGTAAATGAGACACAATAAACATTTCACAGTCTGTCAGAGGCAGCAACGTAGGACTGTCGAGGGGTAAGTACCCAGCAAACCAAACCTTCAGAATTCAGTCAGAATTCTGTACGACAATCGGCAAAATGTTCCGATTTCGGATCCGAATTCTTAGCGAGTTCGTAACGAAAAACATATGGGAAGGTTGACACGAATTCATAACTACTTCTCTGAGGGAATTCTGATGTTTTTGCCGACATTTTGAACCGATTTCTGAACTGTAGTCTTGGGAAATTCGAAAGGAATTTTCGATTTCTCGTATCGAATTCTGAACTAATTCTGAACGACTTCGGTCTTAATTCTGACATTAAGTCTTATTAAATTCTAATGTTTTCACCGAAATTTCGAACCGAATTCTGAACGAATTCTGAGCTTAAGAAAAAAATATTTTTGTTCTACAAAAAAAAAGTTGTAAAACATTTCCAAAAAGCGTTCGGAAAGACTTTTAGTTACAAGCAGGAGTGCCTGCAGTTTCGCAAGCAATAATTGTGCTGTAACTATGTTAATGGCTGTACACTTAAGGGCAGCCAGTTTTGCATTTAACGAGAACTGTCGGCAGTGGAGTTTTCCTCCGAACTCAATAAAAATCCCTCGCACAGCTAAGCTAAACAAACGTTCAGAGTTTGAATTTGAAATATACCTCAGACACACAGTTAAGAACTTGTTCAGAATTAGTTCCGACATGTCTGAACACAAGTACAAAAACTGTAAAATATAAAGCAAATAACAGAAATTTTAAACGAATAGACTACCTCAGATAAATAGATCAGAATTCGTAGCGAGTTCGATAAGCGATATAGCAATAAACCGAAAAGTATTACTAATTTAGATGGACTTGAGATTTTCACTGTTGCAATCATGGTCGATTGCATTTTGCAATTGTTCAACAAAGGGGGATTGACTCAAAATTATAATTTTTGGCAATTTCGCGCATCCCAGCCCACTGTAAATATGTAATAGTCGTACCCTTTTGTTGGACATGTGCGATATGAGAATTAGTAAAAGTTTAACCTTCTTCAATATTTCTTGAAGGGTTTTAAGCTAGCGCAAAATAGGTGTTTTTTGGTTAAATCTCGATAAGAATTTGTATGGTAAAGCCTTGGTGGCTTAACTTAACACGAGGCTTAAACCATGAGGTGTTGTCATACTAAACTGTTCGAAATTCCATGCGACCAAATTGATATTTATTTAGTTTTTAATACATCCAGTTATTAATATAGGGGGAGAAACCCACATTTTACATTCTCCAGGGAATAGCGACATCTGTGTAAGCAAAAAGAAAAATAAACTATTTTTAATTAACTGAAAAATAGTAAATTTACTTTATGCGTTGACATAGAAATGACGAAATTAAGAATTGTGAGCGAGTGCGATATGAATTCAAGGAGAGTATCAAAAAATATAAATGAAATTGAATGGAATTGGCAAAATATTTTTTTTAAGCAAATAACTATTTTCTTGCCAAAATTACTAGATCGCACTGAGATCAAAGGCCGGTTTTATAAAGGGTGATTTTTAGACGTGTAGTTTTCAATCTGGCTACGCTTTTTCGGAGTTGATCTTTTTGACAGCTGTCACTTCATTTATGCTCAGTTTGGCTTGCCATTTCAAATTAGACTTACTCCGGAGCAACGTTTGGAAATTGTAGTGAATGGACCACTGATCCTGATTTTTACAAGAAAATTTTTTTTTTAGCGATGAAGCTTACTTTTGGTTAATTGAGTACGTTAAAACCCAAAATTGTCGCATTTGGAGTAATGAAAATCCACAAGCCATTGTTGAGACGCCGTTACACCCTTAAACAGTCACTGTTTGGTGTGCTACTCGTATATAGGCAGAGGGAATCATTGGGCCATATTTCTTCAAAAAGAAGCCGGCCATAATGTAAGTCAATGGGGAACGCTATTGAACGCTATATTAATGAGGATGTTGATTGGACGAACTTTGGTTCCAACAACACGGCGACACATGTCGTACAGCCAACGAAACAATTAATTTATTGAAGCAAACTTTTGGTGAGGGCATTATCTCGAGTCCTGGGCCTGTGTCATGGCCTCCACGATCGTGCGATTTAGCACCGCTGGACCATTTTTTGTGGTTTTATGTGAAGTCGCTAGTGTGCGCAGATAAACCCGACTAAAACTGGGCATCTCGGCCGGAATTTATTCGAGCCAGCCACTTGTTTAAAACATTATGGCAAACCCTTATCTTTATAATAAAGCTAAAATTATAACAATAGACTATATGCGTTTTATTTCTTCTTGAAAACCACACGTCTGAAAAAAACACACTTAGAAAGGATTTAATTTACTCGGTCGGTGTGGTCCTCAAATAAAGCTACACGGTATTGTGATTTTAAGAGGCTTTTGGGCCCCAACCATTACACAAATTTGGTTTTGGTTTATAGTTCCGATATCATTTTGACCAACGAAGATTCTTTTTTCTGTTGCGATGTCGTATTGATTTAAGGAATATTTTGTAAATTAAATAAAATTCTTTTTAATTTATATCAAAAATGCGATTTCGGCATAGTCCATTAACCACAAAAACTTGCTAAAGCGAATCGCAAAGAGTAGAAAAAAGCTTAATCGATGGCACAAAAGACACGGTGTCAATTCTAAACTCTACAACCGTAGTCTAGACCACTGAACCTTTAGTACAAGTTGCCCAAAACAAAAGTTTTGCTTCCGCCTAATGTGAGATTATGGATTTAAATAATCGCTATCCCTAGGTAAAGCTGAAATTGTTTTTCAAAATTTGATTTTTGGAAACACTTTGAAATGAATCACGCATTTATGCGGCAAAAAACGTCTACTTTTTATTGTTAAATAAATAGGTGTTTCAAATTTCAAATTGATCGGTGCAGTAGTTTTGAGAACTTATGAGGGGCACCGACTTTGAAAACGTAAATTGTGGAAAAAACACTCTTTTTGAGTTTTGAATACCATTGAGTCGTGTGTGAGGCGCAGTTACTTAAATTGCTGTATCTTCGTTAGTTTTGCTCCGATTCATCTAAATCACACAATACTCGTACTCTTAAATAGTTCTCCATTAAGAAAATAATTTAAAAAAACTAAAAAAAAACAAAAGTTTAAAAACCTGAATGAAAAAATCTTTCCTATATCAACTGACATATTCAGACATAAGTTTAGTCAGTTCGTCCATGTTTTAAAAATACTATAACGTCTAGGATAATTTCTTTTTTGCTGTAAAATACCATAATCAGTGGCGGAAAAGCATTTTGTAATAAGCAAACTCAGTAAAAACTTCAACTTCTAGGAAATTCGAAAAAAGGTTAAATGCCAAAAATAATTTGATCATGATTTTGTTTAAGTAGATTCCATGAGAGGAATGTTTTTTACTGAGACCCTATAATTCTTACAGATAAAAGACCTTCTTTAGTTTTATGTAAAAATATTGAAATTCTTGTTTTCATATGGAAGCACATTTTGTCGAAGCTTTAACAATTAAACCAAATACTTTTTTTCGAATTACTTTTGTTTGACAAAACTTAGATGCTAATGCAAATAGTAGCCTGTAAGCAATATTTGGTATGATTTTGACATACTCGTAGGTGACATTATCGGTTTGCCAGTATTGACAACTTGACGTTGGAAGCACTTCAATCGCCTAGCCCTGTTCATTTTGCATAAAAAGAAAGTCTGCGATGTTGGCCACATTGAGCTACAGTGCACGATACAATAGGTCTATTGAGAAATCATTTTGGTAAGCCACAACAAACACTACGATTACCAATTATAATTATAAGTATTTTATATGAAATAAAAAGAAGTTCTCAGTGATTCACCCATGACTCTCAATAAATAAAATATTATTTCTGATAGCTGCATACTTATAGTATATTGTAAAAAGAAGTCAAAAAAACTGATATGGTTACCAGAGCTTCGATTATTAATTTTTCGGGAAAAGATCGGGTGTTAAACATTGCCATTAAATGTTCATTATAAAAGCATTCCTTAATTCTATCAGAAGTGTTTGTGCTTTGTGAGGGCATAACGCAAAAACTAAGATAATACTAGTTTTATATGCTTTGATTATTAAGACATTATCTGGAATTGAAATAACACCAAAATGACTACTCAAAAAATGGTTAAAATTAAGATAACCAAAAATTTGTCCAATTCAAGTGCAGTTCATATGATAATTTGAAGAAAAATAAAAAGAATAAAAGAAAAATATTGAGTCATAAACGACATAAACAAAAAATGACAGGTGTGTTGGAGTTATCGTTTTCTAAATACCATTAAGAATTTATGATTTATTTGGTTAAACATAAATGTTGCAAAAAAGTACATTAAACTACCATACGAGGGCTGCTATATATATTTTTGGCCTAATAATGAAAATGCGAATATTTATCATCAAAAATGGTTTTATTGTTCTTCAAAGTATTCTGCAGCTTGTCGAAGCACTTTTCCACTCCGACTGAGACACCTCCAAAACATGGTTTTTGAACGCTTCAACAGCATCTTCTGCCGACTGGCGCTGGTTTGAGCCGATGTGTGAGAGCTCGCATTGTCATGGTGCACAATGATTCGTCTTTTTTTGTTAGTTTCTCCGAAGACTTCAGGCAAACAAATTGTGGTGTACCACTCAGAATTGACCATCCTATGTTGCTCAAGCGGAACAGTCGCCCCATGACCAGTTTTGCCGAAAAATCAGGCGACCATTTGCTTCGAAGTGCTTCTTCCACGAACAACTTTCGTTGGATTTGGATCGTCTTCGAAGACCCACACGATTGCCGTTTTGTTTCGGGCGCATACGCATAGATCCATGATTCGTCACCTGTGACGATCTTATAAACGTATTTTGAAGCACCGCGATCGTATTTTTTTTTTTAAATTTCTTTGCACCAATCGACACGAGACTTTTTTGAGCGATTGTCAAATTGTGCGGTATCCAACGAGAAGAAAATTGTTTACGGCCAGGTGCGCATGCAATATCGAATGTATGCTGGTGGAAGAAATGCCCTAAAATTTCTCTATCTCACGGTATACCACATGACGATTTTGCATTTTTAGTTTACGCACGGCTTCAATGTTCTCTGGCACAACGACCTTTTATAGACGATCCTCACGACCTTCGTCTTTGAGCAAGCGTCGGCCACGATTGAATTCATTTAACCAGTTTTCACAGTGCTATAGGATGGTGCTTCATCGCCATACAAAGATTTAAATTCATCAATGCACTCTTGTCGCGATAATCCACGTCGAAAGTTGTGAAAAATGATCGCACGAAAATGTTCGAGTTAATTCCATTTTTTTTGCCAAATTGATTTCTTCAAGTCACTGTAAACAACACAAATGATGGTCGTACGTCGAAACGTTCTGAGTACGGCCAAAACCGGCCAAACCGTTTTCTTTTTCATCAGTATCCCGTTTAAGTGACCAGCAATATTCGGAAATCATTTTTATTTTATTTTTTTTTATTTTCAAAACGTTTTTCCATTGTAATTATTTCTTGAAGAAAGTTTAAGACTGGTGAAAGTGCAAATAGAAAGGGAGCTAATCTTTAAAATGGCTCTCCTGAACAAAACTGGCTTTTAAACTTAGGTCCCTTTCTATTTTGCGCGTCACATATATTTAATATTAAAAACAACAAGAAAAGACTGTCCTAAGTTTACAAACCTTTCAACATGGTTTCGTTATACATTTATATATTTATTACCAATATGACAACCATATTAAGGGCCCCACGGGTTTATTAAACTGACATTAGTTTCACTAAACCCCAAAAAAATCATACATCGATGCTTCAATCGTATATGTCGACATTTAAATTGGTTGCTTTTTTACACTAGCTGCCGATCTTTTGGACTTCAAGGTCCCTGACATTTATTTTGTTTTGTCCTATTATAAACGTTTTTAAACAATTTTTTAAAAGACATTAAATTAAATTGTATTTTACAATTTTGGTCGGCTACAAGAAGTTTAAGTTGTTTTATTTGATATTTTTCTAATGGCAACACTGTTTGAACGTTTTGTTCAAAAGAAAATTCAATATTGTCCATTTGGGTTGTTGTTACACGACTTAAATTTTCGAAAAATTCAAATTGAAATTTGTTGTCAAGTGATTTTGAATATGTTGACGAATTTGTGTGATTTACAATTTGTTTTTTTCTGACGATTTAGTTTCATGTAAACCGGCAGTGAGTTTTTGTTTGACATTCAAAATTATGTTGCAAAATATTTTTCGATTGAGTTATAAAAACAGGGGGTTAGGAAAGTAGACCTCATGGTACAATAAATAAATAAGGTAGGGTTATGCAATCAGCTGAATTACAATTTATTCTCGCAGTAATTTAAATTTGCAAATTTTAATTTTAACAAAGACTATTGCTGTCAAATGTTGTCAAATTCATTGAACAGGGATTAACCGGCTCGAAAATTCGTGCATCTATATTTTAATAGAAACAATTTATTTGTGACATTCCTTTTTAAGTGAATTTGACAGTAAAGCGAACTATTTATTTGTTGTTGTTGTTATTTACCTTGTTTATTACACCGTGGTAAAAAATCGAACATACATAATGGGTTATATTCCTTTCGCTTGAATATTTAAACTTGGATATTGCTCGATTTAGAACACAAAATGTAGTCAGTTCAAAACCTCTTCAATTCCTCTTCAAAATTATCCCAAAAGCACAACCGTTGCGCACCTGCTCAACTATGTTTTACATTATTCTATTTTTCTAATTTATGATACCCAACGTGAAATTGATAATGATTTATAAGTACAACGACAAAAAGCGCTTTCTTGTATGAAAAGCGCGCGCGTTACGGACTAAAAATACATTTTGCATATGTCAGAAACTGTGAAAAATGTATTAAAATTTTTCTATCAAATAGAAAATTTGCTAATAATTATTTGCGGGGCTAATTAATTTGTTGGCATACAATATTAACGTAATCGCAGTGCGGTCGAGGTATACCCTAATGGCGGACGGGCGGGCTGCGTCATACTCAATCCAACCTACACACCCATAGCATCTTAACAGATGTTGTTAATTTTTGTTCTTGTTTTTTTTTTTAGCTGGGAGGATGGACCCGGTTTGCTATGTGGGACATGTGGTGGTGATGACCACAACCAGACAGTTTTTAAAATTTCTTGACGCCGTCATGTACACGTTTTCTTTGTTTATATTTACAAAAAATACATTTCTCTAAAAGAAAATAAATCATACAAATTTGAAGATGAAGATGAGATGACTAAAATCCCAAAATGAATACATTCGAGTATGTCTGCATTTTTTTTATTACTGTAGAGATTTAGAATTTGATTAGATGAATTAAGCAAAAATATTTCAAGTTCATTTTCGTTGGCCCTCAAAACTGTTGGTATTCGTTTTCTTAATTATTTTGTTCCTTGCTAAGAAGCAAGTTATTAACATTTTATTAAAAAATTTAGTTCCAAAGACTATTCCGTTTTATTAATAATATTTTTTCTTCTGAACCGATATAAATCATTTTATTCCATTTTCACTCAAGCTAAGAGACAGTATTAAATTATTCAGCGAAATTTTGGTCTTACCAAAATGTGAAGATTTACAATAACCGTTGATATCTCCAAACAAAATAGTCAAACATAAGAGTTTTTTTACGGATAAAGTTTAAAAAAATCTTTTGTATCATTCCATGTTTCAATACTAATCTTCAAACCTTCAAATCTATTGATAAATATTGCCGTTTTTTAATGTATGTGTAATATATACTCCTTGCAGTCTATTCCATACTTTTCGTTCAATTATTTTAATAAATACAGTATGAAAACTTTCGATTCCGAGAACCCAATTCTAACATTATTTTTTCCCTTTTGTACAAAAACTTACTTTCGAGACATACAAAAATACAGCGACTACATAAAAACAACCAAGATTTCGTAGCGAGATCTTTTTGTTTTACTAAGTATGAACATTGTATAATCAATTTTTTAGGGCCCTTGCGGGCTAAGCGTTAGACAGATGGCGTCCGGCTATGTGGTGTTTTTCCCTGTGGCAAATAAATTCTGCAGTGATGTTTTCACTTTAGAATTTGTTTGTTTTTCGTGTTATTTTTTTTTTTTGAATCGAAAGAAAATTGAATGCATTGTTTGTTATTTTGCAATTTATTTCGAATTTCATTTACGCAGATCTATTACAAAATATACGAATATCGTTTGGATGTATGTTTGTTGTGGTGACATGACGCTGTCACTAATGTCTTTCTTGGGTAGGGTAGACTACAGAATTACTTATAGAAAAAGAACATCACCAAAACATTAAAAGGAAAATTCTGGTTATTTTAAGATTTACTCTTAACTAAACTGTCGTCTGTCACTGTTGTGACTAATGATGATCACCTTTTAAATGAATTAAAATGAATAACATTTTCGAATATCAAATACATAGATTTTTAAATAGAAAAAAGTGGAATGTTAGAATATAAATGCCAAAGTGGTGAGGAAATTTCTGAAGTAAATTTTTTGATATAACGGGTTTTCCAATAGGGACACAAAAATTACGTATATTTATTTTATCTTTTTATCAAAAAATCGAGGTATAGTTTTTGACCGACGGTTGACATGGAAAACGCATATCAAAAATAAGCAAAACCAATTAAAATTGAAAACCAAAAAACTTTGGTGGTTTTTCGGAACGAAGTCAAAATTAAACCTTACAAATAAATTAATAATTTATAAAACCATACTCAAGCCTGTTTGGGCATATGGTATCCAACTATGGGGTACAGCCAGTAACTCTAACATTGATATTCTCGAACGATATCAGTCCAAGACATTAAGGGTAATAACTAATGCACCATGGTTTATATCTAACAAGGCCATTAGAAGAGACCTTGATATACGATCCGTGAAAGATGATATAAGCAAAGCTACCGATCTGTACTTACAACGTCTTAGCAATCACGTCAATCCTGAAGCTATAGCCCTACTCGACTGCACTGATAAGACCAGAAGACTGAAACGATATCATATTCTAGATTTACCTTTTCGTAAATAATGTAATGTAAATTACAAATTTAATTTAAAAAATGTTATAAATACTCGTAAATTGTAAACTAAATTAACGTAAAAGTATACTCCCTATTTTCTGTAGAATAATGTTTATGTTATGTCGCTTGTTGGAGCTTCATAACCAATGTAATTATTAGCAAATATTTAACAAATTTACTTATTGTTGTATAGCCAGATTGTAAATAAAGAAAGGAATAAAAAAAAATCTTTTTATCATGCTAAAGTTTACCTACGATTAACGTTTGAAAATAATTAAAAATTACCACCGAAATTCTGAGTCGGTGGTCGCAACTTTAAAAGCGCTTACTCCAATTTTTGGCCGCAACAATCGTCCTACCCGACAGGCTGTACGTGCTGTCATGCATACATTTGGATCCAAGTTATCACTTTTGGATGTTCCGGATGTACCGTTCGGAGCGACGAAAATATCGCAGCCGTAAGTGTATCCGTTCAAAATGATCTAAATCATTCGATTTCACGTCGTTTTCAGGAATTGGGCATCTCTCAAACCACACTGTGGCGTATTTTGCGAAAAGATCTTAACCTTCATCCTTTTAAGATCAAACAGACTCAAGAACTGAAGCCACTTGATTATTTGAAATCCGAAAACTCTCCGCTTCGGCTCTGACAAAATTTTACGAAAATCCAGTATTTCATCGAAAAATCATCTTCAGCGATGAAGCTCATTACTGGCTTAGTGGTTTTGTCACAAAACAAAAATGCTTTGGTGTCATGAAAACCAATGTTATCGGTTTTATCAGCAACAGCTGATTCGAACATAGGTTTTATTTACATTCGAAATGGACGAAACCAACTTGGTTTCATGACACCAAATGAAACCAACATTGGTTTGCAAAAACGACAATTAGCATAACCGACATGGTTTCTATGACAACCCTGGTTACCTTCAATGGAGAGCGCTTTCGTGCCAGGTTAGAAAATATTTTTGGCCAGAATTGGATGAGCTTGACATCGCCGATATGTGGTTTCAACAAGACGGTGCCACTAGCTACACAGCACGCGTTACAATCGATTTACTGAAAGGCAAATTCGGTGAACGTGTTATCTCGACCCTTGGGGGTCATATGACCGAAATCGAAATTCATTCTTAAAATAAAACATTTGCACTACATTTAGAATAAATTTGAACTCTATATCTTAAATATTCTGTGTTTTATTAATATTTAAAATTGTTATGTCCTTAATGGAAAAACATGTAGAAGCCTTTTATGCAAAATTGTTTTATAAAACGTAAATGTGTTTCTTCCTTTTCCCTAATCTGTTTTATACCTTATCTGTTGTAAATTCTTTAAACTTGATCGATTTTTCGATAGCTTATGGCATGAGCGCCTGAAGAAAGAAATACGACTGATTCGATGCACTACGATTCTCACAATCGTATTTCTATTCTCGCGCCCCCATATGTTGTATTGTAGTGTATGTGGCAATGTATATTTGCATGTATTTTATGTCACCTTGGAAAGGTAATATTTAAAAAATATTTGTTTTCTTACCTACTAAAAAACCTTAAAAATAAAAGTTGAGAATTAAAATTTGGGCGCCTCGAAAATGCTTTTTTCGATAAGTCACAGTGGAACTTTTTCTTCCTTATGCCAAAAGCTATCGAGAAATCGATGGCACAATATCGTTTGCTAAATCGACCCGAGCTAATGTACTCTGGTTTTACTAATTTGATAACTTAGTTTCACTGTTGGAAATAACAACACTGTAGACAAATCAGCTGTTTAATGGTAACATTCTATACCGTTGAGTTCTAAAAGTGATATTTTCAAAACACCATAAGTCTCCTTATGAAAAAAACCATTAATGGTTTAGGTGTTTATTGGTTTATTGTTGTCCATAAGGAGTGAGAATTTTGGCAGTGGCCAACCATTCGGTAGTGCTAACGGAAGTCCACTGATTCAAAAGCCAAGTTTTCGTTAACCCAAAGAAGGGCAATTTCAAACCAAGAATAAAAATTGAACTTGATTTTTTTAAACTTGTTTAATGAAGAAATTTAAACAAAAACCAAGACAATCAGGGCTGTCATAGAACCCATGTCGGTTTGCCAATTGTCGTTTTTGCAAACCAATGTTGGTTTCAATTGGTGTCATGAAACCATGTTGGTTTTGTCAATTTCGAATGTAAATAAAACCAATGTGCGAATCAGCTGTTGCTGATAAAACCGATAACATTGGTTTTCGTGACACCAAAGCATTTTTTCTTATCGTTTTTAAAACCAATAGTGATACCATTGGTTTCGATGACAGCCTTGAATGTCTTTTTTTAAAAAATAATTCCTACTTCTTTTTCTCCAACTAGTCTCTTACTTTTTAGTCACGAAGAGGGAAGTTAAAAGCATCCCTGCAACAACAGCAACAAGTATTTTACTTTACCTTACTTCAAATTCCTGAACTAGCTCTTTAAAATTGCATTGTAGGGACTAGCACGATAGAGGTTGTGTGGTCACAACCATTTATAAAAAATAGTCAAAATTTAATTAAAAAAAGAAATTGTAATATTTTTGACTCAACGACTAAGACAAGCCACAATCAAGCATTTCTCACATTTTTTTCGCGATTTCATCACAAGATATCAGGTGTGAGGATTAAAGCAATAGTTTCAGTGACCGGGCCAGTAGTACATTTTGGACCAAAATTCAAGCTTTTTTATTTCTGCGTACCCTTCAAACTTAATTTTTAAAAAGAGCGCCCATCCCTTGTTCAATTAAAATAATAACATTTTTATAAATACAATGTTTCTCAAATAATATTAAAAAAACAAAAAAGCGAAAATAGAATCTGGTGCCAGATAACGCAATGCGACGGTTGAAGTGATTTCTGACCAATTTATTTGAACAAACTAAATAAATTGTTAATAAAGCCGAAAAAGCTAAATGAAAATTCTTTAAACTTAAACAAACAAATAGAAAATATACACAATTAAAAAGAAAACCCCGAAAATGTTTAGATTAGAATTAGCAACGGTGGTGGGGATTATGGTGCAAAGACGACCGGCCGTCCCTCAGTTGATGATGATCTTCTACAAGACCACAGAACGCAGCATGGTGGGGATCGTTTTGTTAAAAAAAAACGGAGAAGCACCGATTTCTCCCTGCTAAAAAGACGCATAAGGAAAATATAATATTTTCTTTGGCGGAGGGTACAAAAATGCGGCGTTTGCCAAATTCACGCCCACTAAATAAATAAGAAATGAAATATGTTATACTTTCAAAAGTGTGCAGTTGTGCCCAAAACTGTAGCAGGGTTCTAAAGAGGAATTTTAAAGATTGACATTGTAAAATTCGCAAGAATACTAGTCATTTCCTTAATTTTCCATCTCTCTGATGGGGAAGCATATTGACGATCTACTTATACTCGTATATGAAAGTATTGTATGGCGGTTACGATCAAATTAGTGTTAACCTGCTATATAACGACTCAACCCCACAAGATTTTCCTATTTCTGCAACTGTTCTACGACAGTATATTTGCCTCATGTCAACCAGCACCAAAATTTGAACCGATAATATAGGGTGATCCTTCTAGAGATATTTTTTCAAAATAAAAAAATACTAAAATTCAAATCTAGTGTGGAATCTTTATTGTTCATACGAAAGGACATTTTATGCCATTTATTTTTTGAATATAATTTCCTTCAAATGTTGGCAACTGTAATATGGAAATGGGCGTTCGGCAAAAAACAAGATCCGCTGTTTTCGACTAAAATTGTGTTCAGTGATGAGGCCCATTTCTGGCGCAACGTCAATAAACAAAACTGCCGCATTTGGGCTGTAGGGGAACCAGAAGAGGTTCAAGAGGTGCCATTATATCCTGAGAAAACCACGGTTTGGTGCGGTTTTTGGGCTGGTGAAATTATCGCTACATATTTATTCAAAAATGATGGTGCTCGCTATCACGCCATGATATCGATCTTTATGCTACCAGAAATTAAAGCCCGTAATCTTGACGATACTTGGATTCAACAGGACGGTGCCACTTGCCATATAGCTGCTCAAACAATGGATCTATTGAGAGGTCATTTCGAAAAGCAGCTTATTTCACATTTTGGGCCGGTGAATTGGCCGCCTAGATCGTGTGATACCACACCTTTAGACTTTTTTCTTTGGAGCTACGGAAAGTCAAAAATCTATGCTGACAAACCAGCTATGATTCATGTCTTGGAAGCCAACATTACGCGTGTCATTCACGCCATACCGGTCGAAATGCTCGAATGAGTCATCCAAAATTGGACCCTCAGAATGGAAACCCTGAGGTGTAGTTGCGGCCAACATTTGAAGGAAATTATATTCAAAAAAATAAATGGCAAAACATTTCCTTCGAGTGAATAAAAAGGACTCCACACTTGTTTTGAATTTTAGTATTTTTTCATTTTGAAAAAATACCTCTAGATGGATCACCCTATATAGCAAATAAAGTTCCCGATATGGGTTTCAACTCACCAAAACACCCACATTTTAGTACAGATTTTAATAAAATTTAGAAATCCATCCTAATGTATATACATTAGGATGGGCCGATTTGTAAGGACAACATTTTGTTTTTCAATATTGTGCCAGCGATTTTTCGATAGCTTTTGGAAAAAGAAAAAAGTTTAACGACGGACATATCAATTAAATCATTTTCGAGGCGCCCAAATTTCCATTTTTTTACCTTCTTTAAAATTTTATTTTTAATGTATTTTTAGTAAGTATAAAATAAATAATTATTTGTTAAATATTACCTTATTACATTTTCAATGTGACATACATACAAATATACATTGCCACATATACTTATAATAAAATATAACATACTCGTATGAGCGCGTGAGAATAGAAATACGTCTAAGAGAATCGAATCAGTCGTATTTCTATTCTCACGAGCTCATATGTGGCAATGTACTTAGTAGGGACATAAATACTGTTACAACATTGAACACACCCATTTCAATAGTAGAACTGAACATACCCCGTTAATGTCATATGGGTTTTGAAAGCTAACCTCAATAGCGTTAGTCTGAAACGGGATTTTAATTGTTTCAACTTTCATCATGGAGTGGTCAGATAATGAGAGCCGTAACGCTGTAATAGCGCTTTTCAAGTGTGAAATGAAAAAAAGCGATATTTTCAAAACCCTCCGACCACTAGGGATTAGCCGCATGTTCGTCTACAGATGCATAAAACTGTTTGAGGAGACGCTCTGTTCGAACACCGCATGCCATCAAAGCCGTTAAATCAAGAATTCACAGAAATCCGCTCCGAAAACAGAAAATCATGGCCCGTGAGATGAATATTACGTAAAAGTCCACGAGTCGAATCATTTAAAAAGACTTGGGACTTTGAAACGACGTACCGCACATTTATTGACTGCAGCTTTAAAAAATAGGATTAAAAATTGCAAACGTCTTTTGGTGAAGCACGCTGATAACTTGCACAGAAAAATTTTTTTCGATGAAAAATTTTTTACCGTTCATGAAAATTTAACAAGCAAAATGATAGAGTTTATGCGCGGCCATCTAAGGATGCATCTGAACTGATCCCAAGGGTGGAAAAGCTTCAGTCATGGTTTGGTGGGGTGTCTCTTACAAAGTTTACCAAGAAACCGTTTTGGAAGCTGCTGTGAAGCTTAACAATTCCCTGTTCCAAAACCAGCCATGGACTTTCCAGCAGATTCTGCGCCGGCCCATAAGTCTAAAACGTCCCACGCCTGGCTTTGAAACAATTTGCCAGCGTTTATTTCCTCTGAAGAATGGTCCTCAGGCAGTCCAGATTTGAACCCATTGGATTACAAATTGTAGACGATTTTAGAGGACAAGGTTTGTCACAAAAGTTACACCAATTGGATCTCTTAAGACTGCTTTGGTTCGAGCTGTGGCCAATTTTCCAATGAACGAGGTTCGTGCAGCTATTGACGATTGACCATTGCGACTTAAGGCGTGTGTAAAGGCAAAAGGCGGACATTTCGAATAAGTAGATTCTTGTTGGGTACAATATACATCAATAAATATATTAAAAAATATTTGGTCCATAAACAGCAAAAAAACGTGTGTAACAGTATTAATGTCCCTACTAAGTACATTTGTTGTATCTTCCCTTGGAAAGGTAACATTAAAAAAATATTTTAAATATTTTTAAAGGCAAAACATTGTAATTTAGGCCACTCGAAAATGATTTTTTATATGTCGTAGTGACACTTTTTTTCCTCATGCCAAAAGCTATCGAAAAATCGATTGTAAAATATCGATAGCTAAATCGACCCACACTAATGAAAATTCATGCGACAACCGCGGTAAAAATCGTCGAGTTCTGTACATGGTTTTCTATTACTTCCACACAAATGATCCTCTACTTGATTATCAGATTTTAATGATATTTGGATTATGGCAATTGTGATTTGTGACCGCCTTGAAATAAATGTCCAATAAATTTCTAACCATTGTTTTTGATGTTTTACCTTAAGAAAAGAAAACCATTACTTTTTAGTATTAGATTATATAGGGCGGGCCATTAAAAATTTTAAATTTGAATCGGCTGTAAAAAAAATACTGATAATTTTTTTAAATTTCAGGTTTTAATGAAAAGGTTGAACTTTGTCATTTAATTATGGAATACCATCCGTTGCGCTTTCGCTTCGCCCTAATGGGCTGCAGATTATTTGGCAGGAAATAAAGAGTTTTACCGAAAAATCGTGTTTTAGATAAAGCTCATTTTATATGGCTATGCCAATAAGCAAAATGGCCGCAGGTGACTATTGAGAAGCCAATGCATCCACAACGAGTCACTGTTTGGTGTGGATTTTGGGCTGGCGGCATCATTGGGGCATTTTTCTTCCGTCAACGGTGAGCGTAACCGCGCCACGCTCAACGAATTTTTGTTTTCAAAAATTCAAGAGAATGACATGGACGACATTTGGTGTCTACAAGATGGAGCTACATGTTTACTGCCAATGCAATCATCGATAATTTACGCACTGTTTTTAAAAATCGAACAATCCGCCGAAAATTGTGATATCAATTGGCCGCCTCAGAGTTGTGATTTGAGTCCATTGGATTATTTTCTGTGGGGAGCCATTAAGAATAAATGTTATGCAAAGCATCCATTGACAATTGAATTCAAATTTATAATCTGATATCGCCCACTTGTAATTCTAAAACAATGATGCCTGAAGAGTGTGGTGAGTACAGTTTGCATCTTTCGAAACTTAGTTCACGGAAACTACCGAGAATATGATACAATTTTTTTTTTGTTGCTTAAAAAATTGTTGTAATTTGTTGTTGTAACTTGTAAAAAAGAAAAAGTTTTATTTTACAATTTTTTTTTTGTTGCATAAAAAATTGTTGTAATTTGTTGTTGTAACTTGTAAAAAAGAAAAAGTTTTATTTGGCGTGTTTAATTTGACAATCAAAAATACTTTTGTAAATAAATACAGGAAATCGTTTGTTCTTTCTCTGGTCATAATAAAGATTCTGGCCATTCTGCAATGCTACTCTAAGTTTTTGACTTGAAACGAAAAAAAGTTGTATATGAATCACTTATATAAAATAAAGTCGTAATTATTGTTACTTAATGTTCAAGTTTATGAATTCAATATAAATTTTATGTAAAGATTTAAATGAGATCTCTTAATTGAAACTCTTATTTTTAGTTTTCAAAAAATTTTTATTTAGGCATCGGCAAATGACAGAACAGCAGAAACTGGATATTATTTGTGTCACTACTGTAAAATTAATAATTACTCGTATTTGAAAAAAAAACTACCAAAGTATTAGGTTGAACTCAAAAACATTGTCATCAAATATCGGTTTAGATTCGCAGTTTTTTTATGTTGTTATATACAACATAGCTAATAATTGAAACTAATTTAAATTTATTTGTAAATTAATCAATCAACAAAATAGAAGAAAATTGCTAAATTGTTGAAAACGAGAAGAAAACAAACGTGTTAAGAGACACACACGAAAGTGCGAGGCTAATGGCGGCTGCGTCTTTATTTTAGAAAGAAAAAAATTGCGACAGATTTATTTCAACACTGCGTGGCCACCGCAGTAGTTTTATTTGCACAAATTCTCGTTGGCTCGTTGAGCGGTTGTTAATTGAAATTATTAATAATAATTGTCTTGAAAATTTAATTTAAGGCAGTCATGTTGTTGTCGATTTGTTGTTTTTCGTTTTTAATACTCGTTATAAATGACACTTTTTATGGAACGGTGGGGAGGCAAGAAATTTAATTTAGTTCACATCTTTTTTCTTATTTTTTTCATTGCTATTATCTTTACTTTTTTGATAAATTATCTCAAATTTTGCCGAGATTTAAATTAGTTTTTATGTTCCAGGTATTTTTAAATTTTCACATTTTTTTTATTTTATTTTTTGTGTGTTTTGTTTTGTTTTAATTTTAAGACAATTTTTTTTAATATATGTATGTAGGGGCATGAATAGGGTGATGTAGATTATATCGAATTTATTTTATATAATAAGTTTTTTTTCACACACGTATATTTTCATTTATCTCACAGTATCGCTCTAAACATCTCGAAAATTCAAAACAAACTGAAAATAAATTGTTTTCAACACCGACGAGACTGGGGCGAGCGATTTAATTTTTCACTGTTCTCTTGGCGTCGTCGTCGTAGTTGTGATCAGCAGCGGTGATCATCAGGCGTCTGCCTCAACTACACCACACACTAAGGAGGAGGGACGATTGCTACAAAATAGACTACGCGAAAGCATGCAAGAAAGAACATTTTCAATTGAGTTTGTGGTGAATTTTGTTTTCTTTCAGCGTTCTTGCAATGAGCGCAATTCTGTTCTTTGATAAACAATGCGAAAAAATACAACAAACCCACGGAAGGAACCATAAACAATAACAGATTAACCCAAAGGCACTTAATATGACAAAAGGCAATGTTCCGCTCTTAATTTTTTTTTTTATTTGCTTAGATTTTTTCCAATGAAATCCACCTTGAGCAGATTTTAGTGGAAATGAGAATTTAGACAATTGGATTCGAAATCCATTGAAAAAGATCTACCCAAGTCTTATGTAAACCTTATTTAAAACAATAAATTCAAGCATTTTGAAAAACAGGTACAAACTACAATCGTTTGGCCAGGCCGAATTTTACAACTTCAATGAAATGGGAAACATTACAACAACAACATAAACACCCATAACATTGTGCCCAACATAACTTAAATCGTAAAGATATTATTATATTTGAATTCGAAATGAAATTTGCTTTCATTTGTCCATATTTACAATTGATCACCATTTTAAACTATAGAGTGATCCATCTAGAGGTATTTTTTTCCATAGGGGTTTTTTTTTCAAAGTTTAAGCTTGAGTTGTGTTACTTTTTTTCCTTTTCCGTATTGTTTGACATTTTATAATAGAAAGACTAACACCGCAACAACGTCTCCAAATTGTGCAACTGAATTATGGAAATGAGAAACGAGAAGATCCGCTGTTTTCGACCAAAATTTTGTTAGTAATGAGGCCCCTTTCTGGCTCAACGGCAACGTCAAGAAATAAAATATCCGCATTTGGGCTGAAGAGCAACCAGAAGAGGTTCAAGAGCTGTCATTATACCTAGAGAAAACCATGGTTTGATGCAGTTAATGGGCTGGTGGAATCATCGGTCCATATTTTTTCAAAAATGATGATGGCCGAAACGTAACCGTGAATGGTGCTCGCTATCGCGCCTTAATATCAGACTTTTTGCTGCCTGAAATTGAAGCCCGTAATCTTGACGGTATTTGGTTTCAACAGAACGGTGCCACTTGCCATACATCTGCTCAAACAATGGATTTATTGAGAGGTCATTTCAAAGAGCAACTAATTTCACGTATTTGACCGGTGAGTTGGCCGCCTAGATCGTGTGATATCACGAGTTTACACTTTTTTCTTTGGGCTCACGTAAAGTCCTTAGGATTCAGGTTAGAAGCCAACATGACGCCTGTCATGAACGCCATACCGGTCGAAATGCTCGAACAATTCATCCAAAATTGGACCTTCGGAATGGACACACTGAGACTTAGTCGCGATAACATTTGAAGGAAATTATATTCAAAATTAAATGGCATAAAATGTGTTCGAATGAACAACAAAGATTCCACACTTGATTTGAATTTTTGTTTTTTTTTTTGTTTTGAAAATAATACCTCTTGACTGATCACCCTATATAATTGAATAATAACGAAATGTCTATAATATGGAGTCCGTACATATCTATGATTGTAAAAAAAAATGATGAAAGTTTAATGCCAACATTTATTTGTTATATGTGACCCGGCCTATGACTCATCTTTAACTTTGGCTTATGACTCATCTTTAACTTTGACTTATTTTTAACAGAGCTGGTTCTCGCAATTTCTTTTTTGAGTCATAAGCCACCTTTTCATAGGCCGGATCACACATATCAAATAAAAATGTGAGATCAATACTACAACTAAAATAAAAACTATTGTCAATTTAAAGGAATAATATATAAAAAAAAAAAAAAAAATGTGAATTTCTGGAGAAACTTCAAATCAATTAGATGTTACTTTCTTACTTAAGTCCCGTAAAGGAACAACCGGGAACTACTCTCAAATCAGTGAGCTATGCAAGATTCAATTCTTATACTCACTCACCCAGAAATTAGAAACAATTAATTTATAAAAAGATCCCAGAAGCAACCGAAGACAAAGAAAAAGCAACAACTATTTCAAACATGCAAAAATGTAACGAATGTATTACAAGCGTTCAAGCACAATAAATTGCTGAAAAATTAAAATATTCGCAGTATATGGGAGGGATTTGGATTTATTCACTGTATTGCTTATAACTTTGTAATTTTTCGGTCCATTACCTTCTGTTTGGTTTTACTTTTTGCAAAAGAGTATGCTCTTCACGTACATGAAGAGAAATCAGACGTTTTTAAATGATTTGTATCGGCACAGAATCACTGTTATATATGATTTTTTTTTGTGGCCTATTTCATCGATATATTTTGAACTACTTAACTAATCAAAGATCCATTTATACATGTTTGTTTGTCATTTCAATACCTTGCATTCGAGTACTAAAAACGATATTATTGGACATTTCTAGCTCGAGATATGCTTTGTCAAGTGAAAAAAGGTCCAAAAAATACAAATATTACGATATCTCGAAAACTGTTTCATAAAAAAAACCTTGATTTTCGAATTCAGCAGATGAAAATACATAAGAAAAGTCACCTCTCATCAAATGTACGTGAAAAAAAATTATTTTGTAAAGTATTCTAAGAGTCGAAAATGCCAAATAGCAACCTCCAAAATACAAAATACAGTTCAAAATGTGTCATTTGCAATACTTCATATAATACTCGTATATACGATATTTTTGCATGACTGCTGCTAACTAGTGTTATTAATGAAATGACTTTATTTATAAATAGATTTTCCTAAAAGGCGACCAAATATCATCTCACCGACTATATATCATAAAAAATACCTATAAAAGCACGAATTAAACTGTCTTTATAGCAAATAAATTGCTATTAAAAAACTTAGGAGTAGGTTGGGACCCCTTGCTATTATAAGCACCCATTTGCTGGTGGTCTTTTCAATAGTTGTTTTTTGTGAGTATACATCTTAATTTTTTTCTGAATTTGTTTTTTTTTGTAGCAAGCTTTTCCGTTTGCTTATGTATCCGAACGAGTGTCGTCTAGGGAGGAGAAAGAGAACAAAGACAATAATAGCAAAACAGATGAGTGTTCAAGATGTTTTGCTTGCAAGGTGAAATGCGATTAATGGGACAAAAACAAAAACGATGATAATAATCACAGAGAACGGGAATGAAAGTGATTTAAAGGAGAGAATTCTCTGTCAGTTTTTTTGACTGCTTAATGCTCTGATATTTTAGGTGGCAACACCTTCATCATGCGGATGATTGAAGAATCAATATTTGATTCCTTGTCGATTTTTTATTCAAATGGTTTCGGAAATAGACAAGACAACAGCATTGGCAAGACGACTGACATATCAAAGAGGCTCCATTGCATTCGGAGAAAAAAAATTATTGTATGGTTGGTGTATATTTCGTTTAAGCGCAGTAATAACCCTGCAGTATAATGAGGTTACGCTATAGAAAATGAACACCACAACGTTCTTTTAAAGTTAAAATCGTTTAAGAAAAACGGTTTTGTTTTATAATATTTTTATAGATGACATTTTCTACTATTGTTTTAGTCCGACCTCATAAAGAAAAACGAAAATACAGATGTTATAAGTACCACTTATAAATAATTTATTTAAAAAAATCCAATAAATAAAAAAAAGAGTTCGGGTTTTCTTTTAACAATTGCTGCGAAGCTTTCTGATGAAGGTCGTTACGGACCCGGAATCGCGATAAAAGCAGTGTGCAGTCACGAAAATCAATGTCACTTTTTGCCATTTTGTCAAAAACTTGTTTTCTATTTAAATATATATAAGTATACAAGAGGTCTTGAGCAGGTTAGTCCCTGTTTAAAAATCCAATATTTCAAAATGACTTCGTTTTTACCATTAGGAAGGGGTAAAGCATTTATGGGCTGTTTACGGTGCTCGAAAGATTGCTTTTTGTCGGGTGCAAAACGACGAACAGCTGGTTTTGGTTTATCAAATAACTCTCAGTCGCACGAATACCGAGTCGCTCGAAAACATAAGCATTCAATACATATTTGGGTTTTTGTGACTCTCTCGCTCTTATTTATTCGAAAAGAGCTGTCAAAACTAGCACTTGTTTTTTTCGTTTGGCTGAAAAATAAAGTCAAGCAATGAGAAATGTTTTAGGGCCATAGTTGAGACACCGCCCACCACCCAGGAGTAGCAAAACAGTAGCGGTGGTCACACCAACCAAGCAAAGCAACCAACATGCCAGCGCGTTGTGAAAAAAATAGCAGCCACCAACAAACAAGAAGCTACCAACACTCCAGCAGCTACCAAATATGCAGCAGCCACCCACAAAAAAGAATTGTTAACATTTATGATTTAAATATTGATTTATTTGTTTACATATTTGTTTGCTCTCTCTCACTCTAAGCTAATGTCATTAGAGAGAGGCAGAGTTGTATTTATTATAGAATATTCACAATAATAAGAGGGTTTTTGGAAGCAAATTTCAAAATTGCTGATATGGCAACAATGCTGTTTGTCTATTTTTACGTTATAACGTAATGCCAGTCAACCCAATTGAGTGACTGGGTTTTTGTTCGACCACCGTAAAAAGGCCATTAAATAATTGTATGTCGGTTTTATTTTACAAAACAATTTTAAACGACCAAAAATCTATAGTTCCCGTTTCAAATACTTTGCGTGCTGTAATTTGCAAATATATTAGAACAAATAAAAAATAATTGTTCCACCCATTGAAAACTGAGTATGCTGTACGTTCAGTGATTGAGAACTATTCAGACAAACACTTGAGAGTCAAGTACAAGGCAACAGCAACAGCAACGAATGACGAGTATCTGAGAGTGGACATTGAGTGATAGAGGCTAGGAGAAGCATTTTTAATGTAGAGAATTTGGTTGCAACAACTGCAAATGGAGGTGAGATATTGGTCGTGTTTGATTGGAAACTCGTTGAAATCGTCAGTAAGGCGATAACTTCAGACCATCAAAATAATACAGTGTTTTTGTTTACAGTGACTTGATCACAGCATGTTTTAGCCAAATAAACCGAAATATTTATTATTTCCTAAAAAAATATTTCCATGTAATTACTGTTATTTAGTTTCATGAATGTTTTAAACTCTGAATAAAAAAATCTATAAATGTGCAGTGGAAACTGGTTTTGATCAATATCTGGCACACGGCAAACAATGCTAATATTATATGCAACGCGTGATCCATTTCGAGGTTCCCTACTTTTTTAAAGAAATTCAAATTGAATGGGAAATGTTTATTATCATTTGAAAGAACATTATTTGGCATTTATTTTTTGAAGGTAATGTTAGCCGCGGCTACTTCTCAGATGGTCCATTTGTTGAGTCCAATTTTCGATGACTCGTTCGAGCATTTCGACTGGTAACTGGCGAACGACACGCGTTTTTTGCTCCAAGGTCTTCATCGAAGCGGGTTTGTCCGCATAAACTTTAGACTTTAAATATCCCCACAGGAAAAAGTCTAACGTTGTGATATCACACGATCTTGGTGGCCAATCGATCGGCCCAAAACGTGAAATTATCTGCTCACCGAAGTGTTCTCTCAATAAATCCATTGATTGATGCGATGTGTGGGAAGTGGTGCCGTCTTGTTGAAACCAAATGTCACCGAGATCACGAGCTTCAATAGTCGGTTATCATGGCACGATAACGGTCGCCATTTGACGGTTACGTTCTCACCGTCATCATTTTTGAAGAAATATGGACCGATGATTCCACCGGCCCACAAACCACACCAAACCGTTGTTTTTTCTGGATGAAGTGGCAGCTCTTGAACCTCTTCTGGTTGCTCTTCGTCCCAAATGCGGCAATTTTGCTTGTTTACATACCATTTGAGCCAGAAATGGGCTGAACTAAATTTGGCATAAAAACGCACGAAACACATTCCTCACAGAACGTGAATTTTCGTAATAAAGCTGAACGATTTGTAAACGTTCTTCTGGCGTTAGTCTTTCCATGATGAAATGCCAAATAAAACTAAACAAAAATCACATGACAGCATAACACGACTCACACGTGATCTAAAAAGGCTATTGAAAAAAGTATCTCTACTTGGATCACCCGATATAACCTTTACCATCCCTACGCTACTTAAGCTCAAAAGAGGCAGTTTTTGGGCCCTTTCGGCTAATACGTTCTGCTCTCATCGTAGCCAAAACTTCAAAATTTATCTTTTTTTTGGATTCGTAGCAATATTTGCTTTAATTTGATTACTAATATTTCAATATTGACTATTCATCGCCCGATTTAACCATGCGGGAAGTTTTTTTAAAACACACGAACTGTTCCATTTTTGAGGTATTTAGTGTGTCTTAACTAACAGTTCCCATTTAAAGCATTGTCTGTCCGAAAAAAATTATGATTTGTTAAATAAATACTCGAACTCAAAAAATACTTGCTAAGTTAAGAAAAAAACTCTTTCTCCTCTGGGCTAATTTCGCCTATCAACAATCCCTAGGATCTTATGACCAAAGCCATCATCATGCAATATTTCTAGGTTGATTCGGTTGACCACTTTCATGCTTTCAACAGAAACACGGGCGGACGAACATGATCTTTTTAGAATTTAACAACGATCAAAGTAGATCTGCTCTATAGGGTCTCTGATCAATATTTCTTGCCGTTGAAACGGAAAGATACATTTATAATACCAGTCACTTATGGGCAATCAAGGCGTCTCCACAAACTTAGTTCCAGGCTTAAGTCAATAAAACTTTCCAACAAAATGTTCTTGATGCTGGGAAATAGCCAATAACACCTTTACTAGAATTCAATGAAAATAATTAAATATCCAATATTAGCACCTCTGCTAGAATTCAATGAATAATTACAATGAATATGAATACACGGTAGAATTTTAGCAATCTAGAACCACTTGTTTATAGTTTCTGTTACGTTTTAATATTTCGCTATGCTTTCCAATAATAAAACAAATCTCAAAATAAATCTTTTCAATATTCGCCCACCCATATAGATAGCGAGATCATGACGAGAGAAGGAGAAGAACTCTATATAAATCTTAGTACATTTAAGACGTTTGTACAGGGTGAAGCAAAAGTATCTACCAAAATTAGGTTTTTAGAAGCGGTTTTATCGCAGCCTTTTCAAATAAAACATTGTTAGATTTTTGACCGTTTAGTTTGACTACTATCTTGGTATGTCAGGAGTTTATCTACTCGTATAAATCATACTACTTCGATGACTTATTAAAGGAAGATCAGATAGGGGCCTTCTGTAACAAAGCCTAACCGGCCGGCTAAGGCTAATTTTGGAAAAATAAATTGTTTTTGAGTTTAAACTCCCTCTGTAAATCTTCATTACAAAATGACAGATTTTTTAATAAATAAATTGAAATTTTAGTCGCACACACTACCTATCACAAAACGACGGGCTTCAAAATTTCTTTTATCAAAATTTTCCACTCTATTAGACATTAGATTTTTGTTTGACAGCCGTTCAAAACCAATGCAAAACGCAATAAGTATTTACTTTTGCAACACCCTGTACAGAAGAAAATGGCAATATATTGACTTGTCGTGTCGTTCGCACTTCCTCAGACACTAAAGTGTGAATTTTCAAAATACAAAACAAACAAAAAAATCCCGCAAAATGAAATACCGAATTGTAAGGCCAAAATGAAAACAAAAGTTTATGACACCCATAGTCGGGGCGCGTGTCGTCTTCACCCACTTTGCGATGGTAAGTGTTGTTTTTTTGGGCCAGACATATTCAAGATTATTTAACAGATCGATCAATTGATCTTTTGCCAAATGTGTTGCTTCTTATTTAGCATGATGAGTGTTAAGCACTATTCAAAACGATGTCTCCTATGTCTGAGATAGGGTTACATAGTTTAAACATAAAGTCGATATTTGACTTTTTTTATGAGTTTTTTTTGTAAATCTTTGATTTAAATTATTTAATTTTTAACGCCTAAAAGTCGGTTTACCGAATTTTTAACTATTAGTGTATGCATTATGGTGGGTCGATTTAGCAATCGATATTGTGCCATCTATTTTTCGATAGCTTTTGGCATAAGGAAAAAAGTTCCACTACGACATATAAAAAAAAACATTTTCGAGGCGCTTAAATATGAATTTTTTGACTTTTTCTCAACCGAGATAAAAATGAACTTCATGTAAAAACAATCTTTAACCCATTGGGCTAAGCGAAAACGCATCGGAAGGTGTTCTATTATTAAATGACAAAGTTCAACCTTTCAAATAAAACCAGAAATTTTTAAAAATTTATCCGCACTTTTTTTGCGGCCGATTTAAATTTAAATTTTTAAGTGGCCAACACTGTAATGTAGTTTTCCGCCATTACATATCTCTGTATTTTAAAAATAATGTTTATAAATAACATCAACATTTTTATATTTTAGCATAAACTAAAGTTAAAGACGCATTGCTAGTGACAAAATCTAAGATATGTATTACATTTTTAAAAGATCAATAATACATTTATTATAAAAAGAGTTTATTTTTAGAAAATAAGCTCTTTTGATTTTTTTGTCACCTCCGATGGAAGTGCCCATATTCGATTAATATACTGTACGTAAGCCAAGTTCGATATTTGTTAATTTTTTATCCAAAAGTCGATTAATTTATTAGGCAAAAATAACTTCTCGTTCAGAATAAACTTTTATGTCCAAAATTTAATAAAATATTAAAGGTTGGATGACCACTCGTAATTTTGTTTTATTGTTAATCAAACTTACCTAAATCTGAAAGTTTTACTTTCTCTAGGAACGGATCGGCCACAGGCAACTGAAATTAAATTAAAAAAAAATGAAATGTTTAAAATATTTGTGTTACTCAAATATACAAGGACCACTTAAAGACGGTAATATAAATTACAATCAAATATTTAATGGAGAACTAATTGTCAGTTTTATTCATAAAAGAAAAGGAGGACTTTCACGGCTTCGTAAGGGACCAATCCAAATAGAACTTAAAAGCAAAAAAACGATAAACGATACAAATTTTACATTCGTTTGTACTATCGAAAGACATAATTTAAACAAAAGAAAATTTGGTAAAATAATTTTAAAACAAGTATAGATAAGCCGAACAAACAGTATGGTTATGACCTCTATTTTTTGACAAGCGAAACATTAATACACGAAAATTATTTTTTCAATTTGTTTCCGTCACGTGTTGACGTTATGTTGCTGGCTGTCATATTTGGATTTTTCAGTAGATTCTCTATAAATGTGAACATTGCCTCCCATAATTAATGTTTTGAGTTTAATTTTAAAATTAGATAGGGCAAATTCAAAATAACATTCGAGGTTTTACACCGAAATGAATAACGTAAAGAATTTTATATAAAAGTAAACATTGAATCCCATAATTTATGTTTTTAGTTAAATTTTAAAATTAGATAGGACAAAATTCAATATAACGTTCGAGGATTTACACCGAAATAAATAACGTAAAGAATTTTCTGTTCATTAAGATATCAGTGACCGGTATGTTCCTCTCTTAATATGTTTTAGAGTGATTCCCAAACATCTGAGCTCATTTGTAAGCTGGACCAGTTTTGAAACACTATTAAAAATTGACTTTTTCGACAATAACATTCTCGATTTTATACTTTTGGTTAAACAAACCATAGGAGGGCTGCTCTATATATTTTTCTGGCTTATAATGAAAATGCGAATATTATCATCAAAAATGGTTTTGTTTTTAAAGTATTCTCCAGCATGATTTATACACTTTTCCATGCGCTTAAACCAATTGAGACAGCTCCAAAACATGGTTTTTGAACGCTTCAACAGCATCTTCTGGTGACGAAAATCGCTGAACACGCATTTTTTTCTTGATGTGCGGAAGAAGTCATTGGATGCCAAGTCAGGGCTGTACGGCGGATGGCCCATCAATACGACGTTTTGGCCGGTCAAAAAGGCGGCTGGTTTGAGCCGATGTGTAAGAGCTCGCGTTGTCAGGGTGCACAATGATTCATCTTCTCTTGTTCGTTTTTCGAAATTCTCCGAAGACTTCAGGCAAACAAATTGTGGTGTACCACTCAGAATTGACAGTCCTACGTTGCTCAAGCGGAACAGTCGCCTCATTACCAGTTTTGCCGAAGAAACAGACGACCATTTGCTTCGAAGTGCTTCTTCCACGAACAACTTTCGTTGGATTTGGCTCGTCTTCGAAGACCCACAACGGTCGATTGCTGTTTTGTTTCGGGCTCATAATCATAGAACCAGGATTCGTCACCTGTGACGATCTTATAAACGTCTTTCGAAGCACCGCGATCGAATTTTTTTCAAAATTTTTTTGAACCAGGCTCATGCCTTTTTTTGAGCGATTGTTAACTTGTACGGGATCCAACGAGAACAAACCTTTTTACGGCCAGGTGTTCATGCAATATCGAATGTATGCTGGTGGAAGAAATGCCCAAGGATGCCTCTATCTCACAGTATGTCACATGAGGATCTTGCATTATCAGTTCACGCACGGCATCAATGTTCTCTGGCACAACGGCCGTTTTTAGACGACCTTCACGACCTTCATCTTTGAGCGAGCGTCGGCCACGGTTGAAGTCATTAAACCAGTTCAGTGCTATAGGACGGTGCTTCATCGCCATACAAAAATTTAAGTTCATCGATGCACTCTTGTCGTGATAATCCACATCGAAAGTTGTGAAAAATGATCGCACGAAAATGTTCACCGTTATTCCATTTTTTTGCTAAATTGATTTTTTGTAAGTCACTGTAAACAACACAAATGATGGTCGTACGTCAAAACATTCTGAGTACGTTCTGGCCTAGGCAACACTTAGTATATAAGTTTATAGCAACCCTCGTAGTAGAACGGTGCCAGCGCACGAACTCAGTAATAAAATAGTTTTTTAAGCTTATGTTTATGTATGAGTTAATTGAATTTTTTTTTGCAATTTGTTCGTTTATTTTTTAAACGATTTTGTTATTATTTTTATTTTGACATGCGGTGAAACGGGCACAAACGTGTATCAACACCGACGGATGTTTTCTTTCCCACTTAACACCGGCGGTAGCCACTTGACGGATGTTTTCTTTCCCACTTTACAGAAACGTCCTTTGTCAAAAAAAAAATTAACTCTGGCAAGCTTTAGATAAACATATTTTTTTGCAAAAAAAAATGTTTTTTAACATAAGCTCCTTTTGGAAATAGGAAATAGCCACTGGGGACTAAATTCGGATAATATGGCGGAGGAGGTACCAACTCGTAACCTAGTTCATACAATTTTGCTATTGAGACTGCACACGTGTGCACCCGTGCATTATCTTAATGAAAAATAACTTTTTTCATTTAAAAAAAAAACGACCCCATATCGATTTTTTTTAAATCCTCGTTAAATTGGTCCAATAAGTTGGCATAGTATTCGTCGTTTGTTGTTCTTCCCTTTTAAAGGTAATCGATTTAAATTATCCCGCGTGCACCCAAAAAAAACTGTTGCCATCACCTTATTAGCCATGGCCTTCTTCGGAGCCGGTTCACCCGGAGAAACCCATTGTTTGGACTACTGTTTGGTCTCCGTAGTGTTGTAATGGATCCAAGTTTCATCCACAAAATCATTCGGATTGCGGTAAAACAACTCCAAACAATCCTTTAAAGTTGTCACACGATTACGTTTATGGTCAATTGAGAGCAAACGCGGCACGCATCTTGCAGACAGCTTTCTTAAAGCCAACTGATCATGTAAAATCGAAACCACAATGCCATATGAAATGTGTATGGCATCAACAATTTTACGCACATTTACTCTTTGATCGGCAAAAAAAAAAAAAGTGAAAAGTTGATGAAATGTTTTGTTCAGGAAAGCCATTTTAAAGATTAGGTCCCTTTCTATTTGCGCTTAGAATCGTCGACTTCACTTTCATAAAACGCGCTTATCTCTGGGAGGGAACACTTTTGGGGCATGGGATCGGTCTCATTCGATGCTCAGATGTTGTCCACATCAAAAAAAGAAAAAAAATTAAAATTGATTTTTTTTACCCTTAGGTCCCTTTCTCTATGCGCTGTCATATATTGCGAATTTTTTCAACATTTTCGGGTGAATTGAATCTAATTGGCTATCCAGAACCTTCAGCGTCAACACCACTAATCCACTTTTTTACCATTGAAATCGATGGTGCAGAGTTTCTATAGTATTTTTCCTTGGCTTGATTGACGTTTTTTCCGCAAAAAAAAAATGTTTAATGAGCACTCGAAATTTACTTTTTCCATTTTTAACAAAAAACACGAGGTTGTTTATTTTGAACAGCTGTTAACAACAAGTTAAATGACGGAACTCTTTTAAAACTTGACAGTAGTCTATTAACAGATGGTACTTGATGGGAGCAGTGATGCATTTCATAGAACTAAGAGGAAAGTTGAAAAGGTCACGGATTATTAATATGCCCTCGTATCAAATAATGGATCTTAAAGTATCAAACTAATCCCTTAAATGTAACGCAAATACTAAAACTTGGTAGGCAAATTAATTCCATAGCGATAACAAACTGTAAAGAATGCATGATTTTTGTTATCGATATGAGGTGTCTTTGTAAACTGTCATCAAAAATGAAATATATTTGGCCACTGATGACCTAATCTTATTGAAAACCGGAATGAAGAAAATAGAAGACATTCTTGAGACTAGAAATTTAAACATTTATAAAAAATCAATAACAATTAATAAGACGACTATCAAAGGTAGGATTTAATAAAAAAAAAAACGCCTCAAACGGTATCGACAATGCCCCAACCGAGTTATTTTCAATAAATACCACTGATAGATATGTATGGAACGTGAGTAAATATATTTAACATTTACTCACCCCTTACCTGCTTTGAATATCAATACTTTTAATAAATTCAGAATTAAATCATAATCACGTTGACAGTTCTGAAAAATATTTGTTTGTTGTTTTTATATTTTTGGTATATTCTAACTGAATGCACTGCTAGACGATTGTCTGCATATCGATTTGTTAGAAGAATCACAAAATGAATTTAAACCCAAAATTACTAATGATACTCGTATTTATTTCTTCTATTAGTTAATATCTTATATACTGATTTAATTATAAAACAAAAATTATAAAAATAAGAAAACTTAAGTTGGGAATGTTCCCCTTGTTCCGTATGGGAACTTCTCCGACCGGGACCAACTGTTGAATGCTGGCTTCGAATAAGAAAGGCATTTTATATAAAATTTTATAAAGTACAAGGCTTAGAATTAAAACCTGGTCGTCTTTTACAAGGTGCAAGTGTGAAATACTTTAATAAAAGTCTTTTTTTATCATAATTTTAACATAAATTTATATTTTATAAATAGGCAGAATTCGGAATTCCGAAATTCCATTTGGGAGAGCAAGGGTCAACAAGAAATCTTTATTATGCTGTTTTATTTTGTTGTTCTTCGCTGTTCGTTATCAGTTGTTTTGCAATAAAAAGAAAAATAATCGTATTTATCAGTTAAGATCTCATCTTTAAACATTTATTGCGTCGATGCAATCGTTTAAATAAAATAAAACAAAACGAAAGTTCTGATGTTTTATTAACATTGTTAAGCTAAAGATTTTGGCGTTGGAGTCGAAAACAGACAACGTCAAAGTCTGGTAATGCACTTGATTTAGAGCCACCAAAGAACAAAAGAAATCTAAACGGCGAGAAAAAATTCTGATTGTACTTCAGAAAGTCCAATTCATTTTCATGAAATCCAATGAAATTTACCAGTTTTAAGTCGGTTAAAATCTTCTAACTCGGCTGGAAAGTTTATATGGTGGCTATATTAAAACATGGATCACTAATTCAATATTAGTGAAATCTTCTAACACGGATAGAAAGTTTATATGGTGGCTATATTAAAACATAGATCACTAAGTCAATATTAGTAGATTTTAATGAAATTCGATTCTCATAGTTCGTTAAGAGCCGCAATCGAAAAGTACATTTGAGTGGCAATTATAACAAATAATACATTGGTCGTGTTGGCAACTCCATTTGGAGGTCGCTATCGCGATAAATTCACGCCATTGTACAATAATAGAGAAATGATTTTGTTTACAGAAAACTATAGACAATTTGCGCTTAGCCCCGATTAATTAACATTTTTGGGGAAAAAGTTATTCAAAAATAACCGCGAGTTTAAGCGAGCTCGCTTTAAGATTTCTAAAATAATTTTTTTTCTATAAATTTTCAAATCAAACGGCTTATGATGCTTAAAGCCAATCAGTTCGTCAACTTATATATAAAGAAATTTCAAAACATTCATGTAAAGTTTTGAAGTTATCGCCTCAGCGACCACTTACTCGGTTAATAAGCAAGTACCAATAGAATTGATTACTCAGACGTTCACAAACTGTGCAAAGTTTCATCGAGATCGGTTCATATTTGAGACCTATACATACTTTTTTTTAGAAGAATAAGTGGGAAAAGGATAATGTTTTAGAGCAATAGTTAATTACTTTCGATACTCTGAAGGATTCTCTGGAAATTATGGTTTGACTATGGAATGCATAGTTTATAAGCGACCAAGTGGCTCTGTCAGACATTTCCCATTGTCGTATGAAACGTACGAGGGTTGCTATTTATATTTCGAGTCCTGACAATACTAGTGTACCCAGATGCAAACTGGAACTTCCATTGGAAACTTTGGCATTCTTAAGCATAACTTCACGCAGAACGTTTTGTCGTTTGAGGGCGAATTGTTTTGTTTACAGTGTGTTGAAAAATTCATCTTAGTCAAAAAATGGAACTATCCCGTGAACATGTTCGTGCGATGATTTTCGGCGTGGGTTATCGAGACAAGAGTGTTTAAATCGACTTGTTTCGACACCATCAAAAACCACTGTTAATCGCTGGTACCAAGAGTTCAGTCTCGAACGACGTTCGCTCCAGGATGAATTTCGTGAAGGACGTCTAACTTCGGTCACTTTGCCTGAAACCATCGATGCTGTGCGTGAACTGATTAAGCAAGACCGACATGTGACATACCGTAAAATATTGGCATCCTTGGACATTAGTATGACAAGCATCAATAAAATATTGCATGTTCATTTGGCCGTGAAAAATATTTGTTCTCGTTGGATCCCACATAATTTGACAAATGCTCAAAAAAAGGATCGTATGGATTGGTGCAAAGAGATGTTGAAAAAGTATAACTGCGGTAGCTTAAAGGCAGTGTATAACATTGTCACAGGTGACGAATCATGGATCTATCCATATGAACCCGAAACAAAACAGCAATCGACCGTATGGGTCTTTTAAGACGAGCCAAATCCAACAAAAGTTCTTCGTGGAGGAAGTATGTACATCGAAGCAAAAGGTTGCGTTTTTATCGATATAACCGGCCATGTTGCCACAGTGGCTTTAGTGGAACATAGGAGGTCAATTCTGGGTGGTATACAACAATCTGTTCTGATTGGTATACAACAATCTGTTCTGAGTGGTATACAACAATCTGTTTGCCAACAGTGTTCGAAGAAATGAGAAAAGATAATAAGAGAAGACGGAACATTTTGCATCACGACAATGCGAGCTCTCACACATCAGCTGAAACGATGAGCTTTTGGACCACTCAAGATGTCGAATTGATGGACCATCCACCGTACAGCCCTGATTTGGCACCCAAAGACTTCTTCTTATTCCCCAGCATCAAGAAAAAAAATGCGTGGTCAACGTTTTTCATCGCCCAAAACAGCTGTTGAAGCGTTCAATAAATCATGTTTTTTTGAGGAGTCTCAACCGGAGTGGAAAAAGTGCTTCGAAAATTGGTTTGTGCGCATGCAAAATTGTATTGATCTTAAAGGAGAAACAATAAAACCAATTCCAATTATAAATTATTGTTTTTATTACCGGACCCGAAATATAAATAGCAACCCTCGTACTACACGATGGAGGATTAAAACTGCGATTCATTTGGAGGTTTTAATACCCTTCACAAAGGATTTGCAATTCCGTTTGCAACACCTCGAAATTTTAGTTGGCGACCCCATATAAAGTATATTTAATAAATTCTAAGACGATCTAGCCCTATTCGTCCGTCTGTTTGTTAAAGGCATGATAGCGGAAAATGAATTTGTTCGATGGTAAGTTGTTCGTGTTGAAAATGGACGAAATCGGTCTAGAGGGAAATTAGTTACACTTTAAGCGTCGAAGAAGAGTATATAAGATTCAGCATGGCCTAACTTAGCGACGTTTTTACTTGCTTGCATTTGTTGTTCTTACAGATCACTTGTAGCTGTATTGTTTGGCTCACACCGAGACAACGTCTTCAATCTATTGAGCTGCCCCAGCGGAAAAGGGAAGGATCTAGAAATGCCTTCTAGGAAGCCTTCATAGGATGCGCATGCTTGCTACTAACTAGTGATCAATCTAGAGAATTTTTTTAATATGGGTTTTTTTCAAAGATTTCGCGTGAGTTGTTTTAAATTTTATCTTTTTTTCTTCTCAGTATATTTCCCATTTCATCATGGAAAGACTTAAACCTAAACAACGTCTTCAAATTGTGTAACAGTATTATAAAAATGAGAAGACACGCTGTTTGTTCAGTGTTAAGGCCCATTTCTGGCTCGTCAATACTTATAAACAAAATTGCCGCTTTTGAAAAGCAAACAGAAGAGGTTCAAGACGTGCCATTATACCCAGATAAAACCACGGTTTGGTGCGGTTTATCGGCTCATACTTTTTCAAACCCGTAACCGTGAATGGTGCTCGCTTTCGGTTTAGAAAGCCAACATTACGCGTGTCATTAATGCCATACCGTTCGAAATGCTCGAACGAGTCATTCAAAATTGGACCCTCACAATGAACACCCTGAGGCGTAGTAGCGGCCAACATTTAAAAGAAATTATATTCAAAAAATAAATGGCATAAAATGTCCTTTCGAATGAACTATAAAGATTCCACAATTGATTTGAATGTTTGTATTTTTTTCTTATTTTGAAAAAATATACCTGATGTACTTTGACGTAAATGATAGATGGGCTGATAGCAATCAGATAGTAATTTTGAATTCATAGGTAGCTGGTGTTTTTTTTTATATAGGTATAGAAATTTAAGTTGGCAACACTTTTTTAACTGGCGGTCATTTTGTCAGCTGTGGAGTGATTTATGTTGAGTTTGGTTTGGCATTAGCACATGAATAAGCTGGCGCCTGAACAATGCTTCCAAATTAGGCAAATTTATTTTGGAAATCATGGTTCTGTTCGAAACACGTATCGCGTGCTAGGCACATTTTACAGCCAACATAATTGTTCATCAGAGCAATTTATTCGATTAACTATGAAACGTTTTCGAACCACGTTTACTCTAAATGATAGTTCACGACGACTCCGTACAGTGCGTACAGAAGATGTCATTGCTGGTGTAGAGCGTAGCGTAATTACATGCCACAATTGATTTATAAAAGGAAACGTTTGGTAACCGCATAGCTTTACGTTTCGGGCCAAGATCTGCGATTTAACGCCGCTAGACTATTTTCTGTGGGTATATGTGAACACGCCAGTCTACGCTGATAAGCCCGAAACGATTGACTACTTGCAGGACAACATTCTCCGCGTTATTGCTGATAAACGGTAGGGTCCTGGGCTTATTTGTAAGGAATAAATTTAGCAATATTGTGCCATCGATTTTTCGAGCTTTTGACATGAGGAAAAAAAGTTCTACTACGACATATCAAGAAAATCATTTTTGAGTAGCCAAAATTTCATTTTTTTTTGCTTTTTATAAACTTATTTTTAAGGTTTTCTTTAGTAGGTAATAATTTTTTTTTTTTTTTATATATAACCTTCCTAAGGTGACATACAAATATACATTGCCACATACAATATTACACATGTGCCCGTTAAAATAGAATAGGCGTATTCTATTGGTTTTCGCCTATTAAACGAGTAAATGGTTGCTTAGACTATAACTTTAAAACTTTTCGAGACATTTATTATTTTTTTTTATAAATATGGACTGATTGTCTTTATGCATCATAAATCGTTTGATTTAAAAATTTTAAATTTGTAAAAAAAAATACTATAAGTGAGTAAATAACCGAGCTCGCTTAAACGCGCTAAAATTTATTCTTGAATAGCTTTCTTCCCACAAATGTTGATTATTTAAAACAAACGGGTTTAGATGCAAATTGTGTATTGTTTTCTGTAAACAAACCTATTTCTTTATTCTTTGACAATGGTGTGAGTTATCGCATTAGCGACCTCCTAAGCGAGTTGCCAATAGAACACGGCCAATATGTTATATTAGTCGTGTTCTTTTCATTTTCAAGTTATTAAACAAGCATTTGTATGGAAGTTACTCGGTAAGCAAGCGAATTGGCTGCTACTCGGTAACGAAACGAGTTATAGTTCCTGACTTAACTTAACTAAACAAATATTATGACACACCCGGCTTGTATAACAAACTCAAAAACATATGTTTTTTGTTTTTGATAAAGAAAGAAAATGAAAAGAATAAAAGAAAATAGAAAAAGCGCGATAAAACCTTTTCCCTAAATTACAATGATGCAAAAACGGCAAGTGAAAATGTATACTGTAAAGATTTAGAAAAATTTATTTTAAGAGTGGCTAAATGCAAATTGTAGACGAGAAACGAGACGTTGATGCTGTTGGCTTGCTACAAAACCAGAAAGGACGAATTTGAATGTCCCCGGCGAAAAGTAAATGCCTACCAACATGTTTTAGAAGACATGATCTATCAATAAAATGATAACTACGTATAAAAAAAATTCGTTTTCCACAATTTACTTTGCCTTTTTTGTTTGTAAACAAACTTTTGTTGAGTTTATGCTGTCAACTGATTCAAAATGTTGTTGAATGTTGCCAGAATGCCATATTGCTAACTAACTAGGTAAATTAGCTAGTTACCCGCAAAGAACATGGCTTTTGTGTGTGACAATGTATACTCGTACCTTATATGCGATCACAAATGTTGGAAAAAGTCATTCCAGATTAAAATATGTCCGATCCAGCCGTGACTTACATATGCCAGAAGTCACATTTAAGTTATAATGCCAAAAGATTATCTATCGAATAATGTAAATTTCATGTCAATTTTAAAAAAACAAAACAACTTTGTTTATTTCATTTCAAAATTCTATACATTTATACAAAAACACCCTTTATAACTCTTAGGCCGAGGCCACGCAGTGAGCGACAAAAAATTAAAACATATGAAATTGTATTGAATTGGCTACGCACTGAGCGGCATATCTGAGCCGCTAGGCGGCGCCGCTCAGAAATATAACTTCCTCTAATTTTCAGTTGGTTTTTGAGCGGCATGGCAAAAACATGCCAAAAGTGAATGCGGAGATTTTACTTTCCTCTGTGGATTTTACTTTTTTCAACAAAGGATTCCATAGACATACGGCAGTATTACCAAAATCAGTGTGGATATTTGAGTAGATTTCTATTTAAAGGGCTAAATTCGCCATAATGTAGCCTTGCTCGATTTATTGGATGAACACCAAACCTTTTTCTTTAACGCATCAACGTAAGAATACGATTTTCGCGTAATAACATAAAAAAACCTCACTTGACATTTGATTTTTAACAACTAACCGCTTAGAAATAACGCTCAGTAATAAGCCACGTGACGCTCAAATTTGCCACTCAGCCGCTCATTGCGTGGCCTCGGCCTTAGGATGTTTCACACATCGGCACTATGTCATTGATGTCAGTACCACAGTGTGATATAGGCGTTATAAATAATTAAAAATTCTTTTACAAAATTATTATTACAATACAAAATCTTAAATAGGCGACAATGAATTTCTTATCGATGTTTGAAAGAAACAAAAGTCACATTCGCTTTATGAAAACTGGATGTAATTCTAAAGAATGAAATGGGATTTAATAAAAATTAGAATTTCCCGTTTTAAAATCCGTCAAAAGTTTTCCCTCCTTTGATATTTTCCAAATTGTAAGTACATAATGTGATGATAGGAATATCCCAAAAAGTGCACGTAAAGTTTATTGCTGACGTGTTTTAAGCTCCCGATTATGAAGTTGTTCTCTATAGTACGAGTATAACAACCCGTGTTTTTTATATTATGTTGTCGAAATCGATTTTGTTTATCTTTATACTTATTACTCGCCTCGTCTGTATTTTTAATCTACACCATCAATATTTGCCAACGATAATTGAATATACATACGTATACTTGTGATGGATGGCGGCGAAGACGGGGGCAAATGTTTACAAATGGAAATAACAAATATTAACAATAAAATTACACATGCAGGGTTTTGCAAATAAAAAAACACTGAACAACTATCACGGCGACAACACTTAACCATTCATTTCGCCATATCAGATCATGATTATTTATCTATATCGAAATCAACCTACTTAGTAAGGACATAAATACTGTTACAACATTGAACACACCCATTTCAATAGTAGAACTGAACATACCCCGTTAATGTCATATGGGTTTTGAAAGCTAACCTCAATAGCGTTAGTCTGTAACGGGATTTTAAAATTGTTTCAACTTTCATCATGGAGTGGTCAGATGAAGAGAACCGTATCGCTGTAATAGCGCTTTTCAATTGTGAAGTGAAAAAGGCGATTTTTTCAAAACGCTCCGGCCACTAGGGATTAGCCGCATGTTCGTCTACCGATGCATAAAACTGTTTGAGGAGACTGGGAATGTAAAAGACCGCCCCATACATTGGATACCCCAACATTGGATTTCTAAAGACAGCTTTGGTTGGAGCTGTGGCGAATTTTCCAATGGACGAGGTTCGTGCAGCTATTGACGATTGGCCAGTGCGACTTAAGGCGTATGTAAAGGCGGACATTTCGAAAAGGTAGATTCTTTTTGGATACAATATACATCAATGAATATATTAAAAAATATTTGATCTAAAAACATTCAGTACTTTTAATTTTACAGCATTAAACGTGTGTAACAGTATTTATGTCCCTACTAAGTATATACCAGTAGTAAGGGTCAATGATGGGAAGCCTGTTACTAGTGTACCATTTCTGGTACTAATGTACAATTTATGGAACTAGTGTACCATTTCTGGTACTAGTGTAACATTTCTGGTACTAGTGTAACATTTCTGGTACTAGTGTAACATTTCTGGTACTAGTGTAACATTTCTGGTACTAGTGTACCATTTCTAGTAATCGGCAATTTGTAAAAGTAAAAAAAAATGTTGAAGAAAAAAATCTCTCAAGCGTTAGGATCATAAAATAGTTTTGGGGATCATAGTATGGTTAAGTGTAAATCAAAATATGGTTGCGAGGTTCATACTATGGTTGTATGTGAAACATTCTATGGTTGTGAGGATCGTAATATGGTTGTTAGGATCGTAATATGGTTGTGGAGAGCATAGTATGGTTAAGTAAAATCATACTTTGGTTGTGGGGATCATAGTATGTTTAATTGATATCATAATTTGGGTGCGGGTATCATAGTATGGTTGTATTTATATTATACTATTATTGTAAGGATCATAATTTTGTTGTTCCGCAATAAAATACCAACAATAGTATGATGCTCTTTTATTTTTTTCATCCCAACCACACTGTGTTCGGAAGAGGCGCGTTTGCTAAAACTGCTTCACCACCGTTGGTTTTGCTCTCATTCATTTCAAATTTTAACGCAGAATTAATAAAAATATTATTCATTAGAAAAAATTCAAACAATGATTAGAAACGTTACTCATGGATCCAAAAAGGACTATATCCGTATTAGTCACAGGTGCACTATTATTAGTAAGATTAAAGATGGTTGTGAGTGTTTTGTTTTTCTTTAATTTTACCCAAATTCAATCACAGGCAGCTTTAATGTCTTGAGTCCTTAGATTTGGCCTGTACATAGCTAAAAACCTTTAATCCCACCCGAAGGTCACAAAAAATTATGTTTTAATTAGAACTGTCCGCAGGAAAAACATAGAAATTAATCCAAATTGTGCATACACATTTTTGAGGGTCCATAATTTGGAAAATATGGGTCGCCAGCAATATTTTTATGTTTATTTTTACCAACTTAAAAAAAAATTGACCTACGTCACTGAAACTGATTCTGCTTTCCACACGACGGTAATCCTCAATAAAAGTTCGAACCAAAATAAACAATGAATTACGCTAGTTTTATAACATTTTATAGTACTCGTACTATTTTATAGTACTCGTATTGCTAAAAGCACTGGTACCATTCATAGTAAACATTGGTCGTGTTCGATTGGCAACTCGCTTAGGATTTTGTGTACAGAAAACTAAAGACAACATGCGTTAAAACCCGTTTGTTTTAATAAATGAAAATCTTTGAAAAGGGATTTTTTCCAGAATAACTTGTAGTGAGTTGGAGCGAGCTCGGTTTTTACTCGCTTATAGTATTTCTTAAATAACTTTTTTTTTACAAAACATTCAAATCAAACGGCCAATCAGATATTGTACACAAAGAAATTAAAACAATTTCTCGTACAGTTTTGAAGTTATCGCCTTAGCGACCTCTTACTCGTTTAATAAGCAATTACCAATTGAACACACCTGTTGTTTCTTATTGTATACACCAAAGAGAATTAAACAACAAGAGGGTTCATCGGCACAAATGTCAGACAGTAAAAACTATAAATTGAAATAAAATTAAGTAAATAAAAAATTGTTTCAATTTTGCTATGTAAAATGTATTTTAACTTTATAAATTTGAATTGTTTAAAGCTTCACTTTCCCAACTTGTGCAGATAAAAACCAATAGAAATTCGTCTACGAGACCTCTTCTTGTTTGATTACTTTTTTGAATACATAAAAGAAAACACAAGTTTGTATACCTATTGCAGGGTTTGTAGTAAAATAATACTCATTAAATAACGAGTGATCAATCTAAAGGTATTTTTTCGACAGCGTCCCCCCTCCAGATTACGAGTAAGTTGTGTTAAACATTATTATTTTCTTTTCAGATTTGTTTGCCATTTCATCATAGAAAGACTTACACTGCATCAACGTCTCCCAATTTATGCAACAGTATTATGGAAATGGGCGTTCGGTGATAAACGTTTTTTAAAAAAAATTGTTCAGTCATGAGGCCCATTTCTGGCTCAACGGCACATCAATGAACAAATTGCAGCATTTAAGCTGAAGAGCAACCAGAAGAGCTTCAATAAGTGCTATTAAACTCAGAGAAAACCACGGTTTGGTGCGGTTTATGGGCTGGTGGACTCGTCGGCCATACCAGTCGAAATGCTCGAACGAGTCATCCAAAATTAGACCCTCAGAATGGACACCCTGAGGCGGCCAACATTTAAAGAAAATTCTATACAAAAAATTAATGGCATAAAATGTCCTTTCGAATGAACAATAAAAATTCCACACTTGATTTGAATTTTTGTTTTATTTTGAAAAAATACCTGTAAATTGATCACCCGATAGTTCTCGTACTACTGAAACGTTTTATAATCCCATCACTGTTACCGACCATAAATAAATGGGTGCCGTTTTTTCAGTTCAGTAATTAAAAAATCAAACAGAAAGAGAGAATGAAAAATGAAAAACACTGTGAAAGAGAAATAGCAAAACAAAAAGTTGTTCCACAACTTGGCTGCTTACATATACCTTTAATGAATTAAACAAAGCCGGACAGTTGGCAAACGAGGGGTCATCGAATTCACTACGTCTACGCACGAGCAGACAATTGTGCACCGGCGAAGAGTTGCGCCGCGGAGGAGATTTTTCCGCGGCAGAGAAAACCAACGACTGCAGTGGTTTCTGTGGCGGCGGCGATTGATCGCGTGTAACGACGAGTGAATGACCAGCAGCAGGGCCGACATTTCTTTCGTCGTTTATTAAACGTTTGTGTGGCGTCACACCAATACTATTGGCAAAACTATGCAAATTGTTGCGGCGTGTCTTCTCGCGACGGCTTACGTGATGTGAATGCCGTAGTCCATCTGGCTTGTCGTCGCTAATTGAATTTTCGCTAGTCGTATTCAAGACACTCAGACTAACGTCGCTATCGCCATGACCAGCATCATAACTATTGTCCGTTTGCACCTCGCCATTGGCATCGTAATCATAATAATGATCTATCAATTTGGGCAGATTTGAGTATTTCTTTTTGCGATACACGGGCGAATTGCTCAGCGAACGCGACTTACGCTGTTGCTGCAAGAGCATGGCGATATGTTTGGACGGCAACAAGATTTGCTCTCGATTTTCGGGAACGGCTCCCAATGAGTTTTTACGTGTTGTCTCCGCGACATTATGTTGCATGGGCAACACCGACAGCCGTGGTGGGGTGTTGTCGAACAGCGAATATCGACGGAACATTGTTGCGCACCGAACACACGCGTTTTACTCAAAATACTCGCTTACACCTTTTTCTTTTCTTCGTTTATTTTGTAGATTTCTGTTTTTTAATTGTTGTTTACACTTTGACTTCCTTTTTCGATGATTTTTGTTGTTGTACGACCTCAAATTACAAAATGTTGTAATTACCATCAACCTAACACACACACTGCGACGCGCGATTTCTTGTGCAACTCACTCGGTGGTTTATTCCGCGCGTTATTTCTGGCGATTTTTTTACGACCCGATCGGCAGCAGAAGTAAATCGAAACTGGTTTCTTTTAACCAGATAAACCAAAACACCAACCAACAACACAGAAATAATCAACGGTGCAAAGCGAATAGTAACAACAACTAGGAGAAGAGTAATGAGAGTAGAGATCGCATTATGCATGGGTATGGAGAGAAAAAACGACTCGACGCACAGAGAAAAGCAATTGAAAACAATAACCAACAAGTAACACATGCAATTACTATTAGGGGTGCCCTACTGAAATGACCCTTTTTTGGGTCATTGCTCATGTCATGTGGCACACATCTGAGGAGCTGAAACTGTTTTTTCACTGAAATCCCATTCAAAACGATAAATTGGGGACAAAATTAGTATAGATCCTGAGAATGTCTGTGATGACCTCAAAGATCAGTGGAGTAGCATTAATAAAGGGTCGGTCATTTTAAATTTGAATCGGCTGTAAAAAAAACAACTAATAATTTTTCAAATTTCTGATTTTATTGGAAAGGTTGAATTTTGTCATTTAATAATGGAACTCCATCAGGTGCATTATCGCTTCGCTCAATGGGCTGGAGAATATTTGGCAGGAGATGAAGAATTTTACCGAAAAATTGTGTTTTCAGATGAATCTTATTTTCATCTCGGTATATAAGTCCACATGTGACTGTCGAGAAGCCAATGAGTTCAAAACGAGTCACTGTTTAGTGTGGATTTTAGACTGGCGGCATCCTTGGGCCATTCTTTTCGGAAATGAGCAAGGAGCCACCGTTATCACAAACGGGGAGCGTTACCGTGCCCTGCTCAACGAATTTTTGTTTCCAAAAATTCAAGAGAATGATAGGACGGCATTTGGTTTCAACAAGGCGGGGCCACAAATCGCACAGCGAACGCAACCATCGATATTTTACACACTGTTTTTAAAAATCGATAATCAGAAATTGTGATGTCAATTTGCCGCCTCGGAACTGTGATTTAAGACCTTTAGATTATATTTTGTGGGAAGCTATTATGGATAAATGTTACGCAAAGCATCTATAAGTAGAGACAATTGAAGCGTTGAAATCGAACTTGCCACTAAAGAGATTCGACTTGAAACAATCGAAAATGTACTGAAAATTTGTATTGATCGGATGAGGTACTACCGAGCCGACAAAATTTACCCTACTAGAAATTTAAAAAAAATCAGTACTTATTTTTAAAGCCGATTCAAATTTATAATTGTAAATGGCCACCACCCGTGTAAATTATCATCTAATCCAGTTAATGCCAAGAAGATCATACGGTTTATATATCAATTACAATCAAACAAATTTATATTTGGTGATAAGAAAGGATCGAAACTGCAAATATAACTTATAAAGAAATGCATTTCTTTTTAAAAAATATATTTAAAGTATTCAACTTTGAAGAGTTACCTTATTTCATCCTTACCCGATGTCTCCTGTATATTTAGTAACAAAAATGCTCAGCGGATTTACTTAAGTCTTCTTAAACCTTAACGCTTTTTCTAAAATAACTTTCTTTCTATAATGTAAAGTTTTTCAAAAGAAGAACATGTTCACACTACGTACAAATGTTTGACGGATTTGTGTATTTAAACAGATGTCAAATAGAGTCAAATTGGAGTTTGGAAAAATATTTTTGCCGTGTTCACATTTGAATCAATATTTTATATATAGTGTTAATATGTTATTTGTTTCTTTAGCCCTTTGAAGGCCAGAGGTATAAAGGTTAGGAAATAATGTTTTTTATTTGTTCAACACCGAGGTTTGTAAGTAAGTTAAATTCTTTGTGCAATATTGCCTCATACAAAATTACCCCACGAAGTCAAAAATGTAAATTTTACTAAGATTTGTCTAAATATGTGGGTCGGGCCGGTTTATTTTTTTTTTATATTTTATTTGCTTTTTTAGCCCTTGAAAGGCCAGAGAAACCGAGGTAAGAAAATAATATGTATTCTTCTTTCGATACAGAGGTTTGGAAAATATTTGTCTTCTTCGTACAATATTCCCTCCACTATGTCCAAAATGTAATTGTTGTTGGTCGGACCATAGGGCCGAATACCATACCTTTCAAACATAGACTAATAGGGTAAAAATTCTTTTTCTTTTTTATCTTATTTTCAGCCACATTAATTCACTGTTGTTTACATGGTGTAAGTGTCACCGTTTTTGTGCTTTCGCACTGCTAGGTCGGCGAGGTCTGTTTGATAGTGTGAGCCGTCTTGATGCAAATCTTGTTAAAATAATTTTACGGTAACGGAATTTCGTTGACCAGTTTTATAGAAATTTTCTTTATGCCATGCACTATGCATTTAAATCATAACGAATCCAATCAGATAAACTTCACTTATTACTGCACTATTTCTTTAATTAAAATGAGAGGTTTTATTTTGATAATTTAAGACTTAATGATGTCAACACTGCTTTTACCAGCTGCTACTTTACATTCATTGCTCTTGCAAAAGTTTTGTGAGATCAAATAAATATTTGCCGAAACGAGAGGAAATTATTTGACCGTAGTGGTTACATTGGTTAAATTTTAGTCGGCTGGCTATATTATTGGCCGTGTTCTATTGGCAACTCGTTTAAATGGTCGCTAACACGATAACTTCAGTCCATTTTACAAGAATATACAAATGATTTTGTTTATAGAACACTATGGATAATTTGCATTAAAAATTGTTTTGTTTTTAAATAATAAAAATATTTTGAAAGAAAATTATTCAACAATTCCCTATAGAACTTTAAGCGAGCTCGGTTATTACTTTCGTACAGTATTTCTTCAACAACTTTTTTCTACAAATTTTCAAATCTAACTGTTTATTATGCATGAAGCCAATCCGTTGTTGTTTACAAAGAAATTTCAAAAAATGTTTTGAATGTAATGTTTTGAAGTTATTGCCTTAGCGACCACTTTTTCGTTTAAAATGCGAGTACCACTAGAACTCTATTGTTCACTCGAAATCAGCTTCTTTGCTGTTTGCTCTTCCAAGATATTTTATGGTTAGATTGTGTCGAAGTAATATTTGATGTTTTTCTTCAAATATTTGCCAAGTGTGAACGTACTTTTAGTTGGTTTTAAGCAGATTTTTTAGCTTGTCAAGTACCACAAGAACTCTTTTGTTCCCTTGAAATCAGCTTCTTTGCTGTTTGCCCTTCAAAGATATTTTATGGTCAGATTGTGTCGAAGTAATATTTGATGCTTTTCTTCAAATATTTGCCCAGTGTGAACGTACTTTAAGTTGGTTTTAAGTGGCTTGTCAAATAAAAAGCTGCTTTTGTGTTGAATCGAATTTCTATTTACCAACATTAGTTAATCACAAGAGTGAGGTAGAGCAGAGAAGGACACCCCTAATATCAGAAATAAACCAAGTAATGAATTCTGCAAGCATGCAATCAGAAAACAAAACAAGGTAAAGAATTTACAACAAAGTACAAAAGTATTGCAACTACCGACTGACTAACTCTTTCAAGGTAAACCGGTTCTCTGTTAGAGCAACGCTCCTTCAGTGACACAAAAAACGAAACAAGAACCCAGGAAGTATTGCCTCCATCAACCAGTCTACAGTCCTTTGTTTATAGGAAGGTACATACGCACGAATAAACGTCACCCGATTTTGACATTTATATCTTTGTTTAAACTCTCTCTCTCTCTATCTTAAACAGCAACCTTTCTTTATCTTGCGTTCTTTAACAAATTTCTCTTCTCTAATTCAATAACAGAGACAATTATCTTTATTGTCGTTATGACTCAAATACGGTTTTATCAAATCAATACAAAACCCCCCAACTCCCCCAATAAACAACAAAGCGCGTATTTTGGTATTTATGACGTCAGTTTTGATTTTGTTGCTTGTTTTTCGCTTAGCCTATTTTAATAAAATAAGCAAAACTAAAAGGTGCGATGATTGTCAGCCGGTTTAGAGTAGTGCGTAAAAATAAAAAAAACGCACAGACAGACAAATATGAAGTTTTCTCAAATGGTTGTGTCAATTATGGCTGTCACTTGTGAAATTGGGTGAACGACGAGATGAACAAATTCAAGTGAAATTGTTTGAAATCACATGCAATTGATTTCTAGTGTGTACCTGTGTGAAACCAAATTGTGTCAATGCAGCACCCATAAATTGGATGTGTAAACCACAACAAAAAAGAAAATGTATCGTATAGACACACTCTTAGGCCAACTGTTTTTTTTCTTACGGCGTTGACTACAACATTTTAAGCTGCCTGACTGTTGGCAATACTTTTGAGAGGGAGACAATCAAACACTCACTGCAGAAGGGCCTCTGATATTCAGGGAATATGCCTCTTCATGAGAAAGACGAAGATTCCAACGTTTGAAAACCTCGCTTTCCGATGAAGATCAGACTCCAAAGGATGGTCCAGCCATAATGCATGGTGGTAAATGTGAGTCACGTTTTTTACCCAACTTAAATTGAAATTTCTTTGTTTAAGTGTTTGACAAATTGAACCATGGAGAGGTACACGAAAAAGGGCGTTCAAATCAAAATACATATCGTTCACTTCGCAATTTGGATTTTCTCACAGTGGATTCGTTAACTAACAAAATTGCCGCATTTCGGCAAATGAGAATCCACGAGTGATTGTTGAAAAGCCGATGTATCCAAAAAGAGTGACTGGTGCGGTTTATGGGCTGGCGGCGTTATCAGGCCTAAGTTATTCGAAAATGATAACGGCCAAGCAGTAACCGTGAATGGTACTCGCTATGGCGAGATGATAACGGACTACTTGTGGCCAGAACAAGAGGATATGGACCTGGGCGATATGTGGTTTCAACACGATGATGCCACTTGCACACAGCCAACGAAATAATGTCTCTTTTGCGCGAGAAATTTAACCTCACGTCAAGAGCTAAATATGAGATAATTTGGCACATTGTTGTACAATATCGTATGGTTCCATAGGCCTAAGATGGCTATATAAAAGCGTAGAAAGGCAAATTATTACATACGCGGCAATAAACAGGTAAAATCGGCCTTAACGAACCTTATATACCCTCCAAGTCCCTACGCCGCTAATGCACAAACGAAAAATAATAGTACCGATTTTTGAACCCTTTCTGCCACATCCCTAATTTTAGCCATAATCTTAAATTTCTCTATATTTGGATTTGTAACAAAATTAGCTTTAATTGTGTTAATATTGATTATTAATTGCTCGTTTAGACTATGCGATAGGTTTTTTGGACCACACGAGTAAAAAAAGTTCTGCATATATGCCCTTTATTGAGATATTTAGTGCGTCCCAACTAACAGTACACATTTTACCCATTGGCCGTCCACATAAAAGTTTGATTTTTTAAGCAAATACTTTGAAAAAAAGTACCTTTTACCGAAATGCCCTTGATCCCTTTAAGGGAAACTTTTTTTCCCCTCGCCCGATTTCGTCCATTTACAATTCCAAACAGTTTAAGACCATGAGCCACTATCATGCAAAATTTCAGTATCATAGGTTAAATTATTGTTGGACCGCTAGCTATTGTGCGACTTAGAATTTTACGACGATCAATAATATATAATATATATGTTATAGGGTCTCCAATCAATCTTTCGTGGTGTTGCTAAGGGATTGACAAATTTAGTATACCAACCACTATTCGGTAGAGGGTATAAAAACAGATAAGGTGCAGCGAACTTGCAGTCTGGGTATCAGCGGAGCAATCTGCACAACTTCTACTAGGGCAATAGAAGTAATACTAAACATGAGCTCGATAGATATTTATATCAGACACATGGCTGCTATCAGAGCCAAACATTGATGGCAGTAGGCGAATGAATTACGGGAGACCGAACATTCCGCCAACAAAACATCCTGAAAACATTAACGAGCTTCACAACGCCCGGACAACCAAGCTGAAGCTCGGTTCCATAGAGAGAACCTTTGTAACAAAAACTAATTTCGACTACCGGACCACAATACGGTATTCCAAGCAGAAATAAAGTCAACCAGCAAATGTGTACGATGGTTCAACTTAAATAACATACGAGGGCGACCGCAAAACTAACTGGCCTGGCACATTTTCTGTTTTACTTGCAACTTTTTTTTTGTTTTTGAAAAGCAATCTTTTATAAGCCATCTGTCAAAATTTCAGAAATATTTAATGATTATTTTCTTTGTTGCAGGTGATTGAAGTAAACAAATTTTATAATTTTTGAAAAATGGAAAATAAATAGTTTCGTGCGGTAATTAAACACTTTTATATGAAAGGTTATACGCCACAATTAATCAAAGATGAATTGGATTCTGTTCATGGTGATAATGCACCATCATACTCCACCGTGAAATCCTGGGTTCAACAATTTAAAATGGGTAGTTCAAGTACGGAAGATGAACAACGCTCTGGAAGACCGAAAACTGCTACTACTATTGAAAACATTAGACAAATATTAATTTAAGTGACTTAAGATAGACGAATAAAGCTCAGAGAACTTGCTGATATTGTTAAAATACACGAAAAACAAGTTTGGAGTATTTTGCATGATGAACTCCACATGAAAAAGCTATGCGCAAGATGGGTGCCGCGTTTGTTGACTTTGCCCCAAAAAGTCGTCCGTTGGACCAATTCCGAGGAGCTTTTAGCGATTTATCAGCGTAATCCAATAGAGTTCTTGCGCCGATTCATAACTGTTGATGAAACATGGATCCATCACTACATCCCAGAATGCAAAGAACAGTCAAAACAATGGATAGAAGCTGGTAAAAGTGGTCCCAAGAAGGCGAAAACTGTTAAGTCAGCAGGAAAAGTAATGGCCACAGTATTTTGGGATGCAAGGGGTATAATATTTATTGATTATCTTGAGAAAGGAAAAACTATAAATAGTGAATATTATTGTGCATTATTGGATCGGTTGAGTGAAAGATCAAGATAAAACGAGCGCATTTAGAAAAAAAAGTTCTTTTTCATTAAGATAATGCTCCTTCACACACTGCATTTTTAAGACAACAAAAACTGGCCGAATTACAATTTGAAATTGCTCCGCATACACCATATAGTCCAGATTTAGCTCCTTCTGATTATTTCTTGTTTCCAAATTTAAAAAAATTCTCGGTGGCAAAAAATTTTCGTCCAATAGCGAGGTTGGTTATTGCTGAAACTGAGGCATATTTTGAAGGTCTAGAAAAATCTTATTTTTCGGATGGAGTTAAAAAACTTGAAAAACGTTTGATGAAGTGTATTGAGTTGGAAGGAGATTATGTTGAAAAATAAATAATAATAATTCCAAAAAAAAAACGGTTCTTTTTATGTTAGGCCAGTTACTTTTGCGGTCGCCCTCGTATGTGACAGCGCATAGAGAAAGGAACCTAAGGGTAAAAAAAAATTCAATTTTCATTTTTTTCTTTTTTTGATGTGGACAAATTCTGAGCATCGAATGAGACCGATCCCATGCTCCAAAAGTGTTCCCTCCCAGAAATATGCGCGTTTTATGAAAGTGAAGTCGACGATTCTAAGCGCAAATAGAAAGGGACCTAATCTTTAAAATGGCTCTCCTGAACAAAACTGGTTTTTAACCTTATGCGACAATGTAAGGACATTCACCCTGATTACGGTTGTCGTTGTCGATTTAGGACTTGTATATTTTTGTCGAATATTCGACAAGTCGTATTTCGACAACGGCAACCTTAATCAGGGTCGTTCACAGACAGCCATCAAGGCACTATCCTAAATGATAGATAGTCAAGTCACGAACGCCTCTGGAGTGTAAAGAAGAAATAATCAATTTAAAAAGAAGTGGCATCCTAGAAATCATGACAACGAAAAAGCTGGCAACTTTGTTGAGGAAGGGTCAGCTATAAAGGCAATTGATATGGACAACGCTATTGCTTTTCAAGCAACAAGAGATTAAATGTTGGATGAGGATCAAAGGTTTTGTAGGCGACACAGTACATCTTAAATGATGTACAAGTTGACAAACCATCGAACAAGAGCGCACAACAAGCTGTGTACTGGCTTAGGCGTATACCCGTAGCGTAGGGGTCCTTCCCCCTTTATTGCAAACCAATCAACTAACCAACAGGAATCATCAACAATTAACTAGAATTGGAAATGCGATTAATGTTGACACTAGTTAAAGCTTCGATGATTTCAAGTCGTAAAATGACGAAAAACCCGTCTCATACACATGAGCTTAAATCCGCCAATGACATCTCTTGTAGTTCGGCACTTTTTGTTGCTTCGTCATAAACTGCCGCCATCTGTAGTTGATATACGACAGCTTTCCTATTAAGAGCTTTGTTAGCTAGACAACAGCAATGTTGTCACTGTAAAAGCTTTCGCTAAAGCTTTTCTATGTTAACAACAGTTCGTTCGTTAATGCCTACAAATAAGCTCAATCATAATTTCACAGTAAATGTGAATATTTCAAATTTTCACTGAATAAAGAAGGGGAAATATCACTCACTGACGACTTGGAATGGTCGGTTGCCGCTGGTAATGATGTTGCTGGCGGGGATTGGTGGTATGAGCATGTTTTCGTATTTTTTAAATATCAAGGACACATCTCGCAATGTTTTCATACGTAAGTACTAGTGAATGGATATTTCAATAAACAACATTTCGAGGTTACTCATCGGCACAATACATTTGTGACGCCATCCCACTACGACGATGAACATATAAAATTTACTTTGGTGAAAAATTGAAAAAAAGGCGGAGCCTTAGTAGTGATGTCAGTTAACCTTTTGCAAACTAGGTGGAAAAACTGACTGGGAATCGGGAGGGAAAACAATTTATGAGTTTTTGGCGAAAGACTATTTGCGTCATGAAAGATCCACAGATAATGTTAACCTTCCTTTTTGTGCTGTAATAGGGGGATATTTTTAATGATTGTCACACATGTTGGTCCTTGATTTTGTTGTACTTGGAATGAAAAGGAGATCAAAGTGCAAAGTGGGGCTTCCTGAACTTTTGAACCACACGCAAAGAAAAGATAAGGGTACTATATGGTCACGGTAACAATAATATGCATGTTCGTCGCAACTATGGTATTGTTTTTGTAAACTTCAGTTTGACAATATTACGATTGCGGCAATATTAATATTGTTGAAACGTAACAATACTATTATAGCCAAATTGAGAAATGAAACTATAATTGTTTCATTAATAATTTGATGGTCATAGTATGGTTGTGTGGAATCATAGTATGGTTGTATGGATCATAACATGGTTGCGCATGAATCATACTATGTTTGTGAGTATCATACTATGGTTGTTTGTGAAAGATAGTATGGTGGTGAGGATCATAGTACTCGTATGGTTGAGTGCCACTCATAACATGGTTGTGGGGATCGTATGGTTGAGTGTAAATCATACTATTATTGTGAGGATCATAATATTGTTGTGCCCAAAAAAAATATCCATTAATAGTATGATTCTCTTCGAATATTGTCACCCAACCATACTTTTTCTCTACGTAAACAAATTGATTTTTGTTTCATCAGACCAAAGAATATTACGCCGTTTTTCTCAAGGCCAGAATATTCTTTTTTGACAACATAGGCACTCTTCTGGGACTTCGGGCCTTTAAATTTTCAAGAATAAGTAGTTTTCGAATAGTTGAATTATCAACTACAACATTTAAATCATTTTTAATTTGCTTGGAGGATGCAAATAGATTTTTTTTTACACATCGCATTATGTTTCGTCACACATCGCACTATGTTTCGGCTCACCACAGGCGTAATTTTTGTTTTTCTGTCGCGCGTTTCTGATTTGGCTACCCAATTTACAGCATTTTCCACCAAAGTTTTGGAATATCGAAGCATTTCAGCCTCATTCCGATAAGAATTTCCGAAGTTGTACAACTTTTGGATATTTTTTCTTGTTACTGGGAGCTTCGATCTACCGATACCTGCCTAGGTAACAAGGGCAAAAATATCAATTAAATTAAAATTTCCAACCTAAATTATTGTTTTTACCTTTGTACGAACAAATTACTCCTTTTTAGTTACTTTGGATAATACCTTTCATGGAATATTCAAAGTTATTTAAGCGAATTGGCTAACTGTCCCTATTATTACGCACAACCAAAAACTAGAATTTTTAAAAATTTATAACTTCTTGCGCGTGCAATACTTATAGGCTGTTTCCACTACGGTCGCGTCCACGTCCAAAAATCAATGAACGCGCGTTAAAGCCTATACAAAAAACACAGGCAGTTAGGTATAGGAAAAAGTCGCGTTCATAATGGACGCGTTTTCCGATAAGTCGCGTTTACTATAAATTCGATTATTTTTTCAATCGAAACCCACCCATACCTATTAATGGCAACACCGCAAATTGCACATCCCTTTTAAAACAGCTGTTTATCAGCATAAATATAAAGCGCTGCTGCTACTGCACATTTCCATTAGGCGCAATACCATTTGATCCTCATTTTCCACTGCGGTTAGCAAAATAGTATCATTTAATTCCATGATAATGTCACAACACAAAAATATTAAACTTTTCGCACCGCAAAAAAAACAAATAAACACAAATAGCTGTTTGAACGCAAACGCGGACGCAAAACACAATGGAAACACCATTACAAATTTTCGATAAATCGTTTGACGCGGATGTGGACGCGAACGTAGTGGAAACAGCCTATTATCTTGCTAGCCACAGTCTCTATTATTTCGCACATAACTGTAAATCCCTTTTCTGAAGATTTTATCCACTTATTTTAGAAATACCGGTATTTTTATCAAAAAAATATTATTCAAACAAAATCATTGAATCGAAAACTTAATTATCCCAACATGTTTTCGAAATAATGCCAATAAAAATAACATAATAATTGTCCACTTACCCCTCTTGAATCCCTAAATAGTATTGCAGCATGATGTGGATCCAGAGTGCCATCGCCACGTAAGCCTCGTCCGGCCGCACCAACTGAAGCACGTCGCTTTTCTAAATCAGCCGAAGCGCGACGCATGTGAGCACCTATAACGCCATACGGGGAGAATTCCAAAAAGTCATGCATTAATAATCACGTCACAATTACAAAATCGATATCTTAGATATAGTATTATCATAATTCAAAATATAGCTACAACTGAAAAGCAAGTACCAAGTTTCACAACACCAAGTTTTTGCGTTTACCTTTAGTATTACCTTCTTTGACGATTTTATCGTAGATCTTGTAGGTGGCACCACAATCTTCCAATATGCGATTGGGACGCCTCAGCGTATTCACATCCAAACTCTTGGATCGTGTGCGGAAATTTTCCTGCGGATCATTCTGCGGCGAGGTGCACACACTATTTGTCGCATGGTCATGGGACTTGCGCGGCCAGATGTGTACCTTTTTGCCGAACTGCTTCAACATTTCCTGGATCGAATGGTGGTGATGATGATGGTGGTGGTGTTTGTGCTTGTGTTCTTTGGGCGATGCATTCGCGTCGTCATCCTCATTAATACTAATCGATTTGACAAAGCTGGAGTTATCGAAGCGATGACGCATATAGGCCGCGCCGCTACCACCACGATCCAGCGAAAGGGTCATGGGACTGGTGCCGTATTCGTCGAGGCAGGCAGGCGCTGCACCAACTCGATGGAATATCGAGTTAATGCTGGGACGCTCCTGCTGGCGTTGGCTGGAGGCACCCGAATAGGTGAAATACTGATGGTCATTCTGGCCCTCGTAGATGTCATCGAGATCGTGCGGAAAGAAACCCCCGGACTGAGTGGGCGGTGAACAGTTGTAGTCTGCATGTGTGGGTTTACGTAAGCTCTGCTGAAATAAAGGTACATTAAGAATATACGGTGTCTCTGTCCGAGTCTTGTAGTTGACTTACGCTATAAACGGCCGGACTATTGGCCCGATCGAAGATGCTACGTTTCGCTGATGCCGTCCGTTTTAAACTAGAACTGTAGCCTTCACAGGAACTGCGTGAGCAACTATTGTGGGTAGGTGAGTTGCGGTAATGATTTGATATTGACCTCTGAGAGTCGGGCACCGGCTGTGGACTAGATGTGTTGCCCAAGTTGTCTGCTACTCGAACAACAATGACGAAAACGTAGGGAAGGTGGTTAATAGTAGATTTTGAATTAAAAAAAAGTGTTGTTTATGGAGCATTTCTCGGAAAGGTTCAAGTGCCCTTGCAACAGCTCTCTGGGGCAAAGAGATTATTTGCTAATTTCTTTTAAAAATTGTACATCTTGACAGCATTTGTTTCTCGAAATTTTAAAGTTTTAATTTGTTTAACAAAAATACGACGCAATTTTCTTTTTAGAGAAATTGTCGTGGAAATTTTATTTTTAAAGAAAGTTTTTGACAAAACTTTGATTTTAAATAAAATTATGTAAAAACAATTGTTTCTGTTAAATTTCTGAGAAATTCGACATTTTTTACAAAAACGCGTGACGAGCTTTTGTCTTTTGTAATTTAAACCAAATTTTATCTTTCCTTGGGAAACTTTTATCTAATAATTATATTTAAGTAATTTTGATACAATTTTTTTTAAGTCAAAATGACAAATTGCATTTTAAAAAAAGATGCTAGCAAAATATTTTTTATGGAAGAAATTCGACGAATTCCTATTGTAATGTGATATTTTTGAAGTACTGCTTGATTGCTTATTTTATTTTTAAAATTTGTAATTTTTTTATTTTAATTTTTTTTTTTAGTTTTTAAACAAAGTTTTTGATGAATCTTTGTTTTTAAGGAAACTTTCGAAAAAAATTTGTTTACATAAAATTTCCAAGGTATTGGACTTTTTTAAAATATGGACGATTTTTTTCATTTAATAAAATTTTTTCTCCTGAAAATTTTGATGCAACTACTTTTTAAGCAACTTTAAAAAAATGCGATTTTAATTGGACAATTTTTTAAGGAAAATTTCCAAATTTAATAGTTTATTAAAAATGTTTACTATTATTTTTAAAAAACGGTCCCAAATCTTTTATAAATATTTTATATAGAAAGTTTTGCATTAAACATTACATTACATTAAATTTTTAGGAAAATTTTGGAATCCATTTTTTTTTTATAAAAAATTTCAACGAAATTTTAAATTGAAAAAAAACCTAAGGAAATTTTGAATTTAAAGACTAAATTTGTGAATAATATGGACAAGAACAAATATTTTAATATTTAAGATTTTTAATTAATTTTTTAGACATTTGTAGATTTATTTGACAGGCGAAATAATCAGCATGAAATCCCGTTTAGGGATTAACTAAAACCATAAAACTTTTCCATTTAGTAAATGTATTTTTTCTATATCCGTTGAAAATAGTTTAAAAAGTCTTAAAAATTGTTAATAAAAATGCCTTAAGCGAGCTTCAACGAAATTAAGCGGAGCTAAGCGTACCCAAACTATTTTTAGTAAATAAAATTTTGTTTTATGTTTTTTGACAACGGTTTGAAATCAGCGCTTCAACTGTGTTTTAAGCGATTTTTTTTTAGCTTGTCAAATAAAACACGAATTTTATGGCAAAAAAATTAACGATGTTCTATTTTGAAAAAAAGAAATACGTTTATATTTGATTTTGACAAAATTTTTATTTTCTAGATAAAAATTAATGTTCTTTAAATTCTGCATTTTATTTTTAAAAATGATAATTTTTCTAGATAAAATCCATATTTAAGAACTCACCGAAATTCCATACGAAAAATTTCGGCAATGTTTGTTGTGCAGTGTGCTTTGTTATTATTTAAAATTTCAACTTAATTCTGCTCGAAAATTTGTAATAAATTTTTGTATAAAAGTTTTAACGATTTTTTTTCAATATAATATCAAGAATATTTTCAAAAAAACAAAATGTGGAAATTTTATTTTAATGTGAAATTTAAACGTAACTCTTTTTGTATTTAAACCCTTAAAAATAATTCAAAATATTAATCATTTTAGGGTAAAATTGCAAAAAATAGAAAGTTCTATTTTAATGAAAACTTTTAAAATTTTTCTTCTTTTTTTTTGTTGAAGTTTCGACAATGAAAACTTTTAAAAAAAGTTGTCTCCTTTTTTTTTTTTTTGAAATTTCGACAAATTTTAATTAAAAACGGTTTTTTAAAATTCGAATGGAATTTTATTTTTGAAAATTGCGTCAAATTTTTTTTTTATAAAGAACGAATTTTATTTTTGTTGAAAGATCAAAAAAAAATAAAGTTAGTTTTATAGCAAATTTTTAAATTTTTTATAAAAATTTTTACAATTTTTTTTATAGAAAATTTTTTGTTTTTTTATAAAGGGTGGTTAAATTTTAAGGGCCTATGTTGAATGTGAACCACAACTAAACTCAAGTTTTTTCTGCATTTCATTTGATATTTCTCAATTTCAGACTAACTCAATTTGAACCATGAAAAGATACACAAGCGAGCAACGCGTTAAAGTTAGGCAACAGTGGATGATCAATTTTCGAAGAAAATCATCTTAAGTGATGAGGCACATTTTCACCTCAGTGGATAAGCGGAATTGCCGCATTTGGGCGAATGATAATCCAAGAATGATTGTGGAAAAAACAATGCACCCACAAAGAGTGCGGTTTATGGGCTGGCGGCATCATCGGGCCGTATTTTTTCCAAAATGAGGCCGGTCAGGCAGTATCGCTATCGTGAAATGATTACGAACTTTTTATGGCCCGAATTGGAAGATATGGATGTGGACGATATGTGGTTTTGACAGGACGGTGCCACTTGCCACATGTCTCTTTTGCGCGACAAATTCAATGGCCGTGTTATCTCACGTCGTGGCGATGTCAATTAGCCGCCAAGATCGTGTGATTTGACACCGTTGGACTTCTTTCTTTGGGGTCATTTGAAAGAAAAGGTGTACGTCGATAAGCCAGCAACAATTCAAGCGGTATAGGACGAGATAATTCGGCACATTAACGGCATAGAACCTCAATTATATCTCAGCGTCATCGAAATTGAGGTGGAATGGTTCGATACATATTTGAACCATTCCAATATTATCATAATAAAAAGAAATGGCAATAATTTCTGTTTTATTTAAAATCAACATCGGTCCTTAAAATTTAACCACCCTTTAGAAAAATGTTATTTTTTATAATTTTATTTTATTTTTTACAAAATTATGTTAAACCGGAAATTTCGACAAAATTAAAAAAAAAACTTTTGATTCGCTTTTAGAAAATTTTTAAATATGTTTAGGAAAAAATTTTTATTGTTAAAATATTTAGAAAAATTTTAAATTTTTACAGATATGTCGAATATATTAACCAATATCGTTATGAAAAAATTTCGGCGTTTTTTCCATTGAAATTTTTATAAAAAACTTAAATTTCTGTAAATATTGAAAATTAATTTAAGAGAAAATAATTGTGAACCAATTTTTTGATAGAAGTTTTTTATTGACAAAACATTTTTTTAACGAAATTTTTGGTTGATTTTTTTTATAGAACTGTGGACAATTTTCCAAGTTTTATTATTAATACACAATTTTTGTGTTTTAATAATTTTTAAATCATTTTTTGTGTAAAATTGTATTTTCTATGAAATTACTAAAATTTTAGGAAATTTTCCTAATATTTTTTAAAATATTGTCACATTTTTCAGCATTTTGTTTTTGACGATTTTTCTTTTTTACTTTTTTTTTATCAAAATTTTTTTTTTAGATTTTGTTTTTATTGAACTGAATTTCCAGTTTTATTTTTTTCCAGTTTTATTTTTTAAATACATTTCTGTGTTTTATTTTTATGTATTTTTTATAGAAATAAGAAAGCTATAAGACATTTCTTTATTTTCTGTATTCCAATTTCAGACGTAATAAACAAATTCTGTATTTTATTTATGTTTTTTTAAATAGTTTTTTTTTTTGTAAAATTTTCATGTTTATGAAAATAAGAAATTATTATTATTTCTCAGTTTTTTTTTAAATGAATTTTCATTTTTTTTTTCGAAAACTTTAGTGCCGGAGAGAGAAAGCAATTCACCGTCCTTCTCTTGGCTTCAATAATGGCAAACCTTTAATTTTTTAATGACACACGATTCCGAGAAATACTCTGATTGTTTTTTTTGTGTTTTTTTTTGTCCTTACCCTGCGACCAATTGGGCGATTTGGAGTTAGACGATGAACTCGAGCTGGAACTTGAATTAATGCTGTTCAAACGACTGGTGCCATTTTTCGACGATGAGCCATAATCGATGGAGGTGTTATTGGTGCTGCTCCCGGAGGAGCCATTTAAGCTGTCGCTATCACGGCCATAACTGCGTCCATATGGCGTATTATTATGACCAGCGGTGCCGCTGTTTTGCCAACAATCGGCGCTCAGCTGCTTTTCGATGGCATGCTGGCGGTATAAGTGGGTAATGCCGTGCATTGTTTATCTGTTTTTGTTTGGTATTCTTTGTTTTTTTTTATTTTTTCTTTCAATAGCGTTTTGAACTGAAGCTGCTATTTTTTTTTCTTCAAAGTGGTTTTGATTAAATTAACAAGACTTTTTTTGGTATATTTATTTTTTCTTAAATGTTGGTAGAGAAAAAGTCACATTTTTCTTTATTTTTTACGGTTTATTTTGGCCGTTACACTTGAAAATATAAAAAAATCTACACAATTGTCAGTTGACTGGCAACGGAGCTGCTGTGGTAATGAACGCAACAGTCTCAACACTAAATGTGTGTGTTACACTTTCAATTGTTTTCACATACACAAGGTTTTCTCACTAGCACAAATTCTCTTTCTCTTGGCACGACAAAAAACGAACACTCTCTTTTCCTTATTGGGGCTGGTGGGGTCGTTGGTGGGACTCCTCAAACAGAGTAGTGCCAGGTTGCTTGTTTGTTGTAACTGCTATTTTTTGTTGGCATACAACAATACAGTTGTTATGGTCTCTCTATATCTCGCCTGCATACACTCTCTTCTACTCTATTCCTCCCTGAGATGGGATATGTGCGACTGCAGTGTTGGATTTCGATATTCTTTATTACTAGACTGCATAAGTTAGGTTATTAGCACCCATCAGCACACAAGTGTGGGAGGTAGAGGGTGGCTCAGTTAAAACACTGTGTATGGTGGTGTTGTTGCTGTTCTACGAGTATGCAAAAAATAATATTGCCTGTTGCCTCGGTTGTTGTTGCTACTTTTCTGTTGTGCTGCAGTATCGTTGTGTGTGGGGCGGTGTGTTGTATCTGCCACGACGTATGCTTAGATGACGGTTTGACGGTTGAACGGCCTGTAAATAAGTCAAAGTTGTTTGTGATGTGTTTTATATTGTGTTGTTGTTGCTGCAATTTTTTATAGTGCAATTTTTGTTTTGCACACACATGTGAGTACGTGTGTGTGTTTGCTATGTTTTTTTTTGCTTTATCAAATTCATATTTTGCCGGTTGTTATTTTTGTCATTCCGTTGTTGTTGCTTTCTGTTTCGTGTTGTGTGTTTGCATGTATGTTGACCATTGATTGTATTTTGATTTTCTGTTTTACCCGTCCGTTTATACATATTTTTAGCACTGTCTCGCCTTCTCGTAAAACGCGAAACGTCCGTCAATGCTAAACAAAAACAACATTTATGCGAAAAATGTGAACAGTCAGCAGAAGCGTTGTTTTCTTTTTTTCTTTACCTTTTTGCCATGATAATGCAATATAATTAACACGAAGAGAAAAAATTTCATTCTTCACAGGAGATTAAGAATATCTTTTTATGCTCTTCTCTTACTGACCAGACTTATGGGGGACCATGAAGAGTTTACTATTTTGTGCACGCAATGTAGGGAGAAAAATTATACCTTCAGAAGGAATCTTACCAACAGATGTGGGGAAAAGATATGATGGAGGAAAAATCACAGGTGTGTTCTGTAAATCACGTTAGAAGCGGAAATAGGTTTGAATTGTAGGCTATCTTGATTTTAGTATAACAGTTTTTTAGTCGAAGAAACATTTGAATGTTTCGGATACAAAAATAATTATATTTTTTATAAAATGTATTGAAAATGTTGTAGCAACAAAACAAACGAACAAATTATAAAAAAAAATTTCATGAGAATTATAAAATGTTTAACTAACATTTTGACGCCTTCGGTAAAAAATATCTAATCTTTCATTATTATTGCGAAAAGTTTCATTAAAATTATAAATTGTTTCATACAAACTATATTTTTAATCGAACAGAACCCGAATTTTGTAGAAAAACTTGACTTCTCTTAAAAAATATAGATGCAATAGGTCGTTTAATGCCAGTTCAAATTGATAAAAAATTCTATTCCCAAAATAGTTTATCGCTTCATTAACCAAATTTTTTTTATTAAAATGCGAAAATTGCTTAAAACTTAAGACAGAGCAAAAGATTTATAAAAAAGTATACATTTCTTAAAAAACATGAGACTTTTGAAACAAAATATTGTTTTTCAAAAAAAATATCAAATGTCCTGTTTTTTCTTCATAAAACATATTTCCCATATAATATGATAACTTAATTTTTCATAAAAAATTATAAAATTTTTAAAACTTTGAATAGTTTTTACAAATTTTAAAAGTTTGGAGAAAATTACAAAACGTTTCGCAAAAGTTCTCTTGTTAACAAAACTTCGAAATTGTTTACAGAATTAATAATGAAATGATTTATAAAAGTTACCCCGTATTTCAAAAGAAAAAATATATGAAACATATTTAAAAAATATGAATTGTTTTGGAAAAATTGTAAAACTTTATAATAAACATATTTTCTTTGTTCCAAAAAAAAACAATCTGATTATTTTGGTAGTGATACAATTTTTTTTTTTCTTATAAAATATTGCATCGAAATTTTATTTTTTCAGAAACTTTAATTTTACATTTATGAAGATTTTAACAAAATGCTTCTTTTATGAAAATTATGATGACGATTAATTATGTCATTTTGTAAACAATATTTGTTCGGAAAATAATTTATGACAATTTTCGATAGAATTCCAAAAAAAAAGAAATTTGGACCATTTAACATTTTTATTATCGACGATTTATTAGGCCAAAATATACCAATTTCATTTTTGGTTGTGAATTATTTAAGCATACAAAAATATTTTTTTTGTAAAATATTGCGAATATTGCAAGCAAATTTATCTTTTTGTATTTTTGACAAAATGTTACTTTTATAGAAATTATGAGGAAATGTCATACTTTTTTTTCGATTATTAAACATAAATTTCGATAGCAATTTTTTTTGGCCATTTCATGTTTTCATAAAAAAGTATCGCAGAGACATTGTATTAGTTAGAACTTTTTGAAGAAAATCTTACTTCATATTTTTGTATGTAAAATTTCGTCAAAAGTTAATTCATTGAGAAATTTCCGCGGAACTCTTTTTGTATAGAAGTTTTAGAAAAATTTATATCTTAAAACAATATTTTGGAAAAATTCCAATTTTATAAAGGGTGGTTAAATTTTAAGGGCCGATGTTGAATGTGAACTACACCTAAACGTCAAGTTTTTTTTTTGCATTTTATTTGATATTTCTCAATTGCAGACTAACTCAATTTGAACCATGGAAAGATACACAAGCGAGCAACGCGTTAAAGTTATTCAGACTTGTATGATCAATTTCGAAGAAAAGCATCTTTAGAGAAGAGGCCCATTTTCACCTCAGTGGATTCGTCAATAAGAAGAATTTCCGCATTTGGGCGAATGATAATGCAAGAGTGATTGTCGAAAAAACAATGCACAAACAAAGAGTGACTGTTTGGTGCTGGCGACATCATCGGGCCGTATTTCTTCCAAAATGAGGCCGGTCAGGCAGTTACTGTGAATGGTGTTCGCTATCGTGAGATGATAAGGAACTTTTAATGGGCCAAATTGATATGGATGTGGACGATAAGTGGTTTAAACAGGACGGTGCCACTTGCTATACAGCTAACGAAACAATGGCTCTTTTGCGCGACAAATTCAATCGGCCCTTAAAATTGAACCACCCTTTATATAGTTTTAACAACATATTACTCTTAACAGAAACTTTTGAAGACATTTTATTTATCTATAGGAGTATAGAAACTTTAACAAAAATCAATTTTTGTAACGAAAGCTTCGTCAAAATAAAAATAATGGCAACATTTTGTTTTTATATGAAATTTGATTTTAAAAATATTTCGACTTAAAATTAATTTTATAAAAGTGTTTTGGCAGATTTTTTTTGCAAAAATTTTAATTGTAGTTTTGTAATGTCAACGTCATCTTATTAATTATTAATTATTTTCAAGGTTTTGATTTCAGTAGGTATGATTTGAGCTAAAATATATTTTCTAGAAAGTATACTTTTAAGGCGTTTTTAATATAATCAACTCAATTTTTGTGTAAAAAGAAAATTATTTTTTTTTGCGTTAAAAATGTCGATGAAATGTTTTTTTTGAAGAAAAGTTGTGACAAAGGTAAGATTTTTCGATAACAAAAAAATTTCGATAACAGATAATTTTTTTTAGAGGAAATTTTGATCTTTCAATTTCTATAAAAAATGTTAGCAAAATTTTACTTTTTTTTTACAAAACTCAAACTGTAGTTGATAGAAAAGTGTTGAAGAATTTGTAATTTTTGAACAATAATTTGGCCCCTGCTTTAGATGTGAAAACATTAAGGCTTTGCCATCCTGGTGTTGGCACTGCAGCAGTTCTATTTAAAAGAAGCTTTTTTTATATGCAGTTCATGTCATGATAACGAGAAAAGTAAATAAAAACAAAAAAAATTATTGTTGAGGTTTTGTGGTAGGCCTTACGAGTCACCACACACGCACTCACACTTGGTCGTTAGAAGGCCTTAAACGCGGAATGACTTTCATAGGGTGCACTCGACTGTTACCTATGGACGTACCGTAAATGAATCATTAATATTTGTGGTAGGTACGTCTGTATTAATTATTTGAAGGCTAAACGAATCGTGTTTATTTTAACAAAAAAGATTAAATAACAATTTTAGGAGGCAGCTCTTGCTGCAATCGATGGATAGGTCGCGTAATGAAAACCAAAGTGTAGTACTTGTATTAGGTGTGCCTGAACTGTTATTGGGAATGACGCTTTTGGGATTAATGAGGTCTTTGGTTTCTGAAAAACTACTGGCTCGCTATGCTAAGAGGATCTTTTTTTAACATTTGTAAAAGATTTTCAAAATTCAAAGTACTACGTTTCCAAGCATATAAAATGTGGACCATAAACCTGTTTCAACTATTCTAAGTCCTATCAGACATCAAATGTTCATAAGACATTTACTTATAGTATTTCCAAGTAATCTGCCATAACACATTTTAACGTTCGTTCGGTAACTAATGTTTATTGAATTATTTTTAAAAGTAGTGCATAGTTTCGAGGGCAAACTTGACATACTTTAAGGCAAACAACAAACAAAAAATCCCTACATTGGACGAAGCGTGAAAATAAAAAATTCTCTTGCTCGATAGCATACATATCTGCATACGTTGACTTCCTCAAGGACAAATATTTATATACTATATATAGCCTACTTTTAGGTCTGAGTAAATGTCATACGTGCAGCGTTCTTTTGGTAACAATTGGCAACGTTTTGCATACTATGGCGACATATGCAAACAATATTAAAACGTAAGTAAATCTTGTTGTTATCGCTATGTACACACGTCGAAAGCTGTTATTTTAAAATTCAAGTATACTTTTAGGCTGTTTGTTTGAACCAGCTCATTTTAATTTTATTTCACAAAAAAATGTGTAAGTCTCATGGTCTTTTTTTATTTGTATACTGTCAATTGGCTGGGTTCCAAAAATTTTCGCTCCAGTGCAAAAATATGTAGCCTACTTTTTGGGGGAGGGGGGCTAAAAACTTATTTTAGGTGATTTACAGGTCAAACAAATTACGTGTATAAACCTTAGCTAACCAAAAAGAAACCCACATTTAGTGGCTGACTGTTTTTTCTAAAGTTGCTAAGCTCATTTAATAAGTCTCCGCAAAGTACTTCAATGTTTGCAGCATGCTTTTAGGCTTATCTCGCCAAATGTTGTTATAGAAAATTGTAGTAATAGGCCAAAATGTATTAAAGTTTTTATGAATTCGTTTAGTTTTTCCAGTTTGCAATGGTATGCCCTTGCAAACTTTTGTTGGTGATGAGCGACATGCCAGAAGTCGTACGTGCTTAATTTAAATTCTCGAATGTATATTTACATATTCGAAGAACTTAATTTAAAAACTGATCTATAAATTTAAAACAAAACGGAATGCTATGGGCTTTCAGAAATCCATGGAGAATTTATTTACTAGGGCTGCTATATGTATATGTGACGCACAAAATAGAAAGGGACCTAATGTTAAAAACCAGTTTTGTAACGCTTCAACAGCATCTTCTGTCGACAAAAATCGTTGACCACGCATTTTTTTCTTGATGTGCAGGAAATAATGAAGCCATTGGGTGCTACGGCGGATGACCCATCAATTCGGCGTTTTGGCCGGTCAAAAAGGCGTTGGTTTAAGAGAAGAGAAGCGACAAGGGAATGTGGGCGGAATCATTTTTCAATGGCATAGAAGGCCTCCGGGAATGCCTAATTTTAGAAGGGAGAGGAGAAGAGAGGAAAAGAAGATCCACTTGAAGGTCTTTTATGAGAAGACTTTGCATATTCTCCCATTGACCCTATGTTCGACCAAGATCATAGAAAATATCGTGCCAGCATTGAGTAGGGCATATCAGAAATTCGACTTATACCTCCTACTCTGAATGGCATTTTTAATGGCCTTTCTTTGAATGTTTTTATTTTTGTTATCACCAATAACGGCGCTACAGAGGAACAACGCCACCACCAGTTGCATTAAAAACTTCACCAACTGATTGTGCAGGAGCGTTCACACACTCACACGCATTCTCCAATAGAAGACAAACAACGGGCCAAGTTCTGGCGCACCAGAGTCAAAAGCAGAAACACAGAAAGTTTACGCGCACACATGCATCTCTGTTGTTGTTACTGCATTTATTATTAAACAAAAAAAAAATTATAAATTAATTATAAAAAAAAGTTCAACAAGGCAAACAACACGACTGATAAAAGCCTTGAGAGGGGTAATGTGTACACATGAATTGTTTTTTTTTCTGTTTGTACTTATATATAAGTACATACAACTAAAATATAGTACAAACATACAATATAGTATACGAGTACGCATATCCGTGTCAACGCCTTAAAATGGCTTAAGTCGAAAAAGAGTTTTGAAACATTTTAACCTTTTTTGATAAGCAAATACTTTTTTCGTAACTCTTCTAAAAAGATATTGGGTGCGTTTTTTTGCAACACGGATATGAAGCGAGTAAGTAGCTGCTTAGGCGACAAGTTTAAAACTTTAAAAAAAAAAACTGTAGAAAATTTTGTGTATACGTACAAGACCTGAACAACTTTAAGCATCATTAAGTTTGATATGAAAGCTTGGAGTTTATAGATAACAAATTATTCCACAAATACTATAAGCTAATACAGAGCTCGCTAAAGGTCATTCTTGAATATGTTTTCCTAAAACTTGAATTTTCAAAGTTTATAAGCGAGTAATAACCGAGCTCGCAATAAATCGTTCTTAAATCTTTTTTCCTGAAAACTTAAAATTTTCAAAAAAAACTAAAAAAAACTTGCTTTAAAAGCAAATTGTAAATAGTTTTTGTAAAAAAAAAACCTTTTTCCTTTTTGCACAATGCCGCAAAGTTCTCGCATTAGCGAGTAAGAGGTCGATCACGTCTACTATTACCCCGATATTGTGAGTAAAAATTTCCTGGGATTTTTTTTACCTATTCCCCTATTCTAAAAAAAATCTCTTCGGGCTATTCTCTCTTTTCCCTTATTCTAAATGAACTTAGAAAATGGGAAAAAGTAGCTAATACGAATGTCTATCAAAGGGGAGTATAATGACACATTTTTTAAATAACTCCGCCACAAAATTGCAAGATAGTTGTGCCAATAATGTGTAAACAATAAACGTTTTTTTATTTATTCATTTTTATAATACAGTGGTCGACATTCGTGTGAGCGCAACTTAAATATTTTTGAAGATTGTTAATTTTTCTGTGATTATCAGATACCGACCTGAAGTGATTACTTTTTGTATCACAACACTAAGTAAGCAATGGAATGTAAGAACCGTTACATGGCGAACTTTTTTTGTTTACGCAAAAATCCCATGGTTTCGAAAACTAACACATTTTTTGTGCGACATTCGTTTGAACGCATCAGCAAAAAAAGTTTGAGTCGTGTTCTTTTCAGGTGCGGCTGATGTTACTATATGATGTAAAACAATTGTAACTTCTTTGCTTGCGAGTATTTAACTTTTTCTTTTTTCCTATTTCAGAAATTAAACTTGGGAGAATATTTAAAAATGGAACGCTATACAATTGCGCAAAGAACTAAGATTGTTTTTCTATTCATTGAAAATCATCGTTCGATAATTAATACTCAACGTGCATACAGAAGATTTTATGGTGTAAGAACTGGCCCAACGGGTCCAACCATTCATTCGTTGGTGAATAATTTTGCTGAATGTGGGACTGTCGGAGATTCAAGACGTACGGGCAGACCTCGAACTGGCAGATCGGCCGAAAATATTGATGCTGTGCGACAGAGCGTCGAAGAAAATCCGGAGACATCAACGAGAAGACGATCTTCCCAGTTGCAGCTTTCAGACCGCACTCTTCGGCGAATTTTAAAACACGATTTGCACCTCTTCCCTTACAAAATCCAACTAGTCCAAAAACTAAATCCTGAGGACTTCGTATTGCGCTTGGAATATGCTAGAGCAGTTTTAAATCTCGTTGATCAAAATGAATTTTTTTTGTCAAATTTAATGATGACCGACGAAGCGCATTTTCACTTGAACGGTGGGGCTTGTGGGGCTATCTCAAAGACAAAGTTTATGTGAATAAGCCCCAAACCTTGCAGCAACTAAAGGACAACATTCAAGAAGAAATTGATCGTATACCACAAGAAACACTCAACAAAGTTATGGAAAATGCCATAAAAAGAGCAAATTTTTGCGTTAGAGAAAACGGTTCTCATTTAACTGATATTATTTTTCATAATTAATGTAAAAAAATAACATAAAATAAACTTTCTTTTTATCATAAATTTTTTTGTTTTTTCATTCCATTCAATAGTTATTTAAAAAACAAATCATATAGTTACTTTAGCCGCACAGTTACCTGACTTATTTTTATAACAAAATAAATATTATGACACACCCGGCTTGTATAACACAATCAAAAACATATGTTTTTTGTTATTGATACAGAAAGAAAATGAAAAGAATGAAAGAAAGAAAGAGAAAATAGAAAAAAACGGGATATCATTTTTATAAATTACAATGATGCTAAAACGGCAAGAGAAAATGTTTATTGTTAAGATTTAGAGAAATTTAAGAATGACTAAACGAAAATTGTGGTCCAGGGACGAGCCGTTTATGCTGTTGGCTTGCTACAAAGCCAGAAAGGACGAATTTGAATGTCCCCGCCGAAGAAGAAATGCCTACCAACGAAATTAAATTTTTCAATAAAATGTTAACAAAACAAGAACCTATACAAAATAACAAAATTCGTGTTCCACAATTTGCTTTGCCTTATTTTCTTTGTTAACAAACTTTTGTTGTGCTTATGCTGCCATCTGATTCAAAATGTTGTTGAATGTTGCCAGAATACCATAATGCTAACTAACTAGGTAACTAAGCTAGTTACCTGAAAGGAACACGACTATTATCGACCGAAAATTGCAAGTGAACATATTCTTTCGTAAGAAAATACTTATTAAGTACAAAGTATTAAGAATTTTAAAAACTCTTAACGAAAAATTGTGTTGATGCTACATTTTTGCAGCAATGGGCTCGCGTAATCGTTAAAATGACTATGAACAGAATTTCATCGATTCCCTTAAAAAAGATTGGCAGTTAAATAAAAAAATTGCGAAATTTTTAAACCGTTCCGTATGTGTAATGAGAAATTATTTGCGAAGAGGCAAAAAATGTGGTTGGTATCAAAACTCCAACCAAAAGCAAGTCAAAACTAACATTGAAGGATAAAGGACGAATTCGTGAGAAAGCTTGAAAAATTCGACTAACATGCAGCAAAATAAAAGAAAAACTGGACTTATCTGTTATTTTAGTACAATTGCATGGTACTTAAAGTCTACATCATCCAAAAGATGGACAAAATTACAAAATAAACCCATAAACTAAGGAGGCTAGACTCTACCAAAGTGCATATCTGAGTGAAAGCGCATAGAGAAAAGGACCTAAGGGTAAAAAAAATCCATTTTAATTTTTTTTTTTTGATGTGGACAACATCTGAGCGTCGAATGAGACCGATCCCATGCCCCAAAAGTGTTCCCTCCCAGAGGTATGCGCGTTTTATGAAAATGAAGTCGACGATTCTAAGCGCAAATAGAAATAATAACACCATTGCATTCGAAAAGTACGATTCACTTTTATAAAATGAAACTATATTTTCTTGATATTACAAAATTTTAAGGTAACTTAAGTAGGTTGATGGCATCACGTGACTCTCTCCTTGCTAACCTTTGCACCTTCTTCTCCTGCTGCTGCACTTTAGCGTTTTCGGCTTCAGTTGTCATCATAAACGCAACACTTAACATTTGTATCTATTTTTTCGATTGTTTTAGGTTTGTATTAACGTTTAACGATTGAAGTTTCTAAAAATGTTTTGCAAACTTTTAGTTAAAAGACAACAGCTGAAGCAACGCAGCTGCCTTTGAATATCCGTAATTTTCCCTTCCCTTACTGTTATTCTCTTCCCTTACTGTTTTATTCCAGGGAAAAATGAATTCTCTGAGAATTCATCTCCCTGGGAATATTTAGTATTGGGCTGTATATGTGTAAGACCCAAAACGACAAGATTTAGATATCGGACATTTCGATAATTAATGTACTACACGAACTAGCGGCTCTAGCGGCTAAAAGCGAGTAATTTCGGTAAAGAAAAAATTAAATATCACTTCAAATAAAATTTTATTTTTATTTTTTAAAATTTGATTTGAATGTGAAATTATGTAACCGCTAAAGTCGACTTAAGAGTTTGTAATGTGTCAGCGCAGTTTATTTATAACACAAAAAAACAACAGAACTCAGCATGCAGCAACGTAAATGTTGACTACAATGTTAGACTGAAGTAACCCAAAGACAATTGCGTTTTTTTCCAACGCCGGCTGTCAAAAATACCGCTTCTACAGTGTAAAATATCAAAAACGTAATAAGGCAGTTCTGTAGAGAATTGTTTAATTAAGGGTGAGAAACGTCATTATTTTTTGAATGATAAAGTAAGAGCCACTATGAGACTCCAAAATTAAAACAACAACGGCCTTTTCGACAACAGGGACTGGAAAGGAGTTCGAAGCCGACACGGTTTGACATCGGCGGCGCGCAACCGTATATAATTTTCTTATAGGCTGTTTCCACTACGGTCGCGTCCACGTCCGCGTCCAAAAATCAATGAACGCGCGTTAAAGCCTATACAAAAAACATAGGCAGTTAGGTATGGGAAAAAGTTCCGATAAGTCGCGTTTACTATAAATTCGATTATTTCTGCAATCGAAAGCCACCCATACCTATTAATGGCAACACCGCAAATTGCACATCCCTATTAAAACAGCTGTTTATCAGCATAAACATAAAGCGCTGCTGCTACTGCACATTTCCATTAGGCGCAATACCATTTGATCCTTATTTTCCACTGCGGTTAGAAAAAATAATATCATTAAACTCCACGATAATGTCACAACACAAAAATCTCAAACTTTTCGAACAGCAAAACAAAAAACAAATAAACACAAACAGCTGTTTGAACGTAAACGTGGACGCAAAACACAATGGAAACACCATTACAAATTTTCGATTAATCGTTGACGCGACCGTAGTGGAAACAGCCTATTAGTATTAGTGGTCCATTAAACGGTGAACATCTCTCAAATTAAGGAGCTGTATTAAGAAGTAATTATTATATTTACTGATTTGGGCCTAACTTCGGCTTCAAAAGGCTTAATAATTTTATGTAGAAGCTTTGACATGACTTGGAGATTAATCTCCGACTCGTAAAGTCGCCGGCATTTAAAAAGTGAAAAACTAACCGCTGAAAAAATGTCTGCAGTAAAACCTGGGTTTCATGTGCCATAGTCGTAGCCGCTAATGGCGAAAATAGAATATTTTTGAAGAGACCAAGCCGGCGATCATAAGGCCTTCGCCGCTGCTTCCTACATCGACTTCAAACTCTGATCTCGATCTGTAGATTTCAAAAATTGGGTTCATTTTTTTAAGTATTTAATTTTTCTATTGCCTAAAGTTTTTACATTTCTTTAGTTTTTCTTTAAGAAAAACCATTCCATTCCAATTGTGTATCTCTAATGTCAGCCTTAAAAAGAAACTGTGGGAACGCCTCATTAAATTGCCCTCGTAAATGCTTGCATTATTTCGTATGAATATTTTATAGAGAAATGGTTTTTTTGTTTATTTTTATTTTTGGCTGCTTTGTCTTTGCAATGAGATAAGCTGGCCATAAAAATATTATTTGTAGTATTTTAAATGAAGCACGTTGTTGACGGTCTGAAGACAAAAGTTCAATCTTTGGCTTCCATACGTAAGTGCAACAAAAACAACAATAATAATAACAACAACGAGATTGAAGAATGCCAGGCGTAGCAGATGGGATGATAACGAATCAAGAATTATCTGCCAATGGTTTGACGTATTAGAGCTGGGAATGCCACCCAGCGGGAAATTTTGAGCAAAGGACTTCTCATAGAAGGTCTTCTACTAAGAAAAGGTAAACACATTCCTCTGGTACTTCTAAAATAATGAACGCTAAAAGGCTTTTTTAGATTGGAACACAAGCTTATTTCCTCATGGAGCTTCTCAGTGAGGGTATGTTTAAAAGATCTGGTCATTAAGCTTTGTAAAATTATAATTGCTAAAAGCTTTTATCACTCTTAGCGAGCGAAAGAGATAGTGCGATACAACATAGTACCGTTTCACTTCTTTTGGAAGGCCATACGGAAGGTGTTCTTCTCCGTGTTCATTTTTCTAAAAACTTTTGACAAACAACAACAAACCTGATCTAATAAGTTTTTGGCCTAATTCACTTTTTCAAAAATAATAAACTTTTGTGACGTTTAGACAGCTTTTGAATGGGTAGGACGGTAGGTAAAATAGCAGATCAATCAGCGACAAGATCATGATTACCAATATCAAAGATTGCCAATTATAACTATTGAAAAAGTTTAAGTGGGGCGGGGCCAACTATGAGATACGGGACATCACTCTGTTTTTTAAAATGATTTCGCGTCTCTGTCTGGATTTTAAGTTATGTTAAGTCGTACTTAACATCGGCCGGGGCCAACTATGCGATATTCCACATCACTCTGTTATTCAGACGATTCCGTGCCTATGTATGGAGTTTAAGTAAGGTAGAACTGAGTACGAGTATGTTACTAAGAGCTATTTGAATATGTGGACCGATGTGGTCTATTTTGAAACATGAACCGGTATGGACCATGTTTAACACAGAGAATAGGTGGGTCGCTCAAAATGTAACATGCAAAACTTGAGCATGATCAGGGTTTATTTTTTGGTGTTATTGAAGCAGCACGTAGTCCCGGGGAGACAGCCCTTGCCCGAAGAATTCCTACTTCGGGTCGATCCGGTGTGTAGAAGCGTCTGTCGGGTGAGCGGGGTTTAATTTGTGGTTTCTAAAGCTGCAGGTCCTTAAATGGGGTGAGACCTTAGTGTGGTAGCCGATGAACCGATGTGGTCTAATTTCATCAGAGATGTTGGTGGCACTTTACGGTCTATGGGGAATTCAGTAGAAATTTGAATTTACAATTTGCTTCAGTAGAAAGCAAATTGTAAATAGTTTTTGTAAAAAAACCTTTATTCCTTTTTGCACAATGCCGCAAAGTTCTCGCATTAGCGAGTAAGAGGTCGATCACGTCTACTATTACCCCGATATTGTGAGTAAAAATTCCCTGGGATTATTTTCCTATTCCCCTTTTCTAAAAAAAAAACTCTCTACGGGTTATTCTCTCTTTTCCCTTATTCTAAACGAACTTCGAAAATGGGAAAGAATTCTCTGGGAAAAAGTAGGTATTGCGAATGTCCATTAAAGGGGAATTTAATGACAAATTTTGGGAATAGTTCCGCCACAAAATTGAAATATAATAATAATGTGAAAAATATGAGCAATAATTTTGTATTTATTTATTCAGTTTTATTCGTTTGAGCGCACCTTAAATATTTTTGAACATTGTTTATTTTTCTGTGATTATCAGATACCGACCTGAAGTGATTACTTTTTTTTATCACAACACTAAGTAAGCAATGGAATGTAAGAACCGTTACATGGCGAACTTTTTTTGTTTACGCAAAAATCCCATGGTTTCGAAAACTAACACATTTTTTGTGCGACATTCGTTTGAACGCATCAGCAAAAAAAGTTTGAGTCGTGTTCTTTTCAGGTGCGGCTGATGTTACTATATGATGTAAAACAATTGTAACTTCTTTGCTTGCGAGTATTTAACTTTTTCTTTTTTCCTATTTCAGAAATTAAACTTGGGAGAATATTTAAAAATGGAACGCTATACAATTGCGCAAAGAACTAAGATTGTTTTTCTATTCATTGAAAATCATCGTTCGATAATTAATACTCAACGTGCATACAGAAGATTTTATGGTGTAAGAACTGGCCCAACGGGTCCAACCATTCATTCGTTGGTGAATAATTTTGCTGAATGTGGGACTGTCGGAGATTCAAGACGTACGGGCAGACCTCGAACTGGCAGATCGGCCGAAAATATTGATGCTGTGCGACAGAGCGTCGAAGAAAATCCGGAGACATCAACGAGAAGACGATCTTCCCAGTTGCAGCTTTCAGACCGCACTCTTCGGCGAATTTTAAAACACGATTTGCACCTCTTCCCTTACAAAATCCAACTAGTCCAAAAACTAAATCCTGAGGACTTCGTATTGCGCTTGGAATATGCTAGAGCAGTTTTAAATCTCGTTGATCAAAATGAATTTTTTTTGTCAAATTTAATGATGACCGACGAAGCGCATTTTCACTTGAACGGTGGGGCTTGTGGGGCTATCTCAAAGACAAAGTTTATGTGAATAAGCCCCAAACCTTGCAGCAACTAAAGGACAACATTCAAGAAGAAATTGATCGTATACCACAAGAAACACTCAACAAAGTTATGGAAAATGCCATAAAAAGAGCAAATTTTTGCGTTAGAGAAAACCGTTCTCATTTAACTGATATTATTTTTCATAATTAATGTAAAAAAATAACATAAAATAAACTTTCTTTTTATCATAAATTTTTTTGTTTTTTTCATTCCATTCAATAGTTATTTAAAAACAAATCATATAGTTACTTTAGCCGCACAGTTACCTGACTTATTTTTATAACAAAATAAATATTATGACACACCCGGCTTGTATAACACAATCAAAAACATATGTTTTTTGTTATTGATACAGAAAGAAAATGAAAAGAATGATAGAAAGAAAGAGAAAATAGAAAAAAGCGGGATAATATCATTTTTATAAATTACAATGATGCTAGAACGGCAAGAGAAAATGTTTATTGTTAAGATTTAGAGAAATTTAAGAATGACTAAACGAAAATTGTGGTCCAGGGACGAGACGTTTATGCTGTTGGCTTGCTACAAAGCCAGAAATGACGAATTTGAATGTCCCCGCCGAAGAAGAAATGCCTACCAACGAAATTAAATTTTTCAATAAAATGTTAACAAAACAAGAACCTATACAAAATAACAAAATTCGTGTTTCACAATTTGCTTTGCCTTATTTTCTTTGTTAACAAACTTTTGTTGTGCTTATGCTGCCATCTGATTCAAAATGTTGTTGAATGTTGCCAGAATACCATAATGCTAACTAACTAGGTAACTAAGCTAGTTACCTGAAAGGAACACGACTATTATCGACCGAAAATTGCAAGTGAACATATTCTTTCGTAAGAAAATACTTATTAAGTACAAAGTATTAAGAATTTTAAAAACTCTTAACGAAAAATTGTGTTGATGCTACATTTTTGCAGCAATGGGCTCGCGTAAGCGTTAAAATGACTATGAACAGAATTTCATCGATTCCCTTAAAAAAGATTGGCAGTTAAATAAAAAAATTGCGAAATTTTTAAACCGTTCCGTATGTGTAATGAGAAATTATTTGCGAAGAGGCAAAAAATGTGGTTGGTATCAAAACTCCAACCAAAAGCAAGTCAAAACTAACATTGAAGGATAAAGGACGAATTCGTGAGAAAGCTTGAAAAATTCGACTAACATGCAGCAAAATAAAAGAAAAACTGGACTTATCTGTTATTTTAGTACAATTGCATGGTACTTAAAGTCTACATCATCCAAAAGATGGACAAAATTACAAAATAAACCCATAAACTAAGGAGGCTAGACTCTACCAAAGTGCATATCTGAGTGAAAGCGCATAGAGAAAAGGACCTAAGGGTAAAAAAAATCCATTTTAATTTTTTTTTTTGATGTGGACAACATCTGAGCGTCGAATGAGACCGATCCCATGCCCCAAAAGTGTTCCCTCCCAGAGGTATGCGCGTTTTATGAAAATGAAGTCGACGATTCTAAGCGCAAATAGAAATAATAACACCATTGCATTCGAAAAGTACGATTCACTTTTATAAAATGAAACTATATTTTCTTGATATTACAAAATTTTAAGGTAACTTAAGTAGGTTGATGGCATCACGTGACTCTCTCCTTGCTAACCTTTGCACCTTCTTCTCCTGCTGCTGCACTTTAGCGTTTTCGGCTTCAGTTGTCATCATAAACGCAACACTTAACATTTGTATCTATTTTTTCGATTGTTTTAGGTTTGTATTAACGTTTAACGATTGAAGTTTCTAAAAATGTTTTGCAAACTTTTAGTTAAAAGACAACAGCTGAAGCAACGCAGCTGCCTTTGAATATCCGTAATTTTCCCTTCCCTTACTGTTATTCTCTTCCCTTACTGTTTTATTCCAGGGAAAAATGAATTCTCTGAGAATTCATCTCCCTGGGAATATTTAGTATTGGGCTGTATATGTGTAAGACCCAAAACGACAAGATTTAGATATCGGACATTTCGATAATTAATGTACTACACGAACTAGCGGCTCTAGCGGCTAAAAGCGAGTAATTTCGGTAAAGAAAAAATTAAATATCACTTCAAATAAAATTTTATTTTTATTTTTTAAAATTTGATTTGAATGTGAAATTATGTAACCGCTAAAGTCGACTTAAGAGTTTGTAATGTGTCAGCGCAGTTTATTTATAACACAAAAAAACAACAGAACTCAGCATGCAGCAACGTAAATGTTGACTACAATGTTAGACTGAAGTAACCCAAAGACAATTGCGTTTTTTTCCAACGCCGGCTGTCAAAAATACCGCTTCTACAGTGTAAAATATCAAAAACGTAATAAGGCAGTTCTGTAGAGAATTGTTTAATTAAGGGTGAGAAACGTCATTATTTTTTGAATGATAAAGTAAGAGCCACTATGAGACTCCAAAATTAAAACAACAACGGCCTTTTCGACAACAGGGACTGGAAAGGAGTTCGAAGCCGACACGGTTTGACATCGGCGGCGCGCAACCGTATATAATTTTCTTATAGGCTGTTTCCACTACGGTCGCGTCCACGTCCGCGTCCAAAAATCAATGAACGCGCGTTAAAGCCTATACAAAAAACATAGGCAGTTAGGTATGGGAAAAAGTTCCGATAAGTCGCGTTTACTATAAATTCGATTATTTCTGCAATCGAAAGCCACCCATACCTATTAATGGCAACACCGCAAATTGCACATCCCTATTAAAACAGCTGTTTATCAGCATAAACATAAAGCGCTGCTGCTACTGCACATTTCCATTAGGCGCAATACCATTTGATCCTTATTTTCCACTGCGGTTAGAAAAAATAATATCATTAAACTCCACGATAATGTCACAACACAAAAATCTCAAACTTTTCGAACAGCAAAACAAAAAACAAATAAACACAAACAGCTGTTTGAACGTAAACGTGGACGCAAAACACAATGGAAACACCATTACAAATTTTCGATTAATCGTTGACGCGGACGCGACCGTAGTGGAAACAGCCTATTAGTATTAGTGGTCCATTAAACGGTGAACATCTCTCAAATTAAGGAGCTGTATTAAGAAGTAATTATTATATTTACTGATTTGGGCCTAACTTCGGCTTCAAAAGGCTTAATAATTTTATGTAGAAGCTTTGACATGACTTGGAGATTAATCTCCGACTCGTAAAGTCGCCGGCATTTAAAAAGTGAAAAACTAACCGCTGAAAAAATGTCTGCAGTAAAACCTGGGTTTCATGTGCCATAGTCGTAGCCGCTAATGGCGAAAATAGAATATTTTTGAAGAGACCAAGCCGGCGATCATAAGGCCTTCGCCGCTGCTTCCTACATCGACTTCAAACTCTGATCTCGATCTGTAGATTTCAAAAATTGGGTTCATTTTTTTAAGTATTTAATTTTTCTATTGCCTAAAGTTTTTACATTTCTTTAGTTTTTCTTTAAGAAAAACCATTCCATTCCAATTGTGTATCTCTAATGTCAGCCTTAAAAAGAAACTGTGGGAACGCCTCATTAAATTGCCCTCGTAAATGCTTGCATTATTTCGTATGAATATTTTATAGAGAAATGGTTTTTTTGTTTATTTTTATTTTTGGCTGCTTTGTCTTTGCAATGAGATAAGCTGGCCATAAAAATATTATTTGTAGTATTTTAAATGAAGCACGTTGTTGACGGTCTGAAGACAAAAGTTCAATCTTTGGCTTCCATACGTAAGTGCAACAAAAACAACAATAATAATAACAACAACGAGATTGAAGAATGCCAGGCGTAGCAGATGGGATGATAACGAATCAAGAATTATCTGCCAATGGTTTGACGTATTAGAGCTGGGAATGCCACCCAGCGGGAAATTTTGAGCAAAGGACTTCTCATAGAAGGTCTTCTACTAAGAAAAGGTAAACACATTCCTCTGGTACTTCTAAAATAATGAACGCTAAAAGGCTTTTTTAGATTGGAACACAAGCTTATTTCCTCATGGAGCTTCTCAGTGAGGGTATGTTTAAAAGATCTGGTCATTAAGCTTTGTAAAATTATAATTGCTAAAAGCTTTTATCTCTCTTAGCGAGCGAAAGAGATAGTGCGATACAACATAGATTACCGTTTCACTTCTTTTGGGAGGCCATACGGAAGGTGTTCTTCTCCATGTTCATTTTTCTTAAAACGTTTGACAAACAACAACAAACCGGATCTAATAAGTTTTTGGGCTTATAAACTTTTTCAAAAATAATAAACTTTTGTGACGTTTAGACAGCTTTTGAATGGGTAGGACGGTAGGTAAAATAGCAGATCAATCAGCGACAAGATCATGATTACCAATATCAAAGATTGCCAATTATAACTATTGAAAAAGTTTAAGTGGGGCGGGGCCAACTATGAGATACGGGACATCACTCTGTTTTTTAAAATGATTTCGCGTCTCTGTCTGGATTTTAAGTTATGTTAAGTCGTACTTAACATCGGCCGGGGCCAACTATGCGATATTCCACATCACTCTGTTATTCAGACGATTCCGTGCCTATGTATGGAGTTTAAGTAAGGTAGAACTGAGTACGAGTATGTTATTAAGAGCTATTTGAATATGTGGACCGATGTGGTCTATTTTGAAACATGAACCGGTATGGACCATGTTTAACACAGAGAATAGGTGGTCGCTCAAAATGTAACATGCAAAACTTGAGCATGATCAGGTTTATTTTTTGGTGTTATTGAAGCAGCACGTAGTCCCGGGGAGACAGCCCTTGCCCGAAGAATTCCTACTTCGGGTCGATCCGGTGTGTAGAAGCGTCTGTCGGGTGAGCGGGGTTTAATTTGTGGTTTCTAAAGCTGCAGGTCCTTAAATGGGGTGAGACCTTAGTGTGGTAGCCGATGAACCGATGTGGTCTAATTTCATCAGAGATGTTGGTGGCACTTCACGGTCTATGGGAAATTCAGTCGAAATTTGGTGAAATTTGTGGCTTCTAGAGCGACAGGCGGGACTTTCTAGGATTTCTTTGTTTGACAGACATTCTTTAAGGCCTTTAAAGCCGGCCCTCTTAAAGGCCTCACAGAATAATAAGAGGCGGGTGCTTCTTGCACTCAAATGTAGGTAGGTTTGTGGTTCACTAAGGCCATGCCAGTGGCTGGAAGGATTTTAGTTTCTGTGATCTCGTAGAAGTTGTTGTGTTATGGGCCTTTTACGAAGGTCTTTAGAAGCTTTTTTTTTAAATTGTATAGAAAGCCTTCCCATGGCAGATAGAACATTTGCAGAACCCCGATTTGCAAACTTTCCAGCAAAGATTTTTCGTCATTCTTTTAAAGAGAGGATGAGACATTTTCTCCAATCTCTTCAAGTTCTAGAAATGCCTTCAAGCAAGACGTAGCTGGCTAATGGCCTCATTCTTAGTGGAGAATAAACAATACTAGATCTGAACGGACTTAAAGCTGCCCTTAGCCGTTTAACAAGAGTTGGGTAAGCCCTTGATTATTGTGAAAGTTACTCCTTCCTAGAGTTTTCGGCCGAGTTCAAGAAAACCGATAAATTTTGCTTAGACAGAATTAGAAAAAAACAAAAGATGACTACTCAACTCAAGAAATCAAGGGAGAAAAAGCATAGGTAAGACAGACCATATTTGAAGCAGTTTCGTACCTGTCCATAAAAGTTGTGTTCTACAAAGTTTTCCTATGCTTCAGTTTTGAACGTTTAGAAATCGTGAAACGATATAGCTTAAGAGTCTGGAAGATATGGTTTTGTAAGCCTCTCGATAAGGAGGTGTATGAGAGTTGGACACGTCTTACTTTGAGCTGATTTTAAGTGTCCACGACTGATTGTACCGTACCGCCTTGAACGGAATAGCTAGGAAATTTTGGATAATCCTTTGAGTAAAAATTTTTTTTTTTTAATCTGTGAAATTAAGGAAACCACGAAAAACTTACATTTTCGTGAGGGCAAAAAGGAAGAGACAACTATTAAAAACGTTGTTAGGTCAGTAAGGTACAGGCCGAGCCTTATTAACCCTCCGCCGTGGCTTCGCTAAAGTATAAAAAATTTGTTAATTTTTGTGTCCCTTCGGTTTCAGCTACGTAAATCTTAAAAATAGAAACATATTTGGAGTCGTTGTGAGTTTTCTCTTTTTTGGGTTTTCATCTGCCCATATTGACAATCGTGAAGGCTGTAATTTAAACTTAAATCGCGGAGAAAGCTTCCGCTTGGTGTAGAGTTGCATTGCAACCGAGTGCTGTGACCCATACAACAGAAGAGGTTTTATTTAGATAGGCCTCGGCCCTTCACCAGGGGGGAAGTTGTGTCCATAAAGCACACTTCGAATTGGAATCGGCGGGATTGGCCTTAAGGAGCGCTGGCCGTAGCTTGCTAATGTTTCCTGTTGCGATGGCGCCTCACGGTTCAAGCTATCACAACGAGAATTATGTAAAGCACTCAGACGCTGTCCATATTGACTACTGATGGCCCGTTTTTACAATAGGGCCCGCTTTATAGGCCACATGTGCCAAAACGTCCAGCTGCCGTGTGCTTTTTGGTGGTCTCAACGTACAGCTCCCATTTGAAAAATTGTTCGTCCTTTAAAAAATTATGGCTTGTAAGGAAAATACCCAACAAAAAAAATAATTTTTCGGAGGTACGTTTAGTCCCTGAAAGGAAAACATTTTTCCCCTGGCCCGATTTTAGCCCTTTACATTAAAAGCAGCATTTGACCATTAGCCATTTTAATGCCATTTTTGAAATCTGTTTAAGCTAGATCGTCCTAGAATTCTGCGGCGATCCAGAATATATACTTTATAGGGATATCCGATCAATAGTTCTAGGTGTTGCAACACCGAATGACAAATTTAGTAAACCATCCACAAACAAAATAAATTGCTTAAGAAAGTAGTGAGGACAACTTGTTAGTTAGAATAAAATAATTTCACCCAAAATTTTGTTGGGTAGTAATTTTTCACAGGCCCTACAAAAATTTTGCCGGTTAGATATTTTTCCCAGGTCAGCACATAATTTGGTCTGGCCTAGAAAGTTCGTCACCTCTGGTGCCGACAAACTTAATTTAGTTTGTACTTGATATTCTTTTCCTCGCCTTAAGAGATTTGTACATTTTTCTTGCATACACAAACGCAATTCAATCTGATAAGCGTGGCATACTTTGAGGATGCCTCAAATGGCGGCATGTTTTAGGGCACAGCTTTATTATATCTCTTAAATGGGCATACTTTTAGGATTTGGCAGCATTTCAATGAGCAACCAAAATAATATTTGGTGTAATAAGGTTTCAAAGACTTGTACAATTTTTACATTATATTTATTTACTGGCTAAACAAAACACATATTGGATATTAGCATATATGTAAATGTGTTCATATTTACATATACACATGTACAGGGTGGTAAAATCCAAGTTTTGTTTTTAGATTTAAAAAATAAATACAAAATTTTTTTTAGACTTATCATTGGAATTGGTTTGGAACGAAAAATCACTCCCATGAAGGAGAACACAATTTTATTTATGTGGCTGCCTGGGCGGGCTTTGATGTAATGCCTCCCGTCAGCCTAATTTTCCAAGACCTAGGTGGCTGTTTCTGGTTTTCAGGAAGGGCTTGCTCAATATTTTCCTTCAGAGACTATATCGTTAATGCAGTTTTCAATAAACAAAGGACCTTCACGGTACCCAAAAAAAAATCTAACGGCGTCAAATCGTAGCTCTGACATTGCCGAGACGTCGGCTAAAGCAATTACCACAATTCCGGACATCTGTCCCGCCTGCCATCAGGGACCACATGATGTACTGCACCTCTTCAATTGTCCGGCCAAGCCCACTCAGCTGACCCCCAGGTCTCTGTGGACGCATCCAGTTCAAATGGCGCGTTTCCTTCACCTGGATATCGAAGCAGATCCCCCATAGACGAACAAGACCTCAAAATAAATATATTGTTGTTACAACAACAACAACCACTATGGGCGCGCCAAAGCGCGTCCAAGTGCTAGTCTTTAATCTCCAGCCACAAAAAAAAAGTTTAATGGCGCCTCTATAATGGTGACCGTAGATTGAATTGGTGTTTCCAGCAGCATTTTTAAAAGAAAAATCGGTCCATAATGCCACAACCCCTAAATTTACACAAACACATACACAACAGATTCGTTGCCACAACCGAATTTTTCTGGCAACCGATGATGATTGATGTTGCATGTACCTCGATTATTCCTGCAGTAAAACCGAATGTTAGTTGGTGCTCTATAATTTTCAATAAGTGAAACTGAAGTATCGGTAGAACAAACGAAAATACTTTTGGCTTACACACTTGAAGTTCTCTTAAACAAAGCGAAGTTAAAGTCGAGGTAAAAGAGGAAAAACATGATGGACGATTTTGTCTGAACAACGTTGGATTAATCGATCAGCTTAAATCATCAGTAATAATTAAATCATTTTATTTATTTTAATAAAGCCTATTCAAATTTAAAAAAATACGGTTAAACCACAAATTTTTGAAATAGAAAATTACTTCTAAATAAATAAAGCTAAAAAGATGAGGTTTGTTGTTGTTAGTCCATATGCAGAAGGAAAAGTAAGTCAGCCAAGTTAAAGCAAATACGTACACCACCGTCTAGTAGACGCACGTTTCGCCGTTGGTGTGGGACGGCTCATCGGTACCATAAATATGTGCTGCCGACTAGGTTTCTACTCATTGAACGATCTTTTTATACAAAACATTGGTTGTAATGAAAGTTAAGTTATCATCAACAATAATTGGTTCCAGCAACCACCAGTTGCGGCAACGAAATATCCTTTCCGCTTTTTATTGGTACGATCGATCGAATAGTTTGATGTCATATTTTTCATCTTGTGAAAATTCTTCTTTTGCAATAGAATTTTTGTTGCTCCAACCAAAAATTTTTCCACTTTGTGCTCTAAACTGTTGCTCTCTGATGATGCATTGGCTGCTCGAGCACCAATTGCGGTTCTTCTGATCCTCCGATGAGGCGAATTTTTGTTGCTCCAACCAAAAAGTTTTCCACTTTGTGCACTAAACTGTTGCTCTCTGATGATGCATTGGCTTCTCGAGCACCAATTGCGGTTCTTCTGATCCTCCGATGAGGCAGTTTTGCTTGTTATCATAACCATCGACGTTTTATTATTAATGGAGCCAATTGTTTTCTATTTCGAGATCCTATAGGGTAATCAACCTAAGTTGATTTTTTCAATAGGGTTTTTTTTTCACAGATTGCGCGTGAGTCGTATTTACCTTTTTTTATTGTCAGTAGTGTGTGCCATTTCAACATGGAAAGACTTACACCGCGAAAACCAAGGTTTAAGGTGAAAACCAAGGTTTCGGTGACAAAATTGGACCCTCAGAATTGACACCCTGAGGCGTAGTTGTGGCCATAATTTGAAGGAAATTATATTCCAAAAATTAAGTGCATAGAATGTCCTTTCGAATGAACAATAACGATTCCACACTTGTTTTCAATTTTTGTATTTTTTTATGTTGAAAACAATATCTCTATACGAGGGCGGTTCGGAAAGTTCTTAGCCTATCAATGAAAGAGAATAGTTAGTTTTTCAAAAATATTTTTATTTTTCAATATAATCTCCTGAAACTTCAATACACTTAGTCCAACGCTTATCTAGCAATTCTATCCCTTGATTAAAACAGTTTTCCTCAAGGTCTTCAAAATAGTGGTTTACAACTGTAATTGCATCTTCATTTGAGGTAAAACGCTTGCCAGCAAGAGTTTTTTTAGATTTGGGAACAGGTAAAAGTCACTGGGAGCTAAATCAGGAGAATAAGGTGGGTGGTCAAGCAACTCGTACTTTAATTCGTTGATTTTAGCCATTGTTAAAACACTCTTGTGCGCTGGTGCGTTGTCTTGATGAAAAGTTATTTTTTTGTGTTGTAAGCCAGGACGTTTTTCTCGAATTTGTACATTTAATTGATCTAAAAGGTTGCAATAGTACTCTGAATTTATTGTTTTACCCTTTTGCAGATAGCCAATCAATAAAATACCTTTGAAGTCCCAAAAAACCGTTGCCATAACCTTACCAGCCGATTGAATTGTTTTTGCCTTCTTTGGGGCACTTCCTCCAGCTTCAATCCATTGTTTGGATTGTTCTTTTGTCTCTGGAGTATAGTGGTGCATCCATATCTCATCAACAGTTATGAAACGACGCTTAAAATCCATTTTATTTCGCTGAAAACGATCCAAACAAGCTTGAGAAATCTTCATTCTTATGCGTTTTTGGTCGACTGTTAACAAGTGCGGCACCCATCTTGCAGAAAGCTTTTTCATCTGTAGTTCTTCATGCAAAATTAAATGGACTCGATCATTTGAGATGCCCATGATATTAGCTTTTTCACGCACTTTTATATGTCGATCATTTAATACCATATCATGCACTTTGGCTACAATTTCTGTTGTTGTTGCTGTTTTTGGACGTGGCTACGTGGCTCATCTTCAATGCTTGTACGACCACGTTTAAATTCAGCAACCCAATTTTTTACTGTTGCATATGAAGGAGCACTTTCACCTAACACATTCACCATATCATTATGAATTTCTTGTCCCGATAAACCTTTTTTATGTAAGTATTTAATGACACCACGCATTTCTAATTTTTCCATTGTAAAAAAATCGCGGATGCGTCTTTGGTGAACACCTGTTTCTATATGAAGGAGTTGCCAGATCGAAACAAATGTGTTCATAGCAGGGATGGAAGTTTCCAAAACACTTAACTTTTTTCTGTTTATACCGCGCTTTTTGTGCTAGGCTAAGAAGTTTTCGAACCGCCCTCGTATTGATCACCCTATAGAAGACCCACACTAAAAAGCGACAACAAAGCAGATGATCGCGTAATTTTAATTGCAGAATTAAAGGGGCGCGAAAAATGCAAAGTTCGCTGGAGCGAAATTTTAATAGTTTGAAATTAATTGAGCGTCTATGTTTCAGAACTACGCGGCATACTGGCTCGACTGCGGTAGATACATTTCTTGATTGCGAATCGAGCTACTACAGGGACGATGAGCTTTTTGCGCAAGTTTGCGTATAGCGGGCCTGAGAGGCGAGCCCCATTTAGGCTGAATCTTCTTAGAAAACAAGCTTGCATTAGTTTACAAGCTTCTATTCGTTCCATGACTTTCTAGACCAGACTTTCAGTCAAGATTCCTGGCAACATAACATATGATTCGAAAAGAAACTACTACGAGTAGATGGACCATCTGTTATACACTACCTATCGATCGTTTGTGACAAGACTGTCCTAACTTCATCAATTTCAGTTTTCAGTAAAGCCAGTTTCTGAAAGAAACTTAAATGGCGAGAATTTTTGAAATAAGATTTATTCGAAGAGGATCTATTCAATTTAAATAGGCTTAGCTCCGAGATCGAGTCTACACAAAATGAAAAGTTTTGTCATAACCGATTTATATTTTTTGCCCATAATTGATTGCAATAAAACTAAATTGAATCAGCTGGATATTATGTGTTATATCGGGGTATTATGGGATATATCGTTCTTTCTTTAAGGCAATACAAACATCAGCACTAGATTTAAATGCTCAAAACAACAGTGAGCTGTAAGGCATAAGAAGAATGGAAGTTGAGTTTCATTTGTATCATTTAAAATGCTTCGAAAATGATATTTTTTCAAAACAGATAAACGTTGAGTTATACTAGTTCAGTCGCAATCGAGCAATATGCAATATATTTAAACGTGCATAATGGGTGATCCAAGTAGAGATACTTTTTTCAATAGCCTTTTTTTGACAGATCACGTGTGAGTCGTTTCATGCTGTCATGTTATTTTTGTTTAGTACCGTTTGGCATTTCATCATGGAAAGACTAACGCCTGAACAACGTTTAGAAATCGTTCAACTTTATAAAGAAAATTCACGTTCTGCGAGGAATGGTCAACATAATCGGCACCCATCTTGAGACCCAGCATTCATTATTGGATAATATTCGACCGAATAGACCACGTCCAGCACGCAGTGAAGAAAATGTAGCGGCCGTAGCTGAGAGTGTACACCAAGACCGTGCAGAGTCGATTCGGCGCCCTTCGCAGCAACTCGGACTGACGTATGGAACGACTTGGCGCTTTTTACGTCGAGATCTTAAATTGAAAGCGTAATTCTGTTCAGCGATGAGGCCCATTTCCGTTTCAATGGGTTTGTAAACAAGCAAAATTGCCCTCATTTGAGACGAAAAGCAACCAAAAAAGGTTCAAGAGCTGCCACTTCATCCAGAAAAACAAAAAAAAAAACGGTTTGGTGTGGTTTGTGGGCCGGTGGAATCATTGGTTCATATTTCTTCAAAAATGATGCCGTTGAAAATGTAACCGTTAATGGCGACCGTTATTGTGCCATGGTAACCGACTATTTGATGCCTTGAATTGAAGCTCGTGATCTCGGCGACATTCGGTCTCAACAAGACGCCGCCACTTCCCACTCATCGCATCAATCAATGGATTTATTGAGAGAACACTTGAGGTGATCAGATAATTTCCCTTTTTAGGCCGGTCGATTGGCCACCAAGATCGTGTGTTATCACACCGTTAGACTTTTTCCTGTGGGGATATCTTAAGTCTAAAGTTTATGCCGACAAACCCGCTTCGATTCAGGCCTTGGAGCAAAACATCACGCGTGTCATTTGCCAGTTACCAGTCGAAATGCTCGAGCGAGTCATCGAAAATTCGATTCAATGGATGGACCATCTGAGACGTAGCCGCGGCCAACATTTGATAGACATAATCTTCAAAAAATAAATGCCAAACAATGTTCTTTCAAATGATAATAAACATTCGCCATTCAATTCGAATTTTCTGTGTTTTTTTTCTTTAAAAAAGTAGGGAACCTCGAAATGGATTACGCGTTACAATGTCTTTCCATTTTAGTCTTCTGCTTTACACAAACTTTTATTTTCGTCTTACTTAAAAAAAAGACAGGGAAACCGACAGACACTGGCGTTAAAAGCGAAAGTAAAAAAAGAAAGAAAAAACCGACATCCTTTGGTTTATATCCCCTCCCCCCCATCCAAGCCATCTGGTTTGCGTACATACACTCGGGCGTATAAATCGCTGAAGCTTACATTTAGGCGCTCCCATTAGAAAGTCGTGTGTATGCCTGAGTGTTTGCCTTTAACACGGTTTGGGAAGCACGTGTCGTTTATTGGATACATTTAGGCAGCTCCCCGACCCCTACCGTTGGTCCTCCCATTGTCATTTGTTATAGCATTTTAATTCCAGGTTTTTCGGGTTTTTCTTGTTTGCAGCCAAAATGTTATGTTGGTTCTTTGTGTGGTTGCTTTTTTTCTCTATTGTCTTTTTTCAATTTTTATTGAATTGACAAATATTTAACCTCAAACGACCTTAAATATTTGTTAGAAATACAGAAAGAAAGCACAAGATAGAAACGAGCAAAGAGGTTTCTAGGGTAAGAGGTGGTGCACGAAATGTTTTCAAGTATTTGTTTAGCTGGAATTAATTCTAATCGAAGCTATAGACATTTATGTATTGCAATTAAGTTATATTTATTATCAGCTATGGCAAGGGTAGGTGAATAAAGATGGAGGAGGGCACAAATATCACTTGATAATGTTCCCCTAGGCGAGCATTATCTATTACACTGGCCCGCACAGAGTTTGTGTTCGAAAAATTAAGAGATATTTTTTGACTTGCTTAAGACTTGTGTTTAGAGCTCATGAGCTTTAATTCAAAATAAGTGTTTTCAGTTGTAATTTTTATTATGTGTGCGAAGTTAAATTCCGAATTTAACTAGAAAAGACAAAAACCAGCACCGTTAGCAGTTCGCTGTTGACGGATCAACAGAGTAATGTTAAATAGTTACTCTTACTATAAGTATATAAAGACGATTTCTGAGATATCAGTAAAGAAAAAAGAATACATTTTAATAAAATAGGTAAGATCTATACAAAATTAAGACAATAAAAGAAGAATAGGGGGTGTTTCCTGATATAGAAGGTGCATTTCTTGATCAGAAAAACGTATGTTGTGTTAAATTCTTTTTTTTTGGATATGCCCCCACTGGGGGCGAACGGGGAGGTATGCTGGAATGAAATTTATACCAGGAGTAGCTCCTGGGCTGCTCTCCTTATTGCTGTAATCAGAATATCCAAAAACAATTTAGTATTTTTTAAATTTTGAATATAAAGTTAAATTCCATTTTTGGATACCGCCCCACAGGGGACAAACGGGGAGGTATGCTGGAATGATATTTATACCAGGAGTAGCTCCTGGGCTGCTCTCCTCATTTCTGTAATCAGAATATCCAAAAATAATTTAGTATTTTTAAATTTCGGAAATAAAGTTTCCAAAAATAATACTTCGCATATGCAAATTCCAACTATGTTTCGTTTCTACTTAGTAGGGACATAACTACTGTTACAACATTGAACACACCTATTTCAATAGTAGAACTGAACATACCCCGTTTATGTCATACGGGTTTTGAAAGCTAACCTCAATAGCGTTAGTCTGTAACGGGATTTTAAAATTGTTTCAGCTTTCATCGCGGAGTGGTCAGATAATGAAAACCGTATCGCTGTAATAGCGCTTTTCAAGTCTGAAATGAAAAAAGCGATATTTTCAAAACGCTCCGGCTACTAGGGATAAGCCGGATGTTCGTCTACCGATGCATAAAACTGTTTGAGGAGACTGGAGATGTAAAAGCCCACCACCGGTCGGGCCGCCCACGCTCTGTTCGTACACCGCAAGTCATCAAAGCCGTTAAATCAAGAATTCACCGAAATCCGCTCCGAAAACAGAAAATCATGGCCCGTGAGATGAAATTCACGCAAAAGTCCATGAGTCGAATCATTAAAAAAGACTTGGGACTTGGGGCTTACAAACGACGTACCGGACAGTTATTGACTGCAGCTTTAAAAAAATAGCGTTGAAAAATGCAAACGTCTTTTGGTGAAGCACGCTGATAACTTGCACAGAAAAATTTTGTTCACCGATGAAAAAATGTTTACCATTCAGGAAAAATTTAACAAGCAAAATGATAGAGTGTATGCGCGGTCATTTAAGGAAGCATCTGAACTGATCCCAAGGGTGGAAAAGGGACATCACCCAGCTTCAGTCATGGTTTGGTGGGGTGTCTCTTACGATGGGGTCACTGACCGGCATTTCGGCAAACAAGGGGTCAAAACATCGGCCAAAGTGTACCAAGAAACCGTTTTGGAAGCTGTTGTGAAGCCTCTTAACAATTCTCTGTTCCAAAACCAGCCATGGACTTTCCAGCAGGATTCTGCGCCGGCCCATAAGGCTAAAACGTCCCAGGCCAGGCTTCGAAACATTTTGCCAGCGTTCATTTCCTCTATAGAATGGCCCTCAGGCAGTCCAGATTTGAACCCATTGGATTACAAATTGTGGACGGTTTTAGAGGATAAAGTTTGTCACAAAAGATACCCCAACATTGGATCTCTTAAGACTGCTTTGGTTCGAGCTGTGGCCAATTTTCCAATGGACGAGGTCCGTGCAGCTATTGACGATTGGCCAGTGCGACTTAAGGCGTGTGTAAAGGCAAAAGGCGGACATTTCGAATAAGTAGATTCTTTTTGGATACAATATACATCAATAAATAAATTAAAAAATATTTGGTCCAAAAACATTCAGTACTTTTTATTTTACAGCATAAAACATGTGTACAGTATTTATGTCCCTACTAAGTATAGATCGTTAAATGAGTAGAAACCTTGTCGGCAGCACACATATACGGTATTGAAATGCCGTCCCACACCAACGCCGAAACCTCCTTCTACCAGACGATGATGAATTAGCTTTACCTTCGCGGACTTCATTTTCCTTCCCCCCTATGACAAACGACAACAAAATACCTGATCTTATAAGATTGTGGAGCAGTTCATTCTTCTAAAAAAAATTTATGAAAAGTTGATGATATTTTAGAAATTCAAGTTTTTTTTTAAAGGAGAATGAAAGATATTGGATCCTTATCCAACCAAAAAAAAATGTGAAAAAAATATTTTTTTTTCAGCTTCGGTCCAAATTACAAAAGGAAAATTACAAAAACAAAGTTAAAACGATAATTAAAAATGTTTATATCGCCACCGAAGTATTAATGGTATACTAAATGAGTCATTCCGTTTGTAACGCCAGGTAATATCTAGTAAGAAATATAGTTGGGAGTGCTGATATAAAGGGTGATCCATCAAAAGGTATTTTTTCAGAACAAAAAAAATATATAAAAATTAAAAGGTGTGAAATCATTATTGGTAATTTGAAAGGACATTTTATGGCATTTATTTTTTGAAAATAATTACCTTCAAATGTGGGCAACTGTATTATGGAAATGAGCGTTCGGTGAGAAACGGGAAGATCCGCTGTTTTCGACCAATATTTTGTTTAGTAATGAAGCCCGTTTCTGGCTCAACGGCAAAGTCAATAAACAAAACTGCCGCATTTGGGCTGAAGAGCAACAAGAAGAGGTTCAAGAGGTGCCATTATACCCAGAGAACACCACGGTTTGGTGCGGTTTATAAGCTGGTGGAATCATCGGTGCATAGTTTTTTTTAAAAATGATGATGACCGGAACGTAACCGTGAATGGTGCTCGCTATCGCGCCATGGTATCGATCTTTATGCTACCTGAAATTAAAGCCCGTAATCTTGACGACACTTGGTTTCAACAGGTCGCTGCCACTTGCCATACAGCGGCTCAAACAATCGATCTATTGAGAGGTCATTTCGAAAAGCAGCTAATTTCACGTTTTGGAAAGGTGAGTTGGCCGCCTCGATCGAGTGAGATCACACCTTTAGACATTCTTCTTTGGGGTTACGTAAAGTTCAAAGTCTATGCTGACAAACCAGCTACGATTCAGGTTTTGAAAGCCATTATTACGCGTGTCATTAAAGCCATACCGGTCGAAATGCTCGAACGAGTATCCAAAATTGGATTCTCAAAAATGGAAACCCTGAGGCGTAGTTGCGGCCAACATTTTAAGGAAACTTTATTCAAAAAATAAATGGCATTAAATGTCATTTCAAATTACAACTAAAGATTTCACACTTGATTTAAATTTTTATATTTTTTTTGTTCTGAAAAAAAATACCTCTGATGGATCACCCTATATAAGCAAAAATATTACAAATAAAGTGATTTTTCCAGAGGTTGACCTTGTCTTTGTGAGGGGGCAATATTTACCTCTTGACCAATTTTCAATACAAACAGCTCCAGTCCACCAGCACATATTTCAACCGCCTAGTTTCAATAGCGCGAACTGTTGTTTGCTTTCCAAAGACAGACGGACAAGGCTTGATCATGTGACATTTTTCCGAAGATACAGATTAGATGTATATTCCTTATGGGGTCTCTGACCAGTATTTCAAGACGGAATGGAAAGTGAAAATATGCCCTCTATCCTGTGATGGAGGGTATACAAATTATTTTGTTTGTTTGTTTTAAATACCAATAATTTTGCAAAAAATTAAACCAGAATTTTTTTAATAAAAAATTTTTATAAAAAAATTTTTTTTAACAAGTAATTATTCTTTATTATTTTTTTTTTTAAAATGGTTATTATTTTTTCAAACATCACAACAACAGACAACTGGTTTTTGTAATTTTTGTGAGGAAATTTTCTTAATTTTGATTAAAATTTGCTACATTCAAAACTTTAAGCAAACCCGTTTTTTTATTGTAATGCTTTTTTTTAATGAAAAATTTGAATACCAAAATTTTTTTTAATAAATTTTTTGTCTAAAAAAAATTTTTTAAAAAAACTTTTCATTAATAAAATTTTTATTCTCTAAAAAATTTTTTTTTTAAAACAAACTTTTCTCTACAAGGAATTTGAATTGAAATTTGTTCGCACAACAAAAGGTTTCAGGATCCAAAAAAGTTTCTTGTGCTTTTGTTTACAATTTTGCTGTTTTAAAAAATATAAACACTTTTTTTTAACGAATATAAGAAAGTCAAGATATACCACAAGTTTTTTTTCGTATATGCGTTTTTTTTTGTTATACGAGTAAGCAATTATAATCATTTATAACTTATTACACAGTGCTTTGCAAAAGTTTCTAATATGCGTTTTTTTCTTTTAAGCGATATTTTTACATCCAAACGATTTTTTGTCAGAGTTCTTTTTAAAATATATTTTTTTGTGTTTTTATTTCCTTCAAAAACAATGTTGGCGCTAATAATTTGAGCGTTTCATCGATATTTAAGGGGCCCCCGCACTTAACGTGGACAAGATTTTAGGCTGGAAGCACATATTACCAACATATGGTCTTGGGGATAGACAGCTCTGTTGAAATACTCTGCGGAAATTAACTTGTACTTATATTTATATATATCTTTTGTAATTCTCTCGCAGTATGCTTTGCAAATTTGTTCATGAAGAGAAACATATTTTTTTTATTCTTCTACTGTTTTTCAAACCTTTCCGGTCATAGAAATAAATTTTATACAAAAACCTAGATTCTCGTGCCTGGATTTTTAATAAGCTCTACAGGTCTCTCCTTCTAAAACGATTGTTAGCCCTAAAGCGAAGTTCTTCATCCTGAGGGAAGAAATCCGAAGCCAATATATCAGTGTTATATATCTAGCCCCAATTGCAGGCCTTACATATTTGAAGAAAATATATGGCTCAAACCCATTCTTCTACTACAAAACCCAATTCACAAGTCTAATTCTAAAAATTTTTTTAAAAAAATTTGTATAAAAAACATTTTAAAAACCTTAAGGCCCAAGCAGATAGAAAGCCTTAGCATTTTTCTTTACCTGCTTTCGTTGTTTGTAAATCTTGCTTCGTTTTGACTAACCACATAAAAAGCATTCTCCAAGCTTAGGAACAAAAAAACTTTTAACAATTTTTCTTCACAAAAAAAAAAATCAACAATTTGATTGATATTTAATTTTTGTCTTCTTTCTTTTACATTTTTCACAAATATTTTTTATTTTATTGGGATATTTGTACAACAGTTTTTGTTTCGAAAGGCATCAAATCCCCAAAAAGTTAAAAGTTGGCCAACTTTTTGTTTCTTTACCACAAAGCAAGTTTCTTATGTGTACCATTCCATACGAGAGTACGTGCATTTCAATATTTTTGACATAAAACTTAAGCAAAAAAAAAAGGTCAGGCTTTCTGTCTGGTTCAGACTTAATTTTTTTAACTTACATATTAAGAAACTTTTATAATAGGAATTTTTATACTGTTTCAAAAATATTGCGCATTTTTCTGCCTTAAAGTAGGCAACATTTTGGATCTTTATATTTACCGCACCCTGAAGGCCCTGCCATTTCATAGGTTTTCAAAATATGAGGTTTGAACTAGATTTTCAAGGGGTTTGTTTTTTTCGGAGCTATTATTGCCCGGTTGTTTCGATAACTCCTTGTGTATTTAATTCGTCGTCTAAAGGTTAGGCAACACTTTGCAGCTCTAAGTATGCCCGCTCCTAAAGGCGACATATTCCAATAAAAAAAACTCTTGGAAATTTAATTCGTTGCCTAAAGGTTAGGCAACACTTTGCAGTTCTAAGTATGCCCGCTTCTAAAGGCGACATATTCATTTCATTTTCATTTTTTCATTTATTGATATTCAAAAAGTAAAGTAAAAGACTCTTGGAAATTTAATTCGTCGCCTAAAGGTTAGGCAACACTTTGCAGCTCTTAGTAGGCTCGCTGCTACGAGTATAGGAAACATATTCCAAAAGTAAATAATCTTAAAGGGTTTTTTGCAAAATTTTTTTAATACGGCCTTTAGCTTCTAATTTTAGTATTCATAAACTATTTGACTACTGAAGTTTGTAACTTGTTATAAGTAATCTTGTGTATTTTCTTGCCTCAGGGTAGGCAACATCTTGGGGCTTTATATCTACCATAGCCTATTGGCCTTACCATTTCATAGGTTTTTTAAAACTTGAAAAGAAATGTTCCTGCAATTTTAGCTACTTTTTTAAAAACTCCCTTTAAAAGAATATAAGAATTTAATTCGTTGCCTTAAGGTTAGGCAACACTTTGCAGCTCTTAGTATGCCCGCTGCTATAGGCAATATATACCAAAAAAAAAGACTATTGAAATTCGTCGCCTTAAGATTAGGCAACACTTTGCAGATTTTAGTATGCCCGCTGCTACAGGCAATATATTCCAAAAAGGCTATTGAAATTCGTCGCGTTAAGGTTAGGCGGAACTTTGCAGCTCTAAGTATGCCCGCTCCTATAGGCAACGTATTCCAGAAGTAAATAATCTTTTAAGGCTTTATCAGGGCTTCACTTTTTATGGCTTAGCAGAACAAACAAAAATTTAAGACACTCACAAAATCTTGGCCAAAGGGCGCTAGACAACAAAGGACTTCTGCAGAAAAACACACAAAAATATGCCTCGATATTGTTCCCATGCAGGTTGTCACAAAAAGCACATCGCGTGACCTTGAAACAATACCAAACAGAGAAAAAAAGCAAATTTTTAAAAAAAAAAATACACCAAGGCAAAGAGAAAAATCATGCAATTTATGCCCGAAGCCTAAAAGTGGACTATAAAAAATATCAGTTATGCCAAAAGTCAAGAAATATTTTAATGTCGTTTTTCCTTACGGCAGCAGCATTCAAGTTATGACATCGCGAAGGCAACCAGAATCTTGAAACGACAAACCAGCGACTATTTGAAATATTTGTAAGGTGATGGATAGCAGAAATGTGCTGGCAAGGCAAGGCAAGTTGGGGCGACCATGGGCAAACCCCTACAATTTGCATAAGCCACAATGTATGCTTAATGTTTTTCTGGGTACTTCAACTGAATTGCTGCCGTTTTGCTTGAATTAGGCGTCATGCGCAATACAAGGGAACCAACAAAAAAAAATTAACTTCTTTGTATCTCTCCTTACTTTTGCCAGCGTTCCATAGGCGCCTGTCTGCTGAAAAATTACCCAAGCCATTGCTAGGGTCAGTATGTGTATGTGTACCCTCTTTTACGTGTGTGGCCTACTTTAAGGATGACTGTTAGCCCGGCCAACTGGCTGAGCTGGAGCTGGTGTTGAAGAATTCAAGGAATGCTGCTGCTGCTGCTTGTGTATACAGTGACAATAACCGCCAAGAGAAGACCTCCTCTGTCTTTGTGAGTTTTCTTTGTTAAAACTCCACTATAGGGAAAGACGCAAAAGTAATTCGATATTATATGGAATCGCAAGCTGTCTGACTGGTGGTGGTAGTATTTTAACTGTTAATTAGTGCTGATATGTGAAATTCTTTGCAACGTTTTTTTTAATTTTTTTGGGTTTGTTTTGCTTGTCTTGGCTTTGTTTTTTGCACAAAGTCAAAGTCATATGAGTCCAATTGATGTCATATGCTCCTCAGTAATTTGAGCAACAACAAAGAGAACATACAAAAAAATATATGGAACTGGGAGACACAACAAAGAGGTACCAGAGGCGATAGGGATTTTATGGCAATATTTTCGGCAACGGTGTTGAAAATTTATGCCTGCATCATCATAACATTAACCTTAAGCGTGAATATCATGACCGCCGTAAATGATATGCAATAAACAAAAAATAATATTTTCAATCCAAAAAAAGAACTAATAAAATATTGCTCAAAAAACAGTCTCATTAATAACGAATTAATTACTTAGCCCCCTTCTTAGGTTCTGCGCTTACGAATAGGCTGTTATGGTGTCTCTGGCCCCCTTCCAAGTATGCTATGACAATTACTTTATTTCTCTCCATTCCATAATGACGCCCCCCCCATAAAGTATGCCATACATTTTTTATAAACACCACAATTGTGTTTTCCATCATTTATCTTGCTCTACTCAAACTCGCCCACTTGGCCTTGATGAGTTATCTTCTATTTCGCCAAACATTTTATTTGCCTTCCAAAGAAAGCGCAATAAAAGCTTCCTTTGGCTGGGTAAAGCAGACATTACCCTTGCCTCCTCCGGGCAACCGTGAAACTTTATATTGACTTAACTTGGTCAAAACGTATTGACTCTATGGCAAAGAAAATTGATAATAAAACTAAATAAATCATGTCGTTATTGACAGCATTTTTGGGTGGAAATTGTGATATATTTTTTGGTTGCCCTTTGAAACACGAGGTCATCTGTTGTTGACGGATTACTTTGAGAGATTGTGTTTGGCTGCCGTTAAAGTAGCAACTTAGGGTGGGGGCTAGCTAGAGGCGGCATAATATATCAGGGCATTCCCTTCGAAAATTACAAGAAAAATTCACAGCAAGAACTTGCTACGCTGGCATAAAGTAATGGGTTATTTATGTTACTTTGAAAATAGTCTAGTACATTTTTTACGTATTTTTCGTGTATTTTTTCGCCCTAAGATAAAAATGTCCAATATAATCTGGACAAAATAATTCCGGAGATTATAACAAAAATTAAGATTTAAATATGTTGCCTATATTTAGGCAATATGCAATATGGGACATTGTCGGATCAAAGGGATATTTATGCTACGTCGGATAAGGCCGAGTACTTTTTTTTCCATTTTTTTCGTTTATATTTTCGCCTCTGATGAAGCTGTCCAAGAAAAACTCAGCAAAATATCTTCACATATTCACCAGAATTCACGCTTAAAATATATTTTGAAAAATAAAGGATATTGTCTAAAAACGGTTGCCTACATTTAGGCGATACCCCAACTTGCATCATTATTATCGAAATCAAAGGGGCATTAATGTTACGTCCAATAAAGCCCAGTACTTTTTTTATAGTGTTTTTTGTGTATTTTGTCACTATTGAAAATATAATAAACCTGTCGAAGAAAAAAATTAGTAAAATATCTCCGGATATTCGCAGGATGCACGATGAAAATATATTTTGGAAAATAAAGGATGCTGTCTTAAAACTGTTGCCTACATTAAGGCGCTTTTAAACGGGCAAAATAACTACGGATATTACCCTGTTGCCTACATTAAGGAGCTTTTAAATTGGCCAAATATAACCGGATATTACCCGGAATAAACGATTAAAATATTTAAATAAGTTTAATATATTTAGACTTTTTTATATAAAATATACGTAGTCATGGAAAATTAACATAGAGAAACTTAAGACTACGAGGGCGGTTCGGAAACTTCTTAGCCTAGCACAAAAAGCGCGGTATAAACAGAAAAAAGTTAAGTGTTTTGGAAACTTCCATCTCTGCTATGAACACATGTTAAATTTTGTTTTTATCTGGCAACTCCTTCATATAGAAACAGGTGTTCACAAAAGACGCATCCGCGATTTTTTTACAATGGAAATATTAGAAATGCGTGGTGTCATTAAATATTTACACAAAAAAGGTTTATCGGGACAAGAAATTCATAATGATATGGTGAATGTGTTAGGTGAAAGTGCTCCTTCATATGCAACAGTAAAAAATTGGGTTGCAAAATTAAAAGGTGGTCGTACAAGCATTGAAGATGAGCCACGTAGTGGACGTCCAAAAACAGCAACAACAACAGAAATTGTAGCCAAAGTGCATGATATGGTATTAAATGATCGACGAATAAAAGTGCGTGAAATAGCTAATACCATGGGCATCTCAAATGATCGAGTTCATTTAATTTTGCATGAAGAACTACAGATGAAAAAGCTTTCTGCAAGTTGGGTGCCGCACTTGTTAACAGTCGACCAAAAACGCATAAGAATGAACATTTCTCAAGCTTGTTTGGATCGTTTTCAGCGAAATAAAATGGATTTGAAGCGTCGTTTCATAACTGTTGATGAGGCATGGATCCACCACTATACTCCAGGACAAAAGAACAATCCAAACAATGGGCTGAAGCTGGAGAAAGTGCCCCAAAGAAGGCAAAAACAATTCAATCGGCTGGTAAGGTTATGGCAACGGTTTTTTGGGACTTCAAAGGTATTTTATTGATTGACTATCTGCAAAAGGGTAAAACAATAAATTCAGAGTACTATTGCAACCTTTTAGATCAATTAAATGTACAAATTCGAGAAAAGCGTCCTGGCTTACAACACAAAAACATAATTTTTCATCAAGACAACGCACCAGCGCACAAGAGTGTTTTAACAATGGCTAAAATCAACGAATTAAAGTACGAGTTGCTTGACCACCCACCTTATTCTCCTGATTTAGCTCCCAGTGACTTTTACCTGTTCCCAAATCTAAAAATATTCCTTGCTGGCAAGCGTTTTACCTCAAATGTAGATGCAATTACAGTTGTAAACCACTATTTTGAAGACCTTGAGGAAAACTGTTTTAATCAAGGGATGGAATTGCTTGATAAGCGTTGGACTAAGTGTATTGAAGTTTCAAGAGATTATATAAATAAAAATATTTTTGAAAAACTAACTATTCTCTTTCATTGATAGGCTAAGAACTTTCCGAACCGCCCTCATATAAAGTATTATCTTAATTCCTTGCAAATTAGTAAAAACAAAACAGCACCATGCTTCATCATAAGTGTAATAATAATAAATAATAAAAAAAAGAGAACGCCCTTACTCCCGGGGCTTACATAAATATTTAAATAATGATATTGTGTTAAAACTTTTGCCTACATTAAGGTGCTTCAAATGGAAAAAAATCCCCCAATATTACCCAGAATACACGATTTAAATATATTTAGAAATATAAAGCTTATTGTCTTAAAACTGTTGCCTACATTAAGGCACTTTTAAAAGTTGTGTCTTTAGCTTCACGGTGTACAACTTCACAAGAAAACTTCAAACCGAGAAGTTTCTTACGCTGTCATAAGTGAAAAGGGAATTTAGTTCACATGAAATTTTCTGTTCCTATTAAAACAACAATGTTCAAATAGAAATAAAATCCACCCTTGAAATCAATTCCCATTACTGTTTTTAATTGTCAAATGATAGAAAATTGGCAAAGAACTTTTGTCCCATTATTCTTGGATGCATTCACTGAATTTAAGGTAGCGAAAAACCAATGTAAATAAGACAACAATTTACCGCAGTGTGCGTTAGAGGTAAAGGAAAATTACTGGTAAAAAAATCGTTGTTATTAATGATAGGAGTGAATATAGCGCCAGGGAATATTGTCAGGCGTTGACGGCAAAAAAATCGCCAAAATCACGAAAAATATACCAACGATTAAAGTAAGTTGAGGAAAATCGAGGAAATTGTTAAAAAAAAATTGCCTACATTTAGGGTCAAAAAATGTTCAGTCTATTATGCCAAAGCTTGGCTTTTCGAATTTTCACAAATCTGACTATCAAAAATAAGGATATGCATCTCCATTAGTACGTCCGTATATCCATTGTTGAAGTAAGTGCCATACAAGGCAGTTCAATTAGGACCAAAAGTTAAAGCATACTTTTAGGACTACTTGTATTCACGGATTTCTCCGATATTCAGGCATTTTATGCGTAGGCTTTAAAGTTTTTTTTTTATAGAATATCTAGGAATATTCTAAAAACACTAAACCGACATTTATATCCATCTGTCCTTTGATGGTCCCACCAAAATTATAACGAAAATACCAATAGATTTTAAATTTCGAAACAGATTACCATATGAGATATTTCATAAACATATTTCAAAAACATTAAAGATTTACTTCTTCAGAAAATTGTTTTGGCATACTTATATTTAGACCAAGTATAACAATTTTTATTAAGGGAAAATTAACATTCCAAATTTGTTAAGTCTATGCCAAAGAAAATCTTAGAGAAAATCTTATAAAGCACAGTTTTAGACATGCCTAGTACTAAATTAAAAAAAATTGAAAATTACTTTTACACAGATTGGACGTGTCGGCGCATTTATTGATAATTTCATCAACAAACTGCAAAATCAAAAATGGTTGCAAAGTATTCAGCGTTGCCAATATATATCCAATATCCAATGGCTCTATTTTTTATAAAAAGATCTCTGAGTAGGTAATCAAATTGTTAGAGTTAACATAGGTTTAGGTGCAACTTTTCTAAGCTCCAAATTGTGAAGCATATTTTGAGGATTTTCCACAAAATCAAAACAGAAAAAAGTTAAACAAAAAATGTTGCATAGTTCAAGGCATACATTTTCGAAACTGGCTTCTTAATTGAATTTCATGGAATATTTGGAAAACCCCTAGGACATGTCTGTCCCTTTCTCTAACCTCCATTGATTCTCCTTTCATGCAATTGATTTTCAAAGGTTATTTTGAAAAATAACCGGGACAAGTCTGGACGTTCGAAAAACCCCAGCTGATATTTAAAAAATAACATGACCTGTTCTAAAAATGACTTTAGCATTAGCAATGATATCTCCATTACTAGTGGATGAGGCCTGAGTTTAAGTTCTTTGACAACTTATATGCAGTCTGCTTGGGCAACGTTGTTTTTAACATCCCTTTTTAGGGCGTATTTTTGTTATTTAACTAAAGACACGACAGAGATATTTCTTAATGGCTAGGTAGGTTTTTATAGATTGTACTTTATAGCGGATGTCTCTCCGTTCTTTGAAGATTTCAGTCTCCTACATTTGGACCCACAACATTGGCATGTTTGACTTTTTTTTGTACATTTTCAAAAAATAGTCTTCAATTTAAATATCGTTGAGGCACAATTAAAAAATATCTCAAATAGTCTGAGATATATTATTTACCTCATTTCGACTAAGAAATTTTGGGAGGCAAACTAAACTAGTAGCCGCTAGATGGAGTTGAAAACGAAGTTAAAATCTAAGCTCCGTAAAATAGGCTCAAAATATTCCATGGCATATTTATAGCATAATTTAAGAAATCGTTGATTCCAAAAGTGAGGCATACATTTCGGAAACCAAGATTTCCAATATTTTTATATACCTCTTAAGCATACTTTTAGTTGCTCATTTAAATCTTTAATTGAAACATACCGGAAGGGCTCAACAGAAGCTTTAAAATACTGCGTATGGTAATACTAGCCGGAATACATTATTTGTATATTCATAAATTAACAGAAGTTGTTGGCATAATTTAAAAGTCGGATTTGTCTACGGATTTACATGGCTCCAATCTTCCTCCATGGTAACTATGGTATGTTTTTGATGCCAAACCTTTGATAACAACATAATTTTAGGCTTCTTTTATTAGAATTAATTAGAATTAAAAAAATAACAAAATAAAAAATGAAAGGTTGGAATATGAAACTTACATAAACTTGACGCATATAAAAAACATGGGCTCTTTTTTAATTTAAATAAGCACAACAAAAAAACTGATGTATACTTTTAGGAGGTTTTGTCAGATTTGCATATTTGAAGGATTTTCAAATAAGACTGCTGTATAAACAAAGGCAAGATAAAAAAAATTTGAAACCAAAAACTAATTTGAGTTTAACAATTGTGTTAAAACGAGACGCGTATAAAACTTTGCTTAAATAAGCCTGAATGGATTCCACATAAATGTCTGAACTTTCTATTTCTATAAAATAATGAATAAAAAATATTTGAATAGTTTTTCTCAAGAGAAATATAATATTTTCCAATGCCAAAAGGTATACAAGTGTTAACCAAGAGCCTCTTGAGCCCAACAAATCAAAACCCATTTAATATTTGTAATTGAAATACATAAATTAAATTTGGTTTGAGTCACTTTCAAGCCATGACTCGTCGGAAAATATTAAACAGAAACAAAATCAAAGTTCAGCTACAAAACTGTGACGATGTTAAAACTAGAATAACAAAATAAATCCTAGTCACTGTTCAGAACTGCACAAAAAAATGTATAAGTTGGAGAAAAAAAACTAGAATTGGAAAAAGCAAAACAAAAGCAATAACTTTTTTCAGCACCAGTTGGTAGGCTTGTCCGTCTGTTCATTTAGCAGACGGACAAGCCTACCAACTGGTGATGTGGTTATTTATGGTATGTTTTTCAGTTTGAGTAAATGTTTTAATTTGTGCTAGCTACAGTGGAGCACAGTTAAAACGAAAATCAGCTGGGGAAAATTATGATAACAATGAACCAAAATGTTACTTTTAAAGATTTACAAGAGATTTGGTTTTTTAAAAAGAAATGTGTTTATAATTTTTCAAACTAAACACTTGTACGAATTTTAACGGTTATAAGAAACTAGGTTTTAGCTAAGTTGCTCTAAAATGCAAAATTAAGAGAATATAAGCATTTCAGGAAGAAAATTAGATTTCTTGTTTACATTTCGATGTCAATAAATAAAATTGTCAAATTTTTTAAAAATCATTTTAGCCAGTTACCACTGTGTTTTGCTGTTGATCCAAACCCCCACAGCGAATGTGTTTTTATACATTCGTATGCGTATGGTGTTTTTTATTCGCCTTTCTGTTAAATATTTTTTTTTTGTGTTAATTCAATGTCATGAATGAATGTCTAATGAAGGAGGAGGGTCAGTTAGAAGTAAGGAGTGCTGGAGTACAATTTAAAAAAAAAACAAATGTGGCACTCCAATGTATGTATTTATTTGTCTCGCAACACGATACGTTTTGGCTTTATATAGTCAGCGTTGTATGTCTGTTGCAAAAATTCAATTTGCGAATTAAGACAGAACTGAGAAAAAACTTTTGTTTTTTTTTTTTTGAAAATAATTAACAATTAATTGAATAAATCTTGGTTGGTTTGGTGCTGCCTGAGGTTTTTGACTTTGTTGGGATTCTGCGAATTCAAATATGTCGCAATTTGAATTCAGCGTTTCCCAGAAAATTTTCAAATACGCATTCAATACCAGCAGGGTTTTTCGTCTTTCGTTTTAGCTTATTCGTTCGATAGATTTCTATATAGTTCCCTATAAATTTAAATTGTCTTTTAAGAATTCCTTTAAGCCTCTAAATAGACTATGGTTTGAAATGTATCTACTGCCTTAAAGTATACTATGTTTTGTTTGAAAAAACAACATATTGATACATAATACTCTTAATTTTTTTTTCTTTTTGGATCGGCTCTGCTCTGTAAAACGTTGGGAAAATTTTTATTTTACACTTCATAGAATTGATTCATATGAAATTGCATTTTCTTTGTGAATACCATGACACACCCGTATTATTCCATTGACCTATTTTATTTCTCGACGTCTGGGTTTTTGGATTTTTTTTCTTTTATCGAGTATGTTTTAAACAATAATAACAAGAAAAGCCCAATAGATAAATGGAGGATACGCATTTGCAATCTTTACCGATTTGTATTATGCAAGTAGAGTTAAATTTTAAAAGGAACTAAGGCTGATTGGGTATTATCTATGAAAACAAATAAGTTGGCTGAAAAGGTTAAGATATTCTAAATTGCTTTAAATGTATAGTATTGTGGCAAACTATGGGTTCTAGGTATGAATTTCCAATACAAATTTGTTTTCAAAAAATAAAAAAAAAGTTTGAATGCATACAAAGCTGAAAGTATTTAAACAATTCTATATCATTGAAAATATATTTTCAAATTCCTCAAATACTCAGTATTGTTGAAGTACAAGGTTTTTATTTCGTGCCCGGGAAGTATACTAGGAATTTATTACAATTAGTGTGCCTAAATGTATGCTACTCATTTTTATTAAAGATTAACATTTGTTTTCATTATATGTTTCGTCTTTTTTGAATAAACAATTGTTATTTTTAAAGTCGTTTTAAAGAATTTTTGTTTTTTTTTTAAATAAAATAAGGTTTACTTACGAGTTATCAAATTTTTTTACTTAGGGTCAACATTCTATTACGGAACAGCCGGGAAACTTCTTTAAAATTGTCCGATAACCTTTAATGCTAGAGCATTTAAACTAAGTTTGTTATAATTTTAATTGTAATAACCTCGTGGCTTGTCCCATAATAATAATTTCTCTAAAAATGGTGTCTCAGAAACTCTGAAAGGCAATTAAATTTCTTACACTCTCATAAATGATTGATTAATTTTCTTTCTAGTGATTTATATTAAAAATGCGATTGTTTTCTTGCTAGTGATCTCTATTTAAAATGCAATTGTTTTCTTTAAACTACATTTCCGAAATATTTTCAGTGTAGGCTATTTTCTGCTTTTTAATTTTTCCCTCAATTATTCTTAAAAAATTTAAAAAAAAAATCAGAAATATAAAAAGAAATTCAGAAAAATAAAAAAATTCTGGAATTTTTAGTATTGAAATTGCAACAACAGCTTCAGGAATTTTACTTTTTTTGTACAGTTTTATTTAATGACATACCCTTTCGATATTTGGACCAAAGGTAAGCAGAAAATAACCCCTTCACTGAAAATATTTGGGAAATGTAGTTTAAAGAAAACAATTGCATTTTAAATAGAAGAACCCCTTACTTACACTATGTCAGACTTCTCGTGGCCTGATCCTTGGAATAAATACGTAAATAAAAATAAAAACTTTCCGATAATATGTGAGCTCTGGCCGATATTATTCAGTTTAAAGCGGGCTCTGAAGGGCCAACAATAGCTTTGCCAGAAAATACTTTTAATGCCTTCAGATAATATTCTCGTACTCGTACAGCGGCTGGACGTTGTGATGATAATCCATAAAAACCAATTGGTTTGCTATGGAAGGAATAAAGCTTTTGTCTTCATATGTCACGCCATAACATCAACGCTTTTTTACCACTACCACTCTGTATAGTAAAACTTCTCCGGCATAAGCCATCCATACTTTTGATGGTATGCTAAGTTTTTCTTAAACTTTCAAGCTCAATGAGAGCAAACATTATTTAAGTATCATTTACATTTGATACAAAACTAGGTTAATAAGCTTTTATGGGCTGGCGGCTTCATCGGCCGTAGTTCTTCGAAAATGAGGTCGGCCAAGTTAGTTACCGTGAATGGTGTTCGCTATTGTGAGATGATAACGGACTTCTTGCGGCCAGAAATTGAGGATTTTGAACTGGACGATAAGTGGTCTTAACAGGACGGTGCCACGTGTTTTTGTACACGTGGGGGCGATGTTAACTGACCGTCACGATTTTTTGATTTGACAGCGTTGGACTGCTTTCTTTGGCGGCATTAAAAAGAAAAAGTGTACGCCAATAAGCCAAAAACAGTTGAAGACCTAAAGGATGAGATAAATCGGCACATTAACGACATTAAACCTGAATTATGTCTCAGAGTCATTGAAAATATGGACCATCTCATACAGGTATGTCACCAAAGCCGTGGCGAGTTTTCGGCCTATAATTTGTTTCACACATAATTTTCATAGATCCTTCAATTATAATAAAAAATATTAAGAGAATTCTCTGAATACTTTTTGTTTTTTTTTTACAATTAACCATGTGTGTTTCAGTTGGACCACCCTTTAAAATACCACCCTTTAAAGATACTTGAAGTTATCGCCACGAAAATTGTCAATGTAAAATTCTTAAAAGTCAATGTAAAATTCTTCAACTCCAGTTTTTTGTTATCTCAAGCTTTATGAAAAAGTATGCTGTAATTTAGCTAACCTTACAACGCCCTAGAGTATGCAACCTATTTTTTGTAAGAATTAAACTTATGGCTATATTCTCTCATCTTATCACTCATGTTTCAGTTACGGCGACGGCGGATTTTAAACGCTTTCTTATTTATAACACCAGCTTGTCTAAATTGACAATTTTTGTTTTTGGAAATATGAACTAATATTAATAAACAGGCTTTTAAAGTGTATTCCAATGAAAATAAAAGATTTTACACCGTATACCCTTCACAGGGATTAATTTATGAAAATCTCTCAGCGTCATAAACATAGAGATGGAGTAGTTACATCAACTTAGCATTTCAACTTACTTTCAATCATTGCTTAATTCACAATTAAATTTTTTTTCACAATATGCTTTAGAAAAACTACACAGCCACCACGTATTTTAGAATTAGCGTGGCGTACTTTCTACACTGCAAGCAAATTAAAATTAACGTCTTCTCAATGTGGCTGACAACGAAAATGAGCACTAAAAAATCTCATTATCATCGCTAGAAAGTTTTGAGCACGAAAGAGAGTATGGCCCTTAAGGGTTTAAATTTCCATAAATCTTATATCTCTTGTGACCATTTTCTTTTGTAAAAATTTCGAAACAAATATTCACTCAAAAGTAATTCAGATGCCTGAAAATATGCAGCATCTTATTTGTAAATATAGAATATCATCAAATTCGTTGCTCTTTATAATTTTCCAACAAATAAGAAAAGTTTCACCTTAGCTACTGAATAACAATGAGATTTGACGCTCTTAATTCACTGCCGTAAATAAACAACACCTGGCCACAGAAGTAGAGGCTAATAATCCCTAAGGGTATGCTACAATTATTACGCCTCAGCGTATACCATAGAAACTGATGCCAAAGTGTCAACCACAATAATTGTGCGGGGGTTTTTAAAACAAATAAGATATTACATTGAAACAATGTCTACCTTTAATTATGCCATAAAATATTTCTCAGAAATACAAGCTTACAACCCCTTGTGGTTTACACTTCCGCCATGACCTTTTTCTCCTTCTGTCATCCCCTCACTCTGACCGTCGTTCGGTTCGAAACGACCTTGAAGTAGATTCCAGCGAAATCTATGATTACTTTCTTAAAGGTAATTGTTTTTTATTTGATCATTTATCAAAAGGGATTCGACGTTTATCCCAGTTGAATGGTGGACGAAGTGTAATGAAGGGGTCGTCTGAGACGCAGGGTGTGCGAGAGTTTACTTTGAAAAGATAAACAATTATCGGACCATATGGTCCATGGGGAACATGGCGGCGTATTCAAAACTACATTGTACGACTTGTTGATGTTGTCATATATGCAAAATTCTATTTACCCAATGTGGGTAAACGACAATCATTACGTGTCATATTAGTTATTTAATTTGCCATTAATGATGATGTTGTTGTTTTTGTAACAAAATTCTTGGCACTGCTGTTTATCAAAACAATAATAAAACTATTATTATTTGTGTGGCGAGCCCTCTCTTGTTTTTTCCTCGTATTTTTTATGTTATTTTTTGTTTACCACAACTAAACAAATGGCTTTATTTACACAAATGTTGTTTTTTTTTAATTCACATTTATCGAGTGCCAGGAGACTTTTAATTGAAAGAGGTGGCAGGTCACCTACTGAATTGTACACACTTGGTTTTGTAAACAAAAGTACAAATTAAAATTTAAAAATGAAAACAAAAACAAAAACAATCGACAAAAATACAAGCATTTATAGACAGTTGACTTTGCCTTTTGGACTTAAAGGAATGACTTTTACAATTGAAACATGGCAGCTTTGGAGAAAAATCATGGAGAAATACTAATGAGATTTCCTCAACCTCTCAACGTACAAGTATTTTTTAGGCATTTATTAAATAAACGCTACGAAGACAACGATGAAATGGCATAGCGCAGAATATTTTAAAAATATTACCTGCTGAATAACGGTTCTACTTGCAATATTTTTCCCTCAGATATTTAAAAAAAAACTCAATTTGCACAAAGTATTTAAGAGTCCTGCTTCGCATATGGACCGCTTTTTGGCCATTGCGGGTCAGACATTTCTTCCTAATCTCTGACAAAACTTTAAAAATACTCCATATTTGGATTCGTTACAAAATTTGATTTAACTTGAGTTCCCATATGTCCATAATGACTATTGATCGCCTGTTTTGACCATGTGGGACGTTTTTTAGGCCAAATGAGCCAAACCGTCCAGCAACTATGACTTGAAGTAGTTGAAGTGCGTCCCCATTACCCATTCTAAACTGTTTGCGTCCACAAAAATTGTATAGAAAATACTCAAAAAGTGTACTTTTTACAAAGGTACCTTTATTTTCATTAAGGTCATATTTTTCCCCTCTTGGCCGATTAGTAATCCCAAACTGCTTATGACCATAAGCCATCATTATGCAAAAAATCCTAGCTTGATTCGTTTAACCGCTATCGTGCATTAAACAGAAACGCGGACAGACTAGGCTAGATCGACTAAGTATTTTATGACAAAATAATCTATAAGACGAAATAATATATAAGAAATAATATATATATTCTTCAGATCAATATTGCACGGTGTTGCAAACGAAATTTAGTATACCACTTTTCCACTTTTCGTTGAAGGTTTTAACAATAATCTTAATTTTAAGTGATAGAAATCCCATAACCCTACTACTGCTATAAAGCCTAAAGGGGCAGAACCCTTATTACTATTAAAAGGCGTTTTTTTTTTTAATTACTACTGGAAGATGCAACACACCCTTTCCGCCGTTTAATGTTACAAATTTTCCTACAAATTTTTGTATTTAGTTAATTTTTTAATTTTTTTTTTTTAATTTTTTTTTTTTTTTTAAACATGTTGAAGTTTAAAGGCGTATAAAATATTTTAAAATTGTGTATAACTATTGACTGTGACAGAATACCCATTACCACACTACTACTATTAAAAAATATCTTCCTATTTTTTGTATAAGGAATTGCATTTTGTTCGCATCTAAGGATCAATAACAGGACACCTTTTAACATCGCGAAAAGGTGCTATACTAAGTAGGGACATAAATAATGTTACAACATTAAACACACCCATTTCAATAGTAGAACTAAACATACCCCGTTAATGTCATATGGGGTTTGAAAGCTAACCTCAATAGCGTTAGTCTTTAACGGGATTTTAAAATTGTTTCAACTTTCATCATGAAGTGGTCAGATAATGAGAACCGTATCGCTGTAATAGCGCTTTTCAAGTGTGAAATGAAAAAACGATATTTTCACAACGCTCCGGCCACTAGGGATTAGCCGCATGTTCGTCTACCGATGCGTAAAACTGTTTGAGGAGACTGGAGATGTACTAGACCGCCAGCGGTCGGGCCGCCCACGCTCTGTTCGAACACCGCATGTCATCAAAAACCCTTCAATTAAGAATTCACAGAAATTCGATTCGAAAACAGAAAAAATTGGCCCGTGAGATGAATATCACACAAAAGTCCAGGAGTCGAATCATAAAAAAAGATTTGGGACTTGGGGCTTTCAAACGACGTACCGGAAATTTATTGACTGCAGCTTTAAAAAAAAAAATAGGATTGAAAAATGCAAACGTCTTTTGGTGAAGCACGCTGATAACTTGCACAGAAAAATGTTGTTCACCGATGAAAAAATTTTCACCGCTCAGGAAAAATTTAACAAGCAAAATGATATAGTGTATGCGCCACTTCCCACACATCGCATCAATCAATGGATTTATTGAGAGAACACTTCGGTAAGCAGATAATTTCACGTTTTGGGCCGGTCGATTGGCCACCAAGATCGTGTGATATCACACCGTTAGACATTTTCCTGTGGGGATATGTAAAGTCTAAAGTTTAAGCCGACAAACCCGCTTCGATTCAGGCCTTTAAGCAAAACATCACGCGTATCATTCGCCAGGTACCAGTCGAAATGCTCGAACGAGTCATCGAAAATTGGACTCAACGGACAGACCATCTGAGACGTAGCCGCGGCCAACATTTGATAGACATAATCTTCAAAAAAATAAATGCTAAAGAATGCTCCTTCAAATGATAATAAACATTACCCATTAAATTTGAATTTTCTGTGTTTTTTTATTCTTTAAAAAAGTAGGGTACCTCGAAATGTATCATGCGTTATATGCCAATCAAGCGTACAGAGCCAACTTAAGTGAGGTTTTTTGAAGTGCTTGAGAACTTTGCCCCATAAAATCAGTTCGAATTGAATTTGGCTCACATCAAAGAAGGATGTTCGTAGAATTTAAGATTCATACCAAAGGACCATTTAAGCCAGAATTCCCACTACCATTCTACTATTTACAAAAAATCTACTCATTTTGCTTAAGACAAATTCATAGTAGTTTCTTTAGACAATTCAGAGCCAGGCTGCAGAGTCAACTTAAGTGCAACATTTTTTTATAATTCCTAACCATTTAATTACATCGAAGGAGTGCATTTTTGAACTTTGTAATGCATTTAACTTCTTACCCTACTTAATTGTTATTAACCAAAGATATTTTTCTAAAATAGCTACATTTTTTGTCATATCGTAGAACCATATGAGCAACATAAATTTGAAAAAAGACAGAAGCACCATTGCCCTTCTACTATGATTTAAAAAAAACTTAATTTTTTTCGTTTGAGAATAAAATAGCTTATCCATAATACCACGGAGCCGAATCACTCTAAGTATTTTTTTAGAATGGCTTAAACATTTTCTTTTTCTCAACGTAAGAGTCGCAAGGTACCTCTTATAGTTATAAATATAATTCAGCCAGTCAAAGATGTTGTTTAGACGACTATTAAACTGATGAGGAATGCGAATATCGAATAGATGAATGAGCCCACAGAGTATGCAAAGATGTAGTGCGGCGAATAATTGCTCTTTGATTGATGCAAATTAAATGGAATATGTAATGAACTTTGCGTTCGCTGTTTTGTTGTTTCTACTTTTTTTACGAATAATTTACTTAATTATTTATTAAATACTTTGGCAACAAAAAAAAACACACACAATTAGAATTAAAACAAAACAAGTAAAAAATGTTAAGTTTGGCTGTGCCGAACTTTGGATACCCTCCACCAGATTCCCAAATAAAGCCAAATTTGGTGCGGAAGTGTGTTCTACATGGAAAACTTTATGTGCAAAATTTCATTTCGATAGATCAAGCTTGTGGTGAGTTATCGTCATATTATTTCTCAAAGCCCATGAGACCGTTTGTGTGGGAGGTACCAGTAGGACTTTTCCGATCTCAACAGAATTTGGCGCAGAGGTATGTTCTATATAAAAATCTTTATGTAGAAAATTTCTCGAGATCTCGATAGGTCAAGTTTGTAGTGAGTTATTGTCATATTATTTTTCAAGGCCCATGACACCGTTTGTGTGGGAGCTACCAGTACGGCCTTTTCCGATCTCAACAGAATTTGGCGCAGAGGTGTGTTCTATATAAAAATCTTTATGTAGAAAATTTCTCGAGATCTCGATAGGTCAAGTTTGTAGTGAGTTATTGTCATATTATTTTTTAAGGCCCATGAGACCGTTTGTGTGGGAGCTACCAGTACGGCCTTTCCGATCTCAACCAAATTCAGCGTAGAAGTGAGTTGCATATAGAAATCTTTATGCCGAAAATTTCGTCTGTGTGTGTGGTGAGTTATAGTCATATTTTTTTTCAAGGCCCAAAAGGCCGTTTGTATGGCAGGTACAAGAAATGGTGGCCCAATCTAAACCATTTTTACATAGATGATTGCGCCTATATAGAGATTATTATTCGCAAAATTTCAGTGATTTTGCTCAAGAAACTGGACGGATATTTCCAAATAAAAAACTAATTTTTATGAGGTAGTGTCGGTTGAGGGTCTCCAACACCAACTTCCCGTAGAGCTATATAGCCCATTTTCAATACCAACCATGCTAGGTTAACTACACATGTTTGTGCCAAATTTCAGCTCCCTGGCTGTTTTCATGCAGGCTCTATCTTGTTTTCAACAGACGGACAGCCGGAAAACATGGCTAGATCGTCTTAGAATTTTACGAGGATCAAGAATATATATATACTTTGTTGGGTCTCCGATGATTATTTCAAGGTGTTACAGACAGAATGACAAAACTAATATACCCTCCATTGTATGGTGGAGGGTATCAAAAAGTATTAGTGTTGGAATAATTGACCTGTTGCCTTTCAACGAAAAGCGGGCGAACAATTTCTCGACCAACAACATGCCACTCACTCAACAATGGCAATGGGGTCAAGAAAAGTTAATTTCAACGCAGAAATTACCATAATTGAATTTATAATTAATGTTTCCATATTCCGTTTATACAAAATTAACAGCAACAAAAAAATATTTATTAAGTTATTTTTTTCAACAACAATTGTCTGACATGTTCGTTCATTGAATTTACGGGCTGTTTGAGAATATTTTTAAACGGGGTGGTAGGCAAACATTTGCGTGGGACTATAGATTAAAGTTAGGCCAAACTCAAATGTTTTGCTTTTAAATTCAATGTCTTACAAAGTCTAATTTTTAACTGGTTCATCAAGCAAAATTAAAGTCAAATTTTGAATCGGATAGAAGAAAGCCTTGTATGGAAATATTCAACGTAGACAAATAGAATGATTCATAATATAAAGGGTGTTTTTTATTGGGGTATAGAACTTTAAGTTGGCATCACTTTTTTAACTGGCGGCCATTTTGTCAGCTGTCAAGTGATTAATATTTAGTTTGGTTTGCCATTTCATCATGAACAGGTTGACAAAAGAACAACGCTTGCAAAATGGGCCGAAAATGAGATTCATCTCGATGCTGATTTTCATCACAAAATTTTGTTCAGTGATGAGGCTCATTTTTGGTTGAATGGCTAGGTCAACAAGCAAAATTGCCGCATTTGGAGTGAAGAGAATCCACATGAGACCCTTGAGACGCCATTACATCCACAAAAACTGACTGTTTGGTGTGCTCTATGGGCTGGTGGAGTCATTGGGCCATACTTCTTCCGAAATAATGCTGGAGAGTCAGTTACCGTTAATGGAGACCGGTATAGAGCCATGATAACCGACTATTTTGTTCCCGAATTGGATGGCATAAATGTGAATGAGTTGTGGTTCCAACAAGACGGCGCTACATGCCACACAGCGCACGTCACAATCGAATTATTGAAGGAAACATTCGATGAGCGCATAATTTCGCGGAATGGACCTGTCAATTGGCCACCACGATCGTGTGATTTGACACCATTGGATTATTTTCTTTGGGGATATGTGAAGTCGCTCGTCTACGCCAACAAACCAGAAACGTTAGGGGACTTGGAAGCCAACATTCGTGGCGTTATTGCCAACATACGGCCCCATATGCTCGAAAAAGTGGTTGTAAATTGGACCTGTAGAATTGGCTTTATTCGAGCCAGCCGCGGCGGCCACATGCCCGAAATCATATTTAAACATTAATGGCATAAAATTATCCTTCCAATAAAGCCAAATTGATGGACATTAAAACGATTTTCTTGTGTTTTATTTCAATTCGAAGTTCTATACCTCAATAAAAAACACCCTTTATTTGTAAATTTAAGAAAGTTAGCATTTTTTCTTTCATAAATTATATTTGCAAACAATTTAAAGTTACTTCCTCAAGTTGGATTAGAGAAGTTGACAAATACATTTTTTTTTTGGCTAATTGACCACATCTGACAGAACCCCCATTACCCTACTACGATTTTCAAACGACATTGATTGTCTTATTGGGTTAAAATTTATTTAACCACGATGGACCACATTTGTACCAATTTAAAATTTAAAATGTATTTTTAAGCTCGTTGTTTTTTCCACATGGATAAACAAGATTTTAAAATATTAAATTAATTGACCACATGCAGCATGAAACCCAATGCACGCAGAGAAAAAACATGGTTACTACATGGTCACGGCAATAATAATATGTTCTCCGCGATAAAAGTATGTTCGTCTGAACCATAGCATTGTTTACTGAATTTAGTTTTGACAATAGTATAATTGCTGCAATATTAATATTGTTAAAATGTAACAATAGTATTATTGCCAAATTTAAAAATGAAAATAGGGTTTAGCAACAATATAAATATGGTTGGAGCGACAAAAGTATTGTGTTTTGCGTTTTATGTTAACAATAATATGATTACGGCAATCATACTGTATGATTGTAATTTTTCTTCATTTAAATATGCTTTTAACAACAAATGTTATAGGTACGGATCTAATGCAAAAATAGTACTTTTTATCGAAATTAAAATTTTTTAAACAAGCTGCTTTGGCTTTGTTTAACAGAAATATTTTTAACAAAAACGCGTACGTTTATTTAAACTTTCTTTTTCTACTGTGATATAAATCACTCCTATTATTTTTAATTTAATGTATTTTTGAATAATTTTCATAATTCAAATCTATTGTTGACAACTTAAACCAATTCTAATAAATAATATTGTGCATAAAATCTAATGACAACAACTTAAACTAATTCTAATAAATTATATCGGGCATCATAGTATAATTGTGTGTGATCATACACAATTATTGTTGTAGGGATCATAACATGGTTGCGTGTGAATCATACTATAGCTGTGAGGATCATACTATGGTTGTATGTGAAACATACTATGGTTGTGAGGATCATACTATGGTTGTGGAAATTATAGTATGGTTGAGTGTGAATCATACTATGGTTGTGGGGATCTGGTATGTTTGTATTTGAATCATACTATTGTTGTGAGGATCATAATATTATTGTACCACAACCATATACCCAACAATAGTATTATCCTCTTCGAATATTGTCACCACAACCATACTTTTTTTCTGCGTGTGCACAACTACTACTTCAAATCACATTTTTTGACTGCATAATTAGAGTTAAAGTTTACGAGGGTTGCTATTTATATTTCCTGATGTCCTGGGTCCTGACAATACTAGTGTTCCCAGATGCAAACTGGAACTTCCATTAAAACCTTGACATTTGTTAGCATAACGTCACTTAGAACGTTTTGTCATTTGAGAGCGAATTGAAAAAGTGTGTTGAAAAATTCATCTCAGTTCAAAAATGGAATTATCCTGTAAACATTTTCGTGCGATGATTTTTTACGATTTTCAGCGTGGGTTATCGAGGCAAGAGTGTTTAAATCAACCTGTTTCAACTTGTGGCGATGAAGCACCATCAAGAACCAGGAGTTCAGTCTCGAACGCCGTGCACTCCAGGATGAATTTCGTGAAGGACGTCCAACTTCGGTCACTTTGCCCGAAAACATCGAAGCTGTGCGTGAACTGATTAAGCAAGGCCGACATGTGACATACCGTGAGATTGAGGCATCCTTGGGCATTGGTATGACAAGCATCAATAAGATATATGACAAGCATCAATAAGATAAAAAGTTCTCGTTGAATCCCACATAATTTGAGGAATGCTCAAAAAACGGCTCGTATGGATTGGTGCAAAGTGATGTTGAAAAAGTTTAACTGCGGTAGCTCAAAGGCAGTGTTTAGCATTGTCACAGGTGACGAATCGTGGATCTATGCATATGAACCCGAAACAAAACAGCAATCGACCTTATGGGTCTTTCAAGACGAGCCAAATCCAACAAATGTTGTTCGTGGAAGAATTTCATCGAAGCAAATGATTGCGTTTTTTTCGGTATAACCGGCCATGTTGCCACAGTGCCCTTAGTAGAACGTAGGACGATCAATTCTGAGTGGCATACAACCATCTGTTTGCCAACAGTGCTCGAAGAAATGAGGAAAGATAACAGGAGAAGACGGATCATTTTGCATCACGACAATGCGAGCGAGCTCTCACACATCAGCTAAAACCATGAGCTATTTGACCACTCTAGATGTCGAATTGATGGGCCATCCACCGTACAGCCCTGATTTGGCACCCAAAGACTTCATCTTATTCCCTAGCATCTAGAAAAAATGCGTGGTCCACGTTTTTCATTGCCCAAAACAGCTGTTGAAGCGTTCAATAAATCATGTTTCGGAGGAGTCTCAATCGGAGTGCAAAAAGTGCTTCGAAAATTGGTTTGTGCGCATGCAAAAGTGTATTGATCTTAAAGGAGAATATTGAATATATAATAGCAACCCTCGTATTTACAACAAGGCAAGTTTTTGCGACAAGCTTAATATTTTTTTGACTATTAAATTTGCGCGAAATTGACCGCAAGGGACAGAACGCCCATTATCCTACTACTATTTGAGTAGGATAATGGGCGCCCATTATTCTACTACTATTTGAGTAGGATAATGGGCGCCCATTATTCTACTACTATTTGTGTAGGATAATGGGCGCCCATTATTCTACTACTATTTGAAAACGACACATTTCAACGGTCAGGCGGATATTGAATGCCATACGCAAGAAACAAACATATTTCAGGCAGTTTTATTCTTCGCAAAGTTTTATTTGTTGTCACATAGAAGGAAGTTTTACAATTAATTAAAAACGTTATGCGTGCGGCAGAAGCCCTATTATCCTACTACTTAAAAAAAATTAGAAATTGACTTTTAATCGAATTTAAAGAGCTGTATTTTTTGGTTTTCAAGAAGAAAAAAAAACCCATATATTTAATGTTACGGCCAAGAATTTAGCTTAATTAAAAAGATAAGGGGTTGCCATTAGGTGTTAAAAATGATTTCGAGCAAGTGGCTGCCGCAGCTGGCTCAAATAAATTCCAGCCGGGAGGCCCAATTTTCGACCACTTTTTGCGGCAAATATCTGCGCAGACAAGCGACTTCACATAACCCCATAAAAAATAGTCAAGCTCTGTTTATTCACACGATCCTGGAGGCCACGCCACAGGCCCACGACGCTAAATAATGCGCTCACCAAAAGTTTCCTTCAATAAATTGATTGTTTCGTTGGCTGTATGGCATTTAGCGTCGTCTTGATGGAACCAAAGATCGCCAACATCAACATCCTCCAATTCAGGCACGAAAAAGTCATAAGAAAATTGACCTTTAGTACCAAGAAGGGGCCATATTTGGACTAGTTTAAATGCTAGTATTTAAAGAGCTGTATTTTTTGTCCAGTGGAATGATATTTAAGAATTTCAAAGCAATTGATAGCATCTGCCAGAACCCCCATTGCCCTACTACCTCTGAAATACAACAATTTTTATGGTCTACGGTTGCTATATATATTTGTGGCCTATGCAACACTTCCATTGGAAAGTTCGACATTTTTTTGAGCATAAACGTACTTAGAACGTTTTGACGTACGACCAGCATTTGTGTTGTTTACAGTGACTTGAAAAAATCAATTTGGCAAAAAAATGGAATAACCTCGTGAAAATTTTCGACGTGGATTATCACAATAAGTGCGCACCGATAAAGCACCATCCTATAGCACTGATTTAATAAATTCAATCGTGGACGTCGCTCGCTCAAAGATGAAGGTCGTCCAAAAACGGGCGTTGTGCCAGAGAACATTGATGTCGTGCGTGAATGGATAATGCAAGATGGTCATGTGACATACCATGAGATAGAGGCATCCTTGGGTATTTATTCCACCAGCATACATTTGATATTGCATGAACACCTGGCCGTAAAAAAGGTGTGTTCTCGTTGAAAAAAAAGGCTCGTGTCGATTGGTGCAAAGAAATTTTGAAAAAATACGATCGCGGTGCTTCAAAAGACGTTTGTAAGATCGTCACAGGTGACGAATCATGGATCTATGCGTATAAGCCCGAAACAAATCCGCAATCGACCGTGTGGGTCTTCGAAGACGAGCCAAATCCAACGAAAGTTGTTCGTGGAACAAGCACTTCGAAGCAAATGGTCGCCTGTTTCTTCCGCCAAACTGTTAATGTGGCGACAGCTACGCTTGAGCAACGTAGGACGGCCAATTCTGAGTGGTACACCACAATTTGTTTGCCTGAAGTCTTCGGAGAAATTCGAAAAACGAACAAGAGAAGACGAATCATTTTGAACCATGACAAAGCGAGCTCAAACCAGCGCCTTTTTGACCGGCCAAAACGTCAAATTGATGGGTCATGCGCCATACAGCCCTGACTTGGCACCCAATGACTTCTTTTCATTCCCGCATTAAAAAAAATGCGTGGTCAACGATTTTCGTCGCCAAAAGATGCTGTTAAAGCGTTCAAAAACCATGTTTTGGAGGCGTCTCATTCGGAGTGGAAAAGTGCTTGGGCAAAAGTGTATGATTTGGAGAGTACTTTGAAAAACAATAAAACCATTTTTGATGATAAATATTCGCATTTTCATTATTAGGCCAGTAATATATATAGCAGCCCTCGTAACATAAGTTGAATTTTATTTACAATAAATGCCTATATTTCAGTCAGTTTGAGCGACGAAGAGCCATTTTTGGTTTACTTCGAGTTGAAACTTGTCTTTTTTAAATGCAAGGACACAGTCTTGAAAACAAAATTGTCCGTAGGAGAACAAAACCCCATTACACAAGTCGGGGTAGAATTTTTTCCACCACGTAATGCCATCATCTTTATGAGTTGTAATCAAGTAGAAGGATTGAGATCTATAACACAAGTCTCAGTTGATAAGTTTCCAATTTGTTCCTTACAGGAGACATTTCTAATAGATATTCCAGAAAATATTCTCAGATATATACCAAGCGAGGTCTTCTGTAGAGACTAGAATGTACTCAGCCGGTCCTCATTCCAACATTTTTTTTGTAGCCATATTTATCTGGAACTGGTAATAACATTGCTAACGAAACTCTTCCGTAGGTTAAGTAGCACCACGATAGTAGCGGAATATAGAGGTATATCGGGCCTAGCCTCAATTTAAAGTAACCGGTCCAAAAGCTTGTATAGGGTGTCCTAAGAAGAGCGCAATTTTTAAATTTTAAATAAAACACAGATATTTAAGAAAAAATCGTGAAACTTTATTATATCGTAAAGTAGACAGAATGAGGTTATGTATGGAACAATATATCGTGCAGATGGCCGCCGCGGCTTTGCTGGCATGCACGCGATCTTTTAATGAAATTTTCAATGACCGTTTTGCATGAATGCTGCGGTATTTCATTAATGCAGCGTCCAATTTCGTCTTTTAAGGCTTGAGTCGACGTCGGCTTATTCGCGTAAACCATCGACTTCAAAAAACCCCAAAGAAAAAAATCTAATGGTGTTAAATCGCACGATCTAGACGGCCAATTCTGATCTCCAAAACGCGAAATAACACGACCGGGAAATGACTGATGCAGCAATTGAATTGTTTCTCTGGCTGTATGACATGTGGCGCCGTCTTGTTGGAACCACATGCCCTCCACATTCATTTCTTTAATTCTAGGCAAGAAAAAACAGGTTATCATTTCACGATACCAAACACCATTGACTGTTTGCGCTTGACCTCTGCCTCATTTTCATAAAAAAAAATTCCAATGATTCCTCCAGCCCAAAAACCACACCACACAGTGACACGTTGAGGATGCATTTGCTTCTCGTGAATCACTCGAGGATTTTCCGCACCCCAAATGCGACAATTCTGCCTATTGACGAAGCCATCAAGATGAAAATGGGCCTCGTCACTGAAGATGATTTTATCGGCAAAATCAGCATTTTCATGTTGTCTCTCCAATACCCAATTAACGAACTCCCTTTCGTGTAGCGCTCCATTTTTACTAACCTCGTACCTTCTACTAACAAACAATAACAATTGTTCAAATGTCAAACAATGACACTTCGAATGTTGCCAGATTTAAAAATTGCGTTCTTCTTGGGACACCCTACATTGTAGCGACGTGAACTTTTTTACTTGAGCACTTGAGACACTAAGGGCTAAGAATTTCGATTTGGTACCGGTGTGATTGGATCTGCCTTGCACCATAGAAGGCCTTCGTATAAACGTGCCCAAGTGCGCTGGCGCAGCACGGTCAACGCTACGTATCACAGGCAGAATCTTGTAAAATACTCAGATACAGCCATTGTGTGCATGAAAATCAAATATTGCCAAGGCCTATTGAAACTCTTACGTTCGCTCAACTTTAACACATATAATTGTCCTGACTAAGACATTTCAAACCTCCGGAACAGACCTTAGTTTAGCTAAAAGTGCGTTTAATTGGAAACTCGTGCAGATTTTTTTTTCATAAAACTTTTTTGGTTTGCTTTTAAATGGATTCCTATGACTGATGATGCGATGAAATTATAACAATACCACGTCTCATGATCGACCGACAATTTGACGTTTCAGCCATTCATCAACATCAGCAGCAGCAACATTCATAATTCATAGAATCAAGATGAAGATGATGATGCTAATGTGTGACTGGGACAAGAGAGAATGAACATTGTTCGTTCCCTAAGACTTGAATTTATGACGGAGGATTACAGCTTTGGAGGCAGTTGGGTGGATGGCATTCTTCGTGGAAAGAATTCACACAACGGCAAAAGTTCAAGGCTCGCTACAGTGGGTTCACTTCTTATGTCAACAAGTTTTTAAACTGCCTAACAATTCCTTTAGATTTTCTCTTCACCCTTCTCCAATGGCCAAGTGTACCCCTATTGAGATTATACTCAATAGGACCACTTGTTTAAATCAATAAATGGAATGTCTTTTCGGAGGACATAGCACTGTGTTACACACAAGGACAGCTAAGATTATCTATCAAAGTCACTTAGGTTTTCTGTTGGGCAGGCACTTGTAAAATTCTCTAAAGAAAAATTATTGACTAATTTTTTTTGACACATTTGTGTGAAAATTGTTAAGGAGTACAGGCAACTGGATGGTAAAACGAAGGTATATTTATGCAGTTTAGAAATACAAATAGTTTTGTATAATATTCCATTAGATAAACCATTTATCTAACTTTGAAACAACATACGAGGGCGGTTCGGAAACTTCTTAGCCTAGCACAAAAAGCGCGGTATAAACAGAAGAAAGTTAAGTGTTTTGGAAACTTCCATCTCTGCTATGAACACATGTTAATTTTTTTTCGATCTGGCAACTCCTTCATATAGAAACAAGTGTTCACAAAAGACGCATCCGCGATTTTTTTACAATGGAAAAATTAGAAATGCGTGGTGTCATTAAATATTTACATAAAAAAGGGTTTATCGGGACAAGAAATTCATAATGATATGGTGAATGTGTTAGGTGAAAGTGCTCCTTCATATGCAACAGTAAAAACTTGGGTTGCTGAATTTAAACGTGGTCGTACAAGCATTGAAGATGAACCACGTAGTGGACGTCCAAAAACAGCAACAACAACAGAAATTGTAGCCAAAGTGCATGATATGGTATTAAATGATCGACGAATAAAAGTGCGTGAAATAGCTAATATCATGGGCATCTCAAATGATCGAGTCTATTTAATTTTGCATGAAGAACTACAGATGAAAAAGCTTTCTGCAAGTTGGGTGCCGCACTTGTTAACAGTCGACCAAAAACGCATAAGAATGGACATTTCTCAAGCTTGTTTGGATCGTTTTCAGCGAAATAAAATGGTTTTTAAGCGTCGTTCCATAACTGTTGATGAGACATGGATCCACCACTATACTCCAGAGACAAAAGAACAATCCAAACAATGGACCGAAGCTGGAGGAAGTGCCCCAAAGAAGGCAAAAACAATTCAATCGGCTGGTAAGGTTATGGCAACGGTTTTTTGGGACTTCAAAGGTATTTTATTGATTGACTATCTGCAAAAGGGTAAAACAAAAAATTCAGAGTACTATTGCAACCTTTTAGATCAATTAAATGTACAAATTCGAGAAAAACGTCCTGGCTTACTCGTATTTTGTTGATTAGCTATTACACTAGTTTACTGAAAACTCTGTATTTAATTATTCACCACGCAGATTTTTTCACCCGCCACTGTGGGCTAGGGTTTCTGGCTCCGGAGCAGAACTGGACGACTTTCATGAGCGATGAGGTTTCTTCCATCTTAGCGATGACGTGAAAAATTAAAATAATCCTTTCTAGGGCACCAAAAATCTGCTCTGTTAAAATGTTTTTTGACAACGCAATGAAGACCCATGATTACCTAGACTTTTCTTCCCCAATTGAATAAATTTTGAATGGAGAACATGTGGTTCCAACAGGTCAATGAGGCACACTACTCCAGCCACAACCAATATTCAGAAGAAAGAATTTCCGGGTCGCTTAATCTCTCGTTTTGGTGATTTGCACTGGTAGGCCAGATCACCCAATTTAACAGCTCCAGACTTCTTTTAAAAAGGTTATTTGAGTTGATCGGTTAACGTCAGCAAGCCTCAGAGTCTTGAAGCCCTACAGGAGAATATTTGCCAGGAATAAGAGAAGCCATCGCCCGAAGTTCTGGAAAGAGTATTGGAAAATGTTAAGCTTGCTTGTTTTATGTCTGTTGCTTTTACACATTGAACAGGGATTAAACCGGCTCAAGACCTCTTGCTTCTATATTTAAATAGAAGACAAGGAAAAAAATGGAAAATTTCATAAAACGAGCCCTATAGTGGCAGAGACTACTTGGCAGATATAAGTTTTTAACTTATATCTGCCTTGGATTTTTTGTGGGTTTAGCCCATAATATTAATAATAATAACGATCGCAAAAATTAGATTACTATTTTGGATTTGTGAGACTTATTTCGTAATTTTTTTTTTAAAAAATCGGCCAACAGGAATAATTGAAAAACAAATTGAACAAAAAATACCCGATTTACGCCTTTGTTTTGCCCGTAACTTGAACTATGGCGGTCCGAAACATCAAAATACCGATTTGGATTTGTAAGACGTATGCGAAAATCTGGTAAAATTTGATTTTTTGTTTAAAAAAAATATATAAAATTTAAAAAAAATTAATTTATAAAAAAAATTTAATTTAAAAAAAAAAATATAAAATTTAAAAAAAAAATTAAATTTATAAAAAAAAATTTAATTTTTTAAAAAAAAAATATAAAATTAAAAAAAATTTATGTATTAAAATTTAATGATATAAAATAGTTCGTTATCTTCTCTTTTATATGACCCGAATTTCGTACAAAACCCGTTTATGCGTTATAGAACAGCAAAATTTTATGTAAAGCACAAAATTGCACTTTTTTAAGTTATCAAAACTGAAGAAAATCGTTATTAAAACTGAAAAAATATTAAATTTAAAAAAAAAATTATTTATAAAAACAAAATAATTTTTTAAAAAAAAAATATAAAAAATAAAATATATATATTAAAAAAAATATAAGATTAAAAAAAAAATTAAATTTAAAAAAAAAAATTAAATTTATATAAAAAAAATTTAGTTTTTTTAAAAAAAAATATAAAATTAAAAAAAAAAATTATGTATTAAAATTTAATGATATAAAATAGTTCGTAATCTTCTCTTTTATATAACCCGAATTTCGTACAAAATTGCACTTTTTTATGTTATCAAAACTGAAGAAAATCGTTATTAAAACTGAAAAAAAATATAAAAATTAAAAAAAAAATTCTATTTATAAAAAAAATTTAATTTTTTTAAAAAGAAAATATAAAAATAAAAAAATATATGTATTAAAATTTAATGATATAAAATAGTTCGTAATCTTCTCTTTGATATGACCCGAATTTCGTACAAAACCGGTTTATGCGTTAGAGAACAGCAAAAATTTATGTAAAGCCCCAAATTGCATTTTTTTAAGTTATTAAAACTGAAGAAAATCGGCTGAGATTTGCACATACAGTAAGACCTTGTTAATCGAAATAACTGATTATCGAAATTTCGGATTATTGGGTATACTTAAAAATTACCATTTATTTTTAAGTGACAAATAATTGTTCAAAGTAAAAATAATTTTTAAAAAAAAAATTATATGTTTAAAAACAAGTTACAATATTTCGAAATTTTCAAACCAAAAAACAATAGCTTATTTAATAAAAAATGGATACAGTTTTTAGAAACAGAAAGTACATATTAAAATAAACCTAAACAATATAGGATAAAAAAACTGTAGTGTGACAAGATTTTATAAGATATTTTTCCAGGAAATACAAAAGTATCGATTAGTTTTGCTTTGCAAACAAATCAATCCACTTTTAACGAAACGCTTAATGGAGAATAAATTCAACAAAATAAAACTGCGACCGAACTATAACACACTCGAAAAATGTCTGTTGTTTAGAAATTACAAAAAAATATATCGCGAATACTAATAGCGGACTTTTCCGCACAGGCGATTAAACAACAAAACGTAATACTTGATCAACCCATTTAACCAAAAACAATGTAATTTTCTCACAAATTCAAATGTGTTTTAGTTTTTAAAACTCGGTAAATTTAGTGCCCATCGAAAGCCCCACTTTTAGTTGGCTTTTGCTGATCATTCCGAAGTACAGGGTAAAATATAGTCGAGCATGCCCGGCTTTAAGCTTTTATAACTAGTTTTCTTCATGTTTTTGTCCGGGACAGTACTTTATCTAGTATTTTTTACAATCCGTATTGTTTTCTCCCCCGTATTTTCGGTATTAGTTACGCATTTCAAGTACAACCTAAAAACTGTAAGGCAATTATTTAATTTATGATTTTATTTGTTACGAAAAATATTTTGAATTAAAAGTAAATGTGTTAAAAAGTGCCATTAATAAGTTAAATCTGAATTGTTTTTTGCTAAGCTCGACAAAACGTACATTAGAAAAAAAGCTGAAGGTTTTTTTCGATTTTTTTTGTCTAGCAAAGGAAGTGTAGTTCGTAGTAAATTTATATTTATTAGTATACTCGTATCTAGACATTTTAGTATATTTGTCATTCAATCTCATGTAGGGGAAATTGAAAATTTGTCTCGTTTGTCGTACTAATTACCAGTGTACATTACATGACAACGTTGGATGCTAACGCAAGTGGACAAAGTCAGCCACACATTGTATATCCGTTTATCTGTCGGTCGGTCTGCCTACCTTATATCTGCCAGCCAACTAAATCGTCATCGGTCTTTGTGGAAGCGGAAGGAAATCAAAGAATCTCGTACATTTCTGCAAGAGTTGACAGTTTTCTTGTTTAGTTTTGTGCGTTTCAGCCTTTCTTTCGGAAAACAATTAAGAATAACAACCAACAACTACTTATTGTGGTTTTTGGCTTTTTGTCCGTTTCTGCTTTCCTAATTAGTTTTTAGTTTTTTTTCGCTAAAAACACAAAGCAAACAAAAACACATATTTGCCGTCGCGAACGGGTTGCGCGTCGTATTAATTAAATGATGCGGAAATTGAAAATTCGAGGTGAAATTCGACATGTAACGAATGTAAATACACCTACACACACACACACGCTACTTTAAAATATGCGAGAGAAAGAACAGCAAAACGCCAGTTTTTTACCCCTTTTATCGTTTTGCGGTTGGCGTAGACTGTAAACAGAAAGGAAATAAAATATCGATGACGACGACAAAAAAAACCAAACGCCAAACAAATCGAAGTTTAAGCCCTGGCTTAAATGCAATTATTTTCTACTTGGGCTCGCGCGCATGTAACAAGCGTTGCAGAAAATATTAAAAGCTAACTAAGCTAGTGGAATTAAACTCTCATTACGAAATGTGCGATGTTTTTGTTTAAACAGGTTTACAATTGCCCGTGGCTTACGGCCAAAATAAAGCATCATTGAATCTATGAAACAGTTTCGTTTCATGATGTCATGAATTGTTCTATTATTGCAATGCAATTCCAGTGATGTCATAAATAATTTCAATGAGACCAGTGATTTAACGCCAGGGCCCGCTCTTTATTGGAAAAGTGTGTGCGCAACTATCACACAACAAAGCCGCTTTAAAAGATTTGTTTTAAACGTTTCTTCAGCCACCACGTACAGGGTGGCTAATGAAAACCGCTACCACAAAAAAATTAATAACTTTTTCTATTTAATGAATCCGGTTAATTTTGTTTTTATTTTGCAGATTAATTTTTATGTTTAACAAAATCGATAACTAGGACACCGAAACAAGAATTTGGATTGTCCGCAACTATCACACAACAAACCTGCTTTAAAAGATGTGTTTTTAACGTACCACGGACAGGGTGGCTGATGAAAGCCGCTACCAAAAAAAAAATAATTTTATTTTTATTTTGCAGATTAATTTTTAGATTTAACAAATATCGATAACTACGACAACGAAACAAGAATTTGGATTGTCCGCCGCTATCACGCACTGGAGTCCGTAGTTTCGGTTTAAAGAGAGTATAGGCGCACATTTAGTTGGACCATAATAAGATTTTTGAACAGTTTTGCCGAGCATGGGACAGTCAACAGAAGACCTCACCATTGAAACCCTTCAGTTCGGACGGAGGAAACAATCGCTACTGTAGCTGCTGCCAGCCATACAAAACAATCCAAGAGTTTCGACAAGAACCAAGAAGAAGAAAAAATATATGTGACAGCGCATAGAGAAAGGGAACTAAGGGTAAAAAAATCAATTTTAATTTTTTTCTTTTTTTGATGTGGACAACATCTGAGCATCGAATGAGACCGATCCCATGCCCCAAAAGTGTTCCCTCCCAGAGATATGAGCGTTTTATAAAAGTGAAGTCGACGATTCTAAGCGCAAAAAGAAAGGGACCTAATCTTTAAAAAGGCTCTCCTGAACAAAACTTTTCATCAACTTTTCACTTTTTTTTTTGATGTGGACAACATCTGAGCATCGAATGAGACCAATCCCAGCCCAAAAGTGTTCCCTCCCAGAGATATGCGCATTTTCTGAAAGTGAAGTTGACGATTCTAAGCGCAAATAGAAAGGGACCTAACCTTTAAAATGGCTCTCCTGAACAAAACTGGTTTTTAACCTTAGGTCCCTTTCTATTCTGCGCGTCACATATATAAAAGAAAACTTATCTGCTCAAATGGGTACAAGCAGACGGCCATTGCAGTCAATTATGCGCAAAGATTTGGACTTATTTCCATATAAAATTCAAATGAGCAACGAACTAAGCGCAGCAGACTTCCCGATTCGCTTGCAACATAAACAAACAAAATTGTCAAATATAGAGTGCTTTCAATCCACAGATACTCGTACTCCTTGCGACGGAATTGCATCCACTTCGTGTCACAGTTTGGTGTGCAGTTTCATCACGCTGCATTGTGGGGCCCTACTTCTTCAGAAGAAAAAAACGGTCACGCCGTTACGGTTACTGGAGACCGTTACTTGCGCATGTTGAGAGAGTTTTTCTTTCCAGAATTACTTCGAATGAGAATTTCTTTCAACTCTGTGTGGTTTCCGGAAGATGGTGCAGCTCCTTACATTGCCCGGCCTGTTATGACAGAATTGCGACGAAAATTTCCCAACAAGCTGATATCCAGAAACTCCACATTCCGTTGGCTCCCCAGGTCGCCTGACCAAACTGCACCTGACTTTTTCTTGTGGGGTTATTGCAAATAGGAAGTCTACAAAGCAAAACCAACAAATTTGAATAGACTAAAGCAATACATTCGAGCAACAATTGCGGCTATTCCTGTCTCAACTCTCCAAGCAGTAGTGAACACCTTTTTGGTAAGATGTCGTACATGCATCAATCAGCAGGGGGGACATTTAAATTCCATTATTTTTAAAACTAATTAAGCTATATATAATAAAATTAAATGAGCTTTTACATGAATAAAAGAAAAAAAGTTATTTAAGTTTCTTAATGTAGCAACATTAATCAGCCACCCTGTAAATGACCGCGCCTTTACAAATCAAAAAATCCCATTAGGAAAAGATGGGGGAATTTTTGTCAACATGTGAGCGGTGCGCAAACAAATTTTGGGACCTATTAAAAAGACTAATTTTTAAAAGACTAGCTTATAGCGTTGTTCAAGATTTAGAAACAAATCTCCTATCGTACAGTTGCTAGCATTTTGCTACACTTTGTTTAATTGTATCAAGCCCCACGCCTTAGTATAGTCGTCGATCGTGACACAAACATAGATTCGGTGCGGTCTAGTCGTATAAACCCTCTATCGCAATTTACTTACTTATATAAGTATGCACGATATAATTCTTATACTCACTGATCGGGACCTACTTTTAATCGCCTGCTTCGATCAGTTGATATGGCTTGCAGATTTATTTCTAACTCGTAAAGTCGCCGTCATTTACGAGGTGGGAAAAGACGGCGGTTAAAAAAATTTATAAGTATTTACTCCGATTTCAACCTAGATTTACCTGTATGATAGTTGTGCACTCTTATAGCCTAGAGGGGCGACAGTGTTAATGTGCAGACTTAATGCAAATTAACTCGCAAATTAACTCCTCTCTAATGCAAATGAACTCCTCTCTAATGCAAATTAACTCCTCTCTAATGCAAATTAACTCCTCTCAAGCTGCAGGAACTCCGACGTGTTTATCACAAACAACCGCTGTACTCACAATCAGCGGCTGTTATCAAATCAGCTGTTATCAACTAGTGCATTTACAATTTTTACATTGTGGGCCAATTTCATCAAAAGAAATTTCAGCTTTCTTTCAAATAAATTGTGATTTTACGCCAACAGCTTAGCTGCTATTTTTTTTCTTTTATTAATTTTATATCGAAGTAAATGGCAAAAAACTATAGTTGACAAACAGTTAATTAATAAATTCAGACACTGTCATCTGTCACCATAAAACTTTAATTTGCATTTGTAATTTTAAACGCTAATAAACTGTCATCTGTCACCGCTATAGGGTTTTGGCGGTCCACAAACAATTTAATGGAAATATTCTGCTGTTAAAATATAATGACGAATACATAATTACTTTTACTTAATATAGATTTTCCTTTAAATGGGCGTGGCACTATCTAACGTGTTTCTACTTACACAAATTTCAAATTGACCAAATATCAAACACCTATCGTTCTCTAGTTCTAGACACAATGAAGTGGTAGAATGGAATTATAATATTGTTATGTGAGATCTTAAGTTGATTGTGGCAATAATAAGGTCGCAGGAATTAATATATTGTTGTGGGAACCATGATATGGCTGAGTGGGATCATACTAAGTTGGATCGTTTGTAATCATATTATAATTAAGAGAATCATGATAGGGGATGTAGAATGACCTGATTTGATTGAGTGGCATCATAAAAAGTTGTGTAGATTCACAATACGGTTGTAGTTATGGATTGATTGTTGACTATATAGTATGGTTGTGGAAATCTTAATCAATTAATGGCAATCGTAATATGTTTGTGCAAGACTACATTATGTTTGCAGGAATCATGTCAAAGTGACGATCTTCAAATTGTTTTATTGCTGTATTTAATTATTATAAGATTGTGTGTATCATATGTGACAGCGCATAGAGAAAGGGACCTAAGGGTAAAAAAATCAATTATCATTTTTTTCTTTTTTCGATGTGGACAACATCTGAGCACGAATGAGACCGATCCCATGCCCCAAAAAAGTTCGCTCCCAGAGATAATCATAATCATCCCTAACTTAAATAGAAGGGGAATTTATTTCACCTGAAATTTTCCTTTCCCACAAGACGATAATCATGGAAAATATATCATTTATAGCGTACGATTTACCTCCACTAAAAATCGACTGAACAAACAACCGATCATAAAAATGTTAAGTGGAATCATAAAAAGGTTGTGGGAATAATAATATCGTTTAAGGGACTCATAATATGGAATTGGGGGATCATACAGTTATTAAGAGTAAGTTGGTTACAAGAACCACCTTATAGTTCTGTGGAGTCATAATAAAAAGCATAATAAACTTGCGGAACACATGATGTACTTGTGGGGGAGCATAATATGGTTGCATAATTCACAATATGCTTGTAGAAATCATAATGCGGTTGAGGTAATCTTGATATGGTGGTGTGCGATCTTAAAAATGTAAAGTGGAGTCATAAGAAGGTTGAGGGAAAACAACAGTTTTCAGGGGATCATAATAAGGTTTTGAGGGATCTGTTTAGCTCGTTTGTTTTATTTCGGTCTGTTGCTTTTAGACATTGAACAGGGATTAAACCGGCTCAAGACCTCTTGCTTCTATATTTAAATAGAAGACAAGTTTTTAACAAAATGGCAAAGTGACATTGATTTTCGTGGCTGCACACTATCATAATACGGTTGTGGAAATCATATTGTGGTCGAAACTATAAAAATATGGTTACGTGAGCCACATTATAGCTCTGTTGAATCGTAATATGATTGTGGCGCCATAATATATAACAGGGTTTGGGGGAATTATAACATAGTTGTGTAAAGTCGATGAAGATATTACAATTTTTTGGTTCCTACGAAGATGTTCATGTTTAACGCAATTGTTTTCAAAATACTCGACGATTAAGCCGTTCAATTATAGAAACGTTGGCCAAAGCTATTAAATTCATGAGCAGAGAAGGCTTTTATTAAAATCTTTAAGCGATAAAAGAATTGGGCAGAAATGTGCCACTTATATTATCGCAAAGGCCTTCTCACTACTTATCTTAGTCAAAACTATTCTCTATGAACGTAAACAAATCAAAAGTTACAAAACAAATCGTTTGTGTAATCTGAAAGAAAAAGAAATCTAAAAAAAAATTTTCCTGATAAAAAAAAACAGTTTTTAACAAAATTTAACAAGTTGAATCGAAATATCTTTTTTTTTTATTACCCTCCACCTTTAAAGTCAACATTTTGACTAACATTTAGTTAATCTTTCATGGTCATTGTCATACAGAATAAATCTCATCATCTCAAGAAGAAACACTGACGTACTGAAAAAGTTCAAATGGAAATAGAGAAAATATTTAAATTTTAAAACGTATTCCGAAAATATATTTTAAAAAGACAATAGCACATTTCGTGCGAGACCCTTACAAATCAAACCAGGACTGTTTCGACCTGAATACTACAGAATACTTTTCAAAGCCAGGTCTTTTAAATTTTTTTTTTTAAAATATTTTGATGATTGTAAGTGATCATGTTGGGGTTATGGGAGCAGTGTTGCTGCTGGACGATTTTTTTTGACGAAAATGTTTTAAAAAAACACTCTAAATGGACTGTATGATTCAGGGAATCATTATGTGGTATCAAACTATCACAGCGAAATTCATAATATGGTTGTGAACGATTTTTATATGACCGCGACACTTATGATATGGTTGTGGGAATCGTTATGTGGTTCTATTAGATCATAAAATGTGGGATAATAATATGGTAGCAGAAAACACGATATGATTTTGCTAAGTATGCAATAGTTATATGAAATCATAATATGGTTGCGTGGGATAATAACCTTGTAAGGGACTTTATTCTCGTGTGAGATCATAATTTTTTTTTCAGAAATCATCTTATGATGATCATAATGTGATTGCGGGGGACATAAAATGGTTGAGTAAAATCACAATATAGTTGTGTCTGACCATTATATAGTTGCGGTAATCAGTAATGAGGTTATAATATGGTTGTGTGGGATCATAATAAACGAGGGCGACCGCAAAACTAACTGGCCTGGCACATTCTCTGTTTTACTAGCAACTTTTTTTGTTTTGTTTTTTAAAAGCAATCTTTTATAAGCCATCTGTCAAAATTTCCGAAATATTTATTGATTATTTTCTTTGTTACAGGTGATTGAAGTAAACAAGTTTTTTAATTTTTGAAAAATGGAAAATAAAGAGTTTCGTGCGGTAATTAAACACTTTTATATGAAAGGTTATACGCCACAATTAATCAAAGATGAATTGGATTCTGTTCATCGTGATAATGCACCACCATACTCCACCGTGAAATCCGGGGTTCAACAATTTAAAATGGGTCGTTCAAGTACGGAAGATGAACAACGCTCTGGAAGACCGAAAACTGCTACAACTATTGAAAACGTTAGAAAAATAGTTAATGAAGTGGCTAAAGATAGACGAATAAAGCTCAGATATATGCTGATATTGTTAAAATACACGAAAAACAAGTTTGGAGTATTTTACATGATGAAACTCCACATGAAAAAGCTATCCGCGAAAAAGGTGCCGCGTTTGTTGACTTTGCCCAAAAAAACCGTCCGTTGGACCAATTCTGAGGAGCTTTTAGCGATTTATCAGCGTAATCCAATAGAGTTCTTGCGCTGATTCATAACTGTTGATGAAACATGGATCCATCACTACATCCCAGAATGCAAAGAACAGTCAAAACAATGGATAGAAGCTGGTAAAAGTGGTCCCAAGAAGGCGAAAACTGTTAAGTCAGCAGGAAAAGTAATGGCCACAGTATTTTGGGATGCAAGGGGTATAATATTTATTGATTATCTTGAGAAAGGAAAAACTATAAATAGTGAATATTATTGTGCATTATTGGATTGGTTGAGTGAAGAAATCAAGATAAAACGACCGCATTTAGAAGAAAAAAAGTTCTTTTTCATCAAGATAATGCTCCTTCACACACTGCATTTTTAAGTTAATAAAAACTGGCCGAATTACGATTTGAAATTGATCCGCATCCACCATATAGTCCAGATTTAGCTCCTTCTGATTATTTCTTGTTTCCAAATTTAAAAAAATTTCTTGGTGGCAAAAAATTTTCGTCCAATAGCAAGGTTATTGCTGAAACTGAGGCATATTTTGAAGGTCTTGAAAAATCTTATTTTTCGGATGGAATTAAAAAACTTGAAAAACGTTTGGTGAAGTGTATTGAGTTGGAAGGAGATTATGTTGAAAAATAAATAATAATAATTCCAAAAAAACGGTTTTTTTATGTTAGGCCAGTTACTTTTGCGGTCGCCCTCGTACAAAATATAAATAAATTTCAAAAGTTATTAAACTTTTAAACCGCAACGGTAGTTTTGCGCCCCCCTGTACATCGAATTGAAGTAGAGTGTTGTATGTCAGAAAACTATGTCCGAATTTATGAACGAATTCATTAAATTGAAGAACCTTTTTCTTTCAGTGTAGGGACCTAAAAAGTGGCCCCCTTTAACAATGGACATCTAACACTGTGGAACATTTTTGGGGTTATTGTCTGGGGGGTGAGAAATTCCAAGTCAGGGTGATGGTACTAGGTCAGTATATTAAAACCCTCAAAGGGTTTTGCGTTCGTATGTGCCAGTTTTTTTATTTACAATTAAGTGAAGTTACTTAATTGTAAATAAAAGCAGAACGCTTTATTCGATTTCTATGATCTATGTCGCATTTTGTTTATAGGTTATGTGACTTTACGTGAAAGTTATAAGACTCTACACGTTTTCCCGTTTGGGATTTATATGTTTAAAAAAAACATATAAATTTATTTCTAATTGCAAAAATGTTGATTTGGTAGAGAAACAGTATATTAATGGATTAAAGAAAATGTAATTATTAATTTTTCTCAATTTATTTCAGCAAAATCGAACTAGTCGTTTTCGAGTTATGTCAAATTACGTTTTTGCCAACATTTTACAACTAAGCGAAAAAACATCAAGATAAGGAAAAAAAATGTAAAAGGTCATACTGGCACATACGAACGCAAAACCCTTTGAGGGTTTTAATATACTGACCTAGTACCATCACCCTGACTTGGAATTTCTCACCCCCAGATTGGCTGTTGTACTGTGTAATAACTCAAAAATCATGAAAATTCTTCGCGAATCTGAATATGTCTTTAAGTTTACGATTTGTTTTAAAATGGAGGCCTTACTCCTTGGGCCAATGATCTAGAAAATGAGGACCTTTTAAACAAGGACCCCCTACAAACAACCATATCTCCCCATCCTGTCAGTGTCATTCTGGAATTTGTTGTTGTTGTAGCGGCAACTGTGTACGGGAGTGACAGGCCCATAAAACTCGCTGGCGGGGGATTGCGCGTGATTCTGGAATTTAATTAATGTTGGAGAGTATAAAACTTCAGTCCGACCGAACTTGCCAAGTGTTCACTTCTTAACCTTACAGTCACTCCAAGCCAAACTCGGACACCATGGAAAAATATTTTTATTCTTTAATAAATCAATATATATATTTCAATTTGTTTACCATAAAATATATTTTTAAAATGTGTATATTTTGCACAATAAAAAGCAACGGAAAAATCTAGATATCATGTAATGTACAATAAATTTAAAGGAAAAACTAACAATGGCAATACTGGCAATACTCATGCGAAGAATTACAACGCTGTATTATTTATGCAACCAATATCACTACGCACACTTTACCAACCTTGGGGAATTCCCACATTAGTATTTTGTGTTCCATGCGCAGACTACACGTACATAAAATCATGGGTTCTAGGCAAAAGGGTAAAACTAGCATCGAAGTCAGAAAACTAATTATTAAGCATGCCGAACAAGGGAAAAGAAGAACGCTTTCTTGTACGAAAAATTAAAGCTGATTCCTTTCTAAGTTCACCAAAACTTGCTTCCATAGCTGAAAATGAATTGGGTAAAAAGGCAAGTGCATCTACCATTCGAAATGTGCTTGACAAAGCAGGACTAAATGGAAGAAAGGCAATAAAGAAGCAATCGCAACCAAGCTATTCGACCAAACTTCTCAAAAGAACACGGAAACAAGGATTTTTCTTTGTGGAGGAACGTTATGTTTACCGACGAAAGCAAATTTAATGTATTTGGGTCAGATGGTAAGCCTATTGTATGGAGAGGTAAAATACGGAGCTTCGTTTGAATAATCTGAAACCGACTGTTAAGCATGGTGGCGGATCGGCTATGGTTTGGGGTTCATTTTCGGCAGCAGGGCTGGGATCGTTGCACTTCATTGATAGGATTATGGACCAAAATGTTTATCTAGACTTTTTAAAAGAGCAATTTTCCCCAAATTACATATTCCAGGTGAAGAATTCAATATTCTGAAAATTATTTCAGACAAACGGCCTTCTAGGGATAGTAGCCAGTACCAGTAGCAATAATCTGGCAGTAGTCTGATTGATGAAAGTATTTCCAGTTGTCCTCCATGGACGCACTTAGATCCGCTCTAGAGCAATTTTCCCCAAATTTCATATTACAGGTGAAGAATTCAATATTCTGAAAATTATTTCAGACAAACGGCTTTCTAGGGATAGTAGCCAGTACTAGTAGCAATAATTTGGAAGTAGTCTAAAAGTATTTCCAGTTGTCCTCCATGGGCGCACTTAGATCCGCTCTAGAGCAATTTTCCCCAAATTTCATATTCCAGGTCAAGAATTAAATATTCTGAAAATTATTTCAGACAAACGGCCTTCTAGCGATAGTAGCCAGTACCAGTAGCAATAATCTGGCAGAAGTCTGCTTGACGAAAGTATTTCCAGTTGTCCGCTCTAGAGCAATTTCCCCAAATTTCATATTCCAGCTGAAGAATTCAATATTCTGAAAATTATTTCAGACAAACGGCCTTCTAGCGATGGTAGCCAGAACCAGTAGCAATAATCTGGCAGTAGTCTGATTGACGAAAGTATTTCCAGTTGTCCTCCATGGACGCACTTAGATCCGCTCTAAAGCAAATCATGCATTTCTTTCTTGCTATGTGAAGTTAAATTCGAATTTAACTTCACTATGCTCACACTGTTGTCTCGTCAAAGAGTGAAGATAAATTCGAATTTAACTTTTTTAACCCACTGGGGGGACCAGGGATTTTTTGCGTTTTTGAAAGTTAAATTCGAATTTATCTTCACTCACATAAAAAATTGTGGGATTTTCTCAAAAGAAAAGTTCAAGAACGTATGGTTTCCAGCAGATTGGAGTTGAAATAGGTCCTTCTAGAAGAATGGGAAAAATACCTGCTGACTATTGCCAAAAATTAGTCCAATTAATACCCAGAAGACTGACAATGGTTAAAAAACAAGGGTTTGCATACCAAATATTAATTTAATTTAAAAAATGCTTAAAACCAAAAATCATTTAAAGTGTCAGAGTTTGACTTGCGCACTTATTCTTAAGTAGTTGAAGTATTTTTAGTTTATTTTTATTTACAGGGTGGACCAAAAGTCACGCCTGCGTGTAAAAATTGAATAACTTTTTTGTTTATTAATATTATATATTTTTTTCAGATTTTATTCATCGATTCGTGTTACACCACCATGCAAAATTTAACGACTGAGCAACAGTTTGGTGTGGAGTGACATCAGAAAGAGTTATAGGGCCCTACTTCTTCGAGGATGAAGTTGGTAATACAGTAACGGTGAATGGGGACAGATATCGCGCTATGCTTAATAATTTTGTACGCCCTGAGGCAGCCAACAAGTGGTTTCAGCAGGATGGAGCAACAGCACACACGGCCCGTGCCACAATGACGCTTTTAAATGAAATTTTTAATGACCGAATTATCTCAAAAAATTCAGAATTTAATTGGCCAGCACGATCACCGGATTTAACTGCCCCTGATTATTTTCTATGGGGTTATCTCAAAGAACGAGTGTATGTAAACAAGCCTCAAACTATAGAGCAGCTAAAGAACAACATTGAAGCTGAGATCAGGGCAATAGAGCCTGAAACCTTGCGGTTTCAGGCAGTTATGCAAAACGCCTGTTTAAGAGCCCAATTGTGCATCGATGAAAATGGTGGTCATCTCTCTGACATTATTTTTCATAATTAAAATTTAGGTCATACAAAGATAATATTATATTTAAAAAAAAATCAATAAAAAATAATAATAAACAAAAAAGTTATTCAATTTTTACACGCAGGCGTGACTTTTGGTCCACCCTGTATAACCAATGAATATGAATTTTGTTTTCTGTTTTTAATGCTTAATAAATATACAATCAAAATGTATATTACGACACACTCGTACACACTTGTTTGTATTTCTTTTCGAAATGTGTGATAATAAATTTAATTTAGAGCAGTGTCCGAGTTTGGCTTGGAGTGACTGTATATCCTTTTCTTCAAATGAATGCCATAGTGTAGGATGTAAAGGTTAGCGTGTGCGATTATCACGTAAGTGAACCCAGGGTCAACTGCGGGTAAGAACATCTAACAAATTTTTAAGCGGCGGGTTTCTTCCACGTAAATGCCAGCAACTTTGCGAGTAAGAGATTTATCTCTAAGCCATTCAACAAATAAAATAAAAAATAAAAAGCCAGCGCTAAACAGTAGGTTCGGTTTACTGTGTATAAGAATTATAGTGTGAACAGCCGACTGATTTGGGAGAAGTTCCCCGTTTGTTCCTAAACGGGATGTCGTGGAAATGTAGTAGGTAAGCAGAGTGTAGGGTATTTTCCATATGTCTCAACTTTTATCACATGTCGCACTTTTATTTTCTTTCCGTTTTATGTTTTTTTTTAACTTTTTGCGTGATTTTCATACCAAATAAAGAAGAAGAAAAAAACAAAGTGGACACAAAACAACACATCCGAAAACACAACAACCCGTACAAACTTACATAGCTATCTCTGCCTACACACGAGACAACATGCATACATGTACAAGGGGAACATTCTTATACATATAAAGAACAAACGAAAAAGAATAAAAATAAAAATAAAATAAAAATCCAGAAAAAAGAGCGAAAATTGTGTAGCAAACAGACGCACAACTTTAGCAGAAAATACTGCGCAGTTGTTTAAAACGAACCATTTTTTCCTTTGCCGTTCGCACCAAACCAAGCAAATCTCGTCGCAAGAACTTTTTGTTTTGGAGGGCGAAACGGGCGGCAAAAATTAAGAATTTTAGAAATGAAACAAAAAAAACAATTTTTGCATAACTGCTAGGAAGGTGGGTCTGTTCGTCGGCTGGTCGGTCGATTGGTTAACTTTGACGACGTCAGACGTTTGGCAAAGTATGTGTGGCTTGCATGTCAGTATGTTTGAAACGATCAATTTGTGATATGAAAGTGAAACGGACGGACGAACTTGTGGCTGCCGGCTAAAACGTAACTAGCCCACCACCACAAACGTGTGGTTGAACTGGTTGCACTTCGAAAACAATATGTGTTTTGAAAACGGCTGCGTATGACGAGCACAGGCAAAAACATACACACAAGTTCATTTTCAATTCTGAGTGCCGGCGGCGGAAGGGGAATCTGGAATAAAAATCGAAGTGAGAGGATCTAAAACCCAAATTCCGCTTGATTTAGTAAGTTCAATAAATTTCAGTTCATAACCAATTGTTGTCAATGCGAGGGCATACCGATAATTCCGTGACTTTTCGAATAAAATGCCGTTTTTTGTTGTTATTTTTCACATAATCTCCGTTTAGTTCAATACACTAAGTCCAACGTTTCTCCAATTTCTGTAATCCTCTCCAAAAAACAGGATTATTCAAAATTCATAAAATAGGCTTTTGTTTGATCAATAATTTCATCGTTGGTGCTGAATATCTTTCCACCGAGCCATTTCTTCAGATTTGGAAATAGGCATAGTCACTGGCGGCTAAATCTGGAGAATATGGCCGATGAGGTACCAATTCGTAATCGAATTCATGCAATTTTGGCATTTAGACTGCACACGTGTGCACCCATGCATTATCTTAATGAAAAAGATCTTTTCTCTTGTCCACACGCAGAAAAAAATAAGGTTGGGATAACAATATTCGAAGAGCATCATTGTTGGTGATATGTTTGTGCACAACCATACTATGACCCCCACAACCATATTATTACTCACACTCAACCATACTATGACCCCCACAACCATAGTTTTATTCAAACTCAACCATTGTGATCCCCACCACCATATTATGATCCTCATAACCATAGAATGTTCAACATACAACCATAGCATAATCCACACAACCATAGTAAGACTCACACACAACCATACCCAAAATTGTTTGTAAGGACTGAATTAAGTTGTTAATCAACAATAGAGATTTTTTCAATAAATTATATAAAAATACATTAAACTCTTTATGATAGGGGTGATTTATCTAACAGTAAAAAAAATCATTTATAAAAAATAATTCAGTTGTACTAATCCAAAGTAGTTTGTTTTGAAATTTAATTTACATATAAAATTACTATTATTGCGTAAGATTCATAACAATAACATTGTCAAATTAAAAAAATATTATGATTTCATCGGTATGATTGAAATAACAATAGTTTTGTCGCACCAACCATATTAATAGTGCTGCTACAACCATATTTTCATTTTTTAATTTGGCAACAATACTATTGTTACATTTCAACAATATTAATATTGTCGAAATCATACTATTGTCAAAATGAAATTCAAAAACAATACTGGTTGCGACGATCATACTTTTATCGCAGAGAACATACTATTGTTGCCGTGACCATATAGTAACCATATCTTTTCTCTGCGTGCAGGTCCAATAAGTTGGCATAATATTCGCCTTTAATTGTTTTTCGCTTTAAAAGGTAATCGATGCGGATTATCCCGCGTGCATACCAAAAACACTGTTACCTTATTGGCCTTCTTTGGAGCCGGTTCACCCAAAAAAACCTATTGTCTAGAGTGGCGCTTGGTCTCCGGAGTGTTGTAATGGATCCACGTTTCATCGCCAGCTACAAAACGCTTAAAAAACTCATTCGAATTGCGGTTTAACAACTTCAAACAATCTATTGAAGTTGTCACACGATTACGTTTATGGTCAATTGAGAGCAAATGCGGCAAGCATTTTGCAGACAGCTTTCTTTTACCCAACTGATCATGTAAAATCGAAACCACATTGACATATCAAATGCGTATGGCACCAACAATCTCAAGGACTTTTATTCTTCGATCGGTCCACACTATATAGTGGATTTTTTCGACATTTTTTGGGTGTATTGATCTCAATTGGCCGTTCAGAACGTTCAGCGTCATTTGTACTTGCGCGTCTACAACGAAAGTTACTAAACCATTTTTTTTACCATTGAAATCGATGGCGCAGAGTCCCCATAGTATTTGTCAAGCTTTTTCTCGGTTTGATTGACGTTTTTTTTCTGCAAAAAATATTGTTTAATGAGCCCTTGAAATTCTCTTGTTTTGAACAGCTGTTAATCACAAACTAAATGACGGAACTCTTTCAAAATTTGACAGGAGTCTACTAGCAGCTGGTACTTATGCATGGATGCAGTGCTGCATTTTATATAACTACAAGAAAAGTTGGAAAAGTCACGGTTTGTCATGACATCCCTCTCAGCTGGATAAAAGGGCATATCAACGTATACCAGGTTACTAACGGCAAAAGCACTCAGTACTCTTATAGGTGTCATCACCGAACACTGGGTGATATGGTAAATGGCCGCACGCATTGGACTTCCATTTATGGACTTCTGTAAAATTTGTTTAGATGTAGAGGAGAAATCAGTACAGGACTGTAAGTGTAGCATGGCACCCATCTAGGGTACAGGCTGTACGATACAGCAGCAGATGCACCTCTCAGGTTCAATAGAGCCAATAAGAACACTTGAGGGCAAAATGCTGCTGAACCCGACTTCCCTTTATTTATTATTTCTCTCTATAAAATTTGACTTATTTAATTTTTAGTCCACAATGGACCAAATTAAGTCAGCCCCGAGTGAACTCAGTTGTAATCTAACCTGGAGGACGTCCCATTTAACCTATCCTATACAAAGTGATCAGATAAGAACCAGATAAGAAGAAATTAAACAAAAACGTTGTGCGGTATAAAAATTATTCATTTAGTTTGAAGTTTGAGTGCAAAAAGAGCGAAGAATCGTGCCGCATGCTAGTGGATAACACTGGCGAGAATGTGGCTACCATAGCCAAGAGTGGGCGCTTCAATCTGGGAACATCGATCTTAACAACTCTACGTATCAACACCTAAGTGGCCTAATGCTAAATTTGGGCATAACATTACTCGTATGTGACGCATATAAGAAAGTCGACAAATACCACAAGTTTCTTTAATGTATTTTTTTCTTATAAGCAATTATTGTTTATAAGCAAGTAATTTCCTTATGAAAATCCGGTATGTGTGGATTTGAATTCTATATAAAAAAGGCCGTTTTTAAACTCTTTCGAAAAAAATTATCACGTGCAAAAAAAAAGTATTTTTAATTAAAAAAATAAAATTAAACAATTAAAAAATAATAGATTCCAAGAAAGTATTGGTAAAGTTGAATGGTTTTTATTAACAAAGGCATTTTAAATTATTGTATTTGTATTTTTTCTGTATTAAGTTTTTACATTACGTCCTATTAAGTCATTGTAATACTAATGAATGATTAGCAAGAGAATCAAAAATTATGCTTTAAAGTTTATAATACAAATTTAAAAATTTTACTTATTATTGCTGTTAAATCAACAATTTTTCTTATATGTACCATTTTTTTAAAAGCACTTATCATTTGTCCTGCTTTACAAATATTTATTGTATCCGTTTATTTTTTGGAACTCGAAAACGAATACAGAAATTAAAGCTGTATTCGTTTTCGAGTTCCAATTGAGCTTCGTTGAAATAAACAAAGATTTTCGTTGAAAAATTATCTTTTCTGACGGAGAGAATTTTCATCTCCGAGGCTATGACACGAAGCAGAACTCCCACATCAGATAGGATAGAATCGATCAGCCAATGCAACCTCAGAGTGACAGTTTTTAGCGAATTTCGGAGAGGTGACATTGTTAGCCTATTTTTCTTTGAAAAGCCCGCTTAAGTGTCATTTCGGTTAACCATTTGTTGTCGCCGTAGAATAAAGAAGATTTTTGGTTATCACAGAATGTCGCGCCATGGCAACGCCATCAACTGAATCTTGCGCGTTATGCTTGGTAATCGTGTTAGTCCCCATTTATACGAGGCAACTTTACTTGCCGCAACAGTTTGTAGGACAAGGGTTAAGGGGAATGGAAAGGGAAAAAAACTTGCCCGTACTGTCAATTCCTTTTGTGTTTTTCATAGTGTGAAGTTGGCTGTAGATTTTTTTAGTTTTTTTTCACACAAAAATCAGAACGAATGACAACAAAAATTGCCGTAACCGAGTTACCCGGTGTGAACACAATAGGCAAGTTCAAAAGGGAATCGTAAAAATTGACGCGAGTAAATGGGGACTCCCTTTTTTGTAATTCCTTTTTAGGGGAAAATTCAGAAATATAGTTTAAGTATATACTAAGGTTAAGTTGCATTCCGCTGCAACTTCAAAATTTTGTATTATTTAGATAATTTTAGATAAGTATTTACATATACGCTAGAAATTAAGTATTAGTTTTAGTCGAAAGATTATATTAGTTTAAGATCATGGAATAAATATATTGAATTGAATTGTAAATGGGGACTTATACGCAGTGTCGGCGTTTCCAATTGGCCGCCACGGAGCTTCGACTTGACGCCGTTAGAGATTTTACTAGTGGTAATACTATAGAGGAGTAATGTTACACGAAAAAGAAATTGGGGTGACCATATTGGAAGAGTTGTTGTGGCAAACAAGTTCTTATTATTATCATAATATGGTTGTGGTAGTCATTATACTGTAATACTATTATTAACACTCATAGTAAGTTCCCCACAACCATAGTGTAATGTATACAACCATATTAAAATCCCTTAATTTAATTTAGGTTCTATTTGAAATTGGATTATATTTATTGTAAGGCATAGTTCTCAGTCAGATTCGAGACCATGTTTCTAAGCAGAAAAAGTTTTTTATAATAAGCCATGACTCCTCAGATTCGATGAAAACTACATCATTTTTGTCGAATCCCAAGCGATACATGTGTAATAACCATTATCAGCGCTTAAGAGCAGAAACCCACGTTTTAACTGAGAACTGTTGGCAGTTGATATTTTTCACCGAACAAAGTCAACACAATAAAAATCACTAATGATGATATTTGAGCAGCCTCCGAAAGGGAGGTTTTCATGGTCCTTATTCTCAGTGTCTTCAACTGTTCGGAAGCAAAAATCGCTGTGAATGAAATTTGCAACAAAAAAAACCGCTACATATCGCAAATTGAAAAAAAAAACAAAAATCGCTACGTAACAAATAAAAAAAAGAATTAAATGTCTAAATATTGGACAAATTATTTTGCTTCGAGTGGAAATTAAATTAATACAAATGTTTCAGATTTTTGAAACCCGTGTATGTAAGCGAATGTTTAAAAATCTTAATCTTTTCTACATATTTTTTTATGTTATTTTTAAGGGGATGACGAGATACTAACTCAAAAATTTCAAAGACAATTGATGCCAAAAAACGAAATAAAAGTGTTTTAAGTAAATTTCGCTACGAAAGCAGTTAAAATCCACACAGTAGTATTTTTTTAAATCGATTTTTTAAAAGAAATAGCTTTTTTCCAAAACAGTGGATATGAAAAATATCAAATGCGTATGGCACCAACAATCTCACGCACTTCTATTCTTTGATCGGCCCAGACTAAATCGTTGATTTTTTCGACATTTTTTGGGTGTATTGATCTCAATTGGCCGTTCAGAACGTTCAGCGTCATTTGTACTTGTGCGTCCACAACGAAAGTCACTAAACCACTAGTTTTTTCGTTTTTTGTCTGGCAACCGTAGCAAATACATTTCACCAATTTCTTCTTTTTAAGTTGATTCTGAAAAAGAAACAACATAAAGGTCTCGAACCAGAATAAAAAACTGCTCAAGTCACTAAACCACTTTTTTACCATTGAAATCGATGGCGCAGAGTCCCCATAGTTTTTGTCAAGCTTTTTCTCGGTTTGATTGACGGTTTTTTTCTGCAAAAAATAATGTTTAATGAGCACTTGAAATTCTCTTGTTTTGAACAGCTGTTAATCACAAACTAAATGACGGAACTCTCTCAAAAATTGACAGGAGTCTACTAGCAGCTGGTACTTGATGGATGCAGTGTTGCATTTTATATAACTACGAGAAAAGTTGCAAAAGTCACGGTTTGTCATGAGATCACTCTCAGCTCGATAAAAGGGCACATCAACGTATACCAGGTTACTAACGGTTTTTTAAATCGATTTTTTAAAAGAAATCGCTTTTTTCCAAAACAGTATTTGATGATATGAAAAATAACCAAAAGTAGTGGAAAAACTACCACGTTTAAATCGCTGTTAATTCTAACTCCTTCTGCCAACGATAGCTGTCGACCACATTTGGTAAACGAATTTAAGTTTTAAGGCTCCCGGGTTTAGGTTTGTTCTGCTTAAAGATGTGGTGACGACGTCATTCTAGTTCTGTTGCCCAGTGTCTATAATTTTGGTTTAATATTTTTATTTTTAATTTTTTCTTTTTATTGCTTTATTATCGTAGTTTTTTATTAAATTTTAAATTTTTATCAACTGAAATGTTAATTAAGCTGTTGTTGTTCGGGGGAAAAAGATAAATATTCTCAAATCGATGGGGCTTTAATCAAAAATGTAGGTTTTATATTAAGCGTTTCTAAACTTCAATAGGAATTTAAACGATTTTTTTTGGTTATAATGAAAACCACAATATAAAATTTATTCTAAACATATTGAAACCCATGTAATATTAAGTTTTAAAAATGAAGGTATTCGTTTATTTCATGTCAGGTCAGTTCATATGAATTACAGCACGTGGAAAGAAAATTTTCCATAAAATCAGTCCCGCAACGGAATTTTGTTATTCATCGATATTCTTTTGACTTTGCATAATGCCTATTTAAATTCATTGTCCATAATTAGGTATGTACGCAGGCAGTTTCAAAACTACACGACCAAGAGCAAAGAATTTTAAAGAGTCGGCATGAGATGTAGTGATAAGTAGTTGGCCACATGAACAGGTCATGATTAAAAAAAACTCAAAATCGCATTAGCAGAACGCTAACTAAAGTTCTAGGAGCTAAAAGACTTAGTAGGCATTTGAAGAAACTCTTTTAATTGCTAATTCAAAAAGATAGGAACAAGTAAAGGCTATATTCAAGATGGGTGCCGCGTTCAACACTTTGAGCCCGTGCACATAATTACTATGGCTAAGGCCATATAAATAAGTTAATATTAAAACTGCGTCTCAACCCACCCGATATATTTTCTCTATCCCTCACCCTTTTAACATAAAAAATAGTTCAAGTTTTTATTTTTGGGGAATATCCGCTTGATGAATATATTAGGGAAGTTTTTAAAGTGGGTTTCGAAACTATAGATCGGCATTGGGAAATGATGGCCAAGAGCAACGATTGGCGTACTTTTGATTTTGCTTTACTTGGTCGGGTAGTTCTATTACCACCCGTCGCACATTAGCCAGAGTGTGGCCCATCGATCTCGCTCCGCCTCTCCAAGTGAGATCATTTGGAAATTGACGTAAGCACTTTGTTGTTTATTACATATTTGCGTAGCGTGGCCAGTACTCGAACGTACGAATAAACGAATATATGTTAATTTTTTGAATACAATTAGTATTCAAAAAGAAATAATTTGTTTAACAGACAACATGTCAAACAAGCTTTTGAAGGTAGTGAGAGTGGGTGAAGTTGGTATAGGCGGGTGATTGTTTATCTTTGGATTCTCTAGAGGCATGCACGATGATCGCATTATATTTAGCCGGCCGGCATTTTAGTGATAATTAGAAAAAACGACATTAACTTTAGACAGGCCAAATCTTATAATCCATCCCACAGCATGGATGGTCTATCGCAATGGGAGATAAAAAGCACAATTACCGCATTTTTGGTCCTTATGGCCATAAATAAAATACAACGTTAATTTCGACTAGAAAGAACTGAATGCACACTGCAACGTCCATTAGTGCGATCCCAATCTAAGCTAAATCTTTAAAATAAATAAATATATCGATTCGTAGTAAAACCGGCTTAAGTTTGAGTACTTAAATGCGCATATTTAATCGGGAATGTCAATTATTGGGGAACAACAAAAAATATCACACAAAAAACGGAAGCGAATTTTTTAGTTTTACAAATAAAACACGTCTATTATTTAAGAATGTTTTTTTCCAATCTTAAGTTATACATGTCGTCTAGTTCTTTTCAAGTATTTTTGCAAATAAAAGTAATTTTTATAAATGTTTCTTCCAATTCCCATTATTTACTAAGGGTAAATATTTTTTGTTAATTTCATTTCTTAAGTATTTTACATGTGGCCGGCAGTACGAGGCTAGCCGCCACTGCCTAAATATCTTAGATGTTCTTCTCACAATGTTTAACCTGGCCTTATTGTGTGATAATTTCGCACACTATTAATTACAACGCATTTCTTTACAAATATTTTTTCCAGAAAATAATTTCCTCAAAAATAATTCAATAATTTGAAGGTAAATCAAATATCTAAAATGTACCCTTCATAAAAGTCGAAATGTTTCATGCCCTGGGCAAAATCAGAAAAATAGGTTTGTTTTTTTGCCTCAGAATCGATAAGCGGGGCCAATAAATTTTGCTGCAGACAATTTAAAGGTTGATCGGTATATTTTTACCAAAATACATTACATTTTGCTATCAGAAAAAAAAACAAAAAGGAAATAAATAATTTTGCTTTAGACGTGTGGTGCTATCTTAAATCTAAACTTTGAAATTGCGTTTTTAAATTAAACGCGATATTTAAAAGAAAAAAAATCAAAACGAGATAATTATAAGATTTTATAAACTTGTTTTTTAAAAAAAAAAAAACTTAATAATGTTTGGACTCAAGTTACCTTAAACGATAACACCAACAAACGGGCAAGCAGGCGACTATTGTCAAAAAATTATGATTGATTTAATTAAAACGAAACAAATATAAAAAAATAATTAAAACAAATTACAAACAGGTTGGTTGGTGGTTAGGAAAATGCATCGCATTTCTTTTTTGACAGTTAGCAAACATTAATGTTTAATAAAGTAAAACGTCGATTAGTCCCCATTTACACGAGGCAATTTTAGTTGCAGCAACTCTCAGTTCTCAGTGGAGAGAATAAAAAACTTGTCCGTACTGTCAATTCCTTTTGTGTTTAGTGTGAAGTTGGCTGCAGATTGCTTAAGTATTTTTTTTCAATTCAATTCATTTATTCATCCAAAATATCATATTATACAAGGAGTATATGTACGCTACTTATGAGACATATCAACTAGATATTACAAAAATCAGAACGAATAAATCACAGAAACAAAAATTGCCGTAACCGAATTGCCTTGTGTTAACACAAAAGGCAAGTTCAATAGGGAATCATAAAAATTGAGGCAAATACAGTTGCCTTGTGTAAACAGGGACATACTAGCACGATTTCACTCAATACTACCTATCCATTAAGCTATAATGCTAAGTCAAGGTTTTGAGACGTGATTCTTTCTTTTCAATGTTAACATAACATTGGGCTATGCAAGCCCTGCCGTTTTTTTAAATCCGAAAAAGTTCAAGGGCAAAAAATAGCAAAAAAAAGTTTGCAAAATAAATTAAAAATAATTGAATTGGTGTACAACTTTTTGTGAAGCGATTCCACTCAATGTTAACTTAACATTGAGCTTTGTAAGCCTTAAGGCCCAATAAGTCTTGACGGTTGACGGTTGATTCTGCAACCTGCAGAAGTCTACCGTCGTCAACAGTCAAACAGTAGTTATCTCCCTCTAACACATGCAAAATGCAACGCCTAACTGAAATAGCTGATTGCCTACCGTCAACCGTCCACCGTCAAGACTAATTGGGCCTTTAAGGTCCAATTAGTCTTGACGGCTGACGGTTGATTCTGCAACCTGCAGAAGTCTACAGTCGTCAACCGTCGAGTTGTAGTTATCTCCCTCTAACACATGCAAAATGAAACCCAACTTATACAGCTGATTGCCTACCGCCAACCGTCCACCGTAAACCGGTGGACCGTTGTGCCAGAGAACATTGATGCCGTGCGTGAACTGATAATGCAAAGATCGTCATGAGACATACTGTGAGATAGAGCCATCCTTAATTTCTTCCACCAGCATACATTCGATATTGCATGAACACCTGGCCGTAAAAAGGGTTTGTTCTCGTTGGATCACGCACAATTTGATAATCGCTCAAACAAAGGCTCGTGTCGATTGGTGCAAAGAAATTTTGAAAAAATACTATCGCGGTGCTTTAACAAACGTTTATTAAATCGTCACAGGTGACGAATCATGAATCTATGCGTATTAGCCCGAAACAAAACAGCAATCAACCGTGTGGGACTTCGAAAACGAGCCAAATCCAACGAAAGTTGTTCATGGAAAAAACACTTCGAAGCAAATGGACGCCTGTTTCTTCGGCAAAACTGGTCATGTGGCGAGTGTTCCGCTTGAGCAACGTAGGACGGACAATTCTGAGTGGTACACCACAAGTTGTTTGCATAAAGTCTTCGGAAAATACGAAAAACGAACAAGAGAAGACGAATCATTGTGCACCATGACAATGCAAGCTCCCACACATGGGCTCAAACCAGCGTACAGCGCTGACTTGGCACCCAATGACTTCTTTTTATTCCCGTGGTCAACGATTTTCGTCGCCAGAAGATGCTGTTGAAGCTTTCTAAAATCATGTTTTGGAGGAGTCTTAATCGGAGTGGAAAAAGTGCTTCGACAATTGGTTTTGAGCGCATGCAAAAGGGAATAAATCATGCTGGAGAATACTTGAAAACAATAAAAACATTTTTAATGATACAAATTCGCATTTTCATTATTAGACCATAAATATATATAGCAGCCCTCATATACATGATGATGGCTTACGGTCAAAAGCAGTTTGGGATTGTTATTGGGCGAAATTGGTTTAGGAGCGAAAAGTTTACGTTCAAAGGACTAAAAGTAACTCCGAAAAAAAATCACTTTTTTGTAAATTTGCTCGAATTATGATTTAAACCATGGACAATTGAGACGCAAATGAAAAATGGAGGTATTGGTTTGAGATAATGGAGGTATTGAGTTGCTGGAAATTCTTCCTCTTGTAGCCCAAAAACGTCCAGTTTTAAACTAACCCACCAAAAGGACCCTCCTACCTTTAGACTTTAATACAGTAAGGATATTTTAGAATAATAAATGTTTTTTAAGGAATATAAAAACATCTATTTTAAAATAACATTATTATGTATCAACGAGTAATTAATTCTTTTTGTTAATAAATGCTTATAAGAAATAAACGCATATTAAAAAAGAAAATTGTGTATTACTTGGATTTCTTATATCAAGTATCCACTGTACCCCAAGTTAAGATTTCAAATATCCTTGCCAAGTTCTTAGAATATTTTCGGATGGTTCTCACCAAAAAAACGGTCCGCTTTAAACTAACCCATAATAAAGACGCTCCCACCATCACATTTCAATACAGTAAGTAAGCGGATATAAGAACATCGCTTTTAAGAAACAACTCGTATATAAGAAATATTTGCAAAACACCGAGTAATAAATTCGTATTGTTTATACTTTTTTATAAGATAAAAACGCATATAAAAAAAACTTGTGCTATTACGTGAGTTTCTTATATCTGTTATCTACTGTATCCCAGCTAATGTTTTCCAATATCTTTGCAATATTCATAAAATATTTTGAAATGATTCTCATTATGTTTATACTTTAAAATGCATTTGACTTGATTAATATCGTATATTAATTAATGCATACATACCAGTTTTCTTTAAAAAATACGATTCATTTCATTATTATTTTTTTTTTTTTTGTTTCAACATAAACTTTAATGAACAAAAAAATTATAATAAAAAAAGTAGCTACGAATCTTGACCACGAAAATTATTCTGGGTGGCATTAGCATGGTATGATAGCAACCAGTCTCTAAAGTCGTTGACTTTTAAAATCATCTAAATTATGTTCACTTAAGGCAGTATTTTAGCATTTCAATGTGAACGCAACACTTTGAACTCTTAAAACTCAAAATGTATGCAGGCGGAATGAAAGAGAAATTATCAAAAGAACGCCACCAGAAGGGTGAGTGATTATATGAACCGGTTAACTTCCTGTTAGATGATGTTCCACCACGTGCTGGCGCCTTTAAGTTGAATCTTTTAGAGCTCCATGTATAAGTAAATTACAAGAAACTTGTAATTTTTTGTGGGAGGAGGCCTTGGGTTGGATCCCGATATGGTCGAATTTCACCAAAGATGCATGTTGGCTGCCCGAAACGCATCATTCCAAATTTCCTCGGATTCGGATGTTATATGTGGCTGCTGGATTAAAAATCGGGAGGACCTTGTTATGGGGGCGATATGGAGCCTATATGGTCCAGTTTCAGCAGACTATATTATGATGATGAGCGTCCAATAATTAATATAATCATAACGTAACGAACTATCGTTGTGGGGATCATAGCATGATTGTGAGGATCATATTAAGGTTTTATTTGAAGCATACTATTGTTGTGAGGATCATAACATTGTTGTACCCCACAATGGTATAATGCTTTTCGAATATTGTTGTCCCAGCCATAATTTTTTTTTACGTGCAAGGATTTGCAGCACCACGATATATTGATGCGAGTCCACACAGAGTATATATATTACGGATCGTCGTAAAATTCTATGACGATCTAGCAATAGCCTTCAGTGTCCGTACAAAACACAACAGTAGCTAATCAAATATTTCAAGATCCCAAAACATTAATTAATAGCTTAAAGGCATGAACTGTTTGGATTTTGGGAAAAAAGTTTTCCTTTAAGGGACTAAAGTTACCTAGGAGTATTTGATAAGACTGAGTATTTGCACGCGGTAAAGGGTATATAAGATTCGACTTGGCCGAACATTTCGCTGTTTAACTTGTTCAATCATCAAGTTGAGTATTTTTGCCACTGATCCCAAAAATATACAAAAGCTCAACGGCCTAATTTAGAGTGTGTCATAAGAACTGAGTCACATGGACGGATTTTACGGCAAAAAATCAAATAAGCAACACCAAAAAGCCATAATGACGATTCCCCCAGAAGAAAATCAAATAAACAATTTTCCACATTGTTGGTGACACCGACACTCACACAGAGCGGTTGAAAGGCCGGCAGCAAAAACCACTTTGTGCTGTTCACAAATAGCTGCGCACATATAGGCATACCTAGAATCTAGGAAATAAAATTCTTTGTTTTTCTGGTTGTTTTCTATTCTCTAATAATGCTTTGCATAAATTTGGAATCAAATATAAATAAATAACTTAACATTTCACAGAAACTTGTCAACAACCAACATCCATATCATCAGCTTCATCACCCCATCACTTCTGGAACTGGCATGGACTACCACTACCTGTCTTTAGGCCTCCGCCCGGTAGACTCGAAAACAATCAAGTGGGTTTTCCGCATTAAACAAAAGCGTTGTTTTGTGTATTCAATTGAGTGGAGGGAAAACAAATATCGAAGAAACCGGCTGGCAGGCAGTCAAAACAACCCGAACAGGAGAAGATTCTTTGCTTTCGCATTCTATTGAAGCGGTGATGGCAATTCAGTGTTTATTGGCTATTCGATTATGCGATTTTTTCGTTGCGAGAGCAAAAACGTGATGGTTTTGGGAATAGTTTATATATATATTAGGGTGAACCGAAAAAGTTTTATTTTTAATGAAATGTTTCAGCATTCCCTGTAGTGGGATTTTTTTTGTTACCTTGCCTTTACGGAATGTCGATAAATCGACTGATGGTTCATTTTTCACGTCAAAGGAGAGTCAAAATAATAAGAAGAGTCAAAAAGAAAACACAGCCATAATAATACAGGCACTAAAAAATTTGTTATGGTCACGACAACAATTGTATGATTTGTACAATAAGAAATCTGTTGTCGCAACCATAAATTTCCTTTTTAACAATAGTATGATTTCGGCACCATTGAAATTGTTGAAATCTCACAACAATATAATTGCCAAATTAGTAAATAACAAGTCACAAAGCTCTAGTCTGCTAATCCGACTTACATATACGAGGGCTGCTATATATATTTCTGGCCTAATGAAAATGCGAAAATGTATCTTCAAAAATGCTTCAACACTTCAAACTACGTTCTGGCGACGAAAATCGGCCGGACAAAAAGGCGCTGGTTTGAACCGATGTGTGAGCGCTCGCATTGTCATGGTGCGCAATGATTCGTCTTCTCTTCTACGTTTTTCGAATTTCTCCAAAGACTTCAGAATTGACCGTCCTACGTTGCTCAAACGGAACAGTCCAGTTTTGCCGAAGAAACAGGCGACAATTTGCTTCGAAGTGCTTCTTCAACGAACAACTTGCGTTGGATTTGGCTCGTCTTCGAAGACCCACACGGTCGGTTGTTGTTTTGTTTTGGGCTCATACGCATAGATCCATGATTCGTCACCTGTGACAATCTTATAAACGTCTTTTAAAGCACCCCGATCGTATTTTTTCAAAATTTCTTTGCTCCAAATTGTGCGGGATCCAACCAAACAAACCTTTTTTACGGCCAGGTGTTCATGCAATATCAATATGTATCATGCACATTCACTTTTTCAAATACAATTTTGGAATAATCGCTTTCGCACCAAAACCAATTTCGAAATATTCGCACTAGCAACAACAAAAAATTTCATTAGAAAAAATGATATTCCGCTATGAAGATTGCTCTACGCACAGTTCGAAGATAATACTCGTATGCAAAAGGTAATTCTCAGTAAGTCATTCCCGTATAAGTCATTTGATTTGTAGCCGAAGTAATGGCAAGCAGAGACAGCTCAAGAAAAACCTTGACGGTTTTAGAAACAGCTGTACAGTCTGCCTGGCAACCTAGTTAAGACATTTCACCAATTTTAACGTTGGTTCTGAAAAAAACAGCAAAGGTCTTGTACCAGAATAAAAACTGATCAATTCATATTTCATTGGAGTTACCTCAGAGCTACATTTTTCGTACATAATGTTTCAAAAATGTTTTGTGTTTGCGTAAGCCTTTTACTAAATCACATTTTAATACGAAAATGTGTCTGGCACACTGTAAACAATTGTATTTTATTTTTAATTTCCCTGGAAAATGATGTTCATTTCTATTATTAAACATAAAATAATCTTAAAAACGAAAAAATAATTTTTCACTTTTGCATTCACATTCGCTATAACCAAATTTGGAATATTCGCAGTCGCATTCTCAAAAATGTATTTCGCTAAGCCACTTTCGTCACATCCCCAATAATAATTAGTATTATTCTTGTAGCATTTTCACGTCAGTAATTTGCTATGAAAATCTAGTTCGAACTCAATCAATATTTACATCGAATATTTTCCGGCAAACGACAAAACATCGGTAATATAAAAAATCTATCACCTGCGATTAATCGACTAAAAAAAAAATAGTTGATATTTTTTTTAGTTTTGAATTTTGCCGCCAGATCTTTTTTCAAACTAATCCAAAAGGTTTGTCGAGCTTGGAGACAATATTTTGATCTCGTTAGATACAAAGACGAGAAATCGTTCAAGATGGGAGATATAAGCTTTAACGAGAAATCGAAAACCATAGATAAGTAAAAATCATTTAAGGAATGCTGTATTTATAGTGTTTAAAGTGTGCGAATTTAGTGTTTTCTGTGTTTATGTTTTGACCTTCTAGCGTTCTAGTGATTGTGTACAAACGAATATGAAAAAATAAAACCCGAGAATTTGTGCGTTACTAAAGTGTGCATTTTCTACATTATTGCAAAGAAGAAGCACATTGCCCATCTTGTAAAATTTATATTATCTTCGGCTGAACCCACTTTCTCGATATACCCTTATTATTATAAGTTTTTTTTGATCATTTTTAAGAAGAAAAATGGCGCTTTTTAAGAAAAATTGTTCAACGTCAAGCATAATTTACATTTAATATGTCCCGACAAAGGAAAATATCGGGAATATAAAAAATCTATCACCTGCGATTAATCGACTAAAAAAATTAAAGTAGATGATTAATGGACGAAAATCGATTTCTACCATTGGTTACAAATCACTAGCTGAATTTTATCATTTTGATTTCTTTTATTTTGTTTTGAATTGTCCCGTTGGATCTTTTGTCAAACTGTTCCTAAAGGTTCGATGAGTTTGTACACATTATTTTGATCTCGTTACATTCAAAGACGATAAATTGCACAAGATGGGCGATATAAGCTTTATCGAGAAATAGAAAAACAGAGATGAGTTAAAATCATTTTGGGAATGTGCAAATTTAGAGTTTTCTGTGTTTCAATTTTGATTTTCTAGCTAGTGATGGTGTTCAAACTAATGTGAAAAAGTAAACCGAGAATTTTCGCGTTGCTGAAATACTGCTTTGCTACATTATTACAAAGAAGAAGAACATCGCTCATCTTGTTCAATTTATCGTCTTTGGTTAGATTGTCAAAAAAATAGACAAATTTTTCGTTTTTTATGACTTTTTTGGAGGCGGGTACGCCTTATGAATATTCATACACACGTCGACTTTAATTTGTTTGTTTTAATAAAAAAAAATATTTGTTGTTTTTCGGCAAAATATGAAGAATTCGTAAAGCAAACACACATACACACTCAAAGCCATGTGTAGACTAAAAAGGAAAAGAAGAAAGAAACAGAAAAAAAGACACAAAACAATAACTTACGTAATTTATTCTTTTAATGCGTCCAATTAGTGGCTCGTTCTAGCCACCATTAAGAAGATTTTCTTTATTCTAAAGAAGAAATTTGAAATCAAAGCAATAATTAAATTTTTGGTGTTTTTTTTTTGTATTTCTAATCACCACCGACCACCGGTTTTCAAAACTTGCTATAATGACGTTTGTTTTCTTTTTTTCAGAAGCACTTTTATTTTAAAATGCAATTCAATTTTTATACATTCCAAAAACGGGTTTCATGACAACTTCAAAACAACCTTAAACTTGAATCCATGGGCGAGGGGGGAGAACTGTTTTTTTCTCTGTTGATTTTCACAGTTAAGTGTGAGTATAAAAAATAGCAAAATTTGAATGAAAATTGTTGTTTTATTTCAATATAATTAGTAATATCTGAATGAAATTTGGTTTAAATATAGCGCCATTTTTTGATTCTAACAATATTTTTTTTTTTTTAATTATTAACGATACAAATTACAAAATTCGGTTAAAATAATTTTGTTTTTATCACTTGTGAAATTTGCTTATTTCTCACATTGAGTAATTTATTGTAAAATTTGTATTCCTTTGCTTTATTTAGAGTATTTCTTTTTACCTATTTAATAGGCATCGCGAGATTAGTTCACACCTTAATTGTGCTTACACGGCGGCGACGACGACGTCGGTAGAGATTTTTTCTTATTCAATTTTCTTTTCCTTGGCTATTACAAATTTCTTTTGTTGTCGTTTTTCTTCTAGTTATTTTTTTTTACTTGTTTGTAAGGAAGCAATTACTTTTCCGTTCACAATGTGTGGTATTTTTCATGCGGTTGTTCGAAATCAACTGATTCTTTACAAGTCGAAAGCGTTTTATGATATCAAAACAGAAACCGAAGAAGAGAGACAACAAATAACACGTTGGAATGAAGGAAATTAAACAAAATACACATAGCGTCGCATGCTGCTTGGCGAATGTGTGGAAGACTGGTGTTTTACCCTATCTCTCTCTTTGCGCTCTCTCTGTTACTGCTTCTGTCAATCGCGTTTTCATATGAGTAAAATCTAGAAGTCTGCAGAAGCAGTGTTGCCAACTTCGTGCCTTCTGCACTGTTTTTGGTGCTTTTTTCATTCAGAAGACAACGCTCATTTAAAGCCTTTGCGAATTTTTTTAAAATGCGGGTATGTTTAGCGCTATTTTCTTTGTTGGCAATAATTTCGTTGCTCATTTGAACAACAATGATAACGTTTGCGTGAAAAGAAGTTAGACAAGTGGACAATTTCTAAGTTCGGTTGGGCCGAAGCTTTTATACTCTCCACTAGAGATGGGCACATGAGTAATTTTGGCCGTTCATGCAGGAGCACGACGTACAAATTTTGAATCACGCACGCTCGACGTTTTTTTTTGCTCACCTTCACTCACGCTTACGTGATTAGATTTTAATCACGTTCACGAGTGAATCACGAAACTCGCGCAAATGAAAAAACTCACATTTTGAAATCAAAAAAAGAATACTTCATAAACAAGTTTTATTTTTATAAATAGATTAAATTAACTTAGTTATATAAAGCATAAATTATAAATTAACTTAGGTATATAAAATTGTAGTTAATGATTATAAAACACAAATTTAATTTAGTCTCTTCTTCATTGGTGTTAAAAAATTAAGGAAATTTAGTGTCTTTTGTAAAAAAAACAGTCTTTTAATACTTCACACTCAAGCGAATATAAAATTAAATAAATTCATTGTCTTATTAATGTTTTACGAGTACAAACAATCAAAAAATATTCTAAGTGTTTTTGGGGAGAAAAAGTATTTTGTCAACGTTTTCACCAAGAAGTCTACTTATAGTTCTTTTTTCTTCATGAATTTTTATAGAAGTAGAGAAAACTCTCTCACTTGTTGCTGAACTGCATGGAATACAGAAAACATATGAGGACCGATTTCTTAAAAGGCTAGTGTCAGATGAACTTTTCCAAAAGTCTAATTTTTTTCAAACAAAGGTTCACATTCTTGAACTTGTGAATGTCGCTTGCAATTACTTTTATATTACTTTTTGTATACTAGTATTTATATTAAAATAATTCGTGAATCATGAAATTTTTCCACTCACGTACTCTCACGCACGTCGAATTTTTTTGGTCTCTTTCACGCACGTTTCGTGAGTAAAATTCGAATTTATTCACGTTAACGAGTGAATCACGCGTATTTTACGTGATTCTCGCTAATCAAGTCATTTGTGCCCATCTCTACTCTCCACCATGGATCGTATCTCAGTAGGGCATTCTTAAATGTAGTTTGCTGGACAAATTCATTATTTCTTAGTATCAATACCTAATTGTGGAAAAAATAGGGCCACTTAAAATTATTTTCAAAAAAACGTAAGAACAGTTTTTTTTTACATTGAAGTATAACAATTTTAATACTATTCATACGATTCTGCTATGAATCGAATTCAGGGCTGACAATATTAACAATTTATCGCCATTTGACCGTATGACGATTGACGACATTTTTGTGTAAAAACGACGAAAACGGCGATTTTTTATAATAGTTATTGTCTTAATTTCTTTATAAATATTGAAATAAATATACGCAACATATGAATTATACGCAGCTTACAGACCAAAGCGGTTTTATTTTGCTGTTATTTTTCAATTCAATTTATAACAACATCATTATTTACTTTTTATTTATATACATATTCACATTGTTTGAGATTTTATTCTAGATATTACAAATAATGAGATTTTTATTTAGACATAAAGTTTTAAATAAGAGTTAAAATATGGAAAACCTCATTTAAAGATATGTTTAAATGTTTAAAGATATCAAATATTGGTAGAAAAGCACTTGTGTATAGAAAAGGTTTACAAGAACGTAAACAAGTTTATATATGTGACGCGCAAAATAGAAAGGGACCTAAGGTTAAAAATCAGTTTTGTTCATTCGATGCTCAGATGTTGTCCACATCAAAAAAAGAAAAAAAATGAAAATTGATTTTTTTACCCTTAGTTCCCTTTCTCTATGCGCTGTCACATATATGGCTTTCAATTTGTTGATTTTTTGGTTAATAATATTATAATAATAATTATCTTCTTCTCCTTTTACTCATATGCAAAATAATGCAATAATTAGAACATATAGCTCGGAAAATGAATGTAGGACAAATTGTCAAAAACAAATCAGAAATTGATAAGAAGTCTTTCACCAAAGACGAGACATGTTTAACAAGTAGTGTTGTGTATAAAAATTCTTCGCTGACTGAATTCCCTATTTGAGAAACAGCATGTACTATGATCTTAAAGCTAGCGCGAGTAATCACTCGTAAATAAAGTAAACTTCTAATGTGAAAACTGCCTAACTTGTGTGACGATTTATGACGAGTTATACTTTAAAAATTTCGATTTTGACCATTTTTTTTTTGAAATGCGAATTTTTATTGATTTTAGTTGGCAGGTCTGATCGAATATAAAATAGATTAGCGGAAGAAAATTCGAAGCCTTGACCACAATGCAATCCCTAATGCATGAATTTCGGTTTAATTGTGTGTTCTGCAATATGTTTATTTCATCTTTGTATGCGCTTAGGAAACAAGTGGAGTCCTCGCCCATGCTAGCGCCTTCTACTAAATCAACCCTTTATGAGATTTCAATAAAATCGGTAATCTTGAGGCAATGGAGGACGAAACGAAGGAAAATTCAACTCCATACATGGGTGAGGGTATATGTAAGTCGGATGACTAAAACTTTTTTACTTATTTATTTATTTAAGGCTATTGAATTACAATCCTTAGAGACTAGCTAAACCTAAAAATATATTATATCATTGTTTTATGCCCTCCACTGAAGGGAGGATAATATGGAGCGGAGACCCCAAAAGTATATATATTCTTGATCATAAAATTCTATGACGATCATGATATATCCGTGTGCCTGTTAAAAGCATGATGTCGGTCAAACAAATTATCCTAGGATCCTTGATTTTTTCATGATGATGGCTTATGGTAATAAGCTGTTTGCGATTGTAAATGGGAGAAATCGCCCTTAAAGAAAAAGTTTTCTTTTAAGGGAATAATTACACTTTTTTTGAGTGTTTGCTAAACAAATCATAATTTCTTGTGGACGGACAAGTTATAGTTTGCTAGACTTTTAGTATTATGTGGTCCGAAATACGTCGCACATGGTCAAAACCGGTGATTAACAGTCAATATGGACTCAACTTAAAGCAAATTTTTCCTACAATTCGAAATATAAATTCATTTTGAAGTTTTGGTCGAGGTAAGGGACGGACGTATGGGCCCAAAAACGGGACTTTTGCGCTTTAGTAACGTATATGGATAATATGGACTCAACTTAAATCAAATTGTGCTACAATTCCAAATATAAATTCATTTTGAAGTTTTGGCCGAAATAAGGGACGGACGTATGGACCCAAAAAACGGGTCTTTTGCGCATTAGTAACGTATATAAAGGGGGTAAGGTTTACTTGTTTATCTTAGGTGGTCACCTCTTAAATTCATATGTACTTTTTTTGCTTCATTACTAGTACAAATTAAAAAATAATAGTTGTTAGCTGCTACAAATGTAGTGGTAATTTCATAAATATTTTTCTGTAGTGGGACCACTGGTCAATGTATGTATGAATGATTTCCTTGTTTTTAACATTTGCTTGACTGAATGCCGTGGCCCTCGTTGCCGATACCTCTCTCCCAAATGTTAAGTCAATAGCAGCCAGCGTATGTGTATTCGTTAGGAAAACGTGCGAATGGTTTTGGTAAATATGTACAACATTCGTGAGCCCGGCAAGTTTTGCAGGTGTGTGAGTGTGGATATACACACACCCTTTTCAGCGCATCTACATAAAAGAGGCGGCAGCATGTGCACAGACTCATATGAGACAATCCATACAAATTCACCAAATGGTGTTGGGGGGCCTTTAGAAGGTAAAGATACGAATGAATCACTCAACACTATCGGTTAAAAGATATGTGCACGATATGTGCATCGAAAAGTTAAACATAGGCGAGGGTTAATGAAATATTTTTGAAAAATTGGTTAAGGCTCGCAGGCATTTGAGTTGTACAAGCGTTGATGAAAAATGCTAGTTAGCCTTATTTGGCTTTAAACCAGGGTCCTAGACATTGTAGTGCATTATACATACAATAGAACCAAATTATTAGAATCAATGATTAGAAAAAGTTAGTTTCATTATTTTAAATTCTCTCTTTGAATTTTTTTTTGACTTGACTTTTATTAGGATAAACGCCACTCTAACTTACAGAGAAGCACTTTTTTTCCTTTATTAACTACGAGGCCGGCCGCAAAACTAACATTTTCTGTTTTACCAGCAACTTTTTTGTTTTTGTTTTTGAAAAGCAATCTTTTATAAGCCATCTGTCAAAATTTCCGATATATTTAATAATTATTTTCTTTGTTACAGGTGATTGAAGTAAACAAGTTTTATAATTTTTGAAAAATGGAAAATAAAGAGTTTCGTGCGGTAATTAAACACTTTTATATGAAAGGTTATACGCCACAATTAATCAAAGATGAATTGGATTCTGTTCATGGTGATAATGCACCATCATACTCCACCGTGAAATCCTGGGTTCAGCAATTTAAAATGGGTTGTTCAAGTACGGAAGATGAACAACGCTCTGGAAGACCGAAAACTGCTACTACTATTGAAAACATTAGAAAAATATTTAATGAAGTGACTAAAGATAGACGAATAAAGCTCAGAGAGCTTGTTGATATTGTTAAAATACACGAAAAACAAGTTTGGAGTATTATACATGATGAACTCCACATGAAAAAGCTATCCGCAAGATATGTGCCGCGATTGTTGACTTTGCCCCAAAAAATCGTCCGTTGGACCAATTCCGAGGAGCTTTTAGCGATTTATCAGCGTAATCCAATAGAGTTCTTGCGCCGATTCATAACTGTTGATGAAACATGGATCCATCACTACATCCCAGAATGCAAAGAACAGTCAAAACAATGGATAGAAGCTGGTAAAAGTGGTCCCAAGAAAGCGAAAACTGTTAAGTCAGCAGGAAAAGTAATGGCCACAGTATTTTGGGATGCAAGGGGTATAATATTTATTGATTATCTTGAGAAAGGAAAAACTATAAATAGTGAATATTATTGTGCATTATTGGATCGGTTGAGTGAAGAAATCAAGATAAAACGACCGCATTTAGAAAAAAAAAGTTCTGTTTCATCAAGATAATGCTCCTTCACACTGCATTTTTAAGTCAACAAAAACTGGCCGAATTACGATATGAAATTGCTCCGCATCTGGTCTATATGGTATAGTCCAGATTTAGCTCCTTCTGATTATTTCTTGTTTCCAAATTTAAAAAAAAGTTCTCGGTGGCAACAAATTTTCGTCCAATAGCGAGGCTATTGCTGAAACTGAGGCATATTTTGAAGGTCTTGAAAAATCTTATTTTTCGGATGGAATTAAAAAACTTGAAAAACGTTTGATGAAGTGTATTGCGTTGGAAGGAGATTATGTTGAAAAATAAATAATAATAATTCCAAAAAACGGTTCTTTTTATGTTAGGCCAGTTACTTTTGCGATCGCCCTCGTAATAAAAAATATAATATTAACAAAATATTATATAAAAACTATCAAATAGGATAAAACAAAATGCATTTTATATAAGATATCAAATACGAAAAAAAAATATTTAATGGAAGTTCACAAAAAAATCTGGTAAATTGAAAATGTATCTTTGATTTTATAATATTGACACATGACTAGCATTATTAATGGTTCAGAATGATACAGAAACAATAGTATATATGTAGAACTTTTTTAAGGTACCCTTAAATTGTAAGTGTGAAAGTAAAACATAAAAATGCTCGATTTATATTCAATTTTATGAAAATATTAAAAAAAAATGCCCAAAACTTCTAATATCTCGAAAGTATACAAAATTTGTGTAAATGTAAAGACAACGATATTTTACTCTTGATAATATTTTTGACCAAATTCGAGAATGCTATTGAAGGAAAATTTCCTTTAAATGTTATTATAAACCAGTTCCAGCTTACGAATGCAGCCAGCAAACGTATTTTGGAATTCGCTTTAAAGCATGTCAATCTTTATTTTTAGAGGAAAACATTTGCCACTTTTTTATCTTCACACAAGTCGAGGCATTTAAATCTAGACAAATCTTTCATCATAAAATAAGCATATTAAAATAAGAAATCAAATACAAATTTAATGAGAAACAATACAATATAAGATAAACTATGTGTGAAAATAAAAGGAAATGTTAGGAAATAAAATAATAAAAGATAATAGATAAAAACTAATTAATAAATGAAATATATTTATGTATACAGTGAGCAAAAACAAAAGTTGAGCATTCACAAAAATCAGAAAAATGTTAAAATAATATGAAAAGTCAATATATATGTGTTATATAACAAATTAATTTTTCTTACGCTTCTGCTCTTATTAAACTGGAGCATTGTTTCGAACTTATTGATTTAAAGCACATTGAACACAATCGCATTTTTGTCCCAATAACGGACTGAATGCATCGTATATAAGGACGATTACTCTTTCGTACAACACCATCCCCATAGCACGAAGCACAAACTATTGTGTCGAAATTAAACACGCAGAAAAAAAGTGTTGTGTGGTGACAATATTCGCAGAGGATAATACTATTGTTGGGTATATAGTTGTGGTACAACAATATTATGATCCTCACAACAATAGTGTGATTCAAATACAACCATACTATGATCCCCACAACCATAGTATGATGCACACTCAACCATACTATAATCTCCACAACCATAGTATGATGCACACTCAACCGTACTATAATCTACACAACCATAGTATGATCCTCACAACCATAGTATGTTTCAGTATTACCCTCTCAGCCATAGTATGATTTACACGCAACCATGTTATGATCCCTACAACCATAGTATGATCACACACAATTATACTATGATCCCCAATATAATTTATTAGAATTTGTTTAAGTTGTCAACAATAGATTTGATCCCCAATTTTATTTATAAGAATTGGTTTAAGTTGTCAACAATAGATTTGAATTATGAAAATTATTCAAAAAAACATTAAATTCAAAATAATAGGAGTGATTTATTTCAAAGTAGAAAAAGAAAGTTTAAATAAATGTAAGCGTTTTTGTTAAAAATATTTCAGTTAAACAAAGCCAAAGCAGCTTGTTTAAAAAATTTTAGTTTCGATAAAAAAAGTACTATTATTGCATTAGATCCGTACCAATAACATTTGTTCTAAAAAGCATATTTAAATGAAGAAAAATTACAATCATACAGTATGATTGGCGTGATAATATCATTGTTAACATAAAATGCAAAACACAATACTTTAGTCGCACCAACCATATTTATATTGTTGCTATAACCATATTTTCATTTTTAAATTTGGCAATAATACTATTGTTACATTTCAACAATATTAATATTGCAGCAATTATACTATTGTCGAAACTAAATTCAGTTAACAATGCTATGGTTGCGACGAACATACTTTTATTGCGGAGAACATATTGTTATTGCCGTGACCATGTAGTAACCATGTTTTTTCTCTGCGTGAAGACTACTTTTATTTTGCAATTTTTCTCTATGAAATCTCGTTCAAAATTGTATTCTCGTTCAAAATTGTATTGTACAAAGTTTTTGTTCGATTTTCTTTTACAAAAACCTTCATGATATTTATGAACCTTGACATATATGTTTACCCCGACTCCGAAGCTCAAGAAGTTTTTCGTAATTATCTAAGTCCGCTGTCACTGAGAGGTTCCAAATTTCATCACCGTTGCTTATTTAAGCAACTTATTTTTCATTTTGAATGAAATCCTACCACAATCACGAAAAATTTAAATGTTTATACACAACGCCACCTATTGGAACTAAACTTAAGAGCACCCTTTCGACGGGCTCCAGGTTGGTGTTTATCAGCCCAGCAGTTCTCGCTCGTACATCAAACATTACATTTTAATATAAGTATTAAGACATGTAAAATTAAAGAAATTTCGGATAAGAGTAATTTCACTTTTTATAAAAAAAATGAATCACAGTTGTCATCAGTGATCATCAGACCACATACATAATTGTACCAGACCACATACCACCGAAAGTAACGTAATTGTACGACTAGATTGCAACTGAAATGGAACAACAAGATAAGCAAATTACAATGCGAATCTCAAGGGATCTATATTTAAAACTTTTATTACAAAAACTATTCTTTATCGGACTAACACTCAGGAGATGTCCTCCAATTTATGTCGGTTAGAGAAGAAAGAGGAATTAATGTTTAGGGACATTACATTTGAGTCTTTTTATCGCAAGTGACTGGAAACACATCTGTGTGTTGACTATTGGACAGACGGACAGCATAGCTGACGAACGAATAGTCCTTGTGAAGCATTGTGCTGTATGAGAAAAGAAATGGTTACTATATGGTCACGGCAACAATACTATGTTCTCTGCAGTAAAAGTATGGTCGTCGCAACCATAGTATTGTTTTTTGAATTTCATTTTGACAATAGTATGATTGCGGCAATATTAATATTGTTGAAATATAACAAAAGTATTGTTGACAAATTTAAAAATGAAAATATGGTTGTAGCAACAATATAAATATGGTTGGTGGGACAAAAAGATTTGTTTTCATGGGTTTTATGTTCACAATAACATGATTACGGCAATTATACCGTCAAAACCTTAATTTTTTTTAATGTGACAATGTTATTTTTACGATTCTTACGCAATAATAGTATAAAGAAATGAATTTTTTCAAAAAAAACAAAAAACTACGGATTAGTATAACTAAAATATTTTTAATACTTATAAATGAATTTTTACTGTTAAATAAATCACTCCTATTGATTGTTACATAACTTACTTATTAAAATTCTTTATTGTTGAACAACAACGTATTCCAGTCTTTACAAAAATTTTTGGGGATCATAGTATAGTTGTGCTTAAGTCATACTATGGTTGTAAGGATCATACTATGGTTGTACGTTAAACATAATTTGGTTATGATGGTCATAATATGGTTGTGGGGATTTTAGTATGGTTGAATGTAAATAATAATATGGTTGTGGTGATCATATTATGGTTGTGTGTGAATGATTCTATTGTTGTGAGGACCATAATATTGTTATAGGGATCATATTATGGTTGTGTGTGAACCTTACTATTGTTGTGATGACCATAATATTGTTGTGCCACAACCATATAACCAACAATAGTATGGTGCTCTTCGAATATTGTTACCCCAACCATACTTTTTTTCTGCGTGTGGGACCATCGAGACAATCTAATCAAATACGAGCTAACACTCTGACTAACTTAGAGAAAAACATACCATTAAAATACAAACAAATTTGCTATACTGATAATCTCGAGAAGAATCAGCACCTGCTTGAGAAATACCATAGGCGCCAATTTACCCCTTTTCTGGCTAAATCTAAATTTGCCGGAACATTTATTTTTTTTACTTCAATAGATAGAACTTAATGAAATACAGTATTTATCGCTTACATGCACGTCGGTTATAAGCAGTTATCGCTTATATGCAGCCTAATTTGAACAATTAAAATATGGTTTTATAAGAACCGAGTTTTTATAAACGCATTTCCCGCTTAAAAGCGCAAAAATGTGTGGAAATTTTGATATGCATATAGGCGATAAATACGTACTGCAGTTTTGTACAATTTGAGTGGAGAATACTTCTATTAAGATATGCAGATATATTTATTCCCATTGTTCCAATGTGTAACATGGGCCATAAGGATATGTGACGCGCAACATAGAAAGGAACCTAAGGGTAAAAACCAGTTTTGTTCAGGAGAGCCATTTTAAAGATTTAAATACGTGTATCTTTGGTGTACCATCTTTCATAAAACGCGCATATCTCTGGGATTGAACACTTTTGGGGCATGGTATCGGTCTCATTCGATGCTCAGATGTTGTCCACATCAAAAAAAGAGTGAAAATTGTTTTTTTTTACCCTTAGGTCCCTTTCTCTATGCGCTGTCACATCTGCAGATACTAAAAGATATTCCACCGGAGCAAATTTTTGTCGATTTCGACAAACGCAATACCAGTACAATTCGAAACGCTAAAATGTGCCTTTTAAATCCAAAATGTATCTGTTGTCATTATTTAGAAAATTTAGCCATTTTTGAACCGAAACCTAGTCTTTATTGTAGCGCATTCGCTCTGATTTTATAACTTTCAGGGGAAAGTCGAAATTTTATGTACTGACTACCAAGGAATATGTCCAATTCTATCGTTGGAACACGCTCATTGGTAATCTGGTATTGGTTCTTTAAATCGGTCATTATCTATAGGAGTATACATCTTATTAAGAAAGTTGTAAACTAGATCATGGCACTTTTAAGATATTTCTTATGTTGGTCGAGAAGTTATAAAACGAGTGTAGAAAATGGTACCAATAAATATCAGCAAATACTTAAAAAAGCTTGATGTTCAATTATTTTGATTTCCTTAAACTTTATCTTTTGGTCTTAATCAGAGTCGGGACTTACCCTGTCAAAAACACATGGACCGTAGTTTACAGCTTTAAAGATTATCGTTACTTGGTCTTTACCTTAATAAATTTCAGTTTATCATAGCCTTCTATAAAGAAGAATTAATAAAATACGAGTTGTATTCTGACGGCAGTAAATTGTACCAAAACTGTATTGAGAACACCACGGTACCAGCGAGTCTTTAATTGTATCACAAATGGTACAATTGTACCATGTTTTCCATCAGTGGTGGTCATCCCACTGTTAGAATCGTACATTTATATATATATATTCACACAACATTTTAGAATACTTCGTAGCCATAAGCTAATTAAAAAAAAACTAATTAAAAACTTTTAGTAAATACCCTCTATCTAAACAAGGTGGATGAACATAAATAAGGGTGATTCTGAGATTATGGGCCATGTTCGAGATCATTTTTAGAATTCGATTTTTTTGCAGAGTTTAATATTTAATTCAGGTAGATGTCTTAGTTCTAAGAAAGACTAGTCATTTTTAAAAGGTACACATCAAAATTTTAATTTTTAACGAAATCATGCAACAATTTAAAAATATAACCTCCAGGGTAATGACTCATTGAACAGAGAAATGACGAAGACAATAAAATATATAGTATTTTTTCTTTAAAATCAACAACTTCATTTTAATTCAGTTCTTTTGTAAAAATAATAAAAGAAAAAATCTGTTAATCGTCATTCCCCTGTGAAAAATTTTGGCAGGGGAATGATGAATTTCTACAAAACCCCCAGAAATGTTTATTTAAGTACTTACCCTTACAACATAGACTTGAGCTGGAAGTTTATACTTGCAATAAACACAAAAAACACTTGCAAAATTATAAAAAGTATTAATTATCTTTTTAAAAAACAACACAGGGGAATGACCCACTTAAGTGTGAACGTTCGTAACGAGTGGCAAGACTTACTTAATTTTAATAAGACTGTTGACGAAAAAACTATTAAATGTGCTCCCACTTCAAGTAATGTTCAATCATATTTGAGTTGCTTGAAATCAGGATTGGTTTGGAATTTGAATTTTAGCGAATATTGGATTTTACAGGGAAATACTGTGTATTTTCAGTGGCAGAAAATAAACATCCGTAAAAATATAAATTGAATAAAATATTATAATCGTTAATAGCAACAAAATGAATTGAATATTGTTTTTTACTATGGACTGATAAAAAATTGAGAAAATTTGAATTGAAAGTAGTGCTAGAGACAACCAGGGTAATGATATTTAAACACTTTGGTAGAAAATTTTTGGAAGAACAAATAATTTTTTTAAAAAACAATTATAAAGACTTTAAAGGTCCTTTAAAGATTTTATTTTTTACGCTTGAAACAACCAAGGACAACAAAGTGGCCCATAATCTCAGAATCAACCATAAACAAATTAATATTATGTAAAACAAATAAAAAAATTATTAATATAAAAAATTATAATAAAACAAATATAAAAAAATAAATAAACTAATTAAAAACCAAATAAATAACTATGTAAAAAGCATAACACAAATATAAAAATTAATAATATATCGAAAAAATAATTATTTAATTCAACCCACTTATTTACTAAAATAAATCAAAAAGTACATTATTTTACAGCAGTATATATAAGTATAGTATAAGTGCAGGTTGATTGGCAATTTGCGATGACAGATTTCTTGGTTACTATTTTGCCCGCTGAATCCGGCATTCGTTGCTGAAGACGTGCCTTTTAAAACTAGGACAAAATCTTTATGAAAATTGCCCACATAAATTCACGTATTTTATTGCCTTACATATTATATTGTTTATCGCATTTTTTTTGGATATTTATTAAACGTGCTGAATTTAATTAAAAATGTGTTCGGTTTGGTTTTATTTTTATTTTTTTTTTGGTTTTGATAATATCATTTTGTGAACCGCCCATATTTGTGTTAATTGCTGTTTATTTTATTGAATAAAAGGAAAAAATAACCACCGGCTTGTTTATTTAAAACATTTACAGAACATTTTGTTCGGAAGCACACATGCAAACCTCGACTTGTTTATGGTGATTTCTTTTAAAATTCTTAAATTAAATAAATACACCAAAGTAAAATGAGGGTGTAGGGTTGCCAGAGAGGTAAACAAGGTTAACGGCGGCGATCATAAGACATTTCAATGCAAGTATCGATAAAAAAAAGATAGGCGAACGGCTATTGTTGGAAGTTGTTTGGCTGAAACCATGCAATGAAATTAAAATACAATTTCGATGAAGTCATTATCTTCAAATTACGGCGCACCAAGTGCAACGTTTTTGTTAAAAGGCCTGCACGAAAATTTCAAGTGGCCTTTGTTGAATTGTTGTTTTTTCTATAGATTCTAAAGTTATGTTCGACTTTCTCTTTTATGTTACTCTTATCAACACGGGTCTAGTGGGCTCGAAATTCCTTTTGACAAAAATAGTAGTGAACTTAAAAAAAATCGACATCTAGAATCTTTCATTAAATTTTTTATATATAATTTTCATACTTAAAATGTATTTGAAATCATATGAAATTAAAAAATAGTACTTGAACCAAATTTTTTGAAAATTTACTGTTGAAAAAAAATAGGAGTACTTAAATTAGAAAAAAAATAAAGCAAAAGGAAGACACCATCCGTCATAATATGGGTTAGTACTTAGTACAATATCCATTATTTTTTATAACTGCGTTACATCGGCGGGGCATTGAATCTAAAAGACCACGACATCCACAAAGATTTTCAATGGGATTAAGATCTGGGGACTGTGCAGGCCACAACATAACCTCCACCCCATTGGCCCGAAACACTCTTTCGCCAATTAACTCGTGTTTTTCGGGTCATTGTCTTTTTGGTATAGCCATTTTAGGCACTCTGCATATAGTAGCATTACCTTTCTTAATATGTATTTGGACTAAAACATGTTGATCCATGATACTATTAATCAAGTGTATGGGGTCGAGTGCCACCAAATAGCACGAATTTGCCCACAAAACGTTTCGCCACTTTTTAGCTGGCCAATCAAAATGGTCTTTGGCAAATTTTAACCACTACCTGCTTCTTGCTAAGTAATGGTACCTTTTGTGGACTGCTTGCTTGGAAGACCGAAGGGTCTTCCTAACTGTATCGCACTGTTCGCCAGTCTTCCACACGTGACGTCTGCGATTATGCCCCCGGGTTTCAGGATTCTTTTTATATTTAATGCCATTGGCGATCTTTTAATTAGGGCATCACAAGATATCTTAATTTCTTTATACCTTGCTTTTATCTTGACTTTGAAGATTTTATTATTAATTCGCGTTTTTCCTCGGAACAGTGTTCTGCGCGACACACTATTAATAAAAAATAATACATTTTGTATCAGAAAAGCACTAAAAACATTAAGCTTCATTAAAACTAACTCACTTTTTAATTTTAGTAAAAAAAATAATGCTAAGCTCTTTTTAAATTTACGTTTCACTTTCACTCCTATTTTTTTTCATCAGCCAAATTGAAGAGAAAATGCAGAAATGATCCAAAATCATCATAAAAAAAATAAGTTAAACTGATTTTTTGCTTTGTGTTTCTCTTCTTACATATTTTAGATAATACCGTGATTTGCAAGTTGTTACAGTTGCACTCCTATTATTTTGAACACAGCTGTATGTGAAGTGTTTTTTTTAAACTATTTTATCGAATTCTCTCTGCCTATGGCGAGTGAGCCGCCATAATGTACATTTTTAAATTATACAATTGTAAGAGTTTATGAAATAGTAATTACACACACTAATAACAACAAATTACATGATGAAAGATGTATAAACAAAAGAGGGTGCGGCGGGCGGTCCATCTCCACATGTTAAACACGCAAAAACACAAGCATAATATATGCTCTGCTACTCGTAAACAGGTAGTGGACAGGAGAGAGTAACATTTTAATTGAAATCTGCTCAGTGAGCATTTCAAATAACATTTTCATTCATTGAAGAAATAACACTATTACTTTCACTAGAAACAAAATTAGATAGAGTGAGAGATATTTAAAAGAAAAAGAGAGGAAAAATTGAGCTAAGGCTAGGCCAAACTATTAAGGGTGGCTTTTAGCAGCATTCAGTGTGTGGGAGTCATACACACACACGCTCGCAGATGTGCACCCTGAGAGCAACAGAGAGCGGGAGAGTATTCACTGTGTTTGCCTAGGCATGTTTTCAACTGTTTCATTGAAGAGCAACGATTCTACGTTCAAATTGTCACGTACTCCAAGAATAGTCGCATACTAGCAAACATAGGGTATAAATAGTGAAAGAAGAGTCGCGAGTATTTGCCACACAAACCCGGCTAAAATACAATTTTTTGTTTATGTTCTTCTTCTTTCGGCTTGAACTCGCATCATTCGTTTAGTATGTATGCCTCAAGAATTACTATGTGCGCCATTTCCGATGAATTTGTCGGAGACATGCAAAAACTGTATCACTTGTCTTCGAGGCCAGACCGCTCATTCCAGCCACTTGACAGTCTTATCTGCTGCCAATGCCCGCCCAACACGCCCATGGGGTTGCATAAGCATTTTTTCACGTGCGTAAGAACGAGTATATCCATTTGACAATTTTTCATTGACTAAGGTAAGGGTTGGTTATGGGGAGCCAGAGCAGAAAATACTTTCTCGCTGTCTCTACCTCGAGATTTGGCAACCCTGTTAGAATACACAGTGATCAGACGAAATGTCAAAAACAGCTTCAAACCCGCGTATTGGAGCTGAAATTTACGCAATGCTTTTAAGATAAACGAAATCAATAAAAAATCCTCGGCTTTTTGAAAAAATCGTCATTTTTGAATGGCTGATGCATATTGGCTACTTTAAGAAACTCAAATAACAGTGTATGGAATTCGTTTTTCTTTTATTCATGTAAAAGCTCATTCAATTTAAGACTTAAATCTAGTTTAGTAACAACTCTCGCACGGACACCAAATTTGCACCATCAATAGAACTTTTGATTCTAAGCAGAAAATACAAAATAAAAAAATCGGCGGTCTCCCATAGTTTCCGAGATATGGGCCTCGAAAGTTCAGACGTTTAATTCATAAATTAAGCCATATCTGTGAAACTTTTCCTTTATTAGTAATGGGTATATTCGATCTGTTAATCCATTAACGACCTTTAACTTAAAATGCCTCACAACTAGAAAAATGATAATTTTTAAGTATGTATTTATCGATCTAATTTTAAAGCCAACATATGAACCTTTCATTTAACGCATTTTTGACTTTTTAAACCTTCTAGAACAGGAAACATGAAAAATTATAAATTTTTTAAGGAACTGAAGCTTAATACTAAAAGAGGGGAATATTTCTGCCCATCATCTGAGGCTTGTTATACTTGAAAATGTTGCTGATGGATGGATTTGGAGGTAAGAAATACATGAAAAAATCGCGCGATTTTTTCTATCTTCATCGCTGAACAATTTTCGCAATACCCTACTGTTTTTTATATTCATTTTACTACACATTACGTTTCTAACGAGTTTTCTGGAATGAAACTTTTCTAAGTTATTAAAAGAAATGCTAGCGCTGAATGCAATTTCGTCTACAAATGTTGCCATATTGTTAAAAATGGTAAAATCGATAATTCCATATCGAAAAAAGATGTATGTAAATTTTTTGTGAAAATTTTGAGCAAAAACTGAAACTAAAATGCCAATATCTCCGGCATTTAAAGGTATAAATTCCAAATCAAAGTCCCAAATAAAAGCTTAAAGTGTTGGCTACAGAGTTGTTGGAAGAAATAAGTGCCTTTAAATAGGCAATTTTCCGAGTTTTAACCCATTTTTCACAGAAAATCGGCTCAAAAATATACAAAATTAACCACAAAGGGGTAAAGGATTCAAACAATTTATATACCGTTTGAAAGGTATTTTCATAAGCTTTCTTACGATATTACTATTCCAAATGTCGCAGATATATCCAGTGTAGGTCCGAAATTTAGGGTCCAGTAACTGGGAAAATATAGCTTGTCGCCGACTTTTTTCTTTAAGCTTATTTGTTTTTAGTGCCCTACAGGGCCATATTTTTTGGCAATTTTTATTAAACTCGATTTGTTCCTGTGAAGCATCTTACCAAAATGTTGTTCATTACTGCTTGGAGCGTTAAGAAATTCAAAAAGCAGCAATTGTTTCTCGAAGGAATTGCTTTAGTTTATTCAAATTGGTTGGTTTTGCTTTGTAGACTTCCTGTTTGCAAAACCCCACACGAATAAGTCAGGTGCAGTAAGGTCAGGCGACCTGTGGGGGGCCAACGGAATGTGGAGTTTTTGGATATCAGCTTATTTAGAAATGTTCGTTGCATTTCTGTTGTAACAGACCAGGCTATGTGAGAGTTTCACCATCTTGCTGAAGCCACACAGAGTTGAAAACAATTCCCATTCGGCGTAATTCTAAATAGAAAAACTCTCTTAACTTGTTGAAGAAACGGTCTCCAGTAACCGTAACGGTGTGAACGTTTTCTTCGAAGAAGTAGGACCCAACAATGAAGCGTGATAAAACTGCACACCCTTCTGTGACACGAAATGGATACAATAAGACAAACATTTATAAAGAAACCAAAAAAATATGTTTACACTGAAATACCGTCCCTGTTCAATATGTCGTCAATAAATCGTCAATATTGGCGGACCTGACTAGGAGTAACAAAAGTATGGCAATTCGTCTGAATGCATTTTCCCGTATCGACCCCCTTCAAACAATCTTTGGAATTATTTTGGATTTTTCCACGACTATGAAAATTTAAGAAAATTTCGTCTTTATTTTTGTTTTTTTATGTTTATGAAAAAATTTTATACTACACAAAACATAACAAAATCATTGATTGGTTTTACTTTGGCAAATTATAAAAAAATTCTTTGTATACAAATCTGTAACAAACTTGACAATATGAAAAAACTGGCTTTAAATAAAAATTCCCCATCCGAATAAAAAACCATTGCTATCATAAATAATAATAGTAATGTTTTATGTTAAGCCTAGATAACTGAGACTGGATAGCAAAATTTGGTTCATGTGTAAAAGGATGTTCGACACAGCCCGGCTTTGCATATTTTTCTAGTCGATCACCATCTCAGTTCAGTTACTGAAGCTTGTTAAATCCTTATTCGCTGCGCCAACAGATTAAAAATCAAAAATCTAGTATGCAAATTTGTCTTCCTGGTCGTCGTCCACATACGTACCAAATTTTTGTAAAAACGATTGTAAGGTGAGTTTTTTTTAGAGGTGTGGTTTTTAATCTAGCCACAATTTTTTCGGAGTTTGACTTTTTACAGCTGTCATTTGATTTATGCTTAGGTTGGTTTGCCATTTTATAATTAATAGACTTACTCCGGAACAAAGTTTGCAAATCGTGGTGAACGGACCCAAAACGAGATGCTCACCGATGCCGATTTTTACAAGAACATTTTGTTCAGCGATGAAGATCAGTTTTGGTTCAATGGGTACGTTAATTACAAAAATTGTCACATTTGTAGTAATGAAATTCCACAAGCCATTATTGAGACGCCTTTACATCCTGAAAGAGTCACTGTTTGATGTGCTTTATGAGAAGAGGAAATCTCTTTGGTCCATATTTCTTCCATAATGAAGCCGACCATAATGTTACAGTCAATGGAGAACGCTATAGTCATGATTAATGCCTTTTTCGTGCCTGAATTGGAGGATGTGGACGACCTTTGGTTTCAACAAGACGGCGCTACATGCCATACAACCCAACGAAACAATCAATTTATTGAGGAAAACTTGTGGTGAGTGCATTATCTCGGGGCCTCCACGATCGTGCGATTTAACACCGCTACATATGGTCCAACGTATCTGCCCCTCTGCCCAAAAGAAAACTCATTGTTATAGTTTTTTCCTCGTTCTAAGATGACAATAAGAAAACAACCTTACTAAGCTTCGGCTTATAGGAAAGAAATGTCAATTCCTGGTCGTAGAAGAAAATGGACGTTTGGCATTTTTTATTATCTCTTAATGTTCGCTGAGAACGATCCATTTTGACATTTAATTGGAGAAATGACAATAGCAGTTTAAATAAGAAGACTTTTTACGGGACAACAGAAAGTTAACATTGATGGACAAAGTTATTAGCAAATAAAAGTCACACTAATACTAACCTTCGTCGTTTCGACTAAAAACTAAAAAAGCGCCTCCTCACATCAAACATTACTCAAAAACTTACCTTACACAAGTTTTTAGAATTATTGTTGCTTTCAGTAACGAGATAAACAATTAAAAGATAGCCGTCGAATCGGCAAAGGTTAGTACTCTAAGGTTAAACAACATCCCTAAATTGTTTATATTAATATATTTAAAAAAAATTGTTTTGAAACACTAGATAACTCTTTAATAATGTAAAGCGCCTGAAAAGCTTGGCTTACCGCAGAATGAAAGAATTCCAGCCGAATATCTATAAAAAAGAACATCCTCTTCGGTTGGACCTTAGTCTGTGTGTACATGACTCCCTAAAATAGACGACCGTTGATTTTTAAAAAAACTGAAAATTCTAAAAATTGTATTGCACAGTAGGGGTGGGATAGTGCACGAGTTTTCGATTTTTGTGAATATTTTCCCCCATCCCACGACCTTTGACCTCGATGAGCTGTCATTTGCCCCGATCTCACCTCCATTTTTTGGCCCACGCATTTTTTGTCCAAATCCCACAAAATAAGGGGCGAGTCATACCCAAATCTTACTTCATACTAAGAATCTCCATTCAACACTATCCCACCCCTAATGTACAGCGACCACCACTTTAATTTAAATTGCCAGAAACAATCGAGCTCGCTCGTTACAACCTTTTTTATTAAAAAAACTGGTAGTAATTCATAAATTTAGGGGAGAGACTGAAACCGAATCAGCGAATGAGACCACATACTCCTTGTCTGCAAAAGTAAAACGATCCAGGATTTCTCTATCAGCCAATTATAGGGTGTCAATCGAAAATGCATACCACAGAAATCACTCCCAAAATAATTACTCGCACACACATACAGAGCAAGAACAACAACTGCAGTAAAAATAATAAAATTCAAAGAAAACAAGAACAATAAACAGCGACAGCGCTTGCATTCAGAACTTGGGACAGAATGTATGGATTACGTCGTACGAACAAAAAAAGAAAACAACTACAACGGAGGCAAACAAATGCAAATCCTCAAACAAATGGATATTTTTGCAAGTAACAAGAACAAGCAGCAAACAGCACCAAACCAGAACAAAAAACAGCGCGTGTATTAAAAAAAAGCGCGATTTTATGCAAAAAGACGAAGAAGCAGAGAACCAACAGGAACAACATCAAACTACCAACCCACCGACAACAAAGCACACACAATCACACTGCCGAACATACACGAAACATAACGACAATGAAATGCATTCATACCGATGCTGTTGTTGCCGCTGATATTGTTCGAATGGTGGTTGTTGTTGCTGCTCCTCAACGGCTGCTGCCAACGCTGTTGTTGTTGATGTATGCTCCGCTGATGCGTCGTCGACGGTCGGTATGTTGTTGGTACATTTTTCGATGCGCAATAAAAGTTCTTTCATTTCAAGGTCAATACAAGGGTAATATTACAACCGGCAACGGTCGAATGAGTGCGAGGTGTGAGAGGGGGAGTAATGAGAATAAGAGTAAAAGTGCCAAGGAGTTGAGTAAAAGGATTGATACTACAACAAATTGTAACCGCAGTAACAACGTCAGTGTTGACAACTCCTTGTCTAAGAAAAAATCTCCGAATCTCTAAATTTTCATTTAAATTCTCCTTTCAAGGAACAAATCAGTTGGATTCTGTATTTAATTAAAACTAAATATGTACATATATAAAAAAGATGATCGACAATCATGCCCGTAAACCCAGGCACAAAACCGGGTAAGAACATCTAACAGCGGCGGGTTTCCACCTAGTTAATGCCGCCGACTTTACGAGTGGGAGATTTCTCTCATAGCCATGAAAAACATCTCTAAAAAAGGCATTAGCCGTTCGCCTTGAAACAGTATGTCCCGGTTAGTGAGTAACGGAATTGAATCGTGCATGTTATGGGACTTACTATGAAGCAAAAATGTTTACGTACACCCAAGAGTAACAAAAAAACGAATCATTGAAATCATTCTTTATGAGTAAATACATGAAATGTATTTACTAAAGAATACAGTTTGACTTAAAATATATGAACGGATTGTATACGACGGGTCAGACTTTTTACTAATCTTTAAAGAGCTGCTCAGCCGTAATGCAAGAGTCACACCATTTATGTCTAACTTAATTTGACGTTTCTTTTTTAGTATCTGATGCGGCGTGCCGCTTTTTATTTTAACGCTACTCAACACGCGTTGGTGGTGTTCAATAAGTGTAAAATCCTTGATATATTTAGCAGACGCCTTATGAATTAAAAAAAATACACAAACTTTGCACGGATTTCAGCCGGCGCGTCGCCCCCACCGATTGACAAATGGTTCAGCCGCCGCCACCGATGTATCTGGTCGGCTCCACACTCTGATCCTACAATCGTCACATTCAATATGTCTTCTGTGTCATCTAGAGTTCGAATTAAGTTAGTCACTTTCAATTGTCGTTTAGTCGATACTTTAGGATTTTAGATTTTTGTTAAATAATTTTTATTTGCAAGGGCCTAAAAATAATGTTAAGTGGGTAGTCAAATGGAAAAAAACATTTTCACAAGAATGTACTTATATACATATGCAATTCTCTTACAGTTTTAGCAAAAATTTCGGCCAAAAACCGGACCTTCCTCAAATATATATTCATATAGGGATAATCAAATAAAATAAAATGTTTTTAGGAAACTAAAAAGATATTTTAAGGATTTTTTAAGCTTGGTGCCCGAACTCGAGGTCTTGAGGGTTCCAACAAACAGTCGCTTTAAAATTTGTACAAATTTTCCAATGCAGTGCTAAAATTAAAGGATATATTTTTTAAATAATTGAAGAAGTTAGGGGTCCAGAGACGAAGGATTATAAAACTGGGTCTCTTTAAAAATGTAAGAATTATTTGTTTACCTAACAATTTGTCACTCCATTTAAAACACCTCGAAATATAGACGACCCTACAAAGTGTGTATACAGTAAACCCCGCTTAATTACCTCGTTAAAAATCTAAAGATTTCTGGCTTATTATCCGGGTACGCTTCAATACATCGTACGGGTAATAATACGAATACATTTAATTACCACATATGGGTAACTACAGAAATACTATTAAATAAAACACGCTTATTACAATGTGGTTAAAAACTTTAAACCGCCACAAACTTACACAAAAATTTATACTAATTCTATAATCCGCCGAAATTGTTTATTTTCGTTGATTGAAAAAATCAATTCTTTGTTGTAACTTTTTTATAATTATTGAGAGGGTTAGAAAGTTCTTTCTGTCATTTGTTTCTACTTTCGATTTTCGTGCGTTATTTGGAATTGATTGTTTTCTATCCGATTTGTAGTTTAAAATAACCACACAGTTATGGCTTCGAGATGGCTTGATTATGCGAGGAAAATTAAAAAGTAATTTATTTGGTGCAAAAGATATTTGGGTAAATTAACGAAATGCGTAATTACAAAAAATCTTAAAGAAAAACTAATTTTTTTTAATAATTGCGTTTTTTTTTCATATAATTGCGTTTTTTTTGGATAATTGCGCCTTTTTAACTTCAACGATATCTCTGAAACTACTGGCCAAATTTTTAACCAATGTAAGCGCGGCTTAACCAATGAAGGGTAACTTAATGTCGTTTTTACTTTTTGTTATTTAAAAAAGTGCTGCTCATTTTTGCGTCCAACGCAATTGCATTACATTTGGGCCTATGACACCACAACTGAAACGAATATATTTGAATAAATCGCAGATACTGGGGAAAACAAAATAACAAACAAACAAATAAACAATTTATATAAACTATCGATACAATGTAGAGATGGCGCTGTAACTGGTGATGACATATTTTACGACATAAAGTACCCGGTATGCCAGTAAACAAACAGACAAGTGTGAACGCTTATGAAACGGCTGCAGCTGTTGAGGGAAAACAACGTAAATTCTGTAACAAAATTAGAAAGAGTTGCGCAGCTCAAAGTGATTTTTTGTTGTTTTTAAATTGAAGCGGAGGACCAGACGATGCAGCGATGTTACATTTTGGAAGAAGGGGAAAAATGTAAAAATACAAAAAGCCATTAACAAATGGCAATATATTGCAATGACAATAAAACAACACCATGATGTCTCTGTACATTTTGGCAATTTTTAATGGCTTCTTAATGCTTGATTATCGGCTGTATTCTAAAGCGACGCCACTACCATCGATTCGCATTGAGGGCAGGGCGGTGAATACAATAATCGAGATCCGGCAAAATAATGTTCCTAATTTGAGTAAAACTAGTACTCAAAATTAGTTCAAAAATCTTGTGGTGATTTGTATGGAGACTATATTACCATTTAGACCGATGTGACTCATTTTGGCTAGGCCAAATCCTTTATACCCTCCACCATGAATTTGCCACTGAAATGGTCCGTTTTTTGGGACACGTGCGTCCAAAGGTTCGACTTCAATCTTAGAAAATCTTAAAACATATTCCATATTCGTAATGAGTACTCTTATTGATTGGTGGCACCATATTTTGGCCCCATGAACCCGACCCTAAATTCAGCCGCATCTTCGAGATCACTCCATATTTTTGGATTCGTTGTTCATTTTGATTTAATTTTAGTGAAGATATCGACCATTGAACGTTTAGTTTGACTAAATGTTCTCTTTTATGCCGAAACGTCCTGAAACTATGTACTTTTTTAAGGTAAAAAAGGCGGCTCAATATATGAGTTCATAAGACCCCTTTGACCCTTTTTTGTCAGAAAAGTCCCAAGGATCGAAAGTCAGACTGCAAGTTTGCTCCTAAGTACAGGTCATAAACAATCGATGTTTTCCTTAACTCAGATGGTTTCCACTTAGTGCTGAAATTTTGGATTTTGGCATATGATCGCTGTAGAGTATATTAAAGAACGATCTAGATTGATTATCACAAAGTTTGTATATTTTCATTTTGTTTGTCTTTTTATATTTTGATTTCGATACCAAGTAAACAAAACATTTTTTTTGCTGTTCGTATTTGGCAATAACAAATAAAAGTTCTTAACATGTGACACGATGAATGGCTAACAGGCTGGCGTTCTGGTTGTGCGGCAGATTGACCAAGTGAAATCATAATTATCATCATTGAGAGAAAGGGATGGTGGGCAGAAAGTCGATAGATAGCATCATCGTCAGTGTCAGTTAAAAGCGACACAGAGGCTGTTTGAATGCAGCGGGTGTAGGTGGCACAGTTTTGGAAAACGCTGTCAAAACCAGACTATCGACATTAATCGTTTGTCTTTTTTTTCGAAAGAAAATCGAAAGCAAGAGAAAACTTATTCTCTTTCATAAATTTATATTATTTTTCACATAATATATCAGTGTTCTTTTAGTGTAACTAAATTGGTAACCTAGTTGACTGGCAGTCTGGCAACATTGTTTTTTTTCTGTATTCACCAAAGAGACATAAACAGCAAGATGGTTCATCGGTGAATTAGTCAAAAGCAAGCAATTAAAATATATAAATGTTATAAAATAATCAAAGAAATAAAATAAATCCATTAAGTCAGTTTTTGCTTTGTTAAATTTTTGTAAACTATTTTTAAACTATTAGTGTGAGATGATTTTCAGTTTCACTTATCTCATCTTGCGCAAGTGAACCCAATACATATCCGCCGATAAGACATCTTCTTGTTTTATTTTTTTTACTAGATATAACAAAAACATATGTTTTAATACCACAGGGTGTGTTACGGTTGATTTTTTGTAGGAACGTAAGTGTGGTAACTCTATAATAAATCAATTAGTTCCTAAATTTTTGCTTCGTAAAAATTTTTTAAGGTCAAAATAAGCTTTCAATGGCAAATATAGACATATGGTTACTCAAATTAAAATAATATTTACTACGAATCCAAATATGATTTTTTTGAAGATTTGGCTTAGACTAAGATCAGTTTCAAATAACCCAGGGACACATACAACGGCCAGTATGGAACGTTCAATAACGAATTAAATCCGTTTTCAATACGAATTCGAATTTAAATTTATTTCGAAGATTTCCCTGAGATATTTAGGAAAATGCATACGTACTTAAATGATATTGACCACCTTAGATTAAAGATTGGAAATGGATAATTCAAGTCGATTATGATATTGAAAATGGCCTTAGCGTAAAATATTTACATGCATGACGCCATTATAATGATATCAGCGATTATACTTATAGAATAAATGTTCCAAGGTTTTTACAACTTAATTTGTAAAAATGTTTAACTAATACACAAATTAAAAAAATGTAAGTTTCCAATTTAGGGCTCGTTTTTTTATTAAAAAAAAAATATATAAAAAAATTTATGAAATCACTTTTTTTTAAATTTTTGCATATAATAATTTTTTTCCAATCGGGCCTTTTTTAAGCATCGTTTGTTGGCAACACTGATGCACAATTTATGCTTTTAGTACACCCTGTGTATTGGTTGCATCAAATACTATAGCTATCAGAATCTTTTATTAAAACAGTTTTGTTTCAAGGGGTAATAATATTATTATATACAGTTTACAATAAACGTAATTAAAGCAAATATTTAATAGACCACATACTAACAAACACACAGAATCTAAATAGTCCTACACACTCTGGTTAGCTAACATGGGCTATTATATACGAAAAATTTAAAACAGCTGTTGATTTGAATGCTCGTCGGGACGTCCGTAAGGCTTGGGGTAGGGCGTTGCTGTTCTTTTTCGAATTATTTCCAAAGTCAAGGTTTGTTTACCTTCCCAATGGCACAAACTTATTCATTTTGTAAACATGGAGCAGATATCTATAATCAATTGTTGTGTTAACACTTGGTACTTGCTTGGTGTTCTCACAATTGTTTGTATAATATTTATACATACAATAATTTATTATAAAATAAAATAAAGAGATAATAATAATAAATACAAAAAACACGCTACTCACTTTGCACGGCCAACTGTTGCTGATGCGCCGCAACGCGCTGTAAATGGCAAGAGAAAAAACATTTTTAATGAAATATGTTCATGTAAAAATTAATAAAATCACAAATAAATTAAGGGAATAATTAAAATTATTTACACTTTGCAACAACGTCCTGATGCCACTCCTTTCCAGAGCTTGAACATCTAAGGACTGACTGCGTCCGCGTTGATTTTTCGTTTGTGCTGATGACGACGACGATGACGAATGGGAGTGCGCATGCCGGTAAATCCAACGTTTGACAGCCGACATGTTTCTTTAGTTTTAATTGTTTTTATTAATTTAATGTTTTAATTGAAATACAAATAAATAGTATTTTATTATTAAACTCAGCCTTTAGAGCTTGGACTAATCCCTATGCCTAGTATCTTAAGTTTTTTTTTGTTGGGTTTCAAAATTTGTACATTACCATAATGTTCACACTGTAAGTGAAGCTAGTCACTGTTCATAATATTGAAAGAAAGCTTTCACATTCAGTTAACACTGGAAGAGCTTTTTATTTTGTTTTAAGAGAATGGGCAACGGCCACAACATGGATGCTTAAATAGAGCAAGAGCTTTCTTCGCTAGAGTGTGGCCAGATTATGGGAATTTCTGCTAGTTTTCAGATTAGTAATTAGGCAATTATTTTTAAAATAGTCAAGAAAGGTAGTCGGGGTTTTGTTTGATTTTATACCTTCCGTCATATAATGGAGAGTGTATTCACGTTGTCGTATAAATCTAATATGATTTAGCCATGTCCATCTGGCTGCCTGTGTAAAATATGTGTTGATGATCTCAAACGGTTGGTAGTAAAAATGGGCAAGAGGTTAAAATTTTTCCCACACAAGGACTTAGTCAAACTCTAGAAAAAATTACCAAGGCGTTTTATTGCTTATATATCACCACTATTAACTGCGATTTTTACGAAATGTTCACATTATATTACGTTCGGTCAGTTAATATTCATAAGGCACATTACCAAGTGATTGAAAAGTGTTGCAGCCATTTGGTACATATGATATTACCCTTTCAGTGTCCAAAACGGAACCGAAATTCCAGTTTTTATGTCTAAGCCCGACAGTCGATATCTCAAAAATAGCGTTAGAGGATTAGCCGGGTTTTTGCTGCCAGGTTTTCCGTTTTTTGGTTATTGTATGTAAAAGCAAAGAAAATTTATAATATTAAAATACGAAATATGTAAATATCAAAAATATTTAAGCTATACCCATTTTTAAGTGTGCCGCTCGACTAAGAATCATCAGTTGAATCGATTTTATGATATCTGTTTGGACCGAGTTGATTCATATAAGCTTATTGTTTATAAGTATCCGGTACCCGGTGACTAAAAAACTGCTTTCCATATGTACATGGTTTTAAAGTAACTATATAAAGTTATATATAAGAATAAACGTATTTTTGCAATTACCAATTTAAACATGGACATATGGGTACCAAAAACACAAATTGAAATATGACCTTATTTTTAAAATCTTGGTAAATTTAGGCACTACATATTACTTTACATATAATTTGGAAAATACTTTTCATTCTTAGGCAAATCGTTTAAACCGGAATAGCGGTTTTTTTTATTTTTAAAAAGCTTCAGTTTTTTCAAAACACGGTTTTGAAGCAAAAACAAGAAATGCCGGTTATCTTGGACACTCTTGGTGGAAAAGAGTGCGAAATCACGGCCCTTTAACAAACCGACTTAATCGCCAACATAATGTACTGATCATTACAAAATTAACAGCAAATTATTATAGGAACAACAAGGAATGGAACCGCCTACTCAAGTTTTAAAGGCTATATCTCGTAAACTAATGCCGATTATGGCGATTTTTTTATTTTTTATTGCACCGAAATTCATGATAGATTATTTTTTGACCGCTGGTTTTTTAAGTTTTATTCGTTTGGCCGCTATTTTGCTCTCAACACACACTCGGGCGGACATGGCTAGATCGTCATAGTATTTTACGAAGATCAATAATATATATACTTAAGGTCTCCGCTCAATATGACAATATGGAATAACTTTGATGGAGGGTGAAAAAATCAGTTAATATTTGGGGAGGCTTCACGTTAAACTTACTACAAATGACATTTCGCAAAACTCTTCCTTTACAAGCACCAAGGGATCTTTCTGAAAGCCTACATACTCAAAAAATTAAATGCCGGATATCAGATACATAGAACAATTTCTGAAGTCTTCCGACAGTTCTTGCCGAGTTCTTTCCATATTCTGTTAGATTTTTTTGAGGGATATTTTATTTATACAGATCTGAACGTTTTCTGATCTTTTTTCCGTTGGATATTTTTTGTATTTGTATTTTCTTCTTTCATGTTTGTATTAGTTTTGCGTACAATGTGTTTTTTTATATTCTCTTGAGTTATTCTTTTTTATTCTGTATGTTGCTGATTGCTTTCTGTGTGTTATTTATCGTACATAGTTCGGCTATTTTTATTATATGGCGGACGAACATAGTTTCTGTTCAAATTTTTTGTTCAGTTTCTAAGAGTGAAAAGGTAAAATATTTTTCTTGACATTGTTTCCTTTAAGCTTCTTCTTTCTCCACGTTAGTAAAAACGTCCGAATTCCAGAAGACGACACATTAGAATTCTGCCACGTGTCGTTAAAAGCGCCAGAATGTCATAAGAAAGCAATTTAGAGACAGAACAATGAGACATCTGTTCAAAACTACGTCAGAATTCTTTATGATGTTAAGAACATTACGAATTTCCCTCTAGAATTTCTTAAGAATTTTATTCAGATATCGGAAAATTGTTAGATTTTCTTACCCCGGATCGTTGTTCACCGAACTCTACACTTTTGCAATAGTTCTGAATTCGAAAATCTCTATTTCTTTGTGTAATGTTGAAAAAAGTGAGAATTTTATAAAGAGGTTATATCCGCTCTATTCATAAGGTTTAGAGATGGGGATATGTCAATGTTTAAATCAGCTAAACAGATATTTTGAGAGATTTTGAAAATTTATCCAACGCAGAAATAGATCGATTGATTGACTTAATATATTTATAACTTTATTTTCATTCAATGATTTTACATCTAATATTGACAAAAACCTCAACCCATGCACATGAGCTTGAGTTCGCCACAAGGATCAAATTCTCCGATAACATCTCTATTAGTTTAGATTTATTTGCTTTGCGTTTTCTAAGAAATATGTACAGTATGCAAAACACATATTCGTACACCCACTTAAAATTTAATTTTTTTTAAAATTCCATGTAGATTTATTTTTTTAAGGAATAAAAACAAAATAATAGTTAAATAAACTCATAAATCAACCATTAGATGGCGTAGTATTTATACACTGAATGACAAAGAGTAACAAGTTCAATAATATTAACAAAATTATGAATAAGGATTAAAGTTAAAATTTTGTTGGATGTCCCTTTTGCTTATTTATAGCATTAAGACGTTTATGCATCTATTCTACTAGTTTGACCGTAAATGGCGGTGATATTAAAATCCATTTCGTCGTTAATACAATTTTTAGGGCTTCTGCGTTTGAAATGTTGTAATGCATCAACTTTTTCTTGAATATTGACCACAAGTTCTCAATATGATTCAGTTCTGGACTTTGAGATATTTGGGGCAGTTGAACAGGATCCAAAGTCTGGAATTTAGAGCGGTATATTTTTTGGATCGTTAACCGGTTGAGAGATAAAATCCCGCAATATGCCCATTTTTAAAATTTTCCTCTACATTTTTTTTAGTCCTTTACTGACATAGATTGTGGTAAATTTATAACTTCTGTTGTTGAAAAGCAACCCCATGTCAATACTGAGCCTTCCCCATGCTTGAAGGTGGGGATTAGATCATGGCGTAAAAAGCTCGTGTTATTCTCTCGCCAAATTTGTGCGAGTCCATCCAATAATTTTATATTATATTTGGACTCTTTTCCAGAAGTTCAAATCCTTCTTTAGGTACTTCTTGGCAAACGCAACACGTTGTTCCTTAATAAATAATTTTCTGACATCATACCGACTTCCAAATCCAATTTCATTTATGTAATTTCCACTGGTTGCGGTTTAACGCAAATTCCGAAGTTTTGTGCCAAAGATGCAGCCAATGTAACACCACTTTTAGAAGAATCGATACGGATTTGACGTAGGTATGAACAGTGACATCTTGTTAGCTTTATCTGGTTTATATTTTGTTGTGCTTTTTTAAACTGGCCAGTATTTTTGTATTCCGATACCACATTTTGTATTGATTAAGTACTGCGCTTCATTATTTATGCTTTTTCCCGTAAATATTTTCTATCAATAGTAAAATTTATTACAATTTTTCATTTGATATACTTGATTTTTTAACCATATTCAATTTCCCAAACTGTTTATAATAACTGAACTAAATTTTATATTTGTTGACAGCACAGACCTTAACGAAAAAAAGGGGAAGAACACAAATACAAAGCGCATTTACAACTCCCGTAACTACAACAAAAATATGGCACAATACGGATTTTGTTGGTAACATTATCTAAGAACGCCATCAAGCTTTAAATTTTCGTAACAATGGGTGATCCATCTAGAGGTATTTTTTCAGAACAAAAAAAATTATAAAAATTCAAATCAAGTGTGGAATCTTTATTGGTAATTTGAAAGTACATTTTATGGCATTTATTTTTTAAATATAATTTCCTTCAAATGTTGGAAATAAGCGTTCGGTGAGAAACGGGAAGATCCGCTGTTTTCGACCAAAATTTGTTCAATTAACAAATCACCCTATGCCAATTTTTGTTTGTTTTGCTTTTGTTTTTCATTAACAAAATCAATCTGATAAACTCTTTGATATTTCATTTGATTCAACGCGAGGTATTTTTTCAATAGCCTTTTTCACAGATTTTGCGTGAGTTGTGTTCAATTTTCTTTTTTTTTCTTTTCAGTATTGTTTGCCATTTCATCATGGAAAAACTTACACCGAAACAACGTCTCAAAATTGTGCAACTATACAATGGAAATGAGCGTTCGGTGAGAAACTGTTTTCGACCAGTGATGAGGCACATTCAATAAACATACTTGCCGCATTTCGGCTGAAGAGCAACCATAAGAGGTTCAACTGGTGCCATTATACCCAGAGAAAACCACGGTCTGGTGCGGTTTATGGGCTAGTGGAATAATCGGTCCATATTTTTTCCAAAATGATGATGGTCGGAACGTAACCGTGAGAAGCTCGCGCCTTGATATCGGACATTTTGCTTCCTGAAATTGAAGCCCGTAATCTTGACGACATTTGGATTTAACAGGACGGTTTCACTTGCCATACAGCTGCTCAAGCAATGGATCTATTAAGAGGTCATTACGAAGAGCAGCCAATTTCACGTTTTGGACCGGTGAGTTGGTCGCCTTGGTCGTGTGATATCGCACCTTTAGACTTTTTCTTTCGTGTTACGTAAAATCCAAAGTTTATGCTGACAAACCAGCATAAGGACCTAAGGGTAAAAACCAGTTTTGTCCAGAAGAGCCATTTTAAAGATTTAAATACGTGTATCTTTGTACCATAACTTTCATAAAACGCGCATATCTCTGGGAGGGAACACTTTTGGGGCATGGGATCGGTCTCATTCGATGCTCAGATGTTGTCCATATCAAAAAAAAGTGAAAATTGATTTTGTTTACCCTTAGGCCCCTTTCTCTATGCGCTGTCACATATAGAAAAAAATTAATATCAAATACGAGGGCGACCGCAAAACTAACTGGCCTGGCACATTTTCTGTTTTACTAGCAACTTCTTGTTTTTGTTTTGTTTTTAAAAGCAATTTTTTATAAGCCATCTGTCAAAATTTCCGAAATATTTAATGATTATTTTCTTTGTTACAGGTGATTGAAGTAAACAAGTTTTATAATTTTTGAAAAATGAAAAATAAAGAGTTTCGTGCGGTTATCAAACACTTTTATATGAAAGATTATACGCCACAATTAATCAAAGATGAATTGGATTCTGTTCATGGTGACAATGCACCATCATACTCCACCGTGAAATCCTGGGTTCAACAATTTAAAATGCGTCGTTCAAGTACGGAAGATGAACAACGCTCTGGAAGACCGAAAACTGTTACTACTCGTACTATTGAAAACATTAGAAAAATATTTAATGAAGTGACTAAAGATAGACGAATAAAGCTCAGAGAACTGGCTGATATTGTTAAAATACACGAAAAACAAGTTTGGAGTATTTTACATGATGGACTCCACATGAAAAAGCTATCCGCAAGATGGGTGCCGCGTTTGTTGACTTTGCCCCAAAAAATCGTCCGTTGGACCAATTCCGAGGAGCTTTTAGCAATTTATCAGCGAGTTCTTGCGCCGATTCATAACTGTTGATGAAACATGGATCCATCACTACATCCCAGAATGCAAAGAATAGAAGCTGGTAAAAGTGGTCCCAAGAAGGCGAAAACTGTTAAGTCAGCAGGAAAAGTAATGGCCACAGTATTTTGGGATGCAAGGTGTATAATATTCATTGATTATCTTGAGAAAGAAAAAACTATAAATAGTGAATATTATTGTGCATTATTGGATCGGTTGAGTGAAGAAATCAAGATAAAACGACCGCATTTAGAAAAAAAAGTTCTTTTTCATCAAGATAATGTTCCTTCACACACTGCATTTTTAACTCAACAAAAACTGGCCGAATTACGATTTAAAATTGCTCCGCATCCACCATATAGTACAGTTTTAGCTCCTTCTGATTGTTTCTTGTTTCCAAATTTAAAAAAAAATTCTCGGTGGCAAAAAATGTTCGTCCAATAGCGAGGTTATTGCTGAAACTGAGGCAGATTTTGAAGGTCTTGAAAAATCTTATTTTTCGGATGGAATTAAAAAACTTGAAAAACGTTTGATGAAGTGTATTTAGTTGGAAGGAGATTATGTTGAAAAATAAAAAATAATAATTCCAAAAAACGGTTCTTTTATGTTAGGCCAGTTACTTTGCGGTCGCCCTCGTATTTGATTTTATTATGTTTTTTTATTTTAAAAAATACCCTTAGATTGATCACCCGATATATCTCGGTGACAACTGTGCCATAGCCTTTCCACAGTTTGCGGGGATGTTCTTTTTGGTTTCTCTCTTACACGCTCATCTGGCAACTACTGAATTGAGCAACTACACAAAAGCTTTTGACTTTCTATTCACTCTGTCTCGCTGAGACACATTCTGTTATTCTTTTTCCGGATTGCCAAAAACAAACAACAGATGGAGCTAAGCATCACTTTTGAAATACACTTCCGGCGTTTATTAAAGAAACAGAAGCATTATTAGAACGAATTAGCTAATACAGAACATAATTTCAAATAATTTTAGTGTTTATTTTATTGTAAAGTTCAAAACACATGATTTTTCCTGTTTCAATATTTATTGTCTACAATTCTGGTTGAATTTTTGTTTTTATATATTCAATATAAATATTGTTTAATCGTTAAAGAAAGACGCAACATTTTATAACACTAACATGTTAATTTAATTTTGCAATATGGATTTCTCACAGACGGTTGGGGTGGACGAGGGGATTTGCAGCAACAAAAATAAATAAATGCGGTGGTATAAAAATAGCCGATAATCTGGATTGAATTTTGGTTTGTGTAAAAATAGAAGCTCTAAAACAACCCATGTATACACCGCGAATCAGTCGGTTCATCGTGTAATGACCAATGCCATCAATGTTGGTGGTGGCGGTTTTAATTTGTTTCAATTAAAAATTATGCAAATTTAGGTTGATTTTTCGCTCGTTTCTCAGATTTTCTCTTTTGATTATGACAATTAGAGTCTGAGTGACCGTGTATCGACAATTAAGAGATGGTTTCTTGTTTTTTTGTTCACATGGTTGATGGATTTTTTGCTTCTAATTTACTCTGGACCGATTTTAATTAGTGCAGGCTTTATAGTAGCCCTACACTATTTGGTGCACACAGAGAACAAATGTATTGCCGCCAACCGAATTTTTTGCCAACCGAATGTTGGTGGTTGCACGTACTATCCAAGTATTCCATCGTTTCATCCGAATATTGATTGGGCACACAGCAACTTTTAGTAGGGGACACTGATACATTCGGTTGAAGAAAACATGTATTGGTTGTTGTTTTAGATGGTTGGTTATAAGTACTATTTAACAAAAGGCACTAACACAATCGGTTGAAGAAAACATGTATTGGTTGTTGTTTTAGATTGTTGGTTATAAGTACTATGTATTTGAAAAAATGTAGTATTTTACCGCCCTGCAATGGGTAAGCATTGCAATGATGCCCCAATCTGGAAATAGTTAATTAGGGTATTTAACAATGTTTATTGCCAAGCTTTGGGTGGCCGTAAATCGCGAAAAATAGGTCACCACTAAACAAAAATGGTTGTTGTTTTGAATAATTCGGAGGTTTATCTATGGCAAAAATTTTGATCAAGTCTGTGTAATGTCTCTAATTTACAGTAAGGCCTGTTTATGAGTTTTGGAAAATAATTTTTTTGTTAATAGTTCGTCTAACCCAATTAACTTAAACTGTCTAACCATTTATTTTGTTTAAATAAATTTTTGGGTATTCCGATATATGCTTTCGTCGTAAACAAGGATTTTTCTGTGACTACAACCAATAAAATATTGTAGGGTTTATATGTTGATATGGGAATAGCCAATACATGGTATCTTACAACAGCCAACTAAACAGGATTTGTCACTACAAAGAACTAATCTGTTGTCACCACCAATTATTGGTGCCAAAGTAACATATACATCCCAATTGGTTGGTTGCCATAACTGCCAGTTTTTGCAACTAATAGTTTAACTGAATTCGGTTGGTATAACTGTGTTATTGGCTGTGACTAATGTCATATGGTTGTAGCAACCATCATATGATATTTTGAACCATGTTACTATTAATACTATGAAATGTTAGTTATTGCAACAGAAATTCAGCTTATCCAACCGAGTTTTTGTAGTTCGGACCGATTTTCAACTAATTTATTTCTGTTTGGGGTAATCTTTTGTATATTCGTGAACAAAAACTGCCGACATATTTCAAATCCAATTAGAGTTGGTTATTAGCCGATCATCCACAATTACTACAACAGCAATTCGGTTTGTCCAACCGAAATTTTGTAGCTCGGAACGATTTCCAACTAATTTTTTCTCTGTGTTCGGTAATCTTTTGTATATTCATGTTTAAGAACTGCAGACATATTTCAAATCCAATTAGAGTTGGTTATGGGCCGATCATAGGGCATCTGTGAAAGTTACGTTGCAGAATTAAGAGGCAGTTCCAACGTCGAGGTAGTAGACTAATTTATCTACCACGGGTTCCCAGAAGAATAATGTTAGCCATACAACACGCAGAAAAAAAGTATGGTTGGGGTGACAATATTCAAAGAGGATCATACTATTGTTGGGTATATGGTTGTGACACAACATTATTATGATCCCCACAACCATACTATGATCCTCACAACAATAGTATGATTCACACTCAACCATACTATTATCTTCACAACCATACTATGATTCTCACAACCATAGTATGTTTCTCATACAACCATAGTATGATCCTTACAACCATATTATGATCCTCACAACCATAGTATGTTTCTCATACAACCATAGTATGATCCTTACAACTATAGTAGTAGTAGTATGATTCACACTCAACCATACTATGATCCCTTAAATTATTTATTAGGATTGGTTACTGTTGTTATTCAAAAATAGAGATTTTTATTAAGTATGTTATTTTAAATTGCATTACTATTTGTTCATAGCCAGATTTGATGCCATGTTTTTATTAAACATTTCATTCAACAAACAAAAAAATATATTCCAACGGTCAAAAATACTTTTAGTTGCCAGCAGGTGTGAATGCGACTTCACCATCCGTAGGTAGACACCAAGTTACGAATGTGATAAAACCATGATCAATTGGTATATACTTAAGTGCAGGCAGATTTTAAATAAACGAGAACCAGTCGGTATTAGAGTATTTCACCTAACAAAGTAAACACAATAAAAATCCCTCGAACTACCTTCCGATTGTTGTTGTTGTTTTTTTAATGGACAGCAACTATTCACTGTATCGTGTGTATGTGTTTTTTTGTGTATCGAAAAAACATACGCACATACACACATACATGCATGGTCTATAAAACCCTTTTTGTTATGTTCATAGTCGCAACCATACTGTATGATTGTCGTAATCAAATTATTGTTAACGTACATTTTAAACAACAATACTTTTGTTGCACCAACTACAACCATATTTTCCATATTTACTACAACCATATTTTCATTTATAAATTTTGCAATAATACTATTGTTACATTTCAACAATAGCAATATTGTCCAAATCATACTATTGTCAAAATGAAATTCAAAAAACAATACTATGGTTGCGACGAACATGCTTTTATTGTAGAGAACATATTATTGTCGCGGTAACCATAGTGTAACCATATATTTTCTCTGCGTGAATAAAAGAAATGTCAGTCTAAAGTCGGACAAGATCGCCTATATGGTAACCTACACAGCTGTGGTATATAGAATATTCATAGATTCTGTATTGAATAAAACAAAGTTGCGATTTAGAATTTGAATTATGTTTAGAGGACTATAAAAAAGGTGCCTTCTGAAATCTAAAAGGGCATTTTTGATGGATTGATGTGTAACCATTTCAACAGGTTTTAGTTAATATCGCACATAATTAAGTACGTTTAGATTGATTAAGATTGGAAATGTTTCTTGTCGAAAGGACCTTTGTTTTGGGGCTAACAGAAAACATAAAGCAATACGAGTATGGCCGACTTTCAGTAGGGTTGATTACAGAGTTCGCTTTATACTAAATATTCTGCAAAATTGGATGCAAAATGTAGCTTTAGGAGTGGCAAGACCTCACATGGGGAGTCTCCTTTGCATGGCGACTATAGGTAAACATTTATAAATAAGGGTCAACTTCTCGACGGTTAATACAGAACCTCAAAAACGGAAAGATATGGTCCCATTTAACCAGGGTTGGTTATAATTCTTTCACTACGCACTTGACAACATTCAAATAAGACTTGAGTCCCAGCAAGGGCTGCAAATCGAAAGGAAACATAAGGTCATATGGGGTAAAAAGGCCACTAGAAGATCGAATTTAATAGGTGGCTACGATAGCGACAGAACCTTAAGGCGGTAGGGTCTGAGGTCGAATCGGACAGGACCTTTGGCTGTGTGCTTAAGCAAGACTTGAACCGATTATGACAAACTTCTTCAGGGTTAATTATTAGTCGATCCTTACGTACTACAGGGTGGACCAAAAGATATCATGGGGTTTAAAAATTTAATTACTCTTTCGTTTATATATTTTTTTTATTTTTTTTTCATAACACTTGGAGAATAAATAATAGAGAGATTCACAACTGAACCTTGACCTTTAATTTTAGTGTGCAAAATTTATTCAAGATCGGTTCATATATGGGACCTGTACTTCGATTACGACACATGATGGGATCTGATAATAATTCTAAATTGATGGCTTTGGTAAACTTGAGGGTCTATGTCCTTTCGTTATGGGTGTTACCAACAACAGCTTTAAAAATTTATATCCTTTACTTTAGTGAGAAGTGGAATATTAAAATGAGTTGTGTTGGCAAAGAGATGCCACTAAGCAAACAGCTTAACGAACAAGACATTTTTGGCCGGACAAAATAGCGTTAAAAAAAGCGCACAGTGGGAGAATTCATATTAAGAACTGATGTTTATAAATACAGTTGGCATTTCTAAATAGATGCTGCTATTCAAATGAAATTGTACATAGTCTTAGCTGAAGAATTTTCCAGTTCGAGTGTAGAAGATGCATTCAATTGGCCTAACCAAAGTTGAGCCATAAGGGTTTAAAGTTGCACAACAAAATTTTGAATACTTGACAAGTGTTTATCAAAAACCAACTGTGCCTTATTTAAAAAAAATTATGTGTTTTTCGACGCCAGTTTAAATAAGTTTACCTGATAATAACATTTGTTGAATGGCACATTGGTGTTTTAGAGCCGAGGTTTTGAATTTTGGGCCACTGTAGCTGAACTCCAGTCAGCCCCATTGTTTTTATCTTTTCGATTTTATCTCAAGATTCAATAAAAAATTTATTTACAAATATTTTGCAAATTCTTCCCACTGTGCATTCAATTGGCCCAACCAAAGTTGAGCCATAAGGGTTTAAAGTTGTACAACAAAATTTTGAATACTTGACAAGTGTTTATCAAAAATCAACTATGTCTTATTTAAAAAAAAAATTATGTGTTATTTGACCCGGGTTTTAATAAGAGTACCTGATAATAACATTTGTTGAATGGCACATTGTTTTTTGAGAGCCGAGGTTTTGAGTTTTGGGCCACTGTAGCTGAACTCCAGTTAGCCCCATTGTTTTCATCTTTTCGATTTAATCTCAAGATGCAATAAAAAATTTATTTACAAATATTTTGCAAATTCTTCCCACTGTGCTAAGTACGTTTGTGTAAAACTGATTTATTGGACCAGAATATTCTGTATACCCTAAGAGGTATCATCGGAGAAGTGTTTCCATTTAAAAACTCTGCTATTATGCCGTAGTGTCTGGTATTATGCCGTAAAATCTTCATTTTTACGATAGAAAACCAATAGATATTTTAGAGCTTTTGTCTTCAAACACCACGCTGTAACACAAATCACGCCTCGCTATGATATAACTTCTCTGGTATCACATACTCAGCCTTAGCTAGTGGTTATTAGTTCAGTTTGAAGAATATCCACTTGGTTTCCTTGCCTTGTGAACCTGCCACCTACTCGACTTTTGGAGCACCCTTCACATTTTTGGACATAATCGAAAAAACGCGCCAATCTCTTGGAGTAGCTAGAGGGGTGAGTCAATATTTAGCTATGTGAGGAGCGAGCGGCAATATTTACTTAGTCAATTTTAAAGCAAACCAACCAACCGTTGATAATATTTGTTAAGAAATGTCTATGTAAATAGAAGATAACAACAAATTATCGCCAACTTTTTTCAAAGTAGAAGGCAGGCACCCACTAAACTTGAAAGTCTTGTAAAGTATTAATTTAAGGCAAATAAAGTAAGTAAGAGTCTGACAGGCTTAGTTTAATCAGGTGGACAAAACAAGTTTGGCCTAGGTGAGGTTTATATTTTTATATATATTTTTTCAAGGAGGCGTGGCAACTCCCCTCCCAGAGTTGTAAAAAAACCAATCAGAAATACAACACAGTGTGATTTTTTCCACATTTTGATTTTTAACCTTGAGTGGACAAAATGTTTACCTCTTGACCGATCTGGCCCATTTTCAATAACAACCGTTACAGAGCATGAACTCATATCTTTGCGCCATTTAACTGAATAGTGCAGCCTGTAGATTTCTTCACATAGACAGACAGGCAGGCATAGCTAGATCGTCTTAGATTTTAACAAAGATTCAGAATATTAATAAATATAAGAACATTGAAGGTGTGGCAAATGGAACGAGGAAGTTCAAGTCTTGACTTAATGTCTAATCTAGTCTAATTTAAGTTAAATTACACAAGTTTACAGCCATTTTGGTCCAGAGTTCTAAATATTTTTTTCCTAGAGATTTTGGACTCCTAAACACGAAAATGAATTTTAATTTTTTTTTTCTGATTAGTTTTTAAGATAGAATTTTTGGATTTTTTTTACGATTTTATTATGAGATGTCTCAGCTTTTTTGGACCATAACTTCCAAACGCGATTATCCAGAGTGGTCTCAAATGAAAGGAAATTAGCTTTTCTAAATCTTTTTCATACAAGGTACTGAAAACAGTTTAATAATTTTGACGTTAGAGGCGTTTAAAATTAAAAAAAAATAATTTTTTGTGCAAAAATTACTATCATAAATTGAAAAAAGAAAATTTATAAACAAAAATATAAAAATAATTCGGGCATAAAGTTTGGAGTTTCAAGAGCAAAACACGCTATCGTTTATAAAAATTAGTCAACAAGTGGTAGAGTTACACGACCTGGTAAATTTTTCGAAGGCTGAGGCATCTCATAAAAAAATCGTAGAAAAAATCCAAAAATTCTATCTTGAAAACCAATCAAATTCATTTTGGTGTTGAGGAAAAAAAATATTGAGAACTAGTGCTGTCACTAAGATCTCAATCTAATTGAAATTTGTGTTGATCTTGTTAATATCTTTTAAGAGCTGCAAATGCAAAATTTTAGCTTGAGAATTTATTTTTGCCAACTATAACTAGCTTTGTTATTGTCAACGATATATGTGACAGCGCATAGAGAAAGGGATCTAAGGGTAAAAAAATCGTAGAAAAAATCCGAAAATTCTATCTTGAAAACCAATCAAATTCATTTTGGTGTTGAGGAAAAAGATATTTAGAACTCTGGCTCAGGAAAAAAAAACATAATTTGAAGGCTAGTGTTGTCACTAAGATCTCAATCTAATTGAAATTTGTACTAGATATATTTTTTAAGATCTGAGCTGCAAATGCAAAATTTTAGCTTGAGAATTTATTTTTTGCTAACTGTAACTAGCTTTGTTATTGTTAACGATACATGCGATGCGCAAAATAGAAAGGGACCTAAGGTTAAAAACCAGTTTTGTTCTATTTGCGCTTAGAATCGTCGACTACACTTTCATAAAACGCGCATATCTCTGGGAGGGAACACTTTTGGGGCATAGGATCGGTCTCATTCGATGCTCAGATGTTGTCCACATCAAAAAGAAAAAAAAAGTGAAAAGTTGATGAAAAGTTTTGTTCAGGAGAGCCATTTTAAAGATTAGGTCCTTTTCTATTTGCGCTTAGAATCGTCGACTTCACTTTCATAAAACGCGCATATCTCTGGGAGGGAACACTTTTGGGGCATGGGATCGGTCTCATTCGATGCTCAGATGTTGTCCGCATCAAAAAGAAAAAAAAAGTGAAAAGTTTATGAAAAGTTTCTTCAGGAGAGCCATTTTAAAGATTAGGTCCTTTTCTATTTGCGCTTAGAATCGTCGACTACACTTTCATAAAACGCGCATATCTTTGGGAGGAAACACTTTTGGGGCATGGGATCGGTCTCATTCGATGCTCAGATGTTGTCCACATCAAAAAAAGAAAAAAAAATGAAAATTGATTTGTTTACCCTTAGGTCCCTTTCTCTATGCGCTGTCACATATATAGAAGAGCCTCTCCTATGATGTTAAGTGTAGGCTATTTAAAATTTTAAATTCGAATCGGCCTTAAAAAAAGTACTGATAGTTTTTTCAAATGTTTGCTTTTATTGGAAATGTGTTCAACCTTTGTCATTGAATAATGAAACACAACAGCCGTGTTCTTTTCAGGTTACTAAAAAAGCATTTGTATGTAAGTTACACGGTAAGCAAGCGAGTTGGCTGTTACTCGATAACGAAACGAGTTAGAGTTACCTGACTTATTTTCTTAACAAAAAAAAAAAATACTATGACACACCCGGCTTCTATAACAAAACCAAAACATATGTTTTTTGTTATTGATGCAGAAAGAAAATGAAAAGAATGAAGGAAACAGAAAATAGAAAAAACTCGATAAACAAACTTTTGTTGGGCTTTTGCTGCCATCTGATTCAAAATGTTGGCGAATGTTGCCAGAATACCATATGGCTAACTAACTAGGTAACTAAGCTAGTTACCTGAAAAGAATACAACTAATATCATTTATATGCCTACCACAACTGGCTAACGGCAGTACTTCATCCGAGCAACCCAATTTTTTAGTACAGTTTCGATTGTTTCGGGTCGAATCTCTTTAATGGCAACTTCGATTTCATGTTTCAGCGCTTCAACTGCCTCTAAATGCATTGCGTAACATTTATCCTTAATGGCTTCCCACATAAAATAATCCAAAGGGCTCAAATCAAAGCTCCAAGGCGGCCAACTGACATCACAATTTCAGCTAATTATTCGATTTTCTAAATCAAAGCGTAAACTATCGGTGATTGCGTTAGCTGTACGAGTATGACATGTGGCCCCGTCTTGTTGAAACCAAATGTCGTCCATGTCATTTTCTTGAATTTTTCGAAACACAAATTCGTTCAGCATGGAGCGGTAACGCTCACCGAAAAATGGTCAAATGATGCCGCCAACCCAAAATCCACTCCAAACAGTGACTCGTTGTGGATACATTGGCTTCTCGATAGTTTATGTGTGGGTTCCCTCCACCCCATAAGCGGCAATTTTGCTTATTGACATAGCTACTGTGATGAAAATGAGCTTCATCTGAAAACACGATTATTCGATAAAATTCTTCATCTCCTGCAAAACAATCTTCAGCTCACTGGGCGAGGCGTAAACGAATCGAATGACGTTTCATTATTAAATGACAAAGTTCAACCTTTCCAATAAAACCAGAAATTTCAGAAAATAATCAGTACATTTTTTCATTATTATAATTAAAAATCGGCTACCCTGGGTAACACTTTTAGAAGGTAGTGTGCTCCACTCCTCAAGTATAAATAATTAAATAACGCCACGTTCCCTTAAAAAGATTTTAAAATCTTACATTCGGGATATTCCAACAAAAACCGGTTAATTTCTGTTAAAAAATCACGATGTTAATTGTAAATAAATTAAAAAGTTTTCAGAAACGTATCATTATAGTTCTTATTATAATACAAGTATCTTTGACAATTGTATGTCAATTCCACGACAACCCGCTCTTTGAACCGGGGTGATCCGAAGAGAAATTCTTCGGCCAAGGGCTGGCACCCCAGCACACAGTTGCCGCTACAACTACAATTACGAGTGAAACAATATATCGGACTACATGAAGAGCCATTATTTCGTTGGCTGTGTGTCAAGTAGCACAAATCGTCCAGGTCAATATCCTCAAAATCCATAAGAAGTCTGTTATTATCTTGCGAGAAAAAATCAAAAAATTGAAATTTGGGCGCCTTGAAAATATTTTTTTTTTGATATGTTTTAGTGGAACTTGTTTTTTCCTCATGCCAAAGGCTATCAGAAAATCAATGGCACAATATCGACAAATTTTTGTCCAAACAAATCGGCCCACCCTAGTATACACGGATACAATTTTGCAAAGTATTAAAGTAAGGGACATCAGATTTGGAATATAAAATATTAGTGTGTAAAAAACTATGTCTTGGGGAAAAGTGGGCGGTTTTACGCAACTTTGTTTAAAGCATTTTAATAAGCATAAAAATACTCAGATCGATTTCAAATGTACACATACGAGGGCGGTTCGGAAACTTCTTAGCCTAGCACAAAAAGCGCGGTATAAACAGAAAAAAGTGTTTTGGAAACTTCCATCTCTGCTATGAACACATGTTAAATTTTGTTTCGATCTGGCAACTCCTTCATATAGAAACAGGTGTTCACAGAAGACGCATCCGCGATTTTTTTACAATTAAAAAATTAGAAATTCGTGGTGTCATTAAATATTTACATATCGGGACAAGAAATTCATAATGATATGGTGAATGTGTTAGGTGAAAGTGCTCCTTGCTGAATTTAAACGTGGTCGTACAAGCATTGAAGAGGAAACACGTAGTGGACGTCCAAAATCAGCAACAACAACAGAAATTGTAGCCAATGTACATGATATGGTATTAAATGATCGACGAATAAAAGTACGTGAAATAGCTAATATCATGGGCATCTCAAATGATCGAGTCCATTTAATTTTGCATGAAGAACTACAGATGAAAAAGCTTTCTGCAAGATGGGTGCCGGACTTGTTAACAGTCGACCAAAAACGCATAAGAATGAACATTTCTTAAGCTTGTTTGGATCGTTTTCAGCGAAATAAAATGGATTTTAAACGTCGTTTCATAACTGTTGATGAGACATGGATCCACCACTATACTCCAGAGACAAAAAAACAATCCAAACAATGGACTGAAGCTGGAGGAAGTGCCCCAAAGAAGGCAACAACAATTCAATCGGCTGGGACGGTTATGGCAACGATTTTTTGGGACTTCAAAGGTATTTTATTGATTGACTATCTGCAAAAGGGTAAAACAATAAATTCAGAGTACTATTGCAACCTTTTAAATCAATTAAATGTACAAATTCGAGAAAAACGTCCTGGCTTACAACACAAAAAAATAATTTTTCATCAAGACAACATACCAGCGCACAAGAGTGTTTTAACAATGGCTAAAATCAACGAATTAAAGTACGAGTTGCTTGACCACCCACCTTATTCTCCTGATTTAGCTCCCAGTGACTTTTACCTGTTCCCAAATCTAAAAAAAATCCTTGCTGGCAAGCGTTTTACCTCAAATGAAGATGCAATTACAGTTGTAAACCACTATTTTAAAGATCTTGAGGAAAACTATTTTAATCAAGGGATAGAATTGCTAGATAAGCGTTGGACTATGTGTATTGAAGTTTCAGGAGATTATATTGAAAAATAAAAATATTTTTGAAAAACTAGCTATTCTCTTTCATTGATAGGCTAAGAACTTTCCAAACCGCCCTCATAATATCTTTCAAGCTTCAATAAAAACTTTCAACTATAAAGGAATTGATACTCGGCATAAAACAGCTCAAATTTAAAAAAAAATCTTGCATATGTACGGGTGTTGCTATGTATAAGTATATTTCTGGCCTAGGCAACACTAAGTGTTGCCTGGCGCCATCTAACATTTCCATTGGAAAGTTTGACATTTGTTAGCATAAACGTACTCAGATCGTTTTGACGTACGACCATCATTTGTGTTGTTTACAGTGACTTGAAATTCAATTTGGCAAAAAAAAATGGAATTAACTCGTGAATATTTTCGTGCGATCATTTTCACAACTTTCGACGTGGATTATCACAAGAGTGCATCGATGAACTTAAATCTTTGTATGGCGATCAAGCGCCATCCTATAGCACTGTGAAAAACTGGTTTAATGAATTCAATCGTGGCCGACGTTCGCTCAAAGACGAAGGTCGTTCAAAAACGACCGTTGTGCCAGATAACATTGATGCCGTGCGTGAACTGATAATGCAAAATTGTCATGTGGCATACCGTGAGATAGAGACATCTTTGGGCATTTCTTCCACCAGCATACATTTGATATTGCATGAACACCTCCATAAAAAAGGTTTGTTCTTTTTGGATCCCGCACAATTTCACACATCGACTCAAACCAGCGCCTTTGTGGCCGGCCAAAACGTCGAGTTGATGGGTCATCCGCCGTACAGCCCTGACTTGGCACCCAATGACTTCTTTTTATTCCCGCACATCAAGTCGCCAGAAAATGCTGTTAAAGCGTTCAAAAACCACGTTTCGGAGGTGTCTCAATCGGAGTGGAAAAAGTGCTTCGACAATTGGTCGTTGTGCCAGAGAACATTGATGCCGTGCGTGAACTGATAATGCAAGATCGTCATGTGACATACCGTGAGATAGAGGCATCCTTCCACCAGCATACATTCGATATTGCATGAACACCTGGCCATAAAAAAGGTTTGTTCTCGTTGGATCCCGCACAATTTGACAATCGCTCAAACAAAGGCTCGTGTCGATTGGTAAAAAGAAATTTTGAAAAATTACGATCGCGGTGCTTCAAAAGACGTTCATAAGATCGTCACAGGTAACGAATCATGGATCTATGCGTATGAGACAGAAACAAAACAGCAATCGACCGTGTGAGTCTTCGAAGACGAGCCAAATGCAATGAAAGTTGTTCTTGGAAGATGCACTTCGAAGCAATTGGTCGCATGTTTCTTCGGCAAAACTGGTCACGTGGCGACTGTTCCGCTTAAGCAACGTAGTACAGTCAATTCCGAGTGGTACACCACAACTTGTTTGCCTGAAGTCTTCGGATAAATTCGAAAAACGAACAAGAGAAGACGAATCATTGTGCACCATGACAATGCGAGCTCTCACACATCGGCTCAAACCAGCGCCTATTATACCGGCCAAAACGTCGAATTGATGGGCCATACGCCGTACAGCCCTGACTTCTTTTTATTCCCGCACATCAAGAAAAAATGCGTGGTCAACGATTGTCGTCGCCAGAAGATGCTGTTAATGCGTTCAAAAACCATGTTATGAAGGTGTCTCAATCGGAGTGGAAAAAGTTCTTCGACAATTGGTTTGAGCTCATGCTGAGAATACTTTGAGAAACAAAAAAAAAAACATTTTTGATGATAAATATTCGCATATTCATTATTAGACCTGAAATATATAAAGCAGCCCTCGTACCAACGTGCATTTTGATGCACTCCAACTCCAAATTATATAGTAATATTACTTCACTAAGATTTAATTTATCAGTATACAAATTATACCGAGTGTATTTTGGGGATATTGAAGCGCACCGGGTTACAGCTAGTCATGATATAGCACAGAAATACTATCCCTTCGAGCATACAGTCTTATAATTTTCAAATTTACCCCTAAGGGAATTATAGTTTTTTCCCGTTGCATTTTACCCAACTTCTCAAATAAAACACGTCTAGTGTAAACCTTTGTTTTTTTTTTCTTTCTTTCTTAATTAAAGTAAAGAAGGAAGCAGAGTAAGCCTCCTCCCACAACAGTCAACAGCCGACAAATGGAAATCATGCGATAAAACAATTTAAACCCTGACCTTAATCTTTAAATACACTTAAGGAAAACTACAGTAGAAATCTACTCTTCTTTTATATAAACGAAAATATTTGCAATAAAAGTTATTACAGATTTTATTGTTAATATTTTTTTGCTCTGCCAGACAAATAGACAAAAGCCGAACGTCACATCATGCCACTCTGGTGGCGACGTACAAGTAGCTCATTTTATTTTTCTCAAATAATAAAAATTAAAATATCGAAATTAAATTCGCCGCACATTACGGACAGAATGTTTTTGTTTTTCAAACAAATGTTCAAAACGTGCAAATTGTAAAATTGTTTGGATTTTCAAAATTTTTTTTTGTTTTGTTAGAATTTAAATATTTGCATGGGTTTTTTGCGATTTTTTGGATAACATTAGTCTTAATTTTTTGTTTCTCAGATATTAAGTAAGGTCAGTTGGGAAATTGATACAGCCGTATGGAAGAAATTAAAAAACAACATGAGTTGTTGTTAAGTTTAATTGAGCAGCATTTCATTAGCGGACCCGGCGAACTTCGACTCGCCTCATTTTAACGCCTTCAGATAAACTCCACAGTGATAATAATACACAGATAGTTCAAATTTCAATGCGATTTATTTGAATGGAATCGAAATCAGTAGAGAGATTTATGAAAAACATTATTTTTAGATTTTTTTCCGGCGAACAGGCAACGTACAGCTGAAACAGGGAAATTCGAGATTAAACCCACAGATTTCCAACGATTAACCTTGCGACATATCGATTGTCATCGCAAAAGCCAATTGAATGGGGAAATGAATCCGCTTGAATTAAAATTAAAGATCTGTTGGAATAATAAACCACAGACTTCCAACGATTAACCTTGCGACATATCGATTGTCATCGCAAAAGCCCATTGAATGGGGAAATGAATCCGCTTGAATTAAAATTGAAGATCTGTTGGAATAATCGAAATTCGTGGGCTAAGGACTTCCTCTCCTTTGAATTTGCCCTTTGTTCATCAGTTTCTTGACAGACAACTGCGTGCCGTTGCACAATGTCGGATGATTCAGATATCACATCATGACAAAGATCGATCCGCCCTTCAGTTGTAAATTATGCAACGGAATTTCCGGCACAATAATCGAGTTTAAAAATTCCGAAATTCCGTCGGATACTTTGTCACTTCACTCTCGTAGGTTACGCTGCTTTTATTGCCCATTCAATAATGCAATCGAGATTTTTACAGGTTTGTGCGATGCCGGGAACACTTTAGTGATGAGTTCCTCCTTCGACGATGTGAATTTGAAAAATTTTGCGGGTACGATATCAATCTAGTGGAAAGATCAACAGGAATTTGGCCATTGCCAAGCGCTAGCAGTTGTCTCAAGAATTCCAGAGAACGAACGTCCAGCCGATCCCTAAAAAGGGTGAGGCCAATAATCCTGCGAATTATCGGCCAATTGCGATTTGCTCTGCGCTCTCCAAGGTAATGGAGAGCATGGTAAACCACCATCTTGTGAGGTATTTAGAGACCAACGACTTGCTAAGTGATCGACAGTATGGCTTCCGTAGAAACCGCTCTACGGGAGACCTGTTGGCGTTATTGTCGGAGCGTTGGAGTCGGTCTATCCACCAGTTTGGTGAGAGTAGGGTCGTGGCTCTAGATATCTCCAAGGCCTTTGATAGAGTCTGGCACGGTGCACTCATATCAAAGCTGATCGCTTTTGGTGTCGGTAATACGTTTGCTCGGTTTATATCGAGCTTTCTTAGAGATCGCACTATTAGAGTTGTTGTAGATGGGTTCTCATCCAACACACATAGGCTGACCTCAGGTGTACCACAGGGCTCTGTCCTTTCTCCCTCTTTATTTCTTATTTTCATTGACGGTCTATTGGGCCAGACCGTGAATCCAATCTACTCTTTCGCAGATGATAGTAACCTCTGTCATTCATATTCATTCGACCGTAGGCCGAGCCTTCAAGATATTGAAGACAAAAGGCGAATTATGGATGAGACACTTGGCCGGGATCTACTGGCCATTTCCGAATGGGGTCGAGTGAATAGAGTAGATTTTAATGCACGTAAGACACAGTGCTGCTTGTTGTCTCACAAGCGATTCGCTGACCCAACAATATCGTCAATTTCTATCGATTATACGGATATTGAACAATCAGAAGCTCTCGATGTTCTGCGCATGAAAATATAATGTGACGCTCGTTGGGCGAGACATGTATTCGAAGTGTCGAAAGAAGCACTCAAGTGCATAGGCTTTTTAAAGTGGTGCAAGAAATATTTCACTCCTTCTGATCTTTTCAATATCTATACAACTTACATCAGGCCAAAGATGGAATACAACTCCCATATATGGGCAGGTGCTCCAAAATCATCCTTGGAGCTACTTGACCGTGTTCAAAGGAGAGCGACGGTGCTGATAGGTGACAGTAGGGAATCCAACTCTATTGTTTCCCTTGAGCATCTTCGGAATGTGGGTTGCTTGACGCTGTTCTATCGTTACTTTCATGGTGCGTGTTCATCAGACATCCGTCGCCTTATTCCTGACGTGAGGATGTTCGGCAGGGATACGCGACTTTCTAGGAATTCACACCCGTTTGTTATCGATTGGCCAGCCAGTGTATTTCCTACTAATTGCGACATCCAGAAGTTCAAGGCAAGCGTCAACAAACATTACTCCCTCTTTCCCCTCTCCGATCCATTAATTTCCACTCGCCAACGCAATGCACCGCATGTATAGGGGACATCCCCTGAGTGTTGGTTATTTAAAAAAAAAAATTCAACTTCATAACTTGCCGCCATAAAGACGACGATTTCAGGCATGCAATAAGTTTATCAACAGCACTAGATTTCGGAATGACGGGAAGCGTTTGATGAAAATCTCCGGAGATGTATGTATTTTTTTAAGCGACATTATAGAAAAATAAAAACAAAAAATGTTGTCCACAAATTAAAAAACAAAAAAATGTTAAGGGTGAATAACCCTTATCACTAAGGGGCATGAAAAATAGATAGTAGCCGATTCTCAGACCTACTAAATATGCGTATAAAATTTGGTAAAAATCGTTTCCGAGGAGTAAGGTAACTAACATTGTGATACGAGAATTTTATATATACTTATATAAAGATAAAATTGTTATGTCCTTAATGTTAAATAAATCAAAAAATAACTTAAAGGTTAAGATAAAGCGTTTTGCAAATAAAACAACCGAGTTATGTTAGTGACAAGAACCTTAATTCAGCACAGAGATGAAATATTTAACACATTTTCTCATCATAATACAATTTTAACAAAGGCTTAGTCGATATTAACGGCAGCTTGGTTTAGCCGATTTTAGTCGTTTCAATCGGCGGCGGGTAGGCTTAGCAAAAATCTGTAGGCGGCGGCACGCCGCTGGTTTGAGTCGATACCGCTTCAAACTCTCGTTGGCACACCAAGCGGTAGAGCCCGACCAGAGAACCGAGCCAACTCATAATAGTCGAGACAAATATTTGAACGGCGTAAGCGGCTAGATGACATAGCCAAGCAGAACTTTACTGGCAGGTTAAGCTGGTCAGAAACCAAATTTTCATACGTCATTTTTATAAATTTAGCCTGAGCCAACGCATAATAGTCGCGACAAATATTTGAACGGCGGCAGCGGCTGGATGACTGAGCCAAGCAGAACTTTACTGGCAGGTTAAGCTGGTCAGAGACCAAATTTTAATGTCATTTTTACAAATTTAGCCTGGTTCTACGTTTGTTTACGTGAAAAAATGCTAATCGCAAAAAAAAAATTTGGAAAAGGCGATTTTGCCAGGTTTTTTTTTTCATCGATCAGGGATTAACTGGCTCTAAACCTCTTGCATCTACATTTTAATAGAAAGACACGTTTTTTACAAAATGCGACAGTGGTTTATGTGAAAAAGATATGCTTATTACTTTTCAGGGAATCCAAAAAAGGTGAAAGACACGTTTTTTACAAAATGCGACAGTGGTTTATGTAAAAAAGATATGCCTTTTACTTTTCAGGGAATCCAAAAAAGGTGTACAATTTTGGGATGTGTAATCAAAAATAAGTTTCGCTACAATTTTAAAATTTCGCGAGTTTGACACATTTTCACTTGAAAGGGGAATCTTTATAACAGACTTATTATGACAAGATTTCACCTGTTTTATGTGATTTTATAACAAATATCAAAGCATTTTATTTTATCTGGCTCGATTGTGGACTACTAAGTGACTACTCCGTAGTGTATTCCAGATTTATGCCTTCAAATCATTATGAAAATGTGTTTCCATATTTAAATAACAATTAGTTACACTATCGCGAAAAAGAACTAATCTTCAGATAATCCTAATGATTATCAGTAATTATAACATATTCATCAATTCCAAATAAAGCTTCTGACTCTGATTTTATTCCTACCCTGCAATACTGTTCTTTGCAATCACACATAATAAGGTTCAAGCCCCGGAGAAGTCAATAAAACAATAGCCCGGCTGTAGACCGTAGGAAACGAGCTTATAAGGTAAATGTATCAGCTAATGTGCACTAACTAGAAGATCGAACACATGACCGAAGATAGAAACTTCTACGTGTCAAATTCACAATTAGCGGAATAAGTCCCCTTCAGAAAAATCAGAAGCTGGCCAAGACTTAAAATGAGAAAAAGTCGCTAAGTGTTATTTTGATTTGAGACTAGTAAGAAATTAAATTTTTTAAGAATTCATTTATTAAATTTTATAATTATTGTTTTATTTTATAATTATTATTTTATTTTATAATTATTTATTATTTTATAACTATTTGTATGCTTTCCGCTTACTCGGAGTAAAGTAAACGTCAAAAATCTCTGGAGGCAAACACACGCAAGAACATTTCCTGCTGATTCATCCATCCTCGCATAAACTTCAGGAACAACTAACATTTATAGCAACTGTCAAAAGCAATCGGAAAAAATATTTAGTTTCTTATTTGGGCATTACAAAAATCAAGCTTTCTTCCCACTGCTCGACAGATAGGCCACATTTACTTATTCAATTAGGTTATCACTTTATCGGGTTTTTCAGGAAACGCAAGTAACTTCTATTTTAGTTTGACTAGAGTAAATAGAAGAAATGCACAAGTTTTCGGAGATAGATGACTAAACAAGCTGAGGAAAATGTAAATAATTTGTCAAGTTTATTGCACTTCAAACACGCCAAACGACAGCGAAACCAAACAGAATCAAAAAAAAACTATAAACGACTGATGCTGCACCTAAGTTGCAAAAATAAACTGAATTGGGGAAGTATAGCCAGGAAAAGGAACTAAATAATTCACAAAATATTTATTGATTCGATATCGATATCTATTAAAATGGGAAAATAAAATTATCATATTTATAGTCGCCATGACTATAACAACAGGTTTTTGAACCTTACGGGTCCATCACATCGATCCTCAGATAAATCTTAAAAATAAATCTATATTTGTATTCGTGACCAAGTTTACAATTTATCGGGGTTCATGTGTCCTAGCTCCAATCTCTACACACACATTGTGTGATATGCGTGTTGTCACAAAGGGTTATTTTTAAAGATAGACCGACTTTCTGTGGTTCGTACCGATTTCCAACTGTTTTCTTCTGGATTCTTATTTGGATTTGTCCTGAAATTTCGCTTTGCATGTTTTCAACATAGCGACCGGTTTTTGGGCCCCACGGATTCAGAGTGAAATGTTCTTTAATTTGGGTATCTATTTAACTTTGATTACAATTGATCGCTCTCTTTAACTACAACTACCCTATTTAGACCCCTCGGTTCCAAGCGTCTTACAAGAAGATTTATATTTAAATTATACCATATATTGTATATCTCAAAATCAATGGCCGTGTTCTTTTCAGGTTACTAAACTAGCATTTATATGGAAGCAAGCGAGTTGGCTGCTACTCGGTAACGAAACGAGTTAGAGTTGCCTGACTTATTTTTTTTTAACAAAAAAAAAATATTATGACACACCCGGCTTGTATAACAAAATCAAAAAACATATGTTTTTTTGTTATTGATACAGAAAGAAAATAAAAAGAATGAAAGAAAGAAAAAGGAAATAGAAGAAGCGCGATAAAACTATTTCCATAAATTGTATTGAGTCTTGCGATTGAGCTAAGGATGATGAGCTGGAAGAGAATATAATGTCTTCAAGTATATTACAGTCAATTTGTAATAAATAACTAAAGTATCAGTATCAAATATTCAGTGTTAAAACAATTTATACTCTTAAGCCCGCTACTAAGTTCGCATTTTCATGTGGAGAAATCTCAAACTTCAACAATAAAGTTTTGTGATATTGCGGAGAAAATTGAAAAAAAAAAATCTTGACAAACCCTCATTTACGAGTATGAGTCATTTCCTTGGCTGGAGTTAACGTTTAATGCTGTACTGAACGAAATTAAATTTGTCAATAAAATGTTCACAAAACAAGAAACTATACGAAGTAACAAAATTGGTTTTTCACAATTTGCTTTGCCTTTTTTTTGTTTGTAAACAATCTTTTTTTGAGCTTACGCTGCCATCTGATTCAAAATGTTGTTGAATGTTGCCAGAATACCATATGGCTAACTAACAAGGTAACTAAGCTAGTTACCTGAAAAGAACACGGCTAATGTTTATTAGTTAACGATTGTTGGGGCCATTTTTTGGACCACCAGGTGTCATAGGACCAAAAATCGATCCCCATTTGAGATTTTTTAAGTGCGTCTCTACCAACGATTCCGTGCTAAATTATGATTCGGCTACAAATAATTTAGAAATACTAAACAAACACAAAACAAGTCTACATTTTCAGTGGTACTTTCAGATCCGTAAAGGAATTTCTTTCCCCTCTGGTGTAACGAAGGACATTTACAACCCCAATTTTCAGGACTTAGCACACCTACTTGACCGCTTTCGTGCTTTCTGCGGACAAATGACTTTATCGTTTTAAAGTTTTGTAGTTTCTCCAATTAGTAATACAAGTTATTGTTATAAATGGCTGAAATCGTCTTGAAGAAGTCCTCGTTAATATCGACAGAACTGTTGTTGAAATTGTAGTATTATAAGAATATGAGTTTAATAATAAATTTGTATATCTGTGGTGAATTTAAAAATATGTTACTAACGTAATCCGGTTAGTAAACTTATTTATTTAACCTGCTATTAATTTATTTAGTTTAAATATATTTGCTTGGGACTATGAATACTTCATGTTTTGGATTATAAAAACAATGATCTATGTTCACGCCACCGCCTGTTGCCTAGGTCATGAAGAAATCAAGACGCCGCCACCGATAATTTCCTACCGGCTTCAAACTCTGCGCCTGTTTCCCCAACACTTGTTGTTAAGCAGCCACTGCCGTTAGTCTCATATCGACTTCAAACTACCCAGCGGAAAGAGAAAGTTTTCAGCAAGTCCTTTAGGCCAATAGGGGCCTCTACAGACTAGGAATTTTCGAGCCCTTTATATAAAAAAAAAAACAAATTTGTTTAAATACGCTTTCTGCAGACAAATGGCTATATTGTTTTTAAGTTTTTCCAATTATTAATTCAAGATATTGTTGAAATTGTAGAATTATAAGAACATGAGTTTAAAAATAAATTTTTATCTCTGCGGTGAATTTAAAAATATGTTACTAACGTAATTCGATTACTAAACTCATTTATTTTATCGATATTATTTTATTTAGTTTACATATATTTGCTTGGGACGATGAAAACTTGCTGTTATGGATTATAAGAAACAACAGGTGGCGTAAACCGCCGCCTGTGGCCTTAATCATTAAGAACTCAAGACGCCGCCACCGATAATTTCCTATCGGCTTCAAACTCTGCGCCTGTTTCCCCAACACTTGATATTAAGCTGCCACTGCCGTTAGTTCCATATCGACTTCAACTACCCAGCGGAAAGAGAAAGTTTTCAGCAAGTCCTTTAGGTCAATAGGGTCCTCTACAGACTAGGAGTTTTCGTGCCCTTTACATAATAAAGCAAATTTGTTAAATACGCTATATCGTTTTAAAGTTTTGTAGTTTCTCCAATTATTAATTCAAATTATTGCAAACAAAATAAAATCCTATGTAGGAGTATAAAAATAGAAAAAAAATCGCCAATATACAAAAACTAAAATACTGCTATAAATACATTATTATGAAATTTGAAAACAAATATTGTTTAAATAACATTAAAACCATTTATATTTTATTACAAAAGCACTAGGATTTCATTTAGTAAGCAACTTCAAAAGTATTTCCACATTGGGAAATAAAATGAAAATATGAAGTATTTTTAAAATCAAAGTACAAGCCAAAGGTTCGTTCCCCCTCTAAATGTTGGCGACCTTAAGAATGTAAAACCAACTAAAAACTTAAGCAAACGTATATCAACAACAACAAAAATATACACAGAATAAAATAATTTTCTATTTAAACGAAATCTCAGACAAACAACAAACCCAACGAAATTCAGCAAACACAGCCTCAAATCTATCTGTCTGGTTGTCATTACGAATGTAAATGCGACGCGTGTAAATGTGAGAAATATAAATGATAAATTATAGCAAAAAAGGCGATCATTGTAACAAAAGGAAAACAAATTCCGCTATTTAATTTAGAAAGTATTTAAGAAAAAAACAAAATAAAAACAACAGAATACATTTAAAGATACAAAACAAACAATAAAAAAATCAACAATAAACAAAAACTAAAATACTGTTATTAATATGTTATTTTAAGATTTTGATAATTTTTATTCTTGTAATTATATTAAAACAATTTATTTTTTAGTATGGATGGCATAGGATTTTATTTTGCGAACTATTTTAAAAGTTTTCAACACATTGTTGTCGAACCTCTAAAATTGGTCAATCAATAAAAAGGGAGACGTTATCTTATCAACTTATCAGATGGCTTATATTATTAAATGACGGTTATACTGAAGCGGAATTTTAGTGTGTCCACGGTTTTTAGAAATCTCCGTTGAAAGCATTTGTGTATGGGTGGTTTAAATGGAAATTTTCTCAGTAATTAAATTAGAGACGACGCGACCAAAAACAAATTTGTTATTATTTATCATTAAACATTTTCGATAATATTCTGTTACGTTAAAGTCCATGTTGGTAATCTAAATAAAAGTTATTGATTGTTTCGTAGACAAACATAGTTTCTAATTCTGTGGTTGACTGGACTAAGTAATTGAAAAGTAAATAAAAAACGATAAATTTTAAAATCATTTAAAGAGACCCAAAAATCCAAAGTACCATTTTTTCAAAAGCAAATACAACCCCTCAGTCCCCACTGATTAAGTAGGCTAAATTTCAAAATGTATTTATATTTTTTTCGCACTTAAAAAAGTTATATTCTAAAGATATTTTGTTTGGTCTTCTATCGATCTTAACAAATTAATATGTTTTAACAAGGGTTTGGAAAACTTTAAGGCTGCCATCTATAGATTTTTCATCTTTTCAATCCTATACGTAACGTATAGACGTCAGCAAACTGATCGAAAAGTATTTTTTGTTTTCATATCCGAACATAATTTGAGTATAACAACTTATTTGCTTGTTCATTTTTAAAAACATTTCTATTTGAACTCAACTAGAAAGTTCTATTTAATTAAATTGTATTAAATATGCGTTAAATGTTGCGGGAAATACCTATGTAACATGGACAAACACGATAGAATATTTCCTTGTATTTTTATAGAAAATTTATTAGTCAAATATGTAATATTATATAACGGAGGTCCGGCGTGGTGTGATGATTAGAGTGCGCAACTATCAGACATATTAAGCCATGTTCAAATCCGGGTAAGAACATCAAAAAATTTTCAGCGGCTGGTTCCTACATTGTAAATGCCGACGACTTTACTAGTAAGAGAATAATCTCTAAGCCATGCAAAAACTTTTCTTTAAAATGCCTTAGCCGTTTGAAGCCTGCGTTAAACAGTTGATTTCGGTTAGTGAGTATAAGAATAATATCGTGCACTGATTTGCGAGAACTTCCCCCTTGTATGGGTATTGAAATCTAAGTAATATTTTATACATATAATTTGTTTTAACCAGGATCGAATTTAATCTGTGACTTCTAGACTGGAAGGGCCTTAAATCGGTAGGGTCCTTTTTAATTGGGGCAATGTGGAAACGTTAACCGATTCACCAGAGTTGAATAAAGCCCGTACGTATATCTCGCAAAATGCTGATTTTTTTATGATCGGATATCTTTAAGAGCAGCATGAGTTAAATATGGGAGCATTTTTGGCATTTTATAACTTGTTTTTTTATAACTTCGCTGACCTTCCCCTATTACAAGCAACAACAATGCCTGATGTTATAAGTTTGTCGAGTTATTCACTCTTTCAAAAATAATATGTCCAAATTTTCTAATTTCTCTACGGTTGGTTATGGATCGCTAGTAATGTACAGTGCGAAATTTTGGCAAGATCGAATATCAATGTGGTTGTTGAGCAGCAGGATCTGAATCAGAAGAAATCTTTGCATAGGGGCTAATAAAAAACTTAGACCGATATAGTACAATATCATTATAGTTAGTATTGATAGCTCGCACACACCATGCGACATTAGAACAAATTTGGATATAATTTATGGTTTCTAGAGTAGCAGGACTTCAAAAAAAGATATACTTGTCATAACCATGAATTCATTAATAAATAATGAGTCAGCCTTCTTTCTGGTCAAATTAACAATTAAGACTATATACTTGTAGCTTATAATTTGTGTCAGTTACAAATATATAGTTTTACAACAGAGTTGATATGAGAACAGAGTTGATGCTGAAATTGCTTTCCTAAAGCTGCCTTAAATTTCGGCTCAGCCATTGTTAAATATATTAATACTATAATTAACAATTTTGTTACCTATTATATATCTTTACTCTGTGCTGAAATTATATAGTTGTGAGTAAAATACTTGTAAATATTGACAAATCTGATTAAATTACCCCTGACATTAAATAGCTAGCACATTTTACATTATATGCATTTGCTCGTGGTTATGAAAACTATTAATCGGTTGAAAACAATAATCGATGTTTAAGCAGAGTTTGAAGCCGATGCTGAACTACCGGTGATGGCCGCTCGTTCGTTTCGGAGTAGGCGATTTGATTTCTTCTAAATTTGGTATCTCGGCGGCAGCTAAAACATCGGATCATTGTTATTTCGAGCCAATAAACATAGTTTTCATAATTTGGAGCAAATATATATTATGTAAAATGAGTCGGACCTGATTTTTCTGTTTAAATTCATGTTTTGTTAGTATAACTACAGAATTACAATAACACATTTTCATTTAACACATTTCTAAATAATAGAATAATGTTAAGCAATATAAAGCCGCAGTGGCTGTGCTGTGCTAAGCAAGCAAGAGTCCTTAGTTTGAGCCGATTCAGCTTTAAACTCTGCGTTCAAGTCGACAGCAGAGTTTGAAGACGATATGAAATTATCGACGGCGAAGGCTTGATTTCTTCATTAATTAAGGCAATCGGAGGCGGCTTGGTATCTACTCCTATTTATACCTAATTTTTATCGAATATCTAATTTTTGTCTCTGTGGTGAATTTGAAAACTTATTTAACCTGATATTAATTTATTTTGTTTACATATATTTGCTCGGGACTATGAAAGCTTTCTGTTATCGATTATAAAAAGCAATGACCGATGTTTACGCCGCCGCCTGTTGTCTAAATTATGAAAAACTCAACGCCGCCGCCGATAATTTCCTTCCGGCTTCAAACTCTGCACCTGTTTTCCCAAAGCTTGATATCAAGCAGCCACCGCCGTTAGATCCATACCGGCTACAAACTCTCCAGGGGGAAAAGAAAGTTTTCAGTCAGGCCATAAGACCAATAAGTGCCTTTTCAGACTAGTACTTTTCTGTACATAAAAAAACATATTTGTAACAATACGCTGTCGGGTCAACCTTTTAAATGCAGTCCACTTGATTTGCATATTCTTTTTAGTCTGGCAAAAGTAGAAGTTTGAGAGTTCAAAATGAACATACAAAAAAGTGTGTTGTCTATAACTTAAAGGATTTATATGGAAAAACGATCTGGAAAACTACTGGTTTTCGCCAATCGGAAATAGGGAAAAGTATCTTTGAAGACTGACAAAACTAGTAGTTTTATATCCACTTTTCCCATATAAAAAAGAGTGCCAACCATTTGTCGAATATTCGGTTTCGTAAGTCTGAATAGACCCTAAATCGCTTTCGTATGACATTCATCAAGGCCTAAAAGCCCACAGACAATTTCTCGGGAAATTAGTAAACGTCATTAGCCCTAATTTCCGAAAGCAAGACTTTGCAGGTGTTTGCATTGACTGAATATTATCCACCTGAAAGAAACGACACGTTTTGAGGCATTTCTTTCCGTTTGGGCGCCGCCTAAAACCGCAACCACTTGCAATATACATATTTCAATGAACTTCAAATGTTTTCAAAATTATTTCGGCTAAAAGCAAAAAAGAAAAGCCATTATTTCCTTTGCGTCCACATACGTGGGTAGCGTTACACTTAATCTGTACGGCCATCATAGCCGCCGCCCTTGTCTTTATTAACCACACATTATTGTTGTTGTTAATTTGTCTTGAATTATGAACTTAATTAGATTACAGGCCGAAAAGCATATCACAACAAAAAATTACACATTACGAGATGCAATGAGAAACAAGAAAAATAAATTAAGTAGAAACGCTCGAAAAGAAAAGAAACAACAAAACAGCACACAATAAATAAATAAACTGACGCGGTGGCACGAGTGCACTTTTAGTTATGTATATTAGATGTGTTTTTTAGTCCATAAAAAGAAGAAAATTGGGGAAAAATCCAAAAATTATTTCAATGTCGTTTTCGAGAAATACAATAAAAAACAGTCATGTCTTTGAAGAAAAGAATACATGCCATGCTAAGTTTTGATTAATAGTCTAGAAAATCTAAGCTTTCCCTTAAGCAGTGAATAAAATTGGCACTTTTTGTTGAAAAATTACTTAATCATTGCGGTTTTGCTATCCACCTTTAGTTATCCAGACTTAACTTAAAACACTACTAAAAATCCTTTTTTTATTTTAATTCAGAAAAGCAAAAATAATTCATAAATACAATTGAAAAATATGTTATGGCATTAACGCTGACATATTATAAATTAATTAATTGTTTAATATCTGGCTACAATAATTTTTAATACTTTTGATGAAGAACTCTCTACATTTCAATACTCAAAGAGTACGAGTATAACTTCGTTGTTATCCAAAATTTCATGATGGTCCACCTTTTGAGAATCTGATTCAACTAATGAAAACTTTTTATGTTAAGTTATGACTTTCAGATGTGCTAGGATCACTAAAAAATAGGAATAGCTAAACAAAATTTTGATAGTTCTAAGAATTTGATGTGAAACTAATTTATAATATATAATTTAAGTAACTGACCATCTGGCCTTTAAGGCGATAACTTGAAGTCGCAGCAAAAAAAACTATCGATTTTTTTATATACACAAAATGGTTTGATTGCCTTCACAATAAACCGTTTGTTTTGATAATTTTAAATTATTTAAATCTTAACATAATCGAAAAATCTCTAAGCAAATAAAATTGATACATTTTTTCTTGAATAATTTTTTATTTAAAAATTACAAACCGAACTGCATAAAACGCCAAATATTATTTTTGTATACAAAAACTTTTTTACTACACTTCTGCTTTATGAATGGTAACAACAATAAAATTTAAAAACTTCCTTGCCAACATTTTCTACCACGGAAGTGACTAAGAAGTGGCGCTAAGAAGTTAAAATTCATCGTCTGCGATACCATTTTCTTATCGCAGAAGTGTCTTCCGTATCGGGAAGTTGTACCCCCGGAGTTAACTTCCAGAAGTCACTTCTGCGTAACTTCAAAGAGTCACATCCTAGTGCCTTCTTAGAAGTTACTTTTGATTCTAATTTTATTTCGCGGTCGCTGCGACTTTGGCAGAAGTGTATAATGTTGTTTAATATATCCATAACGGCACATGTGATTTTCGACCGACACAACAAACAATCTTCCAATTGCCTTCTGAATGATTTAAAGACGACTGTAAAATAAATTGTTCTTGTAACATTCAAACTATCTTCCAATTATCGTCTGGAAGTGACTAAAGCGTAAAGCATTTGACGATGGACGATAAAAATAAACTTCCAAATGTTGGGAGGGTTAATGCACTGTATCGCGTGTGTATTGGTGTCTGAGTTTTAGTATGTACGAGGGCGACCGCAAAACTAACTGGCCTGGCACATGTTCTGTTTTACTAGCAACTTTTTGTTTGTTTTGTTTTTTAAAAGCTATCTTTTATAAGCCTCTGTCAAAATTTCCGAAATATTTAATGATTATTTTCTTTGTTACAGGTGATTGAAGTAAACAAGTTTTATAATTTTTGAAAAATGGAAAATAAAGAGTTTCGTGCGGTAATTAAACACTTTTATATGAAAGGTTATACGCCTCAATTAATAAAAGATGAATTGGATTCTGTTCATGGTGATAATGCACCATCATACTCCACCGTGAAATCCTGGGTTCAACAATTTAAAATGGGTCGTTCAAATACGGAAGATGAACAACGCTCCGGAAGACCGAAAACTGCTACTACTATTGAAAACATTAGAAAAATATTTAATGAAGTGACTAAAGATAGACGAATAAAGCTCAGAGAACTTGCTGATATTGTTAAAATACACGACAAGTTTGGAGTATTTTACATGATGAACTCCAAATGAAAAAGCTACCCGCAAGAAGGATGCCGCGTTTGTTGACTTTGCCCAAAAAAATTGTCCGTTGGACCAATTCCGAGGAGTTTTAGCGATTTATCAGCGTAATCCAATAGAGTTCTTGCGCTGATTCATAACTGTTGATGAAACATGGATCCATCACTACATCCCAGAATGCAAAGAACAGTCAAAACAATGGATAAAAGCTCGTAAAAGTAGTCCCAAGAAGGCGAAAACTGTTAAGTCAGCAGGAAAAGTAATGGCCACAGTATTTTGGGATGCAAGGGGTATAATATTTATTGATTATCTTGAGAAAGGAAAAACTATAAATAGTGAATATTATTGTGCATTATTGGATCGGTTGAGTGAAGAAATCAAGATAAAACGACCGCATTTAGAAAAAAAGTTCTTTTTCATCAAGATAATGCTCCTTCACAAACTGCGTTTTTAACTCAACAAAAACTGGCCGAATTACGATTTGATATTTCTCCGCATCCACCAGATTTAGCTCCTTCTGATTATTTCTTGTTTCCAAATTTAAAAAAAATTCTCGGTGGAAAAAAATTTTCGTCCAATAGCGAGGTTATTGCTGAAACTGAGGAATATTTTGAAGGTCTTGAAAAATCTTATTTTTCGGATGGAATTAAAAAACTTGAAAAGCGTTTGATGAAGTGTATTGAGTTGGAAGGAGATTATGTAATTCCAAAAAAAGGTTTCTTTTTATGCTAGGCCAGTTACTTTTGCGTTCGCCCTCGTATGCAGTGCGAAGGATTTTATTGTGTTCGCTGGAAAACTCTAATGCCGGAAGTTCTCGTTAAATGCGAAACTGTCTGTCCTTAAGTGTCCTTAATAGACTCTTAAACTATTTATAGCTTATTCTTTGCTTGAGCCTTTTGATAGTGAAGTGGCGCTCACTGAAACTGCAGTCACCCCTGCTTGGATCTAAGTCTCTCCATTTGCTTTTTGAAAAAAAATTTCAACTATTTTTTGTAAATATATTAATTTTTTAATGACAATATTTTCAATAAACGGCCTACAATTTTTTTTGTAAATATGTGAACTTTTACATCGCCAGATACGAAATTATTTTCGATAAACTGCTTACAATTTTTTTTTGTCAATATGTGAATATTGTCATCACCTCATTACAAAAATATTTTCGGTAAACGGCATACTATTATTTTTGTAAATATGTAAATTTGTCTATCGCTTGAAATCGGGAATATTTTCGATAAACAACGTACGAATAATTAAGTTAATATGAAAAATTTTATAACAGGATTGCTAATTAATTTTTTGTTTGCATAATTGAATTTTATAATTGAACCAAACATTTTTTTCTGTGTATTAGAATTGCTTTTTTAAAAAGAGCATTTAGCGTGCCAAGGAATAAAATAGACGGTAATCTGATATTATTTAAGGAGTTCTAAAAAGATACAACTTTGACAAACATTTAAAAGATTTTGGGAAGTCTGTGGTAAAAAATAAAGGAAAATAACTGGTGAAATCTGGATCAGTTAACTAGAAAAACATTTCATATGAACTCCTGCTCCTTGCGTGAACAGCAACATTTTCAGCCCGAATAATCGAAATATAATGCTAATGCCTTTTGGGGTAGAGCTATTTATTTGCCTTTCAATTAACCACTTTAAATAAAACACATCTAATATTTATTAACATACGAGTATTTGCATTTACAAAGCCATAATACCCATCGTTCAAACCCCCTCTCCTCCTACATTTCGGAGGAAAAATTATGAAAAGTGAATAGCAACAAAATAAAACAAGAAAATAGCCAACACTTGCTGGGGGAAAATGCATTTCTAGTCTGTCTGTCTCTCTGTTCGTCTTTCGTGTAATTTTTCTTTTGCGTCTAATAGAAACGACCTTTGTTGGACTTTATTTTCATTTTCAGCATTTTTTTTGCTGTTTTCTTTATTGCTATTATTTAATACTTCTGTTTTTCTCCGCTCGTTCGTTTGGAGTGGACATGTGTGGGTGGAAAAGCACGTGATACCAGAGGAAAAGCGTAAAACAAAAGGTACAACTGCGAGAAGTTGGCACAGGCCGGTGGTAGTATTTGTGGAAATGTGAAAAATTGACAGAATTGACCGTGTAAGAGCAACAGTGCAAAGGTTTTCATTGAGACCCAGATAAAGGGCAAGAAAAAGGGAAAAACGACAAAGCTGACCAATTAAGTTCGTCCGGGCCGAAGCTGATCTAACCTCCATCATGGATTTCGGTTTTATAGAAACATTTTTTTAAAGTGCTTGAAACACTCACATTTCTACCAGGGTGTGTTTTTTTCGATTACTACCAATTACTATGGTCATTCTATTATAAGTTCACGAGTTATGGCCTTTCAAAGTTGTTAGTGCCACGCCCTATTTGTAATTTGGAACCTATCATAGTCTATAATAATATGTAAATTATTGATTTAATTCTGTCAAAACTTTATAATGATTAAATCTATTACTGTGGACAAAGATGTAATTTTTTAAAGGGGCGTGGCAACACCCTTTACCTTTTGTTTCGTTCCATGCCGGTATCACATGTTCAAAATATTATCGTCATTACATGTTCAAAATACTTATAGTCTTTTAAAAGTCAGGGTTGTATTGACGGTGCCACGCCCCAAATATTTCCCACGCCCCAAATATTACCTGTCCGAATGTAACAGATTGTGATGTGAAATCTCGTAGCGACCAGAGTTGATAGTTTTGATACTACAAATATAAATTAATTTTTCAGAGACTGACTCAATCTTTGTGTGGGGAATTTTTTTACCTCTTGACCGATCCGGCCCAATACAAACCGCTTCGGGGCATCAATACACATTACTGCAAAATTTTAGCCCACTAGCTCTAGTAGTGCGACCTAGATGTTGCTTTCAACATACATGGTATGATCATTTTAAATTTTACGACGATTCAGAGTGTACATTAGGGTGGGCCCATTTGTAAGAACAAAAATCTATTTTTATTGTGACATCGATCTTTCGAGGCACCAATTTGGGTGCCTAAACTTTTATTATTAAATTTTTTTTAGTAGGTTTCTAAGGTACATTTGCAACGAAAAGAAGGTGGTTTAAATGAAATGAGCTGGCGCCCGAGCAAACCCGACACGACAATGATGTATTCTAAGGTATTGGACAAAAAAATGCGATCACTTAACTTAGGGGGTAAATTTAATATCTGAGACAGATCAGAGCTTTGAGGCTACATACATTCTTAGACTTTGATTGACTGGATGGGCTTATAAGAAACACATGAAATTGTAAAGATAAAAAGGCGGAGCCGCCCACTTAAAAAAGGACTCAAGTAGTGCGTTTTAAGATTTCGAACCTTTAAGTGACATTACATTACACTTACAGTCTAGGTAATTATACGTAGCTCAAGGTTTCAGCTCTAGCTCTATACGAATTCGTTAGATCGCTGCAGAAAAATGTTTTTCTTTTCAAAAGCCCTTCTGTGCATTTTACGACGTAGACAATTTTGTTTCAATACGATTTATTTTGTTGTTGTAATTTTCTATTAAAAACTGCGAGGCTACAAATTATACTGGTTTGATTATTTTTAAAATATATTAGGCGAACACGCCTTATAAACGAGCAAGTGGTCGCTAAGGCGAAAACTTTAAGAACATTTCTGAAATGGTTTTATATACAAGAACTGATTACTGATGTTCGCTTTCGCTTAAAGTTATTGTTGAATAACTTTTTTCCCAAAACTTTAAAAATTCAAAACTCACGTCTTATAATGCAATAGTTTCCAGTAGACAAAATCATTTTTATATTTTTCTTCAAGTTTTTTATTTTTCTTCAACTTTATCGCGTTAGCGACATATTAAGCAAGTTTACCAATCAAACACGGTCATTATTTTCTTGCCAAATACCCCACTGTGCCTTAAGGGTTAACTATTTGTCGCTCGCAGCACATTCGAGACAATTTTTTTTGCCAATTGTCATTTATCGTTTTTTTTTCAAAAGTTCCATTAGCGATTTCATGCCCAAGAATTTTAGAGATTTGGACATTTTTCAACACATGCTACGATTTTTTTTGGAACAAATTGAAAACTACTCAAAATTCAGAACAACACACTGGGCAAAGGCTGATCGGTGCACAGTGGTTCTTAAGCGAAAAATCGTGGTAATAAATATGATTATCATTAATCTGATTTTCATAGAGTGTTTGGAAAGCTTTCAGAGAATATACCATGTGGATACTCTAAGCGAAGCTTAGGGCAGGATATGATGATAAATGGCGTAACAGTTGATCACCTTCGCTAATAAAGAAAGTTGATCACCTTCGCTATTAAAATCAGAGAAGTTAAATATGGCCGCTTACAGTGGTTCTTAAGCGAGAAATCGTGGTAATAAATATGATTATCATTAATCTGATTTTCAAAGCGAGTTTGGAAAGGTGAAGCTAAGCTTCCGTGTGGATACTCTAAGCGAAGCTTAGGGCAGGATATGGTGATAAATGGCGTAACAGTTGATCACCTTCGCTAATAAAGAAAGTTGATCACCTTCGCTATTAAAATCAGAGAAGTTAAATATGCCGCTCAACGAAAAGCACTTTTAATCGAAATAAGGTCACACGCCACTGTACGCGAGTTTGTGCAAAAATTTCGTGAGACCGACATGCTAGTGGACAACAATCACAAACCCCAGAGTAGAACGGTTTGCACTGACGAGTGCGTGGTTACCGTAGCCGAGAGTATGCGACTCAGGCCCGGAATATCGACTCGACATCGATCTAAAGCGATCGCATCTGCCGCCAGCAGCTAAATTTGCACAAAGACCTCGCATTATTTGCTAACAACGTCCAATCGACTCAATTGAAGGCGCTCGAACATGCGCCTCATTATCGCTACTCAGTTTGGGACTTAGAGCGGCTCGAAAAGGGACATATATTTTGCTAGAAAACTATCATTTCTAACAAAGCGCAATTTCATCGCGGTGGCTACTTCAACAAGCACAATCGCCGCATCTGTGAATCGGAAATCCTGTCGAGAAGTCAACATCCTCATTTGTAGAGAGTAACAGAGTTTGGTGCGGATTTTGATTTTGTTGCGGATCCTTGGCCCACTTTGCTTTAAAACTGGTGCTGGCAACGCCGTTTCGCAAAGAAAAACCATTTAAACAACAAATTATTTTGGAATCCTTTGATAAAAAATTTTAAATAATAACTAAAATATTTGTACGTTTAAAAAATGGTGCTAGCAATGCCATTTCACAAAGAACATTTTTTTTTGTTTCAATTAAAAAATCGAAAAAAAAGTAAATTACAAATCCTGGGATAAACAATTTCACATAATAATTTAAATATTCGTAAGTTGTTCGTAGAACATATTTCCGATTTCAGGTGATAAACAAGCTTATAATTTGTATGGCGTTTATTGAAAATATTTTCGTTTTGAGGCGATGAACAAATTCATATATTTACAAAAAAAAAAATTGTAAGCCGAATTAATGAACTTTTGCATCATCTCTTATCCTATTTACACAAAAAAGTGGTAAACATTTTTCAAAAAAAAACAGCCGAAAAGACTTTTGGTTTAGTTAGCAGGGACCAATAATTAAATCTGGTAAAATTGGACCATAAAGGTTCGTATAGCGCCCATACATAGCTCCTTCCTGACTTCAGAACTTACAGCCACATATAATATCCGATTCCGATCGAATTTCGCACAGAGCATTAAGTGCAACCAATGTCCTGTGAAATTGGACTTTATCGGTCCACGTTTTCGTTTAGCCCCCCTGCAAAAGTCCTTTCCGATTTTAGAATCTGCAGTTAGGAATAACATTTTGTTTGGACCGTTACGAGCGGCCAACACCCATCTCTGGTGAAATTCGGCTACATCAGTCCATGTTTTTGAATAGCTGCCACACAAAAGCCCATCCCAATTTGATGTCCTGTTGCTCTGAAGGTTATATTGTAAAACCAATCTAGCTTAAATTTACTTATAATTATGCCTGGCTAAATTGGGCCAGTCTGTGTTTTACATAGACCCATCCATGAAATATACCCTTCTAGAAGTAACACATTCAGATTGACCTTAAACAAGCTCCAGACAGAAGTAGGGAGTCTTCTGAACAGCCGATCTGTAAGGTATCCCAAAGTCGTCTACGCCCGACTATGGTCTTTTTAATAGTTTTTTTGTCTAATGACGGTCGCTATTAACATTAACAGAAATCGGTTCAAGTTCGAAATAGCCCCTATACACATGTACCTCCCGATTTGAAATCTAACCGGACAAACAGTGGCAAGTTTCCTATAGGATTATATATATATATCTTATAAGATTCAACAAAATTGAGTTTTAGCGTTATTATGCTTACAGGATAAACATTGCGTAAAATATATCATATCGGTCTCAATCTTGATATAGCCTCCATTCAAAAGTACCTCCCGATTTTGGTTCTACACAAACCTAACAGTGGCAAATTTCATCAGATTATAATGCAATTTGGTTTCTAGCATTGTTAAGCATATGTGACGCGCAAAATAGAAAGGGACCTAAGGGTAAAAACCAGTTTTGTCCAGGAGAGCCATTTTAAAGATTTAAATACGTGTATCTTTGGTGTACCATCACTTTCATAAAACGCGCATATCTCTGGGAGGGAACACTTTTGGGGCATGGGATCGGTCTCATTTGATGCTCAGATGCTGTCCACATCAAAAAAAAAAGTAAAAAATGTTTTTTTCCTTAGGCCCCTTTCTCTATGCGCTGTCACATATAGAAAAAAATTAATATCAAATACGAGGGCGACCGCAGAACTAACTGGCCTGGCACATTTTCTGTTTTACTAGCAACTTCTTGTTTTTTTTTTGTTTTTTAAAAGCAATCTTTTATAAGCCATCTGTCGAAATTTCCGAAATATTTAATGATTATTTTCTTTGTTACAGGTGATTGAAGTAAACAAGTTTTATAATTTTTGAAAAATGGAAAATAAAGAGTTTCGTGCGGTAATTAAAAACTTTTATATGAAAGGTTATACGCCACAATTAATCAAAGATGAATTGGATTCTGTTCATGGTGATAATGCACCATCATACTCCACCGTGAAATCCTGGGTTCAACAATTTAAAATGGGCCGTTCAAGTACGGAAGATGAACAACGCTCTGGAAGACCGAAAACTGCTACTATTATTGAAAACACTAGAAAAATATTTAATGAAGTGACTTAAGCTAGACGAATAAAGCTCAGAGAACTGGCTGATATTGTTAAAATACACGAAAAACAAGTTTGGAGTATTTTACATAATGAAATCCACATGAAAAAGCTATCCGCAAGATGGGTGCCGCGTTTATTGACTTTGCCCCAAAAAATCGTTCGTTGGACCAATTCCGAGGAGCTTTTAGCGATTTATCAGCGTAATCCAATAGAGTTCTTGCGCCGATTCATAACTGTTGATGAAACATTGATCCATCACTACATCCCAGAATGCAAAGAACAGTCAAAACAATGTATAGAAGCTGGTAAAAGTGGTCCCAAGAAGGCGAAAACTGTTAAGTCAGCAGGAAAAGTAATGGCCACAGTATTTTGGGATGCAAGGGGTATAATATTTATTGATTATCTTGAGAAAGGAAAAAACTATAAATAGTGAATATTATTGTGCATTACTGGATCGGTTGAGTGAAGAAATCAAGATAAAACGACCGCATTTAGAAAAAAAAAGTTCTTTTTCATCAAGATAATGCTCCTTCACACACTGCATTTTTAACTCAACAAAAACTGGCCGAATTACGATTTGAAATTTCTCCGAATCCACCATATAGTCCAGATTTAGCTCCTTCTGATTATTTCTTGTTTCCAAATTTAAAAAAAATTCTCGGTGGCAAAAAATTTTCGTCCAATAGCAAGGTGTTGAAATATGTTACTTTACAATTCAAATACCTTGTACATGTTTTTATTTTTAATCGTAGTAACATTGAACGTATGTAAAAATCAATTGTCTAGTTTTTACTTTTGTGAAAATATTTTATTCATTCCATTTTAAATTTCGTTAAATCAAGTTGTCTTTTCTTCTTAATAAAATTTTGTATTACAACTGAACACCAACTCGGTTTCATTACGGACTTTTGGGTTCACGTTACTTCTGCTGCGTGAAGGAATATAGTCTACGATTTATAACTAACAAAGGTTATGGGCCCAGATTTCCAAAGTCCATAAGTTGAATATTGGTGTTTCTGGGATTTTCAGTCAGTAAAACAAGGCGTACAAGATGGCGAATTCTGTGGCAAGCATAGAGAAGCTTAATGGCGAAAATTATGGAACATGGTGCATCCAGGTGAAAAGCTTATTGATCACACTGGATTTGTGGAATACTATTGAAGCTGCGTGTCCTACGGATGATGCGTGTAAAACAGCATGGCTAAACAGCGATAGAAAGGCTCTTGCAACATTAACCCTTTCTGTGAAATCAAGTGAATTGATCCACATCAAGAATTCAAAAACAGCCAAAGAGGCATGGGAAGTCCTGAATTCTTTATATAACACTGACTCAGCATCCAGAAAAGTGAAATTATTCAAGAAACTTGTCCGGTCCAAGTTCAAGAGTGGTGAGAAATTTGCAGTTCAAATTAATGAATTTTGTTCCACAGTTGATGAACTAAAGGAAATTGGCATTACTCTAAATGATGATTTGTTGACGATATTATTATTATGCAGTCTTCCTGAGGAAATGGAAGGTTTTATAATTGCCATTGAAAGCAGAGATAACCTGCCCACATATCAAAGCTTAATATCGAAGATTTTAGAGGAGGAAAATCGTCAAGGTGATAAGAATAATGGAAATGGTGAAACGGTTTTTGCTGCAAATTCAAGAAATTTCAACAGGAAGAATAGTAATTTTCGTAGCAATGACAACAACCAACATGGAAAGAATAATCAGCGTACCGAAAATCGCAAGAATGGAAACCAGAATAATGCTAATATAAAGTGTTATCGTTGCGGTAAGATGGGACACATCAGATCCCAATGTAAAACGAGTGACAACGCCAAAAAGGATCCAGATCATGCATGTTCGTTATTTGAAAACGGGACAAAACTAGGCATGTTATGGATTTTGGATAGCGGAGCCACATCACATATGTGCCGAAATAAAGAGTTTTTCAATACATTGACGGAATCAAGACAGCAGATTTTGTTGGCATCTGGTGAAAGCATATTCGCAGAAGGAGTTGGTGAAATTAAATTCCAGACAACAACGACAAGTCTTACACTACGGAATGTATGGTATGTACCAAAACTCCATTCTAATTTTTTATCAATTAATAAAATCATCAAAGCTGGATATTCTGTGACTTTTGCTGGGAGTAAGGCAATGATGATGAGTAAGGATAGACAGAATGTTTTGACAGCGGATTTAGAGGAGGAAATTTTTATAGCCAACGTGAAGGTGAATAACATGGTTCAGAGTGTTAATGGAGCTATTGATCGAGATATGGTAATGAAATGGCATCAACGATTTGGCCATATGAATGTTCAGGATTTGAGTAAGTTAACGTCCAAAGATATGGTGAAAGGTTTGAACTTGAAAGTTCCAGAAAGCCTAGAATGTGTTACTTGTGCAGTTTGTAAGATTTCTGCTAGTCCATATAGGAGTTATTCGAATATACGTACGAATGATATTTTGGAATTGGTACATATGGACATATGTGGACCAATGGGAGTTAACTCTGTAGGCGGATCGAGCTATTTTATGACGATTATAGACGACTATTCTCGCTATATTACCATATACTTCCTCAAGAGGAAATCTGAAGCTTTTGAAGTCTTCGAAAATTATGCTGCGATTGCGGAGAAGCAGACTGGCCGCCAAATAAAGGTTGTACGGAGCGACAATGGGAAGGAATTCGTGAATTCAAAATTTCGTGAATACTTTGCTAAGAGAGGCATTGTTCATCAGACGACGGTATGCTATTCCCCTCAACAGAATGGTGTCGCGGAGAGGGCGAATAGAACCCTGGTGGAAATGGCTAGGTGCTTATTAGTATCTTCTGGGTTACCTCAGAGTTTGTGGGGAGAAGCAACAAACACGGCTACTTACATACGGAATAGAGCCCCGACTAAAGTTCTTGGTAATATTACCCCATATGAGAGATGGCATGGGAGAAAACCATCTGTATTCCATCTAAAGACATTTGGCTGTGACGCCATTTCTTTACAGAAAGGTCCGAAACCAAAGGGTAGTAAGTTTATGCCGAAGGGAATCAAGATGAAATTTGTTGGTTACCAGAATACTACGAAAGGATACAGATTATATAATACAAGTTCCCGAAAAATTGTTATTGCTCGAGACGTCATATTTTTTGAAGATTCTTTTGAGAAGACATTGTCTTGTGAATCTGGGGAGCCGGAACTATTCTGTACTGAAATTTTGAGGACAACTGATATTGTAAATAATCAAGATAATGAAGACGTGGAATCAATATCATCAACAACTTCCTTGCCGGAATCAACCTCAAGTAATGTTTCTATGATAGACCTCACGGAGAATCCAAATACTACTGTTATAAGTACAGAAAGTAGTGACATTGAATCTGAAAGGGAGGAATCTGTGGTTGTCAACAACAAAAGAAAACGAGGTAAGCTGATAGCACCAATTTCGGATAGGGTACTAAGACCCAGAAAAGTGGTAGAAAATGTAGAAATTCTGAACTCAATAATTGAGAATCCTCAGACAATAGCTGATGCGCTAAATTCAGAGAGCTCCGATAAGTGGAAGGATGCCATGCAAAAGGAATATGATTCTTTAATCAAAAATAAGACATGGACACTAATTGATAGACCAAATGGAAAAAATATTATTGGTTGCAAATGGGTGTTTGCCTTAAAACGTAGGCCTAATGGTGAAGTAGAAAAATACAAGGCAAGGCTTGTGGCACATGGGTGTTCACAGAAGTACAACGTGGATTATCAAGAAACATTCGCACCGGTTGTTCGACATTCGGTAATCAGATTGTTTTTGTCCTTGGCAGCTCAACATAAATTGCTGGTAAGTCACATCGATATAGTTGCTGCATATTTAAATGGCGAATTAAAGGACGAAGTATATATGGTTCAACCTCCATTGTTTGACAATAACACAAATCAAGTCTGCAAATTGAACAAATCCCTATACGGTTTGAAACAGGCTGGACGTGAATGGAACAAGAAGGTGAATGACATTCTATTAAAAATGGGGTTCCAAAGGTGCAAATCCGATACTTGTGTATATGTCAAAAGGGATGGAAATCATGTCAGTTTCATAGCATTATACGTCGATGATATGTTAATAGCTTGTTCAAATGAGCTTGAAATGAAGAATACTATTGCGAATATCAACAAATACGTCGAAGCGGTAGATCGTGGTCCAATAAGATTTTATTTAGGGATGGAAATTGAACGCGATGGTCTTAGAGGCGACATAACAATCCACCAGAAAAAGTATTGCGAAGAAATAGTGGATCGTTGGGGTATGGCGGACTGCAAACCAGCAAGTACTCCGTGGCCATGTGGAACAACTTTGCTGAAATGCGACAAAGAATGTAAAGATTTGGATACACATTCATATCAAAGTCTGACAGGCGCGATAATGTATTTAGCGGTGATTTCAAGGCCAGACTTAATGCATGTGGTATCGAGATTGTGTCAGTTCAATTCTCACCCCCACAAGGAACATTTTTTGGCAGCGAAACATGTGTTGCGATACCTGAAGAACAAGACGGATAGAAATCTTATGTGCTTCACAGACGCAGATTGGGGATGCGATGCTAATGACCGAAAGTCATATACAGGTTATGTTTTGTTCATGGGAGGTGGTCCAATAGCCTGGGAATCTCGCAAGCAGTCGGTAGTGGCCTTAAGCACGATGGAAGCTGAATATATCGCACTATGCCAAGGTACTAAAGAAGTTTGTTTTCATCGTGGTCTTTTGCATGAATTAGGTTTCAAAAAGAGCAATCCTACAACTATCCTGAGCGACAATCAAGGTGCTCAATTTTTGGTAAAAAATCCGACAGTTCAAAAGAAAAGCAAACATATCGATATCCGTTATCACTACGTTCGTGAGAAATATGATCAAAAGGCTGTGGATATTAAATATGTTACTTCTGAAGAAAATGCTGCGGACATATTTACAAAAGTATTAGGCAAACAACGGCATACTGACAATTGTAGATTATTACAGATTGAGATGTAATATTTTTTTTTTTTATTGTATTATGTAAAGAGTATTTGTTTTGAGAGGGCGATTGTTGAAATATGTTACTTTACAATTCAAATACCTTGTACATGTTTTTATTTTTAATCGTAGTAACATTGAACGTATGTAAAAATCAATTGTCTAGTTTTTACTTTTGTGAAAATATTTTATTCATTCCATTTTAAATTTCGTTAAATCAAGTTGTCTTTTCTTCTTAATAAAATTTTGTATTACAACTGAACACCAACTCGGTTTCATTACGGACTTTTGGGTTCACGTTACTTCTGCTGCGTGAAGGAATATAATCTACGATTTATAACTAACACAAGGTTATTGCTGAAACTGAGGCATATTTTGAAGGTCTTGAAAAATCTTATTTTTCGGATGGAATTAAAAAACTTGAAAAACGTTTGATGAAGTGTATTGAGTTGGAAGGAGATTATGTTGGAAAATAAATAATAATAATTCCAAAAAACGGTTCTTTTTATGTTAGGCCAGTTACTTTTGTGGTCGCCCTCGTAAAATCGACTAATTCAGCTTAAGTTTCGATATAGCCTCCATACTGACAAGGCAAGAAATTATGACCGTATCCTATATTATTTTATTTTAGGACAAAAATGGGGTTTAGACCATATGGTGAGGGTATAATTTAGTCGGTCTCGCCCGACTTGAGACTTTTCTGGCTCGTTTAGTTTTCTTGGGGAAAGCGTCTTCAACATTTATATTTAATATAACTTTAGCTTGTGGAAGTCAGTATATAATTGGAAATTTATTTTTTTTTTGAACAGGGATTAACCGGCTCTCGAGACATCTTTCATCTACATTTTAATACTTATAGAAGACAATTTATTTACAAAACGACAAAGTGACACGATTTTTGTGTCTGCACACTGCTTTTATCGCGATTTCAGGCCCGTGACGACCATTATCAGAAAACTTTAAAGCAATTGTTGAAAGGAAACCCGAAATGGTTCTCACCTAGCATATGAGAACTACTGTTGCAAATCTCACTTTTCAAGTTTACTTTAATTAATTAATTTTTTTTAAAACACAAACCTACCACCTGTTAATATTTTTAATACTTCCAATTTCCAATCAATATTTGGTTTTATACAAAAATAAAGAAAGCTTTTGTTTTCCGGCCACATTCTGTAGGAATCTTACTCTTACTCCATTTAGGCTGGAATACCTTATTTTTTTAAACTATACCAGTTAAACTATTGGAACAATATTCGATAAAAAATTCGAATTTTCTTGGCCTTTGTTTGATTTAGGCCTGCACTTCACATTTATAATTTATTCACATTTTGTTGAACAAAACAAATTTGTATTTGTGTTTTTCTTTTTATTTATTTTATTTTGATATTCTGGGGTACTTCTTGCGCTTTTATTGTTTAAATATTTTTCCTTATTATTATTTTATTTTCAATAATTCATTTCAGTTGTTTTTGAGGTACATATTTTTTTTTGCACAGAATTTAGCCTAAGTTTGTGGTGTTTTTGTTTTGAATGTGTTTCAATGATTCGAATATAAACATTTATGGCAAAAAATAATAAATAACACAGAAAAGGCACGTAGAATTGATCAGTAGAGCACAAAAAAAAATTATTAACAAACAATACAGCAATAGTGGAAAAAAAATACAGCCACCACAAAACGAAGACGCGACGAAAGGTGGTTTCTTTGTTTGCCCCTTTCTTTCAACAATAAACGTAACACAAAATTGCAAAAAACTTAATAAAGAAATTAACCCCTAATTAAAAATGTTTTCACTTGTATTTCCCCGTTTAAACTTCGTTGGTCGCCAGCAACTCGCCTAGCGCCAGCATGACAGAATTAACACAACAATTATAATAGACGCGCCGCACACTGTGGCCATCTTATGGATGCAACAACTGGACTAAACAACTTAAATGGTTCGAACTTTAGCTGTAGCCTTATAGAAACCGCTCGTTATACTAGCCACTGGCCCCGCTGGTGGCGCTGACAGACAGTAGAAAGATAGTAGACCAGCACAGCTCCCTCGCTCTCTCTCTCTCTCGCGCGCGCTCTGTTCCTTTGTAGCTGGCTGGATTGTTTTGTTTGTTTGTTAGCTGTTTGCTCTTTTTGCTAGCTTTTTTCGCTGTCATTTTGTTGGCTTTCTTTCTTTCGCTAGCTACTGCTGTTTGCACAAAAGCCCAGCGAGATTGTGACTGCTTTTGTTTTAATTCGTTTCGATGTTGTTGATATTATTTTGATATTTGTTTAAATTAAGCTAGGAGAGTATGATAAGTCACGGGGAACATTGTTAGCACTTTCAGAGTCACGACAGGCTAATTGGAAAATAAGGCTAGCCAGCAGGATATACATATGTGACGCGCAAAATAGAAAGGGGCCTAAGGTTAAAAGCCAATTTTGTTCAGGAGAGCCATTTTAAAGATTAGGTCCCTTTCTATTTGCGCTTAGAATCGTCGACTTCACTTTCTTAAAACGCGCATATCTTTGGAAGGGAACACTTTTGGGACATGGGATCGGTCTCATTCGATGCTCAGATGTTTTCCACATCAAAAAAAGAAGAAAAAAAAATGAAAATTGTTTTTTTACCCTTAGGTCCCTTTCTCTATGCGCTGTCACATATGTGTTTAGTATGAGCTTGTCATAGACCTCATTTTCGTCAAATTGACATACACTAACGCCATCTTTGAGAAACTTCAACTATAGCCGACAGAATCGGTTTGTATCTAATCGGAATCATGTCGCAATTTATGAAATTTAGTTAAGCAAATTCACTTGCCCAAATCTCAGTTTGTAGGCGAGAGAGAGGTAAGGAAAATACGTAGTGTGAAGTTGGCTGCAGATTATTTTAGTATTTTTTCAAACAAAAATCAAAACGAACTGGGATATTACGAGAGCATATCAATAGTTTCCAACTTCCCTCGTAGTTATATGAAATGCTACACTGCTGGCATCAAGCACGTTCTGTTCATAGACTTCGGTCAAATTTTGAGAGAGTTCCGTCATTTAGTTTCTGTTTATCAGCTGTTCAAAACATAAAACCTCGTGGATTTTGTTAAAAATGGAAAAACGTGAATTTCGAGTGCTCGTTAAACATTATTTTTTGCGAAAAAAAAACGTTAATCAAACCAAGGAAAGGCTTGATAAATACTATTGGTACTCTGCACGATCGATTTCAATGGTAAAAATGTGGTTTAATGACTTTTAACTGACGCTTAACTTTCTAGACGGCCAATTGAGGTCAATACACCCGCTAATGTCGATCGAAGAGTAAAAGTGCGTGAGACTGTAAATGCCATACGCATTTCATATGGCAGAGTGGTTTCGATTTTACATGGTCAGTAGGGTTTAAGGAAGCTGCCTGCAAGTTGAATGCCGCGTTTGCTCTCAGTTGACTATGAACGTAATCGTGTGACAACTTCAAAGGATTGTTTGGAGTTGTTTAACCGCATTTCGAATGCGTTTTTGCGGCGGTTTGTAACTGTGAATGAAACATGGACCCATGACAACACTCTGAAAACCAAGCAGCAGTCAAAACAATGGGATTTAGTTTTTATCAATTAAAGGTTTTTTAAAGCAGGTAGAGATAGATGGTCACTGTGAGCCGAAATTACATTTTAAGTATAGTAATTCATCATGTCCAACGAAATGTTTGTAACTCAAACCGTTCGCAAACAAATTGTTTCTTCATGTGCATTGGGACCAGTGTTGCTGCTGGACAATATTTTTCCGACAAAACTACGAGGGTTCGCTCCAGGATGAATTTTGTGAAGGACGTCCAACTTCAGTCACTTTGCCAGAAACCATCGATGCTGTGCGTGAACTGACTAAGCAAGACCGACCATGAGATTGAGGCATCCTTGGGCATAAGTATGACAAGCATCAACAAGATATCGCATGATCATTTGGCCGTGAACATTTTTTTTCTTGTTGGACCCCACATAATTTGACGAATGCCCAAAAAAAGGCTCGTATGGATTGGTGCAAAGAGATGTTAATAAAGTATAACTGTGGTAGCTCAAAGGCAGTGCATGACATTGTCACAGATGACGAATCATGGTTCTATGCATATGAACCCGAAACAAATCGACTGTATGGGTCTTTCAAGACGAGCCAAATCCAACAAAAGTTGTTTGTGGAAGAAGTACATCGAAGCAAATGATTGCGTTTTTTTCGGCATAATCGGCCATGCTGCCACAGTGCCTTCAGTGGAACGTAGGAGGTCAATTCTGAGTGGTGCACAACCATGGATGGAACAGATGCATTTGTTTGCCAACAGTGTTCGAAGAAATGAGGAAAGATAAAAAGATCATTTTGCATCACGAATTAGCTGAAACGATGAGCTGTTGCATCGAATTGATGGGCCATCTACCTTACAGCCCTAATTTGGCAACCAATGACTTCTTCTTATTCTCTAGCATCAAGAAAAAAATGCGTGGTCAACGTTCTTCATCGCCCGAAGCAACTGTTGTAGCGTTTAAAAACCTACCAAAGACTATCTACTATTTCCGACCAAATCGTTAAAAGGTCTTTGAGATATTGATGATACGAGTAGTGCTGTTTAAGGTTAAGCCTCGACAAATGAAACTGGATTCAGAATTGCAATGGTTAAAACGGTTAGAAACGGGAAGATCCGCTGTTTTCGACCAAAATTTTGTTCAGTGATGAGGACCATTTCTGGCTCAACAGCAAAGCCAATAAACAAAATTGCCGCATATGGGCTGAAGAGCAACGAGAAGGGGTTCAAGAGGTGCCATTACACCCAGAGAAAACCACGGTTTGGTGCGGCTTATAAGCTGGTACATGTTTTTTCAAAAATGATGATGGCCGGAACGTAACTGTGAATGGTGCTCGCTAACGCGCCATGATATCGACCTTTATGCTTCCTGAAATTGAAGCCTGTAATCTTGACGACATTTGGTTTCAACAGGACAGTGCCACTTGTACAGCTACAGCTGCTCAAACAATGGATCTATTGAGAGTTTATTTCGAAAACCAGCTAATTTCACGTTTTGGACAGGTGAGTTGGCCGCCGAGTGAGATCACACCTTTAGACATTTTTCTTTGGGGTTACGTAAAGTCCCAAGTCTATGCTGACAAACCAGCTACGACTCAGGTTTTGAAAGCCAACATTACGCGTGTCATTAAAGCCATACCGGTCGAAATGCTCGAACGAGTCATCCGAAATTGGACCCTTAGCATGGAAACCCTGAGGCGTAGTTGCGGCCAACATTTGAAGGAAATAATATTCAAAAAAATAAATGCCACAAAATGTCCTTTCAAATTACCAATAAAAATTCCACAATTGATTTAAATATTTATATATTTTTTGTTCTTAAAAAAATACCTCTAGATAGATTACCCTTTATATTTTTTCTTATTTATCGAAGCTTAACATATGTAATAATAAGCCTCAAAAATGCCCTAAAATCCGACATAGTTCCGAGCAAAATACAAATTTTTAATTTTTTTCGACCACTTTTGGTGGGAACCGATAAAAAGGTAACACTGATTAGAACCCACTAAGGTTCTGAAGTAGGGTTCTAAATGACGAATTTGTGCTACAAGTTTTCAGGGGAGCACAAAATCGTTATTATAAAATATCACTTTGACCAAACTTAACATACCACACCACCTGCTAAAGAAACTGAAAACAAACAGAGCAAAATACATGTAATGAAAAATTACAATTACGCCCGCCCGCCTTCGCATCAAACCGGCTACTAAAAACAAAACCAAAAAAAAGCTTTCGTTGTGGTGCGCAGGCAACGGGTGAAGGAGCGAAGCGAGAATTGCTGGTCGCTGTGCGATCATATGGGAAAACCGGAAGTAAAAAGCTCTCTGCCCATTTTGTTAGCGCTATGGGCATTCGACTGTTTGGAAGTAGTACCTCCTACCTCGTTTGCTGGCCGTCTGGCCTGGACAGGCCGCAAAGATTAAATATCTTGCGGTGGTTTGTAGTTTTGTTTTTGGGCTGATCACAATTTTCTAATCGCTTTGACAGCTGTCAAAGCGTATGCGAACAGCGTTGTTTCCCATGATCAATGAACAGAACATAAGCGTAAGTATTTCACTGTCTACTGGGCTTTTATTTGTCGCAGTAAAAAATACTGTTTGCACAGTATTTATGGGAACATTCGGCGCTTCCTTTTTTGATCATTTTTTTTTATTTCTAATCATCTTCGACAAGCTCCGCATTGTCTGGACTGGAATTTTTTTATTTAAGTTATTTTTGTTTTTGATTTGTTTAAACGTTGTCACCTTTTGTTTTGTGCTTGTATTTTGGCTATTGTTTCACCCCACAACAATGTTTTGAAATGATTTGAACGAGCGGAGTGAATATTTATTGGCGACGAATTTAGATTAATTACATTTCATTTGTTTGCACGAACGAAATAATCTCAGAGTTGGGGAAAACAATTCTATGACGTTCACTCGTTGATTGTTCGACGATAAGGAGGTAAAACATCATGTTTTTATACCCTTCACCATACAATGGAGGGTATATTAGTTTTGTCATTATGTCTGTAACACCTTGAAATAATCATCGGATCTTGATCCTCGTAAAATTCTAAGACGATCTAGCCATGTTGTCCGGCTGTCCGTCTGTTGAAAACAAGATAGAGCCTGCATGAAAATAGCTAGGGAGCTGAAATTTGGCACAAACATTTGTAGTTAACCTAGCATGGTTGGTATTGAAAATGGGCTATATAGCTCTACGGGAAGTTGGTGTTGGAGACCCTCAACCGACACTACCTCATACAAATTAGTTTTTTATTTGAAAATATCCGTCCAGTTTCTTGAGCAAAATCACTGAAATTTTGCAAATAATAATCTCTATATAGGCGCAATCATCTATGTAAAAATGGTTTAGATTGGGCCACCATTTCTTGTACCTCCCATACAAACGGCCTTATGGGCCTTGAGAAATAATATGACTATAAGTCACCACAAACTTGACCTATCGAAATGAAATTTTACACATCAAGATTTCTATATACAATTCGGTTGAGATCGGAAAAGTCCTTCTGGTACCTCCCACACTAACGGAATTCGGTTGAGATCGGAAAAGTCCTACTGGTACCTCCCACACTAACGGTCTCATGGGCCTTGAAAATAATATGACAATAACTCACCACACACTTAACCTATCGAGACGAAATTTTCGGCATAAAGATTAATATGTAGAACAGACTTTTGCGCTTAATTTGGCTAAGATCGAAAAGGCCCTACTGGTACCTCCCACACAAACGGTCTCATGGGCCTTGAAAAATAATATGACAATAACTCACTACAAACTTGACCTATCGAGATGAAATTTTCTACATAAAGATTTTTATATAGAACACACCTCTGCGCCAAATTCTGTTGAGATCGGAAAAGTCCTACTGGTACCTCCCACACTAACGGTCTCATGGGCCCTGAAAAATAATATGACAATAGCTCACTACAAACTTGACCTATCGAGATGAAATTTTCTACATAGAGATTTTTATATAGAACACACCTCTGCGCCTAATTCTGTTGAGATCGGAAAAGTCCTACTGGTACCTCCCACACAAACGGTCTCATGGGCCTTGAAAAATAATATGACAATAACTCACTACAAACTTGACCTATCGAGATGAAATTTTCTACATAAAGATTTTTATATAGAACACACCTCTGCGCCAAATTCTGTTGAGATCGGAAAAGTCCTACTGGTACCTCCCACACTAACGGTCTCATGGGCCCTGAAAAATAATATGACAATAGCTCACTACAAACTTGACCTATCGAGATGAAATTTTCTACATAGAGATTTTTATATAGAACACACCTCTGCGCCTAATTCTGTTGAGATCGGAAAAGTCCTACTGGTACCTCCCACACAAACGGTCTCATGGACTTTGAGAAATAATATGACGATAACTCACCACAAGCTTGACCTATCGAAATGAAATTTTGCACATAAAGATTTCTATACACTTGCGCACCAAATTTGGTTTTTTTGGGAATCTGGTGGAGGGTATCCAAAGTTCGGCACAGCCAAACTTAAGATTTTTACTTGTTTTTATTTGTATTCTCACAAACAAGGTATGAATTGATTTTGATATCAGTTTATGGCAGTAACAAACGAAATTGACTTTTAAGTAGAGGAATGTATAAGTACTATTAGATTATGCCATAATCTTTAAGCGTTTACAACCTTATTCCAGTTTAGCAATTCTTATTGGATTAGGAAATAAAACTATTTTCGCGCCTATACTCGAATTTAAATTTAAGTGGGTGTATTTATGCACACAGAGAAAAGGGCAGTTGGAAAACGACCCGAACAAGAATATTTCTGTTAGGCGAGCAGACTTTCAGTTCAAATCACCAAATTTAAACGATTTTTTCTTTCCTTATTAGGCAATTCTGTATTATTATCTACACACAGAGAGAATACATACTTAGTAGGGACATAAATACTGTTAAACACGTTTTATGCTGTAAAATTAAAAGTACTGAACGATTTTGGACCAAATATGTTTTAATTTATTTATTGATATATTTTGTATTCAAAAAGAACCTACTTATTCGAAATGTCCGTCTTTTGCCTTTACACACGCCTTTAGTCGCACTGGCCACTGGTCAATAGCTGCACGAACCTCTTCCATTGGAAAATTGGCCACAGCTTGAACCAAAGCAGTCTTAAGAGATCCAATGTTTGGGGTATCTTTTGTGACAAACCTTGTCCTCTAAAACCGTCTACAATTTGTAATCCAATGGGTTCAAATCTGGACTGCCTGAAGTCCATTCTTCAGAGAAAATGAACGCTGGCATATTGTTTCGAAGCCAGGCCTGGGACGTTTTGCCTTATGGACCGGCGCAGAATCCTGCTGGAAAGTCCATGGCTGGTCTTGGAACAGGGAATTGTTAAGAGGCTTCACAACAGCTTCCAAAACGGTTTCTTGGTAAACTTTGGCCGTTGTTTTGACTCCTTGTTCGCAGAAAAGCAGGTCAGTGACCCCATCGTGAAGCTGGGTGATGACCCTTTTACACCCTTGGGATCAGTTCAGATGCTTCTTTAGATGACCACGCATACACTCTATCATTTTGCTTGTTAAATTTTTCCTGAACGGTAAAAATTTGTTCATCGGTGAACAAAATATTTCTGTGCAAGTTATCAGCGTGCTTCACCAAAAGACGTTTGCAATTTTTCAATCCTATTTTTTTTAAAGCTGCGTTCAATAAATGTCCCGTACGTCGTTTAAAAGCCTTAAGTCCCAAGTCTTTTTTAATGACTCCGACTCATGGACTTTTGCTTGATATTCATCTCACGGGCCATGATTTTCTGTTTTCGGAGCGGATTTCTATGAATTCTTGATTTAACGGCTTTGATGACATGCGGTTTTCGAACAGAGCGTGGGCGGCCCGACCGGTGGCGGTCTTTTACATCTCCAGTCTCCTCAAACAGTTTTATGCATCGGTAGACGAACATTCGGCTAATCCCTAGAGGCCGGAGCGGTTTGAAAATATCGCTTTTTTCATTTCACACTTGAAAAGCGCTATTACAGCGATACGGTTCTCATTATCTGACCACTCCATGATGAAAGTTGAAACAATTTTAAAATTCCGTTACAGACTAACGCTATTGAGGTTAGCTTTCAAAACGCATATGACATTAACGGGGTATGTTCAGTTCTACTATTGAAGTGGGTGTGTTCAATGTTGTAACAGTATTTATGTCCCTACTAAATATTAAAACACGTTGGTTTGTCGAATATTTTTCCATAATAATTTGCCACGCCTCTACTTCACGACTGCCAAATATGAACTGTCAAGACTAATGTTTGCCAAAATGGCGGCAAAACAATGTAGTACACCTTCCCGGCGGACACCCTGTATATATAGGGTGATCCACCTAGAAGAATTTGTTCAGAAAAAAAAATTTAAAATTCGAATCAAGTGTGGAATCTTTAGTGGTAATTTGAAAGGACATTTTATGGCATTTATTTTTTAAATATAATTTCCTTCAAATGTTAGCCGCAACTACGCCTCAGGGTTTCCATTCTGAGGGTCCAATTTTGGATGACTCTTTCGAGCATTTCGATCGCTATGGCTTAAATGACACGCGTAATGTTGGCTCCCAAAACCTAAATCGTAGCTGGTTTGTCAGCATAGACTAAGGTGTGATATCACTCGATCTAGGTGGCCAACTCACCTTTCAAAAACGTGAAATTAGCTGCTTTTCGAAATGACCTCTCAATAGATCCATTGTTCGAGCAGCTGTAGCTGTACAAGTGGCGCCGTCCTGTTGAAACCAAGTGTCGTCAAGATTACGGGCTTCAATTTCAGGTAGCATAAATATCGATATCATGGCGCGATAGCGAGCACCATTCACGGTTACGTTCCGGCCATCATCATTTTTGAAAAGATAACCACCGGAGATTCCACCAGCTTATAAACCGCACCAAACCGTGGTTTTCACTGGGTATAATGGCAACTCTTGAACTTCTTCTTGTTGCTCTTCAGCCCAAATGCGGAAATTTTGTTTATTGGCTTTGCCGTTGAGCCAGAAATGGGCCTCATCACTTAACAAAATTTTGGTCGAAAACAGCGGATCTTACCGTTGTTTCTCAACGAACGCTGATTTCGATTGCCAACATTTGAAGGAAATTATTTCCAAAAAATAAATGCCACAAATGTCCTTTCAAATTACCCATAAAGATTCCACACTTGATTTGAATTTTTATATTTTTTTGTGTGCAGAAAAAATACCTTTAGATGGATCACCCTATATAACCTGTGGGGTCTTTGATCAATAATTCCGCATGTTGCAAACAGAATAACAAACTTGGTATACCATCCACTCTCGGTGGAGGGTATAACAAGTACAGGTTTTGATTTTCAGTTTTTGAGAAATTCGAAATTGGTTGTTTTAAAAAAAAATATATTTTTTATTCTTTTTAATCCATTGCAATATATCTGCTGTAAATCACTTTGTATTTAAAAATACAATAAATTGTGTCAAAATTCGCATACAATGTTAATCACATGCAGCGAGTATTCAAAAAAATAATAGCTAACATTTCACAAACTCTCGTGGAAGTCATTGGAGGCGTGGGCGGTCTGGCTTTGCCAGTTCGGCCGTTTATCAATGACTCGGTAAATCTCAATAAATCTTAAAAAAACAACTCATTTTCCGCCAAATTCAATTATTTCGGAAATATATTTAAATATTAAGTGCAATGTGTGCGAGTAGGTTTGTATGGGTAAGAAGAATTTTTAATTTTTGTTTTAAAATTAAATGAATTAAAAAGTAATGGATCGAAATAAAAATAAATCAAGAAGACAGTCATCAACGAAATCTACAATCACAACTTGCTAAAGTCCCAAATGGAATCAGATATAAACAAAAAATGGCACATACTTCTGTAGCTTCTAGAGGCGACAGTTACGCAGTACGTTGGCTAGTTCAACCCAAGTCGGATAAACCGTTAAATATACCCTCACCCATAGACCGCCCATTCATTCATATATCAGGCTGAAGGCGGCGTTTTTTTAATCCAATATTAAAAGGCGCTTATTTTCACTTCGATTGCCTGAGGCGTACCAACTATAATGAAACCTCATTTAGGGTCGTTTTGGGTGGGGAATACTACAATAGGGCGTGGCAACCAATACTGTCTTATGTATGCCCCTCTTGTACTATCCGAGCATAGATTGAAATCCACATAACTTTATTCCTGACGTATGAATTATGTTATTTGCAATATGTGACAGCGCATAGAGAAAGGGACCTAAGGGTAAAAACCAGTTTTGTTCAGGAGAGCCATTTTAAAGATTAAAATACGTGTATCTTTGGTGTACCATCACTTTCATAAAACGCGCATATCTCTGAGAGGTAACACTTTTGGGGCATGGGATCGGTCTCATTCGATGCTCAAAAAAAAAAAATAAAAAGTGAAAATTGATTTTTTTACCCTTAGGTCCCTTTCTCTATGCGCTGTCACATATTGCAAATAACATAATTCATACATCAGGAATAAAGTTATGTGGATTTCAATCTATGCTCGGATAGTACAAGAGGGGCATGGTTAAGGCTCCAATTTTTCGTCAACTTTCAATCGGTTTTCTAATAAGTAATTGTCAGCACAATCGCTCTACTACGAGGGCGGTTCGGAAACTTCTAAGCCTAGCACAAAAAGCGCGGTATAAACAGAAAAAAGTTAAGTGTTTTGGAAACTTCATCTCTGCTATGAACACATGTTAAATTTTGTTTCGATCTGGCAACTCCTTCATATAGAAGCAGGTATTCACAAAAGACGCATCCGGGATTTTTTTACAATGGAAAAATTAGAAATGCGTGGTGTCATTAAATATTTACATAAAAAAGGTTTATCGGGACAAGAAATTCCTAATGATATGGTGAATGTGTTAGGTGAAAGTGCTCCTTCATATGCAACAGTAAAAACTTGGGTTGCTGAATTTAAACGTGGTCGTACAAGCATTGAAGATGAACCACGTAGTGGACGTCCAAAAACAGCAACAACAACAGAAATTGTAGCCAAAGTGCATGATATGGTATTAAATGATCGACGAATAAAAGTGCGTGAAATAGCTAATATCATGGGCATCTCAAATGATCGAGTCCATTTAATTTTGCATGAAGAACTACAGATGAAAAAGCTTTCTGCAAGATGGGTGCCGCACTTGTTAATAGTCGATTAAAAACGCATTAGAATGAACATTTCTCAAGCTTGTTTGGATCGTTTTCAGCGAAATAAAATGGATTTTAAGCGTCGTCCCATAACTGTTGATGAGACATGGATCCACCACTATACTCCAGAGTACTATTGCAACCTTTTAGATCAATTAAATGTACAAATTCGAGAAAAACGTCCTGGCTTACAACACAAAAAAATAATTTTTCATCAAGACAACGCACCAGCGCACAAGAGTGTTTTAACAATGGCTAAAATCAACGATTTAAAGTACGAGTTGCTTGACCACCCACCTTATTCTCCTGATTTAGCACCCAGTGACTTTTACCTGTTCCCAAATCTAAAAAAAATCCTTGCTGGCAAGCGTTTTACCTCAAATGAAGATGCAATTACAGTTATAAACTACTATTTTGAAGACCTTGAGGAAAACTATTTTGCTAGATAAGCGTTATTTTTGGAAAACTAACTATTCTCTCTCATTGATAAGCTAAGAACTTTCCGAACCGCCCTCGTATGTGACCTAAGGGTGAAAAAATCAATTTTCTTTTTTTTATGTGGACAACATCTGAGCACCGAATGAGACCGATCCCATGCCCCAAAAGTGTTACCTCCCAGAGATATGCGCGTTTTATAAAGGTGACGTTGACGATTCTAAGCGCAAATAGAAAGGGGCCTAATCTTTAAAATGGCTCTTCTGAACATAACTTTTCATCAACTTTTCACTTTTTTTGATTTGGACAATATCTGAGCATCGAATGAGACCGATCCCATGCCCCAAAAGTGTTCCCTCCCAGAGATATGCGCGTTTTATGAAAGTGAAGTCGACGATTCTAAGCGCAAATATAAAAGGACATAATCTTTAAAATGCCTCTCCTGAACAAAACTGGTTTTTAACCTTAGGTCCCTTTCTATTTTGCGCGTCACATATGGTTTTGGCACCCGAAAAATGGCTTAATTTGGTGACGAAATATTCTGCCCATTTAAATCTGGCCAAATGCATAAAGAAATTGCAAACATTCAAAATTATAATGAAAATTTTCCCACAAATCCAACTGCGACATTGCTTTTAAAACTGAGTAAATTCGGAATCCAGCCAAAGGAATCATAACCTCGCCTTAGAACTCACATGTTTCAATTTTAGGATTAATGTTTTCAACTGAGGTGTACTCAGTCCTAGTAGGGGGAGTTTTTACCTTTTGACCAACCGTTAAGTCCATCAACAGACGTTTTTGCAAATTTTCAACGACCTGTAGTTTGCTTTACGCTGACAGACGGACATGGCAAGATCGTATTATAATTTTACAACGATTCAGAATTTATATATCTTATGTGATCTCCGACAAGTAATTCGAGGTATTGCAAACGACTTGATAAATGATATATACTGTTTATCCTACGAGTATTCAAATTAATTCCTGCATTCATAAAAACTTACAGTAGTTTTTAAGAACATTTTTATAAAGAAAATCTAAATTTTGAACCTTACGTTTATTTTTGTTCTTTCAAGCGGCGCGGCGCACATAGTACCAGAGTGACAGCCCTAGGCTGCCTCGGGACCATCCGCTTAATAAAACAGGCTGTCGGTCATTCATATTTCCAACACACTCACTACTCATCACTGATACCGTAGTGCCCTCTAGCGTTGAGTAGCCTACCAATTACCAAAAACTCTCCAATTCACCTCAGGCGACTAGTGAAGTTCAGGCTAATCAGTAACCCACCCGTTAGCCAAGTCATCAACCAAACGAAAATACAAGGCGGTGTAAGAACGCCCTCACTCCATGGTGAAGTTGAAAAAGGTTAGTATACAAATTAAAAAAAAACAAACTCACCGCTTTGCGTTTATCTGCTTCGGTGGCCGCCGAATTCGAACGATGCCTAAACAAATCCATTACTTTGGTCATTGGAGAGCGGGTGGCGTCCGCGCGTCTCACAGCGGTAACTGTATGATAATACTACAACAACAAAGACAAACAAAGGGACACAGATTAGCCAATAATTAGGAATGGAAGGATTTTTTTCGGAAGCAACTCACTTGGGCATCACTACCCTGATGCGGATGGGCTGAGCCATCTTTGTACTTGTTCTTGACGGACGTGCTGCCATCGGCGGCTGTTATCGTTACGGCGGGATGTTGTTTCTGCTGATGATGGCTACCACCACCGATAAGGCCGGAATTTTGTAAAGCTACTTTCATGGAATTCATAACGCCATAGCCAACCGTTGCGCTGCCCGCACCGCCCGTTGCCGAATGCGAACTGCTGGCACTGCCCATTTCATTGCCCGTTGCGGCCGCCGCCGCCGACAACGGATCGAGTAGCATTTTATTCTGGCGTTTAGCATCTGATTTAGCGCGCGGCCGAAAGACATCGAAGATGGTGGGCCGGCGATTGGGACTAGCAATGCCATGGACCGTCGACTGATTCAGTACCGGCGAGTCTTCACCGCTGCGTCGTCGCTCCAGCGAGCCGGAGCGCGGTGTGGCCGCCATGCGTTCTGTGCTGCGTGAGATCTTTTCGGCATTGCGATTGATTTTCTCCAGTTTGGCTGCCTCGCGCTCCAAACGTCTGGCGGTTTCACGTTCAATTTTGCGGGCTTCTTTTTCGCGGCGGCTAGCTTCTTTCTCTTGTCGTCTGTGAGTAGGTGGGCGAAAGGAAATTGAAAAATATATATAAAGAAGATATGGATGAGAGAAGGTTCTAAAATAAATTGGTGTGCGTTGTTTGTTAACTTACCTGGCTTCTTCTTTCATACGTTTGGAGGCCTTACGCGCTGCTTTGGCATTTGGTTCAGCGGGTGCACTTGATGGCCTGGACGATGGCAACCGGGCATCTTGTTCCTGAAAGTGGACATGACGACATTCTTTAGTATGTGAACTAACATTAAGAGCAAGGGCAGACATGTTAACGACAAATTGGGCGACTTTATTCTGCTGTCTTCGAAAAAACGTCCTTAAGAAGTCTATGCTTTTTATCATTTAAATTCAACACCCAGGCAGACAGCCCGCTAGGCCGCCTGCGGTGCCTTCAGTAATTGCCAATCAATTAGCAGAAACTGGCAACAAAATTATGTTACCCCTCCTTCATATTCACCCCTGCGATTCCATGGTGCGTCATGGAATTCATTTCAATTTCCAACAATGTGAATATCCACAGAGCTCACATTCACATTGTCTGCTGCCACTAGCAGATCATATCCATATTGCGCTCTTTGGCCAACTAGCCAGACAGTCGAAATGTTTGACTTTATTAGCCAACATCCCTTTCTACGCGGTCTTTCAAATATTCATAAATTTATTTAATGAATTTTAAGAATTATTCTGAATTGACTTTTCAAAATACACAACTGGAATTTAACCCGTTTTTTTCTTTGTCAAGCGATACGTATAAATTTGTTGGTGTGTCTCGTTAGTACCCTACCGCTGGTATAGACACAAGGTGAGCTTTTAAAAATATTGCATTGTCAATATATCTAACAGCAAAAATTTAGTTCGCTAGACACACCTACCCTAGTCGTAGTATTTTGAGTTGGGCAGACGTTTTGGAGTGGTTTTTATAATTCCAAAGATTCTATTAAACATTTCAAAGACTGTGCTTTATATTTTCAAAAATCCATTTGAAATACAGAAATTTCATTTGAATTTCAAAATATTCCATTAGCAATTTAGAACATTCTATTAGAAATTGAAATGATAACAATTGAAATTCTTTAGTCATTTGTTGAATTTCAGATGGAATATTCTCAATTTCTAACGGAATTTTTGAAATTCAAATCAATTTTTTGTATTTCAAATGGAATTTCTAAACTCAAATGAAATATTTCAGAGTTTTAATAAAATTTCTATTAGAGTTTTCTGAATTTGTGTAGGCCGCCGTGGGATAATGGAAGTGTGCACAACTATCATGACGCAAAGCCAGGTTCAACCCAGGTTAAGAATATCTAACAATTTTTCAGCCGCGGGCTTTCCACCTCGTAAATGCCGGCGACTTTACGAGTAAGAAATTTAGCTCTTAGTCATTTCTTCCTATAAAATGCATTAGTTGTTCGAAGCCGGCGTTAAACAGTAGGTCCGGGTCATTGAGTATAATAATTGCATCGTGCCCAGCTCACTGATTTGAGACAATAGGACGTTGTGGGACTTAATCAAGTTTTTTTGAACTCTTTGGAATTTATGAATTTCAAATAGAGTTTCTGTATTTCTACTGGAGTTTCTGAATTTTAATTGATGTTTTCTAGAGAAGAACTGTGTAAAAGATCGAACAGCTGATATTCAACGCCAGTTGCACTGCTGGTAACGCCGTCATTGCCATTTAGGACAGTTATACAATCCTGGGTTATACGACAGCGTTAATTTGCATTAAAAATCCACTTATTAAAAAATTAAAATCTTATGATGACAGTCGACAGTACGGTGGAATTTCAAATAGAGTTTCTGTATTTCTACTGCAGTTTCTGAATTTCAATTGATGTTTTCTGAATAACAATTGCGTTGAAGATCGAACAGCTGATATTCAACGCCAGTTGCACTGCTGGTAACGCCGTCATTGCCATTTAGGACAGTTATACAACCCTGGGTTATACGACAGCGTTAATTTGCATTAAAAATCCACTTATTAAAAAATTAAAATCTTATGATGACAGACGACAGTACGGTGGAATTTCAAATAGAGTTTCTGTATTTCTACTGCAGTTTCTGAATTTCAATTGATGTTTTCTGAATAACAATTGCGTTGAAGATCGAACAGCTGATATTCAACGCCAGTTGCACTGTTGGCAACGCCGTCATTGCAATTTAGGACAGTTATACAACCCTGGGTTATACGACAGCGTTAATTTGCATTAAAAATCCACTTATTAAAAAATTAAAATCTTATGATGACAGACGACAGTACGGTTGAATTTCAAATAGGGTTTCTGTATTTCTACTGCAGTTTCTGAATTTCAATTGATGTTTTCTGAATAACAATTGCGTTGAAGATCGAACAGCTGATATTCAACTCCAGTTGCACTGCTGGCAACGCCGTCATTGCCATTTAGGACAGTTATACAACCCTGGGTTATACGACAGCGTTAATTTGCATTAAAAATCCACTTATTAAAAAATTAAAATGTTATGATGACAGACGACAGAACGGTGCTATATATATTTATGGCATAGGCAACACTAAGTGTTACCTGGCGCCATCTGATATTTCCATTGGAAAGTTTGACATTGTTTTAGCATAAACGTAAGAGAACGTTTTGACGTGACTTGAAAAAATTAATTTGGCAAACAAAATAAAATTCACTCGTGAACATTTTCGTGCGATCATTTTTCTCAACTTTCGACGCGGATTATCACGACAAGAGTGCATCGCTGAACTAAAGTCTTTGTATGGCGATGAAGCACCATCCTATAGCACTGTGAAAAACTGGTTTAATGAATTCAATCGTGGCCGACGCTCGCTCAAAGACGAAGATCGTCCAAAAACTGCCGTTGTGCCAGAGAACATTGATGCCGTGCGTGAACTGATAATGCAAGATCATCATGTGACATACCGTGAGATAGAGGCATCCTTGGGCATTTCTTCCACCAGCATACATTCGGTATTGCATAAACACCTGGAACACCACAATTTGACTTCCGCTCAAAAAAGGCTCGTGGCGATTGGTGCAAAGAAATTTTAAGAAAATACGATCGCGGTGCTTCAAAAGATGTTTATAAGATCGTCACAGGTGACGAATCATGGGTCTATGCGTATGAGCCCGAAAAAAAACAGCAATCGGCCATGTGGGTCAACGAAGACGAGCCAAATCCAACATAAGTTGTTCGTGGAAGAAGCACTTCGGAGCAAAAGGTCGCCCGTTTCTTCGGCAAAACTGGTCATGTGGTCAATTCTAAGTGGCACACCACAATTTGTTTGCCTGAAGTCTTCGGAGAAATTCGAAAAACGAACAAGACATGACGAATCATTGTGCACCATGACAATGCGAGCTCTCACGCATCCGCCCAAACCAGCGCTTTTTTGACGGGTAAAACGTCGAATTAATGGGGCGGCGGATGACCCATACAGCCTTACTTGGCATCCAATGACTTCTATATTCTAAAGAAAAAAATGCGTGGTCAACGATTTTCGTCGCCAGAAGATGCTTTTGAAGCGTTTAAAAAACATGTTTTGGAGGTGCCTCAATCGGAGTGGAAAAAGTGCTTCGACAATTGGGTTGAGCGCCTGCAAAAGTGTTCATATAATGCTGGAGAATACTTTGAAAAACAATAAAACCATTTATGATAATAAATATTCACAAATTCATTGTTAGGCCAGATATATATACAGCAGCCCTCGTATCTGCATTTTTGTAACTGCATTTAGTAAACAGTTGTTTGATTGTAAACAACTGTTTGTCAATTATTTTTTTGCCATTTAGCTCAATATATAATGGAAAAAGAGAGAAATACCGATTTTGCTTTTGCTGAAATAGGCCCACAACGTAAAAAGTGTACATGCACTACCAACCAGGGACGATAAAGTTGATACTTTGGTACTTTTTGACTTGGAAAAGTACCGTAGTACACCCGCAACTCATTTGACAAGTTTTTAGTATCACGAAAAAAGTGAATTTTGACCAATTGAATAGTTTATTTTGTAGGTACTAAGTATTTCTTATTGCTCGAATAAATGGTTAAACAACAGAAAATTCCTTAATAGATTTGAAATAGAAATCACGTTAATAAAAGGCGGGAAGGTTATTCCAAAATGTAAGTCGCTCATAACGCCCTATTCTAAATTTGAGTGAGATTGTGCATAATATAGATATTTACCTATATATAAGGGCTACATGATAACTTGAACCGATATTTTCGAAAATTACTAAGATTGACAATAGATCTTCCATATTTGCTCTATACGAAATTTGACGAAGATCGATTGTTAAATGGGGCTTGTGGAATGGCAGGACCTCAAATCTGGAGAGACCCATACCTTTGAATGGGTATGGGTACATTGGGCTGAAATTTTAGGCCCTACATTGACCAATTTAAATTGGGTTTCTTCAATGGAATCAGATGGTGGTTCTGAATCAATTCGGGTCTATGTCCTTGCATTTTGGGGTTAAACACATCAGCACTTTACAATAATACCCTAACAAAGAGTGGTGTATTGTATTAAAATGTTGTATGCACCTTCGTGGATTAATGGAGTTAATTTAAAAGTGAATCTGAAATATCCGTGTTTTTGGACAATATAGATGAATGATTTGTACAGAGGCTATAGAAGAACATTGCAAGTCAAATTCTTGCAAAAAAAAAGAAATTTGGAAAGTTTTGAGTTAAAACTTTTTTGTGCAATAAAATAATATATTTTACACAATTCCAGTTAAGTTTTAACTTAATATATTTTCTTTGTGACAGTGGTAAAGCAGTGGAATTTGAACAGATTGCTAGCATAGGCTGCATAGACAGCGCATAGAGAAAGTGACCTAAGGTTAAAAAAAATCAATTTTCATTTTTTTTTCTTTTTTTTTGATGTGGACAACATCAGAACATCGAATGAGACCGATCCCATGCCTCAAAAGTGTTCCCTCCCAGAGATATGCGCGTTTTATGAAAGTGAAGTCGATGATTCAAGGAGGGCGGTTCGGAAAGTTCTTTGCCTATCAATCAAAGAGAATATTTAGTTTTTCAAAAATATTTTTATTTTTCAATATAATCTCCTGAAACTTCAATACACATAGTCCAACGCTTATCTAGCAATTCTATCCCTTGATTAAAATAGTTTTCCTCAAGGTCTTCAAAAAAGTGGTTTACAACTGTAATTGCATCTTCAATTGAGGTAAAACGCTTGCCAGCAAGGAATTTTTTTAGATTTGGGAACAGGTAAAAGTCACTGGGAGCTAAATCAGGAGAATAAGGTGGGTGGTCAAGCAACTCGTACTTTAATTCGTTGATTTTAGCCATTGTTAAAACACTCTTGTGCGCTGGTGCGTTGTCTTGATGAAAAATTATTTTTTTGTGTTGTAAGCCAGGACGTTTTTCTCGAATTTGTACATTTAATTGATCTAAAAGGTTGCAATAGTACTCTGAATTTATTGTTTTACCCTTTTGCAGATAGTCAATCAATAAAATACCTTTGAAGTCCAAAAAAACCGTTGCCATAACCTTACCAGCCGATTGAATTGTTTTTGCCTTCTTTGGGGCACTTCCTCCAGCTTCAGTCCATTGTTTGGACTGTTCTTTTGTCTCTGGAGTATAGTGGTGGATCCATGTCTCATCCTCAGTTATGAAACGACGCTTAAAATCCATTTTATTTCGCTGAAAACGATCCAAACAAGCTTGAGAAATGTTCATTCTTATGCGTTTTTGGTCGACTGTTAATAAGTGCGGCACCCATCTTGCAAAAAGCTTTTTCATCTGTGGTTCTTCATGCAAAATTAAATGGACTCGATCATTTGAGATGCCCATGATATTAGCTATTTCACGCACTTTTATTCGTCGATCATTTAATACCATATCATGCACTTTGGCTACAATTTCTGTTGTTGTTGCTGTTTTTGGACGTCCACCACGTGGTTCATATTCAATGCTTGTACGACCACGTTCAAATTCAGCAACCCAATTTTTTACTGTTGCATATGAAGGAGCACCTTCACCTAACACATTCACCATATCATTATGAGTTTCTTGTCCCGATAAACCTTTTTTATGTAAATATTTAATGACACCACGCATTTCTAATTTTTCCATTGTAAAAAAATCGCGGATGCGTCTTTTCTGAACACCTGTTTCTATATGAAGGAGTTGTCAGATCGAATTTAACATGTGTTCATAGCAGAGATGGAAGTTTCCAAAACACTTAACTTGTTTCTGTTTATACCGCGCTTTTTGTGCTAGGCTAAGAAGTTTCCGAACCGCCCGTAAGCGCAAATAGAAAGGGACCTAATCTTTAAAATGGCTCTCCTGAAAAAAACTGGTTTTTAACCTTAGGTCCCTTTCTATTTTGCGCGTCACATATATAAGTAGATTTGTAGCCTGTCTCCTCGATTTCGATCGAACTTCCGCTGTTATTGGTAGTGTAGGGGCTATTGTTAAGTCGCTTCTGACTGACAACCGTGCATGGGCCAATCCATTCGTTACGACTTAAGTGCAATTTGATGGGAATCTAGAAAACAGACATACAAATATCCCCAACAACAAAAATCGCTCTTTGTAGTTTTTCGTTTGGTGTTTTGGTGATGGGGACTTTTAAGTTCAATATTAAGAAAAGATGACGTCATAAATGTGTTAATAATAAGAAAAAGACTATAAAAACTACGATACAAAACAAATGTTTCAAATATATTTTTCGAACCAAAAGGCTGTCCGTCTGGCTGTCTGTCTGCCGGTCAGTTTTCTTTTATTTTCTTTTGTTGTTATAATTTGTTTATGCCAAAATTGTTCGGAATGGATAATGCTTTATTAACCATTTTATAAACTGCCTCAAAATTATACTTTTGAGTAATCGAAAATACCAATCGGTTATAAATCGTGCATTGACATGTAATCGATTGTCTTTCATGCGTATATCAGCTATATATGGATCTTTAACAAATTTCCATTCCACATATTATATATCATTTCATAAACTCTCTCGGACCAGCAAATAATAATCTAAAAACTTTTCATCAGCATATTGTCAATCGTCTATTGACAAGATTCGAGTATCATTTGTAAGCAAAGTATTTTTTATAGATCTGCAAACAAACCGTTTATCATCTACTATATACCTACAGATTACCGATTACCTTCAATCAATCGACCGTTTATCATCTACTATATACCTACAGATTACCGATTGCCTTCAATCGACTATCTATAAATCTACAATCAACAAATTTGTGATTGACATCTAGTAGTTTTTGATGTTCTATTTAAAATTTTAAGGCAACTTGTAATTTAGGCCTCCAATGGGCATGTCAATAAAGAAATGAAATGAAAATGCGACTTTTGAGCTATCGAACATGCTAATCGGTTAAAGATCATGCATGGCAAGTTATCGATTCTCACATAAACTCTCTCAGGCCAGCTTAATATCATCTGAAAAGTTTTCATCTGCCAATTGTCAATCATCTATTGAAAAGATATCAATTGTAAAAAAAGCATGTATAAGTATTATCGATCATTCACATACAAATGGTCTATCATCTACTAATCGCTTATCTACCGACAGATTTTCTTCAATTGATCATCTATAAATCTACAGTCAACAAATTTTCGACTGACGAATAATCGTTCGTCTATATATATGCAAACGACAAGTTATAGAAATCTTCAAATCGTTGGATAGACAACAGATTATCAACCAGATTCTCCAGATATTCATCATCTACAAATTTTCTAAACAAAAAAATTTATTCATATTATCGATTACATTCTATACTCTGCCATCTAGCTATGGACCACTTAAAAGTTTTTATCTACAAATGATTTATGAACTACAGTTCAAATAACAACAGATTTCCAACCTATTACTCCTCCGCCTTCTAGTTATCGGGTATCTACAAATATTTATAGATATATTATTCGGCATCTCAAAGTTATCCACCGATTATCAACACGGTCACCTATCGCAGACATCGTGACCTCATCCTCCACGCATTAGCCATCAACTATCTACAAATCTTATATTGATACACTATCAATCGTCCGTCCATCGAGTTGTATCGGCCATATATCGTTTTGTATAAAGGTTCAATTAGTTGTTGTTGTTGTAGCGGTACATAGTACCGATGTGACAGCCCTTGGCCGAAGAATTCCTCCTTTGGGTCGATCCGGTGCTTAGAACCGGCTGTCTTGACGGTTGACGGTAGGTAAACAGCAGTTTGAGCTGGGGTTGCATTTTGCATGTGCTAGAGAGAGATGACAACAATTTGACGGTTGACGACGGTAGACTTCTGCAGGTTGCAGAATCAACCGTCAAGACCAATCAGTTGTTTATTGTTATGCTTCAATGCAACATTTTGTGCGCGGTAATTGTTTAGAATTTGTTTTCGTTCTTGCAAATTAAATTCTAAAGTTTAAAATTATGAATAATATACTTATGAACGAAGACAGCCTCTATATTTTGTACAAATGCTCTTCGATCAGCTGTTTTTGTGTTGTTTTATCTTGCCGTCATAACTAATCGCACAATATTGAGTATAACGTTAGCCGTCTACCGTCAACCGTCAACACACTAACAGTCTAGCAATAATTATAAATTTATTGACTCCATTCTATTCTCTACCCAGAAGCTATCGATCATCTATCTTCAAAGCTTTTAAGGACAAATTATCGAGCACCTAAAAGTCGAATAATCACTAAATATCGCTCATAGTTAATTCTCATCAGTTTATAAATCTTATATCGACAAGTGGATGGGAGATACCACAAACCGTCTGTCTACAAGATATCTGTCTAGCGCCAGATTTCCGAATGCCTTCGATCACATACTAATTGATCTTGTAGGTATCTGCCATTAAATAATTATCGATCACATATACATTTTCTATCGATATCTACAATTCGTCTTTTGAAGATCATAGACCACATTTCAATCACAAGCCATTGTCCATCTTAGCAAGTTTTAAGAAAAGGAGGTAGATATGTTTTGCCTTATGTAATATGACACGAACCTAGGCCAGTAATCGGGCTGCCCTGCTCTCTAATTGTTTATGATTTATGAAGGAACTCTGTGCTTTTGACAGAGTCCTTAAGCTGTTTTTCTATGCCTCTAATCTAGTAAAATTCAAGTCAGGTAAATTGCCTTCCCCAATAATCGGGATCTAGTGTCTGCGAAAGCTGGGCGGTGGCAAGGGTAGTGCTTTAACGTTTCGTCATTCACCCATGCCCTGCAGAAGCTTACGTCTACATAAACTATTATCTGGATAATCTTTTAGTCGAAAAAGCACACATTGCCCATCACTTTCCATTATCTATCCCAATCTCGAGCATTCTCAAATCTTCCATAGACAAATTATAAGTCGTCCATATATCGTCCACAGACAAGTTGTGCTAGCACTTGATTATCCACCCACCAGCTATAGACTACTTAATTTTCACGTTTTTTTACTGACAAATTCTCAATTGTCGATAAGTAAATGGTCTATCGACAATATATTTATCATCTGGAAGTCATTTACCGACAGATTATTAATCACCTCCGAAAAACCCAACATGCTCTACCCACTCGCTATCGACCATACACAAATCATCTATTAAAAAACTATAAATTGTTGACATCTACAAGTTATTATGGAACATTTGGAAATATTTTCATTTCCATCTTCAGTCCATCAACATATCTGCAAACGTCCGTATATGCACCATCGGTCTAATATCTACAAATATTTACAATGCTTACTTTACGAATATCGATTGATTGGGGGTTTGATGATCGTATATCAGGGTATTATGATAAAGTGCGGATGTTTGCAACACCCTAAGGGATTGGAGGTAGACCTCAAGTAAAGTATACCGATTGTTTCAGAATCACTATCTGCTTCCATTGATCGCTGTTCGTCCGTCCTTCCGTCTATCTATCGTTGTAATCAAAGTGGAACCGATTTGTATAAAACTTGGTACATTTTTTAGGTTTGGGGCAAGGACGAGGAGTTCATGACCTCTTGATATTGTTCATGTTTTAGCGGTTCATGTTTTGATACCATACAAAGTTTCTCCAAATTTCAGAACCTTCAGCTCTAGAGGGCACACATTACATCTGAATCCCATCTCTGTTACGCGCTCCCGATAAATAATGAATCGTTTATCGACTAGCCAACGATTACACTATGTAACAAAATTTTGTTTAAGTGAATTTTTTTGCTGTTTCTCATTGGTTATGTCTCTAAACTGAAGAAAAACTTTAACTGATGTCTGGCTAATCGTTTTTTAAGAAATGACATCGAATTTTCAAATTTTTAAATAGTGCCTTTATTTTTCATGGTACAGATAGATAAGAGTGTGCATAAAAGATTGTTAAACAGCTTAATTTTAATGAAGGTATGCTTTTATATGATAATAAAACGAAAAATACACTTGAATTCTTAAATTCAGGATGCTCTTAATAATACTGTTTAAAAATGGTTTGTTTTCTACCTTTCCTCTTGTAGATTTGGTCATTTTCTCTGATTAAATTCCAGATATAGTCGCCAAGCATCCGTTCATTGTACTGCCCTTGGTATCGCTTTTCAAAGGCTTGAATGTCCTGGTGAAAACGTTCACCATGTTCTTCGAGTATGCGCCAGAATTTGACTTGAACACTTCTAGGTGTGAGTGAAGAACATGCAACTTCAGAGACATTCTGCATCCCATGTTATGGTAGTTCTCGGTAAGATGCTGAACCACTTCCTTGTAATTATCAGAATGAGATACCATCACTTAGTTGAGAATTAAACCAAAACTTGTTAATCGATTTTATTGAAATGTGGCTAGTTTTATTTGTAACATATTTATGTTTATAACTAAAGATCAAAAAAGAGCATTTGTGACTTTTTTGGTTTTTTATGAATTTTAAGACAAAATTTTTGGAAAAAGTTTCTGAATATTTCCAAAACTATTCACTTTATCAAAAAACAGTGTAAGAGTAACTTGGAGGTAATGTAGCTGCGGATTCTCGGAGTTTTTACTTAATCAAATCGGACAAACTGTTCTTGAGTTATGCTAAAATGTGTGGTGAAACCTCCATCATTTTTAAAATAGCGGTTTATATACTAAAAAAACGTTTAGGTAGAGGAAAGAACACTCATTATATTATATTTATGACCTAATTCATTAGATAAAAGCAAAAAATTCACTTAAACAAACAAAAAGATTTTTTTTTGTTACGTAGTGTTATCTGTTTATCATCTATTAAAATGTGTTTGATCATCTGAAATCGTCGTCCATCAATTCGAACTTTTACAAGATTATCGATCAACATTTTACCGATAACCGATAAAGTCGAGTTCACTCACAACTCGTTTCGAAAACCAAAATCACTAAATCAGTTGAGTTTTTTTCCAATTTATCTACAAAATTTCTGATCCAAATATGTAGTATCGCATAAACAATTTGAAAAAAATTGAATTCTCCCACTACATACGAGCATAAGTTCGATTTCGCAAGAAGCGAATAAAAAAAAAATTGTGGTTAAGGCCGTTGTAACTTTGACATGTTCGACATAAAAAAACTGTTTTATGTTTGGCTGTTCTAGCACGTGATCGCAGTCAAATGGCAACAACAACTTGGCAAGTAGTCTTAACCAATAATTAACAATTTCATAAATATTCCAAACCAGTTTTGGTTTCATTCAAGAAAAAAACAACAACAACAAAACTGCAAACCAAAATAAAACGAAACAAACTGAGAAAAAAATCCAAACCACTTTTCGTACGTGTCTGAAAAAAATAATTGTTTCTTAATGGTGTTGGAGTCAGCGGTAGAATTTCGATTTAAAAAAAAAAAACAAAAAATATTACTTATAAGCCGAAATTTCGGCGAGTGAAGGTGGACGCTAAACGTGAAGAATTGACGTCATTTGTTTTTATTTTTTTTGCCCCCCTCCGATGGTGAGTCGGAACACTGTTGTTTTTATGTCTTTGAGAATTTAGACAACAAAGTGAAAAAAAACAAACTGAATAAATACAACCGCAACAAAACAATTGTAGATTTAAGAAAAAACATTCTAATCTAAATAAAGAAAACCGCCTTCTTTTGGCAGTGCGAAAATAAAACAAGTTCGGAGAAGGATGGTTCGCACTATGGGCAGAAGTTTTCACTCTGTTGAGATCGTCATATTTTGGATTTTAATTAAGCCCCGGTGGGTTTTCAACATAAAGACTTGTACCCTGATACCGTAGAAATAAGGCTTGTCGATGCAACAAGCCCACAACAAAATCAACCAGGTACCATGACAGGGTGACGCTCTGCAGAGAAACATCGAAGGTCATAATTAAGAAATGATCATATTCACAGGTCAACAATGAATATGAAATTGTCAAACCTATTTTAACTGCATGGGAAGAAGCGGTAGTTCTTTAGTCACCTTGTGTCAACGCAGGATGATTCAAAGAGTACTTGAAACCTTGGGAGACAAAAAAAGCCTTCCAAACATTTTCATAATCAGCATAACCTAGCCTTAAAAAAATATTTCTTTGATAGTAAAAAGTTACCACAGGGTATCCTACAGGGAAAGTCAAAGTTAAACACTTAAAAAAATAAAAAAAAATCACAGATCTACGAGGGCGGTTTGGAAACTTCTTAGCCTACCACAAAAAGCGCGGTATAAACAGAAAAAAGTTAAGTGTTTTGGAAACTTCCATCTCTGCTATGAACACATGTTAAATTTTGTTTCGATCTGGCAACTCCTTCATATAGAAACAGGAGTTCACAAAAGACGCATCCGCGATTTTTTTACAATGGAAAAATTAGAAATGCGTGGTGTCATTAAATATGTACATAAAAAAGGTTTATCGGGACAAGAAACTCATAATGATATGGTGAATGTGTTAGGTGAAAGTGCTCCTTCATATGCAACAGTAAAAAATTGGGTTGCTGAATTTAAACGTGGTCGTACAAGCATTGAAGATGAAGCACGTAGTGGACGTCCAAAAACAGCAACAACAACAGAAGTTGTAGCCAAAGTGCATGATATGGTATTAAATGATCGACGAATAAAAGTGCGTGAAATAGCTAATATCATGGGCATCTCAAATGATCGAGTCCATTTAATTTTGCATGAAGAACTACAGATGAAAAAGCTTTCTGCAAGATGGGTGCCGCACTTATTAACAGTCGACCAAAAACGCATAAGAATGAACATTTCTCAAGCTAGTTTGGATCGTTTTCAGCGAAATAAAATGGATTTTAAGCGTCGTTTCATAACTGTTGATGAGACATGATTCCACCACTATACTCGTACTCCAGAGACAAAAGAACAATCCAAACAGTGGACTGAAGCTGGAGGAAGTGCCCCAAAGAAGGCAAAAACAATTCAATCGGCTGGTAAGGTTATGGCAACGGTTTTTTGGGATTGACTATCTGCAAAAGGATAAAACAATAAATTCAGAGTACTATTGCAACCTTTTAAATCAATTAAATGTACAAATTCGAGAAAAACGTCCTGGCTTACAACACAAAAAAATAATTTTTCATCAAGACAACGCACCAGCGCACAAGAGTGTTTTAACAATGGCTAAAATCAACGAATTAAAGTACGAGTTGCTTGACCACCCACCTTATTCTCCTGATTTAGCTCCCAGTGACTTTTACCTGATCCCAAATCGAAAAAAATTTCAGTTGTAAACCACTATTTTGAAGACCTTGAGGAAAACTATTTTAATCAAGGGATAGAATTGCTAGATAAGCGTTGGACTCGTATTAACTTTTACATTCAGAAATGGAATTGGAATGTATGTTTAAAAGGAAAAAAAATGTCAGAGAAATTTTTCCAAGTCGTCCTGTGTCAACAGAGGGTCATTCAGAAAGTAAAACTTGTAAAAGGCCAAATATTGAATAGTTAATCTCAAGACACCACAGGCTGACATACAAAACATTTTCACAGACCTTTTCTTCTTTTACCAACGGAATTGAAATAAAATGTATGCTTGAAGGGCAAAACGTTGTCTAGAAATACCGGCCAGTGTCAACACAGGGAGACCCAGATAGTACCAAAGTTAAACATTAAAAACAAATTTCTGAGCAGAAACTGTTAAAGATTAAGGATGTCATAAGCTTTCAGAAAGTAATTCCTTATTATTGAATCACCACAGGGTGACATACAAGAAGTTTCAAAGTCAAACACTTCGAAAATCATAGAATTTTAAACCATTTCACACGGAAATGGAATGAATTAGTATAAAATAACTAAGCATTCAGAGAAATATTGTTCTAATCACCCTGTGGCAACAGTGGGCGATCTACGATCTTTATGTGCTGAAATTTTAAACAATTTAAAACATTTAATACGAGGATAAGCCAAGCTTTCAGAAAAATATTTCATTAACTGTGTGTCAACACAGGGTGACTTGCGAGTGTCAAAGTCAAACACTTTTTAGGCGAGTAAATGTTAGTAATGGAAACTGTCGTGGTGAAACTGTCTAAGCGATTGGAAAAACATGTGTTCCTCAAACCTTGAAGATAATCTAAGTTTTCAGAAAAATATTTAGTCTAGTCTTCTTGTGTAAACACAGGGTACTGCGAAGAGTACCAATTTTGAACATTTAACATGCACAAAAACTTTCAGGCGGGCGATCTAGGAACTTTATGAGCTGAAACTTTTAACAGTTCTACACTGATCGGTATATAATACGAGGATAAGCTAAGCTTTTAGAAAAATACTTCATTGATGGTGTGTCAACACAGGGTGACTTGCGAGTGTCAAAGTCCAACATTTTCTAGGCGAGTAAATTTTAGTAATGGTAAATTGTCGTCGTGAAACTTTCTAAGCGATTGGAAAAACATGTGTTCCTCAAACCTTGAAGATAATCCTTGTTTTCAGAAAAATATTATTCTAGTCTGCTTGTGTAAACACAGCGAAGAGTACCAATGTTGAACATTTAAAATGCACAAAAACTTTCAGGTCGTAATGAGTTTTTTCAGCTTCTGAGCAAAACGGCTGACCTAAGGTCTCAAAAAAAATATTTCATTGATCACATTATGCCAACACAGGGATTAATAAAATTTCGGTGTTTTTACGGTTTTTCGCAAATGGAATTTAAATCGTTTTTATGTTTACCCTATGTGAACTCAGGCTGGTCCAAAAGTATCGATTTTTAGCATCTAGTATGGTAAAAATATTCAAGAATATGTAATATTTATAAATGGCACCCAGGGTTTGGATAAAACAACTGAGCTGCTTTGATTAAACAAGCAGCCACCGCCCTGTTTAAGAACAGGGTGATCCATTAGGATTACATGAACAATACCAACACTTCAAAAACGACTATGATTTGAAGCTTTAATGGACAAATATTTATCCGGTATTGGCTTACTAAGGTTTCTGAAAAATATTCTTTGCTCGGCATGTATAAACACAGGGTGATACATAGAACTTTAAAGTTGAAAGTTGTTTGTGTTTTCAAATCGTTCTGAGCTGGAAAGTAGGCTAATGTTATGCGTCAAGCATATATATCGGCATCAACACAGGGTGTGCTAAAGGGACTTTAATTTGATGGGTCGTCTGCAAGACTTGTTGCTGAGTTTTTATACCCGCACCACATAGTGGTATGGGGTATAATGGCTTAGTGCTTGCGTTTGTAACACATCGAAGGAATCGAGTTAGAATACCGGGACCAGAGAGAAAGTTGCTCAGAATTACATTTTGAGTCGATCTAGCCATGTCTGTCTGGCTGGCTGGGCGGCTGGCTGGCTGGCTGGATGTAAAGATGTCCATCTATTCTTGTAATCAAAGTACAGGTCGCATTTATGCACCGATCTTGATGAAACTTGGCATGTGGTAATATATTGGGACAAGGACGGACGCTATTGAATTTGGTCCAAATCGGAGCACTTTTTGATAGACCCCCCATACAAAGGAACTCCCGGATTTGGTCCAAATCCAGTTGATGTCGCGTGTATTGGTCAAAAAATTAAAAAAATATGCCATTCGATGTAGAACTGACCACAAAATGTAAAAAAAATAGTTGGACCCGCCTCTCGGACCTACGGGGCATTCAGAACCCAAAAAATGGACCCATGATTTTAAATATAAATGAAAGGAAATTATCTTACAATTTTAAATACAGAAAAAAATTCGACCTGTTTGGGCCCCAGGGTCCATTAGGAGGGTCCAAAAGTTTCGGTTTACCCGGATTTTAGTGTGACCCCTCAAATGACAGGGAATTGCCTCAGGACTTTAAATATGTCAAGCCAAATGATTTATCTCGTCCGTGGGAGGGCACAGGGTCCGAAAACAAGGTATGAAAATGTGGACCAACTATAATTGTTATACCCACACCACATAGTGGTATGGGGTATAAAGGCTTAGTGCTTGCGTGATAGATACAGATAGAAATAGCGACGAGTGCTTTCGATTAACAGGAGACTTAATCACATTTATAGTGGTGCGGGTATCATAGAGTCGGCCACGCCCGACTATAGCACTTACTTACTTGTTAGATTGTACAAATGATTACAAAGTGTTTTAAGCCGGTATAAAAATCATGGCAGACATTTAGTTACCTGTATCGAGGCTGTAATCTTAGTCCTTTTGACATTTTTAGTTCATCTGGTTTCCCCGCTACTTACTTTCAAATATTTTATACATGTTTCCCCTTCCCCGGTGATACTTCTACAAATATAAAAAAAAACTTACATCCTCCGATTGCACAGCTGTGGTCCGACCACTTTCTGCGGCACTATCATCCGTATGGTACTGTCTCTTTGGTAAAGATGTCTGGGATCCCAAGGATCCACCCGCAGATCGAACGGGGAATTGCGGTGTTCTATTGCCAGTGGCGGGACGTTTAATCCAAACGTCATCAAGATGTGGAAAATCGCGTTCTTTTTTCGCCATTGTAGACCCTGGGACACCTCCCACTGATCCACCCGCAGCCGCTGTTGTTCCTATACTATTATCACAGTTTGTTTTTAAACTTAGATTGTTGAGAGATAAGTTACTGTCGGCGGGCGAGCGTATCTCCACAAGCGATGAGTCAAAGTACTGTTTCGAGAGATGCGGCTGTTCGAGCGGCATTTTATTGCTGCCATAGCGTTGAGAGAAAAGCCCTTGCACGGAGGAATAGCCCCCAAAGCTACTGGGGAAACTGATGGTATAGGCATTGGACGTGGCGTTTAAATGCTTGAGCTTTTCGGCCTCTGTACGCAGTTGCTGAAGCTCGGGCGTTTCTTGGGTCTTGGTTACGGTGAATTTACCCTTGATCACCAAGGCCGAGGGAGAAATGGGCTCCTGCGGCGTCTCGGGAGTGGGTGGCTCAACGGCCACCGTCGGCCTCGTGGCAGGTATGGCTACCTGCAGTGATTTCGGACCCGGTGACGTGGATTTGGCCGATTGCAGCAAATTGATGAGGGCAGGTGGTAATATGGTGGGCGGTATTGGTGGCGGCGGCGGTGGTGAGGTGTGTTCCGGCGCCACAGTCACCGTTTTAATGTCCTCTACGTTACTGGTATTGATGCTATCAATTTTATGCATAAACTGTTGTCGGAGGCGTTCCAAATCCTTAAATTTCTCCGCTGAGGCCTTGTCGGCCGCCGATGGCGGCGGCGGTGGTGGTGTGGGTCGTGATTTACTTTGAAAGCTTGGACTATGCTCGGGTTTCGGAGATTGAGGCGACTTTTCGCCATCATCTTCATCTTCCTCTTTGCACTGTGAGAGACGACGGCGCTCGGTGAAGGGCATCAGATAGGGCCTCATGTGAAAAATGTCGGGGTTATGGAACTTGGGTGACATATTAATGGCGGCATGTAACTCGGCATCCGCATCATCCGAGTCCGAGCCAGAGCTATGATATTCAAATGATTTGGCCCGCGGAAACGTGTGAAGAGTGCCCGTGCCCAAGCCGCTGGAACAGGTCAGGCCATCGCTGCTCGTGGGATGCAGCTGCATGGGAGCATCTAAGTCGGCATCAGCATCGCCATTGAGAGAGGGTTCCGAATCCGTTTCATAGCCATCGTTGTTGTCATCATTGTGCTCCTCCAGATCTGCCATGGAGGCTTCGAAGGCATTTTCAAATACATCATCGCCCATGGCGGGCAAACAATGCGAAGGCAGGGGCGAGCCATTGTGGCGCGCAGAGCCACCATTGTCCATTTCCGAGGACTGGTCGGAAAATGAGCTCTTACTCTGCGATTTCTCGGTGCTATCCTGTTTCTCCTCGTGAGTCATCGAGGAAATGGAGGCGGAATTTGATATCGGGCATTTGTGATTGTTCAGATTTTCCTCGATATATTCACAATTTGTGGCCATTTGTTAAGAAATTGTATTGCAAAGAGGGGGAGTTTAAAATGCAAAAGTAAACAACAGTTAAGTTTGGTGTTTTAAAGCCGCTTTTACTTCTAAGGGGTTGTAATTCTCATTCAGTTTAGACTCAATATGATTTAAGTACTTGTCAGTCACTAGAGTAGAAAAAGCCAAGTGTGGTTAACGCGCTTAGTGTAGAAAGAGGGCGTTTAATGGAAATCGCGATAATATTTTCTTTTGAACGACATTTGAGTTGTTGGCTTTTGGTATTTTCACCCGTTTTAGACAATTTTGCGCACTTGGTGTGGCTTTTCTCTGTTATGATCCACGTGGCGGTTTATTTTTTCAATTTTTTCTTTTTTCCAATTAGTTAAAGACACAACAAAGTTTACACAATAATTTTATGTGAAATGTTATTTATTTGTTTTTCGTTTTACGGTTTCTTCTCGCTTGGTTTCGCGTTATTTTTATTTATTTATATATTGTTTTTTTAATTGTGAAATTGCACTTGTTAGAAGTTCGCCTTTAATTAGTTTCACTCGGTATGGTGTATTTGTTCGCTCTCTCAAGTTATCTGTGAAATAGTTAAGGAAATAATAAACAGAAGAAGAAAAAAAATATTAAATCAAAATTATTTGCTTTGGAAATTAAAAACTTGGATCTTGGGAGTTGTTGTCGTCTGCTTGATATGACTGTGCGACAAGTGACACGTGAGCAGTGGAAAGCGAGCTGCTGATAGAAGTTTTTGTATTATCTTTCGACGAGTATTCATTCATTGAGTTACAAATTTAAAACATATCCAGAAGGTTTCCTTTTAAATATAAAATACTTTCTTTAAAGCGTACGCATTTTAAAAGGCGAGTAGAATTAAAATATCTTGCGGCTTTGGTAAGAAAGTCCATTAAAAAACATCGATGTTCATTTTTAATGACTTTCAGCTAGACGGTAACCTATCAAGACGATGGGTCTAACATCACGTCTAAAGATCGTTACTTTTACGCTAAAAGGGTTGCCAGATAGTTGTGCCCATAAGGGCTTTTTATTTGGGCTCTAAGGTTCTTATTCAGAGTCCGAAATCTGGCCAAACCTTCAAAATCAAACTCTAGTAGGATTCGTAGTAAAATTTGCCTTTAATAAGGTACTCATATACCTTTTTTTATTCGTCGCTTGTTTTTATAAAAGATGTCCACTAAAAATGTACTTTTTTATTTTAAAATAAAAACACTTTTTTGAGATAGTTGAGGTTTTTATATTGGACTATGGAAGATATGATCTCCTTAAGTATGGAGAAAAATATCCGGCAAATGGCCCCCAATTTGATGACAGGCTATTACTATTTTCTTAATTTGTTAGTACCTTTTCACGGAGGTGCCGCTTTATCTCACCGATGACGCGTTAGCTATTGGATTTGAGCTCAGGAATTGTTTTGTTGTCCTTTGAGATTTTGTGAAATCATTCGAATAAACCTGAAACACTTCCTGAGCTCAAATCCGAGATCCAATGCGTCATTCATGAAAGGGTAATTGCGTGTCATCAGAGCCGTGGTGGCCATTTCACGGGTATTTTATTCCATACTTATCCGGAACAAGCCTTCCAATAAAAAATATCACAAAAATACTTGGTTTTATTTTAAAATTAAAAAGTGCATACTAACTGAGACAGCCTTTACTAAAAATCGTTTATTTTGGACTCTCAACGGTTCATATTTGTCAGTAAACGTTTTTAAGGACCTTTTAAGCCTTAAATTCCATTCGAACTTAACGATTGTTTTCCATCCCAAAATACTGCCATGTAGGATCTCATTGTATAAGTAGTTTAACCCTTATTTTACAACGCTGTAACATCAGCTGTTTATAAAGGGTGTTTTTTATTGAGGTATAGAACTTCGAATTGAAATAAAACACAAGAAAATCGTTTTAATGTCCATCAATTTGGCTTTATTGGAAGGATAATTTTATGCCATTAATGTTTAAATATGATTTCGGGCATGTGGCCGCCGCGGCTGGCTCGAATAAAGCCAATTCTACAGGTCCAATTTTCAACCACTTTTTCGAGCATATGGGGCCGTATGTTGGCAATAACGCCACGAATGTTGGCTTCCAAGTCCCCTAACGTGTTTCTGGTTTGTTGGCGTAGACACATATCCCCAAAGAAAATAATCCAATGGTCCATGTTAACCGATCCATGGTTAACCGAATTAATTGCTCTGATGGACGATTATGTCGACCATAAAATGGACGGAGCTTGCGGTGAACTTCGCGAACTGAACCATTACTTTCGAAATAAATTTGCACGATTTGCAAGCGTTGTTCTTTTGTCAACCTGTTCATGATGAAATGGCAAACCAAACTAAATATTAATCACTTGACAGCTGACAAAATGGCCGCCAGTTAAAAAAGTGATGCCAACTTAAAGTTCTATACCCCAATAAAAAACAGCCCTTAGTTGTATTTACGTTTAGACCTCTTCTAATGCAACTCTGTATTGATTATTAACTACTTCTTTTAACCTGCAACCATGTATAAGAAAGAACTTTATGCTGAGGCATTCCGCCATCAAAGTGTGAGGTTGTGTCTAAGTCTTAAAAAAAAGATCCAGGTGTCTATTTTTCACCGGAATGGGAAAAAGTGAGTAAATTACGTCAAAATAAATTAAATTGCAGTTATTGTTTTTAATTTATGAGGATATACAATTTCTTCTTTTATGGGCGCCCAACGTGAAGCCTTAATCAATTTCAGAAAAACTTAGTTTAACGGCACACTGGTTTAACTGCAAACACCTGTAAACCGGAATTAATCTCTCTACGAGGGTGGTTCGGAAACTTCTTAGCCTAGCACAAAAAGCGCGGTATAAACAGAAAAAATTTAAGTGTTTTAGAAACTTCCATATCTGCTATGAACACACGTTAAATTTTGTTTCGATCTGGCAACTCCTTCATATAGAAACAGGTGTTCACAAAAGACGCATCCGCGATTTTTTTACAATGGAAAAATTAGAAATGCGTGGTGTCATTAAATACTTACATAAAAAAGGTTTATCGGGAAAAGAAATTCATAATGATATGGTGAATGTGTTAGGTGAAAGTGCTCCTTCATATGCAACAGTAAAAAATTGGGTTGCTGAATTTAAACGTGGTCGTACAAGCATTGAAGATGAAGCACGTAGTGGACGTCCAAAAACAGCAACAACAACAGAAGTTGTAGCCAAAGTGCATGATATGGTATTAAATGATCGACGAATAAAAGTGCGTGAAATAGCTAATATCATGGGCATCTCAAATGATCGAGTCCATTTAATTTTGCATGAAGAACTACAGATGAAAAAGCTTTCTGCAAGATGGGTGCCGGCACTTATTAACAGTCGACCAAAAACGCATAAGAATGAACATTTCTCAAGCTTGTTTGGATCGTTTTCAGCGAAATAAAATGGATTTTAAGCGTCGTTTCATAACTGTTGATGAGACATGGATCCACCACTATACTCCAGAGACAAAAGAACAATCCAAACAATGGACTAAAGCTGGAGGAAGTCAAAAACAATTCAATCGGCTGGTAAGGTTATGGCAACGGTTTTTTGGGACTTCAAAGGCATTTTATTGATTGACTATCTGCAAAAGGGTAAAACAATAAATTCAGAGTACTATTGCAACCTTTTAGATCAATTAAATGTACAAATTCAAGAAAAACGTCCTGGCTTACAACACAAAAAAATAATTTTTCATCAAGACAACGCACTAGCGCACAAGAGTGTTTTAACAATGGCTAAAATCAACGAATTAAAGTACGAGTTGCTTGATCACCCACCTTAATCTCCTGATTTAGCTCCCAGCGACTTTTACCTGTTCCCAAATCTAAAAAAGATCCTTGCTGGCAAGTGTTTTACCTCAAATGAAGATGCAATTACAGTTGTAAACCACTATTTTGAAGACCTTGAGGAAAACTATTTTAATCAAGGGATAGAATTGCTAGATAAGCGTTGGACTAAGTGTATTGAAGTTTCAGGAGATTATATTGAAAAATAAAAATATTTTTGAAGAACTAACTATTCTCTTTCATTGATAGGCTAAGAACTTTCCGAACCGCCCTCGTATTTTATTTGTTTCTTTTACAAGAAGGCTTTATGATTCTTATTCGGCTGTAGCGAAGGAATGCGTCGATAATATGTGCAACCACCAACATTCGCTTGGCAAAAAATTCGGTTGTGGCAACAAATCAGTTATCCGTGTCTGAACCAAATATTGCTTCGTATGTTGCTGCAACACATTGCTCTCGACAATGGACTCGTTTGTACCTATCATAATAGATACAAAATTACTCTAAAAAAGGTGGTTAAATGCTTCAACGCCACATCTTCTAAGCCAAAACTGAGCCCTGAAGAGCACAACCAGGTAATTCTAAAATGTAATACGAAGTTCTTATTATAATAAATATTTTCTACAACTACGCATCACTAAAGCCTAAAATAAAAAAAAGATCTCCAACTCATAGTCTAGGCTTTAAGGTTGGGTTTACGCTAATGATGAGTGTCTGACTAACATTTTGTATTTTCGACATAATGCCATAAAACAATAATTCTCGTACCTTTTTTGTTTTTTATTTACAAAATAATTCATATCATGCCATTGTCGTATTTGTCACTTTTGTGTTAATGCCTCATAATGTTATGACTAGTTCAACTATTTTAAAAGAATTTTCCGTCACTCTACAGCAAAATGAGTAGAAGTGATTATTCCTGCGTCCGATGAAGTCATAAACACTTTTTTGCGGAAAATATTAGATGTTGTTGGCGTTTAAAGAAAAAATGGCTCATAAGTCAAAATGAAATTTGTCAATTTCGAGAAATTGTTCAGGCTATTGAAGGATTGTGCGTCAGGGGAGCTATGCTAATTGATTGTATTTGAAAGGTTAGGGTACCCCTAAGACAGATAGTTTTAAAAAGAATACTACTACTACTACTTTCACTAAACTTCAATAACATTTCGTCGAATTAAGAGTTTTTCGAAGATTCTGATGTTGCCTAATAAACAGAGTTGCATTACGGACTTTATACTTGGTAGCACTTCACTTCGCTTACAATTCAATTATCTATTATTTTTTGATAACTCTTCTGATTTGTAGTAAGTAAGTTTCACGACAAGTAAAAGGATTAGAATATTGTCCGTATTAGAGAAAACGAGGTAAGTTCGATTGCTGGACTAGGTGATTCCGTTTCATACTGTCTACGAGGGAAGTTCGGAAAGTTCTTAGCCTATCAATGAAAGAGAATAGTTAGTTTTTCAAAAATATTTTTATTTTTCAATATAATCTCCTGAAACTTCAATACACTTAGTCCAACGCTTATCTAGCAATTCTATCCCTTGGTTAAAATAGTTTTCCTCAAGGTCTTCAAAATAGTAGTTTACAACTGTAATTGCATCTTCATTCGAGGTAAAACGCTTACCAGCAAGGAATTTTTTTAGATTTGGGAACAGGTAAAAGTCACTGGGAGCTAAATCAGGAGAATAAGGTGGGTGGTCAAGCAACTCGTACTTTAAATCGTTGATTTTAGCCATTGTTAAAACACTCTTGTGCGCGTTGTCTTGATGAAAATTTATTTTTTGTGTTGTAATCCAGGACGTTTTTCTCGAATTTGTACATTTAATTGATCTAAAAGGTTGCAATAGTACTCTGAATTTATTGTTTTACCCTTTTGCAGATAGTCAATCAATAAAATACCTTTGAAGTCCCAAAAAACCGTTGCCATAACCTTACCAGCCGATTGAATTGTTTTTGCCTTCTTTGGGGCACTTCATCCAGCTTCAGTCCATTGTTTGGATTGTTCTTTTGTCTCTGGAGTATAGTGGTGGATCCATGTCTCATCAACAGTTATGAAACGACGCTTCAAATCCATTATATTTCGCTGAAAACGATCCAAACAAGCTTGAGAAATGTTCATTCTTATGCGTTTTTGGTCGACTGTTAACAAGTGCGGCACCCATCTTGCAGAAAGCTTTTTCATCTGTAGTTCTTCATGCAAAATTAAATGGACTCGATCATTTGAGATGCCCATGATATTAGCTTTTTTACGCACTTTTATTCGTCGATCATTTAATACCATATCATGCACTTTGGCTACAATTTCTGTTGTTGTTGCTGTTTTTGGACGTCCACTACGTGGTTCATCTTCAATGCTTGTACGACCACGTTTAAATTCAGCAACCCAATTTTTTACTGGTGCATATGAAGGAGCACTTTCACCTAACACATTCACCATATCATTATGAATTTTTTGTCCCGATAAACCTTTTTTATGTAAATATTAAATGACACCACGCATTTCTAATTTTTCTATTGTAAAAAAATCGCGGATGCGTCTTTTGTGAACACCTGTTTCTATATGAAGGAGTTGCCAGATCGAAACAAAATTTAACATGTGTTCATAGCAGAGATGGAAGTTTCCAAAACACTTAACTTTTTTCTGTTTATACTGCGCTTTTTGTGCTAGGCTAAGAATTTTCCGAACCGCCCTCGTATTATTACTGTCTATTTAATTTCAAGCGAAATCAGTCTATGCAAAGGTGGTGGGGAAACTCCCCTTAAGATTGATGCCCCATAAATTGATCACGAACATTTTTGCAAATTTCTAATGGACACGGAGGATTAAGGACCAAGCTATATCTGAGGTGTCCACAATGACCTAATATGGATAAAGATGTGGAGCGCGTAGTATTTCGGGCCTTGGGTTAAGAAAGCACGAACCAGAATGAAGTTCTTAATTGACGAAACGGTGACGACTGAAAACTTAGTAGGCTTAGTAAAGGATTAAGATAGAGTAAATACGTACATTACAAGTTAAAACTACGGTGAGTTCAGCCAGGCCGAACCTTATGAACCCCCCAACGAGCGATTAAAAAAATAAATAAAAAAACCTCCATCATGGATTACAGTCAAATATGAACATTTTGTCAAGGGGGCGTGGCACCGGCCTCTTTTCTATCAGGGTGTGTTTCTATCCATTCAAACCTCATGTATACCATTCACTATCGTCATAAATGTAGCAGTTCATGAGATATAGTCTTTGTAAGCCCATGTCCAATTAATATTTTGGGCTTTTTGTTTTCTTATGATCATTTGTTGAATTTTTTTTTAAAGAGAGAATAACTAATTAGATCAGTTTTGTTGTTGTTTGATCAATGGGGAAGGAAAGGTAAGCCAGCAAAGCTATAGTAAACACATCCCTGTCCGGTAGACTCACGTTTCGTCGTTGGTGTATAACGGCTCCTCAATGCCATATACGAGTATGTGTCATTTCGAAGTCATTGATTTCATTCTTTTAAAATGAACCGGCCCTTACTGTGCGATTTTTTAAAGGGGCGCGGCGCTGCCCACTTTTCCTCCAGAATGTGTTTTAATCCATGCGAACATTGTATCTTCCAAACATCAGCGTTCTCCTAGTTCATGAGAAATTGTCTTTTTCAGTTAAGTGTTCAATATCATCGTCATTCATGAGTTATAGAAATTTTAGGTTCAGGATTCTTGAGGCAGACTCGGTCCTTGTGTAGGGAACAAACTTAATCTCTTGACCGTCTGTCTGGCTCAATACAAAAAAATGACTGACACCATCAACACACGTTTCCGCAAAATTTCAACCATTTAGCGTCAATAGTGCGACCTGTAGTTTGCCTTTTACAGACAGACAGCCGGACATGACTAGATCATCCTAGAATTTTGCGACAATTCAGAAAATATATACTTTATGGGGACTCTGACCAGTATTTCAAAGTGAATATACCCTCTATCCTACTCGTATGATGGAGGGTAAACAACAAAGAGGCCTTTTGTTAGGTCCCTTGTATCATTACCGTCGTTCATGAGTTATAGAAATTTTAGGTTCAGGATTCTTGAGGCAGACTCGGTCCTTGTGTAGGGAACAACCTTAATCTCTTGACCGTCTGTCTGGCTCAATTGTCAATACAAAAAAATGACTGACGACATCAACACACGTTTCCGCAAAATTTCAACCATTTAGCGTCAATAGTGCGACCTGTAGTTTGCCTTTTACAGACAGTCAGGCGGACATGACTAGATCATCTTAGAATTTGCGACAATTCAGAAAATATGTACTTTATGGGTACTCCGACCAGTATTTCAAAGTGAATATACCCTCTATCCTACTCGTATGATGATAGGTCCCTTATATCATTAAGTCCGACCTATATTTGAATTCGCTTCGATGTGGTCAAGCCATTTGAACATAGGAAACGTTTTTTGGGCCCATTCGGTCAATGCGTCCGACCATAATCTTAGCCATTGCCTTATTTAAAGGCCAAAAAAAATCAGGGAATTTAATTTTTCAAAATATATTAAAAAAGTTTTCACTTTACAACTGAGCCAAATGTGTTGCGTCGATTCGAAAATAGTTAAAATGTTCTATGACTTTGGGGTTTTGTGTTCAAATATTTCGATGGAAGCGATATTTTTATTTTAATTTTTTTCACTAAATTATTTCATATTTGATTTTTTTTGCTTTGTTTTAATGCATTATTAATTTGTATTTTAACTGGTGTTAATTTTATATTTTATATATTTTATATATTTTATATTTTATATTTTCATTAGATTTGAAATTATCTCTTACTATGAATTGGGTTTTTTATAAAATGTATTCGTATTACGTATTTTTCCCGCATTTTTGCTTTACGGCGTATATTTTAGGAACGTATTTTGGCTGTTTAAAAAGTTATCTGTTTTAATAACTAGGGATTGGAATTCTATGCATTCAACAAAAGTTTATAAAGCGCTTGTAAATGCCCAATAAAATCAAAAAATATGTTCTTAAAAAAACAAAATATGCATACAAAATGTTAAAATATGCAAAAAAAGAAATAAACGTATGCACAAAAATCTAAAAATATGAACCAAAAATAAAGAATTATCAAAAAAAGAATTATTTATTACCTAAATGACAGCGTTAAGGTGTTTTTTTTAGCAATTCGAATAAAGATAACTATTAAAAGAATTTATTGTGCTTCATGTTTTAGTAGGAAGGGAGTCAGATATCACTTTTAAACAATAAAAAAATTAAAAAGTATTGAAATAATAGGAAAATAAAGTACATTAAAATTAAAACGTTGATGCAAAATATGCAATCCTTAAAAAAACGTTTCTTTTCTGGAGCACAAAAATCTAATTTTAATATAACCTTTATGCAGAGTTCATGGATTCATACAGTTTTACTTTAATTTCTCAGCTATTTGACTTAAAGTTCAATATTGTGTGTTATTAAAGAAAAATTCGTTTTGAAACTTGTACGAATTACAGCAAAAATATCTAGAGAATTGCCTGTATATGACATACTCTTCCAAGCGCTGCTATATATATTCCTGGCCTAATAATGAAAATGCGAATATTTATCATTAAAAATGGTTTAATTGTTTTTCCAAGTACTCTCCAGCATGATTTATACACTTTTGCATGCGCTCAACCAAATTGTCGAAGCACCTTTTCCACCCCGATTGAGATACCTCCAAAACATGGTTTTTGAACGCTTCAACAGCATCTTATGGCGACGAAAATCGATGACCACGCAATTTTTTCTTGATGTGCGGGAATAAAAACAAGTCATTGGGTGCCAAGTCAGGGCTATACATCAATGGTTTGAGCCGATGTGTGAGAGCTCGCATTGCCATGGTGCACAATGGTTCGTCTTCTCTTGTTCGTTTTTTGAATTCTCCGAAGACTTCAGGCAAACAAATTGTGGTGTACCACTCAGAATTGACCTCCTAAGTTGCTCAAGCGGAACAGTCGCCACATCACAAGTTTTGCCGAATAAACAGGCGACCATTTGCTTCGAAGTGTTTCTTCCACGATCAACTTTCGTCTGATTTGACTCGTCTTTGAAGACCCAAACGGTCGATTGCTGTTTTGTTTCCGGTTTGTACGCATAGATACATGATTCGTCACCTGTGACGATCTAATAAACGTCTTTTGCAGCACCGCGATCGTATTTTTTCAATACTTCTTTGCACCAATCGACACGAGCCTTTTTTTGAGCGATTGTCAAATTGTGCGGGTTTCAACGAGAAAAAACCTTTTAACGGCCAGGTGTTCATGCAATATATGAGACCCTTAGGTCCTTTCTCTATGCGCTGTATACTTATATGTGAGCGATTGTCAAATTGTGCGGGTTTCAACGAGAACAAACCTTTTAACGGCCAGGTGTTCATGCAATATATGAGACCCTTAGGTCCTTTCTCTATGCGCTGTATACTTATAAGGGTAAAAAAAATAAATTTTCACTTTTTTTTTGATGTGGACAACATCTGAGCATCGAATGAGATCCCATGCCCCAAAAGTGTCCCCTTCCGGAGATATGCGAGTTTTGTGAAAGCGATGGTAGACCAAAGATACACGTATTTAAATCTTTAAAATGGCTCTCCTGAACAAAACTGGTTTTTACCCTTAGGTCCCTTTCTATTTTGCGCGTCACATTTACTTATACATTCATATCACGAATGTATGCTGTTGGAAGAAATACCCAAGGATGGCTCTATCTCACGGTATGTCACATGACGATCTTGCATTATCAGTTCACGCACGGCATCATTGTTCGCTGGCACAACGGCCGTTTTTGAACGACCTTTATGACCTTCGTCTTTGAGCGAGCGTCTGCCACGATTGAATTCATTTAATCAGTTTTTCACAGTGCTATAGGATGGTGCTTCATCGCCATACAAAGAAAGCCGAAAGTTGTGAAAAATGATCCACGAAAATGTTTACGAGTTAATTCCATTTTTTTGCCAAATTGATTTTTTGAAGTCACTGTAAACAACACAAAACGTTCTAAGTACATTTATGCTAGAAATGTCAAACTTTCCAATGGAAATGTCAGACGGTGCCAGGCAATACTTAGTGTTGTCTAGGTCAGAAATATATATGTGACAGCGCATAGAGAAAGAGACCTAAGGGTAAACAAATCAATTTTCACTTTTTTTTTTTAATGTGGACAACATGTTTAGCTCGTTTGTTTTATTTCGGTCTGTTGTTTTTACACATTGAACAGGGATTAAACCGGCTCAAGACCTCTTGCTTCTATATTTATAAGAAGACAAGTTTTTAACAAAATGGCAAAGTGGCATTGATTTTCGTGGCTGCACACAACTTTTATCATGAGTTTGGGTCCGTGACAACCCTCTTCAGAAAGCCTTGCTGCAATTGTTGAAAGTTAAACCGAACTCTATAAGGCCAGGCTCTCCCCAAACGAATGAGAACTACTGTTGTAAACATTACTTTTCAAGTTTTCTTCACACAATTGCCCACGAAAGATAACTTATATTCTGTCGGTTAAGGTATTAAATATAAACCATATCAGTTAATTCGAATTTGAATTAAATTGGCTTTAAGAGGGATAAAATTATGAAAAAATTAATAGTTTTTGACAAAAATGTTCTTGATTGTATTCTAAGCAAAGTATGTATTTAAACCATTTAAATTAACAAAATATGCAAATACTTTTAAATGAATTTTCAGTAAAATATGCAAAAGTACGCACTTACAAAAATAATGGCATATTGTTGCAAAATTTTTGAATCACATAAATATTGAGTTAAAGTTACTTTAAGACTAACGACAACAAATATGCATTTGCATAGAAATCCGATCCCTAGTGATTACCAGTCGTTGCCAACGTCAGTACCATTCACATTTTTTGCCATCATGAATTAAACTCGTACTAATAACTTAGTCTGTTAGCCTGTTCGTTCTTTTATTAGAAAATAAATTAAAATATCTCTCAGCCCACACCGAATGCCATTCAAACACGCATTTAATGGGTTAATCACTCACTTTTACGGGGAATCAATTAAAAGTTTCGATACAAACGTGCATTAGCATTAATTATAACTAATTGGCATTCATGGGAAACTGTGAATTCCAACAACTTCTGCGAATATTTAACCCTTCTACGGGGAAAGCCGTGAATGCCAAACATCAGACGAGTAGGGTGGCGTACATAAATAGTAATAATTAAAGCTCATTAATTTTCCTAAAGAACAGCAGCAGGAGAAGGAGAAATTCGAAAAATCAATATGCCCAAAGCTATCGTTGACGAAAACATTGTTTCATTACAAAAGCGTAAAATTGAAATCTTTCTTGAACAAAATTCTTGTTGCTCCACAATTAAATCGAACACTTTTAATATGGAAATTGTCTCGATGTTTTCTTTTTTATTGTTTTCAATACAAATAATTGTGTTCTGATCGTAGGATCTGATGACGGTCGGGGCTAGCCTCTGGTGAAAAAAAAACAACCACACAATAATTAGAGACAATTAATCGCCAATTGAGCTGAACCAAGCCATGACGAGCGGCAACGAAATAAACCAACTAAGGCATACGATGATGCGGCTCACCATCAGCAGCGCCGAGACTGTGGGGGAGGGTAACAGGGGGCGTGGCAGTGTGTCATCTAGTGTTACGTACGTGCAACACTCACACCACCACAAAGACATGCACTTTTATATAATGTCAGAAGCAAAAAAAAACAAACAACAAAAGAAACAACAATAAGATGTGGTGGAGATGCTATTAATTGAGGTTTACAATAATGTAATGATCTACAATTACATTCGATGTACATTTGGTGGGTTTTATTTATGGAAATCAAAACTATATCCTAGAATAGTAATAAAACTACAAAATTAAAATTAAAAAAAGAGTTATTTTAACTTCGATCCGCCAACGCATCGCAGGTGTTGGTAATTTTTTCAGTTTTTTAATAAGAGTTTTTTTTCGAAAGATGTCTTAAAACTATTAATACGAGCGATTCGACGGTATAAAGTTCTTCACTAAATAGCGTTTTTCGACGCGTTAACCCTTTAAACACCAAAAATATTATAGTTGTTTTCATGTTCAACTACAAGCGACAATTAAAACATAAAAATGCAATTTTTTTTTTAAATAAATTTTAATTTCGTAATGCAATTTTGCAGAGTGTTATTGCAATCTTTTGAGTTTTTTTTAAGAAAACAATTTTTCTTTTATTGCTAATACGAGGGCTGCTATATATATTTCTGGCCCAATAATGAAAATGCGAATTTTTAACATCAAAAATGCTTTTATTGTTTATCAAAGTATACTCCAGCATGATTTTTACACTTGCATGGGTTCAAACCAATTGTCGAAGCACTTTTTCCACTCCGATTGAGACACCTTCAAAACATGATTTATAAGATCGTCACAGGTGACGAATCATGGATCTATGCGTATGAGCCCGAAATAACGCAGTAATCGACCGTGTGGGTCTTCGAAGAGAGTAGAGAGTGGGTAAAAAAAGTTTCTTCTCGTTGGATCCCGCAAAACTTGACAATAATCGCTCAAAAAAAGGCTCGTGTCGATTGGTGCAAAGAAATTTTCAAAAAAATACGATCGCTGTGCTTCAAAATACGTTTATAAGATCGTCACAGGTGACGAATCATGGATCTATAGGTATGAACCCGAAACAACGCAGCAATCGACCGTGTGGGTCTTCGAAGACTAGCCAAATCCAACGAAAATTTTTCGTGGAAGAAGCACTTGGAAGCAAATGGTCGCCTGTTTCTTCGTCAAAATTGATCATGTGGCGACTGTTCCGCTTGAGCAACGTAGGACGGGCAATTCTGAGTGGTACACCACAATTTGTTTGCCTGAAGTCTTCGGAGAAATTCGAAAAACAAACAAGATAAGACGAACCATTGTGCACCATGACAATGAGAGCACAATGATCACACATCGGCTCAAACCATCACCTTTTTGACCGGCCAAAACGTCGAATTGATGGGTCATCCGCCGTACAGCCCTGACTTGGCACCTAATGACTTCTTTTTATTCGCACATCAAGAAAAAATGCGTGGTCAACGATTTTCGTCGCCAGAAGATGCTGTTGAAGCATTCAAAACCCGTGTTTTGGAGGATTCTCAATAGGAGTGGAAAAAGTGCTTCGACAATTGATTTGAGCGCATGCAAGAGTGTATAAATCATGCTGGAGAATACTTTGAAAAACAATTAAACCATTTTTGATGTTAAATATTCGCATTTTCATTATTAGGCCAGAACATATATATAGCAGCCCTCGTAGTCAATAGTGAAGCTTAAATTTAGGCAAATTTTAGTACGACTCTAAATTTGAATTTATTTAAAGTTTTGGCTGTGGCTAGGAATGCATGAGACGAAGGGGCCCAATAAACCGACCATAAGTACAAAAAAATTACTGCGTTTTAATACGGGCATTTAGGTACTCTTTTCGAAGAAAATTCGATTATGTTCGGAATAATGGACCAAAGTGGACAAAACAGCGGACAGCTTAATTTTTACTATACTATAATAAGCTTCGACTTGGCCGTACTTATCGAAGTTTTCACTTGTTATTGAATGAAATGGACATTCATTGTCAAAAAAATTTAAAATTTATTAAATACAATAGCTGCTTTTTAACCGCATATCGTATACGTTAACATATGTGACGCGCAAAATAGTAAAAACCAGTTTTGTTCAGGAGAGCCATTTTGAAGATTTAAATACGTGTATCTTTGGTGTACTATCACTTTCATAAAACGCACATATCTCTGGGAGGGAACACTTTTGGGGCATGGGATCGGTCTCATTCGATGCTCAGATGTTGTCCACATCAAAAAAAAGTGAAAATTGTTTTATTTTACCCTTAGGTCCCTTTCTCTATGCGCTGTCACATATAATTATAGTTACGAAAAGAACAAAAATGTGGTAAGAAAAATAAAATTGGTATCACTTGCTACGAAATTTTAATTTTTTCTTTGAAATTCACCCAGAGAAAAGATATGGTTACTATATGGTCACGACAACAATAGTATGTTCTCTGCAGTAAAAGTATGGTCGTCGCAACCATAGTATTGTTTTTTGAATTTCATTTTGACAATAGTATGATAGCGGCAATATTAATATTGTTGAAATGTAACAAAAGTATTGTTGCCAAATTTAAAAATGTAAATATGGTTGTAGCAACAATATAAATATGGTTGGTGGGACAAAAGTATTGTTTTCATGGGCTTTATGTTAACAATAACATGATTACGGCAATCATACCGACAAAACCTTAATTTTTTTAATTTAACAATGTTATTTTTACGATTCTTACGCAATAATATTAATAAAAAATAATTTTTTTTTCAAAAAAAACTACGGATTAGTATAACTAAAATATTTTTAATAAATGATTTTTTTTAACTGTTAAATAAATCACTCCTATTGTTACATAATTTATTTATTAAAATTCTTTATTGTTGAATAACAACGTATTCCAGTCTTTACAAACAATTTTGGGGATCATAGTATAGTTGTGCTTTAGTCATACTATGGTTGTGAGGATCGTACTATGGTTGTATGTTAAACATACTATGGTTATGAGGATCATAATATGGTTGTGGGGATCATAGTATGGTTGTGTGTGATTGATTCTATTGTTGTGAGGACCATAATATTGTTATGGGGATCATAGTATGGTTGTGTGTGAACCATACTATTGTTGTGATGATCATAATATTGTTGTGCCACAACCATATAACCAACAATAGTATGGTGCTCTTCGAATATTGTTACCCCAACCATACTTTTTTTCTGCGTGTTGTGGACATGTTCATAAAAGTATATTTGCCATCAACTGACAACAATATTTGTGTAATTTAAATATAGTTAATTGGAAACTAAACAACAAACAATCAAATGATAAAGTAAATGAATATTCAAGCCATTAAATAATAATATAGTAGTCAATTAAATTATAAAAAAAACGAAACCTCTTCAGAACATCCAGAATAAAAATCTTTAAACAATATATGGCCTAAATGGATTATACTCAACTTTGGATCTCCACAGGTTAGCACCGTAACCTGGAAACTTTCACAAAAATTCCAAGATCGATGCAGAACTTCAAATTATGAATTAATAAGTAATTTGAACAATTAACTTCTTCTATAACTTCAGAAATGCCGTCAGTGGTTGTTGTTGTAACAACAATATATTTATTTTGAAGTCTTGTTCGTCTATGGGGGATCTGTTTCGATATCCAGCTGGAGGAAACGCGCCATTTGAAATGGATGCATCCACAGAGACCTGGGGGTCAGCTGAGTGGGCTTAACCGGGCAATTAAAGAGGTGCAGCACATCATGTGGTCCCTGATGGCAGGCGGGACAGATGTCCGGAACGTTAGCATCAATTCGTGCCCAGTAAGAATTGAGGCGGCCCGATCTCAGCTGCGCCAGAACCACGCGCGTCTGCCGAGGTTGTATCTTCTCCTCAGGTGAAATCTCCGGGGGATGTTCCCCTAGCACTACATTCACACGGTAGCTGGGTACTGCTGCTACGACATCATCGGCTTGAATGCTGTTCAGACCTGCCTGATAGTTTCGATGATCTAAAGGTTCTCTCTTATGCCGCTGGACCTCTCTCTCTCTCTCTAGATCGTGAAGATCGTACCTGATCTGCCTGGGCGGAGGCATCCTGTTCCAGAGATGGTGGTTAGGATGACTGCTGCGAAAACATCCTAGCAGGTATTGCTTAGACTACAGGAAATTGTGTCTGCGCACGGTAAGGACCTTCTTCTCCTCATGGAGATGGTCCTCAGAAGACATCAGAAGACACCCTGTTGATGTTCTGAGGGCGGCATTCTGGCAAGTCTGAATTTTCTTCCACTGCGTCGTACTCACGCTCGCCGACCATACAGGTGCTGCGTAGCTGCAGTTAGTAAAAGCTTTTAATGTAAATTTTTTTTTGAAGAACATAAATGTAGTTTATTGGTATCTTTTTCCCCGAATCTGTTGTAAATTCTTTAAACATGACTACCATATTGTACAACACAAGTTCTCATTTGCTGCCATACTAATTTAAATTAAATCTGAATAATAAAAAAAAAAACTACGCAACCTCTTTGCTATGGGCCCTAAACGCTTTGATACTGTGGACGACATTATGATAGACTTAAAATACTTTTTATTCTGGCCCTCTAAAAAATAAAATAAAATTAACAAAAACGGGTATGCGGCACAACACACACACACACACACACTTCATCTCAATAGTTTCTATTTTTTATTGCACCCAGCTCAAATGACCGTACATTTTTTTATTTAAACACGATATATTGAAAAAAAACGAAAAAATTACAAATCAATAAGAATACTTAAGAAACGGCTCGTTTTGAAGGGTCTTCATTAAAGGGGTTTGATGATGATGTGATATAAAATCTCGAACCGGGAGGAAACGGGCGTAGTTGCCTTTCAGAGACTGAGAGGCACGGCACGTGTTGTTTTGTCGACAACGAACAATTTTAAAAATGTATTAAAACAAAAAAGCACAAATTGTTTTGCCCCATACATGGTTTAATTAATAAAAAAAAAATGGAAACGAATGAAAGGCGATTTGACACATTTTAATTAGTGTTCAGCCGGGCATGCACTTTCCCTGAAATGGAACTAATTAATTTCATTTGAAGATAAAACATTTCACGCGCAACACGAAATGCAGAATGAAAACAAGTGGACAAATTAAGTTCGTTCATGCCGAAGCGTATAAGCCCTTCATCATGAATTGCTGTCCAATATGAAATGTTGCCAAGGGGGCGTGGCATTGCCCTGTTTTCTTATCAGGGTGTGTTTCTTTTAGTAGCATCAGTATGTATAAGTATAACAACTAGTATTGTCATATCAGTATTAGGTTACGAAATTAAGTCTTTTAAAGTTTAGACCTGAGTGGGCGGTGACACGCCCTCCTGGAAAATTTTAACTGTCTGTTATAAATGCGTAGTCATTGATTTAATTCATTAGTTGGGCCATAAACCCGACTTTTTAAATTGGGTGTGTCTAATATGAAATGTTGCCAAAGGGGCGTGGCATCGCCCTGTTTTCTTATCAGGGTGTGTTTCTTTTAGTAGCACCTGTTTTTATACCAACTACTTTTGTCATATCAGTATTAGTTTACGTAATAAAGCCTTTTAAAGTTCAGGCCTGAGTGGGCGGTGACACGCCCTCCTTGCCCAATTTTAACTATCTGTTATAATTGCCTAGTCATTGATTTAATTCATTAGTTGGGCCATAAACCCGACATTTTAAAGTGGGTGTGTCTAATACGAAATGTTGCCAAGGGGGCGTGGCATCACCCTCTCTTCTTATAAGGGTGTGTTTCTTTAAGTAGCATCAGTTTTTATACCAACTACTATTGTCATATCAGTATTACTTTACGTAATAAAGCCTTTTAAACTTCAGGCCTGAGTGGGCGGTGATACGCCCCCTTGCCCAATTTTTACATAATATAGGCAGTTATAATTGCCTAGTCACTTATTTCATTCCGTTACAATTTTAGAACGATCAGTCAATTAGTTTAACCATAAACGCGATTTTTTACAGGGGGTGTGATACCTTCCACTTTTTCTCCAGGATGCTGTTCGATCCATGCCAACGTCATATTTTCCAAATATCATAGTCAAATCTCTAATAGTTCATGAGACATTGCATTTCTATGTTCAGGGTTGAGGGGGCGGCACCATCATTGATTCCCTTCTTTGAAAAACAATTAAACCATTTTTGATGATAAATATTCGCATTTTCATTATTAGGCCAGACATATATATATAGCAGCCTTCGTAGTCAATAGCGACGCATAAATTTAGACAAATTTTAGTACGACTCCAAATTTGAATTTATTTAAAGTTTTGGCTGTGGTTAGGAATGCATGGGACGAAGGGGCCCGATAAACCGGCCATAAGTACAAAAAAATTACTGCGTTTTAATACGGGCATTTAGGTACTCTTTTTGAAGAAAATTTCGATTATGTTCGGAATCATGGACCAAAGTGGACAAAACAGCGGACAGCTTAATTTTTACTATACTATAATAAGCTTCGACTTGGCCGTACTTATCGAAGTTTTCACTTGTTATTGAATGAAATGGACATTCATTGTCAAAAACTTTTATAATTTAGTTAATAAAATAGCTGCTTTCTGTTGAAATTTTAGAAAGATCGGTCCATTAGGTTGGCCATAAATTCCATTTTTAAAGGTAACGTGCTCATGAGATAATGTCTGTTTAAGTTCAGGCTTGAGTGGGCGGCAACACTCCAATTTTTTTATAATAAAGTCTATAATAATTGACTAGTCATTGATTCCCTACTGTTGAAATTTTAGAACGACCGGTCCATTAGTTTGGCCATAAATTCCATTTTTTAACGGTAACGTGTTCATGAGATAATGTCTTTTTAAGTTCAGGCTTGAGTGGTCGGCGACACTCCAATTTTTTCATAATATAGTCTATAATAATTGCCTAGTCATTGATTCCCTTTTGTTGAAATTTTAGAACGATCGGTACATTAGTTTGGCCATAAATTCCAGTTTTTAAAGGTAACGTGCTCGTGAGATAATGTCTGTTTAAGTTCAGGCTTGAGTGGGCGGCGACACTCCAAATTTTTTATAATAAAGTCTATAAGTCCTAGTCATGATTTCATTCAGTTAGAACGATCGGTTCATTAGTTTGGCAATAAATTCGATTTTTTAAAGTGGGCGTGGCATAGCCCACTTTTTTGGCCGGGATGTGTTTCGAAACATGCCGATCCGAATATCATCGTCATATCTCTAGTAATTCGTCAAATATTGTGTTTTTAAGTTCAGGATTGTTGATTTTTCCAAAGGTTCATCAAGTCCTTGGGGGTTGAACATTTTTCCCGCTTGAACCATATGGCCCATTTTCAACACCAACAGTTTCAGACCATCGTCACATGTTTCTAAAAAATTTCAGCCACCTAAATTCAGTAATGCGACCTGTAGTCTGCTTTCCACAGACAGTCAGGCGGACATGGCTAGATCGTCTTAGAGTTTTACGACGATTCAGAATATTTTTTTGGGTCTCCCAGCAGTATTTCGATGTGTTGCAAACGATATGACAAAGTAAAGATATCCTCTCTTCTGTGATGGAGTGACTGAAAAGAATCAGAGTTTTTTTTATAAGCGTATTAAACATCTTATCTGCGCTTGAGCAGCACAGATAACTCGTAGAGTGTGTCTGTAATCATTATAAAATACAATTGTTTTATTTGTTTAAAAAAAAGTCAAACAAATAATTAAACGGGTTTATGGTATGATTGCAATTGTCACCTTAAAAAACAAACCAGAAAACCAAACGCACACACACACACACACCTTTGGAACAGATAAAATCAACAACAGACAGACTGAAAACATAGGCCAAGGGGAAATATTTTATTCATTACCGGCAACAAAGTAACAACACAGAAAGCAAAAAAAAAAGTATTTTTGCTGAAGCGGTTTTTGTAAGGCTCGCAAGAGGCTTTAATGCGAATAATTTTATCGGCTTTCAGAAACGGTTGTTTTGCTAAGCACCTTTAAACTCCAAAAGGAAGTAGACTTTTTTCATACAACCGACGAGTGATTTTGTAAGCGGTTCATGTTTATTCTGACTTTATTTGTAATTCCGTTCTGTGATTGTTACGCATTTTGCAAAAAAAAACGACAGCTCAACAGCAAAGGACAAAAAAATAGTGATGGAGATTAAAAATAATTAAAATATGTTGAGTACATGTAGTCTCCTTGATAATAAATTGCAGACAGCTTATGACTAAAAGCCGTCATGGTGTAAAATTTCAGGATCCTCTCTTATTTCCTTTGATAATTATCGCCTTTTAACAGACATACGCAAGGAGGGATGGACAGATCTTTTTACGACGCCTCCGATCAATAATTCAAGGTTCTGCAAGCAGAAAAAAGATATGTTTGTGGTAACAATATTCGAATGGGACAATGCTATTGTTGGGTGTATGGTTGTGGAACAACAATATTATGATCCTCACAATCATAGTATGATTCAAATACAACCATACCATAATCCTCAAAACCATACTTTGGTCCTCACAACAATAGTATGATTCACACATAACTATACAATGATCCCCACAACCATAACATGATATGCACTTAACCATACTATGATCTCCACAACTATATGTGACCCGGCCTATGAAAAGGTGGCTTATGACTCATCTTTAACTTTGGCTTATGACTCATCTTCTTTAACTTTGGCTTATCTTTAACAGCTGTTTCTCGCAATTTCTTTTTTGAGTCATAAGCCACCTGTTCATAGGCCGGGTCACATATTATGATCCTCACAACCATAGTATCCTCACAACAACTACGTAACCATGTTATAATCCCTACAGCCATGTTGTGGTCACACAAAATTATACTATGATCCCCAAATTATTTTAAAGAATTGGGTTAAGTTGTCAACAACAGATCTGAATTATGAAAATTATTTAAAAATACATTCAATTCAAAATATAACAAGTGATTTATTTAACAGTAGAAAAAGTCAGTTTAAAAAACGTAAGCGTTTTTATTAAAATATTTCAGTTAAACAAAGCCAAAATAGTTTGTTTGAAAATGTTTAATTTCCATATAAAAACTACTATTATTGCATTATAAGTAGATCCGTAATAATAACATTGCTCTAAAGAGCATTTTTGAATGAGGAAAATAACAATCATACAGTATGATTGCCGTAATCATATTATTGTTAACATATAGCACAAAAAACAATAATTTTGTCCCACCAACCATATTTAAATTGTTGCTACAACCATATTTTCATTATTAAATTTGGCAATAATACTATTGATACATTTCAACAATATTAATATTGCGGCAATCATACTATTGTCAAAATTAAATTCAGTAAACAATACTATGGTTGCGACGAACATACTTTTATTGCGGAGAACATATTATTATTGCCGTGACCATGTTTTTGCTCTGCTTGTGCAAACGAAGTGACAAATTTAAATTTTTTTAACAATTTATTTACATATTTATTAAAATTCTAATAAACTTAGTTAAAAAGCACTAGGCTCGAAGGATATCGGCCAAATTTATAAGTAGTATATATAAATATATACAGAAGGGCCACAAGTTACCATTGGGTTAAAAGCTTAAATAGCTTTTTCGTTCATTCAATTTTTTTTCTCAGATTGTATAATATACAAAATGAAATTTTTTCTTTAAAGTATGAAAAATAATATAGAGCTAGTTTTATTAAGTAGAATTTTCCATAAAATCTTTCAAAATTTGTGGCTGTAGCGTTCGAAATTCCACAACTCTGTTGGCCTTGAGTTAAAGGATTGTCTTGAGCTTATTCACATATACTCGCTCCTTCAAATAGCCCCAAACATATTAGTCGGGTGCTGACAAATCTGGCGATCGCGCTTGCCAACTAATTTCCGAATTTCTGGAAATTATTCGCTTTTAAAAATTTGACTTAAAACTGCCATTGCGTCTCGGGTGATGTGGGCAGTGGCTCCGTCCTGCTGAAAACACATCTCAGGTCTGTTTTTATGAGCAGGGCGTAAAAAATATTCTATCATAAACAGATACTGCTCTCCATTTACGGTTACAGCACTTCAATCTTCATCCTCGAAGAAGTAAGCCCCAGTGATATTTGCAGATGTGATCCCACACCATACTGTACACCTAATGGGGTGCAGTTGGATGAATGTCTCTTGGATTTTCAGAACCCCAGAACCTACAGTTCTGCTTATTGACAAAGCCATTCAAATGAAAATGAGATGCTCTTATCAGAACCCCAGAACCTACAGTTCTGCTAATTGACAAAGCCATTCAAACGAAAATGAGATGCTCTTTGCGTTAAAATAATTGATCGCTGATTTAAATAATAAAAATCTACTACCCTGGTTCTTTGTTCAGTTGTAAGTCTATCCATTATTTATTCTAGAAATTAGAAGATTAAAAAGGCCCCACCTACTAGACCTTCCATTTAGAATCTAATTTTAAGTATGAATCAATAGATTATGAATCAGTAGATTACTAGGTAATAGCTTACATTTCTTTCTCTATTTTTTGAGAAAAGGTTACTGCTATAAAGTTATGTAAAAGAGGAAAATATTAAAATTATATTGAAAAATATAGTATTAAGGCCACTGTTCTCTATGAGAAATATAGCATATGAATTTTTTTTATTCTCATCCGGTTTTCTTATTATTGTTAAATAGATTGCAAATAAAAATAATAAAAAAAATATTTATTCTCCAAGTGCTATTTATGTAAACCGAAAAAATTATATAGACGAAAAAGTTATAAAATTTGTAAACCCCATGGTAACTTTTGGCCCACCCTGTAATTCATTATATGGTATTCAAGTATGGTATACAAATATTTAAATTATCAATTTTAACCTCTTTTTAAGTTTTTCAAAGTTTTTAACTATTTTTTTTGAGCATTTAGCAAGCTGGTAAAATATCTGAGCGAAAACTCAGTTTGTGTAACTCAATAATATTTGTATTACCAGGTAATAACCTCCCATTACCCTTTGCGTTATTTGAAAGGCAACAATAACTACTTGCTAATATATAGCAGGGGTTGCACCCCTATGTAGATACAATAGTAATTTTTAAATATATATTTAACAGCGAAATTACCGTGATACAATAATTTTTGTATTCAGCCTTATTACGGTTGTCGAAGACGAAAATCGAGAGAAGTCGTTGTCGATTTCGATTATTTTTGGTATTACGTAACTTTTTCGACTCTTGTGATTTTGTAATAGATTGAAAAGTAAAAGATGTGCTATACTGTCAAAACAATGTTTACTTTTTACATAATTGTCCGCCAAACGCAACATTGAAATTTTCTCAAGATAAATAAAATAAATATAATAAAAAAAAATATGTTAAGTTTGGGACATTTTTTTCTTCGGATGAAGACGACGAGGCATACACAGAATGTGATATGAGTGCCTTGCGTAAGGAAATAAGACAGAATTCGGACATATTTGCAATGCCCATCTTTGTAAACAAATGTGAATATATTCAGAAAACGACGCCTGCTTGTTCATTTTTACGGCGACAACTGACACAAAACAAGTGACGGCGACATAAACTTTATATCAGCGGTCGACATCAGATAAAAGTTTTTTGGTAAAATACCGCAAATTTACCCAATGTTGAAAATAGATAAATAATTTATTTTATTCAATTTTGTTATATTTATTTATTGTCGAATATAAAATGTCGAAAAAATGTGTTAAATTTCAAATTAGTTAACGGCGTGTTAGCGGATGAAACCAACGGCTAACAATTGTTGTCAATTGAATGCGGCGACGTCTCTAGTCGTATAGAAAAAATTGATCGACTGTTTTAGCCAACTTTGACAGTCGTTTTCGTCTTCCGTGTTACGAAAAATTGTAACAGATTGTGCATTTTCGAAAACCGTAGTACCGTTTTCCAAAAAAATCGACATTCGACTACGTCTTCGACAACCGTAATAAGGCTGATTACCAGGTAACAACCTCTCATTACCTTTTGCGTTATTTGAAAGGCAAAAATAAGTACTTGCTAATATATAGTGGGGTTTGCACCCCTTTGTAGATACAATAGTAATTTTTCAATACATTTTTGACAATGAAAGTAACGTGATACAATTATATTTGTATTACCAGGTAATAACCTCCTATTACCCTTTGCGTTTTTTGAAAGGCAAAAATAAGTACTTGCTAATATATAGCAGGGGTTGCACCCCTATGTAGATACAATAGTAACTTTTAAATATGTTTTCGACAGCGAAAGTACCGTGATACAACCGTGATCCGTTAATAACCTCCCCTTACCCTTTCGTTATTTGAAAGGCAAAAGTAAGTACTTGCTTATATATCTTTGAACTACCAGTTTATAACCTTCCATTACCCTTTGCGTTATTAGAAAGGCAAAAAGAAGTACTTGCTAATATATAGCAGGGGTTGCACCCCTATGTAGATTCAATAGTTCTTTTCAATACATTTTCGACAATGAAAGTATTGTGATACAATAATATTTGTATTACAAGGTGTCTCTGATGAAATGGATCCATATCGAATTATGTTGTCGAATAGACCACGCCCATAGCTTCACACCAAGTTCCCGCCCGAGTTGATGATCTGGCGCTCTAGAAGACACGATTTTAATCAGATTGTGTATAAATTTAACACAGTGCGTTATGAGGTGACTTCTAAGCAATTCTGCCAAAGCCCAACAATATGATCTTTTCAATTTGAAGTCGTTTCGTTTTATTAAAGACATTTTAAACTCGATTTAGCTCAACTAAAGCGTAGAGCGCTAAGTGCACCTGTAACCTTTTCCAATGAAATTAGACCAAAACGTTATTCATATAGCGCCCGACTGAGGCGTGAGGCTTTTCTCTGATAGTTGGCCTCGCCCGACTTTAAATAATTTTATTTGTTCTAATTTTTGTTTTAATAAAATTGATTTTGATAGTTTAATATGTTTTCTTGACTTTGGTCCAGAAAATTTGGCATCGAAAAAGTAAATTTTCATAAATCGAAAAGTACAAAATGATTAAAATTTTTTTTTATCCCTGGTTGAGCCTACGGACCCAAAAGGGCCCAAAAATCGGCTCTAACAGTTAAAGGAAGCGATCGCTTGAAAGTACGGTCATATGGATACCTAATTAAAACAAATCTCACTACAATTCCATATACTATATATTTGAAGTTTTGGCTGTGATTAAGGAAAAAACTCAAGGACACCATCGAAAAAACGATTACTAGTAAATTTGACCATATAAGTACACAAATTAAAAACGAATTCGCAACGAATTCATTAGGATTAATATCAATATTTTGGCTCCTAACCGTGGAAGATATGGACAATAAATGCATTAATTGTAGGTTAGCCATTTAAATACCGAATACAAGGTGAAGGATACATAAGATTCGCCCTAGCCGAACTCGACTATGTTTTTACTATTTTTTTTTTACTGTTGGCAACGGGAAAATCATGTCAATTAAATGCCCAAACAGTAAAGCCAAGAGAAAATACCCAACAAAAAATGTATTTTTCCGTGGTACTTTTAGTTTCTTAGAGGGCAACTTTTTATCCTATAGACCGATTCCGCCCATTTACAAGGCGAAAAGCAACATTTTCTAGGCGGAAAATGTAACTCACACGGAGTGAGCAACGTTTCCTAGACGCGAAATGTTGCTTACACAGAGAGAAAAACTTTTTCTGGACGGAAAATGTAGCTCACTCAGAGAGAGAGCAAAAATGTAGCTTACTCGGAGTGAGCAAATATGTAGCTCAATCGGAGCGAGCAAATATGTAGCTCACTCGGAGTGAGCAAGAATGTAGCTCACTCGGAGTGAGCAAAAATGTAGCTCACTCGGAGTGAGCAAAAATGTAGCTCACTCGGAGTGAGCAAAACTGTAGCTCAAGTGAAGCTCGAAGTGAGCTATAATTTCTGGATGGAAAATGTAACTCACTCAGAGTGAGCAACATTTTCTACACGCAACATGTAACTTACTCAGAGAGAGCAATATTTTATGGACTCTGCGTGAATTACATTGTCCGTCTAGAAAATCATGCCCACTCTGGGTGAGCTACTTATAGCGTCTAGAAAAAGTTGCTCACTTTGAATAAGCTAAAAGTGTATTTTGCCGTGGTACCTTTAGTTTCTTAGAGGGCAACCTTTTACCCTATAGACCTATTCCGCCCATTTACAAACCCAAAACAGCGTATGGCTATCAGCCATCATCGTTTATTAAATTTTAGGCTTCTAGCGCAATTTGATTGCCATCAACGGTGATTTTTATAAAACTGACATATGGACCGACGGACATGGCTAGATCGTTTTAGAATTTGACTCGGAGCTTTTTCATCTAGAAAATGTTGCTCACTGCGATTAGGTTACCTGTGCCATCCTGAACTCTTTAAAGGGCGCCTGAGTCAGGAAAAAATGTTAATTCTGATGCCCAATTGAGATTTTGTCATGTATTTTCAAATGTCATTTAATTAAGTTTTAATAGTTCTCTAATTATTGAACCACCCTTGTAAGATCTGCTTCGTTTTCCTTGCAAATAACTGCAAGTCAAAAGCAGAATTAATTAATTGCATTGCATTGACAGAGGAAGCGAGTTTGTTATTGTTGTTGTTTTAAAAACTTCATTAAGAACCTGATATACTCATAAATACGCATTTACAGCAAATGTGAAATAACATGAAATCATTTAATGAGCTTCTAAATATTGAATGTAGTAGTCAGCGCTTGATGTACAGCTCTGTGCCTTTGGAAAGCAGTGGAATGATGTCTGCAGTAATGTAGTTTTACTATAAAATAAAGGATGTTAAATACCTTTACCTACACTTCCTTAATATACTCCCCTTCAAACGAGGGAGTGTACACATACCTAATTTCAAATTTCATTTGCAACAACCTCATATATAAAACGAACACCTGATAAAGTATAGGGGGGTCCAACTAAAACTCACGATGTTAATTGAATATTAAGCAAAAAGTTTTCAGAGAATCATCTTTATATTTTATGTTACGATAGAGGGATCTATACAAATTATGTGTGAAACAAAATATCGGTCAAAAGCTGCACGCGACTTCGGTGGCATACCTCTATCACCATCCTGTTGGAACCAAATATTGCACAGGTCCACATCCTCATTTTGTCTCGATTTTTTCATTAAAAATACTATGGCTCTAATAAACTCTTTTATATCAGGCAAATTCGAAAACTCCTTTTGCGATATGTTACTTAATTTTTAACGTTTATAAAAAACTCTATAATTCCCTTTTTATTTTTAACAACATGTCAACTCTTATTGAAAGCAGCTGTTTCATTTTAGCTAAACAAACACGACATTTTTGCTAACTGTGAGTGAGCAAAATGTTCTAGGCGGGAAATGTAACTCACACGGAGTGAGCAACATTTTCTAGACGCGAAATGTTGCTTACACAGAGAGAATAACTTTTTCCGGACGGAAAATGTGGCTAACTCACAGTGCGCAAAAATTTAGCTCACTCGGAGTGAGCAGTGTTGGAAAGTTGGAAAGTGTTGCTCACTCGAAGTGAGCAATAATTTCTGAATGGAGCTCACTTAGCGCAACAATTTCATGATTGAAAATGTAGTTCTTTCAGGTTGAGCAACATTTTCTGGAGGAAAAATGTAGCTCACTTATATTGGGCAACATTTTGTAGATGCAAAATGTTGCTTACACAGAGAGAGAGAGAGAGCAACTTTTTCTGTACGGAAAATGTAGCTCACACGGAGTGTGCAAAAATGTAACTCACTCAGAGTGAGCAATATTTTCAGGTCAGAAATTGTATTTTACTCAAAGTGAGCAATAATTTCTAGAAGGAAAATGTAGCTCACTCAGAGTGAGCAAGAATGTATTTCACTCATATTGGGCAACATTTTGTAGATGCAAAATGTTGCTTACACAGAAAGAGTAACTTTTTCTGTACGGAAAATGTAGCTCACACAGAGTGTGCAAAAATGTAACTCACTCAGAGTAAGCAATATTTTCAGGTCAGAAATTGTATTTTACTCAAAGTGAGCAATAATTTCTAGAAGGAAAATGTAGCTCACTCGGAGTGAGCAAAAATGTAGCTCACTCGGAGTGAACAAAAATGTAGCTCACTCGGAGTGAGCAAAAATGTAGCTCACTCGGAGTGAGCAAAAATGTAGCTCACTCGGAGTGAGCAAAAATGTAGCTCACTTGAAGTGAGCAATATTTTCAAGTTGGAAAGTGTAGCTCGAAGTGAGCAATAATTTCTGGATTGAAAATGCAGCTCTCTCGAAGTGAGCAATTATTTTTTGGATGGAACATGTATCTCACACAGAGTGAGTCAAATTTTCTACACGCTAAATGTAGCTTACTCAGAGAAAGCAATATTTTCTGGACTCTGCGTGAGCTACATTTTCGTCAAGAAAATCTTGCTCACTCTGACCAAGCTATATGTAGCGTCTAAAAAAAGTTGCTGACTTTGAACAAACTAAAGTAAGGGTCTAGACAATGTTGCTCTCTCAGAGAGAGACTAACATTTTTCCCTTAGGAAACCTAATACTTCATTTAAAAATAAAATTATTTACTTTGCAATAAAAATCAACTACCAATCGGCGGCGGCAGTTCGTAAACAAAATTTAATCCGTGTGAATTAAATAAAAGTGATTTTAAACAAGCAATTTGTCGTATCGAAAGTAACAATCAAAACGATGCAAGAAATTAATAAAACTGGAAATCGCCTTTAAACAAATATGTACATTATTGTTTTTGTTATTGTTGTTGCGTTTTGTGTTTTGTTTTATTTTTTCCACAAAGTTTATCCATTGTTATTTGTAAATTACATTAAGTTAATAATAACGATGGTGTGAAAAAATACGGTTATTGTGGCACCTCCCCATATGGATGGAGGACGGACGGTCGACTCGATGGGGGTATCAACGACGAATCATTCGGCTACTTTCGAGCGGAGTTACTAATGAAGGCGTTAATTAGCAAACATATGTTTATTGTTATCATTTAGAATATTTTTACTGTTTTTTATGTGGAATGGTATTGTGAACTGAGAAAAAATAGCTTAAAAAGAGCTTAACGGTATCTTAAAAACAACTTATAAAAATCACTTTATTTATTATTTTGTGATTTATATATTGTACTTGTTTCATTGTGATAAATGCGAAACCGGTTTGGCAATTTGCTTATTTTATTCCTATCGTATTTGTAGTATTTCTGCTGGCTTCTAAACATATTATTCTAATTTGTTTATGTACTTATTGATTTATGTACAATTTTTAATTGTATACTAAAAATACTCGACTTTTTATTAGCTTAACTCAAAAAATTTCGCTATTAACTGCAGGTCGCTTGTTTTGACTTTAAGACCCCCAGAATCCACAACCACGAGAGTCACAATTTCAGACAGCTCTTAAATATAAATCCTGAATTGGATTTGTAGTGAAATTTTCTTTAACTTGGAAATCGGTTGGAGCTACTAAAATTTCGTTGCAAAAAAGAATTTCCGCTACAGTCATCAATGGTTTAAAATCGTAATGGATATTTGGTTTGACATACTACAAGATGATAAATATGGTTTTGGCAACCAATAGTTTTGCCAATATTTTGTTGTTGTAACCGAATATCGATGATAATGTCTAAACTATTTTCATAACCAAAAACGAAAATAATCCTAATTTTAGTGCTTAAAGCAAATCGTTTAATCTAGTTGCTTTATTTAAAATTTTCCATCAGCTTAAAAGGACCCTAAGTACAGGGTGACCGCCGGGAAGGTATACTACTTTGTATTGTCGGCATTTTGGTAAACATTAGTCTTGACAGTTCATATGTGGCAGTCGTGACGTGGAAAATTTATTATGGAAAAATATTCGATAAACCAATGTGTTTTAATTGTTAAAACATTTTATCAAAATCATCCATCGATTACTGTGACGATTAAAAAGTTGCGTACAATTTTTGGGAGAAACAACGTGCCAACAAAACACACTATTTATTGTGTAGCGAATGATTTCGAAGAAAGAGGGTCTGTTGCTGATAGGACCAAGCATGGAACACAACGTACTACAAGATCGGCTGAAAACACTTCTGCTGCTCAAGAAAGTATTCAAAACAATCCATCAACCTAAATTCGACGCCGTTCGTGGTGAAGTTAATGAAATACACCGTGAAATGTGGGAGAATGTAATGAAAAATGTGCTCAAAAGGGGCTCGCATTTGTGAGGCTAAAAGAGACGGACATTTATTTGATATTGTATTCCATACATAATTGCCGACATTAAATAAAACAATTATCAATAGAAGATCCATTCGCTTTTATTTAATCAAAAATTATAAACAAAAAAGTAGTATACATTCCCGACGGACACCCTGTATATAAGGAACAGTTTTTTTTACCTCTACTGAAAATTACAACAATTTTCGTCAAACAATTGCGTTTTTAGATCCAAAAAATTTTTTCTGGAGATTCGGTTTCTTCGGATTTTCTACCGATGCTTCGGCTACAATTACCGATCGTTGCTGAACACCAGCTAACATTCGGTTATACTGATGTTATTTTCGAGGTGCATGCAATCACAATCATTCGGTTGTGGCAACGAATCAGTTTTCTGTGTGCATTTGTTGGTTTTTTGTTTAGGCCCTAGAATCATTTGTATTAACCCTACACACAGAACACAGATTTGTTTCCACAGCCGAATTTTATGGCGCCCGAATGTTGGTAGGTGCATGTAATGTCCAGGTATTCCATTGCAACAACCGAACTTTGATTGTGTACATTTAAATTTTTAGTACAGGAAACTGAAACTATGGGATGAAGAGGTAAAGTAAAGGTATTCCCAACTAATAAAGAGGATTATTGGAACTGAATTTGTACATGTATTGGTTGTTGTTAAAGATTATTGGCTGTAAGAACTCTTTGAATTCGCTTGTCATTACCACGAACATTTGTTGACTGAAAAAACTGATGGTTAAATTGTTTTTATATGTGAGGCGCAAAATAGTCGCAAAATCAGAATGTGTTTTTATCTTACTGATTTTTTGTTGTCCGGACCGATTTCCAACTAATTTGTTCTCTGTGTGTTTGGCCATTTATTTAACCAAGCCATCTGGAACATGCACACGCTGTCGAGAATATTCTTTCTGCTAGCTGTGATAATCTGCTGGCAGACTGTAGCATTTTTGAAAATCCTGTATAGTTTAAAGAGCCATTTTGCGCAATTGTTATCATCCCTTTTAAAAACCACCCTTTTCGTTGAATTACAGACCAGCAGCAACAGAGCTAAGGTGTATTGTATTACTCGCCAGGCTAATGTCGTTTTCGTGGTTGCAATAATTGCTGTTGCCAAGCGCTTTTTAAACGCATTTTTTCCGCTGCATGATTTTGAGTCGCGGTTTAAATTTTTCTCTGCTTTATTGCAACAAGAATAATGTTTAGGTTGTAGTTTTTTTTTCGGATTTTGCATAAATTTTTGTTTTCTAAACCCTCTTCAGCGATAAATGGTATAATAAAATCATAATTCCGTTTGCAACACTACGAAAAACTGATCAGAGACCCTATACAGCACATACGTTATGGACCGTCGTAAAATTCTAAGACGATCTAGCTCTGTCCGTCCGTGAGTTTGTTAAAAGCACGACAGCCGTCAAACGTATAAAACCTAGGATTCTGAAATTTTGCACGATTACGAGGTCTGCTATATGTGACGCGCAAAATAGAAAGGGAACTAAGGGTAAAAACCAGTTTTGTTCAGGAGAGCCATTTTAAAGATTAGGTCCCTTTCTATTTGCGCTTAGAATCGTCGACTTCACTTTCATAAAACGCGCATATCTCTGGGAGGGAACACTTTTGAGGCATGGGATCGGTATCATTCGATGCTCAGATGTTGTCCACATCAAAAAAAAGTGAAAATTGATTTTTTTACCCTTAGGTCCCTTTCTCTATGCGCTGTCACATATACGTTATGGACCGTCGTAAAATTCTAAGACGATCTAGCTCTCTCCGTCCGAGAGTCTGTTAAAAGCACGACAGCCGTCAAACGTATAAAGCCTAGGATTCTGAAATTTTGCGTGGTTACGAGGGCTGCTATATATATTTCTGGCCTAATAATAAAAATGCGAATATTTATCATCAAAAATGGTTTTATTGTTTTTCTAAGTATTATCCAGCATTATTTGAGCACTTCTGCATGCGCTCAAGCCGATTGTCGAAGCACTTTTTCCACTCCAATTGAGACACCTCCAAAACATGGTTTTTGAACGCTTCAACAGCATATTCTGGCGACGAAAGTCGTTGACCACACATATTTTTCTTGATGTGCGGGAATACGAAGAAGACCAAGGGTGCCAAGTCAGGGCTGTACGGCGGATTACCCATCAATTCCACGCTTTGGCGCTGTTTGGGCTGATGTGTGAGAGCTCGCATTGTCATGGTGCACAACGATTCGTCTTCTCTTGTTCGTCTTTCGAATTTCTCCGAAGACTTCAGGCAAACAAATTGTGGTATACCACTCAGAATTGACCGTCCTACGTTGCTCAAGCGGAACAGTCGCCACATGACCGGTTTTGCCGAAGAAAGAGGCGACCATGTGCTTCGCAGTGCTTCTTCCACGAACAACTTTCGTTGGATTTGGCTCGTTTTCGAAGACCCACACGGTCGATTGCTGTTTTGTTTCGGGCTCATATGTATAGATCCATAATTCGTCACCTGTGACGATCTTATAAACGTCTTTTAAAGCACCGCGATCGTATTTTTTCAAAATTTCTTTGCACCAATCGACAAGAGCCTTTTTTTTTGAGCGATTGTCAAATTTTGCGGGATCCAACGAGAACAAACGAGAACTCCGGCCAGGAGTTCATGCAATATCGAAAGTATGCTGGTGGTAGAAATGCCCAAGGATGCCTTTATCTCACGGTAAGTCACATGACGATTTTGCATTATCAGTTCACGCATGGCATCAATGTTCTCTGGCACAATGGCCGTTTATGGACGACCTTCGTCTTTGAGCGAGCGTAATCCACGATTGAATTTATTAAACCAGTTATCACAGTGCTATAGAATGGTGCTTCATCGCCAAACAAAGATTTTAGTTCGTCGATGCACTCTTGTCGTGATAATCCAAGTCGAAGGTTGTGAAAAATAATCGCACGAAAATGTTCACGAGATAATTCAATTTTTTTGGCAAATTGATTTTTTTCAAGTCTCTGTAAACAAGACAAATGATGGTCGTACGTCAAAACGTTCTGAGTACGTTTATGAGAAAAATGTCAAACTTTCCAATGGAAATGTCAGATGGCGCCAGGCAACACTTAGTATTGCCTTGGCCAGAAATATATATATCAACCCTCGTACTTAAAAGAGTGTACTTATACTATTCCTCAGGTAGATTTGTCCCTTAAAGGGAAACATCCTTCTCCCTGGACCGAGTTGGCCTATATACAAACTCAACCAGCTTATTATTAAGGTAGACCGCAGAGATGGGCATGGCTATTTCTTATAGATGATCCGTAATATACAGGGTGGCGCAAAACTAATGTCAGGTGACGCAAAAACAATGCCATGATATGCATTGCCAACTGTTTTGTGAGAAATACAAAAAAATAATTTCTGTTTCCCCGAAGACTTTATTTGAAAATCTAGTATTTATTAGGACATAACTCTAGCATTGCCTGGCATTAATTCTGCGCCAGCCTTTATATACATTATAGGGCCATCGATCAATATTTCGACGTGTTGCTAACAGAACGACGTGTTGAGTATTACCTTTAAGCAATGATCTAAAATGAGTAGCCTTACCATGTGATCTAAGACACAAAGATATTCTGTATATCCAAACATTTACAAGTGCCGATGGTCACAACGTGTGACCTTTCGCTCCGCCATAGACACCCTTTAAATAACTTAGTCCACCAAAGTTTAGCGTACAATTATGGAATTATTGATGGTGTCCTTTTTGCAAACGCTTTATGGCTATCCTTATGTACGTGTTGGGCGCTAGGAATTCTTTCGCTATAAATTGATTCCGCGAACTTTGTGCTTTTCCATTAAGGTTTCCTCTTCCTTTTTGTTTGTTTATGGTGGCAATTAAAGTGTCAATTGTTTCACGGCAAATATTCGCATGTAAGCGATCATAAAATATGCAAACGTCCTTAGACCTCCAAGTGGTTTAGACTTCGTCTCTGCATTACACCAACTGTCGGACGTGTTTCTTATGCGTTAATTGTTGGTCAAATAGTTGGAGAAGCTTGTAATTATTAGCGCTGTTTCTGCATGTTGTTGTATATTCAAGGGGTGTGTTTTTCTATTACGAAAAGGTACAGGACGAAAATAATGATGGAATATCGGGCAGATGGCGTGAATTGAAATTGTGTTTTATAATTTACGCAAAGAAAAACATCACAATTACGGCGACAACAACAAGTATCTGTAATTGTTGACAGTTGTTGGCATAAAAATAGAAGAAGAAAAATCCACAAACGCATCTACAAGGAAGTGACGTCAGACTCCTGTAGACCTCCTACCCCCGTAATGGCTATTATAAGTATGTCAAGTTCGAGATATTTTTTTTTATTTTATTTTTCATGTTAAAGCCGTGATAAATATTTTTTTCCATTTCATTTACCAGAAACATTTCATCAATTACATATTCCTTTTCAATTCAGAAATGGTGAGAATTTTTGCACGTCCTTTTTAATATCGTATGTGACAACTTTCTAGGTTTTCTTTTTTTTTTTGTTTGGGATTTTCGCTATATGTGACGCGCAAAATACAGAAAGGAACCTAAGGTTAAAAACCAGTTTTGTTCAGGAGAGCCGTTTTAAAGATAAGGTCCCTTCTATTTGCGCTTAGAATCGTCGACTTCTCTTTCATAAAACGCGCATATCTCTGGGAGGGAACACTTTTGGGGCATGGGATCGGTCTCATTCGATGCTCAGATGTTGTCCACATCATAAAAAAGTGAAAAGATGATGAAAAGTTTTGTTCAGGAGAGCCATTTTAAAGATTAGGTCCCTTTCTATTTGCGCTTAGAATCGTCGACTTCACTTTCATAAAACGCGCATATCTCTGGGAGGGAACACTTTTGGCGCATGGGATCGGTCTCATTCGATGCTCAGATATTGTCCATATCAAAAAAAGAAAAAAATTAAAATTGATTTTTTTTTACCCTTAGGTCCCTTTCTCTATGCGCTGTCACATATGTACAATCGTCATTCGTCAGTTCTTCAGCGCAACGTGTCTTCATATGCACTTATAATTGTAACGACAACCACAATCCGAATACTAGAAATAGTTTTCAAAACTACGAGGGTTGCTATATAAATTTCTGGCCTAGGTAAAACTAAGTGTTGCCTGGCGCCATCTGACATTTCCATTGGAAAGTTTGACATTTTTTCTCATAAACGTACTCAGAACGAACATCCTACGTGTTTTCAGTGACTTGAAAAAATCAATTTGGCAAAAAACGGAATTAACTCGTCAAAATTTTCGTGCGATCATTTTTCACAACTTTCGACGTGGATTATCACGACAAGAGTGCATCGATGAACTTAAATCTTTGTATGGCGATGAAGCACCATCCTATAGCACTGTGAAAAACTGGTTTATTGATTTCAATCGGGGCCGAAGCTCGCTCAAAGACAAAGGTCGTCCAAAAATGGCCTATGTTCCAGAGAACATTGATGCCGTGCGTGAACTGATAATGCAAAATCGTCATGTGACATACCGTAAGATAGAGGCATCCTTGGGCATTTCTTCCACCAGCATACACGATATTGCATGAACACCTGGCCGTAAAAAGGTTTGTTCTCGCTGGATCCCGTACAATTTGACAATCGCTCAAAAAAAGGCTCGTGTCGATTGGTGCAAAGAAATTTTGAAAAAAAATACGATCGCGGTGCTTCTAAAGACGTTTATAAGATCGTCACAGGTGACGAATTATGGATCTATACATATGAGCTCGAAACAAACCAAAATTCGACCGTGTGGTTCTTCAAAAACGAGCCAAATCCAATGAATGTTGTTCGTGGAAGAAGCACTTCGAAGCAAATGGTCGCCAGTTTCTTCGGTAAAACAGGTCATGTGGCGACTAATCCGCTTGAGCTACGTAGAACGGTCAATTCTGAGTGGTACACCACAATTTGTTTGCCTGAAGTCTTCGGAGTAATTCGAAAATCGAACAAGAGAAGACAAATCATTGTGCACCAGGACAATGCGAGCTCTAGCACATTGGCTCAAACCAGCGCCTTTTGGACCGGCCAAAACGTCGAGATTATGGGTCATCCGCCGTACAGCCCTGACTTGGCAACCTAGGACTTCTTCGTCTTCCCGCACATCCAGAAAAAAAATGCGTTTTCGTCGCCAGAAGATGCTGTTGAAGCGTTCAAAAACCATGTTTTGGAGGTGTCTTAATTGGAGTGGAAAAAGTGCTTCGACAATTGGTTTGAGCGCATGCAGAAGTGTTCAAATAATGCTGGAGAATACTTTGAAAAACAATAAAACCATTTTTGATGATATATATTCGCACTTTCATTATTAAGCCAGAAATATATATAGCAGCCGTCGTATTGCTGGAAAATTAAACAGCAAAAGGTAGAAGCATATTGCGAAATGCAGTGAGAGAAAATTGCTGTCCAGTGAGATGAAAACAAGTTTCGAAACAGGACCTGTCGTTTCTTTTATAGGGAATCGGGTCTCATATGGAAAAGGACCTTCGTATAAAGGCTTTATGAAAATATAAAGTTTAAAGGTCCAGTTTTACCAGAGATTGGTGTTGCCTGTTTACAACGCTCTATGTGAAATTGGGTCGTAAGCGGATATAATAGTTGTGTTTTTTGGCAACACTCTACACGAGTTTGTATGAAAATCTAAGCCCCGATGAATTCCCAATCCTTTTAATATTTTTCTTTCAATAATTCTACAAAATTTTTACGGGAAACGACAAAGCCATAAAGAAATTTGCAGGTATATGCAGTGCGTCCATGAAAGTTGTGCCGTATATGAACTCAGATACGAATTTTGCAAATATAGCAACTTAAATTAATACTCGTACCAATAAAAATTTTCAATTGGAAATACGCATATGTGACGCGCAAAATAGAAAGGGACCTAAGGTTAAAAACCAGTTTTGTTCAGGAGAGCCATTTTAAAGATTAGGTCCCTTTCAATTTGCGCTTAGAATCGTTGACTTCACTTTCATAAAACGCGCATATCTCTGGGAGGGAACACTTTTGGGGCATGGGATCGGTCTTATTCGAGCTCATTTACAATTGGAAATACGCATATGTGACGCGCCAAATAGAAAGGGACCTAAGGTTAAAAACCAGTTGTGTTCAGGAGAGCCATTTTAAAGATTATGTCCCTTTCAATTTGCGCTTAGAATCGTTGACTTCACTTTCATAAAACGCGCATATCTCTGGGAGGGAACACTTTTGGGGCATGGGATCGGTCTTATTCGATGCTCAGATGTTGTCCACATCAAAAAAAAAGTGAAACATTGATGAAAAGTTTTGTTCAGGAGAGCCATTTTAAAGATTAGGTCCCTTTCCCTTAGAATCGTCGACTTCACTTTCATAAAACGCGCATATCTCTGGGATGGAACACTTTTGGGGCATGGGATCGGTCTTATTTGATGCTCAGATGTTGTCCACATCAAAAAAAGAAAAAAATTAAAATTAATTTTTTTACCCTTAGGTCCCTTTCTCTATGCGCTGTCACATATTTGTTCACTACGAGTAGTTTTAAGCTTTCGTTTTGAAACTCTACTAAAAGTGCCAAATTGGAAAAGTAATTTTGTTTACAACCAGAAAACATTCTAACCGTTCTACAGGGTGGAGCGCAGAAAGTTGTTTTTTTTTGCACTGCAGGCTGTGGCGGCACTATTGGTCGAAGGGAGTGGAGAGTGTGCGTGACTTATGGTGGCTGACGGAAGATTTGTATTCGTCTAACTTTCAGTTGCCATTATGCATTGGACACGTGAGGAGAGGTCATTTTGTGTTGAAGTGTATTTTACAAATGCGCACTCGATCATTGCAGTGCAGCGTGCTTTTCGTTTACGATTCGCTGTTCCCCCAAATATGCGGTACTGGAGTGAAACAAACTCCAGAGAACTTCTCCAGAGACCTATCACGCGCCATATCACGAGTAGACATCATTGGCCCTTACTTTTTCCAAAAAAGCCGCCTTGCCGTAACTGTGAACTTCGAACGGTACTTGACTATGATATAGGATTTTTTTCAGCAGGCGTTTGAATGCAATTAGAGGATACATGGTTTCAACAAGATGTTGCCAGTGTATTCACATAACGGGTTACCATGAATTGTTTGAGGTAAATGTTTTCTGGACGGCTTATCTCTTGAACTCGCTTGGTGAACTCGCCGACACGCTCACCAGACTTAGCCCCATGCGATTTCTTCCTTAAAGCTTACCTGAAGTCGAAGGTGTATATCAACCGTCCCAACACTTTGGAATACCTAATTAACAATATTGAGGCTGAAATTGGAAGAATTCCAGTCGACAAGCTTGTTAGAGATCATGAAAACTTCAGAAAACGTATGCAGCAGTGTGTGGATAGCGAAGGTCGACATTTGTCAGATACACTATTTTAAATCATGTAATTTAAAAATTCCCTTACTGTTCAATATAATAAAAATATAAAATAAATTTTTCTAAGGTTCATAATTTTTTTATTTCATTTCCAAATAAGCAAAATACCGCGCTCCCCCCTGTACAAGATGAAAAATGATAACTACTTGAAAAGTTTTCTTATTCTGGTTCGAGACCTTTGTTATTTCCTTTTTAAAATAAACGTAAGACTTGGTGAAATGCACATCTGTTTCTAAACTCGTAAAGGTTTTTCTTAAGCAGTCTTTGGCAACGACTACATCGACTATAAATCAAATGACTTATATGGGAGAGTCTCATTTAAATTGCTGAGAATTATCCTTTGCATATATAATCTTCAAACAAAATCAAATCCTGTACATTCTGTCTGGCAAACATAGCCAATATATTTTACTAGTTTTTACGTTGATTATTAAAACAAACAATCACAATTAAAATCTGTTAAAGTCATAATTATAATTAAAAACCAAATACATGTGAACAAGACGAAAACTTCTTGGAAAAATAAAGACAATTTTCAAAACGATAGAAAATAGTGCCAAAACGTATATTTAAAACTAGCTCTTTTTTGGTGTGTGAAAGATACGACGGCGGTTCGGAAACTTCTTAGCCTAGCACAAAAAGCGCGCTATAAACAGAAAAAAGTTAAGTGTTTTGGAAACTTCCATCTCTGCTATGAACACATGTTAAATTTTGTTTCGATCTGGCAACTCCTTAATGTAGAAACATGTGTTCACAAAAGACGCATCTACGATTTTTTTACAATGGAAAAATTAGAAATGCCTGGTGTCATTAAATATTTACATAAAAAAGGTTTATCGGGACAAGAAATTCATAATGATATGGTGAATGTGTTAGGTGAAAGTGCTCCTTCATATGCAACAGTAAAAAATTGGATTGCTGAATTTAAACGTGGTCGTACAAGCATTGAAGATGAACCACGTAGTGGACGTCCAAAAACAGCAACAGCAACAGAAATTGTAGCCAAAGTGCATGATATGGTATTAAATGATCGACGAATAAAAGTGCGTGAAATAGCTAATATCATGGGCATCTCAAATGATCGAGTCCATTTAATTTTGCATGAAGAACAACAGATGAAGAAGCTTTCTGCAAGATGAGTCGACCAAAAACGCATAAGGTTATGGCAACGGTTTTTTGGGACTTCAAAGGTATTTTATTGATTGACTATCTACAAAAGGGTAAAACAATAAATTCAGAGTACTATTGCAACCTTTTAGATCAATTCAATGTACAAATTCGAGAAAAACGTCCTGGCTTACAACACAAAACAATAATTTTTCATCAAGACAACGCACCAGCGCACAAGAGTGTTTTAACAATGGCTAAAATCAACGAATTAAAGTACGAGTTGCTTGACCACCCACTTTATTCTCCTGATTTAGCACCCAGGGACTTTTACCTGTTCCCAAATCTAAAAGAATTCCTTGCTGGCAAGCGTTTTACCTCAAATGAAGATGCTATTACAGTTGTAAACCACTATTTTGAAGACCTTGAGGAAAACTATTTTAATAAAGGGATAGAATTGCCAGATAAGCGTTGGACTAAGTGTATTGAAGTTTCAGGAGATTATATTAAAAAATAAAAATATTTTTGAAAAACTAACTATTCTCTTTCATTGATAGGCTAAGAACTTTCCGAACCGCCCTCGTAGTTTGAGTTTCCAAAGTAGTTATAATTTCCAAAAATAGAGCTATTTTTAAATTTACGTTTTGGCACTTTTTTCTTTCATACACAGTGCAACACATGATTTCGGGACTCAATTCTTATAATTGTTTGTGAAAGTAGCCCCAAAAAGAAGAACTTCTGCATCATTCGTTTGGTCAAGGTACATCAAATAATAATTGATTTAAAGTTAGTACGTATCGTATAGGGGAATTTGTCACGTTTTAGGCTCGTTTGCGTGTCATAACTCGAGAACCACTAGTGTAGAATAAGCTGAAACAAATTTAAAAAAACTAAAATTCCCTTTAATCTGTTCATACACCATTTTGCTACATAAGCAACTGTTTCGCAGTTATAAATAAATGTATGAAGAAAAAAAATTTTTTTCAAGTTTTTTTTTTTAATTCATAAAAAATACATAACGGTAAAAAGTGTCAAGTCCTATACTTTCACGTATAGTCACATAACCTATGAACAAAATGAGACATAGATCATGAAAATCGATTTACGCGTTTCGCTTTTATGCACAATTAAGTGAAGGTTTGAATTTCAAAAATTTGCTCGAGATATGTACAAAATTCTTTGGAAAAAACGTTGTTGACTTTTTTATGATTCTCAGAATTTAAAAAAAAAATAATATATAAACAAAATGTTATTTTGGCGGTTTTCCAAAATACTTCTGCTTTCTTTGTAACTGGGATTCACGATACACAGGAAATCAATATCAATGTAAAGATTGGAAAGCAAGAACTCCCGAGCTCGAGAAACAATTAAAATTACGGAATAAACCTTTGAAAAAGGATCCTCGTAGATGATATTTTGTGGCCATCGCTCCACATGAAATTAGGAATAGCTGGAAAATTCATCGAAGTGGTAGTCAAAGATATTGATGACGCCTATGACTGTTTGAAATCCATCTTTCCAAAACTCAGTGAAGCTAAAATTAGAAAAGGTACGTATCGTTGTCAGTATTTTAATATTGTCATATCTAAATTTGTTCACTTCGATATATTCGCATTACCGATAATTTTTTCGTAAATGTTTTTTTTTTTTAATTTAAAACAGGTATTCTTAATGGACCGGATATACGAAAATTAATGAAGAGCGAATCTTTTACAAATATGCCTTCGAACCATTATAACCGCCTATGTGCATGGGACGCATTGAAATAAGTCATCGAAGGCGTTTTAGGAAAGAACCGTGTACAGCGAGATGACATACAGACACGAGTGGAGAACTTGCAGTATTATTTTGAAAAAATCAATGCATCCATGACGTTAAAATTACATTTCATGCATTTCCACCTTGATACCTTTTTAGCATAATTACCTCAGGAATCGGACGAACAAAAAGAGAGGTTCCACCAGGTGACTATGCCAATGGAAAAGCGATTCAAAGGCAAAAAATTGGAAGCATTGCTTGCGGAGGTTTGTTGGTGGAGTTCTAAAATTATGCAGTTTGAAGATGAAAGCACCGAAAATGAAGATGACACTGAAATTTGTGGATACACTGAACAAAACATGCCCTTGAATATTATGTCTATCTCGGATGATGATGCAGACTCAGAACATGAATATGAACAACCAACGAATAAAAAATAGGGTCATTAGAACCACAAGTGTCAACTGCAACGAGGATAGATAGTGACAATAATTGAAAATGTTCTAAATTTTGTTTCCATACATAAATAACATATAAAAATCTCATATTTTCTGTATAAGAATAGCTGTAATATTAATCGGAATGTTAATTTTCATGCAAAATAAAGAATCAATAAAAAAGGCATCAATGCTTTGTCCAAAGAATTTTGTACATATCTCGAGCAAATTTTTGAAATTCATACCTTCACTTAATTGTGCATAAAAGCGAAACGCGTAAATCGATTTTCATGATATATGTGTCGTTTTGTTCATAGGTTATGTGACTTTACGTGAAAGTAATAGGACTTAACACATTTTACCGTTTTGTATTTTTTATGAATTAAAAAAAAAACTTTAATTTTTTAGGCAAAAAAAAATTTTTTTCTTCATACATTTATTTATAACTGCGAAACTGTTGCTTATGTAGCGAAATGTTGTATAAACAGATTAAAGGAATTGTAATTTTAAATTTGTTTCAGCTTATTCGGACTAGTGGATCTCGAGTTATGACAAACAAATGAGCCTAAAACGTGACAAATTCCCCTATACGATACTTACTAACTTTAAATTAATTATTAAATTATTATTTAATGTACCTTGAGCAAACGAATGAAGCAGAAGTTCTTCTTTTTGGGGCTACTTTTACAAACAATTATCAGAATTGAGTTCCGAATCAATCACCTGAAAAATGTTGTTCTGTGTTATGAAACTCTGGGAAAATTTGAAAAACTATCCGTTAGGGTTTTTATTTTCAACGCAGATCAATTTTTATGACATTTTCATATGTGACAGCGCATAGAGAAAGGGACCTAAGGGTAAAAGAATCAATTTTCATTTTTTTTGATGTGGACAACATCTGAGCATCGAATGAGACCGACCCCATGCCCCAAAAGTGTTCCCTTCCTGAGATATGCTCGTTTTATGAAAGTGATGGTACACCAAAGATACACGTATTTAAAATGCCTCTCCTGAACAAAACTGGTTTTTACCCTTAGGTCCCTTTCTATTTTGCGCGTCACATATAGTTTCCCATTTGTTTATGGTATTGCGTGTTTCAAGCTCTGCCTAAACTTTAGGAGTTAGATGTGAATAGTCTGACATGTAGATGGCGCAAGCTAAACGACCATTTAAGATCAAAGCAATGAATAGCACAAGTTTTTGGTCCGCTTTTCAATTGCCATGTCAAATTCTGTTGCCGCTCAGTGTAATTAAAGCAGCGCATTTTTTTATTACCTTTTATATCTCTAGAAATTAAGTATTTTAAAATACTTTAAAAGAAGTCAAGCAAAACAAAATACTCTCTTTATATCAAGGTTAAAAAATACATCAAGGTTATGGCCAAAATATGAAGATTTTTATCTGTGATAGGCACCACTTTATGGTAGTGGATTTATTTTTATACGTATTTTTTGGTAACGCCATTTTTGCATTTTTGAGGATGAAAATAAATTATGATGACTGGCTAGACGGCAAATGTCATATATTTAATTTAGTTTTAGTGATTTAGATGTGATATCTTTCTTTTGTGCAGTGATTATTTTGTGAAGTGTTGAAAGTTTTTTGTTAGGAGCTTAGCAGAGCGATTATGACATTTAAAAAGTGTTTTTTTTTAGAGGCAGCGCGGTCCTCTTTATCTCGTGGTTAAAGTCTCATCAAATTAGGTGTCGCTGAAAATTTGAATGACGTTAAAGTCGAATTTAATATTTAGCGACTCTGAAAGTCTAGGGTTTCCCCAAATAAATGAAATGACATATAGTTATAAGGTACATCTAAAATAATTAACATTAGGGAAATAGTTTTTACTGTGATATTTTAAGTTTCGTAACTTAATTAATTTGTGCTGTATTTCAAATTAAATGTAGTTTGACGGAAGATTTATATTTAATAAAATTCTCATCCCTGAAGAAGTTGGAAAAATCCCAACGAAACGTCGGATTGAAAGAATAAATTAATAATCTTTTATTTCCGTGAAAGTTGAAGGTGACCCTAAAAGCCCATTCAGGAAATCCTTAGAAAAACCAAAAAAGGTCTACCGTGTGTGCTGGTCTATAAAAACTCTTATATAGGGTGATCCAAGTAGAGATACTTTTTTCAATAGCCTTTTTTGACAGATCACGTGTGAGTCGTGTCATGCTGCCAGGTTATTTTTGTTTAGTATTGTTTGGCATTTCATCATGGAAGGACTTACTCGTACGCCTGAGCAACGTTTACAAATCGTTCAACTTTATTACGAAAATTCACCTTCTGTGAGGAATGTGTTGCGTGCACTTCGTTCCACTTATGGTCAACATAATCGGCCAACATTTCTGGCTCAATGGGTATGTAAATAAGCAAAATTTTCACATTTGGGACGAAGAGCAACCAGAAGAGGTTCAAGGGCTGCCTCTTCATCCAGAAAAAACAACGGTTTGGTGTGGTTTGTGGGCCGGTGGAATCATCGGTCCATATTTCTTCATAAATGATGACGGTGAGAACGTAACCGTCAATGGCGACCGTTATCGTGTCATGATAACCGACTATTTGCTGCCTAAAATTGAAGCTCGTGATCTTGGCGACATTTGGTTTCAACAAGATGGCGCCACTTCCCACACATCGCATCAATCAATGGATTAATTGAGAGAACACTTCGGTGAGCAGATAATTTCACGTTTTGGGCCGGTCTATTGGCCACCAAGATCATGTGATATCACACCGTTAGACTTTTTCTGTGGGGTTAAGTAAACTCTAAAGTGTATGCGGACAAAACCGCTTCGATTCAGGCCTTGGAGCAAAACATCACGCGTGTCATTCGCCAGTTACCATTCGAAATGCTCAAACGAGTCTTCGAAAATTGGACTCAACGGATGGACCATCTGAGAAGTAGCCGCGGCCAACATTTTATAGACATAATATTAAAAAAATAAATGCCAACGAATGTTCTTTCAAACGATAATAAACATTCCCCATTCAATTTGAATTTTCTGTGTTTTTTTCTTTAAAAAATTGGAAACCTCAAAATTTATCATCCTATACTTAGTTCATAGTTACAAACATATGGTATGATTGACGTTACCATATTATCGTTAAAATAAAACCCAAAAACCAATAATTTGTGGCACTAACCATATTTATATGGTTGCTTCAACCATATTCTCAGTTTTAAATTTGCCAATAATACTTTTGTTACATCTCAACAATGATGATATTGCCACAATCATGCTATTGCTAAAAAGTGATTCGAATAACAATACTATGATTGCGACGAACATACTTTTATTGCAGAGAACATATCATTTTTGCCGTGACCATATAGTAATCATATATATTCTCTGCAAGAGGTGACTAATTAAATATTCTAGAAATTCCTGTAGATACGCGGCATATTCTAAGGTGACCAGATAAGTACGTTAGTAAAAGAGAGGCAGTTTCAACCAAAAACGGCGTAAGATATAGAATTGATTCTGGCTTTATTTTAAAGTAAAAATTTTAACTTTTATTCAAAAGTTGAGACATTTATTTTTCTCAGTGTACGTTGTTTTTCGCCATCAATGAAGCATAAACATTTCGAGCTGCGGATAATTGTTATTTCCAAAGCCGATGGCCGGCCCACCCACAGCGGGGCGCTGTGACGCGTTGCAAACATACCAACCAACATATTTTCCTTCCTTCAGCGCCCCCCACTTCCCAACACCCTTTCGACCAGCAGCTGCGACACAAATGCAGTATTTTCTACACTCTCGTGTGAAATTGTATAAAAAAACGCATAATAAAACTTGAAAGCGTTTACATGCACACAGTGGCTGGCAAAAGTTAGACGCTGCGTCAGACTTTTCTCCGACAATTAGAGCGACATGTTAGTAAAAATAGTTTTTAAAATTGTTGCATTTAAGAATTTGTCAAAGCTACCAGTGTCCTCTGGCTATCAAAATATTTAAAAATGTTTGCCATTTCGTCAAGCATAGTTTCCCCACTGCCGAGCGTTTAGAAAACAAGTTAGAAATACTAATAAAATTCCAGCTCAGATGTAAAAACGCATCGTAAAATTCTTCGTGAGCTCGGTCATCACGGCTTTAGTGCGACGGCAATTTCTTCTAACGTGTTAAAGAAGGAGCAGACTCTTCTGGACCATAAAACTCAAAACTGACAGAGATTGCTGGGATTTTAAGATGAACGTAGACACCGATATCAAACAAAGACCAAAAATGTAGTTTTATAGGCTGTTCCACTACGGTCGCGTCCGCGTCCACGATTTAGCGATAATTTTTAATGGTGTTTCCATTGTGTTTTGCTTCCACGTTTGCGTTCAAACAGCTGTTTGTGTTTATTTGTTTTTTTTAGGGGTGCGAAAAAATTTTAATATTTTTGTGTTGTGACATTATCATGGAGTTAAATGATATTATTTTGCTAACCGCAGTGGAAAATGAGGACCAAATGGTATTGCGCCTAATAGAAATTCCGCTCCAGTCACACCCAGCTTCTCCCCCATCTCTTTGTGTATGTGGGTGTTTTTGCGAGCACCCCTCAGGCCATCAATATTTTCCTCCCAGAGGTCCAACAGATATAGTGTTGATACTGCTGTCCATTCAGTCTTTTTTAAATCTAAAATAATTGAAAAAATTAATATTATTTAAACAAAGCAAAAATATTAACTTACCTCCTGTTTTTTGCATTTTGGATGTTTATATTTATAATGATTAACAGCTGCTTTCATAGGGATGTGCAATTTGCGATATTGCCATTGATAGGTATGGGTGGGTTTCGACTGCAAAAATAATCGAATTTATAGTAAACGCGACTTATCGATAAACGCGTCCAATATGTATAGGCTGTAACGCGCGTTCGTTGATTTTTGGACGCGGACGCGACCGTAGTGGAAACAGCCTATTAGATTCGCACGGCTCAATGGTTATGGCCAGAGTCAATCTGACTTATTTTGAGTTGGGATTTGGACCTAGAATTTAATTATAGAAATTGAGATCTGTATATTTAGCAAACAATCATCCTCTTGAACGAGGCTCACTTTTTGGCTCAAAGGCTAGGCGAAGAAAAACAAAATTGCCGTAATTGCTGCGTTAGCAGTCCACGAGTGTTCGGCCAAGGATTACTGCATCTACAGGGATTGGTTAATTTATTACCCCGCCACTCTGTTTTCCTGTTTAAGTTTATTAACACACTCTTGTGTCTATACGGCAATGTGGCTCTTTTGAGACAGTCAATTAGTAAAACCGCGACAAATGTGGCTTACTTTACCGAGAAACTAGTGAAAGTCTATACGGTAAAAGTGACGAAAAAAGTGAAAAGGTGACTGCGACACTTACAATGGCGACAAAACTTACTCAGTTCATTGATATACTCGAATGTCTATATGGCCAATGTGCTTCTGTTGAGACATTCAATTTAAGTACCCGTGACAAAAGTGGCTCAGATCACAGAGACATTTGTGTTCGTCTATACGGTAAAAGTGACGACAAAAGTGGTTAGTTAGATGACAAAAATGCCACAGTTGATGAAGATACTCTTGTGTCTCAGTTGAGACAGTTAATTAGTTAACACGCGACGAAAGTGGCTCAGTTCACCGAGACACTTGTGTGCGTCTATACGGTAAAAGTGACGACAAAAGTGGTTAGTTCACTGCGACACCTACAGGTCTATACGTTGGCGACAAAAACGACTCAGTTCATTAAAACACTTTTGTGTCTATACGGCAATGTGGCCCTGTTGAGACAGTCAATTAGTAAACCCGCGAAAAATGGCTCAGTTCACCTGTGTTCGTCTATACGGTAAAAGTGAAGACAAAAGTGGTTAGTTTACTGCGAAACTTGCGGGTCTATACGTTGGCGACAAAAATACCTTAGTTCATTGATTTATCGAGTGTCTATATCGCCAATGTGGCTCTGTTAAGACAGTCAATTTGAGTACCCGCGACAAAAGTGGCCCAATACACTGAGACCCTTGTGTGGGGCTATACGGTAAAAGAGGCGACAAAAGTAGTTCTGTTTACTGAGAGAATTGCGTGTCTATACGATAAAAGTGACGACGAAAGCGGTTTAGTTCATTGATATACTCGAATGTCTATATGGCCAATGTGCTTCTGTTGAGACAGTCTATTTAAATACGCGCGACAAGAGTGGATCAGTTCACTAAGACACTTATGAAAGGCTATAGGTAAAAGTGGCGATAGAAGTGGTTAAGGTTACTGAGACACAAAAGTGCGTATAGACACATATGAGTCTATACAGAAAGAGTCTACATGGCGAAAGTGATGATGAGAAATACATGTGTGTCTAAATGGAAAAAATGGCTCAAACAACCAAAAAACATTTGTGTAATTATGGCAACAGTGGCTCCGTTCAGTACAGGAGGCTAAGTTTGTTACAAAAAGAGTGGCTAAGGTAACATAGGCACATTTTGTCTATACGGCAAAAGTAGAGACGCGTGCGTAAATGAGGCGAAAGTGACTAAGTTGTCTCAGACACATTTGTGTCTATACGGCGGAAGAGACGCAGATAATTTTGGTCTTTAAGGCAAAAGTAGTTAAGCTATTTGTAACATGTGGAAGAAAGTCGCTCAGTTGTCTCAAGGCACATTTGTGTGTTTAAGGCGGAAGATACATTTTTTGCCTTTACGGCAAAAGTGGAGAGACGTGAGTGTCTATGCGGCAAAAGTAGTAAAAATTAAAGACACATTTACAATCCTGTGTTTATATGGCAAAAGCGGTTAAGCTCTTTGAGACATGCGGACGAAGATGACTCAGCTGACTGAGGTACACATGTGTCTATACGGCGGAAGACATTTTTTGTCTTTACGGCAAAAGTGGAGAGCAATGTATGTCTATGCGGCAAAAAGTGGTAATGATAACACAGCTAGTCTAAACGGCGAAGGAGACACAGAGATATTTTTGTGTCTATACGGCAAAAATGGTTTAGATCTTTGAGACATGTGCGTGTCTATATGGCAAAATAGGTTTAGTTAAAAGAGAAACACTGTTGCCAACGAGGTCAAAGTGGCTCAGTTTCATACCCATATTGTACCGTATCTTAGTTTACTACGCTACATTTGTGTCTATGCAGCAAAAATGACTGAGATTAATGACACATATTTGTGGCTACACGTCAAACGAGACGTATTAGTTTCTATACGACAGATGTTGATCAGCTTAATAAGACTTAGTCTGCCTATGGGGTAAAGTGGCTCAGCGCACAGAGACATATTTATTTGTGTCTACGCGGCAAAAGTAACTCAGTCCACATTTGTGTCTATACGTCAAAAAACACTTGACACTTGAACATACAGTAATTTTCGCTTATAACGAACCCGCTTAAAACGAACTTTTTCGTAAAACGAACCAATTTCAAAAGCACGTGCTTTATTTCTAATAAACCATGAAATTTTTGTCGCTTATTACGAACCCGTTTAAAGCGAACTTTCGGTTAAAACAAACTTTATTTGCATTCAAAATTTGTTTATTTTTCGGTTAAAACGAACCCATAAGTGGCGCTATGAACAAAACATGATATTTTGCGCTGGCAACACTGTATTGCGCAGTGATGATGATCTGCCATTAATAGAATTGCTAAATCAACCAATGGAAACATTTACAGATGGTAATAAAATGGGTTTGCTGAGTTGTCGTACTTTAAATTAACCTTTATTATCTGCATTTACAGTTGGGACAAAAATCTTCAACGATTACATATGTTTTGATGACGACCTTGTAACTACGGAAGAATTGGACGAAGCAGCTATTTTGCTGTCTGTTCGCGCTGATGATGACCTTGACGACGATATGGACAACGAAGAGCCAATCCGAGTCACAAATGCCATGGATGCAGTGTGTAGCGTAAGCTATGTAAGAACTTTTCTTCAGTCACCGACACTCCACAACAAATTCTTGATCTCTTGGCTCAAGTAGAAGTGTATATAAATGGAACTAATATTGGTACTAAGCAAACTCAAATAACTGATTTTTTTAAAAACTAATTTTTTTTATACATATGTACATACGAGGGCGGTTCGGAAAGTTCTTAGCCTATCAATGAAAGAGATTAGTTAGTTTTTCAAAAATATTTTTATTTTTCAATATAATCTCCTGAAACTTCAATACACTTAGTCCAACGCTTATCTAGCAATTCTATCCCTTGATTAAAATAGTTTTCGTCAAGGTCTTCAAAATAGTGGTTTACAACTGTAATTGCATCTTCATTTGAGGTAAAACGCTTGCCAGCAAGGAATTTTTTTAGATTTGGGAACAGGTAAAAGTCACTGGGAGCTAAATCAGGAGAATAAGGTGGGTGGTCAAGCAACTCGTACTTTAATTCGTTGATTTTAGCAATTGTTAAAACACTCTTGTGCGCTGGTGCGTTGCCTTGATGAAAAATTATTTTTTTGTGTTGTAAGCCAGGACGTTTTTCTCGAATTTGTACATTTAATTGATCTAAAAGGTTGCACTAGTACTCTGAATTTATTGTTTTACCCTTTTGCAGATAGTCAATCAATAAAATACCTTTGAAGTCCCAAAAAACCGTTGCCATAACCTTACCAGCCGATTGAATTGCTTTTGCCTTCTTTGGGGCACTTCCTCCAGCTTCAGTCCATTGTTTGGATTGTTCTTTTGTCTCTGGAGTATAGTGGTGGATCCATGTCTCATCAACAGTTATGAAACGACGCTTAAAATCCATTTTATTTCGCTGAAAACGATCCAAACAAGCTTGAGAAATGTTCATTCTTATGCGTTTTTGGTCGACTGTTAACAAGTGCGGCACCCATCTTGCAGAAAGCTTTTTCATCTGTAGTTCTTCATGCAAAATTAAATGGACTCGATCATTTGAGATGCCCATGATATTAGCTATTTCACGCACTTTTATTCGTCGATCATTTAATACCATATCATGCACTTTGGCTACAATTTCTGTTGTGGTTGCTGTTTTTGGACGTCCACTACGTGGTTCATCTTCAATGCTTGTACGACCACGTTTAAATTCAGCAACCCAATTTTTTACTGTTGCATATGAAGGAGCACTTTCACCTAACACATTCACCATATCATTATGAATTTCTTGTCCCGATAAACCTTTTTTATGTTAATATTTAATGACACCACTCATTTCTAATTTTTCCATTGTAAAAAAATCGCGGATGCGTCTTTTGTGAACACCTGTTTCTATATGAAGGAGTTGCCAGATCGAAACAAAATTTAACATGTGTTCATAGCAGAGATGGAAGTTTCCAAAACACTTAACTTTTTTCTGTTCATACCGCGCTTTTTGTGCTAGGCTAAGAAGTTTCCCAACCGCCCTCGTATGTATTAAAATATCCCAAAATTGTCTTTAATAAATCAATGCATGTGTGCTTACATACATAATTTTTTTTCTTCAAGTCCATTTGAACCGAACTTCGTTTAAAACGAACTAGTTTACCCAGTCCCTTGAAGTTCGTTTTAAGCGAAAATTACTGTATTTGTGCCTATGCGGTTCAAGTTGCTCTATTAACTCTCTATGCAGCGAAAAGACGCTTACACTTATGTGTCTTTATACTCAGTCCACTTGGACACATTTGTGTCTATACGGCAAAAGTTGTTTTTTTTAAAAAAAAAAACAAAAACTCAGTTGTCTCTTTGCGAACGGCGTTTTGACTTCTGTTCTCTAGCTCTTGTTACTGTTCACTTTTGCTCCTGACTGTTTAAAAACCAATAGAAAATGCTTTATCCACCTACGACTTGTAATTGAAACGAGGAAATAATGCTAATAATCATTTTTATTTTCTCAGATTTGATTTTCCCTTGGCATATATGTCGTATGTCTGTATATATATATTTGTATATATATATATTTCTAGATTATTTTAATATGGAAAAAAATTACAGCGTCGCCGTCTTGGAAAAACGTTTTGTTCTCGACTGCAAAAGTTCGCACGTATTGCCATGTAAAAAAAACGATGAATTGCAGTTGAAAAAAAATTAGAAAAAATAACAATTTTTTAGGAAAGTTTAACAGACATTTGCGTTTTCAGTTGTAACGAGTTATTCAAGCAAAACGGTTGGGAAAATCTTTACGAAAAACTAAACGAGCGTCACGAAAATCACACAGAATAGAATATCTACAAGTCTAATATTGGCTTTCGAAAGATAGATACAAATTCTGCAAAACGGCTTTAAATTTGAATAGTTCTTATTTTTGTGTTTTTTTAAATTTCCGTAAATTTCTAAAACGTTTGGCAAAGCGGCAACCGATCACCATGCAGGTCCATCGCACCAAACTTCTGATAGTGTCGGCTAGCGTGTTTGTGTTTGCCATCATGAACGGTTGGCTGATATTTCCGAAAATTCTCAAATTTATCCTTAAGAAACAGGTGAATCTGAAACCGGGCTCAGATATACGAGAACTTTGGGAAAATACACCATTTCCGTTGCATTTCTACTTTTATATTTTCAACATCACCAATCCGGATGAGTTTTTGAGGGGTGGCAAACCGACGGTCAACGAAGTGGGACCATTTGTATTCGAGTAGGTTTTCAGTTTTTGTGTTTTCATATGGATGAGGATTTTTTCAATATCTGTATTTTAAAAGTGAATGGAAATCCAAATATGATCTAGTCGATGACGAGGTGGAGGACACGGTATCCTATAATATGCGCAATGTGTTCATCTTTAATGCGGAGGCCTCAAAACCGTTGACGGGCGAAGAAGTTCTGACAATAATGCATCCGTTGATTGTGGTGAGTTGGAGTGGTAGGGAATAAATATTTCACAAAAGAAAATACAACTTTGGTAATCTGGGGTGAAACTGTCCACTTTTTGAAGCCATCTATGGTTATATGATTATTTTCTTGAAATAGTTTTTCGAATATATTGAGCACAATAGAATACGAACCAAAATTTGTTTCCTCGCTTCTTTAAAATAAGTGGTTGTTATAATTTTTTGTTTTTTTTTTTGGAAGGGTTGAAATTATTTAAAATGACCAAAAGCCACTTTAGGGCTTTAGTAAAAATATTGCTGTTATAGAACGGATTGACTGACTTATACAAAGTTTGAGTCATATGAACGAGATCACCATGGTCTTTATTATGTAGTCAAATTTATTTTTATAAAATTGTAGTTTGTTTTTAAAATTGTTTGTTTTTTAAATTTAAATTTTTTTAAGTGTTCAGTATTTTTAAATTTTACCTATTTTTTGCGTAAGTCTTTCAAATCCAAAACAGTGTAATCACATTTTTGGGACCGCCAAAATTTTTTGAAGTAATGAACAAAATGGAGGCGTGAATTGGCTTTTTTTTTAAAAAAAATATATATATTTTTTTAATTAATTTTTTTAAGCTATCGTGGTCGCCGAAAAAAAAAATATTGCAAAATTTTTCCCAATTTTGCTTAAAGTCTTACGAATTCAAAACAGATTTTTGGGACCGCCAAAATTGTTGAAGTTTTGGGCTAAAAACTGGCGTATATCCACATTTTCTTTAATAATGTGTTAATTCTTTTTTAAAAAATTTTATATATGTGACAGCGCATAGAGAAAGGGATCTAAGGGTAAAAAAAATCAATTTTCATTTTTTTTTTGATGTGGACAACATCTGAGCATCAAATGAGACCGATCCCATGCCCCAAAAGTGTTCCCTCCCAGAGATATGCGCGTTTTATGAATGTGAAAACGACGATTCTAAGCGCAAATAGAAAGGGACCTAATCTTTAAAATGGCTCTCCTGAACAAAACTGGTTCTTAACCTTAGGTCCCTTTCTATTTTGCGCGTCACATATTTTTTGTTTTAAAAAATTTATATATTTTTTTTTAAAACATTTGTGACGCGCAAAATAGAAAGGGCCCTAAGGGTAAAAACCAGTTTTGTTCAGGAGAGCCATTTTAAAGATTTAAATACGTGTATCTTTGGTGTAGAATCGTCGACTTCACTTTCATAAAACGCGCATATCTCTGGGAGGGAACACTTTTGGGGCATGGGATCGGTCTCATTCGAAGCTCAGATGTTGTCCACATCAAAAAACAAAGTGAAAATTGATTTGTTTACCCTTAGGTCCCTTTCTCTATGCGCTGTCACATTTATATATTTTTTTAAGTAAATGTATAAGTATAACGCTAACGATTGTCGGCACTTTTTTTTGTTTAAAATTTTTGTTATTTTTTTATTTAAATTTTACTTTTATTTAAGTTTCCCCCAACGTCGATTAAAACAAATGCGAAATATAAACATTTAGAGCAAAACAAATTAGTTACGTATTGAATTTTCTGACCCAGGGACAAAGTAAAAGCCGCTAGCCTCATATACTCGTAACTGAAACAGACACTTGAGTTCAATAGTATAATGGAGTTTTTGAGAAATTTTAAATTTATTTTCACTTTACAGCTTACAAATAGTACGGCATGATTAGCCTTAAACTTGAAATTTTTGAAATTGTGAGACCATAAACAATCTTGAGATCTATGGACGTAAATAGCTTAAAGAGGCATTTTTTCAAATTGGCACTTTTTGCCTTCGCAAAAATAGTAGAGTTTTGAGTTAAGCCTCGATAACTAAGACTGGACAGCAAAGCCGCAATAGTTATGACAAAAATTGCTAATTTTGTATCAGGCCTATGCTACAGTCCTGCTGTACACGATTTAAAATGTTTAGACAACTTATTTGTTTAATATTTAGGCTGGGTGGAGCCTATTACTTCGTATTACTACCCAGGCTAAGTACTAAAACGGCTAAAAAAAATTATTTTACTAATTTTGTTTGTTCCAAAGCGTTGATTTGGCTTGATTGCACGAAACTAATTTGGTTGTAAAATAACCATGCGAAAGTTTTTTTTATTAAGGCGATCTGAGTAAGTTTAGTATCAAGACAAACTTGTTTCGTTTATTATTTACCAAATAATAAGAAATTCGATTATGAAGCCTTACCACATCAAAGTCCGTCTTTTTTGCAGTTTTTTTTAAAATAGCGAGTAAAATTTAAATTCTAAAATTTAAATTCAATTGTTGGCCGAAAGAAATTGAGCTTTTATACTTATATATGTATGAATAAAAGAAGTGTTCTCTTGGTACTCGCTTAGTAAACGAGTAAGTAGTCGCTATGGCGATAACTTCAAAACTTTGCGAGATTTTTTTTTAATTGCCTTGTATACAAAAACTGATGGGCTTTATGCATCATAAATCGTTTGATCTCAAAATTTGTTGTAGCGGCACACACAGTGTCGAGGTGACAGCCCTTGGCCGAAGAATTGCTACTTCCGGTCAATCCGGTGCGTAGAACCGACTGTCGTGGGATTGCGAGTAATAACTGAGCTCGCATGAACTCGCTTTAGATTATTTTTGAATAACTTTCTTCTTAAAAATTGTACTTATTAAAAACAAACGGGTTTTAACACAAATTATCTATAGCTTTCAGTAACAAAATTAGTTTTATATTTTTATAGAGTGGGGTGAAGTTATCGCTTTAGCGACCTCCTAAGCCAGTTACCATTAGAATACGGCTAATATATATTTATCATGACAATTATAAAAAAAAACGTCACTTTTGTTGAAAGATATATTCAATTCTTATAAAAATTACAAATATTTTAAAAAAAAAAGTTTCTTTTATTAAAATAATCATTCTAAAATGTGTAGGGCTCTGAAATTTTCAATTTTTCTATGTCATAAAGTTGTTCTGGTTTTTTTTTTAAAAATTTAAAGAAAACGCCATTTTTGAACTTGTAGCAATTAAGTATTTGTTTTTCTGAAAATTAAAATTTTTTAAAATTAAAATTATGTACGTGATGAAAATGGATCGACATCGCTTTGATTTGGATTTTAAATATTTTTTTTTCAATTCAATTTAATTTTTCTTATTATCTACAATGACAAAGAGTTTAGGTTTGTACAAGCCTATGCTACTTAAATATCGTATTAGTAAACAAATTTTGATATATTGTGATGAGGTTTAATTAATATCGGATTTAATTGAAGGAAAATTCACAAAAAAACCTTTCTGAATAGCCTGACTAGAGTTTCATATTTCCAACTTGTTTTCAGTTATAATATTTACAACGATGCTAGTTCTCTTATATGAATAAAATCAGACGCTTGGCATCTGATGTCAAAATTTTCTTTAAGACTTGTTAATCTATCATTTACTAACTCCACTTTGGCAACTTCGTGGAGACATGTTGTTGACTAATGTCTAGGAAGCTTTAAAATCGCTTTCAAAACTTTATTTTGGGCTATTTGAAGCTTCTTAACATGAGTTGAAGCCACATTGCTCCATGAAGGACAGCCATACAAAAGAACAGCTTGAAAAACTGACTTAAAAATAAACAGTTTGTTTTTTCTATTTAAAAGAGAGTTTCTATTGCTTAGGGGATATAAGAGTCGTATTAAATGATTTATTTTATCTATGGCATATAATATATGGTCCTTGAATGTAAGTCTGGGATCCAATATAATGCCGAGGTATTTAACTTTATGTTCCCAAGGTATCTCTGTGTTAATAAAAATGAGGCTTCTCTGGGGAATACATATTGGTTTTCTTTTTCTGGGAAAATACTAGAGTAGATCACTTTAGTTTTTTCCGCATTCACAAATATTTTCCATTTGCAGAAATATGTTAGGGCTTCCGCTGCTTCTTCTAGTTTGGTTATAATGTCTGCAGCGGATTTAAAGGGAACTCAATCAGTTGTTTTTAACACGTTCTTATTGATTTTAGATTTAAGATATTAAACGAATTTAGTTGACGGCAAATACTTATATATCAAAAATTATCACACAAAATCGAACGACTTTCTTTACGTACGAAAAAAACTTTCTTTACATACGAAAAAACTAAATTTCAAAATATCTACAAAAAATGCCTTTCGTCGAATTTATGGCGCTTCGGATATTTTCTCTTATTTTTTCAATTAAGAAATCGTTTTACAGTCTCTAACGAAAAGCGCTCCTTTGTATTTCTCTCTTCTCTAATATAAAAATACAACGTGTTTTTTTATTTATAATGCTTTCTCTTGGTTAAATTACATCTTTAATTTGAAAATACTTTTATGATGAAAACTCTAGAACAATTTTGTTCCTTTTGTGATATAAAAAAACTACAGACACTTCTTAAGAATGCAAAAACTGAAAGTTAAAAAACGCATATATTCTTTAGAACGAATCAAGGTTCTTTGTAATTTCAGTTACATGGTAATCATTGTGAATTAGTGTCAGTAGATACGATACCACCAGTTGACTGTTAATCTAGTTTAGTAGTCATTTGGAAGCAAGATAGACTAACGTCTATTAAGCTATTAAGCCCTAAAACTGTATGTGCGTTCTTTTTGAAAAATAATGTAATTTTTAAATTGAAAAATATTTTCGCTATTCCCTCTTTGACTTGTCAATCATAAATAATTACGTGCAATTACTTTATTAACCTTTCTTTCCCGTTTGCCGTCATCATCATTGGGTTGGCATTTGCAGTGAGATTTCAGCAATATGTTGTGGCGAACAAGGGGTTTCACTTGTTGCGAAAAATTAATAAAAAAAACTAAATATCAAAATTAAAACATGGTTTAGGGCTGTAGAAGTGAAGTGTTGATAGTTGGAGTGAATTCAGTTTCACTGAGTGGTGCCAGCTTTTAGAAAGCACTTATACGAAAGCTAAAAGGTCCTCTCTTACACAAATTGTTGCATATCTCAAGGCAGAAAAAACAAGGGTTCGCTTTTGTGGCATACTTAAAGGCCTCTGGTCACATTTTTGGGACCTTGCCACTTTTGTTTAAAAGCCTTACGGAATCTCTCACCTAATACCATTTGATAATTCTTCCTTATGATAAATCTTCCTTATCGTTTAAGGGAAGCTAAAATAACCTACTTTAGAAGTGGACCAACTAGTATGAAGCTTTGATAAAACCTACGCTACAGATATTCCAGACAAGCAGGCCTGGAATTTAACTCTAGAAAATTAGAATGTGATCAATCGTTTAAGCTGGGCGACTGCAGTGAAATATCTTTATAATCTTTATTCCACCATTCTACAATTGCCATTTTCTTCGCTCTCTCTAAGAGGCGACCAAACAGTTCATTTGAAAAGAGCGATGCAAAAGACATGCTACCCATGACGCAGACCTTACAAGCTAACTGGAACTCTCTTAACTAAGAGTGCTAAAGGCAATTAAATTTGGACTAGTATCAGGACATGACGAATCATTAGGTAAAACTGGTCTAATACTGCATTTTCATTAGGCCATTTATTCTCGTTTTCGCTCGAAACTTTTCAAAACGTCTCAACCAATTTTCACACAATTTTTGGTCGTTTTCATTTTCGTTTTGGTTTTCGTTTGACAGTTCGTTATTGTTTACAAACAAAGAACAACGTGGTGACTATTAAAATACTGAAATACATATTTTTCTTAAACAAATGGATAAATTAAATTATGTTTTTTTTTTCTTTTAGCACGCTTATTTTTGCTTTTACTTCATAAAATATCTATTTCACCAAATACGACGATTGATTAAAAATGTCTGCCTTGAGATGACAAACCAACGATAAAAAAACGATTATTTTGGAGATGACACACTTTATTTAAGGTGGCATCGCCTGTGCGAAACGTTTTCGTTCCTCTTTCGTACAAAAACAAGTCAAAGTGAGACGTTTTCATCACTTGAATTTGTATGGAAAAACGTCTCATTTTGACTTGTTTTGGCCAAACTTTTGAAAACACTTCAAAAGTGCCTAGTGAAAAAAGAGCATAAGGAGAGGCTTAATTAATGGAAGTTTTGGCTGAATAACGGGCCAACTTTTTTTCGGGCATTCATTTAGTCAAACAGGGAGTATTAGCTCTCGACTGTTTTATACGAGTAAGCTAAGAAGGCGGAATATGACGAAAGTGAGCAATGCTTCATATGCTCGAGCTCTACTCTATCACTGAGAGATTTTATGTTTTAGGTATCGTTCTACTTTGCGGATCTCCCAGATATTCGGGGATATTTCTATGAATTTCATACCAGCATTTCTCAATTTCCCAAAGCTCGAGCTAACGCGGATAGAGAACCACCTTGAATCTACCGTGGGCATGCAACTCAGTATCCCAAGAGTATCAGTATCAAATGGAGGCCGCGTTTGCCTACAGTCGGCGAAAGAGTCCATCGTTGACGACCATTTTGCTAAAGTGTTTGGCGGTTTTCTAGTGCGAATGAAAACTTATGACAGAATGGTCAAGATAATCGAGACAGAAGAAGGCCAGGGTGAGTCAGTTAGCAAACTAAATTTTATTTCGGGTAACAGTAAGGGGCTCACGTATCTCGGTCTTTAACCAGGTTCAATCTGCGTAAACCCTTCAGACATTTGTCAGCGGCGGGGGTTTCCCAGTTCGAAAATAGTCGCTGATTTAATTTGAATTACGTTGAAGTGTTTTGCGGTTTTTAAACGCGAAAAAACTGACATAGTTGGATTAATCGAAACACACCAGAGAGTCATGATAGAAAGGTCAAGATAATCGAAACTAAAAGGGCCTAGGATTTATCAGCTAGCAAACAATGTTTTGTTTTAGTTGGCCGTAATATTATTCCTAGGTTTGACAGATAAAGTTCTCACCTATTTCGCACTAAAACTAGGTTAAATCTGGCTTAGAACATCAGACATTTGTCAGCGGCGGGGGTTTTTTAGCTTGAAAATGTATGTGATAATATTAATAGAAGAGTAAATCAGATGGATGCAGCGTTTGCTTACAGCTAACTAAAAGAGACATCGTAAACGAACATTTCGCTAAATTGTGTGACGGTTTTTTAACGCGAAAAAAACTGACATAATTGAAACACACTAGAAAGTCATGATAGAAAGGGGAAATTAATCTAGACCGAAGAACGCGAGGATGATTCAGCTAGCAAAGTTTTTATTTTTGGTTGACCTCATATTAGTCTAAGATGCTCAACTAGCTCACACTTAAGCCAGGTTAAAATCGGGCTAAGATCATCAGATATTTGTCAGCGATAAAATTAATAGAAGAGTATTGACATTAGATGGATGCCGCGTTTGCTTACAACTTACTAGAAGGGATATCGTTGGCGACCATTTAGCTGAAGTCTTTGGCGGTTTTTAATCGCGAAAACACTGACATACTTGGCTCTATCGAAACACAAAAGAGAGTCATGACGGAATGGTCAAGATATTCAAGACCGAAAAGGGTTTAGATGAGTCAGCAGCAAACTTAATTTTGTTTTGATTGCGTCTCACCTATCTCGCACTAAAACTAGGTTTAAATCTGGCTAAGAACATCAGACATTTGTCAGCGGCGGGGGTTATGCGAGCTTGAAAATATCACTGATTTTTTAGAATAGAAGATTATTCTCCTAGCTATATCAGTGCATCTGAATCAGTTACATGAGTAACCGATTCAGTCGGTCTTAAACAGTAGCGTCCGATCATTATTATGTATGAATTAAAGTGTGATCAATAATAAGGCGATGTAGGTTAAGAGTGATATGCCTTCTGCCAATGTCGATTCATGCTAGTCTTCGGCCAAGCAGCACTTTTCTCCAACACCTTCATTAACTGAGGTGGATTTATCGATTCAACGAAGTCAATATCGAAAATGTCGCTGATGTTATGAATATAATAGGCTGTTTCCACTATGGTGTCCAAAAATCAATGAACTCTCGTTTAAGCCTATACAAAAAACTTAGGCAGTTAGGTATGGAAAAAAATTTCGTTCATATTGGACGCGTTTTCCGATAAGTCGCGTTTACTATAAATTCGATTATTTTTGCAATCGAATACCTATTAATGGCAACACCGCAAATTGCACATCCCTATTAAAACAGCTGTTTATCAGCATAAACATAAAGCGCTGCTGCTACTGCACATTTCCATTAGGCGCACTACCATTTGATCCTTATTTTCCACTGCGGTTAGCAAAATAATATCATTTAACTCCATGATAATGTCACAACACAAAAATATTAAACTTTTCGCACCGCAAAAAAAACAAATAAACACAAACAGCTGTTTGAACGCAAACGTGGACGCAAAACACAATGGAAGCACCATTACAAATTTTCGATAAATCGTTGACGCGGACCCGACCGTAGTGGACACAGCCTATAAGATTCCTCTCCATTAAATCGATAACCCATTTGGAGTCGGATTTTAAAAGTAGCTTCCGATTATTATTATATATAAATTCTAGAGTGAACAGCTCGCTGACTTGAGAGCATTACTTAGGTTAATTTAAAAAAAGAATATGTCTTTGTATAGCTTCTATTCTTTACTGTCCATTTCTTTCAGCCAATTTCCGTTGTGGTCTTACGCGAACGAGCCGCCATGCTGGAGTTGGTATCCAAGGCCATCGATATTGTGTTTCAGGGTCAAAAGGGCACCTTTACGGCACCGTTTATGGACATCTTCTTTCGTGGCATCAGCGTGGACTGTTCGTCGGAGGAATTCGCCTCGAAGGCTCTGTGCACGGCCTTCTATACGGGTGAGGTGAAGCAGGCACATCAGGTGAACGATACGCATTTTCTGTTTTCCTTCATGGGAAAGGTAAGAGCGATAATGCCTGTTTGGAATCTTTTAATTTTAAAATGTATTTTATTTTACCCCAGGCCAATAATACGGATGCAGGACGGTTTACAGCCTGTCGCGGGGTGAAAAATGTCCACAAAATGGGCACCATTTTAAAGTTTGCCGATGAACCCGAAATGGACATCTGGCCGGGTGATGCTTGCAATCAGTTCAAGGGCACCGACTCTACCGTGTTTCCGCCATTTCTACACAAGGACGAGGGTTTGTGGGCATTTACACCCGATCTGTGCCGTTCTTTGGGGGCTCATTATGTACGCAAGTCATCGTATCATGGATTGCCGGCCAGTTATTTTACTTTGGACTTGGGAGATGTTAGGGTAAGTCTCAAAAAAAACCAAAGGCTTTATCATGGGCCATTATAAAGTGCCTTCGTTTGTTAATTTTTTGAACAGGCTGATCCTGAACTGCACTGTTTCTGCGAGGATCCTGAAGATCTTGATACTTGTCCTCTTAAGGGTACCATGAGTCTGCATCATTGTGTGGGAGCTCCTGTCATCGCCTCTATGCCGCATTTTTACAATGCCGATCCGAGTTTGGTGCAAGGCGTCAATGGTCTAAATCCCAATGAACACGATCATGCGGTTTACATAGATTTTGAATTGGTCAGCACCTAAAGAGTGTCCACATCAATATTCAAGCGAACACTAATCTCCATTTTGACTTTCAGATCTCGGGCACCCCCATGAGGGCCGCCAAACGTTTACAATTTAGCATGGACATTGAGCCAGTGCCACAAATTGAGCCGGTGGCCCATATACCCAAAGTGGTCTTGCCCATGTTCTGGGTGGAAGAGGGAGCGGCTCTCAATAAAACCTATACCAATATGTTGAAATATACGCTGTTTCTGTAAGTACTTCCCCTCAGGTACTGCAAAACATAGCCGATTTCAAAATATATTCTCTCTAGGGGCCTGCGTTTCAATTCCGGCCTGCGTTGGACTTTGATTACTTTGTCCATGGTAGGCCTAATGGCCAGTGGTTATTTGTACATGAAGAAATCCGATAGCTTGGACATAACCATACCCCCAAAACTGATCGACAACAAGGTGATGTCGGTCAAAAGTGCTATGCCTCCTCCTAATGTCGAGTCGAATGCGTCCTCGGCTAAGCAGCGCTCGTCTCTGCAGCCAGCGATAACTGAAGTGGATTTATCGAATCAAAAAGTGGAAAAATATTGAAGAGTGCCTAAAAGGTTGAGTCCTGTGTGTGAGAATTCTTAGTAATTTTATTTTATAAAACGCCTTCTGTAGCTGGTACAACACGTGTCAAATGTTTTCGTTTAATAAATATTCTGTACTATTTAGCCCTAAAATTGGGCCACACAAATTTTGGCCTTTATGTTTGTAGCCTATATTAGTTCTTAAGCAAAGAAAAAAGATAAAAAAAATGGAAAATCGTCATTAAAAAATTTCACCAGGACGAGGTTTTTCAAGCAGCTTTAGATCCATGGGTGTCCTATTAGGCATGTTGTGGCCTTTATAGCCTATCTTAAGGCTTAAGCAAAAACATCAACCTGTATTAAAAAATGGAAAATCTATACTGGTTTACATACATATTCTACCAGACCGAGATCTCTTAAGCGGAATCAGATCCATTACTATAATTTTGGATAAATGTTGGCCTTTACGTGTGTAGCATACTTTAAGGCTTTACCGAATAAGAACTCAACACTAGGGGCTTAAAACTGAAAATCTTCACAGGATTCAATTTTAAGAATTTTACAAATGAAGGCTCATTTGCAAAAACTCTTCTGTCTTAGAAAAAAAAACTATGTCTAGGTTTTGAAATCCCAGGGATTTTCCACTATTTAGAAAGACCCTGAACAAGTGCAGCCTTAACATGATAGATGGAGACGCACGCAATGCAACAGGCGAGGGAATTTCCTAGTGACATCTAGAGTTTGCAAAAGCCCCTTACAATATCTACAAATACATAAAGGAAAGCCTAAGAAATTGCCAATATGTGTAGCATACCTTAAGGCTTAGCTAAAAAAAAGATAACTCGACACAAATCCCAACATAGCTTAATATCTCTAAAGGTTTGTGTTTTAAGATAAAACGAAGCCCCTGAAACACAAAATCTCTGTCTAAGAAAGAATAGATCGTCTAGCATATGGAACCCAATGACCAAGTTTTTGTAGACAGTCAGTCAACTAGTACCAATTACAGCCATTGAACGCTAGATAGGGACACATGTATTTCCACACCGATTTGCATGCGAAGGAGAACATTCGCTAGTGACTTCTAGACTTTGTAGAGTCGGCAAGACCTTTACAGCGACCCATAAGCAAAGACACTTACAAAGTTAGGCGATCGAAATCTGTTTGCAGGAATATATAAACGTGTGTTCACTCTAGATGTCACTATGTCATACTTAGGAAATGAATGCAGAGATCGGAGAAAAAACTGTAGTCGCTAAGTTATAAAAAATCCGCTTTTGTCTTTGGCCATTAGCCTTTTTGGTGTTGAACCGCCTGATTGCCAGGCAGAAGAACACGGACAGAGAGTTGGGTATATGGACTCTTCTTCCTCTTAATTTTCCCTGCTTCTGCAATAGACGATAATTACAGCTTAAATTTTGATTACATGCCTTTCAATCGTACATTACAGATACAATCCATGATACGTCAAGTCAGTATAACGACAGGAGTGTTTGCTAGTGTTTCATATGCAATCGCGAGGCCTTATATGCCTAAATCAAAAGCAGTCTTGCTTAGAAGATACCTATGGGATCTCTTGCGCAGAATAAGTTTGAGGCTGACAAGGGACATGTCCACGGACTCAAGCTCCCTCTGTGGCCCGCAAAATATGCCATAAATGTAGGTTAAAAATATAGTCCAAGTCAATGAGATATATATAGCGTGGTTATTCCACCCTCTAACGTAGGTTGGAGTGTTTACGAAATTTATCATTTCGTTTACAACAGCTAGAAATATTGATAGGAGACCCTATAAATTACATAGGGTGCATATTCTAAGACGATGTAGCCATATCGGTCCGTCCGTATGTCTTTTAAGAGCCAATAGCGGTCAAACGAATCAACATAGCATCCTGGAATTTTGCACGACAATGGCTTATGGGCAACACCATTTGGTATTCTAAATGGACGAAATCGGATGAGGGGGACAACATTCCCTTAAAGGGACTTTAGCTTCCCCGGTAGAAAGTACACTTTTGCGAGTATTTCTTAACAAATCATAATTTTTTGTGGACGAATAATGGTTAAACAAATACTGGTTAGTTGGGACTCACTTTATACCTCAAAAACAATATAGTTGCTGGACTTTTTGGCTCATGTGGCCCAAAAAACGTACCGCATAGTCAAAACGGGCGATCAGTAGTCATTGTGGAATTACGGATACTTAAATGAAAGCCAATTTTGTAAACGAATTCAAATATTGACTAATTTTAAAGCTTTGGGTGAAAATAAGGACGAATGCATGGGCCAAAAGTGCCGAAATAACGAACCTATTTTTTAGAGGTTTAATAGCGAAGGGACGTTGGAGGGTATATTAGGTAAATGTCGAGTAATTTTAAAGTTTACGCTGAGATTAAGGAAGGACGCATGAGCCGAAAGGGCGCAAAAAACGTACCTTTCTTAGAGCTTTAGTAGCAAAGGTACGCAAGAGAGTATTTAAGGTAAATATTGAGAAATTTTAAAGCTTTGGCTAAGAATAAGGAAGGACGCGAGGGCCGAAAGGTCCCAAAGAACGTACCTTTTTTTAGCGCTTTAGTAGCGTAGGGACGGTGAAGGGTATATTAAGTTCGGCGACGTCGAACTTAACGACGGTTTTACGTGTTAATACTACAGGGTGGGCGATTTAACCTTTTAAATTTGAATCGGCTGTAAAAAAGGAGTGATATTTTTTCAAATTTTTAGTTTTATTGGAAATGTTAATCATTGGAACAGAATATTATTCATATGACTACCACAACTGGCTCGGACGTACCTCATCCGATCAACCCTATTTTTCAGTACATTTTCGATTGTTTCGGGTCGAATCTCTTCAATGGCAAATTTGATTTCATGTTTCAACGCTTCAATTGTCACTGGATGCTTTGCGTAACATTTATCCTTAATGGCTCGCCACAGAAAAAAAATTTGAAGGGCTCAAATCACAGCTCCGAGGCGGCCAAATGACATAACAGTTTCAGCTGATTATTCGATTTTCCAAAACAGTGAGTGAAATAACGATGGTTGCATTGGCTGTATGCCATGTGGCCCCGTCTTGTTCAAACCAAATGTTGTCCATGTCGTTCTCTAGGATTTTTGGAAACAAAAATTCGTTCAAGTATGGCGCGGTAACGCTCACCGTTTTTTTTTTAAATAAGCAACACTCAGGGGATGCCCCTATACATGCGGTGCATTGCGTTGGCGAGTGGAAAGTAAAGGATCGGAGGGGGGAAAGAGGAAGTAATGTTTATTGACACTTGTCTTGAACTTCTGGATGTCGCAATTAGTGGGAAATACATTTGCCGGAAGTCGATTCCACATACGGACTGTACGAGCGAAAAACGAATTTGATCTGTAGTGTATAGTGCGGTCAACTGGCCAATCGATAACAAACGGGTGTGAACTCCTAGAAAGTCGCGTATCCCTGCCGAACATCCTCACGTCAGGAATAAGGCGACGGATGTCTGATGAACACACACCATGAAAGTAACGATAGAACAGCGTCACGCGACCCATATTCCGACGATGCTCAAGGGAAATAATAAAGTTGGATACCCTACTGTCACCTATCAGCACCATCGCTCTCCTTTGAACACGGTCAAGTAGCTCCAAGTATGATTTTGGAGCACCTGCCCATATATGGGAGTTTTATTCCATCTTCGGTCTGATGTAAGTTGTATAGATATTGAACATATCAGAAGGAGTGAAATATTTCTTGCACCGCTCTAAAAAGCCTATGCACTTGAGTGCTTCTTTCGACACTTCGAATACATGTCTCGTCCAACGGGCGTCACATTGTATTTTCATGCCCAGAACATTAAGAGCTTCTGATTGTTCAATATCCGTACCATCGATAGAAATTGACGAAATTGTAGGGTCAGCGAATCGCTTGTGGATGCACTGGCTTCTCAGTAGTCACGATATTTCTGTAAGATTCTTTATCTCCTGCCAAATTCAGCCCATTGAGCAAAACGAAAACGCTTTGGATGGTGTTACATTATTAAATGACAAAGTTAAAACTCCACCTTTTTTTTTACAGCCGATTCAAATTTAAACGTAAAATCGCCACGCCCAATTCTAGTATGTCCCACTTTAATGATCCTCTGCGAGGTACACTTCAGGCAGCGACCAAAACGACTAAAGATTTATAGTAGATTGACTAAACGACAGTGTATTAAAAATCAGGCCACGCCCTTTTAAGCCTGTAAGGCACTTTGGTCTTCGTCTTTGGATGAGGATGTATTTACAGAAGATCGTTCTTTTGAAATTCGCTAACTACAGTTTTTATCTGGTTGTTGTTCTCAAGTAAAGATAGGCCCTCGTATAATTTGCCAAAAAAGAATTACAGAATAATTTGCAATTGCCAGCGATTGCTTCGAGAACGTGATTGCCCTTACATTTATTTTTAAATAGTTATCAAAGCAAAAATGAAAAACTATTTTCGTTGAGGAAAGCATGGAGAATTTTTCTATAGGTTTAAAAATAGCCTTCAAAATGCAAGTGGCCCATAAACGCTTGTTTTGAAATAAAAACAAAAATTCTAGCCTAGCCACTTAAAAGTATTTGAAAATAAAATATAAGAAGGCTATGATAATTTAGAATATTTTGACTTGCTATAAAATATGATAGCTACGAACACAAAGATAAGAGAAAAATCCCAAAAAAAATTGTATTCAAATTTTGTTAAAACATTAGATACACTTGGTATGGAGAGAGATATGAGCAAAAAAGCAAACAACTTATCAAAGATAAAGCAAAGAACAAACTGACTTCAATTAAAATGATTCGTATTTTCTTGTTTTCCAAAAATTCCATAATCATGCCCAGTTGATTGATTAGAATAATGAATTGTGTACAAATACCAATCAGCAACACCAAAACAAACAACAAATTGAAAATAGAAAACAATTTAAAGCGAACAGAAATAGTTCAATATACTGGTCGGCAGTCGGTCGGTGGGTCGGTCATATTTACTGTGATCCAATCATAATTAAATCGACCGCACTGTTGCGGTTTTCGATTTCTTTTCTCCACTTATATTCGATACCTCTGCGAGTGAACAGCGGGGAGTACAACACAATATGAAATCTAAACTGATTAGATTACGTACTTATGTACAGGCATTCGATTCGTTTAAATATTCTTTACGTTTAGCCCCCTACACTAGGTATTTGTTCAAGTGATAGATCGTGCATTATCACATAAGTAGGACATCGGTAATAAAGAACAATATTAAATTTGCTTATAAATTTTAAGAGAAGGAAAAAAATAAGGTTGTGGTAATAATATTTGAAGAGCATCCTACTTTTGTTGGGTATATGGTTGTGTCCCATAACAATAGTATGATTCACACCCAACCATACCATGATCCCTACAACTAAATTATCATTCACACTCAACCATACTTTGATCCTCACAACCATAGTATGCCCATTAAAACCATAGTTTAATCCTTTCAACCATACCATATTTTACATACAACCAACGTATATTCCACACAACCTTAGTAAATTCGACAAACAACCATAGCACTGCCATAGTATGACTTTTACAACCATTGTATGATCCTTACAACCATAGTAAGTTTCACATATAACCATAGTATAATCCTCACAACCAAAGTATGTTCAACAAACAGCCATAGCATGATTATTACAACCATAGTATTTTCGACAAACAGCCATAGCATGATCCTCATAACCATAGTATGACCTACATGCAACCTAGAACCATAGTGTGATACCCTACTATGATCCCCAAAATTATTTATAAGGATTGGGGTAAGCTGTTTTTCAACAATAGAGACTTTTAAAGAGTAATTTTTTTAAAAATACTTTTTATTTAAAATAAAAGGGGTGTTTCATTCAACAAGAAAAAATACATTCAAAGAAGTAAACCCGTTTCATTTACTAAAAATATTTTAGTCATTAGAAACCCAAAGCAGTTTCTTTTGAAAATTTTCAATTTACAGATGAAAATTATATCATTGCGTATAATGCGTAACAATAACATTGTTCAAAAAACCTTTTTTTAATTTTTAAAAATTACAATTAAACGGTGTGATTGACGTCATCATATTAATAATGTAAAACCCAAAAAAAACACAACTTTAGTTCCACCAACCATATTTGTATCGTTGCTACAACCATATTTAAGAGTTTAAATTAGGCAATGATATTATTGTAACATTTTTAAAAATATTAATATTGGCGCAATCATACTATTGTCAAAATGAAATTCAAAAATCAATACTATGGTTGCAAAGAACGTACTTTTATTGTAGAGAACATATTATGGTAGCCGTGACCATATATTAACCATATCTTTTATCTGCATGCGCAAGCAGAAGGGTATGCCTTCCACCAAAAGCATTCCGATTCCAATAACAACTATTGTTCAAAGTGGCATGGCTCTGCCCATTTTTCTAGCATACCAACTTCTATTGTCATATCGATATTAGTTCACGAGGTATGTATGGCCTTTCGAAGTTCCAACCCAGCAAACCAAACGTTCAGAATTCGTTCAGATTTCTGTACGACAATCGGCAAAATTTTCCGATTTCGGATCAGAATTCTTACCAAGTTCGCAATGACAAGCATATGAAAGGGGTTGACACAATTTCTAAACTACTTCTCTGGGGGGATTCTGATGTTTTTGCCCATATTTCGGACCGAATTCTGAACTGTAGTCTTGGAAAATTCGAAAGAAAATTTCGATTTCTCGGATCGAATTCTGACCAAATGCTGAACGATTTCGGTCCGAGTTCTGGCATTAAGTCTTATTAAATTCTGATGTTTTTGCCGACTTGCGAACCGAATTCTGAACGAATTACGGACTAATGTCTTGGTAAATTCTGAGACTTTTTTCTTTTTTTTCACCTTTTTCCTGAAGGCTTGACGAGACATGTTAAACTAAACAAATTTAGCTAAAATTATTTCTTTTTTAAACAAATTATATCAAAACTTGTTAACATTTTTGTTATAATTTTAATTATCACTTTTTTTTGCTGATACGATACACGGTAGGTATAGTAGCCCTGATTGCTTGAAGAGAACTAAAAAATAAAATAAAAAAAACATTACAAAACTAGAATGCAAAGAAAAAACAAATAACAAGAATTTGAAATAAAAAATACCTCAGCCAAAGAGTTTAGAATTCGTTCAGAATTAGTACCGATATGTCTGAACACAATTTAACTTTTTTAACCCACTGGGGACCGGGGATTTTTAGCGTTTTTGAAAGTTAAATTCGAATTTATCATCACTCACATCAATAACAATACCTGTAAAATATGAAGCAAATAGCAAATATTTTAAACGAATGGACTGCCTCAGAATTCGTTGCGAGTTCGTTAAGAGAAGTCGAACAAAAAATTAATAAAAATCCCACAGACAAGTCTAGCAGATTTCGGGCCGAATTCGTTCGAATCAGTTCAGATATTTTTCAGAATGGTCTGATATACATTGTCGGCAAATTTGGTTTACTGGGAAGTTGAGTTGAGTTGAGTACAATTTAAACAAAACATGGTCTATTTCAATTTGCTATTCAAAATTGTCCTTCTTTTAAACTTTTAACAAGGATCGGTTTGTTAATTTGCCCATGAGGAAGACTTTTAAAGTTTCATGCCAATTGAACTGGGATTGACCGGCTCGAGACCTTATGCATCTACATTTTAATAGAAGTCAAGTTTTTTACAAAATGACACACTGATTTTATCTCGATTTCGGGTCTGTGACGACCTTCATCACGAAGCTTCGCAGCAATTGTTGAAAGAAAACTAAAATCTGTTAGATCAGGTTCTTACCAAACAAATGAGAACTACTGTGGCAAATCTAACTTTTCAAGTTTTCTTCAAACAATTGCCCACGAGAATAAAGGGTGGTTACATTTTAAGGGCCGATGTTGAATGTGAACCACACCTAAACGCAATGTTTCTTTCTGCATTTCATTTGATATTTCTCAATTTCAGACTAACTCAATTTGAACCATGGAAAGATGCACAAGCGAGCAACGCGTTAAAGTTATTCAGTAGGGTGGAGTGAAAACAAGCTTTTTTTTAATTTGAAAAAGTTAACCTCGGAAAGAGATGTAGTCTGGGGTCCTAAAGAGGGGAAAAATAAAGAAAAAAAATTAAAAAAAATTTTTAGGGGTCGCGCCACTCCCTAGAAATTTGGAAATTATCGCTATTTTGGCGTTGATTTTAGAAAAATCCTAAAAATTAACGACTTAACTTATTCGAAATTTAAAAGTTTGAGCTTGTTCAGTGCCCAAACAAAAGTATTTGAGGCAAATATGAGGATAATCGACTAATATTTGTAGCTTTGGTGGCGATTTCATTGTTCAGTCAATTTTCTGAAGAAGGGACGATTTGACTTATTTTACTTTTTGAAATTTTTGAACAATGAGAAAATTTTTTTTAAATTTTTTCATGCCCTTATTTCATTGTTTACGCTATTGCAAACAATTATTGACATAAAACTTTTTAGAATTTTTCTAAAATCAACGCCAAAATAGCCATAATTTCCAAATTTCTAGGGAGTGGCGCGACCCCTAAAAATTTTTGTATTTTTTTTTCTTTATTTTTCCCCTCTTTAGAACCCCAGACTACATCTCTTTCCGAGGTTAACTTTTTTTTTTGAATTTCACTCCACCCTATTATTCAGGCTTATTTTAATCAATTTTCGAAGAAAATCATCTTCAGTGATGAGGCACATTTTCACCTCAGTGGATTCGTCATTACGCAGAATTGCCGCATTTGGGCGAATAATAGTCCAAGAGTGATTGTCGAAAAAACAGTGCACCCACAAAGAAGGGCTGTTTGGTGCGGTTTATGGCTGGCGGCCTCATCGGGCCGTATTTTTTTTTCAAAATTAGGCCGGTCAGGCAGTTACTGTGAATGGTGTTCGCTATCGTGAGATGATAACGAACTTGCTATGGCCCGAATTGGAAGGTATGGATGTGGACGATATGTGGTTTTAACAGGACGGTGCCACTTGCCACACAGCTAACGAAGCAATGGCTCTTTTGCTCGCGCGTCGTGGCGATGTTAATTGGTCGCCAAGTTTATGTGATTTGACACCATTGGACTTCTTTCTTTAGGGTTATTTCAAAGAAAAAGTCTACGTCGATAAGCCAGCAACAATTCAAGAGCTAAAGGATGAGATAATGCGGCATATTAACGGCATAGAACCTCAATAATGCCTCAGCGTCATCGAAAATTTGGACCATCGGATGGAGGTGTGCCGCCGAGGTCGCGGCGGCCAATTGGCCATACACAATTGAACCAACAATACCAATATTATCATAATAAAAAGAAAAGACAATGATTTCCTAAATAATTTGTGATTTATTCACAAACATCGTCCCTTAAAATTTAACCACCCTTTACAATTCACCTTTTTACCTCTACAGAGACTCCACATTCAGAGCCATCTATCGACCTTTTTTACAAGGTATTGTAAAAAGGGTTTAATTGGCGTAGCCCAACTGTTTTGTCGTGCCGTGCATTAACCAAAATAAAATGTAGACACAAGAGGTCTCGAGCCGGCTAATCCCGGTTCAATGTGTAAAAGTAAAAGACCGAAGTAAACAAGCGAGCTAAACAGTTTCATGCCAATATTATATGTGCCAAATATCATCGCCATATCTCTATCGGTTCATTAGATATGGCCCTTTAAGGTTTTGGGTTGTTTGCGCGCTGCCACGCCCACAGTGGGATTTGGCCGGAAAAATTTCGTTTTTCGACTGCAAAATATCAAAAATGTAATGACGGTCGAATTTCTTTAGTCACTAGTGATGATCCGTGCGAAATTTCGTCGGAATGTAATTTTTAGTCGGGTGCAATATGTGGGAAGGACCTTTGTAGTATATCGGGAAAGACCTTTGTAGTATATACCAATTTCAATAGGGTTAGTCCTTGGCCCTAACCTGAACAGTGTAGCAATTTTTTTTCAAAATCGGTTTATACAGGGTGTGTCATTTAAAATTTTAAATTTGCATCGGCTGTCAAAAGAAAAGTACTGATAATTTTTCAAATTTCTAGTTGAATTGGAAAAGTTGAACTTTGTCATTTAATAATGGAACACCATCCGATGCGTTTTCGCTTCGCCCAAAGTGCTGAAGATGGTTTGCCAGGAGATGAAAAATTCTTCTAAAAAATCGTGTTTCCAGATGAAGGTTATTTCATCTCGGTGGCTAATAAGCAAAATTGCAGCATATAGGGTTCAGAGAAAACACACGTGGCTATTGAGAAGTCAATGCATCCACAACAAGTCACTGTTTGGTTTGGATTTTGGGATGGAGGCTTCATTGGGCCATTTTTCTTTGAAAACGAGCAAGAAGCCGCCGTTACCGTCAACGGCCAGCGTTACCGCGCTAAGCTCAACGAACTTTTGTTTTCAAAAATTCAAAAGAACGACATGGACGGCGTTTGGTTTCTACATGCGGGGCCAGGTGTCACACAGCCATCGCACCCATCGATATTTTACGCACTGTTGAAGATCGATTAATCAGCCGAAATTGTGATTTGAGCCCTTTGGATTATTTTCTTTGGGATGCCATTTAGAAGACAACTGAAGCGTTGAAACATGAAATTAAAGTTGTCAATTGGCCGCTTTGATTTGAGCTCTTTGGATTATTTTCTTTGGGGAGCCATTAAGGATAAATGTTACACAAATCATCCAGCGACAACTGAAGCGTTGAAACATAAAATTAAAGTTGCCATTAAAAAGATTCGACCTGAAACAATCGGATGAGATACTGCCGAGCCACTTGTGGTAGTCATACGAATGATATTGGCTGCCATTATTAAATGACAAAGTTCAATCTTTCCAATAAATCTTTCCAAAATTTGAAAAAGTGATCAGTATTTTTATTTTTACAGCCGATTTAAATTTTTAATTGCCCACCCTGTATTTGCAATCAGTACTTTGAATACAACCATAACTAGACAGACGATGGGAAAGACAGCCATTGCATAATAGAATGAGATAGCTATTTTCCAAAGGGCAGTAAAAAAAACATGAAATCTATCTACGAGGGCGACCGCAAAACTAACTGGCCTGGCATATTTTCTGTTTTACTAGCAACCTTTTTTTTGTTTTTTAAAAGCAATCTCTTATAAGCCATCTGTCAAAATTTCCGAAATATTTAATGATTATTTTCTTTGTTACAGGTGATTGAAGTAAACAAGTTTTATAATTTTTGAAAAATGAAAATAGAGAGTTTCGTGCGGTAATTAAAGACTTTTATATGAAAGGTTATACGCCACAATTAATCAAAGATGAATTGGATTCTGTTCATGGTGATAATGCACCATCATACTCCACCGTGAAATCCTGGGTTCAACAATTTAAAATGGGTCGTTCAAGTACGGAAGATGAACAACGCTCTGGAAGACCGAAAACTGCTACTGCTATTGAAAACATTAGAAAAATATTTAATGAAGTGACTAAAGATAGACGAATAAAGCTCAGAGAACTTGCTGATATTGTTAAAATACACGAAAAACAAGTTTGGAGTATTTTACATGATGAACTCCACATGAAAAAGCTATCCGCAAGATGGTTGCCGCGTTTGTTGACTTTGCCCAAAAAAATCGTCCGTTGGACCAATTCCGAGGAGCTTTTAGCGATTTATCAGCGTTATCCAATAGAGTTCTTGCGCCGATTCATAACTGTTGATGAAACATGGATCCATCACTACATCCCAGAATGCAAAGAACAGTCAAAACAATGGATAGAAGCAGGTAAAAGTGGTCCCAAGAAGGTCAGCAGGAAAAGTAATGGCCACAGTATTTTGGGATGCAAGGGGTATAATATTTATTGATTATCTTGAGAAAGGAAAAACTATAAATAGTGAATATTATTGTGCATTATTGGATCGGAATCAAGTGAAGAAATCAAGATAAAACGACCGCATTTAAAAAAAAAGTTCTTTTTCATCAAAATAATGCTCCTTCACACACTGCATTTTTAACTCAACAAAAACTGGCCGAATTACGATTTGAAATTGCTCCGCATCCACCATATGGTCCAGATTTAGCTCCTTCTGATAATTTCTTGTTTCCAAATTTAAAAAGAATTCTCGGTGGCAAAAAATGTTCGTCCAATAGCGAGGCTATTGCTGAAACTGAGTCATATTTTGAAGGTCTTGAAAAATCTTATTTTTCGGATGGAATTAAAAAACTTGAAAAACGTTTGATGAAGTGTATTGAGTTGGAAGAAGATTATGTTGAAAAATAAATAATAATAATTCCAAAAAAACGGTTTTTTTATGTTAGGCCAGTTACTTTTGCGGTCGCCCTTGTACTTTCCTTTGAGGTGTTGCAAACAGCCGCACTAAGTCATAATACCCTGTACCAGCACTGTTGCAGCATGACATATATCGTAAAGCGAGCTTTAGCGTAACTTTTTATCCACTATAAGGGGTTCAATTCTCCTTCAACGTTATCGTTATTGATGTTTTTTTTTCCTTTTCGCAATTAAATTAATTTTTTGTTGTATGTGCCCTCTATTGTGAGCGATCACTTTGCGATACTGGCAAATAAACAGAAGTAGCTGTTGCTATCGTTGTTATCGAATATCGTTTAAATGGAAATCGCGTCTTCCCCATTTGCCGGTGGAGCAAAACAGAATACCAAGGAATTTATGCCTAAATGAAGTCATGTGCGCCGCGCCAGCCATTCAATTGAAAATCAATTATAATCAAAACCCCCATGTGAAGTCGAAGCTGCTGTCGATGCCGATGATTATGGCAAGCGCTGAGCAGGGGAGAAGTGGGGCGAAAAGGGCAAAGGGCTGGGCAAAATGAAATGATAGATATCGAGCCATAAGCGCTAACCTATCGTAAGTGAAAAAATGCAAATTTTACAGGAGACGGTTTTTATTATTTATTTCAAACAACTTTATTAAAAATGCAAATGTTTTAATGCAAAAATTTAAGATTTCTACCTACTCATATAACTGTATCAAAAAACAAAAAAAAAAATCTGAACACATTTGCGATTGCTGCAGCAATTTGATGTGTGACTTACGATAAAATTGCTACACAATAAAATTTAAACAATCATTTACGATAAAATGCAAAAGCTTTTTTTTTGATGTTTTACTAACAATTTTGTCATTTTAAAAATACAAAACGATGAGGCTTGTCCTAACGATTATTTTTCAGCAATAAAATTTTTTTTCCAAAAATTTGACTTACGATAGGTTAGCGCTTATGGCTCGATATATTGGCGTATAACTGAAATGCAAATTAAGCTTTAATAAACTCGGATGCTTTGAGAATTTAAACTCTTTTTTTATTCGGTTTGTTTGTCTGTTGTGTTTGTCATTTCTGTTGTGTCATTTTACGATTGACGCAAACGATGTCAAAATCGCCTCTATCACCTATTTACGGATTAAATACTTTTCTGTTTTGTTTTTTGTGTATCGACGTTTTTTTCTAATTAACAAATGCCGTCTAATTTTTGAAATCTATTTTAGGTAAGAAATGAATGTTTACGTTCGTTATTTGCGGCGACATCACAATGAAGTACCAGGAATTATTTAGTTTCAATTGTTTTTGCAAAACGTCTTGAGGGGAGGAGACAATTGTTAATCACACAAAATGTATCTCCAAAGCCGAGTCACACTACTTAGTAGGGACATAAATATTTTTAATATATTTTTGATGTATATTGTATCCAAAAAGAATCTACTTATTCGAAATATCCGTATTTTGCCTTTGCGTCTTTTACACACGCCTTAAGTCGCACTGGCCAATCGTCAATAGCTGCACGAACCTCGTCCATTGGAAAATTGGCCACAGCTCGAACCAAAGCAGTCTTAAGAGATCCAATGTTGGGGTATCTTTTGTGACAAACCTTGTTCTCTAAAACCGTCCACAATTTGTAATCCAATGGGTTCAAATCTGGACTGCCTCAGGGCCATTCTTCAGCACAAATGAACGCTGGCAAATTGTTTCGAAGCCAGGCCTGGCTTATGGGCCGGCGCAGAATTCTGCTGGAAAGTCCATGGCTGGTTTTGGAACAGGGAATTGTTTAGAGGCTTCACAGCAGCTTGCAAAAGGTTTCTTGGTAAACTTTGGCCGATGTTTTGACTCCTTGTTCGCAGAAATGCATAAGAGACACCTTACCAAACCATGACTGAAGCTGGATGATGACCCTTTTCCACCCATGGGATCAGTTCAGATGGTTCCTTAGATGACCGCGCATACACTCTATCATTTTGCTTATTAAATTCTTCCTGAACCGGAAAAATTTTTTCAACGGTAAACAAAATTTTTCTGTGCAAGTTATCAGCGTGCTTCACCAAAAGACGTTTGCATTTTTCAATCCTATTTTTTTTAAAGCTGCAGTCAATAAATGTCCGGTACGTCGATTGAAAGCCCCAAGTCCCAAGTCTTTTTTAATAATTCGACTCATGGACTTTTGCGTAATATTCATCTCACGGGCCATGATTTTCTGTTTTCGGAGCGGATTTCTGTGAGTTCTTGATTTAACGGCTTTGATGACATGCGGTGTTCGAACAGAGCATGGACGGCCCGACCGGTGACAGTCTTTTACATCTCCAGTCTCCTCAAGTAGTTTTATGCATCGGTAGACGAACATGCGGCTAATCCCTAGTGGCCGGAGCGTTTTGAAAATATCGCTTTTTTTCATTTCACACTTGAAAAGCGCTATTACATTATCTGACCACTCCACGATGAAAGCTGAAACAATTTTAAAATCCCGTTACAGACTAACGCTATTGAGGTTAGCTTTCAAAGCCCATATGACATTCACGGGGTATGTTCAGTTCTTTTATTGAAATGGGTGTGTTCAATGTTGTAACAGTATTTATGTCCCTTCTAAGTAGTTTACAGTAATTGCAGGAAGCTGCTGTGACCAGAATTAAAAACTAAGGATTCCGTTTTGCCAAAATAGCCAGAGATATACTGCCATGCTAAGAAAGAAAGTCACAAGCGCCAAAAGTCTAAAATTAAGTAAAGAGCAGATTCGGTGAATGAGTTTCTAATTTTTGTGGTAAACATAAAATACCCTTTCTCAACAGTAAATGACTGAAAACCCTTAAGCAAAATGGTCACATCTATCACTTACAGCGTGTTTCGTAGTCAAAAAGGCTAAATATCTCAAAACTACTAAAATGAAGATGTGACATTTTTGCTGAGGAGGGCAGTTTAGTCGCAGAGTTTGAGTTTTTACTTTCTAGGGCTTCCCAAAGCCAAGAGTTCGACTGACACGAATAGTTTCAATGGATACAGTTCTCAGTCTAGCTCGGATGTTATATTTAGCAGTGCCACAAACTGAATAGTCAGGTTGAATGAACTTTAAAGGAATCGAAAATATACGATTTAACTACGAGTATAATGGATATTTTGTTGTTCGACCTTTTGTGTAAATTCTAGTAAAATTAAATAATTTTAATTGTATACGATATTACTATCGTTTCCGTTATATTAGATTCAGATAAAAACAGTTTTTGAGCAAATATGGATGTCAAACTAGCAAAAAGACAGTTAAAGTCGGACAGGGCCGACTATGGGATACCCTATATCACTGTGCTATTCAGAAGATTCTGCGGCTCTGTCTGGTGTTCGAGTAGTTATACCGTGCCATTTACTAACTATGGAAAAAAGTATGATGGAAAAGTAGGAGTTGCCAAGTCACCTTTAAAATACCAAACCTATATTGCATCGTAATCCATGATGGGAGGGTACCTACAGGGTGGAGCGCGGCAATTTTGTTTTGCCCTGCAGGCTGTGGCGGCACTGTTGGTCGAAGAGTGTGGAGAGTGTGCGTGGCTTATAGTGACTGTTGGGAGATTTGTATTTGTCTGCCTTTCATGCATTGGACACGTGAGGAGGGAGATGTCATTTTGTGTTGAAGCGTATTTTTCAAATGCGCACTCGATTATTGCAGGGCAGCGTGCTTCTCGTTTACGATTAGTTGTTTCCCCACGCGGACGTGTTCCCGGATGGCAATCAATTGTATAAATTGGGTAACTTCATTGAGAACAGCAAAGAATGTGTCATGTGTACGAAGGGGACTGAGAGAAGGATAACAACACCATAAAACATCGAGAGAGTAAGAGCAGCAGTACTGCAATCTCCGAAACGCTCTGCTCGGCCGTAACTGCCGTAACTGTGAAACCCGAACGAAACTTGACTGTGATACAGGATTTTTTCAGCCGGCTCTTAAGGACATGCAAAAGGAGGATACATGGTTGCAACAGGATGGTGCCACTGCCCACGAGGGTTACCACGAATTGTTTGAGGAAAATGTTTCCTGGACAGCTTATCTCTTTGAGGGGTGATGCGAACTGGCCGGCACGCTCACCAGACTTAGCGCCAAGCGATTTTTTCCTTTGGGGTAACCTGAAGTCGAAGGTGTATATCAACCGTCCCACCACCTTGGCAGACCTAGATAACAATATTGAGGCTGAAATTGGCAGAATACCAGTCGACATGCTTGCTAGAGTTCAAGAAAACGTATGCTTCGTGTGTGGATAGCGAAGGTCGACATTTGCCAGATACACTATTTAAAACCAAGTAATTTAAAAATTCCCTTACTGTTCAATATAATTAGAATATAAAAAAAAATTCTAAGGTTCATAATTTTATTATTTTCATTCCCGAATAAGCATCATTCTGCTTTCCACCCTGTATCTATTAATTTGTCCACTTGTTATTAATACGGATTTGTAATTCAACTGTGACAAGTCTTCTTGCCGCCTGTAGGGCGAAACTATGTGTGCACGTGTAGGTGAAGACAAGAATAAACATTTTTTGCGTAACAAAATCGCTGTCGCAGGCAATGTCTGACATTTCATGATGGTAATTTGTAAACAAATATCATTAGCGTCGTCGACGTCGTCACTCCGTCGCCCTCGTCATATTCTCAGTCACTCTTCCCATACGACTAAAGTGCGATCAACAAACAATTCTGGAATTGCGATGAAACAAAACAAAAAAAGTGCATAGAAAACAAACTCAACTTTTTCTATATTTAATCACATTACGAGTACTGCTGTCATATTGAATTACACATCCATGCATTCGTACATACGCCACTTACGATGCAATCTCGTTCTGACATTTTAATAGAAATTCATCGAACGCAAACAAATAGCAAAAATCCACTTAAGAAAATAATGGGTGCTTAGGAAAAAGTCGAAAATTATTGCGTTTGCAATTTCTTAGGTGAAATCTTCAATTTCCTAAGAATTGTACTATAGAATTTTCAATGTGTTTATGTTTTTGCATTTCTTTTTATTTAAATTGAGTTGTCTTTTGTTCGAAAATTTATAATTTCTTCGGATTTTATTTTGTTCACCATCGGTTGTTAAAGCGACGAACATTTTCGCTGCAGGTGTCTTTCAAAAGAAATTAAAAGTGAAAATTTGGTTTTGCTTGTTTCGGTATTGTATCATCACATCTCAGCCCCCGTGCCCATCTTAAAAATCTAAATTTCTAATTACGAGAAATACTCAAACTTTTTTTTTTGATTTATTGCCAACACGACAAAAAAATCCCCAAACGATCATCGAAACAAAGCAAAAAATGTGACCAAATTGTGTAAATTTATTTTTACTTTCTGGTTTCGTCAATTCTAACAGTGGGGGAGGATAGCATATGACCAGTAGCCCGTCATGGTCACGCTTCAATTACAAATTATAATTGCCACAAGAACCAGATGTTTATCTTGCTAAATTTTGAGTAACTCGTTTTTTTGTAGTTTTACTTACACCTCCGGATTGCATTACTGGTCGAGTATAATTCGCTCCTATATAAATTGTTGGCAGTGTTAGTTTTTTTTGTCGTCTGCAGTAATTTTAAATTGTATACGCTCCATAAATAAAACATGACTGTTTTATGAGCAATAAAATGAGATCATTAAATTTGTATACTTTGGCACATCATTAAGTCCATTGTGCTCTTAAAAAAAAAGCATAAAAAAAGTTGCTAGTAAAACAGAAAATGTGCCAGGCCAGTTAGTTTTGCGGTCGCCCTCGTATTAATTTGTTGAAGCCTTAGCTGGCCAAGGATAATGAAATACTCGTAAGCAAATGCTTCGTAGTCTTCGATTGAAAACTAAACAAAAAAAATCCAAAAAAAACATGTAAAAAAGTTAAAAGTTAAAGCCGGGCGTGACCGACTATGAGATACCCTACACCACCTAGCTAGATCTAACTAGTTTTCACTCATAACGTACTAAACAAAATTTAAGCGTAATCAGGTATATTTTGTGGCTTATTAAGCTGCAGGCTTATAAATCGCGAGGTACCGTTGTGGGGGGACAATTTTAAAATATGGACCGGTATGGGCCAATGTTACTGGATATGGGTTAGTTAGTAAGGCTCCATGTGAGTCGGATGTAAGTTGTAAGTTTTAAAGCCACAGATTCTGAAATCAGAAAGGACCTTTGTGTGGGAGCGATACGAAAATATGGGCATGCTTGTACATACGAGGGCGACCGCAAAACTAACTGGCCTGGCACATTTTCTGTTTGACTAGCAACTTTTTTTTGTTTTTTAAAAGCAATCTTTTATAAGCCATCTGTCAAAATTTCCAAATTATTTAATGATTATTTTCTTTGTTACAGGTGATTGAAGTAAACAAGTTTTAAAATTTTTGAAAAATGGAAAATAAAGAGTTTCGTGCGGTAATTAAACACTTTTATATGAAAGGTTATACGCCACAATTAATCAAAGATGAATTGGCTTCTGTTCATGGTGATAATGCACCATCATACTCCACCGTGAAATCCTGGGTTCAACAATTTAAAATGGGTCGTTCAAGTACGGAAGATGAACAACGCTCTGGAAGACCGAAAACTGCTACTACTATTGAAAACATTAGAAAAATATTTAATGAAGTGACTAAAGATAGACGAATAAAGCACAGAGAACTTGCTGATATTGTTAAAATATACGAAAAACAAGTTTGGAGTATTTTACATGATGAACTCCACATGAAAAAGCTATCCGCAAGATGGGTGCCGCGTTTGTTGACTTTGCCCCAAAAAATCGTCCGTTGGACCAATTCCGAGGAGCTTTTAGCGATTTATCAGCGTAATCCAATAGAGTTCTTGCGCCGATTCATAACTGTTGATGAAACATGGATCCATCACTACATCCCAGAATGCAAAGAACAGTCAAACCAATGGATAGAAGCTGGTAAAAGCGGTCCCAAGAAGGCGAAAACTGTTAAGTCAGCCGGAAAAGTAATGGCCACAGTATTTTGGGATGCAAGGGGTATAATATTTATTGATTATCTTGAGAAAGGAAAAACTATAAATAGTGAATATTATTGTGCATAATTGGATCGGTTGAGTGAAGAAATCAAAATAAAACGACCGCATTTAGAAAAAAAAAAGTTCTTTTTCATCAAGATAATGCTCCTTCGCACACTGCATTTTTAACTCAACAAAAACTGGCCGAATTACGATTTGAAATTGCTCCGCATCCACCATATAGTCCAGATTTAGCTCCTTCTGATTATTTCTTGTTTCCAAATTTAAAAAAATTTCTCGGTGGCAAAAAATGTTCGTCCAATAGCGAGGTTATTGCTGAAACTGAGGCATATTTTGAAGGTCTTGAAAAATCTTATTTTTCGGATGGAATTAAAAAACTTGAAAAACGTTTGATGAAGTGTATTGAGTTGAAAGGCAATTATGTTAAAAAATAAATAATAATAATTCCAAAAAACGGTTCTTTATATGTTAGGCCAGTTACTTTTGCGGTCGCCCTCGTATATGTTTAACCGATTTTACCAAAAGCAATGAAATTTTCTCACAATTTAAATATCACAAGTTTTAAAATCTGGGTTTGTTAATTAAGAGCAGCAAGGGGGATCAAAAACCTATTTTTAGTTGGCTTTTCTGGGCGTCCAATGTGCAGGATGTTCAGAAAGTCGGACCACAGCCGACTTTCGCGTTTTTTACTAGTATTTGTTTTGATTCGATCTTTTGTATTAGTCAATATGTGAACTTCTTCTTCACTTGTCACCTAGATTTTGTTGAAGGCCTGTTCAATATTTTTCATTCTCTGTCATTTCCAAGTAATTCGATTTTATTAAATTATGTTTCTGATCTGTTTTTGTTTTAAGGCCCATTTAGTCTCGACGGTTGACGGTTGATGGTGGATTCTGCAACCTGCAGAAGTCTACCGTCGTCAACCGTCAAACTGTAGTTATCTCCCTCTAACACATGCAAAATGCAATCCTGAACTGAAGTAGCTGATTGCCTACCGTCAACCGTCCACCGTCAACCGTCAAGACTAAATGGACCTTTAAGTGTGTTTGACAACAGACTTTGACATATACACGAATAGTTCGAATAGCAAAGAGAATTTCTAGCCTCTCGTAATAATTTAGTCAAGTAAACATTCAATATTGAATAGCGAAAAAAAACCGGCTCCACCCATGTGATGGCATTAAATGACAATTAAAATGTGCAATGGCCTGTAATGAATCGATATTTTGTATTGGATAATTCCAATAAACGGCCAACAAACAGAACAGCATTTATTATCGCTAGTAAACCGCAAATAAAACATTTTTTGTTGCTGTTTTTAGTATTATCAGAAATTAATAATGATTTATAGAAATAATCAAGACACTGGGCATAAAAGTAGAGTTTATAACCGCACCTGAAGCTAGAGAGCATTAAAATCAAAAGAAAATTAATGAAAAAACAAGAATGCAAAATAAAAATACTCATTGAATTGAAACTGCCTGGCATAGGAGGGAGGCCGTGACTGATAGACTGTGACTGTAACAGACTTGTTTGTAGTCGTTCCGAGACATTTTGGCACCACTAAACATTTTAACATGTATACCGACAAAGACGACGTTAAACATCTAAAGATAGTTCAACAACAGCAGCAGCAGCAGCAGTTCAGACACAGCCGAGATACACAATGAATAATGACATTAAGTAAAGTCATCAAAGTAATTAAATTTAAAAAAAAAATGACAGGTGGAAATAGAATTGGCAACACAGCCAGCAACAGCAGGAAATTTGCAAACCTTTTTGCCCCCGACAAAAGGGAAGACCGAACAAAGAGCCGAGTGAAACTAAAAAAGCATGCACTGACAATCAATTCAGCACAATACTAAGGTCAGCTACACTGCTGAGCATGTGCCTAAAGACGGTAGAAAGAAAAAATCTGCTACAAAAACGTCAAAATGGCTTTGATGACAGGCTATTAATCTTTTCAATTAATTCTTCATGACTTTTTGGCAGACATGTGGTTGTATCCTACCCATGCACAGTGGTTCCATTCGTACGAGAGATAGCGACAAAAATATTTAGAATAAAAATATTGATCTGCAATGTACACCTCATGTTTCTGATGATGCAAGCACGATATTCTCGAAAACTGGGCGTAGTAGCAATTGTGTAACGCCCACTTTTTATATTTTACAAATATCTATAATTCTAACGCAAAACTACCTGAACTACAAATCTGAAAATTGGAAAAAAAATTTGAGCGCATATAATTTTTTTTCCAATTTTCAGATTTGTTATTAGAAAAACAGATGTGACATTTACGAGGGCGGTTCGGAAACTTCTTAGCCTAGCACAAAAAGCGCGGTATAAACAGAACAAAGTTAAGTGTTTTGGAAACTTCCATCTCTGCTATGAACACATGTTAAATTTTGTTTCGATCTGGCAACTCCTTCATACAGAAACAGGTGTTCACAAAAGACGCATCCGCGATTTTTTTACAATGGAAAAATTAGAAATGCGTGGTGTCATTAAATACTTACATAAAAAAGGTTTATCGGGACAAGAACTTCATAATGATATGGTCAATGTGTTAGGTGAAAGTGCTCCTTCATATGCAACCGTAAAAAATTGGGTTGCTGAATTTAAACGTGGTCGTACAAGCATTGAAGATGAACCACGTAGTGGACGTCCAAAAACAGCAACAACAACAGAAATTGTAGCCAAAGTGCATGATATGGTATTAAATGATCGACGAATAAAAGTGCGTGAAATAGCTAATATCATGGGCATCTCAAATGATCGAGTTCATTTAATTTTGCATGAAGAACTACAGATGAAAAAGCTTTCTGCAAGAGGGGTGCCGCACTTGTTAACAGTCGACCAAAAACGCAAAAGAATGAACATTTCTCAAGCTTGTTTGGATCGTTTTCAGCGAAATAAAATGGATTTTAAGCGTCGTTTCATAACTGTTGATGAGACATGGATCCACCACTATACTCCAGAGACAAAAGAACAATCCAAACAATGGACTGAAGCAGGAGGAAGTGCCCCAAAGAAGGCAAAAACAATTCAATCGGCTGGTAAGGTTATGACAACGGTTTTTTGGGACTTCAAAGGTATTTTATTGATTGACTATCTGCAAAAGGGTAAAACAATAAATTCAGAGTACTATTGCAACCTTTTAGATCAATTAAATGTACAAATTCGAGAAAAACGTCCTGGCTTACAACACAAAAAAAGTAATTTTTCATCAAGACAACGCACAAGAGTGTTTTAACAATGGCTAAAATCAACGAATTAAAGTACGAGTTGCTTGACCACCCACCTTATTCTCCTGATTTAGCTCCCAGTGACTTTTACCTGTTCCCAAATCTAAAAAAATTCCTTGCTGGCAAGCGTTTTAGCTCAAATGAAGATGCAATTACAGTTGTAAACCACTACTTTGAAGACCTCGTGGAAAACTATTTTAATCAAGGGATAGAATTGCTAGATAAGCGTTGGAATAAGTCTATTGAAGTTTCAGGAGATTATATTAAAAAATAAAAATATTTTTGAAAAACTAACTATTCTCTTTCATTGATAGGCTAAGAACTTTCCGAACCGCCCTCGTACACATCATGTTTCTGATGATGCAAGCACGATATTCTGGAAAACTGGGCGTGGTAGCAATTGTGTAACGCCCACTTATTTTATATTTTACAAATATCTATAATTCTAACGCAAAACTACCTGAACTACAAATCTAAAAACTACAAATCTGAAAATTGGAAAAAAAAATTTGAGCACATATAATTTTTTTTTTAATTTTCAGATTTGTTATTAATAAATAGAAAGAAAAACAGATGTGACATTTAGTTTTATAAAATTAAATAAATTATAAGTATTCTTTGAAAATACAGTAAATAAATAATTAATTCATTTAGAAGAAATATAAGGTCGTTGTAAAACTCAATGATAACTTTCTTTAAATAATTAGTCTTGCAACAATTCTATTGCAGATTTTAATAATGCGCTTTTCTTTTTGCATGGCAATTTTCGTTCACCTGTAATGAATAGATCTGAGCTCAACAGTAATATATTAAGTAAGTCTGTATTTGTTGCAATTCGAGAAGTTTTCCTCGTATGTTGGAGCCTATACCTTTTAATATCCTTGTTTTTGGCTTCCCCAGCTTCCTCTGATAATTCTCCAATGGATATTATAGCGCTTTCGATGACTTCGGAACTGAAGGTGGAAGATAGAACCAAGGGTACTTCTCTACAAGCCCCTTAGTAGTGTCAAGCGTGATTGGCTTAAATTTGTCCGCGTTTACTTTATATCCTGATGACATAGCTTGCAGTAATGCTGCACATCTCAGTACAAGCTCTACGTCAACTCCCGTTATTTGAGCTGCCATACTACACGCAGAAAAAAAGTATGGTTGTGGTGACAATATTCGAAGAGGATAATACTATTGTTGGGTATATGGTTGTGGTACAACAATATTATGATCCTCACAACAATAGTATGGTTCACACACAACCATACTATGATTCCCCTAACAATATTATGGTCCTCACAACAATAGAATTATTTACACACAACCATACTATGATCCCCACAACCATATTATTATTCACATTCAACCATACTATGATCCCCACAACAATATTATGATCCTCATAACCATAGTATGTTTAACGTACAGCCTCACAACCATAGTATGACTTACACACAATCATACTATGATCCCAAAATTTGTTGTAAAGATTGGATTAAGTTGTTATTTAACAATAGAGAAGTTTATTAAGTAAATTATCTAATTAAGCAGTAAAAAAATATTTATTAAAAATATTTCAGTTATACTTATTCGTAGTTTTGTTTCGAAAATTTTTTATTATTTTTACTACTCGTATTATTGCGTAAGATTCGGAAAAGTAACATTGTCAAATTAAAAAAAAATACGGGTTTGCCGGTATGATTGCCGTAATCATGTTATTGTTAACATAAAACATATGAGAACAATACTTTTATCCCACCAACCATATTTATATTGTTGCTACAACCATATTTTCATTTTTTAAATTTGGCTATAATACTATTGTTACATTTTAACAATATTAATATTTCCGCAATCATACTATTGTCAAATTGAAATTCAAAAAACAATAATATGGTTGCGACGACAATACTTTTATTGCAGAGAACATAATATTGTTGCCGTGACCATATAGTAACCATATATTTTCTCTGCGTGCAGCATTATCAAAGAACCATCTAGCCGTGTTGCCATCGTTTGACGTCCCACTACCTCCTGTTTTTGGCTTGTCCACAATCGAACCCATCTAAACTTATTTCTAACTTCATTTGTTCTTTCCATGAGTTGAGTTTTATCTTCTGCGAGCTAATTTGCCATTTTTTGAGATCTTTTCCAAAATCGAATATATGAATGAAAAGGTGATAACCCAAACTCATCATTTTCCATGTGAACGGCTTTTTGTAGACATTTATCTTTATCATTCATCTTTTTGTTTGGCTTGGCATATGTAACACATAGCAGATGATGTTCCACTTTTCCATTGTGTTCAACGTTTATTTTCTGTCCAGACTTAAAATATTCTGTGCACTTTAACAAATAAATTTTTTTCATGAAATAATTCCTCTCCTAAATACATTTAACGAAGAACAACAAAACATAACCAAAAGGACACTTCATTAAAATTTGTTATTCTATAAAACAACAGCACAATTTATAAACTTGTTATTACCGAAAAATAATGCTTCTACCTTTAATTTCCATTTTCAATATTTTTATTTATTTATTTAGACACTTTTATAAATTAAACTTTCGCAGTTGAAACCACACGTTGTTCATATGTTGCTTTCATTAAGAAGTTCCCTTAGAAACAATCAAAACAAACTCAAAATACGTCAATTTGATGGCATATGCGAATATTTATTTGGCTACAAGACCAATGTATAAACATAGATTCTTTTTATTATCGTATGGGAGGAACCAGTGTGCGATGACGCTGTGCTCTCAGATATGACCTCAGACATTGTTTCTCATGCGATTTAACGCCATGTGGTTTCTTTCATTGGGGTGTTGTAAAATCTCGGGTTTATGCATGTAATAAGAAATAACTCCAGAGCTCAAATACCAGATCTTAGACAATTGGTTTGACGGGAGTACTACTGCAGAGCTTGAAATTGTTTGAAGTAAAAGGAGTACACCACTGTTGCCATCTAAGGTATAGAGAGGACGTGTCTTTCCCCACATGTCTTTTCCATGATGCTAGTATGAAGAGGCATGTGTACAATCTTCAAACTGGGGTCCCACCAAACTTAACGGGCTAATACCCTAACCCATTTTCGATTATTTGGCCAACGTTTCGTTCTAAACCCAATCCAAGAGAAACCCGAGTTGATGTTCGATCTCAGGGTATGGCTACAAATGCCACAGCTGTGTAGTGTAACAAGTTGTAATGTTTATCTTCACAAACTGACCAACGCAAAGTGGTCCAGGATCGAATGCCATCTTTAACAAAGCCAAAAAAGCCTAACACACAAAATAAAAAATAAAAACCCCAAAATTGGCCAAAATAAAACAAAACTCAAAAAATTCTTTAACTTTTGATCTGGTAATTTTTTTTAAGTTTTGTAAAAACGACAATTGTAGCCAAGGATTATTTTGACCTATTAACATTTAAAATGGGGCTAATGGGAACATTTAAGAAATTAACCTGAAGTTTACTTCTTTTCTTAATTTGCTATTTTAAAGAAAAGTTTTTTTTCGTTTTTAGATTTTTTTTTACATTTTTGCAAGTTATTTTGTTCATAAAGTGCGTAAACATTTTTTTCCCTATTGCCGATTTTCACTTTTTTCAGGTTTTGAAAATTAAAAAAGTGAGATTTAATTTCTTCCTTATAAAAAATAGTTACTTTATGGTCACGGCAACAGTAATATGTTTTTTGTAACAAAAGTATGCTTGTCACGACCATAGTATTTATATTTTTATAGTTGCGGCAATATTTATATTGTTGAAATCAAACAATAAATAGTATTATTGCCAAAATTGAAAAAGAAAATATGTTGGTGCTACAAGAGTATTGTTTTTTTTTTTGTTTTGAGTTAACGGTAATATGATTACGACAATCATACAGTATGATTTCATAAGTTTGAATATGGAGTTTGAATTAGAACAATGTTATTGTTACGAATCTAAGGCATTAATAGTCCATTTTATCTGCAAATTAAAATAAAAGTTTTAAATTTTCGAGACAAACTGCTTTGGATTTGTATAACTGAAACATTGTTAATAAATGAAACATTTGGCAATTATTTTTAAACGAATTTTTCTATTGTTGACTAAATCACTCCTTTTATTTTGAATTTATTGTGTTTTTAAATAATTTACTTAATAAAAATCTCTATTGTTACCCCATCCAAATACGAGTAAATCAATTTTGAGGTTCATAGTTTAGTGGGATCATACTATGATTGTAGAGACAATAACATGGTTGCGTGTGAATCATACTTTGGTTGAGTTCAACCATAGTATGTGAAATATACCATAGTTGAATGTGAAACATTCTATGGTTTCGAGCATCATTATATAGTTTTGTGTATCATAGTATGGTTGAGTGTGAATTATAATATGGTTGTGGGCATCATAATATGGTTGTCTGTGAATCATACTATGGTTGTGAAGAGCATACTACAGTTATAGGGATCACAATATGTGACGTGCAAAATAGAAAGGGACCTAAGGGTAAAAACCAGTTTTGTTCAGGAGAGCCATTTTAAAGATTTAAATACGTGTATCTTTGGTGTACCATCACTTTCATAAAACGCGCATGTCTCTGGGAGGGAACACTTTTGGGGCATGAGATCGGTCTCATTCGATGCTCAGATGTTGTCCACATCAAAAAAAAAAGTGAAAATTGAATTTTTTACCCTAAGGTCCCTTTCTCTATGCGCTGTCATATATGGTTGCATGTGAATCACACTATTGTTGTAAGGAACATAATATATTGTTGTGCCACGTCCATATGCCCAACAATAGTATTATACTTTTCGAATATTGTTATCCCAACCATAGTTTTTGTCTTTGTGTATGCTGCTCACAACGTATTTTCTAGTTTAATTTATTATATAGCCGCCGTAGTATCCCAGGTTTAAATCCATTTGCACAACAGCGTGTTTCTAGAAAAAACGATGGTTGGGGTAACAATATTCGAAGAGCATCATTCTATTGTTGGTTAGATGATTGTGGCACAACAATATTATGATCGTCACAACAATATTATGATAATCACAACAATAGAAATATTCACACACAAACTTACTATAATCCCCACAACCATATTATTATTTACACTCAACCATACTATGAATTCCACTATCATAAAATGATCCTCATAACGATAGTATGTTTAACATACAACCATAGTATGACTCACACTCAACCATACTATGATCCCTAAACTTAATGATAGGAATTTAACAGTTAATAAATTCATTAAATAAAAATATTTAATTTATACGCACTAATCCAAAGTAGTTTGTTTTGAAAAAATTTAATTTACATATAAAAAGTACTATTATTGCGTAAGATTAGTAACAACTACATTTTCAACTAAAAAAAAATACGATTTTGCCGGTATGATTGCCGTAATCATATTACTGTTAACGTAAAACCCGAAAAAAAACAATTGTCCCACCAACCACATTTATAATGTAGCTGCAACCATTGTTTCCATAAATTTGGCAACAATACTATTGTTACATTCCAACAATATTAATATTGCCGCAATCATACTAATGTCAAAATGACATTCAAAGAACAATACTATGGTTGCGACGACCTTACTTTTATTGTAGAGAACATACTATTGTTGCCGTGACCATTTATTAACCATATATTTTCTCTGCGTACAGGCTTTCGAAAACGGCGTTAAATAGTAGGTGCTAGTCATTTCGTACAAATACTCCTATCATAACGCGCGAAACTCTCTGATTTGAGAGAATTTCCCATTTGTTTCTTAATGGAAGGCTGATGGAAATATTATTGTAGTGTATCTATTTTAAAATAGTCTAAACGCTACCATTCCCTATAGAATTGGTTCGCACTGTACGCTTGCAGCTAGCAGCGAGGCATATCGGAGCAATTATAAATTGCCTGCTACCCAAACAAAGTAAAGAATAAATGTGTGGCTACATAGGAAATAAAGAAAAACCCAAACAAAGAAAGGCAGTAATGCAGTCAGTCATTCAAAATAAACCTATACGCAGGAATTCTCTCGTATATTTCCAATAATGCCATTGTTTTTCTTGTAGCACTTTTTCCAAACATTATATACGAGTATGTTATAGGATAAATTGACCCAGACTGATGACAATGCACATACCTACCAACACCCACCGGCCCACCTACGTTACCCGCCGCCGCCGCACCTAATCCACAGCAAACAATAAAAGAATATGCGAATTAATAAAATTATCATGTTGACCGGAAACAAATGCAATGCAATTCCATTCAATTACTTTTCATTTCCGTCAGAGGCGTTACGACTTGCTCGCACGCTCCCTCTCACTCTCTCTCCCTCGCTCGTGCCATGAATGGATGCCACGGCAGGGAGAGCACGGCAGTAATCAATTAACACATCGCAGTGTTGCATTTTTGGCATGCTTTTGTTTTAATTTTAGTTGGCAACATTTTTATTTGAAAGTCCTTTTAGTTGGCTTTGTCGTTGTTGCAGTATTTATTTATTCGGTGCTTTTATTGTTTTAAATAATAAAACCTTAATTACCCTTTACTCTTTTATTTTTATCTGTTTATCCATATACTGGGAGTACATGCACTGTGGGTTACAAAAGAATAGTACACACAGAGAAAAATTAGTTGGAAATCGGTTGCTTCTGCCAACATGTTGTTGTTGTAAGCGACTATTGGTGATGATATCAAGACTTTCATCAAAACTAAAGCGGAAATGATCCTATGATTACTGCTTTAAGCAAGTCGTTTAATTTAATTTACTCAGTTAAAATCTTGTGTCATCTTTTCTTCTTTTTCTGGGTCATCCTTATTCTTAAGAGTCCTTCAAGTATGTATAGGAATTAGTTTCATGCCTCTACTGAAAATTTAAAATTTTTACGTCAATCAAGAACAGCATGTGCGCTTATAGATCCAAAAATTCTTTTCTAGAGGTTCGGATTCTTCGTATTTTCTACTATTACTTGAGTTACAATTACTGAACGTTACAGAGCACCAACTGCCAATCGGTTGCACTGTTGGAACACTCGAGGTGCATGCAACCTTTATCGTTCGGTTGGCAAATAAACTCGGTTGTGAATCTGTTCTCTGTGTGTACCAATTTTTTACGTCAATCAAGAACCGCATGTGCGCTTTTAGATTCTTTTGTTGAGGTTCGGATTCTTCGTATTTGTTACCGATACTTCAGTTACAATTACTGAACGTTACAGAGCACCAACTGCCAATCGGTTGCACTGTCGGAACACTCGAGGTGCATGCAACCTTAATCGTTCGGTTGGCAAATAAATTCGGTTGTGGCAACGAATCTGTTCTCTGTGTGTACCAAATTTTTACGTCAATCAAGAACCGGATGTGCGCTTTTAGATCCAAAAATTCTTTTGTGGAGGTTCGGGTTCTTCGTATTTGTTACCGATACTTCAGTTACAATTACTGAACGTTACAGAGCACCAACTGCCAATCGGTTGCATGCAACCTTAATCGTTCGGTTGGCAAACAAATTCGATTGTGACAACGAATCTGTTCTCTGTGTGTGTACCAACTACCTGTTGGCATGTGCGTCTGTCTGTTGAAAGCGTCTAAGTAGAGACTGTGAAGAGATCGAGAAGATCAACTTGCACGGCAGAAATGATGCCAGAATTTATTTTCTTTCAAACACTGAGCAAAATACTCAAATGCTGTCAAAGTTTAATGTGCAGAAATTCAAAAAGGAATCTGGAAACTGTTACAAAGAGTGTGTTTAGGTAAAGATTTTTTTTTTTAAATTGTTAGCGGCTAACTAACTTGCCGACGAAAACCATACACCACTACCAATACCAAATAAAGGAGTTGAATGTCCGCCTAAACCCAGGAAGAGGTAAAAGCCGCAATAGCCTGGCTGAGGAACAAGAAACCGTAAAAAGCGAAGATATACCGGTTGAGTTGTATACTCGTACAACCGGAGCAGACCGAGCTGTTTACGACAGGAGGGCACAAAATTGCATAAGGCAGGAGGGCATAGGGTGTACGCATCAGCTAGTTGCACTATTTCAAAGGCCGAACGCATCCTCAATGATTAGAGCCTCTCCGAACTACGAAAAGGAATCAAGCCCGTTTGTGCCAACTACCGCATAATAAGTCGCAGATTCTGATAGATTCCGTTAAGAACGATTTAAAATACTTAGTAGGGACATAAATACTGTTACAGCATTGAACACATCCATTTCAATGGTAGAACTGAACATACCCCGTTAATGTCATATGGGTTTTGAAAGCTAAACTCAATAGCGTTAGTCTGTAACGGGATTTTAAAATTGTTTCAACTTTCATCAGGGAGTGGTCAGACAATGAGAACCGTATCGCTGTAATAGCATTTTTCAAGTGTGAAATGAAAAAAGCGATATTTTCAAAACGCTCCGGCCACTAGGCTTTAGCCGCATGTTCGTCTACCGATGCATAAAACTGGAGATGTAAAAGACCGCCACCGGTCGGGCCGCCCACGCTCTGTTCGAACACCGCATGTCATCAAAGCCGTTAAATCAAGAATTCAGAGAAATCCGCTCCGAGAACAGAAAATCATGGCCCGTGAGATGAAATTCACGCAAAAGTCCATGAGTCGAATCATTAAAAAAGACTTGGGGCTTTCAAACGACGAACCGGACATTTATTGACTGTAGCATTAAAAAAAGCACGCTTGGTGAAGCACGCTGATATTTTGCACAGAAAAATGTTGTTCACCGATGAAAAAATTTTTACCGTTCAGGAATAATTTAATAAGCAAAATGATAGTGTGTATGCGCGGTCATCTAAGGAAGCATCTGAACTGATCCCAAGGGTGGAAAAGGGTCATCACCCAGCTTCATTCATGGTTTGGTGGGGTGTCTCTTACGATGGGGTCACTGACCTGCATTTCTGCGAACAAGGAGTCAAAACATCGGCCAAAGTTTACCAAGAAGCGTTTTTGAAGCTGTTGTGAAGCCTCTTAACAATTCCCTGTTCCAAAACCAGCCATGGACTTTCCAGCAGGATTCTACAACGGCCCATAAGGCTAAAACGTCCCAGACTTGGCTTCGAAACAATTTGCCAGCATTCATTTCCTCTGAAGAATGGCCCTCAGGCAGTCCAGATTTGAACCCATTGGATTACAAATTGTGGACGGTTTTAGAGGACAAGGTTTGTCACAAAAGATACCCCAACATTGGATCTCTTAAGACTGCTTTGGTTCGAGCTGTGGCCAATTTTCCAATGGATGAGGTTCGTGCAGCTATTGACTATTGGCCAGTGCGACTTAAGGCGTGTGTAAAGGCAAAAGGCGGACAATTCGAATAAGTAGATTCTTTTTGGATAAAAAATACATCAATAAATATATTAAAAAATATTTGGTCCAAAAACATTCAGTACTTTTTATTTTACAGCATAAAACGTGTGTAACAGTGACAACGCAGAGAAAAAAAAATTAAATTATGTTCGTCGCAACCATAGTATGGTCCTTTTACATCATTCCATGCTTCGGATCTTTCAGTTCAAAACTGGCGCACAGGCCTTTAGTTAAGGTTTTCAAGATTACAAACAGTGTAGATCTTTTAGAAAACATTATTTACTTTAAGTTGGCCGCAATTACAAACTAAACACGTTGAGTGCGCTACACCCCTGACTCGTGGAGGTTCTTTGTTTCTTTAATATTTTCTTGGGCAAATTGTATGGGTTCAGACAGACAGAACCATATACACATTCTAACATATGATCGAAAGAATAAATGAAAGAAAAAAAAACAACAATTGTTGATTCAATAATTGAATGATCTCAATTTCATTAAAAATGGAGCCCGCCTCATAGCAACCATCACGAGAACAATAGAATGAATGTAAACAACTCAATTGCAATTGTGTTCGCATTTAAATTGAATTTGGAAATTCTTGAGTATATTTTTCAGGCAAAGAATAGAAATGTTAAGAAAATACAAAACCCATTGTAGGTGAAGAAAATGCTTCAAAGGGGGTGGTGACTAAAAATGGAAAGATTAAAAAACGCCCATTTCTTTCACACTGGCATGAGTAATTCAAGGACGAAGTCAACCCAAATTGCAGCCACAGTTTATCGCGATCATAGTATATTAGACTGTCTACTTTACTGTCTAAGAAGAAAAAGAAGTTGTTCTATATGGACAGCATTGATGGTATGCTGGCGTTAAGCGGGACTACTAAGCTTGCCGGATTAGGTAAGGTTTTTGCCGACCACTCTGGACATTTTGACAGTGACAAAAATTTTAACATTCCGGACTCAAAAAAGTAGAATAGCAAATATAATATGCCCGAAACAAGTACATTTCCGTTACAAAGAAAGGAAAAATCTACTCACACCGACTTACACTAAGCTACACTCAAAAGATGTACTCTTGGCTGATGAATTGAAAACTGATCCCTCCATGGTACCTTGGTTGATTTATTTGGTATCCCATGTCTCTACTTTATATGCTTGCACTACTACCACACATAATAAAATTACATACTCAGTTTTTATTATTTCATTAAACATTAAAGAAATTGTTCCAATTTATAATCAGGTAACCGGCAGACATAAAAACAAGGTAATGCTTATATTTCATAAAAAGTAATTTTGTGCCAATGGTATTTAAAGATTTATATCAAAGTGGTCTGTTATAAGAAAAACCATAAATTCCAAAATGAAGATTGTTATTATTGGTTGGTTAGAATTTCCTTAAATTATCTAAAAATAATAATCATTTCTTTCATCGCATCCACCTTTTTTTCTTCTTTAACTGTAACTTAAAGACAGGAGTTCAGGAGGGCTGTTATCTTCAGGATGAGACCTTTCCTTGGCTGGGGCTGATGGCGTTGACGTTTCCCCAAAAAGTTTGTCGTCCGTCTAGTCCTAAGGTAAGTCTGTTCTGTTTTTTTGTAATTAACGTTATTGCTATTCGTTATTGTAATTTTATTTTTAAGTGGAGACTAAATAATTTTACCTTCGAAAAATTTCGCGCTACCTAGGCCCCAGGACATAATAAAGAGAATGCTTTGTTGATAGTACGATCAAAACTCATTCAGTATAGTTCGAAACTGTTTCGTCTGAGCTCTAGGAAGTTACCAGCATCCCAACCTGGGTGATGCCAAACAGCGGCTTTAACGATGGATTGCACGCAGAAAAATAGTATGGTTGTGATGACAATATTCGAAGAGGATAATACTATTGTTGGGTATATGGTTGTGCTGCAACAATATTATGGTCCTTACAACAATAGTATGATTCAAATACAACCATACTATGATCCTCATAACAATAGTATGATTCACACATAACCATACTATGATCCCCACAAACATAGTATGATTCACACTCAACCATACTATGATCTCCACAACCATAGTATGATCCTCACAGCCATAGTATGTTTCACATACAACCATAGTATGGTCCTCACAACCATAGTATGATTCACACGCAACCATGTTATGATCCCTACAACCATAGTATGATCACACACAATTAAACTGTGATCCCCAATATTATTTAATAGAATTTGTTTGAGTTGTCGACAATAGATTTGATCCCCAATATTATTTATTAAAACAACAATAGATTTGAATTATGAAAATTAGACAATAGATTTGAATTATGAAAATTATTCAAAAAAAATAATAGGAGTAATTTATTTCACAGTAGAACACATAAGTTTAAATAAACGTAAGCGTTTTTTTTAAAATATTTCAGATAAACAAAGCCAAAGCAGCTTGTTTAAAAAGTTTTAATTTCGATAAAAAAAAAGTACTATTGTTGCATTAGATCCGTAACAATAACCTTTGTTCTAAAAAGCATATTCAAATGAAGAAAAATTACAATCATACAGTATGATTGACGTAATCATATGATTGTTAACATAAAACGCAAAACACAATACTTTTTTCGCACTAACCATATTTATATTGTTGCTATAACCATATTTTCATTTTTAAATTTTGCAATAATACTATTGTTACATTTCAAAAATATTAATATTGCAGCAATTATACTATTGTCAAAAATAAATTCAGTTAACAATACTATGGTTGCGACGAACCTACTTTTGTTGTGGAGAACATATTATTATTACCGTGACCATGTAGTAACCATGTTTTTTCTCTGCGTGTGGACGGAGTTGGCTTTAATGTTCCGCATTTAATGTTTTTACCTTCTTTTAATTTTTATTTATTTAAGTACGTTAATATTTTGTTTGGGTTTTTTTGAAATTATGTTTGTAAACTACTTTTTCTAAAGATTGATAAATTGTACGTAGAACATCAACGTAGTAAACCTTTCCTTTTTTCGTGCTCTACTGATGATGACCTGTCCAATATCCCCCGAGCTCAACCCAAAAAGAAGGCAACGTTCATCTTTTCCCCCCTAATTTTTTGTGTGTTTCCTAACTCATCACCTCCAGACATTATTTTCTTGTTTAACCCTCATAAGGGCGCATACGAGAAGACCACACACCTTCATAGTCTAATATTAGACCTATAGTCTTAGGTCGCAAACAAATTAGCGGATGACTTGCTGCTAGATAATGTTCAGAAATGCTTTCAGCTGGAGTCACTGAAATTTCATTAAAGCGAAACGTAAAGTGCATTTCGTACTCCAGCCAAATCTGGATATTGACTGGGAAGGTGTAACGTCGATTCCAACCTGACACCGTAGGGATAACAGCAGCAGCAGAAGTTTTTCTTTTTCGGGCCCCACATTTTGGCTCCCTGGTTATAACTGTTTTCCCCCACGCAATGTCCTTGATCCTTTACTAAGGTTCAGGGCTGCTATCTTCAGTTGACGTTTTCAATTAAAGTTTGTAGTCCGCCTATTCCAAAAGTAACAAAACAAATGTGTAACAAATTTAAATATTAATGCGCTTTCCGACGCTTCGAGTCGGATTCAGGATTAAATAAGGCAGTCACTCGCAAACTAGGACAAGAATGAAATTTTATTGAGCAAGCAAAAATAATCCCTCCCCAATCTTACTTATCTGGCGCCCGATCACATACCAGTCACATACTCTTAGAGTCATAAACGGCTGTGCAGTGAATTTTTTAATATAATTTCTGCATCGGGTCGCCCCCGCACGGGATGAGTGGTATCACCTAATTTCCCTTTGGTAATTCTAAGAGCTTACCTGCAAGATTAAAATACATCTCGAATAATCCTACGCATCCTCTATATCTGTGGGTAGCAGGGAGCAAGTTCTTGGTGTACCCATAGTTGCTACCAATCAGATGGTATGGACCCAAACTAAAAGTAGTCTTGTTGTACATGGACGGATCAGGGTCCGGAGCCCCTGTTAGCAACGGTCCTTCGGGAAGATTGGCGGTGGATTTGGTTTACATATTAATCCTAGGTAAAGTGAAAGCTTGACGTAAAGCTGCGTATCAGCCGGGTGCTAGGACACAAAGAGCTTGCAGAGCTTTAAGATGGACCACAAGCAGAGCTAGCAGAGCTTTAAGATAATGATGATCGCATGGTAGATTCCTAAACTGGTCTCTCCACTATATCTAGTGAATCGTTCGCAATCGCATTGTAGCTGCCCCTGTGCTAAAGAACACCGTGGTTCAGGCCATAATAGTGATAATCCCGTACAACTGACAGTTATGTGCATTCGGGCGCCAGAAGCAAAACTGGCAACCAACCATACCAGCTACGAAAATCAATGGGCAGTACTGCTAGGATACAACGGTGATAAGGTAGAGAGCGAGAATTTAAACTTATTAGACTTGCGTGTCTCGTCAGTTGCGCTGAAAAATCCTAGTGAAAAAAGCATGAACCTCGTTCGAAATATGAATATATCGATCATGTAAGATCATGTCAATCGTACGCTGATTAGGCCAGATATAGATACTCCATAAAATATGGCGCCCAAATTGTGAGTCAACACGAAAATAACAAACCAAATCTCTTTATGGATGACTGGGCGTATCTGGCGCCCGATCACCATGCGTGTGAGGCAGCATACAACTGCTAGAGACACAAGTCGACTATAAAAATAAAATTAAGAAGATCGCTGAAAATTCCTAGTGAAATAAGCATGAACCTCGTTCGAAATATGAATATATCGATCATGTAAGTATTCAATCGTACGCTGATTAGGCCAGATATAGATACTCCATAAAATAAAATATATGAGTCAACACGAAAATAACAAACCATATCTCTTTATGGATGACTGGGCGTATCTGGCGCCCGATCACCATGCGTGTGAGGCAGCATACAACTGCTAGAGACACAAGTCGACTATAAAAATAAAATTTAAAAGAGCCTGAATATTAAAACCTGGAGTAATTGAACTCAGTTGTCGAAATCGAGAGAGCCGTTTTAAATCGGGGTCGCGGGAGTCTCCTCGAAGAAACCGTGAACATTTTCTAAAATCTGTAAGATGTTAACGACACAGTTCTTGTTTTTTACTACTGACTAGAACCTACAGCTAAAGGTCTTGTACTAACTTGTCAGGGATTCTGCTAGAGGTTTTATATAAGTACTCACTGCTCGAAACCATCTGCAAGAGGTAATGTATTTACTGACCGGAACATACTGCAAGAGGTTTTGACTAACGGCAGCTACCAGGGTTTTACTGTCAGACGTCTTGTAGTGTCATCGGCATCAAAAAAAACTTTAACCTATTCTTACCTAAAGTTGAACTTGGGTTAACACGAATGCTATTCGTGCGCACTAACCATGATGCATCAACGAAAGAACGTATACGGCGGCTATACATTTGCCTCCAAAATATGAGTGTTACCACTGAAAAACTCCAATCGATTAAAATCAAATCTGGCGCCCGATCATAGTGTGTCTGAAACAGAACAACTGTCGCACTAACTGCGATGGAAAAATGCTGAGTTCTGTGGCTGAGTAATAACTGCCAGAGCTATAGAAGAGATGGCTAATTTAAACGTTGTCCATCTTGTTAGCCTAGCAAACAAATGACAAGTTGAAAGGAAGATCGATACCGCGGTGGAGTAAATAACGTGAGCACGTTGGGTAAAGCACTTTCTAAAAAGCTCGGGAGAACACGCTGCTCTTCATAAAAGTACAGCTAGTTCTCTTTTTCCAGCATAGTATAATTCTGTTAGATAACCAACGAACCTTTTTATAAAAATTAAGCAAATCGACCATCTTACTTTAAACATTTATTTAAAAATTCACAAAACATCACATTTACATACACTGACAAAAATCACATCACATTTAAAAACACTTACACTTAATGTAAAAGCGAAAAAACAATACATTTCTTTCGACGTATCTTGTGAATCGAACTAATTACACCGATATAGTAACATGTTTCAACATCTGTTTGCTGAACTGCTCGAAAGCCTTCAAACGTGCATCCATATCATCGATTTTCTTAAGGAGCATGGAGAATTTTTGCTCATAAATTCCCACAACGGCCTTAAACTCACGCCTTAGCTTCTCAACTTCCGACAATTCCTGCGAGCTATTCTCCTCATACAGCTGAGAGGACTGACCCGAAAGATCCCCAACCTGGCTGACATGTTGGGACAAGCGAGCAATAGTGCGGGCCTCGGTGAGGCTATTGTTGATTTCATCCTCCTCGTTGGAGACGTCCAAACGGTACATACACTTTATGCCACCTATATATTCACCGGGAAAGTCGTCCTCATACTCATCCAGGGTATAGCTGATTTTCCAAGGTCTTATCAGCAAGTCCATGATGATTTGCAGGCTATAGCAATTCCAATCATTGTGATGTATATAGAGCTGATTGAGCTTTTCGAAATATTTAAAATCCGCCGGATCAATATGGCTCAAGCGGTTATAGGAGACATTAAGAGATTTCAGACGCTCCGATGAGTCCAAAACAGCAGTGGGTATAGCCGTAAGACTAGTATTGCTGAGATCCAACCTTTCCAAAGAATCGGCTTGCCAAAACTCTGGCAAGGCCTTCAGTTGGGGATTGTGGGATACATCAAAGTACTGCAGATTAGTGGCCCGGCTTAGCGAGGCAATAAGCTGCAGAGCATTGTCGCTTAAACGCAAAGTTTCGAGATTTTCGGGACGAGAAAAGTACAGCTCCATTATATGGTTGTGTTCAAAATCAACATTTTTCGCGGAACCATAAATATTCACTCTTGTGATGGAACAATTGCGGGCCCACAAATTGTCCACCCTCATGTTGCCGACCAGCGTCTCCAGGGGGGCGTTGTGTGAGACGTCTATGTAGTCCATATATTGCTGCTTTTGAAAGGCATATTCGCCGAGTTCTTCTATAGAGTTGCTTTGCATGTTCACGCTGACCAGGCGAGGATTGTCGACAAAAATAACATCGCTTATGAGGCGCAAACGATTGCCGGCCAAATTCAGCTGCTGCAAAGCGGGCAGATTCGAAAACACCGCCTCGGGCAAGGTTTCCAAACGATTGTCGTGCAGGTCCAGCAAATATAGTTTAGGCAATGCCTTAAAGGATTCCGGGTGTAAGGTGCCAATGTCATTGCCATCCAGAAAGAGAAAGGCTAGATTTTCGGCACTATTGAAAGACATGGATGGGATTTCCTGCAGATCATTGTCCGACAACAAGAGTATAGTCAGCTGGTCGGCCATCAGGAAATTGTCCCAGGTCAAACGTTGCACCGAACAGTTGCGCATGTCCAACTCGTGAATCTTTACCGAATGAAAGAGGTTCAAAGGGAAATTGGCAAATTTGGAATCGCTAAACTTCAGCACCTCAAATTGTTTCGGCTTCTTGAAGACGTACGTGGTGTCGGAAGTGAAGCGTACTGCCGGTTTCGCCTCGAAAAATACCACCTCCCGTGGATCATCGTAGACGAAGCCGCGACATTCACCCTCAATGCAGCGGTCGCTGAGTATGGTCACATCCGTTTCCTTTAAGATGCGTATGCGCGGCTCGGCGTAAGTGCTGGCATCTTCGAGCAACTCTGAATTGTAATAATCGTAATCGGTGAATTTTGGCATTGCAAATTCCGTTTCCGCCTCTGCTTCAGATTCCGATTCAGATTCAATGGCCGATTCGGCTGACGTCTCGTTGGCGGCTTTTGACCTGTCAACAGCCGTGCAAATCACAATCAGGCAAATTAGTAATGACCGTTTCCACATTTTGCTCGGCGGCTTTTGCGACTTTTCCCCGAATAAAACTTTGGCTACAAAACAATTGTGTGGTCGTTTCGACGTTTAATTTTTAACTGAACTTTTGCGTTTTGGGCATTTGGCATTTCACTGCCAGCCGCGACGCTCTATACGTTTGAGTGCACAAATTTTAAGCTGTTTTGTTATTTTCATTTATTTTTTTTATATTTAATTCTACATTTTTGTTTTTCCATGTGATTATTTTGCAAAATGGCAGCAGCTACAAAAAGTAATAATAATTATATGTAGAATATTGTTGATACATCCATTTCATCCCAACCCATAGCGATGGACGGCCGGACAGACAACAGCAAATTTGTTCAGTTTCGTTCTGAATTTTCTAATGAAAAATTTATTAATGATGTTGTACTCGTATGTATAGGTATTTGTTTATACATGTATGCCCGAGTATATGAACAAACATACATGTATGTATGCATATCTGTCTACTGGATGCTCTATATACTCGTGTTTACTTAGTACTCTCTAATTGACCTCTAGCCCATGTGGCAATGTTAAGGGGTCCGCCGGCAGACCGGCGGGCGGAGTAGTAGTGGGAGGGAGGTTCAGTTTTTGCCGGGAAATCATTGGCGGTCAGACGTCAAGCGTTTGGGTCTGGTTATCTCCATACATCAGACGGCACTTCAATCGAAACGAGTCAGACAGACAGACGGACAGACAATCATTTTACGATCATTATTATTTTTCCTTAGTATTGAGCTTTAATTTTACAATTTCTAAACAATGCCCAACTAATGATCATGGCTTTGGTCGCGTATATTTAAATTTATTGTTATATTTATTCGAATTAATCGCAAATATGATCATGCCCAGTTTACAGCCACCATTCCGTGACCGACCATAGTGGCCTGCAGCAGGCGGTTGCACCAAAGTCCACATGCTATGAATGTAGAGCGAGATATGAGCCAAATTCTATAGAATGAGCTTCCAAGCATTGATCGGGCGCCATAAAGTGCTGAAAGATCAATCGCATTGGTTTTTAGACGATTTTTTTTGATTCTGTGATCGGGCGCCAAATCGTAGAGAATGACGTCTCTGCTACTTACGAGTATGAAGACGAGGAGCAATTTGATACATTTTGAAATTTTGGCATACATGAACGTGTGTGTGATCGGGCGCCGGCCATAGTGGCGGTTGCACCAAAGTCCACACATTACGAAAGAAGAGCAAGACGTGAGCCATATTCGCTTCCAATTATTTATCGACCGCCATAAAGAGCTGTAAGATAAAACGCATTGGTTTTAAGACCATTATTATTTGCAAATCTCTGATCGGGCGCCAAATTATATCATGGACATGCTTAGAATGGCGTTACCAAAACGGTCGAAGTCATATTTGTGGCTCTTTATTAAGTCAAGCATCAATACGGTGTGTGCGATCGAGCGCCAATCTGCTTTGCTGAGCAACACAAAAGTGAAAATCAAGTTTTTATAGTTCAAGAGTATTTAACTGCTTTGCTTGTTGTGTTAATCGACTTCGTTCTTAGTCTAATTTGTGCTCGGGCGCCAAAGTATATTATGTTGTTCTAAATAATACCGAACAGTATGCAATTTCCACATCTTTGTGGCGGTCGGTCGTCAATCTAGCGCTGTTGTTTGTAAAATTTGAATTTAGTGATAATGAAATGAAATTTAGTTATAAGTCGCCTCCAAGTTTTGATCGGGCGCCTAAAAGCGTTGCATGACCAAAAGCATTGATTCCAGAAGACTTTTACCGAGTCTGCGATCGGGCGCCTAATTATATGAGTCATGCAATGAAAGAAGTGTTCAAATCGTCGAAAACTTAATTATGGTTCTTTATTTAGTCGGGGATCAATATGGTAGAGTTTGAATATTTTTTCTCGGCCTTATGTATGTAATCGGGCGCCATTCTGCTTTGTTGATTGATTTAATAGTTTAGGTCAAAAAGTGCAAAGTATTTTTAAACAATTTGCTGTAGGTCTACAGTTTTTTTGGCTGATTGGTCTTGTCTGTGCTCGGACGCCAATCTGGCGTTTTGATTATTTTTAATTGTGACTATTGGAATGAAGAAAGCTAATTTATTTGTAAGTTGTGTCTTTGCTCGTCCGCTAAAATATATTTTTTGTAGGTCGCCGTGGTGCGATTGATAGTATGCACCGCTGTCATGCTAAAAAACCAAGTTTTTTTTTGGATTCTAGTACTTATATAGTTGGGGGTTCATAGTATTGTTGTGCCACTACCATATACCCAATGACAATGATGCCCTTCGAAATGTATCACCACAACTACATTTTTTTCTGCGTGTAGAGTGGTGAGAGGGTAAGAAGAGCGATACAAGAATTTCCTGCAAGTTAACAGTTTTCGTTTCTTAGTTTATGTTCGGGCCACGCTCTATTTAAGAGAACATTCGTTGAAGCAATTTTTTTACAATTGTTTTGTTATCGGGCGCCAGTTTGTACCACGTCGATGTGTAATACAAAGAAGAGAGCAAGACAATTCGAAACGGTGGCAGCATTTTTTTGGTTTCTTTAAGTCGAGGACTCATAACATTTTGTTTCTATTGTCAAAGATCGGGCGCCACATTTTTAAATTTGTAAATTGTGAATACAAATGCAGCTGAAGCTCTTAAATAAATAGTTTAATTACTATAAGAGTTCATTCGTTAAATTGATTTCTTTAAAAGGTTATTTTGTGATCGGGCGCCAATGTGTTTTACGGTACTGTATAATACGAAGTAGACAGTAACGTTGGAATCATTTATTTATTGGTTTCTATAAGCCGAGGACTAATAAGATTAAGTTTTGGTAATTAACATTTCTCGCCTATGATCGGGCGCCACATTCTTAAATTAAACCGTAATAAGCGAATAACGATGCACCTTAAGTGATCTTAAATACTAAAATCACTTAAAGAGTTCTTAGATTTTTAGATAAGCTGCTTGAACAAATGTACCACTGTGCAGCGTGCCAGATCAGTGTACTTATACCAAATTTTTTGCTGTGGATAATTGTAAATGATCACCACAAACTGTATTTCTTGATGCTTTGCAGTACATCTGTAACGGGGGCTGATAGGGATCAACCGTAAAGAAATTTCCATAAGAATTAATTTAACCCCCGTTAATAGTTCATTATTCATGTTGGAGACAATACGTTTTCAGAAACACTCACAAACATCGCAGGAGGCTTATATGTCAAAGGGGGTTTCTTAGAGATGCAGAACATTAAATGGAATTAAATAAGTAGATCGCCCTACACTCGCTAAATGGGTATAAACATTAAGCAAGTGTACTGCGATGATGGGCATTTGACTTTAAGTCCTGCTCCTAATAGACCTTGTCAAGGTCGTATGTTGAGAGCTTTACGTATTTTTTTCATAAAGCGGATAGACACTGCTATAACAGCTACGAAGCGAATGGACTCGTTTTGGAGTTCCTAATTAATACGGTCTACATAAACAAATAAATTATTTAGCGCGCACTGTACAGTATCTCTGCGCTTGCGTGTCATCTTTCAAAGAATATGCGGTAACAAAGCGCTAAATTGTCAGCCGAATTAATCGCTAGGTTGGATGAGTATGTCAACCGTAAAGTAGGCGTAACATTTCCGGACTAATCTATGATTTTCGAAATAAATATTATTGAATTTTGTTTGTTCCCGTTGACCATGTTGTAAGGATTGATTTTTTCCAATTGTTATATATCGGATGTTTTACAAGCTATCACCTAAGATGGAAATCTACTTGCATTCGATAACATCGGAATTCACTTTCTGTTGTTAAGCCGCTGTGTGAATTTCGTACTGCGGTCGGTCGACATCATATGAATTGACTTTTTTAGACCTTAAGGCCCTAATCAGATTGGTGCAAAATGATGCAAACATATCCCCCGGTTAGTAACGAGAAAGATTCAGAGAAGTATAAACGGCTAGGATCGGCTCAATCCGGAATTTGGGCCGGCATCTGTATACGATTTTGCTGAGGCAAGAATTGAAGCCGGTAGAGTAAAGACATTTCCCTGAGTTCGCTATGGATAAGCTGGAAATGTTGACTGGAGTTCAGGATTTTGTCCAAGAGCAAAAAAATTACTTCTCGGATGAGGGCCCTTGTTGACACGGCTGTAAGCTAGCAAGCACAATTGCCAATATTGTGGCGGGCACAATCAACTAGGTAGGCTGTGTTGGTAAGTATGTGCGATCCAGGTTTAAGTCCGGGTAAGAACATCTATCACGAACATACATCATTCCCACAACATTCCATTAAGAACAAAGGGGACGTATTTCTCAAATCAGTATGCACAGTTTAACGCCGACCACGAACGGCTAATGCATCTAATAGAGAAGATTTTCCATGGCTTAGAGATAAATCTCTTATTCGTATAATCGCCGGCAATCATGGAAATGCTTTAGCCGTTCGGTGCCGGCAATAAACAGTAGGCCCCGGTCGGTGAGTACAAGAATTTCGACATTCGTCCCTTAAATAAATGTTGGAAGTACGAGGGCGACCGCAAAACTAACTGGCCTGGCACATTTTCTGTTTTATTAGCAACTTTTTTTTGTTTTTTAAAATCAATCTTTTATAAGCCATCTTCAAAATTTCCAAAATATTTAATGATTATTTTCTTTGTTACAGGTGATTGAAGTAAACAAGTTTTGTAATTTTTGAAAAATGGAAAATAAAGAGTTTCGTGCGCTAAATTAACACTTTTATATGAAAGGTTATACGCCACAATTAATCAAATATGAATTGGATTCTGTTCATGGTGATAATGCACCATCATACTCCACCGTGAAATCCTGGGTTCAACAATTTAAATGGGTCGTTCAAGTACGGAAGATGAACAACGCTCTGGAAGACCGAAAACTGCTACTGCTATTGAAAACATTAGAAAAATATTTAATGAAGTGACTAAAGATAGACGAATAAAGCTCAGAGAACTTGTTGATATTAAAATACACGAAAACAAGTTTGGAGTATTTTACATGATGAACTCCACATGAAAAAGCTATCCGCAAGAAGGGTGCCGCGTTTGTTGACTTTGCCCCAAAAAATCGTCCGTTGGACCAATTCCGAGGAGCTTTTAGCGATTTATCAGCATAATCCAATAGAGTTCTTGCGCCGATTCATAACTGTTGATGAAACATGGATCCATCACTACATCCCAGAATGCAAAGAACAGTCAAAACAATGGATAGAAGCTGGTAAAAGTGGTCCCAAGAAGGCGAAAACTGTTAAGTCAGCAGGAAAAGTAAGGGCCACAGTATTTTGGGATGCAAGGGGTATAATATTTATTGATTATCTTGACAAAAGGAAAAACTATAAATAGTGAATATTATTGTGCATTATTGGATCGGTTGAGTGAAGAAATCAAGATAAAACGACCGCATTTAGAAAAAAAAAAGTTCTTTTTCATCAAGATAATGCTCCTTCGCACACTGCATTTTTAACTCAACAAAAACTGGCCGAATAACGATTTGAAATTGTTCCGCATCCACCATATAGTCCAGATTTAGCTCCTTCTGATTATTTCTTGTTTCCAAATTTAAAAAAAATTCTCGGTGGCAAAAAATGTTCGTCCAATAGCGAGGTTATTGCTGAAACTGAGGCATATTTTGAAGGTCTTGAAAAATCTTATTTTTCGGATGGAATTAAAAAACTTGAAAATCGTTTGATGAAGTGTATTGAGTTGGAAGGAGATTATGGTGAAAAATAAATAATAATAATTCCAAAAAACAGTTCTTATTTTATAAAATTATTTTTCGGCTTGAGGTCATTTATTTAAACTCGTTGTTCTATGTGTTGTTTAATTTTTATTTATTCTTTTTATGTTAGGCCAGTTACTTTTGCGGTCGCCCTCGTATGTTAATAAACCTAGTGTTTGTCCAAGCATCACTGCATCCATGAAAACGAACTAGTATGTGCTTTTCAGGACCTAGTGGCCTATTTAGATCTTTTTTTATTCGAAATGGCGAAGGAGATACCATTGACGTCAAGGGTTCTCGTTAAAGAACAATGTTAACTGAATTTCTGAGCTCAGAGCTGGACAACATTGATATAGCTGATCTGTGGTTCCAATCAGATGGTTCTTAATTCAATATAAGCGACAAAATGCTAAAAATTGTGGGGAAAAATTTGGCGAGTTTATTAATTGGCTGAGGGGATAATGTGACTTGACACACACCGATTTTTATCTCGGGGGCTAGGTCAGGTCCATAGCCTACACTAACAAGCCAGTCTCTTTAAATAAACTCGAGGTCAGCATTGAAGATGCTATTGAAGGAATAACGTCGCAGATATGGGAGAGAGCCTTCAACAACTGGACTGAATTCTTGAAGCAGCGCTGTCGCCTTAGGTAAGTCGGTCATTTAAGCAAGATTATATATCACACAAAATGACAAAAGTGCAACTTCAAAATAATGTCATAATTCATTTTATATCACACAGCCTTGTGGTTGTTTTTACATTTCATTTCCCATCGTTGTTAACTGGTCACCCGGAAGAGTAGTGGACGAATTATTTTTTCGCATTCATAGCATAGCGATCGAAGGCCACGTTAACTGTTGCAACAATATCTTGGAATTTTATACGGCATTAATAAGATGAAGAAGAAACCCTATTTTATGCTAAAAGACCAACAAATACAAAAATTTATTCCACATTCACAAAAAGTTTGCCCCACAACCATAATTTATAAGTCTCTTAGCCAAAAATTTGTAAATTCCACATAAAATACTTAACAAGGTGGCGTCGATTACTTAAAAAAACACACACACATACAAATATCAAAAAACATAATGCTTATGTTCGTTCATCTGATCAGACAATCAGATATACCCGAGAAGTATAAACAAATCGATGATGATGATGATGTACTCGTACACACACACTCTTCCTCCATCCACTTTTGTCTTCGGCGGACTGATAATTGGGGCTATTTGCCATACCTCCCACCATCCTGTCATGCCATGGAACGTCAAAAGCGAAATTATCGAAATGTCGGTAAACATTTCAATCAGTAGCAATTGAGGCCATACAAACGACTCGGGCAGGGGCCAGGGTGGATAGAGAAATGAGGCTATTGTTTAGGTGCAGGTTCGTCTATAGATTGAGCATCTTTTTTTGGCAATTTCTGGCAGTAATGGCAAGTTTAATTTATGAGCACTTTTTAAGAAAGTGGAGGGGCAATGAAATGTTTTTTAACCTTGTCAGGAGCGGGTTTTCATTCTTTTTAAAAAAAAACTATGGATCCTGAAGCAAAAGTTCAATATATTGTTTGTTAATATTCCAACAAATTTTTTTTATTGTTTTTGAGAACCCATACGTTTATTACAGAAGAGGCCCGAAAGGGTCATAGGGAGCGTGATAAGGGCCTTACATTAAGACAATTTTTAAAAGTTAATATTGAGATTATACCACTCTTTCTGAGTAAGCATATGTCGATGTCGATGAACTCTAGGGACCTTTGACCTATGGACCAAAACCGCAAATATAATCGAAATGCTTAGTAAATATTAATTGCGGTTTCATGACGATACGTTTTGTTGCTTTTTAATACCCATATGTCCATAGTTGAAGGAGGCCGATGTTTGGATCCTAATGGAAGGGTTCGAGTGCAGTATTAGCCTCAATCTTAAATATGGCTACATGCTTGGATTTAAAAGAAAAAGTTACTGCTACTGGATAACCCTATCTCATCATATCCCAAAGGTTTGTTCTCGTTGGATCCTGCAAAATTTATGAATCGCTCAAAAAAAGGCTCGTGTCGATTGGAGCAAAGAAATTTTGAAAAAATACGATCGCGGTGCTTCAAAAGACGTTTATAAGATCGTCACAGGTGACGAATCATGAATCTATGCGAAACAAAACAGCAATCTACCGTGTTGGTCTTCAAATCCAACAAAAGTTGTTCGTGGAAGAAGCACTTCGAAGCAAATGGTCGCCTGTTTCTTCGGCAAAACTGGTCATGTGGCGACTGTTCCGCTTGAGCAACGTAGGGCGTTCAATTCTGAATGGTACATCACAATTTGTTTGCCTGAAGTCTACGGAAAAATTGAAAAAACGAACTACAGAAGACGAATCATTGTGCACCATGACAATGCGAACTCTCACACATCGGCTCAAAACAGCGCCTTTTTGAACGGCCAAAACGTCGAATTTATGGGTCATCCGCCGTACAGCTCTGACTTGGAACCCAATGACTTTTTTTTATTGCCGCACATCAAGAAAAAAATGCGTGGTACACGATTTCGTCGCCAGAAGATGCGATTGAGACACCTCAAAAACCCTGTTTTCGAGGTGTCTCAATCGGAGTGAAAAAAGTGCTTCGACTATTATAAATCGTGCTGGAGAATACTTTAAAAAACAATAAAACCATTATTGCTGATAAATATTCGCCTTTTCATTATTAGGCCAGAAATATATATAGCAGCTCCGTAGAATCCGTGACAAATGTTTGTTTTTAATACCTATATGTCGATAGTTCAAGGTGTGAGGTTTGTGAGCCCCTAGCGCCCATATAGGCCGGCCCTAGTTGCAAATTGGCACAAATCTTAAATATAAGTTCTATTTCTATTTGTGAAGAGATACTTATAGGGTCGCAGATAAGTTTTTCTAGGTGTCACAAATGATATGACAAACTTATATATACGGGCGGTTCGGAAACTTCTTAGCCTAGCACAAAAAGCGCGGTATAAACAGAAAAAAGTTAAGTGTTTTGGAAACTTCCATCTCTGCTATGAACACATGTTAAATTTTGTTTCGATCTGGCAACTCCTTCATATAGAAACAGGTGTTCACAAAAGACGCATCCGCGATTTTTTTACAATGGAAAAATTAGAAATGCGTGGTGTCATTAAATACTTACATAAAAAAAGGTTTATCGGGACAAGAAATTCATAATGATATGGTGAATGTGTTAGGTGAAAGTGCTCCTTCATATGCAACAGTAAAAAATTGGGTTGCTGAATTTAAACGTGGTCGTACAAGCATTGAAGATGAACCACGTAGTGGACGCCCAAAAACAGCAACAACAACAGAAATTGTAGCCAAAGTGCATGATATGGTATTAAATGATCGACGAATAAAAGTGCGTGAAATAGCTAATATCATGGGCATCTCAAATGATCGAGTCCATTTAATTTTGCATGCAGAACTACAGATGAAAAAGCTTTCTGCAAGATGGGTGCCGCACTTGTTAACAGTCGACCAAAGATTCATAAGAATGAACATTTCTCAAGCTTTTTTGGATCGTTTTCAGCGAAAAAAAATGGATTTTAAGCGTCGTCTCATAACTGTTGATGAGGCATGGATCCACCACTATACTCCAGAGACAAAAGAACAATCCAAACAATGGACTGAAGCAGGAGGAAGTGCCCCAAAGAAGGCAAAAACAATTCAATCGGCTGGTAATGTTATGGCAACGGTTTTTTGGGACTTCAAAGGTATTTTATTGATTGACTATCTGCAAAAGGGTAAAACAATAAATTCAGAGTACTATTGCAACCTTTTAGATCAGATAACGCACCAGCGCACAAGAGTGTTTTAACAATGGCTAAAATCAACGAATTAAAGTACGAGTTGCTTGACCACCCACCTTATTCGCCCGATTTAGCTCCCAGTGACTTTTACCTGTTCCCAAATCTAAAAAAAAATCCTTGCTGGCAAGCGTTTTACCTCAAATGAAGATGCAATTGCAGTTATAAACCACTTTTTTGAAGACCTTGAGGAAAACTATTTTAATCAAGGGATAGAATTGCTAGATAAGCGTTGGACTAAGTGTATTGAAGTTTCAGGAGATTATATTGAAAAATAAAAATATTTTTGAAAAACTAACTATTCTCTTTCATTGATAGGCTAAGAACTTTCCGAACCGCCCTCGTACGCCCATCCTAAAGTGAAGAGTATAAAAATTAATAGAAACAATAATTACAATATACACCAACAAAAACAAACACGGTTACTGGACTCAAGGCCTGACAGCAACTAATAAGCCTCAGGCTCCAGTGAAGCGAGTTACCGGGTTAATTGTCCGACTGTCTGTCCTCCGGTCTTAGCATAAGCCGACCATTTAAAACGTGAACCAAAAAACAATCGGGCTAATAAGTTCGGCCGGGCAGCAGCTTACATACCCTCAGTCATGGATACCGGTTCAATAAGAACACTTATTTGAAGGAGGGGAGGCACAGACCACTATTTTAACAGGATATGCTTCTTTCCTTACCAATATCATATATACCAACTTACATCGTTTTTTTTGGATTAGCTCACGAGATATGATGATACGAGATATGACCTTTCGAAGATCAGAGTTGAATCGGCGGCGCCACGCCCTTCTGTGTAATTGAACACAACAAAGTCTATAATAGTTAGCTAATTATTGATTTCATTCGGTCAACATTTTCTAACGATAGGTTTATTACATTGGTTTATTACAATTCTATTTTTAAAAGGGGGCGTGGCAATGCCTTTTCCACCGTGTCCCGCTGTGTTTCGTTTTATGACAATGTCATATTTTCCAAATATTATCCTCATATCTCTACGTGTTTTCAGGATGGTATATGCATTGGCACGCCTTCTTGTCCAGTCACATCGTAATGTAGCCTTTTAATATTAACTGGCTGAACATAATGCGAAAATAAGCACACAAAAAATATTGCAATTACAGATCAGATAAGATCTAGATGTTGTCAGAGAGCCTCTAGATCATTTTAACTACCTGGCAGGTCTAAACAACATGCGTGCTGATGAAGTCGCAGGGGCAGTGTTGTGTAGTATTTGGGGGAGATCCCCTGGAGATATCAGCCGAGGAGAAGAAGCAAGATTCCAGATAGAAGCGTAGTTCCGGCTCAAGTAAGAACTGGATGGTGTAGCTCCTCAATTCCAATTGGGTGCGAATAACTGACCTTGTCTCTGACATACATCTCGCGTGCCATCAGGAAGCACATAACGTGTAGCAACAAATGCGATGAACAGGACTTACTACATTCTACATATTGTTGTTACAATAACAGCAAATATATAAGCTTTTTCTCCGCAGTTTGACTCAGTCTAGGAAATCTTCTATTTCTTAACCAATCCCGCCTATTTTTAATACCCAAGTTTTAGTCCATCTGCAGATGTTTCGGCAAAATTTCAGCCACCGAGCTTAAAAAGTGCGACCTGTACTTTGTTTTTCACAGACAGATGGACATGCCAAGATTATCTTAGATTCTTATGATCCATAACCGAAAAGCAGAACAAAAAGGTTTTGAATCAGAATGTGGTTTAGACGATAGTGCCAGGCATGACTTTCATGTTCGAACCCATATTTACAGCACGATTCTTTTAAAGCGATGGAGGCATAGCTCTCCTTTCTCACTTAACAAGAATAAAAATGCCGTTGAAATATTTTTAAAAATTTCCGGAAGGCTTTTCTGTTTTTAAATAAAGTGTGAAATTTTATTTTGGCGCTCATGTGAACACATATCGTGTTTGAGCAATTGCTAACCATTTTTAATTGTTGTTAAAAGCACTTAACATTATTTATTGAAAAATATTAAGAAAACAAACCAAAAAAACAAGAAAAACAAATCTACCCAAAGTAAAATAAAATCAAAAAAAAAAAACGAGACACAAATATACGGCATTCATAAAAATCAATGTGAATCACATGTTGCCCCTTCTGTCGCTGGGCCTGAGGCCTGAGGCTTGACTTCTTACATACATGAAATATCATTTTCTTTTGCATCGTCATTTATTTAATTTGTTTATCTTAAAAATTTATAGTTTTTTCCCCGAGGTTTTTGATTTCTTGCCGTCTTTGCATTTTGTTTTATTTTTATGTCCGCCCGTCCGTTTTATTCTGTTATGGTTCGCCCTGTGTTGTTGTATTTGTCGTTGTGGTGGCAGCAATTGTTGTTGCTGTCGCCGGCTTGTTGTTGTATGTAAAATTATTTAAAGTTTATTGAACCTTTAAAAACGAAATATTTTCGATTTTTGATTTTCTCGAATGTTTAACTGAGTGTGTGTGTGTGTGGTGACTTTTTTTTTTTATCTCAAATTCTCATTTCTCAACACTGTTCATATGCGTTTTTTTTGTATTTTGCTTATGTTTTCACTAAATGTTGTCAATTTAGCGTTTTAAATCAAAAATGCACTTTTCCGCAAACAGCGTTTTTAAGAAAGTTTCGTTTGTCAAAGCTTTTTATACTTTAACACTCTGTGGTGCAGGGGTATTATGAGTTTGTGATGATGTTTGAAACAGCCAAAATAAAGTGTGAAAGATCTTTTAACCATTCTATGGATCGACTCAGAATTATTTTCTGAGCCACTTTGGATATGTCCGTCTATTTTTGATGTTTATAGAAAATTCAGTCAAAATTTTTGATGCTTATTGAAAGTTTTGTCGAAATTTTTGATGTTTATAGAAAATTTAGTCAAAATTTTTGATGCTTATGGAAAGTTTTGTCGAAATTTTTGATGTTTATAGAAAGTTTCGTCGAAATTTTGTGTTTATAGAAAATTTCGTCGAATCGACTTAGAATTATTTTCTCAGTCACTTTGGATATGTTTGCTAACCGCCTGTCCATCTATTCTTGTAATCGAAATGTACGAGGGTGTCTATTTATATTTCAGATCCTGGCAATACTAGTGTTCCCAGATGCAAACTGGAACTTCCATTGGAATCTTTGACATTTTTTAACCGAACTTCACTCAGAACGTTTTGTCTTTTTAAGGCGAATTGTTCTGTCTGCAGTGTGTTGAAAAATGTATCTCAGTCAAAAAACGGAATTACCCCGTGAAAATTATCGTGCGATGATATTTTACGATTTTAGGCGTGGGTTATCGAGACAAGAGTGCTTAAATCAACTTGTTTAGATTTTTGGCGATGAAGCCCCATCAATAACCACTGTTAATCGCTGGTACCAAGAGTTCAGTCTCAGACGCCGTTCGCTGCTTAAGGGTGAATTTCGAGAAGGACGATGTTTATAGAAAATTTCGTCGAAATTTTTGATGTTTATAAAAAAATTTGTCGAAATTTTGGTTGTTTATAAAAAATTTCGTCGAAATTTTTAATGCTTATAAAAAATTTTGTCGAAATTTTTGATGTCTATGGAAAGTTTAGGCGAAATTTTTGATGTTTATAGAAAATATCGTTGATATTTTTTATGTTTATAGAAAATTTCGTCGAAATTTTGTTTTAAGAGAAAAATTTCTGTGTTTCGTGAGTTTTTTTATTTGAGGAAATTTATTTCAAAATTTTAATTTTAAACGCTTTTTGGCGATTTTTAAGTTTTTTTTTTCTCCTCTTTACTTTACTTTGTATCGTTTGACATCACTGTTTTTTGTTTGCGCGTACTTGTTAAGTAAACGCATAAAACGAGGAACATTACAAAAAAATACAAACTGTGTTTTTTGTTTTCCGACATTTGGCTTCTGTTGATTTTTACGCTGTTTCTTCTTTCTGTTCGTTCTATTTACAAATTTGAATTTTTTTTTTAATTTTTTTTGTGTGATTAAACTTTCAGTACTTAGAGGCCGATGAAATTTGGGTACGAAACCAAAAAAAACATACATGTTTCGAACTTTGTATACCAAAAATAGCCGGCTGTCTGTCTGTCCGTCCGTCGATCTGTCGGAAGCTCTAGGCCAATTATCTGCTTCAGTGAAAAGCAAAAGTGTGCCTGTCTGTATAGAGAAGGGGTGGTAGCATACAAGAGCAATTGGACAGATCGAAATCAAGTTTTTAAAAAGCATTTGCTGGCCAACACAAAAATTGTAACCACAAAATATTATGGAAAATTATTCAGAATGAGTTTGTTTTTTAATTTCGCAACACTAATTACTTTCGCATTTTTAGATGAGTATTTTTATCAGTTCAGTAAAATATTTAAGTAAACTTTTTTTTTTTGTATTGGTTAAATTTAATTTTTTGTTTATACATAAGCATGCCGGCCAAAAGTATTACCTAGAGAACAGCGCAAAATTAGTTGCGTTTGAATGGAAAATAAATTAAAAATTGAAACAATAATACCCTAATAACAATAACAATTATTGGAACTGCGGCTCTTTGTAATTATAAATATTTGTTTAAAATTTGTTTACCTAAATTACGTTGCACAAAAGGCTTTCAAATTTGTTTTTGTTCTTTCATATGATAAAAAGTGGCAAACATAAAATATACAAATATTTTGTTCCATTTGAAATATTTCAATATCTCAACACTTAATATAGCTAGAAAGAACTAAATAGGTGATAACAAGTCCATGCGCTACTAAAGCGCAAAACAATGGTACGCATTTTGGGTCCATGCGGCCTTTCGGTCAGCGTACGTCCCTTATCTTAAAATTACTTTATTTGGAGCCAATTTGCTTCAATTTGAGTACTTCTGACTAATTCAACCAAATTTTCTATAAACATAAAATTTCGACGAAATTTTCTATAAACATAAAATGTCGACGAAATTTTCTATAAACATAAAATTTCGACGAAATTTTCTATAAACATAAAATTTCGACGAAATTTTCTATAAACATAAAATTTCGACGAAATTTTCTATAAACATAAAATTTCGACGAAATTTTCTATAAACATAAAATTTCGACGAAATTTTCTATAAATATAAAATTTCGACGAAATTTTCTATAAACATGATGAAATTTTCTATAAACATAAAATTTCGATGAAATTTTCTATAAACATAAAATTTCGATGAAATTTTCTATAAACATAAAATTTCGACGAAATTTTCTATAAACATAAAATTTCGACGAAATTTTTATATAAACATAAAATTTCGACGAAATTTTATATAAACATAAAATTTCGAGGAAATTTTTATAGAAAACTTAAAATTTCAACGAAATTTTTATAAAAACATAAAATTTCGACGATATTTTTTTATAAACAAAAAATTTCGACAAAATTTTTATAATAACATAAAATCTCGACAAAATTTTTATATAAACATAAAATTTCGACGAAATTTTCTATAAATATAAAATTTCGACGAAATTTTCTATAAACATAAAATTTCGACGAAATTTTCTATAAACATAAAATTTCGACGAAATTTTCTATAAACATAATATTTCGTTCACAAACGAAATTTTTTATTATCACAAAATATCGATTAAAGATCCACCTCATATTTTATACAAATACAATTTTAACAAAAAAATTCTTAAAAAAAGAAAATTCAGAACTTTTTGTAAAATAATATTTTAATAAAAAATGTTTTATTAAAACAATATATTAGCCAAAATTTCCTTTAAAAATATAATTGCTTTAGAAAATAAAATTTCAAAATTTTGTTTAAATACATTTTTTACTTTTTTTTTACAATTTTTTTTTTTTTTTACCATTTTATTAAATTTTTACAAATTATTTTTTTTTCATTGTAGATTGTTGAAAATAATAGGGTAGAGGTGGATCTGTACGATTTTATACTTTATGACCAAAACAAGATTATAAGATTATGAAATACAAAAAATCCTACTGACATTACTCCAGCCGGAGAGTGATGGGCAGTGTGCGCTTCTTGAACACAAAAAAACGGGTTCAAATCTGAGTAAGAAAATTTTGAGTTAAAGGTTTTTTGCGTGTTAGACATTAAAGGCCTCAGGAGTTTGGAGACAGTGGAAGTAAGTATTTTTTCATACACAGCTCTTAGATATAATTAAAGTCCCACCAGTTTGTAGCTTAATAAGATAATGAGGAAATTTTTGACCAATGCATTGGGGCAAGATTTTTGCTATAAAGTAAAGAACTGGGTAAGAACACCCATGACCATTCTACTCTCTAATAAATACTATCAAAATAGTATGTTACTACAGAATAATATAGAAATAAATTATATTTTTTTAAAAAAAAATAACTGCTGCAAACACGAGTATGACATCTGTGGTCAAAAAATGTATCATTCTAAATGATACTTCTATCAAATATGCCAAGGGTTAAATGATTTAAAATGTATACCAGTATGGTAGGATTGATACGATGCATTTGATCAATTAGAATTAAGAACTCCGTACTTTGCCAGATTTAATTTTCGTTCGTTAATTTCCCAAAACTTTCTCTATCAAATTTAATCCAAAATTTCCAAATTATGCTTATGAGTCTTAAAGAGTAGCGATCTGTATTTGTAGCTTAGTGTTTTTTTTAAACAATATTTTTTTAACAACTTTTTGTAGAAACAAAATGCTATCATTAAACCTGAAAAATTCCCCGAAAGTAATTATTTAAAATACAATGTAATTTTTTTGGCCCGTCCGTACATTATTCGGAGAAGGGTATTTATTGTTTGTGTGGATCTAATTCTGTGCAAACAGCGTGTCCAAAGCAAAGTAAAAAATGACAACCAATAAATATTTTCTTTAATTTCGCAGCGTTTTAAGTAAACAAGTGATGGCCCGACTAAATACATTAAACTTGAGATAATATAACCTTATAATGGGTGATTCAAGTAGAGATACTTTCTTTAAAAGCCTTTTTTGACAGATCACGTGTGAGTCGTGTCATGTTATTTTGGTTTAGTATTGTTTGGCATTTCATCATGAAAAGACTTACGCCTGAACAACGTTTTAAAATCGTTCAACTTTATTACGAAAATTCACGTTCTTCGAGGATTGAGTTTTGGCAAATCGTTCAACTTTTGGTCAACATATCCGGCTCAATTGGTATAAAAACAAGCAAAATTCCCGCATTTGGGACGAAGAGCAACCAGAAGAGGTTCAAGGGCTGCCACTTCATCCAGAAAAAACAACAGTTTGGTGTGGTTTGTGGGCCAGTGGGATTATCGGTCCATATTTCTTCAAAAATGATGCCGGTGAGAACGTAATAACGAACGACTTTTTGATGCCTGCAATTGAAGCTCGTGATCTCGGCGACATTTGGTTTCAACAAGACGGCGCGGCGCCACTTCCCCCACATCGTTTCAATCAATGGATTTATTGAGAGAACACTTCAGTGAGCAGATAATTTCACGTTTTGGGCCGGTCGATTGGCCACCAAGATCGTGTGATATCACACCGTTGGGCTTTTTTCTGTGGGGATATATAAAGTCTAAAGTTTATGCGGATAAAACCGCTTCGATTCAGGCCTTGGAGCAAAACATTACGCATGTCATTCGCCAGTTACCAGTCGAAATGCTCGAACGAGTCATCGAAAATTGGACTCAACGGATGGGCCATTTGAGCCGTAGCCTCGGCCAACATTTGATAGACATAACCTTAAAAAAACAAAAAAAAAACATTCCCCATACAATTTGAATTTTCTGTGTTTTTTTTTTCTTTAAAAAATTGGGATCCTCGAAATGGATCACGCGTTATAAGGTTAACTTAACCATAAATAAACATGATTTGGAGTCTACGTTATATAAGATTAATTTGAACATTTTGTTCTAGACTGGTATTTAACAATAATAATAGTTATTTTAACTAGTCTATGTTTGAATTTTTTAACCATGAAAATTGTTAATTTTAAAATAATTACTGTTGTTTTAATTACAGATTGTTGAGTTTTTTTAATCATTAAAATTGTTTTTGTTAAATAATTATTGTAGTTTTAACAATGCTTTGATTATAACAATGAAAATTGCTAATATTAAAATTCCATAGTTATTTTATTGAAACAATACATGTTCAAGTTAACAATGAAATTGTTAATATTATTAACTATGAAGATTGTTAAAGAAATAATTTTTATTGTTAAGTTAACAAATTATTGGTTACCTCTTTTAACCAGAAATATAGTTACTGTTACAATTTTTAATATTAAAATGACCTACTTATTATGTTTTGGTTTTGTTTACATTTATTCGGTCTTTTTTATTATTATGACCTTTTTGTTGTTTCTTTTTCAGAATCAACTTAAAAATTGGTGAAATGTATTGGCTACGGTTGCCAGACAGATACAGTACAGCTGTTTTTAGGCCCGCCAAGGTTTTTCTTCAGCAGTCCTTGGCAACGATTAGTTCGGCTACAAATCAAATGACTTATACGGTAGTCTTATTATCATTAATGAGAATTACCCTTTGCGTATAGTCTTCGAACTGTGCGAAAAGCAATATTTTGCGCTATGAAGTTTGTATAAGTACAGCTAGCATTTGGTGGTGTTTTTTTTAAAAGTGCGACATGAATTGAATTGTCTTATGATCTTTCTGAGAATTACAAACGTTCAGAGCAGAGGAAGAAAGGAGAAAGAGTGGGGGGATAGTACAGTCGCAATCGTTGCAACTTCGTGTAATTTAATTCTAAACTTCGTATAACACAAAGCAGATCAAAAATTTCGTTACAATAGAGCCGAATGTTCTTAAAATTGTTGTTTATGTCGCAAAATTTTCTGTCTCTCTCTTGAAAAACCCAACCTTATATATAAGTAATGTTCACTCAACCATTTTATTATTTTGTCTTCGTTATCAAATTTAACTAGACAGATGGTTAAACAAATCATTGTATTTTCGGCTCAGTGTATGAAAGAAACAATTCTCGACTGAATTAAGACTCAACATTGAATACTGCCCTTTTCATGGTCATACATCAAGTTATCGACAGTCATATCAAAGCTTAAACCAAGATCCTTTTTAAAATGTTCAAATAATAAAGGAAAATTAAGAAAGGACACCAACCTGTTGATTATCGGCACAAACTGCTGAAACACAATAAACGGCGTCAGACTTCACGGGTAATCAGGCACACAGGCAAATATTTTGAAATCGGTAGAAATCAGCAATCTCCTTTGTTTTCTTGAATGATTAATAACACTTTTTTCTGGTGACTGTTTGTTGTTTTTTTTTCTTTATTCTTGTTGTTGTTTTTTAACACATTTAACGAAAAATATTGTATTTTTAGCTTTTCTTTTAATACATTCGTTATTACACTTAAATTTTACCTAGAGATAATGAAAATACATACCAAGCTTAATATTCACTTTGGCTGGTCTTTCTTTTTGATATTTTTAGGCAACTTTTTTTGTTCATGATATGAAATGTTTCACCCCAATAATAATTAATGATGACGTCCACACAACGCTGAGATATTGAACACACCAACAAAATGATAACAATACATTAATTGAGTTATCAATAATTTCGGTTTAGCTTCGGAATAAGGAAAACAAGTGGATGGCTTTGTAAAGGGTTGGGAAATCAGAGTAAGCTAAAAAAAAACTCACGAAACAAAGGCATTACGAGTACAATAAATGAGAATTATTAATCAAGTTAAACAATGAATAAACAACGAAGTCGTATATAACTACACCAAGAAAGTCAAAAAGACACTTTTTGTATATTTATTATATTATATATATTATTATATTATATTTTAAATTATATATATTTTAAATTTCTATTATATATATTTATAATATATATATTTTATATTATACATATTTATAATTTACTTTATATATATTTAATAATATATATAAGTATATTTTTTTTTATACAGCGAAGGAGGAAAGTCAACATTTTGAGACGTAGTGACGATCTTGAAAAAAGTGGTTATGAGAATAAGCTAGGTAATTAATAAATATGTTTATGCACATAGAGAAATTATATTTCATAAACAAATCCAAAAAATTAAAAAATCAATGGAAAAAAGTCTACATACAGTTATAACACAGTACGACAGTGGTTGGTACACATGAGAAATGTTAACAGAATATGAAAATAGGCTTAAAATAAAGAAATACGTGTCTCGGCGATTTGCTGTAGCACGTCAGAATTTTGAGAAAATCGATTTTAAAGACTCGAAGGATCGTGGAGGTTCACTTGTAACGTAGTACTATTGTAAAAGGTTCTATAAAACAGAATGGGTGAACCGATTTAAGTGCTTGAGCCAGTTTTGAAAAGGGAATTAAATTTGGATTTGTTTTTATTAAAATAAACATTTTTTCCGCTAGATGGCGCTTTAATTTTCATGTAAAATTAAAAAATATCAAAAAAAATGTACGAAATTCATTAAAAATACAATGTTGTTGATTTGATATCCAATAACTAAAGTAGAATCTTTTTCGCTGGCCGGGAATTGCTTGATTCAGCGATTCGGGGCTCCGAGCCAGATCAAACTAAAAATATTATTATGTTGAAATGAAAGTTAACATGTCTTTAAAAATTCATTTTTTGCACAACCATTTTGACTTTTTTCCTTCAAATTTGGGTGATTTAAGCGATGAGCATGGAGAACGCTTCCATAAAGATATTGTTAGAATAGAAAATCGTTTCAAAGGAAAAGACATGACTCACATGCTTGCTGAATATTGTTGGAATTTATGCCGTGATACAAAACCTGAAGTTTACACACGAAAAACTAAACGACCAACATTTTCGACACAAAATAATAGTTAAGATATCATATTAATTTTTGTATTTTTACATTACATTTACCTTACATTGAATTACATTACATTTTTGGATATTATTTTTTGTATTTTTACATTACATTTACATTACATTGAATTACATTACATTTTTGGATATTGGATATTAAAGCGCCATCTAGCGGAAAAAAATGTTTTTTTTAATAAAAACAAATCCAAATTTAATTCCCTTTTCAAAACTGGCTCAAGCACTTAAATCGGTTCACCCATTCTGTTTTATAGAACTTTTTACAATAGTACTACGTTACAAGTGAACCTCCACGATCCTTCGAATCTTTAAAATCGATTTTCTCAAAATTCTGACGTGCTACAGCAAATCGCCGAGACACGTATTACTTTATTTTAAGCCTGTTTTCATATTCTGTTAACATTTCTCATGTGTACTCAAAAAAATTGATTTTGTCGTACTGTGTAATAGGAGGGTTGCTATTTAAATTTCGGGTCCTGACAATACTAGTGTTCCCAGATGCAAACTGGAACTTCCATTGGAAACTTTGACTTTTTTAGCATAACTTCACTAAGAACGTTTTGTCATTTGAGGGCGAATTGTTTTGTCTACAATTCAAACAGTTTAAAAAATGCATCTCAGTCAAAAAAATGGAATAATCCCGTGAACATTTTCGTGCGATGATTTTTTACGATTTTCGGCGTGTGTTATCGAGACAAGAGTGTTTAAATCAACTTGATTTGACTTTTGGCGATGAAGCACCATCAAAACCACTGTTAATCGCTGTTACCAAAAGTTCAGTCTCGGATGCCGTTCGCTCCAGGATGAATTTCGTGAAGGACGTCCAACATCGGTCGCTTTGCCAGAAACCATTGATGCTGTGCGTGAACTGATTAAGCAAGACCGACATGTGCAATACCTCGAGATTGAGGCATCCTTGGGCATTAGTATGACAAGCATCAATAAGATATTGCATGCTTATTTGGCAGTGAAAAAAATTTGTTCTCGTTGGATTCCACATAATTTGACGAATGCTCAAAAAAGGCACGTATGGATTGGGGCAAAGAGATGTTGAAAAAGTATAACTGCGGTAGCTCATAGGCACTGTATAACATTGTCACAGGTGACGAATCATGGATCTATGCATATGAACCCGCAACAAAACAGCAATCGACCGTATGAGTCTTTCAAGAAGAGCCAAATCCAACAAGAGTTGTTTGTGGAAGAAGAACATCGAAGCAAATATTGCATTTTTTTCGGCATATCCAGCCATGTTGCCACAGTGCCTTTAGTGGAACATAGGATGGTTAATTCTGAGTGGTATACAACCATCTGTTGGCCAACAGTGTTCGAAGAATTGGGGAAAGATAATAAGAGAAGGCGGATCATTTTGCATCACGACACTGCGAGCTCTCACACATCAGCTGAAATGATGAGCTCATTGACCACTAAAGACGACGCAGTATGCTTCGGATCATTGTCCTCTTGTAAGATCCATTGAGTTCTGAGACCCAAACTATCGACAGATGGCTTTAAATGTTCTTCTAATATGCTCTGATATAAATATCTGCCCATAGTGGTATCTATAAAAACTAAATCCAGGACTAAAGAAACAGCAAATGCACCCCAAACCATTACACCACCACCTCCGTGTTTAACTGTAGGTATTATATTTTTAGGAGATCTAGTGCTGTTAGGTTTTCTCCAAACTTTTGAGCGGCCATCACTTCCGAAAATGTTGTATTTACGTTCATCGGTAAATAAAATGCGATTCCAAAATCAATTCGCTTGTCGATATGTGATTGGGCAAACTCAAGGCGAAGTTTACGATTTTTCTCCGAAATTAGCAGTTTTTTACGTGCTGCTTCTAAATCCATTCTAATGTAGCACATATCTGACAGTTCTCGGATGGACGATCTTGCCTGAACATTTTGCCACATGTTCCGCCAATTTTGGAGCACTTATTTTTGGATCCTGCCTTACTTTCTTGAGAATACTGCTAACATCATCAACCTATAGTTTTACGGCTTAGACTAAATTTTTTGGAGATTTCTCCGTAAGACTTATTTTCTTTTCGAAGCTTTATTATTAGATTTCGAATGGAAATCTGTGTTTCCTTTCGATTTTCCATTTTTAGACACAAACGATTAAATGAAAACAAGTTTTGCAGAACAGTTTGCCACATGTTCCGCCAATTTTAAAGCACTTATTTTTGGATCCTGTCTTACTTTCTTGAGAATACTGCTAACATCTTGTCTGGGCAACTTTTTGGTCTGCCAAATCGCGCTTTAGTTTCTGTTCAGAAATTAAAATTCAAAAAATAAATGCCATAAAAAGTCCTTCCACACTTGATTTCAATTTTTATATTTTTTTTGTTCTGAAAAAATATCTCTAGATGGATCAACCTATAGTGTTACGGCTTAGACTAAATTTTTTGGAGATTTCTCCGTAAGACTTATTTTCTTTTCGAAGCTTTATTATTAGATTTCGAATGGAAATCTGTGTTTCCTTTCGATTTCCCTTTTTAGACACAAACGATTAAATGAAAACAAGTTTTGCAGAACAGTTTGCCACATGTTCCGCCAATTTTAAAGCACTTATTTTTGGATCCTGTCTTACTTTCTTGAGAATACTGCTAACATCTTGTCTGGGCAACTTTTTTGGTCTGACAAATCGCGCTTTAGTTTCAGTTCAGAAATTTTAATTCAAAAAATAAATGCCATAAAAAGTCCTTCCACACTTGATTTTAATTTTTATATTTTTTTTGTTCTGAAAAAATATCTCTAGATGGATCAACCTATAGTTTTACGGCTTATACTACATTTTTTGGAGATATCTCCGTAAGACTTTTTTTCTTTTCAAAGCTTTATTATTAGATTTCGAATGGAAATCTATGATTTTCGATTTTCCATTTTTAGAGACAAACGATTAAATGAAAACAAGTTTTTCAGAGCGCTTTGCAAACTAAAATGCCTCTAGAGACAGCTAAACTAAAAACGATTATATAAAAATTGGCTTTCCGTTTAACGACGTTCCTTTATATTTGTAGGAGTTGCCACATTGTATGTAGACTTCGTAATGCTATATATTTTTTCACATAATTTTTCCTTCAAATAAACTTGTTTTTTAATGCTTTAAATATTCACAAAAAAATTGTTTTAATTCAGTTACATATTGCTCAAAATCGTAAGGTGTATGTTGACTTTTGTTCCTTCTCTGTATATATATTTTATTTCATTTTTTTATATATTTTTTTTAAGAAAAATATTTTTTCAGATCAAAAATGTAAATTATTCCACTTTCAGTTTTTATTATTAATTTACAACTAAAAAATGCCTTAAAATGCCTTGGATTAAAAATATTTCTTTGTCGTTTTTAAATAATCCTTTTCCGAGGGTTGTTTATTAAAACAGTTTGTTTGTTAAAAAAATAATTTTGTTTAAAAAAATAATTTTTTGCCCAACTTAATTTGACATTTCTTTGTTTTTCCGTTCGACAAATTCGACTTTGGAAAGGTACACAATTGAGCAGCGCGTTAAGATTGCTGAAGCCTTTTTCGAAAAACGGCGTTTAAATCAAAATATATTTCGTGCACTTCGGGATTTTTTTTGTAAGCATAAACGACCAAATATGACAACCAAAATATGTTGGGAGAATTGTGGGCAAATTTTATCAAACCGGGCTGTAGAAAATATGAAAACAGCTGTGCATGCTCGCGGAAAACATAGATGTTGTTTGCGATAGAGTGACAGTAGAGCCATCAACCTCGACTTGACGTCGTTCCCCATTATTGAACATCTCACGAACATTACTGATGCGTATTGTGAATAAAAGATTTGAATTGACACTCTTTCAAGGTTCAATTGACTCAAAAGCTGAAGCCTTCTAAACATTTCAAGTGTCGTCAATACGCCGAAAGTTTGGTTGAACAGACAGAAGTGAATGTAGACTTTTCAAAGAACATCATCTTCAGCGACGAGGCACACTTTCGGATTCGGATTTATTAACAAGCAAAATTGCCGCATTTGGGCAAATGAGAATCCACCAGTAATTGTTAAGAAACCGATGTATCCACAAAGATTGGCTGTTTGGTGCGGTTTATGGGATGGCGGCTTCTTCGAAAATGCGGTCAGACAAGCAGTTACTGAAAATGGTGTTCGCTTTGCGAGACGATAACGGACTTCTTGTGGTTAGAAATTGAGGACGTGGACCTGGACGATATGTGGTTCCAACAGGATGACGCCACTAGCAACACAGCCAAAGATACAATGACCTTTTTGCGCGACTGCCACGATCACGTGATTTGACACCGTTGGACTTTCTTTGGGGTATTAAAAAGAAAAAGTCTACGTCAATATGCCAAGAACAATTCAAGTTCTCAAGAATGAGATAATTAGACACAATGACGACATGGAACCTTCATTTTGTCTTAGAGTCATTAAAAATATGAACCATCAGATGAAGGTATGCCACCGAAGCCGTAGCCAGCATTTGGCCAATATTTTGCTTTACACATAATTGGCATCGATCATTCTACGGCGACCGCAAAACAAACTGGGCTGGCACATTTTCTGTTTTACTAACAACTTTTTTTTTTGTTTTTTTAAAAGCAATCTTTTATAAGCCATCTGTCAAAATTTCCGAAATATTTAATGATTATTTTCTTTTTTACAGGTGTTTGAAGTAAACAAGTTTTATAATTTTTGAAAAATGGAAAATAAAGAGTTTCGTGCGGTAATTAAACACTTTTATATGAAAGGTTATACGCCACAATTAATCAAGGATGAAATGGATTCTGTTCATGGTGATAATGCACCATCATACTCCACCGTGAAATCCTGGGTTCAACAATTTAAAATGGGTCGTTCAAGTACGGAAGATGAACAACGCTCTGGAAGACCGAAAACTGCTACTACTATTGAAAACATTAGAAAAATATTTAATGAAGTGACTAAAGATAGACGAATAAAGCTCAGAGAACTTGCTGAAATTGTTAAAATACACGAAAAACAAGTTTGGAGTATTTTACATGATGAACTCCACATGAAAAAGCTATCCGCAAGATGGGTGCCGCGTTTGTTGACTTTGCCCCTAAAAATCCAAAACAAGTTTGGAGTATTTTACATGATGAACTCCACATGAAAAAGCTATCCGCAAAATGGGTGCCGCGTTTGTTGACTTTGCCCCAAAAAATCGTCCGTTGGACCAATTCCGAGGAGCTTTTAGCGATTTATCAGCGTAATCCAATAGAGTTCTTGCGCCGATTGATAACTGTTGATGAAACATGGATCCATCACTACATCCCAGAATGCAAAGAACAGTCAAAACAATGGATAGAAGCTGGTAAAAGTGGTCCCAAGAAGGCGAAAACTGTTAAGTCAGCAGGAAAAGTAATGGCCACAGTATTTTGGGATGCAAGGGGTATAATATTTATTGATTATTTTGAGAAAGGAAAAACTATAAATAGTGAATATTATTGTGCATTATTGGATCGATTGAGTGAAGAAATCAAGATAAAACGACCGCATTTAGAAAAAAAAGTTCTTTTTCATCAAGATCCTTCACACACTGCATTTTTAACTCAACAAAAACTGTTCGAATTACGATTTGAAATTGCTCCGCATCCACCTTATAGTCCAGATTTAGCTCCTTCTGATTATTTCTTGTTTCCAAATTTAAAAAAAATTTTCGGTGGCAAAAAAATGTTCGTCCAATAGCGAGGTTATTGCTGAAACTGAGGCATATTTTGAAGGTCTTAAAAAATCTTATTTTTCGGGTGGAATTAAAAAACTTGAAAAACGTTTGATGAAGTGTATTGAGTTGGAAGGAGATTATGTTGAAAAATAAATAATAATAATTCCAAAAAAACAGTTCTTTTTTTGTTAGGCCAGTTACTTTTACGGTTGCCCTCGTATTGTAATAAAAAATATTAGGATAGTTCTTTGAAAGTTTTTGTTTTATTTCCAATTCAATTTTGTTTTATTTCCATCGTTTCTTTAAAGTGGATCACCCTTTACTTCTAAATCACAACTTTCGGATATTTTCCACTTCTTTAGATGGTCTGTTTTGATGGGTAGAAGCGCTTTGAATGTTATGCTATTTGTCAAGACCTTTCGAAACGAAAGCACGAACGACACTCTCAATCGGAGTGGAAAAAGTGCTTCGACAATTGGTTTGAGCGCATGCAAAAGTGTGTAAATCATGCTGGAGAATACTTTGAAAAACAATAAAACGATAATTGGTGATAAATATTCGCATTTTCATTATGAAGCCAGAAATATATATAGCAGCCCTCGTAATGTAACTTTTGAAAGTTGTATTAAATCCAATCGTATACTTTAAAAATAGATTAAAATTGATTCTTTGAAAAGTACTTCCATATTTATTTTGGACCAATGAGCAAATCATAAGCCTTTATCCTCCGAACTCACAGAAAAATAATGGAATATAAAAATTCTTGCATATTTCGTCCGTTTTTTTTATTTGATATTTATTGTTAGATTTTTTTGTTTGCTGACTTGTATCATTTTGCTTTTTAATGCAATTTTTATATAGGAATAATTAAGAGTTTTTTCCTTATTGTAAAACACGCGAATAAACAATGACAATAACGTCTGATGGGCGGCGGAGGGAGACACACAGAACGTGAATAAGCGATGCTCTTTTCAGAATGTCATTGTGGAAAATTGCGGAAAACGACTTGATTTTCAAAGCGATTAAAAAACAACAACGAACACAAATATTTTGTAATTGCTGTTGTTTTTGTAGCACAGATTTGAGTGCTGATATGTTTTATTTATTTTATTAAACCAAAAACAACGACAAGCAGAAAGAAAAATTCCATGACATTTTTATTAACAGCTCAAAAACAAAATCGAATACACGCAATGAAAAACGCAATAATCAACAGCAATGCAAGAAAACCAATGATAAACAACAAAGCATAAGCATAAAGCTTTTCAATTCCCAATTCCTTAAGAGGAATTATCTCAGCGACATTTGAGAATGATCGCTCTCTTGCGTTGGCGACTTGCTCGCTCTTCTCTTCCATACGCCATTTGGTTAAAATGCTATTAGCAGAGAAAGTGGCAGTGTGAGAGAGTGAAAAATGAATTGTGGCTTGGCCTTTTTATGCTCATTTGAAGTAAACACAAAACAGCTGTTTTACATAAAACGAAGCGATTGGACTTCATTATGCACGCACACACAGATTTTAAGGGAAAGGCATAGAATTTTCTGTTAGGAAAATAATCAGATTTTGTTATTCTTTGTCAATTAAAAATGGGAAATGGGCTAGAAATAGAAAACATGGGGCGAGAGGTTACATAAATTAATTTTGGGCATAGATTTCATCTGAATTTCTTGACATAAAACAATTTTTAAACGATTTTGAATTGAATGTAAACTAAATAAGTCCTACCATTTGCAAAATCAGAAATTGAAGATCCATTGCTCATAAGTATATATGAGCGATTTTCTGCCATTCGATTCAAAAATCAAAATTGTCCCCCATTGTTTTGCAAGACTTTTAATCTTACATTAGAATACTATTCTGTGTAATAGAATAGGGCCCGATGCACCGTTTCCGAGCAACGTGCAGTTGAAATTAATTTGCCATGATTTCAAATTCTCATGACTTTGGACAGAGTAAGGGTATTTAACGTGCGAATATGCGCAATTCATTAATAATGAATTGCGAGTTTTCTTTTTATTTTTTCTAAAAACAATTTTTTTTATTGTCTTATATAATTTATTCTGTCTTTCCCAAAATTAAATCAATTATTTAAGTTATTATTGACGTAGATACCTATCATATACGGTTTAAAAAAAGCAACTTTTACGTAACTAGAAACAGTGCAACTTGATTTTATTAAAAAACGTTAAAAAAAAGAATCCTTAAATAAAAGGGTGACCCAAACATAATGCACGCAGTAAGTTTTGCGTCACAACTTAACGTCAAGTTTTTTGCCCAACTTAATTTGTCAATTCTTTCTATCAGTATTTGACAAATTTATCCTTGAACAGCAACACAATTAAGCAGCGCTCTAAGTTTGTCCAGAGTTCCACGATGCAACTTTTCTTGCAGCAACTCTCAAGTTGTAGGAGAAAGAGGTAATGGGAAAAACTTGCACGTACTGTGAACTGCTTTTGTGTTTTTTGTAGTGTGAAGTTGGCTGCAGATTATTTTAGTATTTTTTTTACAAAAATCAGAACGAATAAATCACAGTGTCAGAAAAGGCAATAATAAAAAACAAAAATTGCCATAGCCGAATTGCCTTGTGTAAACACAAGAGGCAAGCTCGAAAGGGAATCATAAAAACTGACGCAAGTAAAGTTGAAGCCTTTTACGAAAATGGGCTTTCAAATCAGAATGCACTTCGTGATTTTTTTGGTCAGCATAATCGACGAAATTTGTCTACAATTGGGAGAATTGTGTGCTTATTTCAGCAAACCAGGTCTGTAGGGAAATGTGAAAACACCTGTGCATGCTCGCTCAGGTCGTTGTGCGAAAACATTAACGTTGTTCGCGATAGTAAAGGCCCATTTAGTCTCGACGGTTGACGGTAGACAATCAGCTATTTCAGTTGGGGGTTGCATTTTGCATGTGTTAGAGGGAGATAACTACAGTTTGACGGTTGACGACGGTAGACTTCTGCAGGTTGCAGAATCTACCGTCAACCGTCGAGACTAAATGGGCCTTAAGGCAGAAGAGCCGTCAACCTCGTGAATGGCGTTTGCTATCAAGAGATGATAACGCACTTCTTGTGGCCAGAAATTGAGGATATGGACCTGGACGATATGTGGTTCCAACAGGATGGTGCCACTTGCCACACACCGATATATGCAATGGACGTTTTATCTCACGTCGAGGCGATGTCAATTGGCCCTCACTATCATGTGATTTAACACCGTTGGAGTTTTTTTTTTGGTAATTTAAAAGAAAAGTTTATATCAATAAGCCAAGAACAATTCAAGAGCTAAAAGATGAGATAATTTGGCAAATTAATGACACTTAAACTTCATTATGTCTTTGAAATTGAAAATATGGAAGCCGTTCTCTAAACACTTTTACAATTAACATCGTTTTAGTTTGATCATCCCTAATTATTACATGAGTATATATATACGAGGACTGCTATATATATTTCTGGTCCAAAAATAATAATGCGAATACTCATCATCTAATATGGTTTTATTGTTTTTCAAAGTATTCTCCAGCATGATTTAAACACAGAAATGGTCGAAACACTTTTTCCACTCCGATTGAGACACCTCCAAAACATGGTTTTTGAGCGCTTCAACAGCATCTTTTGGCGACGAAAATCGTTGACCACGCATTTTTATGAGCGGGAATAAAAAGAAGTCATGGGCAAGTCAAGGCTGTACGGCGGATGACCCATCAATTCAGCGTTTTGAGCGGTCAAAAAGGCGCTCGTTTCAGCCGATGTGTGAGATCTCGCATTGTCATGGTGCACAATTATTCGTTATTAAATTGTGGTGTACCTCTCAGAATTGACCGTCCTACGTTGCTCAAGCGGAACAGTCACCACATGACCAGTTTTGCCGAAGAAGCAGCCGACCATTTGCTTCGAAGTGCTTCTTTCACGAACAACTCTCGTTGGATTTGGCTCGTCTTCGAAGACCTAGACGGTCGATTGCTATTTTGTTTCGGGCTCAAACGCATAGATCCATGATTCGTCACCTGTGACGATCTTATTAGCGTCTTTTAAAGCACCACGATCGTATTTTTCAAAATTTCTTTGCACCAATCGATACAACTTTTTTTTTGAGCGATTGTCAAATTGTGCGGGTTCCAACGAGAGCAAACCTTTTTTACGGCCAGGTGTTCATGCTGGTGGAAGTAATGCCGAAGGATGTCTCTATCTCACGGTATGTCACATGACGATATTGCATTTTCAGTTCACGCACGGCATCAATGTTCTCTGGCACAACGGCCGTTTTTGGATGACCTTCGTCTTTAAGCGAGCGTCGGCCACGAATGAATTCATTAAACCAGTTTTTTACAGTGCTATAGATGGTGCTTCACTCTTCTGCACTCTTGTCGTGAAAAACCACGTCGAAAGTTGTGAAAAATGATCGCACGAAAATGTTCACGAGTTAATTCCATTTTTTTGCCAAATTGATTTTTCAAGTCCCTGCAAACAACACAAATGATGGTCGTACGTTAAAACGTTCTGAGTACTTTTATGCTAAAAAATGTCAAACTTTCTAATGGAAATGTCAGATGGGGCCAGGCAACACTAAGTGTAGGCCACAAAAATATATTTAGCTACCCTCGTATATATATATTACTGAAATGGTGTTGCAAAAAGCTTTCCAACGATACCCACATTGCTTAATAAATAAGGAAAAGTTTCACATATATGGCCCAATATTGGAATTATACGTCTGAACTTGTAAGCCCCTGCCTCGGATACTATGGGAGACCGCAGTTTTTTATTTTACATTTTCAAGAGTTCTATCGAAAGTGCAAATTTGGTGTCCGTCCGAGAGTTGTTACTAAGTCCAATTTAAGCCAACCGATTTTTTTACTCAATAGATGTCTATCATTTTTTTGTTGGATCAGTGTGGAACTTGGAATTGTATAACTAAAATTTCATGGAATTCCGTAGGGTGCGACATTTTTCTAGTTGTTTTATAAACTGAACTTTAGCCCCGATATATTTTGAATTCAAGTTTCCTGATACACTCTTCGGTTTCTTTACTTTTCTTCGGCATTTTTCTTCTGCCAGTTATTTTTTTTTTCTAATTTTTTTTGTTTGCTTTTTCTTAATTGTTTTCTCTTATATTATTTTTTTATCACGTTTTGCTCTTCCAGGGATATTTACTTTTGTGGTATTCATACATTATTCTTTTAACATTTTAATTTCTTTTATTCTATTACTTTTTTGCTTTATTTTATTTTTCTCTCTTGTTGTCTTTTTTATTTGTCATCGTTGACAGCTAACAGCTTAACAACAGTTTTTTTGTTGTTGTTTCTATTTTTTGCCAACACATTCATCCATACACTTTTTGTACTTTTTTTCTCCAGCTGCTTTTTGCTTTATTTTAGTGGATGAGAGCGAAGAAGAGCGCTGTTGGCGATCGTATAAAGCTTAGCTTTCACACAAATATTACAAAAAAAAATAAAAACACTAACACAAATGGTAAGAAATTTCCAAAAATTTTCAAAGTGAATAAAAACAAAATTCTTACGATTTCACGCTTTTTGTTGTTGCTGCTACAACACGTAAGAATGAAAAACAATGACGAAAAGCAACAAACACAGGGAATTTAATAAAAAAAAAAACACTGAAAGTGAATTTACTTTACATACACGATCACTTCTGATTTTTGTATTCACACAGAATTTGTTTTATTTTCACAATAAAAATCAAGAAACTTTTTCTTCTTTCACTCGAAGGCGGCGATGGCGAAGTTGCACTCAAGAACACTTGTTGTTTCTTTTATTATCGAACCACACAAACACGAAATCGCCAAAATCGAAATTTTACTTAAAACGCGGTTTGCGCGGTTACGGTGGGGAGGTGATAGATAATAGCTGTTAAGCAGTAGTTATAAGAAGAACTCTCTTTCTCTTAAGAAACACAAAAACAGCGATAAACGACAACGAAATCTCTTGACACAGAAAGTACGAAAAAAACACTAAAGAAAACACGTACACATGCCTCAACAGTTTACGAAATACTAACTGCAATTTACCCCAATTCCAAAATGTTTTCTTTTCTTACTTGGTTTCTTCTGTGTAGAGTGTAGTGGTTGTTGTCTTTGTTTTTTGTTTTGTTTTTGTACTGATTGTGTGTGATTATAAGTTAAAAGCTGTTGCTGTTGTTGTTGCATTATCACACACATAAACAAAACGCACTCACTGGCGGCGTTATGCTCGCATTACTCCGAGACACTGAGCGAGTACACCAAGTGAGTGTGAGTAAGAGTCATTGTCATCATTTGAAGGAAGACCCATCCATTCGTACAAAGTATGTCTCCTTCTTGTTGTGCTGCTGCTGTTGTTGTTGGTTCACACAATTATTAAGCTTATTTATGTTCTGGTGCTCATTTGTTGTAGCCGTCGCTCATATACCCAGTACCCCAGTGTGTAAGTGTTGGTCATTTGTGTAATGTTGGTAAAAAACGGTATTGTGGAGTCATACACAGAGAGAGAAAGAGAGCCTTGTGCTTAATAATGCGTATGTGAGTGATAAAGTACTTGCAAGAGAGCTTACAATTGTATCGTTTAGACTTGTGTCGTTGCCAGACGGCTAGACCTTGGGCAAGTGATCATGAGTTGATTCCCATAAGTGACCATAAAATACCAAAAATATCTTCAATAACCGAAGGTTATAGGTAGTGTTAAATAAGTCGAGATTCGATTTATCGGCTTTAGGGGCATTAAAAAGTCAAAGTAAGTAATTCCACTTTTTTGTTTTTAAATGGTTATAAAGTAGACTTTTTATGTCGAATTTTTATTTTAAATTCAAATATAACTAAACATTAACTTCTCATATTGAATAAATTGTTGATGCCCTTTCATTTAGATTCGCCGATTTAGAATACAGGGTGGGGCGCGAAAATTTGCTTTTTTGCACTGTAGGTTGTGGCGGCACTGTTGGTCGAAGAGAGTAGAGAGTGTGAGTGGTTTATAGTGGCTGGCGGGAGATTTGTATTCGTCTGCCTTTTTAGTTGCCATCAAGCATTGTACACGTGAGGAGAGGTCATTTTGTATTAAAGCGTATTTTTCAAATGCGCACGCGATCATTGATTGCACTGCTTTTTATTTACGATTTGCTGTTCCCCCACGCGAATGATCCTGAACGGCAATCAATTGTAAATTGGTAAACTTCATTGAGAACAGCAGGGAATGTGTCGTGTGTGCAAAGGGAACCTAAAAGAAGCATTACAACACCACAAAACATCGAGAGATTTAGAGCAGCAGTACTGCATCTCCAAAACCCTCTGCTCGGCAATCACTTGCTCTTGGCATTTTCAGACTTTCTTTGAGCCTGCTCTTGAGGTAATGTAATTAAAGGATACATGTTTCCAACAGGATGGTGTCACTGCCCATACAGCAAGGGGTTACCATGAATTGTTTTAGCAAATGTTTCCTGGACGGCTTTTCTCTTTGAAGAAAAGCCAGACTTAGCCCCATGCGATTTTATCTTTGGTGTTACCTGAAGCCAAAGGTTTATATCAACCGTCCCAACAGCCTGGAAGACCTATTTAACAATACTGAGGCTAAAAATGGCAGAAAACCAGTCGACATGCTTGTAAGTGTTCATGAAAACTTCAGAAAACGTATGCAGCAGTGTGTGGATAGCGAAGGTCAACATTTGCCAGATACAATAGTTAAAACCATGTAATTGAAAAATTCTCCTTACTGTTCAATATAATTAAAATATAAAATAATTTTTTCTAAGGTTCATAATTTTTTTTATTTCATTCCCAAATACGAAATTCCGCGCTCCACCCTGTACATATATGTTAGAATTCAGTTATTGTGTTCCCGATTACAACGACCATCCGGGTATAGCGACGAATTTTTAAGCGATATTTGGTTTTGTATACAAATATTCAATCTGTCCACACTTTTTTCGGAGTTGGTCTTTTTGACAGCTGTCACTTAATATATGCTAAGTTTGCATTGCCAGCCATGACACAATCGATATTTTGGGCAGAATTTTCACACGTTTGAGAGTTTTACTATTATATAATTTGTTCTGTTTTTTTTCTTTGTTTTTTTTCACAGATGTCATATGGATATGGCCGTATGTCATCTGACATACCTTCATACGAATATGGCCGTATGTCACCTGACATACGGTCATATTTTATTGCATAACTTAATTTGACATTTATTTGATTCAATGTTTGACAAATTCAACAGATGAGCTGGGTGTTAAGGATGCCGAAGCCTTTTACAAAAATGGGTGTTTAAATCAAAATGCACTTCCTGATTTTTTTGGTCAGCATAATCTACAAAGAGTGACTTCTTGGTGCGATTTATAGGCTAACAGCGTCATCGGGCCGTACTTCCTTGAAAATTAGGTCGGCCAAGAAGATACCGTAAATGGTGTTCGCTATCGCGATATGATATCGGACTTCTTGTGTCCAGAAATTGAGGATATGGAACTGGACGATACGAGTATGTGGTTCCAACCGGATAAATGGAAGCAATGGCTCTCAATGGCCGTGTTATCTCAAGTAGTGGCGATGTTAATTGCCCGCCACGATCATGTGGTTTAACACCGTTGGACTTCTTTCTTTGGGGATAGAAAAAAAGTGTAGAGCTAAAGGATGAGATAGTTTAACACATTAACGCATTAAAAACCCATTATGTCTCAGAGTCCTTGGATATATGGACCATCGGACGGAGGTATGCCACTTAAGCCGTGGCGAGCATTTGACAGATATTTTGTTTCACACATAATTGTCATAAATCTTTGTATCATAAAAAAATATTAGGATAATTCTTCTAATTTTTTTTGTTTTATTTACAATTAACATTGTGCGTTTTAGTTGAACCACCCTATATGGGTAGTTCAATGATCTACCCAATCCCTCGATTAAGCTTTTCCCATTTTCAGAATCTGGCAGCATTGGAACACATCTGTTTGTAAGCGCGCTCGCACTCCCTACTCCCTCATGCTCTGATCCAGCGCATTTCATTTCTCATCCCATTCCTACTAAAATGTGAACGGGCACACACACACGCGTGTTTTATAACCACAACATTCCATTCTGCTCTCTCTCTCTCTCTGTCTCTCATAATATCAACTCACATACAATTACAAGCATGCTGTGGACGCGAATTTAAATGCAAAACGAAGAAAATTAAGAGATAGAAGAGGAAGAAACAAATAAGACAACAAAACTTGTTTGCAAACACAACGGAAAACATGTTGGCACAAATGAATGACAGGCAAAACGAAATTCAAACAACACGACGACAAAGACAACAACAACGGATATCAGCTGTTTTCCGACGACGTCGTCGCTAGAAAATTGGAATGCGATTGTTTTTGTGTGCCAGCATAATAAACTCACTCACTTTTGACGTTTGTGGGGGAAATTAATCACATGTAGTAATTGTACGAGTGTGTGTGTGTATATGGGATAACGGGAAATAAACATATGTTTAGTTAGATACGCGCACTGCTGTTAGATAATGTTCAGATAAAATGGTAATGATTAGATAAAATGCGTAATTTGACAACGTGTGCATAGGATAATAGTAGGGAGCAATGGAGTTGCACGTTATAATTCAGAACGAATGGTTTATGATTAACTTATCGCAACTTATTCAAAATCTACAACAATTATCTTTAAAATTATTCTTAAAGGTATAAAGTATCACTAAAATGCATTTTGCCAGCTACACAGATAAAAAGGATGAGCTTCCAGCTCAGTTTGGCCAAAGAAAAGTCGAAAGCATTTTTTTTAGTAAGCAACTGCAGTGTCTCAACTTGATAATGGGACATTAAACTACATTATTCGATCAAGCAATGATTTTATGTTTTGGAACAAATTAATTTTTACCAACGAAAGTAAAAAAACATTTTTTCGGTCAGATGGGCAACGGGAACGAAATTTGCTACCAACAGAAATAAAACGTTTCAAGGTCAGTAATGGTATGGGGTGTAACATTGGCGTATGGGTCGGGAAATTTTTCACATTATTAAAGAAAACATGGATCACAAATTTTATTTTAATATCTTGAAACACAATCTCGCAGGCAAATTGGTTCTGATAATGTTCCTAAGCATAAGGCTTTTATTGCTAGAAATTGGCTGCTCTACGAGGACGACCGCAAAAGTTAGTGGCCTAACATAATAAGAACCGTTTTTTTGGAATTATTATTATTTATTTTTCAACATAACCTCCTTTCAACTCAATACACTTCATCAAACGTTTTTCAAGTTTTTTAATTCCATCCGAAAAAATAAGATTTTTCAAGACCTTCAGTTTCAGCAATAACCTCGCTATTGGACGAAAATTTTTTGCCACCGATAATTTTTTTTTAATTTGGAAACAAGAAATAATCAGAAGGTGCTAAATCTGGACTATATGGTGGATGCGGAGCAATTTCAAATCGCAATTCGGCCAGTTTTTGTTGAGTTAAAAATGCAGTGTGTCAAGGAGCATTATCTTGATGAAAAATAACTTTTTTTTCTAAATGCGGTCGTTTTATCTTGATTTCTTCACTCAACCGATCCAATAATGTACAATAATATTCACTCTTTATAGCTTTTCCTTTCTCAAGATAATCAATAAATATTATACCCCTTGCATCCCAAAATACTGTGGCCATTACATTTCCTGCTGACTTAACAGTTTTCGTCTTCTTGGGACCACTTTTACCAGTTTCTATCCATTGTTTTGACTGTTCTATGCATTCTGGGATGTAGTGATGGATCCATGTTTCATCAACAGTTATGAATTGACGCAAGAACTCTATTGGATTACGCTGATAAATCGCAAAAAGCTCCTCGGAATTGGTTCAACGGACGATTTTTTGGGGCAAAGTCAACAAAAGCGGCGGATAGTTTTGGGATAGCTTTTTCATGTGGAGTTCATCATGTAAAATACTTAAAACTTGTTTTTCGTGTATTTGAACAATATCAGCAAGTTCTCTGAGCTTTATTCGTCTATCTTTTGTCACTTCATTAAATATTTTTCTAATGTTTTCAATAGAAGTAGCAGTTTTTGGTCTTCCAGAGCGTTGTTCATCTTCCGTACTTGAACGACCCATTTTAAATTGTTGAACCCAGGATTTCACGGTGGAGTATGATGGTGCATTATCACCATGAACAGAATCCAATTCATATTTGATTAATCGTGGCGTATAACCTTTCATATAAAAGTGTTTAATTACCGCACGAAACTCTTTATTTTCCATTTTTCAAAAATTATAAAACTTGTTTACTTCAATCACCTGTAACAAAGAAAATAATAATTAAATATTTCGGAAATTTTGACAGATGGCTTATAAAAGATTGCTTTTAAAAAACAAAAAAAAATTTGCTAGTAAAACAGAAAATGTGCCAGGCCAGTTAGTTTTGCGGTCGCCCTCGTATAATTGTCCTAATACTCAAAACTCCAACAAAATCCACGGATCTAAGTCCGATAGAGCACGTGTGGAGTCATCTAGAGAAAAAACACAAAAGTAATAAAGGAATCTTTTTTACAGCCCTCAAGGGCGAATAGAAAAAATATCGCCCAACTATTGTCGGAAGCCGGAAGCGATTCCGGATCGCCTGAAATCGTTAATACAGGAAAAAAGGCCCTTCCAACTAAATATTGAATTTAAAGTATCGGGTTATGCACCACTTTGACCTACCTGAAAACTGTTCAATCTTCGTTATTTGTATTTCATATTTTTATTTTTACGAATACAAAATTTTATGTAAATATTTCATGAATTCACAAATTATTAAATTTGTTATGAATTAACTATTTTGGGTTTTCATGAATTGATCATGCATTGATTTCACGAATTAATATCTTAAATTGATTACGTGCATTAATATCATGAATTGAAATCATAAATTGATTTCATGAATTGATTTCGTTAATTAATATCATGAATTGATTTCACGAATCTCTTTCATGAATTAATTTCGTGAATTGATATCATGAATTAATTTCGTGAAGTGATATCATGATTTTATATTATGATTTGGTTTCGTGAAATAATTTCGTGAATTTATTTCATGAATTGAGGTCGGGAATTGATAACGTGAATTTATTTCATGAATTGATATCGTGAATTTATTTCATGAATTTATTTGATTTCATTAACATCGTGTATTAATTTACATACACATTCATATCATGATTGTATTTATGATTTTAATTTTTATGAATTCAGGATTTTATGAATTGTGGTTTTTGATTAAAGCATTTAATGATGTCTTGTTTTTATGATTAACCTAGTTAAAGATGAAATACAAAATGATGATTTAGTGATGTCCTGATTTCACGATTTATAATTTCATGAATAAATGATAAAAAAAAACGAAACGATCAAATTATCAAATAACTACATGATTTTATGGTTTTTTTAATGTCATGGTCTTATAATTTTGTGATTTTACAATAAAATATAGGGTGATCCATCTAGAGGTATTTTTTCAGAACAAAAAAAATATAAAAATTCAAATCAAGTGTGGAATCTTTATTTGGTAATTTGAAAGGACATTTAATGGCATTTATTTTTTAAATATATAATGGCGCGATAGCGAGCACCATTCACGGTTACGTTCCGGCCATCATCATTTTAAAAAATATATGCAACGATGATTCCACCAGCTTATAAACCGCACCAAATGTGGTTTTCTGGGTATAATGGCAGCTCGTGAAACTCTTCTTGTTGCTCTTCAGCCTAAATGCGGCAATTTTGTTTATTGACTTTGTCGTTGAGCCAGAAATGGGCCACATCACTGAACGAAAGTTTGGTCTAAAACAGCGGATCTTCCCGTTTGTCACCGAACGCTCAATTCCATAATACAGTTGCCAACGTTTAAAGAAATTATTTTCAAAAAATAAATGTCATAAAATGTCCTTTCAAATTACAAATAAAGATTCCACACTTGATTAGAATTTTTATATTTTTTTGTTCTGAAAAAATACCGCTAGATGGATCACCTTTTATAAGAAAATTTTATAAAGTAAAATAATAAATAAATCATTTAATAAAAAGTAAATTAAACAATTACACAAAGTAATGTTTCTTTTTAATTGACTAAATGATTTTATGATTATACTTATATGTTTCATGAATTCCTGAGTTTATGATTAAATTCCTATTTTCAATTCTCTTCCAATTGCTCAAATTTAGAATACTGCGTTAAAAGCTCTCTGATGAACACTGATGAAATTGGACGATATCGATTCATGTTTGAGCTAATCACTCATGTAAATAAAATACTACTAGGTTTGAGTTTGTGCAGCTCTAAAAAACGCAGAGAACATCAGTTTATTTTTTTATAGGATCCGTTCCTTTCCGGAAGTCACCTACTTTAATGATCCTAATCAAGTTCGCTAAAGGTATTTCTGAAACACTATTTTCCCAAAAACTTTAAGTATTCAAAACAAATTGTCGGTGGTTTTCTGTAGACACCATGTTTTTTTTTATCAATATATCAATAATTCCGTGACATTTCCAACTTCCCTCGTAGTTATATGAAATGCAACAGTGCTCCCATCAAGTACCATCTGTTAATAGACTACTGTCAAATTCTGAGAGAGTTCCGTCATTTAGATTGTGTTTAACAGCAGTTCAAAACAAACGACCTCGTGGATTTTGTTATAAATTGAAAAAAGTGAATTCCGAGTGCTCATTAAACATTATATTTTTGCGGAAAAAAGCCGTCAATCAAACCAAGGAAAAGCTTGATTAATACTATGGGGACTCTGCACAATAGATTTCAATGGTAAAAAAGTGGTTTACTGACTTTCGTTGTGGTCGCACAAGTACAAATGACGCTGTACGTTCTGGACGGCCAAATGAGGCCAATACTCTTCGAAAATGTCGAAAAACTCTACAGTATTACCATACCATGGCCGATCGAAGAGTTAAAGTGCTTGAGACTGTTGATGCCATACGAATTTCATATGGCAGTGTGGTTTCGATATTTCATGATCTGTTGGGTTTAAGAAAGCTCTCTGCAAGATGGGTGCCGCAATTGACCTTAAACGTAATCATTTGGAATTCTTTAACCATAATTTAAACGTGTTTTTGTGGCGTTTTGTAACTGTGCATGAAACATGGATCCATACAACACCCTGAAGACCAAGCAGCAGTCTAAACAATGGGTTTCCCCGGGTGAACCGGCTCCGAGGAAGGCCAAGGTGATTTTGTCGGTCAATAGGGGAATGGTAACAGTTTTTTGGAATGCACGCGGTATAATCCACATCGATTACCTTCAAAAGGAAAAAACAATAAACGGCAAATATTATGCCAACTTATTGGACCAGGGATTTAAAAAAAACGACCCCATATGGCCAAGAAAAAAGTTATTTTTCATTAAGATTAATGGCATTGCATGAATTGGGATACGAATTGTTACCTCATCCGCCTTATTCTCCGGATTTAGCCTCCTATTACCGAAGCTAAAGAAGTGATATTCAGCTCCAACGATGAAATAATTCGTCAAAAAAAACTATTTTTTGGATGCGATCCAAAAATTTGAAAAACGTTGGACTAGGTTTGTTGAGCTAAAAGGAGATTATACTGAAATTTTTTTTTGTTTTAAATAAGTGTTTTTTTGATATGTCGCGGAATTATTGATATGCCCTAGTATGTACAATGCTGTGAAGGTATCGCGTTAACAACCTTTTAAGTGAGTTGCCAATCAAACACGGCCAATATGCGCTATTTGTTTGTCCATATGTACGTCGTGGGAGCAGCACTACGAGTACTTGGAATGTCTGCTCTGGATATTACTAGTCGGAGTTGAGAACAAAAAAGACCGCGAACCACGGATCTGCTCCATTTGCCAGAACCGCCTACAACAACGTGCAACGTCTGCGAGAAGTAATCTTGGCATTAAGAAGTTGTTCAGTTTTGAACCACATCAGGGAGTATTGCAAAACAGACTATGTTCCCGCTTGTTGTATTAACGTAATCCGCACTGGGTCTCAGCTATGACACTACCCCGCAGCCTCCTTCTCAAAAGCATCGACAAGTATAGCCCCTTACACCACATGTTGCTGTTGCTACTTCTGATCAATATTTCAATCTAATTGCAATGATTTACGCAAAAAAATCAGAGACGTTATATTATTACGTACAGGCATGGATGGTACGAGAAGGGCGGCTAGCTTTCCTAATAACCATTCTGAACAGTATATACTTATCTCGCCTGAAGGGGCTGACAATAAAGTCTAGAGCTCCCAATATGGAGCTGTATAAATTCCTGGGGGACTTTAATGCCCACCACCAATGGGTGTGGCATTTTAAACCCGATAATGAACAGAGAGGCAAAGCTTTGGCAATGCAAATTAAGTGAATGAGGACGCCCCACACGGATTATGAGCGATTATAAATAGCAACGTGCCACCTCGTTAGGTTCGGGCCACCATAATGCTCTATATCAACCGATCATCCATCTTCTTAATTTCTGAATGCACAACGAATCTCAATTAATTACAGCTCTATATTGGGAGACTGATTGGGATGCCTTCAGAGAAGCCACCAACCGAAGCTTCAATAATTTACCCATTCCCTCGGATGTTCGGGTAGCTAAGAAATAATTCCGAAAAAAATGCTGCTGGTTGAATACCCGCGAAACGACCAAATTCCATAGCAGAGATCGATGGACTTACAGATGAGCGTGAAGACACTCGTCGCTCCAACACTACTCCAGTCCTAAAATTAGGGAACTGAACACTGAGATCAGTTGGTTGGCCAACAAATACAAGCGGAAGAAATGGCTTCATCACTTGAAGCAGAGCAATTTGAGTTCTGCAATTGGTTAATTAAGGGCAATGGTAAAATCGCTTTCTAATTCCGGAAGCAAAAATGATCGAACAGCCGTTACGTTACGAGCATCCAGAGCGCGTCAAGGGGTCGTATCCTCGCTATCCCATTTTACATTTGGCTAAGTGACATCCACAGCTTATAAACATCAAAGGCCCTGGGTCCCGACGAAATATTCGTGCTTATGTTGAAGCGGTTGGATTCGCCAAAGTGTTTAGTTTGTCGTGAACCACTCATGTAGCATAACCACTGGGAAATGGGCAGAGTGAGCTACGGGAGCAAAGGGTATTCTTACTGCATCCGTGTGTTTACATGATTCTCGCTAAGAAAGCTAGGGCCCATTAAGTTCAATGCCGCCGACAGCAGTACAAAGCGTTACCGAGCTTCTCTCTTGGTCAGAAGCCGAGGACTACATAAACCTCTGCAGATCTTTAAGTCGCATCACCCGGTTGCAATGCAACTCCACACTGAGCCGAAAGTATTCCCGCGATTTCGGTTTGAACCACTGCCAGCACGATACACCTCGAAGGGGAAGCACCTACTAGCAGGCCCGAACAACAGTTCTGGACGACTCCTGACTACCAAACTTTATTCTCCGGTCGGACCTCGTAGCCAAAAACTTTTATCATGTTGCGATCCATAAAACTCAAGACTGGACACCCAAATTTTAAAGCTTCATCCATAAGATAGCATATATGCAGACACAAGTGTCTACATACAGCTGTTTTGCTTTAAAGACATATTTTACATAGACATAGCTTTCTCCACGCTCATTGTGATGTCTATCCCTACCTCTTCCGTTCGGTGAACGGCAACCACGCCGGGCCCGATCGAACCCTCAAAAAGACCCGAGGATCTATAACGACTGGGTAAGGTCTTGAGAAAACCTAATTATTCCTTGTCACCCGTGGTACCAGATAACTACCGGCCAGTTTCAGTTTCATGTAACCAGTAGACTCGTAGCCCTCGAAGCAGCAGTCAACGAACGTCAAAAAGAACTTACCGTCGGTTAAGACGGCGCGCAATCATACAGGGAGAAACACCAGCCCTACAGAAGACCTGACAGGCCATCTGGTTAATCCTAGCTAGACATGCCCTAGTGAAAAACATCCGACTGACCACCAAAAAAAACGCCCTGGTGTTACTTGGGTGCTTTTGCACTAATCATCCTAACCACCATCGCGTGGATAACATGCCTTCCCCCCCACCCCCTAGGCAGGCCAGGTACGATCTTCAATATCGAGAGAGAGAGAGAGAGAGAGAGAGAGAGAGAGAGAGAGAGAGAGAGATCCAGCGGTACAAGAGAAAGCCTTTAGATCAGCAAAACTATAAGGCCCGACCCGACTTCTGAATTGGCACAAATCTTAAATAAAGGTAGATTTCGGATTTGTAAGAAAATTTTGCTGTGATTACCTTATGAACCTAAACGTTAGACGATCTTCATGATCGAGAGAGAAAGATCAAGCGGTACAAGACAAAGCCTTTAGATCAGCAAAACTATAAGGCCCGGCCCGACTTCTGAATTGGCACAAATATTAAATAAAGGTAGATTTCGGATTTGTAAGAAAATTTTGCTTTGATTACCTTATGAACCCAAACGTTAGGCGATCTTCATGATCGAGAGAGAGAGGGAGAGATCCAGCGGTACAAGAGAAAGCCTTTAGATCAGCAAAAGTATAAGGGCCGGCCCGACTTCTGAATTGGCACAAATCTTAAATAAAGGTAGATTTCGGATTTGTAAGAAAATTTTGCTGTGATTACCTTATGAACCCAAACGTTAGACGATCTTCATGATCGAGACAGAGAGAGGGAGAGATCCAGCGGTACAAGAGAAAGCCTTTAGATCAGCAAAACTATAAGGGCCGACCCGACTTCTGAATTGGCACAAATCTTAAATAAAGGTAGATTTCGGATTTGTAAGAAAATTTTGCTGTGATTACCTTATGAACCCAAACGTTAGACGATCTTCATGATCGAGAGAGAAAGATCAAGCGGTACAAGAGAAAGCCTTTAGATCAGCAAAACTATAAGGCCCGGCCCGACTTCTGAATTGGCACAAATATTAAATAAAGGTAGATTTCGGATTTGTAAGAAAATTTTGCTGTGATTACCTTATGAACCCAAACGTTAGGCGATCTTCATGATCGAGAGAGAGAGGGAGAGATCCAGCGGTACAAGAGAAAGCCTTTAGATCAGCAAAACTATAAGGCCTGGTCCGACTTCTGAATTGGCACAAATCTTAATAAAGGTAGATTTCGGATTTGTAAGAAAATTTTGCTGTGATTACCTTATGAACCCAAACGTTGGGCGACGGAATTTGGTCCCCAGAAGCCATAGACCACGCCCTTAGGCCAAGGCCTCCAATTAGGCCAAATTGTAAAATGTATGTCGTATTCAGATTTGTCCGTGTTAGAAAGGACATATTTTTCAGCGCTCTAACGACCTTACCCCTATGGATCAAGGCCTCAAATTTCTTCGAATCGTAAAATTAATGTGATATTCCAATTCGTGCCGAAATTGTATTGTTTTTTTTTTAACACACATATGTCCATAGTTCAAGGAGACCGATTTTAAGGCCAGTTCCAAGGAAAAAAAATATTTAAAAGTTAATTAAGTGAGAAACCAAAAATATCAAACAATATCAAGACATTTTAAGTCCCCCAAAAGGAATACATTTTTCCGTTTGCCAAGACAAGACATTTTAAGACCCTCAAAAGGAATGCATTTTTCCTTTTGCCCGATTTGGTCCATTTTCATATATCTGGCAAGTTTGAAGACTCTAGATTTTTCGTTTGGACTGCATCATGCATTCAACAGACGGACATGGCTAGATCGTCTTAGAATTCTATGACGATCAATAACATATGTATTGAATATGGTCGCAGATAAGTACGAGGGCTGCTATATATATTTCTGGCCTAATAAGCGAATATTTATCATCAATAATGGTTTTATTGTTTTTCAAAGTATTCTCCAGCATGATTTATACACTTTTGAATGCGCACAAACCAATTGTCGAAGCACTTTTTCCACTCCGATTGAGACACCTCCAAAACATGGTTTTTGAATGCTTCAACAGCGTCTTCTGAAAACGTAAATCGTTGACCACGCATTTTTTTCTTGATGTGCGGGAATAAAAACAAGTCATTGGGTGCCAAGTCAGGGCTGTAAGGCGGATGACCCATCAATTCGACGTTTTGGCCGGTCAAAAAGGCGCTGGTTTGAGCCGATGTGTGAGAGCTCGCATTGTCATTGTGCACAATGATTCGTCTTCTCTTGTTCGTTTTTCGCATTTCTCCGAAGACTTCAGGCAAATATATTGAGGTGTACCACTCAGAATTGACCGTCCTACGTCCCGCTTAAGCGGAACAGTCGCCACATGACCGGTTTTGCCGAAGAAACAGGCGACCATTTGCCGCGAAGTGCTTCTTCCACGAACAACTTCGTTGGATTTGGCTCGCATTCGAAGACCCACACGGTCGATTGCTGTTTTGTTTCGGGCTCATACGCATAGCTCCATGATTTGTCACCTGTGACAATCTTATAAAAGTCCTTTGAAGCACCGCGATTGTATTTTTTTAAAATTTCTTTGCGCCATTCGACACTAGCCTATTTTTGAGCGATTGTCAAATTGTGCTGGATCCAACGAGAACAAACCAGGTGTTCATGCAATATCCAATGTATGCTGGTGGAAGAAATGCCCAAGGATGCCTCTATCTCACGGTATGTTACATGATGATCTTGCATTATCAGTTCACGCACGGCATCAATGTTTTCTGACACAACGGCCGTTTTGGACGACCTTCGCCTTCGAAAGTTGCGAAAAATGATCGCACGAAAATGTTCACGAGTTAATTCCATTTTTTTGCCAAATTGATTTTTTCAAGTCACTGTAAACAACTCAAATGATGGTCGTACGTCAAAACGTTCTGAGTGCGTTTATGCTAAAAAATGTCAAACTTTCCAATGGAAATGTCAGATGGCGTCAGTTACACTTAGTGTTGCCTAGTCCAGAAATATATATAGCAACCCTTGTATTTTAAGTTGTTACAAACAGAATGACAAGCTATGGTGGAAATTATAAAAAGCTAAATTGACTTGGCCGTCTATTTTATACTCTGCTCTACAGGATGTGCAGAAAAAGTCTAAAACCAGGTTCTTGGCCCCTCGGACTCATTGATTAGGTTCTTAATTTACTCAGGTTTAAAAATAATGTCCTATGGATTTGTTGACTTTGTAGGAAGAGTTCAGTTATTGTTACCCATATGTTAATGTTTGAATGGGCCGTGTTTTCGGCCCTAGCCGTGTGTCAATGTTTGAATGGGCCAGGTTCTCGGCCCTAGGGTCCGGCCCATATTTCAATATTTGAATGGACCGTATTTTCGACCCTAGGGTCCGGCACATTGGAGTTCGTCAACCCAAATTTAGTAAATTGCAAAAGTAAATAATCTATTATTACAGTCAAACCTGGCTAAGAGGCATCGCAAAGGACCGACTGTTTCTTTCTACTTAAAAAGGTTTCTCACTTATACAGTTTCCCACTTATTCAGGTAATTTGATTTGTATCTCACTTAATGAGTTAAAGCATGTTAATTTTTTTTTAGAAAAAGGCAGATTGTGATTGATTTATTCTTAAATTCTTTTTATTGACATTTATTCTTAAATTCTTTTTATTGACATCGTTTAAAAAGATAACAAACAGAAGAACTTGGACCCTGTCGCCAAATTGTTGGTGAAAATTATCCAAAAAAAAACAATGAGCAACTATACCCGCAGGGAAATTATTTCTTATTTCTATAGTCTATGATGGAGGTCGTCATTCAATCAGATATGACCCAAAATATCGAAAACACCGACTAAAAATTTAGTCTTTCGGATTTTAAGAGTTTAGCTAAGTTTCATAAAATCTGTGAGGATAATCACTAAATCGTCAATATACTTATATAAGTCGTTAAAAGTCTTCGATCTCGCCAAATTTGGCTAGAAATCGTCAAAAGTGACAACTTTGCGTGGCGCTCCGCAAAATTTCCCTTAATAAAAACAAGAGCGAGAAAAGAAAAGAAAAATCGTACTTTTGGAGATACAGCATGAAAAGGAAAATCCCACGAGAAAATATCCCCAGGTAAGCGAGAAAATTTCCCACTTATAAGTATAAAGGTAAATTCTAAAAACTCAAGTTCCACTAAAAGAGGTTCAAACTCCTGCTTATAGAGCTTTTTTTACCACTTATGAAGGATTCCCACTTATGCAGGTCCCACTTACCCAGGTTCGACTGTACTTATATATAGTATATGGTCCAAAAACTTACTTCTGCCAAATTTCATCAAGTTTGAACCAGCAAAAGTTTAGTCGAAGTGTGAGTGCCTGCAGAGAGCGAAATGACACAGGCAGCGCAGCTGTCTGGAGGTCGGCCCTGCACCCTGTGAGTAGGGCGTATTCAATACCCACGCAGAGGCTCTCACACACTACTACGAGTACCCATAATACGAAGCGTAAACGCCAGCTTATAAGCAAAATTATCAGAAAATCAGAAATAAGAATACGCATATTAGGGTGGGTCGATATGTAAGGACAAAAATTTGTCGGTATTGTATCATCGATTTTTCGATAGTTTTTGGCACGAGGGAAAAAAAGTTTCACTACGACATATAAAAACAATAATTTTTTTGACGCCCAAGTTTCATTTTTTTTTACTTTTTCCCAACTTTAATTTTTTTGGAGAATCGAAACAGTATCGTATGTATATTTTTATCTATTGTAAGTAACCTTGGAAAGGCAATATTTAAAAAAAAAATATAACCTACTAAAAACAAATTCTAAAAATAAAAGTTGAGAAAAAGTAAAAAAAATAAATTTGGGCTCCTCGAAAATGATTTTTTGATATATCTCTGGCCTAATAATGAAAATTCGAATATTTATCATCAAAAATGGTTTTATTGTTTTTCAAAGTATTCTCCAGCACGATTTATACACTTTTGCATGCTCTCAAACCAATAGTCGAAGCACTTTTTTAACTCCGATTGAGTCTCCTCCAAAACATGGTTTTTGAACGCTTCAACAGCATCTTCTGGCGACGAAAATCGTTGACCACGCATTTTTCTCTTGATGCGCGGGAATAAAAAGAAGTCATTGGATGCCAAGTCAGGGCTGTACGGCGGATGACCCAACAACTCGACGTTTTGCCCGGTCAAAAGGCCGCTGGTCTGAGCCGATGTGTGAGAGCTCGCATTGTCATGGTGCACAATGATTCGTCTTCTCTTGTTCGTTTTTCGAATTTCTCCGAAGACTTTAGGCAAACAAATTATGGATTACCACTCAGAATTAACCGTTCTACTCGTACGTTGCTCAAGCGGAGCAGTCTCCACATGACCAGTTTTGCCGAAGAAACAGGCGACCATTTGCTTCGAAGTGCTTCTTCCACAAACATCTTTCATTGGATTTGGCTCGTCTTTGAAGACCCACAAGGTCGATTGCTGTTTTGTTTCGGGCTTATACGCATAGCTCCATGATTCGTCACCTGTGACGATCTTATAAACGTCTTTTGAAGCATCGCGATCGAATTTTTTTCAAAATTTCTTTTTACCAATCGACACGAGCCTTTGTTTGAGCGATTGTCAAATTGTGCGGGATCCAACGAGAACAAACCTTTTTTACGGCCAGGTGTTCATGTAATATCGAAAGTATGCTGGTGGAAGAAATGTCCAAGGATGCCTCATTCTCACGGTATGTCACATGACGATCTTGCATAATCAGTTCACGCACGGCATCAATGTTCTCTGGCACAACGTCCGTTTTTTGAACGACCTTTATGACCTTCGTCATTGAGCGAGCGTCTGCCACGATTGAATTCATTAAACCAGTTTTTCACAGTGCTATAGAAATGTGCTCCATCGCCATACAACGATTTCAGTTCATCGATGCACTCTTGTTGTGAAATGATCACACGAAAATGTTCACGAGTTAATTCCATTTTTTGCCAAATTAATTTTTTTAAAGACACTGTAAACCACACAAATGATGGTCGTACGTCAAAACGTTCGTAGTACGTTTATGCTAAAAAATCTTAAACTTTCCAATGAAAGTGTCAGGTGGCGCCAGGCAACATTTAGTGTTGCCTAGACCAGAAATATAGCCTCGTATGTGTTAGAGGAATATTTCTTTACCTTATACCAAAGCTATCAAAAAAATCGATAGCCCAATATCGAATGCTCAATCGACGCACCCTAATGCATTTATTTTAAAAGGCATACGGACCTTTTGAGTTGTAAAAAGTAGCAAAAATATTAAAAAGTGGAAAAGGAAATGAAAAGGAAATCTGAGAAAATGGCAGCAATAGTGGCACGGCTTTAAAAAAAGGGTCAAATTTTCACTTTGGAAATTTTCAGTGGAAAAGGAATTGGAAAGCAGTTCTGAGAAAATGGCAGCAATAGTGGCACGCCTTAAAAAAAGGGTCAAATTCAAAAGGAAATCTGAGAAAATGGCAGCAATAGTGGCACGGCTTTAAAAAAAGGGTCAAATTTTCAATTTGGAAATTTTCAGTGGAAAAGGAATTGGAAAGGAGTTCTGAGAAAATGGCAGCAATAGTGGCACGCCTTAAAAAAAGGGTCAAATTTTCACTTTGGAAATTTTCAGTGGAAAAGGAATTGGAAAGGAGTTCTGAGAAAATGGCAGCAATAGTGGCACGCCTTAAAAAAGGGTCAAATTTTCACTTTAGTCGCACAGCGGCAACGCTGCTGATGACTGCACAATTCAGGCGTCAGGACGGATCTAGAGTGGATGACATATGCGATAAAATCAATTATTTCCTCGTTTCTTCACTGTGAGGATATACAAATATCCGGTTTCAAATCATCACGCAACACTGTGCCTTAATGTGAAAGTCACCGCCATTTGAACCTTCAACTTGTATAGTCCATATCACGTAAACCATGTAAACCATTGTAACGATAATAGCTGGTATAGAAAGAAATACAACGGGGTGGAAGTGGGCGATGCTACGCCCACTTAAAAGTATCTTGTATATTGGACCATAGTCTATAATGAATTCGGTACGAAATTTGGCAACACTTAAAATTTCCTTGGGATTTCTTTTAAAATTTTGTTTTAATTTTCTTCAATATTTCATACTTTGTTTTAAATTTTGACTTTCAAATTTCTGAAAACTGACAATGGGTTTAAAGAACATTTTTATATAAGCAAAGACAATTTGATTTTGAAATCGAAATTTGTACTCCACTTTTTTGACTATAAAGTGGAGTAACTTTAAGTTGAAGTCGACCTTTTCTTTAGCCCTAAGGGATAAGGCGTCGTACCCTTTGTCGTTAATAGTATTAATGCAATTAATATTTTCAACTTACCTGTTCTATATCGAAATCCCATTCCGGCGAGGGCGACCTTAGAGATCGTTCTGCCAGCGGGGTACCCTGAGCGGGAGAGCCATGCGGCTCCTCCGGTATGACGGCAAAACGACCTCTTTGCAGAATGGGCGATATCGTGCCATAGTTAGCTAAAAACAAAAGGAGAATTAAAAGAAAAAAAACAAAACAAATTATTGTCGGCTGCTGCACCCTGTCGCCGCCGTCAGGGCCATGAATGGACATTACTTACATGTGGGCATAAGACGGAACCGCCCCAATGTTGTTTCTGGCGGTCCTTGCGGAGTCGAGGTGACACGAAAACGACCGCGTCTAGCGGCGGCTACTTCCTCGTAGCCTCCACCACCGGTGTTCGGCATTTTCGTAACGTTAAATTTTTCTTACTGCAATCGAAACCGAAAAAGAGAAATAAACGCCAAAAGGCAGTATTAGTGGCAGCCAAACAAAATATTTTTGTTTTGTTTTTATTTTAGTTTTTCTAGTCTTTGTGTGTTGGCTTAAAAACCAAGCAACATTATTTGCCTTATGTTCGTATTATAGTTATTGTCAAAGGTCAAAGAAATACAAGGTGTAATCATGTTAATGTCCTTTCAGCATGCAACACAATTGCCGGCCTCCCTGTCGTACGCTGCCCTGCCCGCATCTACCCGAGCCTAACTCACGCAAGTCTCAAAACGCCAACAGCTACACAAAACAGAAACAAAATCTATGAAAGTAGTCTGGTTGCCTAGGGTACTGGCACTGGCACTGACACTATTGCAATTTCCCAGCCCCAAAGGTAAACATCCGCCCATTTGCCACCATCACCAAACAGCTCTAGCTCGGAGAACCTTTAAACCAACGACGGCGACGACGACATCCTTGCATTTACCGTCTATGATGTCATTCGGTTTATGGGCGCCGTAGGCTTGAAGGGATGTAGACCCAGTACCTACAGTTTGCCAAGAGTAATTGGGGTTTTTACGTCTGTTTGTTATTGTTACCGTTATTCTTGTTCCGTTTCCTACGGATCTCTGTTTGCACAGCTGTGGTCGTAATGTGATGGATTAGTGCCTCGTCATTTGAAATGTGGGCAATGGTGAATGACAGACAGACAGACAGACGGCGTCATGGACCCCCTCAAATGTCATACTCAACTGTTGATATGGATTTTGGCCGTTATTGAATTCCGTTTACGATTTTCGTGGTCGTCTGTTACTGGTGGTGTCCATTAAATATGACAAACTCTGTTAGCATTTGATAGATGGCTCTTTGTGGGTCGAATGACTTTTAAAATTGGCCGAATAACTGTTGGCCCAAGTACTAGTGGGTTAATTTTGAATCATACGCTGTCGTCTTGACAGAAAGTCAGTAAGTATCACTTCTCTGTGGAACGAAATGGAGCGTTTTACACCCGCTTCCCATGTCCAGGCTAGGCGTGTTTTACTTGACAAGCGAAAACGTTTACTAAAAAATTGTTATCGCAAGCATAAATTATTTATGTAGTCTCCACCATAGGATGGAATTGTATAAAGGTTTCTCATTCTGTTTGTACAATCTCAAAATACGTATCTGCGACCAAAAACAAATATTATATTGACCGTCTTGAAATTCCAAGACGATATAGTCACGGCGGTCTGTAGGTTAAATGCAGTATTCAGTCCAAAAGAAAAGAGAGTCTTCCTTCGTACCAGATATATGTCTTATAGTCGCAGATCGGTTGGTACTGAAAATAAACCATATAGGGCCAAAGGACTCTCTTTAAGTGACTAAAAAAGTCCTGACTTAATTTTTAATTTTTTGGCATTTCTACTATTAAATAGAAATAAGTTTTAAAACAGGGTTTTTGACAGTGGTAGACATAGATCTTTTAAACTTCCTGAAAATGGACATGGTCCTCGGGACCAAGAGGCCCAAGAAACGTCCCCTAATATTCAAAAAGTCGGCCGTTTTTAACAATGGACATACGAGGGCGGTTCGGAAACATCTTAGCCTAGCACAAAAAGTTAAGTGTTTTGGAAACTTCCATCTCTGCTATGAACACATGTTAAATTTTGTTTCGATCTGGCAACTCCTTCATACAAAAACAGGTGTTCACAAAAGACGCATCCGAGATTTTTTTACAATGGAAAAATTAGAAATGCGTGGTGTCATTAAATATTTACATAAAAAAGGTTTATCGGGACAAGAAATTCATAATGATATGGTGAATGTGTTAGGTGAAAGTGCTCCTTCATATGCAACAGTAAAAAATTGGGTTGCTGAATTTAAACGTGGTCGTACAAGCATTGAAGATGAACCACGTAGTGGACGTCCAAAAACAGCAACAACAACAGAAATTGTAGCCAAAGTGCATGATATGGTATTAAATGATCGACGAATAAAAGTGCGTGAAATAGCTAATATCATGGGCATCTCAAATGATCGAGTCCATTTAATTTTGCATGAAGAAATATAGATGAAAAAGCTTTCTGCAAGATGGGTGCCGCACTTGTTAACAGTCGACCAAAAACGCATAAGAATGAACATTTCTCAAGCTTGTTTGGATCGTTTTCAGCGAAATAAAATGGATTTTAAGCGTCGTTTCATAACTGTTGATGAGACATGGATCCACCACTATACTCCAGAGACAAAAGAACAATCCAAACAATGGACTGATGCTAGAGGAAGTGTCCCAAAGAAGGCAAAAACAATTCAATCGGCTGGTAAGGTTATGGCAACGGTTTTTTGGGACTTCAAAGGTATTTTATTGATTGACTATCTGTAAAAGGGTAAAACAATAAATTCAGAGTACTATTGCAACCTTTTAGATCAATTAAATGTACAAATTCGAGAAAAACGTCCTGGCTTACAACACAAAAAAATAATTTTTCATCAAGACAACGCACCAGCGCACAAGAGTGTTTTAACAATGGCTAAAATCAACGAATTAAAGTACGAGTTGCTTGACCACCCACCTTATTCTCCTGATTTAGCTCCCAGTGACTTTTAACTGTTCTCAAATCTAAAAAAATTCCTTGCTGGCAAGCGTTTTACCTCAAATGAAGATGCAATTACAGTTATAAACCACTATTTTGAAGACCTTGAGGAAAACTATTTTAATCAAGGGATAGAATTGCTAGATAAGTGTTGGACTAAGTGTATTGAAGTTTCAGGAGATTATATTGAAAAATATTATTGAAAAATATTATTTAAAAAACTAACTATTCTCTTTCATTGATAGGCTAAGAACTTTCCGAGCCGCCCTCGTACAGGTAAATAAAAAGCACTAAAATTTCCTCATGAACCAGAATATGAAATTTATTTTTCGTTTGGCAGAATTAAAGGCCTTGACTTATGGGCGAGGTATTAGGCCCAAGAGGCCCGTAAGGTCATATTGTCATACCTCTAATAGTTCATAAGATATCGTGTGTTTAAGTTCAGGGTTGTTGATTATTTAGACCCAATGACCCAATCCTTTTGTGCGAAAAGTTTTTACCTCTTGACTGATGGAAAATTTCAGCGACCTGTAGTTTGCTTTTCACAGACAGGCAGGCGGACATGGCTAAATCATCTTAAAGTTTTACGGTGATTCAGAATTTATACTCGTATACTTAGTAGGGACATAAATACTGTTACAACATTGAACACACCCATTTCAAAAGTAGAACTGAACATACCCCGTTAATGTCATATGGGTTTTGAAAGCTAACCTCAATAGCGTTAGTCTGTAACGGGATTTTAAAATTGTTTCAACTTTCATCATGGAGTGGTCAGACAATGAGAACCGTATCGCTGTAATAGCGCTTTTCAAGTGTGAAATGAAAAAGCGATATTTACAAAACACTCCGGCCACTAGGAATTAGCCGCATGTTCGTCTTCTGATGCATAAAACTGTTTGAGGAGACTGGAGATGTAAACGGACGCCACCGGTCGCCCACGCCCTGTTCGAACACCGCCGTTAAATCAAGAATTCACAGAAATCCGCTCCGAACACAGAAAAAAAGATGAATATCACGCAAAAGTCCATGAGTCGAATCATTAAAAAAGACTTGGGGCTTTCAAACGACGTACCGGACATTAATTGACAGCAGCTTTAAAAAATAGGTTTGAAAAATGCAAACGTCTTTTAGTGAAGCACGCTGATAACTTGCACAGAAAAATTTTGTTTACCGATGAAAAAAATGTTTACCGTTCAGGAAAAATTTAACAATCCAAATGATAGAGTGTATGCGCGGTCATCTAAGGAAGCACCTGAACTGATCCCAAGGGTGGAAAAGGGTCATCACCCAGCTTCAGTCATGGTTTGGTGGGGTGTCTCTTACGATGGGGTCACTGACCTGCATTTCTGCGAACAAGGAGTCAAAACTAAAGTTTAGCAAGAAACCGTTTTGGAAGCTGTTGTGAAACCTCTTAACAATTCCCTGTTCCAAAACCAGCCATGGACTTTCCATCACAATTCTGCGCCGGCCCATAAGGCTAAAACGTCCCAGGCCTGGATTCGAAACAATTTGCCAGCGTTCATTTCCTCTGAAGAATGGCCCTCAGGCAGTCCAGATTTGAACTCATTGGATTACAAATTGTGGACGGTTTTAGAGGACAAGGTTTGTCACAAAAGATACCCCAACATTGGATCTGTTAAGACTGCTTTGGTTCGAGCTGAGGCCAATTTACCAATGGACGAGGTTCGTGCAGCTATTGACGATTTGCCAGTGCGACTTAAGGCGTGTTTAAAGGCAAAAGGCGGACATTTCGAATAAGTAGATTATTTTTGGATACACTATACATCAATATATATATTAAAAAATATTTGGTCTAAAAACATTCAGTATTTTTTATTTTACAGCATAAAACGTGTGTAACAGTATTTATGTCCCTACTAAGTACAATATGGGGTCTGCGACCAGAATTTCGAGATGTTGCAAACGGAATAACAAAATTAATAAACCCTCTATCCAATGATGGAGGGTATTGAAAACAACAAAGTTTTGTCATAGATTCGAATATAATATAAATTCTACGATACGAGGGCTGCTATATATTTCTGGCCTATCAAAATTTGTAATCAAAAATGTTTTTATTGTTTTTTAAAGTATTCTCCAACATGATTTACTATACACTTTTGCATGCGCTCAAACCAATTGTCGAAGCACTTTTTCCACTCCGATTGAGACACCTCCAAAACATGATTTTTGAACGCTTCGATAGCATCTTCTGGCGACAAAAATCGTTGACCACGCATTTTTTTTCTTGATGTGCGGGAATAAAAAGAAGTCATTGTGTGTCGAGTCAGGACTGTACGGCGGATGACCCATCAATGCGACGGTTTGGCCGGTCAAAAAGGCGGTGGTTTGAGCTGATGTATGATCATTGTGCTCGCATTGTCATGGTGCACAATGATTCGCCTTCTCTTGCTCGTTTTTCGAATTTCTCCGATGTCTTTAGGCAAACAAATTGTGGTGTACCACTCAGAATTGTCCGTCCTACGTTGCTCAAGCGGAACAGTCACCACATGACCAGTTTTGCCGCAGAATCAGGCGACCATTTGCTTCGAATTGCTTCATCCACGAACAACTTTCGTTGGATTTGGCTTGTCTTCGAAGACCCACACGCTCGATTGCTGTTTTGTTTGGGGCTCATACGCAATGCTCCATGATTCGTCACCTGTGACGATTTTATAAACGTCTTTTGAAGCATCGCTATCGTATTTTTTTCAAAATTTTTTTGCACCAATCGACACGAGCCTTTTTTTGAGCGATTGTCGAATTGTGCGGGATCCAATGAGAACAAACCTTTTTTACGGCCAGGTGTTCATGCAATATCGAATGTATGCTAGTGGAAGAAATGCCCAAGGATGCCTCTATCTCACGGTATGTCACATGACGATCTTGCATTATCAGTTCACGCACGGCATCAATGTTCTCTGGCACAACGGCCGTTTTTGAACGACCTTATGACCTTTGTCTTTGAGCGAGCGTCAGCCACGATTGAATTCATTTAATCAGTTTTTCACAGTGCTTCATCGCCATACAAAGAAAGTCGAAAGTTGTGAAAAATGATCGCACGAAAATGTTCACGAGTTAATTCCATTGTTTTGCCAAACTGATTTTTTGAAGTCTCTGTAAACAACACAAAACGTTCTAAGTACATTTATGCTAAAAATGTCAAACTTTCCAATGGAAATGTCAGACGGTGCCAGGCAATAATTAGTGTTGTCTAGGTCAGAAATATATATGTGACAGCGCATAGAGAAAGAGACCTAAGGGTAAACAAATCAATTTTCACTTCTTTTTTTGACGTGGACAACATGTTTAGCTCGTTTGTTTTATTTCGGTCTGTTGTTTTTACACATTGAACAGGGATTAAACCGGCTCAAGACCTCTTGCTTCTATATTTAAATAGAAGACAAGTTTTTAACAAAATGGCAAAGTGACATTGATTTTCGTGGCTGCATACTACTTTTATCATGATAACGGGTCCGGGGCAACCCTCTTCAGAAAGCCTTGCTGCAATTGACATCTGAGCATCGAACGAGACCGATCCCATGCCCCAAAAGTGTTCCCTCCCAGAGATATGAGCGTTTTATGAAAGTGATTTAAATCTTTAAAATGTCTCTCCTGAAAAACCTGGTTTTTACCTTAGGTCCCTTTCTCTTATGCGCGTCACATATAGGAACTATCGTACGAAAAAAATTAAGGCATTGATTGACTCATAGGTCTAGAGTCCCTAGGATGCCGAAAAAATTTCTTTCGAGCATTTAAAGATGGGTTCTTAAAAACAGTGAAATTTCCACACTAATTTTAGGCTGCAGATCTACGAGCCCGCAGAATCCGAAATAGGACCCTTTAAAATATTAAAATATTTATCAAAATTTCCGTATCTCTGGCGTAGATCAGGCTACGGTACCTAGGGACCAATAAATCGGCCCTCTTCAGCAATGGACATTAGGGTATTCGAAAACAATGGAACTTTTTCACATGTCTAATTAATTGAACGATTTGGCGAAATTAGAGTAATTTACGCGCGGGACAACTGTCCACAACCGCACGCCTTGAGCCTCTTCTGGTTGCTCTTCAGCCCAAATGCGGTAAGCTTGTTTATTGACGTTGCTGTTGAGCCAGAAATGGGCCTTACCACTAGAAAACTAATAAAAATTTGTAGGGAAATCATACTCAAAAAATAAATGGCATAGAATGTGCTTTGAATGAACAATAAAGATTCCATGTTTGTATTTTTTTTATTTTGAAAGTTCGCATCGGCGAACTTTCCATTTTTTATTATGTAGCCTATAAGACATATGTAGGACACATTCAAAGCACCGAATCCATGCATGAAGTGTTGATAGTCCAAATTCGTATAAATGCGCCTTGGGTTTCAATGATCTAACAGCATCAATGTCATTCATTAACTTGGGGGAGGCTTTGCAAATTCCACACACTTGGGAAGATGATTCTGCCAGAGCACTAAAAGCTTTCCCATCTATCATCGTTAAATGAAATTGATGGTGTATCTTGAAATTACCAATGCTTGTTGGCATAATTTTTGATATTTCAGCATTACAACTAGCAACTTCTGATCTAATCAACTCTGCAGATTCTTTGGAACAAAGTATTTTTAAGGGTCTACAGAATCGAGGTGAGGAAGGTTGCGGATTTTCCCAAATTGTCACGGATCCCTATTGCACTTGTAATGGGACAATGCAAACAAGTATTCATCGCTAAGATTATTGTTGTCGCATTCCACATCTTGTCGATAGGTCGAATGGCCGCTACTGCCATCGCTGCCCCATTTGTAAATAGCAGTGAGATTCTGCTCACTCTGTTCAGCAAAATCAAATTCAAATATAGAAGAATGAGCTTCTACGATGCGCATAACAATATGGTCCACCATATGTTGTAAAGGCACTTGAGCTGAATAGTTCGTAAATTGGACTCCCTTTGGATAACATTTTTTTTTAGCAATACGCAAAGTGTCGTACGTTGGAGAAATGTTGGCATTCCGACTTTTTGTACCTGCTTGCAGCAACTTGTATGAATGCTTGGTATAATTACAATCTAAAAATAATGCCAGAGCTTCGTCTGCTGTATATGGAATCGGCAAGCTTGCATTTGATCCCAAAAATGATTTAATTTTTTTTGCTGTACCTTCGTCATCATTAGCTATTGAAACAAGTTTCGACGCACTTCGTTTTCCAGCTTTGTATAAACTGCTCGTTGTAGCTACTACGAGCTCACTGTGAGGAATTTCCTTAACAATTTGGGAAACTTTACTTAATTTCGTTTTGTTGGAACATTCGTCGAACATCTTATCGGGTCTTCCACGATTAGTCAGTGGATCAACTAATAAAAGTTGTCCGTTTAACCACTCCGTGTTGTTTGCTTCATATTTGTGGCTGATTCTACGGTTGAGTTTCCATTTCTGAACCAATTGTGCTACAAAATTTCTAATTTTTTGGCTTATTAGAATCATTTCATTAGCATTATACATGTTGATATTAATTATATTATGAAATATATGACTCTCAACGGCAGAAAATTTTTTAGTAGGCACAGGCTCGTCGCGCCTTAGTAAATAAACTTCTCGTCTGAGCACCGACATTGTTCCTAAAAAATGCAATATCATGTAAAGTAGCAAAAAGTAGCACATGGCTGAGAAATTCTACAATCACAAGACAACATGGTAATTTAAAAAAAAATTCTAGCCCCAATCCCCACCTATATCAGAAGTTCTGGTCCACGGAAGTCTTATTTTGGCTTTTTTCAAGCAGTTAGTGGTATAGTAAACTTTAACTCTATTTTTTCTACAACACTTAGGCACAGGTCACAAACAACATTTTTTTAAGCTAATACATACCTCTAACTATAAATAAAACCACTTTTCTTCCACTTAATTGAGACAAATGCAACTTCAGAGAAAACTTGGCAATGCAAAGAAAACAGGTGTTAAGGCTGAGTGATGCGCCGGCTAAAACATATGTTGTGTTTGACAGCTCACAGCTGTTCAACTAGATCATGTCATTCACAATAGAATCGATATATAAGTTCAGTGGTATTTTAGTAATCTATTGAGACACAATTTTGGCGCAATAAAACACTTTGAAAATTGAATTAAACGACGCTAGATCGGCCATCTCGCCCACAGTGCTGTGGTGGGATTGATGGAACTGACTTTGTAAAAACTGAGTGGTGCAGGATAAAAAGTATTTGTTAAGCTGACAGCAAAAAGTCGATTATTCGGTTAAACTCGGGCACAAAAGTCAAACATTTTATCAATTTTTGGAACAAACAGTCGACTAATCAATAATCGATTTTTGGAACCCTAGTCTAGAGATGCTTGAATGCACCCAAGCTAAAGTTGAGCGAAATTTCATTAAACTACCACAAACACAATCAAGAGAACAGAAATTTTAGACTTATTTCCAATATATTTTGTGTATTGTGCCTTTAGAAGACACACTGATGCATAGTCTTAGAATTTTGCGACGACCAATAATAAAGGGTCTCCAATCAATATTTCGAAAGACAAATTAAGTGAAAACTCCTGCTTACGGTGGAGCGTGCGAAAAATATTCACATTCAAAGGGAAAATCTCACTCCCGTTTGTACTTTTTAAAATCCGCCTAACTTCACCCCACTGTGCAACTTTAGTCTGTCCCTCACCATTTTTGTCATCCATCCTATCGTCCTGCACACTACATCGTCACCCCATAGTCACATCATCACATTGACTTACCACTCGCTCGCGTTTTTTTCTATACTAGACTAGAAGTCGTATTCAAAAAAAAAATCAATAATAACTGCCAAATTATGCCAACGATTTCGCGAATTTACCCGATGGAATTTGTGGAATTAATTACAAATCGGCAAAATTGTATTTTCTTTCTTAAATTTTGTATTAAAGAGGAAATTAAGCGACACAAGTTGCAGAAGGGACTTTCAACGGTAGCACTTGCAATGGAATTTCCAACATGAAATAAAAATTGCATTAGAATTGAATGGAAATCAGATTATTGGTTTTTTTTTAATATTCACAAAATTTTGTTAAACCACTTTTACAAGATTATTGTTTTTTTTTTTGTTGTTGTCAAAAATATCACAAAGATTTTATTTATTTTTATTCTTTAATCACTTTGACGATGACTAAAAGGGGAATACACGAGACAGGCTCGCTGTCTTTATGCGGCCGCAGTCTTAACCCGCAGCGAAAAGGAAAAACTACTAGAAATCGAAATTTATACACCGAATTTTAGTTTTTTTTTCTTGAGAAATTTGCATTGCGCGTACAACGACCGTTTTGGGGCAATTTTCAGAAAGGTTTATGCAATCTATTTTTTGTGTTTTCTTCCTCCTGTTTTGCTTGTTTTCTTTCTTCGTTGCTGCTGGTGCTGCAAAAATTTTCCTCACTTTTTCGCTTGACAGAGGCTAACAACAAACCAGGCAACCAACAAAATCCAAGCAGACAGACGACAAAACATTTTCTTTTCGCTTTTCACAATTGTTGTGCTGTTTGTTTTCTTGTTTTCTTCTTCGTGCTCCGCTCTATTGAATGGATGGATATCTCTTTGGTGGTGCTTGCTTGGCTTTGGCCAAATAAAAACATTGGCCAAAACCCCCCTCCGCACACTCAAAATAAACTAAAAACAGGAGCGAAAAATCGAAAAATCTTTAAACATACGCGAAAATATGCCTTAATTGCAAGGCGGTGAGCGAAAGAGAAAGAGAGAGCCAGAGAACAAGTGTATCAAACTAGTGAAATAATAAAGAGTAGTGGGGTTTTTGCTTGCAGCGCATGTGCTACGATAATTATAAAGCAGGGATGCAAAATGAGATTTAACAAAGTGTACTAACTTTCAATGAAAATTGTACTTTTTCAACCCGATTGTATTAAATTCGTTTTTTATTTTTTTTTTTAAATATTTTTTATTAAAAATGAACAAAAATCAATCAGTGCTCTCATCAATTACCAGCGAATAGTAGTTTTCGTTACAAAAGTTGGCAACACAGTTGGCATTTTCCGGACCAGTCATATTTGTAAGTTTTTTGGGCCTTCGTTCTATTAATGCAAAGCATTTTTGTAATTGGCAAGTCAGTCACTCCTGCTTTTATGACCTTATTTAAATTATTTAAAATAGAAAAGGGTAAATTGTGTTCTGCAACAAACAAGTTCAACATGACTTCAAATTTTTTGTAGATTCTGCAATGGGGCATGTAAATGATTTTACAAAATTGTTTATTTTTGGTGTTGTTTTTGAGACGTTTGTGGCTTTCAGAGAATTCATGTCGTTTAATGTGAAAAATACTGCCTATAATAGGTAAAATACAAATACTGTACTTTTATTTTGACACACTTTGATTAACTGCTTTGCCCATTCATCTCTGAAGGGTACACTATAAGGCTTTTTATTTGTTTACTTGTTCTGTAAATTAATAAGTTTGGTTGAACTTTTGTTACTAACGCTTTCAAAAAAACAAAAATCAAAAAAAACTTACCCAGGTCCATGTGTATTCATTTTTCGACATTAAATACTTAAAACAAATCAACTCTAAGTTTATGTTAACTTTTCTTTACTTTTTTCTCCTTTTTTACTACTATATATGTGTATCTTCTTCGAAGTTTTCCCGCAATGTGTCTTATTATGTTAACATTTGTTTGGCCGTGAAGAATACCCCTCGGCGACCAAAAAAATCAACGCCGTTCAAAAATGGCTGTTGACTTCTCCAGTGGATGTAAGAGTGATACTCGCCTACCACCAATTTCTTTCGATCAATTACAGACGTAAGGATACAGAATTCTTTAAAATACATTAATGTAATGTAAAAATTTTTAAATAGTGCTAAACTAGTTTTTGGGGTGCTATAGTACTTTTGACTTTCAAATAGTGCTAAAAATAGTACAATTGTACCAACTTTTGCATCCCTGTTATAAAGTGAATTTATAACCAGTGTTGCCAATTTTGCCATTTTCCGACTAGATATAGCCTTTTTTTGTCGCCATCAGCCGGAACATGACGTAAATTTCTATTAGTCGGAAATCTTGCCATTTAAAAACCCTTTACCAGAGAATGGATGGTATGTTAAATTTGTCATTCCGTTTGCAACACCACACATATTGATTTCGAATCTGGATATATAAGTATAGGGTGGGCCTTTTTAAATTTGAATCGTCTGTAAAAAAAGTACCGAAAATTTGATAAATTATCGGAAAGGTTGAACTTTAAGGATCATTTAATAATGAAACACCATCCCATGCGTTTTCTCTTCCCCTAATGGGTGAGATTGTTTGGCTGGAGATGAAGAATTTTACCGAAAACTATTGTTTTCTGATGAAGCTCATTTTCATCTCGGTGGGTATGTCAATAAGCAAAATTAGCGCATATGGGGTTCAGAGAAACCACACGTGACTATTGTGAAGCCCATGCATTCACAACGAGTCACTGTTTAGTGTGGATATTGGGATTGCGGCATCATTGGGGCATTTTTCTTCGAAAACGAACAAGAAGCCGCCGTTACCGTCAACGGCGAGTGTTACAGCGCCATGCTCAATGAATTTTTGTTTCCAAAAATTTAAGACATTTAGTTTCTACAAAAGAGGGCCACATGTCTCACAACTAACGCAACAATCTATATTTTACGAGCTGTTCTTAAAAATCGAATAGTCAGCCGAGATTTTGATGTCAATGGACCGCCTCGGAATCGTTATTTGAGCCCTTTGGATTATTTTCTGTGGGAAGCCATTAAAGATAAATGTTATGCAAAGCATTCAGAGACAACTGAAGTGATAAACATGAAATCGAAGTTGCCATTGAAGAGATTCGACCTGAAACAATCTAAAATGTACTGAAAAATTCGGTTGAGTGGATACTGCCGAGCGAGATGTACTTATAGTAGTCATATGGATGATGTTTTATTCTATTTCCAAAAAAAAAACAGAAATTAAAAAAAACTATCATACGATTTAAATTTTAAATTGCGGTTCAATAAGAAATTCAAATGACTTTTTTATAATCATTATATGTGACGCGCAAAATATAAAGGGACCTAAGGGTAAAAACCAGTTTTGTTCAGGAGAGCCATTTTAAAGATTCGTGTATCTCTGGGGTACCATCACTTTCATAAATCGCGCATATTTTGGGAGGGAACACATTAGGGGCACGGGATCGGTCTCATTCGATGCTCAGATGTTGTCCACATCAAAAAAAAAGTGAAAATTGATTTTTTTTTACCCTTAGGTCCCTTTCTATATGCGCTGTCACATATTTTATTTATTTTTTTATTGTATGGAAAATTCAATTTAATTCTATATGACTAATTGTGTTTAAAGATAAAAGATATATGACCTCCACGCATATGCGACACCTGATCAGAAAATTTTTGAAGTTATTATCTCTTTAATTATTGTTTTAATGGACTGCTTAAAGTCAGTTCCTTGGTTTCGTTTTGTACACCTCTTGCGTGGCATAAATCCATAAAAATAAGTCTAGTGAAATCAGATCCGGCGCCCTTGGGGGCCAGCAAAAAATTTAACTTCTAGATATTAATTTGTGTGGGAATTTTCGTTGGAGCTCTGCCATAACCGGTCTGGCTATATGCGCAGTTGCTCCATCTCGTTGGAATCAAATGCTGTTGAACATCTTTAAATAACGATCCCCATCGATTGTCACTGTTACACAGTTTTCTTCAAAAAAGTATGGCCCCACAATGTACACGCAGAAAAAAAGTATGGTTGTGGTGACAATATTCGAAGAGGATAATACTATTGTTGGGTATATGGTTGTGGTACAACAATATTATGATCCTCACAACAATAGTATGATTCAAATACAACCATACTATGATCCTCACAACAATAATACGATTCACACATAACCATACTATGATCCCCACAACCATAGTATTATTCACACTCAACCATACTATGATCTCCACAACCATAGTATGATCCTTACAACCATAGTATGTTTCATATACAACCATAGTATGATCCTCTCAACCATAGTATGATTCACACGCAACCATGTTATGATCCTTACAACCATAGTATTATTACACACAATGATACTATGATCCCCAATATAATTTATTAGAATTTGTTTAAGTTGTCGACAATATTATTTATTAGAATTGGTTCAAGTTGTCACAAATAGATTTGAATTATGAAAATTTTTCAAAAATACATTAAATTCAAAATAATAGGATTGATTTATTTCACAGTAGAAAAAATAAGTTTAAATGAACGTAAGCGTTTTTATTAAAAAAAAAATCAGTCAAACAAAGCCAAAGCAGCTTGTATATTTAAAGCATATTTAAATGAAGAAAAATTACAATCATACAGTATGAATGCCGTAATCATATTATTGTTAACATAAAACGCCAAACACAATACTATTGTCGCACCAACCATATAAATATTGTTGCTATAACCATATTTTCATTTTTAAATTTGGCAATAATACTATTGTTACATTTCAACAATATTAATATTGCAGCAATTATACTATTGTCAAAAATAAATTCAGTTAACAATGCTATGGTTGCGACGAACATACTTTTATTGCGGAAAACATATTATTATTGCCGTGACCATGTAGTAACCATGTTTTTTCTCTGCGTGTAACTTGTTAAAACTGCGCATCACACAGTTAATCGTTTAGGGTGCAGTTCCGTCTCATGTAGTATTTGTGGATTAGATTCACCACATACGGCAATTTTGCTTGTTCAGAACAAAATATGCCTCATCAGACATAAAAAGCAATTTATTCAGCTGTTATCTTCTTTGGCCATGTCAATAATTTTTTGAAAAAATTCTATTAGAATAGGTAAATCCAGAGGGATTTAAGGGATTAAGGGAGGGATTTAAGTCATCATGAATTCAACGTTGTAATGATCGTCTGCTAACTGCATTTTGTGCCTATAAGTTTCCAGTCGAAACAATTGGATTTGCCTGAATTGACGATGCTACAGCCGCGATGATGTCTTGAACCCGAACATCGATAAACTTCAAAAAAAAGAGCAATGTTGCTGGACGTTTTGGCTCATGGGATCCAAAAAGCGTCCCGCACGGTCAAAGCGAGCGCTCAATAGTCAATTTTAACATCTGGCAATGAATCCAACTATTGTGTTTCACAGTGGCCGAAAGGACCCCAAAAAAACAGACCTTTGTTTTTTTTTTTGGTTCGTCCTGGACGAATAAAACTACGTTATTGCTTGTTTATTTTAGAATGTTATTATTTACGTAAAAAAATTTGCACATTGTTTTCGAATATTTAGAATAGTGGCATTGATTAATACGACGATTGATACACATCTTGAGTGTCACCCGGTATATGTAAGACCTTTTATCACCTGTATTCATAATTTCACAAAAAGTCTTTAAGACAAATGTGAAACAAATAGTACGAATAGTAGTCGTACATCTGGGCGATGATTTCGGTTTAACCTTAGCATGCGAGTATTTAATTGTTTAATGTCTTTTATGAAAAAGGGAATTGGGTCCGCGACGATTTTTGCCTACACAAAACTACACTTGGTTGGTTGCAGAATCCACCACAATTTGGTGCGTTTCGACGATTTCTTATTATATCAAACAGGCCTACAGTCATTTTACATACTATATCTGCATACATAGTAATAATTGCATAATTTTTCTGTGTCGAGTAAGAACGACGACAAGACTGTCTTCTTCTCAGTAGATTTTGTTGTTGTCACTAAAGTTAATAGCGGCTTTCCTTATATTGCATTGTCTACTAAAATTACATGGCTGGGGCAGATCTGGTCCTTATACGTATTTATTTCGAAACGGAATAAGTTTAAATCTTTAAATTTAAGGGCTACCGTTGGTGGTGTGATGGTTAGTGTTGTTAGGAAGTGTTGCAGAAGGCGAATATGACTTAGTCGTTAAAATCAGTTTTGATACTCAATTTATTCATACAATTTCATTAACTTATATACTACTTACAATTCTAAATTTCCACTCCTATTAAAAGGGATCAATATCTTAACATAAGAAAGAATGGATGATTACCAACATCGTTGGCGGCTTATCTGACAAACAGCATGTGTATAATAGAGAAGGACTATTACGAGGACTGTTATATGAATTTCTGGCCTAATAATGAAAATGCGAATATTTATCATCAAAATGGTTTTATTGTTTCTCAAAGTATTCTCCAGCATGATTTATACACTTTTGCACGCTCTCAAACCAATAGTCGAAGCACTTTTTCCACTCCGATTGAGACACCGGCGCAGGTTTAAGCCGATGTGTGAAAGCTCGCATTGTCATGGTGCACAATGATTCGTCTTCTCTTGTTCGTTGTTCGAATTTCTCCGAAGACTTCAGGCAAACAGTTTGTGGTGAACCACTCAGCATTGACCATTGACCTACGTTTCTCAACTGAACAGTCGCCACATGACCAGTTTTTCGACCGTTTGCGACCATCTTCCACGAACAACTTTTGTTCGATGTCGTCTTCGAAGACCCACACGGTCGATTGCTGTTTTGTTTTGGGCTCATACGCATAGATCCATGATTCGCCATCTGTGAAGATCTTATAAACGTCTTTTGAAGTACCGCGATCTTATTTTTTTTAAAATTTCTTTGCACCAATCGACATGAGCATTCTTTTGAGCGATTGTGCGGGATCCAACGAGAACAAACCTTTTTTACGGCCAGGTTTTCATGCAACATTGAATGTATGCCGATGGAAGAAATGCCCAAGGATGCCTCTATCTTACGGTATGTCACATGACGATCTTGCATTATCAGTTCACGCACAACATCAATATTCTCTGGCACAACGGCCACGATTGAATTCAGTAAACCAGTTTTTCACAGTGCTATAGTTTAGTGCTTCATCGCCATACAAAGATTTAAGTTCATCGATGCACTCTTGTCGTGATGATCCACGTCGAAAGTTGTGAAAAATGATCGCACCAAAATGTCCACGAGTTAATTCCATTTATTGCCAAAATGTTTTTTTCAAGTCACTGTAAACAAGACAAATGATGGTCGTACGTCAAAACGTTCTAAATACGTTTATGCTAAAATATATCAAGCTTTCCAATGGAGATGTCAGGTGGCGCCAGGCAACACTTAGTGTTGCCTAGGCCAGAAATATATAAAGCAACCATTAAACAGAAGACAAGTTATTATCAAAATGGCAAGTGACATTGATTTTCGTGGCTGCACACTGATTTTATGACGATTTCGTGTCTGTGACGACCGTCATCAGAAAGCATCGTAGCAATTGTCGAAAGGAAAACTGAACTCTTTAAGCCTAAGTTCTCACCAAACGTATGATAATTACTGGCGTAATATAACTTTTCAAGTTTTCTTCACACAATTGCCCACAAAAATACATTTCATTCTTTCCACCACTACAGAAACGAGCGAGTTCACATGACTTTTTTTTATAAATTTTGCACCGTTTTGCAGGAAACATTGCACTGAGTACCAGCCTAAATACAGAAAAGAAGTACCAAAAAATTAAAAAAATTCTGTAGTGTTATTAAAACGTTTGCTTTCTATTATTACGAGTACATAAAAATGTTAACCATATTTTTCTAATGAATTGTATTTTATTTGTATGAATTCTAAGCGTTTTTTATAAACAATTTTTTTCTAAAACGTTCAAAATAAGTTTGCGACTTTTAGTTTAAAAACACCATTTTTGTGCGGCGTTTAAAAAACGGCTTTTTGTACAACTTTTTCAAATTTCTTTACGGTAACCCTGACTAAGCTGAGCTAAAAACTATGGGTATTTCAAAGACCAAGTTAAAGTGACTAAAAACACTTGCATACCTTTAGGCGCAATAGTGGGTGGGTTTGAAGTATCGATAGTTCTTGTCAATACAATCGATAGTACCGATACCACCGGAAGATTTGATAAGGAAGTGTATGATTGTATTACACATTGGAACACACTTTTTCGGGCATAGGTTTTGTGGCGGCTGAAAGTACATCCTAAAACTAGATTTTGGCCTAATACGTTTTGTTAATTTGGCTCAAGCTTTTGAGTTATCGCATTGTACATTGCAATTCTGCACCCTCCAGCGCGTATGATTAATATTAATTATGCAATTATTTGCAAAATTGTAAAAGGGTGTTTTTTATTGAGGTATAGAACTTCGAATTGAAATAAAACACAAGAAAATCGTTTTAATGTCCATCAATTTGGCTTTATTGGAAGGATAATTTTATGCCATTAATGTTTAAATATGATTTCGGGCATGTGGCCGCCGCGGCTGGCTCGAATAAAGCCAATTCTACAGGTCAAATTTTCAACCACTTTTTCGAGCATATGGGGCCGTATGTTGGCAATAACGCCACGAATGTTGGCTTCCAAGTCCCCTTACGTGTTTCTGGTTTGTTGGCGTAGACGAGCGACTTCACATATCCCCAAAGAAAATAATCCAATGGTCCATGTTAACCGATCCATGGTTAACCGAATTAATTGCTCTGATGGACGATTATGTCGACCATAAAATGGACGGAGCTTGCGGTGAACTTCGCGAACTGAACCATTACTTTCGAAATAAATTTGCACGATTTGCAAGCGTTGTTCTTTTGTCAACCTGTTCATGATGAAATGGCAAACCAAACTAAATATTAATCACTTGACAGCTGACAAAATGGCCGCCAGTTAAAAAAGTGATGCCAACTTAAAGTTCTATACCCCAATAAAAAACACCATATATAAGTTTTGAACGTAGCCAGCTACACACACATCTGAAAGCCTATATTAAAGACAGACAATGTGGCCATATAGCAGAACTATTTAACAATTTATTTATGAATTCTCTTCCAGCCAAGCCGATAATAATTAACAACTTATTTCAAGTGAAATTGTTTCCTACAGGCTGGCAACAAATCCAAACGATATCCGTTTATCGTTTGGATTTGTGATGTAGGGTTTAATCAATATCGAATTCCATATTCGCCATATTTTTATGGGGGAGCTACTGTTATTCAATTAGTTGCTCCTCCATAAAAAGAGCTATGCAAGATTGCAAAAATATGAGCGCATTTCAAAGAAACTTTGTACATTAGGCAGGCTTGCGCCCAATACAAACCGTAATGAAATCGGGCGTTAACGATTAAGTATTTGATATAATATAAATATCTTTTCCGATTTTTGAACCTTTAGGCCACTTTTGATTGTCTGTACCCTTCTGTTTCCTCAAATCGGAGTACAATACGATTCGATGTTCTTAAGACAAAGATTAGATGAGCAATTAGAAGCTGATTGACGATTTCGCCCTTTTTTCTTACTCATACTCTTCATCATAGGATTCGTTATATCGATGGCTCTATATAGAAAGGGCATAACTTAATTGTTTTCAAAAAATACACTTTTTATACATTTAATAAAAGTTAAAAAAATAATACGAAGGTTGCTCTGTATATTTCTGGCCTAGGCAACACTAAGTGTTGCCTGGCGCCATCTGACATTTCCATTGGAAAGTTTGACATTTTTTAGCATAAACGGACTCAGAACTTTTTGACGCACGACCATCATTTGTGTTTTTTACAGTGACTTGAAAAAATCAATTTGGGAAAAAACTGGAATTAACTCGGGAACATTTTCGTGAGATCTTTTATCACAACTTTCGACGTGGATTATCACGACAAGAGTGCATCGATGAATTCAAATCTTTGTATGGCGATGAAGCACTATCCTATAGCACTGAGAAAAGCTGCTTTAATGAATTCCACCGTGACCGACGCTCGCTCAACGACGAAGGTCGTCCACAAACGGCAGTTGTGCCAGAGAACATTGATGACTTGCGTGAACTGATAATGCAAGATCGCCATGTGACATACCGTGAGATAGAGGCGTCCTTGGGCATTTCTTCCACTAGCATACATTCGATATTGCATGAACACCTGGCCGTACAAAGGGTTTGTTCTCGTTAAATTCCGCACAATTTGACAATCGCACAAAAAAAGGCTCGTGTCGATTGATGCAAGGAAATTTTGAAAAAATACGATCGCGATGCTCCAAAAGACGTTTATAAGTTCGTCACAGGTAACGAATCATGGATCTATGCGTATGAGCCCGAAACAAAACAGCAATCGACCGTGTAGATCCACCAACGAAAGTTGTTCTTGGAAGAAGCACTTCGAAGAAAATGGTCGCCTGTTTCTTCGGCAAAACTGGTCATGTGGCGACTGTTCCGCTTAAGCGGAACGTAGGAGGTCAATTCCGAGTGGTACACAACAATTTGTTTGCCTGAAGTCTTCGGAGAAATTTGAAAAACGAACAAGAGAAGACGAATCGTTGTGCACCATGACAATGGGAGCTCTCACACATCGACTAAAACCAGCGCCTTTGTGACCGGCCAAAACGTCGAATTACAGCCCTGGCTTGGCACCCAAATGACTTCGTTTTATACCCGCAATTCGAGAAAAAAAATGCGTGGTCAACGATTTTCGTCGCCAGAAGATGCTAAAGGAAGCGAAGATGCTAAAGGAAGCGTGAGACACCAGGAGGTGTCTCAATCGAAGTGGAAAAAGTGCTTCGACAATTGGTTTCAGCGCATGCAAAGGTGTATAAATCATGCTGGAGAATACTTTTAAAAACAATACCGCCATTTTTGATGTTAAATATTCGTATTTTCATTATTAGGCCAGAAATATATATAGCAGCTCTCGTAATAAATAATTCATCAACAAATTTGTTGAACTATTTTTTTGGTTAAAAATGGCATTAAAATTTGTTTTATGTTTACATTCAGTCTTCGGTGTACATTGGTTTCAGCGTATGCAAAGGTGTATAAATCATGCTGGAGAATACTTTAAAAAACAATATGGCCATTTTTGATGATAAATATTTGCATTTTCATTATTAGGCCAGAAATATATATAGCAGCTCTCGTAATAAATAGTTCATCAACAAATTTGTTGAACTATTTTTTTGGTTAAAAATGGTATTCAAATTTGTTTTATGTTTACAGTTTTTCCGGTTTAATCAAGTTTTTACAAATTCTGTAAAAAGATTTGCGCCCTTTACATTCAGCCATCGGTATACATAGGTTTTTCATTCCTTTTGTAAGATCTCGAAGTACTTATGTGCGACCCCTAAGGTGTATATAGTATTGATCGTGGTAAAATTCTAAGCAACCCAGCGTTTGTCCTGTACGTGTGATTTACCTGTCCAAAGTCTGGAGCTTAACCACATGTTTGAATATATTTGGAAAAGAAAGTGACCATAAGTCACCCAAAAACAGAACAGGGCTAAATCGCGCAATATTGGAAGAATGGCTGGAAAATCCGACCGATTAAAAACTTCTATTACGGATCAATAAGGGCTAAAACATAGTAAAGTACAATTCAGCACAAGTTTTATATTTTATATACTTTTAAAAATTACATTTGCATTAAAAAAAATTTTAATTCCTTTCAGAATCTTATTACCGCAAGAACCTTGCACAATTAACGCACGAACCTAGCACAATTTAACATTACAGTATATTTTTCGAAATTCGCCAATGGCATTAATGGGATTTGTAGTTTCTGAGAACTTCCTGAATGTGCCCTTTTTCTTATAGGCTGTTTCCACTACGGTCGCGTCCGCGTCAACGATTTATCGAAAATTTGTAATGGTGTTTCCATTGTGTTTTGCGTCCACGTTTGCGTTCAAACAGCTGTTTGTGTTTATTTGTTTTTTTTTTGCGGTGCGAAAAGTTTAATATTTTTGTGTTGTGACATTATCATGGAGTTAAATGATATTATTTTGCTAACCGCAGTGGAAAATAAGGATCAAATGGTATTGCGCCTAATGGAAATGTGCAGTAGCAGCAGCGCTTTATGATTATGCTGATAAACAGCTGTTTTAACAGAGATGTGTAATTTGCGGTGTTGCCATTTCGATTGCAAAAATAATCGAATTTATAGTAAACGCGACTTATCGGAAAACGCGTCCAATATGAACGCGACTTTTTCCCATACCTAACTGCCTATGTTTTTTGTATAGGCTTTAACGCGCGTTCATTGATTTTTGGACGCGGACGCGACCGTAGTGGAAACAGCCTATTATGGCGTTAATGGGATTTGTGTTTCTAAGAATTTCCTGAATGTGCCTTTTTCTAAGTTTTTTTTCCTTTTACGGTATAAACCCAGTACAGTAAGCTCAGGTTTTAGTGTACTTATAGTATTAATCGCAATTATAATTATTTTAAGACATTTTATACCGCAAGAACCTTGCACAATTAGAACACAAACCTAGCACAACAGCGGTTATTTCGAAATTCGCCAATGGCGTAGTTGGCATGGGAACCTAGCACAATTTCGCGCAACAGTTCTTTTTTCGAAGTACGCCAATTGGCGTTATGAGATTTGGAGTTTCTTAAAATTTCCTGAATGTACGTTTTGTTCCGAGATTTTGTCCATCGATTAGATAAAAAAATTATTTTCGTAAGTCGAGATTTTGCCTTTCAACATTTTTGAAAGGCTGGAAGAAAAAATTATACACTCAAGGGCTACTTGTTTTAAATGTTGTAGAGTCTCACGAAACACATGAAGGTAAAAACCTCACACAAGAAAAACTACATTCAAATAGAAGTTGCCGGAATTTTTTTTTTTTAGAATTTTCTGAATTTGCATTTTCTCTGTTTTTCCTTCAGACATAAAAAAAGATTTTCGTATATATTTTTCACGATTTGAGACTTTTCTGAAACCACATTTATTTAAATCAAACATAAAATAGGATTTTGGACCAACAAACGAAGTAAAAATGCTTTAATTTGTCAAATACTGTATCTATAAGTATGATATTGACAACAAACCCGTAAAATGTTTCAATATTCCCGGTTCAGAAAATCTAACTTTATATCATTTTAAGGCCCATTTGTATTCTCGCGCACTTTTATTGAGATTTTTCAACATTTTGGTACTCTTTACTTATGATTTTTAAAATCCCATCACTGGTGCACGCACAAGTGAAAAGCTCTAACGCTCTCTTCGAACTCTTTAATGCATAAAGAATTTTAAGAGAACGTCACAGAGTGAGAGTCTACCCGCAGACTGGGGAGAGTAATAATGAAAGCGGCAAAAACAATATGCCGCAAAATATACTATGACAACCAACAAAAGTAAATGTCAAGACAAAATTAAATGCACACACCACCAAACGACCGCATAGGCTCACATATATGGTGATGAGTGAGTATTGTGAAGGGGGTGGGCGGGAACATGCGACATGCTACTCACACCGACAGTATTAGACCCGCATATTGTGAAGGACTACACATTTACTGGTTAATTAACCGCTCGATACCATTTCTAAAGGGTGTTTTTTATTGAGGTATAGAACTTCGAATTGAAATAAAACACAAGAAAATCGTTTTAATGTCCATCAATTTGGCTTTATTGGAAGGATAATTTTATGCCATTAATGTTTAAATATGATTTCGGGCATGTGGCCGCCGCGGCTGGCTCGAATAAAGCCAATTCTACAGGTCCAATTTTCAACCACTTTTTCGAGCATGTGGGGCCGTATGTTGGCAATAACGCCACGAATGTTGGCTTCCAAGTCCCCTAACGTTTCTGGTTTGTTGGCGTAGACGAGCGACTTCACATATCCCCAAAGAAAATAATCCAATGGTGTCAAATCACACGATCTTGGTGGCCAATTGACAGGTCCATTCCGCGAAATTATGCGCTCATCGAATGTTTCCTTCAATAATTCGATTGTGACGTGCGCTGTGTGGCATGTAGCGCCGTCTTGTTGGAACCACAACTCATCCACGTTCATGCCATCCGATTCGGGAACAAAATAGTCGGTTATCATGGCTCTATACCGGTCTCCATTAACGGTAACTGACTCTCCAGCATTATTTCGGAAGAAGTATGGCCCAATGACTCCACCAGCCCATAGAGCACACCAAACAGTCAGTTTTTGTGGATGTAATGGCGTCTCAAGGGTCTCATGTGGATTCTCTTCACTCCAAATGCGGCAATTTTGCTTGTTGACGTAGCCATTCAACCAAAAATGAGCCTCATCACTGAACAAAATTTTGTGATGAAAATCAGCATCGAGATGAATCTCATTTTCGGCCCATTTTGCAAGCGTTGTTCTTTTGTCAACCTGTTCATGATGAAATGGCAAACCAAACTAAATATTAATCACTTGACAGCTGACAAAATGGCCGCCAGTTAAAAAAGTGATGCCAACTTAAAGTTCTATACCCCAATAAAAAACACCCTTTACATGTAATTTAGAAAAGATCAATAAAAATCATAAATTACAATTTATATTCCGAAATTACATTTGAAATTATCTACATTCTGAATTTTGAAATTACAATTAAAACTCAGAACAAATCAAATTACAAAATTGAAATTTAAAAATTACAATTAAAATTTAGATCAGAAACTTTCATTTGAAATTTAGAACATACCCCCATTATTTGAAATTCAGAAAATTCCTATTGTTATTCAGAAATGTGTGTAAAGTTGTATACGTTTTAGAGTGGCCAGAAAATTTAGCTTTTCAGAAAACCGGCATTTCGGGTAATTTTTTAAAAACGAGTTTTAAAAAAAACGACTGTCGGGTTTTGCTTTAAGTAAAAAACCGTCATTACCACACATTTCGGTTTCAGCGTTATTTCTAAGAATGCAAAATATATTTCCATTCAGAAATGAATTGGTTGACTTTATTTTTTCACCTTAAAGAATGCATTAGAATCAATTGCAAGGAAATAAGTTTTGCTTTTTAGTGAAAAAAATAAGTAAAATTCGGTTTTTAATACAGGGTTATGAGTACAAAACAATTTCCGTTTGAATTTTTGAGAAAATTCTACCGATTCCAGTATTTAAACTAGACGCATTTTCGGACTAGGGTACCTCACCCAATTCTGGCCAAATAGCAAACATAATTTTATATTTGGAGTTATTCTTATTTCATATCCATATGTTTTTGTAAAATCCGTTTTATTGGCATCCAGATCATTTGAAAGCTATATAACAGAAAAATGGGCCTATATAGTTCAAGATAAGATGTTTGTCCATTAGGGTGGGTCGATTAAGCAAACGATATTATGCCATCGACTTTTCGATAGCTTTCGGCAGGAGGAAAAAAAGTTCCACTACAATATATAAAAAATGTCTTTTTCGAGACGCCCAAATTATTATTTTTTACTTTTTCTCAACTTTTATCTTTAAGGTTTTGTTTTAGTAGGTAATAAAAAAATATAATTTTATATTGTATGTCAGCTTAGAAAGGTTATATATATTTAAAAATAAATATATTTTTTTTATTAAAAAACCTTAAATATAAAAGTTGATAAAAAGTCACAAAACTGAAATTTGGGCGACTCATGGCAAAAGCTATCGAAAAATCCAGGACACAAAATTTTTCCTTACATATCGGCCAACTATATTGTCCATAGTAAAACACTTTACCAAATTTGACCGAAATCGAAATCAATATGCATGTTCTAGAGCGGTTGCATATTAAATCGAAAAGGCTGTATCAAAACGTTAACCGATATGGCCCATATTTATCTAAGCTGATTAAGCAGACCACAGACGGCAAACATACATGAACTATCTGCTTGAATGTTGAAAAAACTTCATTTTCATTGTGTTTTTTGATTAGTAAACATTTGCGACGAAAACGACGCAATTGCGCTGATAGTAATACAGCCATTTTCTTCCGTCAATCTTTACACCGCGAAAATTCACACCAAATGAATGTTTTCAAGCAAAGCCACACACGAGCAACTTGCTTGAATGCAAATGCGATTGTTTGCAAGCAGAACTACAAATGGGCAAAATTTTAAAAAACAAAAACCTACGATTTGCTTGACAACAATGCCACACACGAGAAAAATATCTTCAAATTCAAGTAGATCGTTCATGCATTTTTGCCGTCTGTGGCCTGCTTTACTGATTGATCGTAACGGATTTCCTTAGCCCAGCAGACAGATGGACACTCAGACATAATTAAATCAAATCAGCTGGCAGTTTTGAGACGATCGGTACACTTATAGGTTGGTCTAGTTCAAATATGTTTGGCAGTTGTAAGCATTTGTTGTTAAACTTACTTAAAATACTTTGTTCCACAGAATGTTGCATGGTATAAAAAATGGTATTCTGTAGAAGAAATTATGAATTTGGATTTACATTCAACAAAAAAAAAAACAATAAACCCGACAGCAAAAAACCGGGCAAACCGACATGTTGGTTTTAGCTAGCTAGTTTTGAGAAACCGATTGTCGGTTGTGGACATAAAAACCAAAATATCGATTTCGTTTTTGGACACTCTAATACGCATACAACTCACGAAAACCGACGGATTTTTAAGCATTCACAAAAAGTTTACATATATGAGTGTCAAGTTTTAAACGTGACAACATTCGTATATGTCCATATGAATATGATCAGATAAGAATATATCAAAAAATATATATACTACGAGTTAATAAAATGTAAAAATATTAGAGTAGCAGAATTCATTTTTTTTTGATGTTTTGCGGTCTAACAGAAAATCTGCTTTGATGCAGCAGACATAACCCAGGGCGTGCCCTTTTAGATTCAGTTGTTATTCTATCCCAGATCTATTTCAAAATCCGTGTATTTTTCCAAATTGTAGCAAGCAGAAAATTCAAAAATATGCAAATTCTGAAACGGATCTAAAACATAAATAACACTTAATTCTGTTAGGTTATATCTAGTCTGGCAGAAAATTAAAAATATAAGAATTCCGAAATGGATATCGGATATCAGTTGGGCAAATTCTGTCAGATTATACTAAGCCGGACAAAAAATCAAAATATGCAAGTTCTAAAATATAACTCGGGTATAAAGGCAATTAATTCCTTAAAAAACACTCCAAGAGCTATTTCTGGTATAAATTTTATTAACCTATAATTTTTCATTTGGCTATAGTGAGAAATTCTATCGGGTTATATCTAGCCGGGCAAAAAATAAAAATATAAGATATCTAAAATGGATGTGGAATATAATGGCTATTGATTCTTAAAGTGAACCTAGCACCTGTATGTCCATAACACTTTTATCGGTTAGAGGCCGAAAATCTTGCGACAGGGTTTCAGGAACTTTCGTTCTGTGTTCGTTCACGTCTTTTGATCGTTTGTTATCATCGTTGTCTGCGGTTTCTAGTAAAGTTTCAGCCAAAGCCACAGCTGATGGCTCAGAAGTTCAGTATATGAAGGGCATCGTTCATTCGGGGGAGGTTTTTAGGTACCAAGGGACCTTGGACCACGCCTATTTTTGGGAATTCGTGTGCATATATGCCTTCCAAGTAAAGATAATGTTGAAGCTTATTATATAAGCTTGTTGGATGATGATGACGACGAAGACAAAAGTGTAGACACCAAATTCAGAGACCCACTGCGAACTACGTTGATACAGCACGAAACAACAAAGTCCGCATCGTTATACTCCCTGATGTGGTGGGGACCTGGACAGCTCCTGAAGTGCAGCCACTCAATGCAACGATTACAGCAAGATGGTGTATACGGTTCTGACAAACCGAGGTCCAGGGTTTTGTTCGATCTCGGCTCGGACCAGTAATATTCGGAGCAGGCATTCTGGAAAGTACTGCTCTCACGACGAAAATATGGATAAAAAAAAAGTAAAAGTACTGTCCCTGGCCGAAGAGTGTTTATTTCGGGTCAATCAGGTACATAGAACCGTTAGCCGTGGGATGCAAGTAGAAACAACGTCATTCTATTGATCCGTTAGAAAGAAAAGAAAAAAAACCTTTTTTCTTATCTCTTAAAATTACCGTTTTCCTCCTGAGTACCATTGCATATGACAGCGCATAGAGAAAGGGACCTAAGGGTATTTTTACCCAATTTTCATTTTCTTTCTTTTTTGATGTGGACAACATCTGAGCATCGAATGAGACCGATCCCATGCCCCAAAAGTGTTCCCTCCCAGAGATATGCGCGTTTTATGAAAGTGAAGTCGACGATTCTAAGCGCAGATAGAAAGGGACCTAATCTTTAAAATGGCTCTCCTGAACAAAACTTTTCATCAACTTTTCACTTTTTTTTTGATGTGGACAACATCTGAGCATCGAATGAGACCGATCCCATGAAGTCGACGATTCTTAGCGCAAATAGAAAGGGGCCTAATCTTTAAAATGGCTCTCCTGAACAAAATCGGTTTTTATCCTTAGGGCCCTTTCTATTTTGCGCGTCACATACACAAATGTCTTGCTAATGCATCGGCCAGATACTGTATACTCTTGACTGCAACAACCAACCAAACAGTGGGCAAGAACAAAAATGATAAAAAGCCGAACTTTAGTCACGCAACGAGGAGAGCGCGAAACGAAGGAGACTCACTGCCGCACATCTTTCGGTGGCGTGTCCAGTGTGTGTGGGATGCGATGGAATCGATGACAGCAGCAGTTAAATGAAAAACACGTGAATTTCATTTAATGCGAATTCTCTAAACGAATCATGGCAACACGAATGGACGGACGAAGAGACAGAGGGTTTGTGTATGACCCCAAAAATATGTACGACATTCAGAGAGCACTGGAGAGAGAGAGAAAGTAGGAAAAAAACAAAGGAAGAGGAGGTTTAAAAGTTGTGTAATGTTTAGAGTGTGGTTAAAGAGATGGTACACAGGGAAAGGAGAGAATTCCTCATAGGGATGGTGTGGGCCGCCCGGCACACAGTATCAAATTCCGCTGCATTACGCCAACAATGATGATTCATCAAACATTCTTTCAATTTTTTGGTCGGCGATTTGTGTGAACTTTTCCTAAATCCCACAATGGCGGTAAAATTATAAGAAAATTTCAAATTCTTTGCGAAAAGAAGAGCAAAACGTTGTAATGTTAATGAACTTTGCAATATTAAAACAAGAGGCACCACTCAAAAAAAACAACACACGCACACACACAGATTCTGCTCCTTATCGCCAAGCAACCGGGCCAGGGCAGCCAATAATGAATTGGATGCCCCACAAACCAAACAAACGTGGATGCGCCGACACACAATCATGCGGGCTGTGGTGAACAGTCCCCATGACACACACATGACTTGTGCTGTGGGTTCCAAGAGTCACGAATGCACACACACACACTCATTCTCACAGTGCTTGCAAAAATAGATTAATCAAAAATAATAAACAAATCGAGCACAGATGCAGACAGACACTTCTCGTTTTTTATACACGTCTGTGTTTTGCACAAAAAAAATGACAAGAGAATTTGAATTCATGATGAAAATGTTTTGCATCATTTTCATATAGAAATGTATCTTTCTTTCTTAAAAGGATGGTCCAAACATAATGCACGATGTTTATTGTGAGTCACATCTTAACGTCAAGGTTTTTGCCCAAGCTAATTTCACATTTCTTTGTTTCAGTGTTTTACAAATTCAACTATGGTATGGTATATAATTGAGCAGTGCGTTCAGATTGTTACAGCGTGACAGCGCATAGAGAAAGGGACCTAAGGGTAAAAAAAAATCAATTTTCACTTTTATTTTTTTGATGTGGACAACATCTGAGCTTTGAATGAGACCGTTCCCATGCCCCAAAAGTGTTCCCTCCCAGAAATATGCGCGTTTTATGAAAGAGATGGTACACCAAAGATACACGTATTTAAATCATTAAAATGGCTCTCCTGAACAAAACTGGTTTTTACCCTTAGGTCCCTCTCTATTTTGAGCATCGCATATGGATATTAGAGCGCCAATGAAATACATAGAAAAATGGAAAAGTGTTAATCTTTCCGCTTCCCGCTCATTTTCTAGCACAGTAAAAAGTTTTGGTTTAATTTTAATGCCGAGCCGGTGTTTATATATAACAAATCCAAAAAAGTATTAAATCTATTCCATTATGGAATACTTTTAAGGAGATTGAAAGAGAGAGAATGAGAGAGAGAGAGTTGTTTCTTATTTTTTTTTAGAGCATTAAAATACCACCAATATGTATTACGGCTTAAACCTTTTTGGTGTTAAAATAAAACCAAAATATTTATATTTAATACCTAACTAGGAATTAATTTAATGCCCTGTGGAATAAGTTATACACCGAACTAAGTGTTATTTTTATTCTTAATAAGAATTTGATTAATACTATTCGGAATGTTTTATATTCTCGAATTGGTGTTATTTCAATACCCACCCAAATGAATTGTATGCTAAAAGGGTGTTGCTTTTAATATAGGCAGGTGTAAAACTAACACCATTTCTATAAAATTTAATAAATAAAACAAATTTAATGGTTAGTTTTTTAATATATGTATATTTCATTTATTTCATAATAACATAAATTAAGTAATACAGTTTTTGACTATAAATTCTTTATATATGACACACAACATACACAACGTTTGTTTTTTTATCCAGATATATCAAATAAATAGGAGCAAAAAAAAATTGTATGGGAGGTACCATATTCCGTGACCCTAGGGGCCTGAAATGTTGACAGTTAATTTCGCCAATAGTCTGCCTGCAAAATTTCAGCTCGATTGGATCACGGGAAAGATGTTAAAAATCAATCCAAAGTTTTGCCCGCCAGCCAGCCGGCCAGGCGCAGACAAGTCAAGTTAATATAAAGAATTTAAAAATTGAAAGCAACAATCGAACTTTATAAATAAAGATAAATAATTACAATGCCACCACAATTGCTGTTTTCAACTTTATAAGCCGGGAACAGATGTATTATTGCTTCTGCTAATGCAATCTTGTCCTCGCGATTCGGATAATTGCCACTTCGTTGGCGCAAAAAATTGATGGATTCATGTACCACACAACGTCGAGAGCTATCGCTTAATGTTCCCTTTGTTGAATATTCATCAAATATTGCAGAAAAATCTCCATTTTTTAAATAACATTCTAATTCCTGCAATATTTGTTATACATATCACAAAAAAGGAAAGGAATCAAACAGATTTCTACTTACCTTCTTAAAATTTATGCTGCTGATTGTTGAAGTTGTTTCTTCAAAGCAAAACTCTACAAAAAAACAACTACAGGAACTGTACTGCGATATTATTCCTGCCAGCTCCTCAAAATCAATGTCGGCACCGTCGCGATCTTTTAACACAAGTTCTCTGCCTTCTACATTAAGATTCAGCTTGTTTATAACTAACATTGAAAAACTTTAATTAACAAAGTATTAAATTTTCCACCACTTTTAACTTTGACGAACATTATAATGCTTTTTTTCTTACTTTGTTTGTATGACTAATCTTTTTCTTGTTATATTTGTAAACCAAAACAAGTAAACTCATGAGAGAGACACAACTTAACAGCTGTTTTTAATACCTTACAAGGTGTTGTTTTTAAACTTTAAGGAATAAAATTTTTCTATGAGAGAAACTTAATTCTTTTTTGGTGTTAAAATTAAACTTAAAGTAATAAACTAAAGAGAAACAAATTTCTAATGCCTTTTTTGGTGTTATATTTAAACCAAATGGAATTGTTTTTTCTTTTATAGAAATATTTAAATCAAATTTTGGTGTTATTTTTATACCCAGTAAGCATTAAAAAACTCTCAAATTTCTCATGGTGTTAAAACAATTCCCTGAAGTATTTAAATTTGTACCATATGGTTTAAAATATAAACTATTTTGGAATTAATTTTAAATTTAATTCCAAAGAAGTTTAAGTTTAGCGGAGTTACTAAGTTTAAAAATTAAACCAAAACTTTTTACTGTGAGTATATTGAGCATCAAAAATTATATCGGTGCAAAATTTATTTCAATCGACTTTTAGTTCTAAAAATGCAGTAAAACTAGTTGCAAGCTACAGCTCGTAAGCCAGACGACTTTCGGAAAATACACCTTAAGCATTTGTGTTGTAAATATGCAGGCAAACATTTTTCTCTTAAACAATTTTTGACCTAGCTATGACCCTAAATTTTTTGTCAGGATTGGGTTAAGTTGTTATTCAACAATAAAGATTTTTATTAAGTAAATTATGTAAAAAGTGATTTAATTAACAGTAGAAAAAAATCATTTATTAAAAATATTTCAGGTAACCTAATTCAAAGAAGTTTGTTTTGAAAAATGTAATTTACATATAAAAAGAACTTTTATTGCGTCAGAGTCGTAACAATAACATTGTCAAATAAAAAAAATATGATTTTGCCGGTATGATTGCCGTGATCATATTATTGTTAACATAAAACCCAAAATAACTATACTTTTGCCGCACCAAGCATATTTATATTGCTGCTACAACCATAATTTCATTTTAAAATTTGACTATAATACTGTTGTTACATTGCAACAATATTAATATTGCCGCAATCATACTTTTGTCAAAAATCTTTTCCCTGCGTGTACATACGAGGGCGGTTTGGAAACTTCTTAGTCTAGCACAAAAAGCGCGGTATAAACAGAAAAAAGTTAAGTGTTTTGGAAACTTCCATCTCTGCTATAAACACATGTTAAATTTTGTTTCGATCTGGCAACTCCTTCATATAGAAACAGGTGTTCACAAAAGACGCATCCGCGATTTTTTTACAATGGAAAAATTAGAAATGCGTGGTGTCATTAAATATTTACATAAAAAAGGTTTATCGAGACAAGAAATTCATAATGATATGGTGAATGTGTTAGGTGAAAGTGCTCCTTCATATCCAACAGTAAAAAATTGGAACAGTAAAAAGCATTGAACATGAAACACGTAGTGGACGTCCAAAAACAGCAACAACAACAGAAATTGTAGCCAAAATGCATGATGTGGTATTAAATGATCGACGAATAAAAGTGCGTGAAATAGCTAATATCATGGGCATCTCAAATGATCGAGTCCATTTAATTTAGCATGAAGAACTACAGATGGAAAAGCTTTCAGCAAGGTGGGTGCCGGACTTGTTAACAGTCGACCAAAAACGCATAAGAATGAACATTTCTCAAGCTTGTTTGGATCGTTTTCAGCGAAATAAATGGATTTTAAGCGTCGTCTCATAACCGTTGATGAGACATGGATCCACCACTATACTACAGAGACAAAAGAACAATCCAAACTGTGGACTGAAGCTGGAGGAAGAGCCCCAAAGAAGGCAAAAACAATTCAATCGGCTGGTAAGGCTATGGCAACGGTTTTTTGGGTCTTCAAAGGTATTTTATTGATTGACTATCTGCAAAAGGGTAAAACAATAAATTCAGAGTACTATTGCAACCCTTTAGATCAATTAAATGTACAAATTCGAGAAAAACGTCCTGGCTTACAACACAAAAAAATAATTTTTCATCAAGACAACGCACCAGCGCACAAGAGTGTTTTAACAATGGCTAAAATCAACGAATTAAAGTACTAGTTGCTTGACCACCAACCTTATTTTCCTGATTTAGCTCCCAGTGACTTTTACCTGTTCCCAAACCTAAAAAAATTCCTTGCTGGCAAGCGTTTTACCTTAAATGAAGATGCAATTACAGTTGTAAACCACTATTTTGAAGACCTTGAGGAAAACTATTTCAATCAAGGGATAGAATTGCTAGATAAGCGTTGGACTAAGTGTATTGAAGTTTCAGGAGATTATATTGAAAAATAAAAATATTTTTGAAAAACTAACTATTCTCTGTCATTGATAGGCTAAGGACTTTCCGAACCGCCCTCGTATGTGTGAGTGCAGCATCTACTCCGAAGCCGTTTTTGTCAATGCCAATAGCGTCTGCCCAAAAGATAACTTCTGCTCTATCTATTAAAGATCTGACCATTATTTCGATATTTATTTCGACTACAAACATTAGCAGCAGACGGGCGAACAGTTAGAAATCGTAAAATTCAATCAGCTGGTGATTTTGAGTAGGTCGGTACACTTCAAGAGCTATCTAACTCAAATATATCTGGAATACAACCATTTGTAAACTTTTGGTAGGTTTTGACTCAATTTGTTAGCATTTTTAAAGAACTTTTGTAGAAAAAAAAGTTTGTCACTGGTCTGCATAATCGACCACAATCTAGAGAAATGTGCGCAAATTTCAGCTAACCGGGTATATAGAAAATGTAAAAACACCTGTGCATGCCCGCCCAGTTCGTTCTGCGGAAAGTATTGATTTCGTTTGCGATAGTTTGACAGAAGAGCCGTCCACCTCGACTCGTCGATGTGCCCAACAACTGAGCATCTTTCGAACATCACCGATGCGAGTTTTGAAGGAAGATTTCAAACAATACGTATACAAGGTTCAATTGACTCAAGAGCTAAAGCCCACTGATCGTTTGAAGCGTCGTTAATTGTTGGTTGAACAAACAGAAGTGTATGGTGAAATTACAAAGAAAATCATCTTCAGCGACGAGGTCCACTTTCATCTCAGTCGATTCGTTAACAAGCAGAATTAGAGAATCCACAAATGATTGTTGAAAAGACGATGCATCTAAAAGGAGTAACTGTTTCGTGCGGTTAATGGGCTGGCGGCGTCATCGGAAGGTTCTTCTTCGAAAATGAGGCCAGCCAAGCGGTTACCGTGAATGGTGTTCGCAATCGCGAGATGTTAACGTGGCCAGAAATTGAGGGTAATGATCTGGACGATATGTGGTTCCATCAGCATGGTGCCACTTGCGGCACAGCCAACGAAACAATGGCTCTTTTGCGCTAGAAACTTAATGACCGTGTTATTTTACGACATGGCGTTGTGAAATGAACGCTACAACCCTGTGATTTGACACCGTTGGTACTAAGTTTCTACGATATCGGTACATAATTTCGACCTGTTCGAAGATAAAAATGAAATATGAATAGACCGTCGGATGGACATCGCTCAATAAAATCAGAAACCGATTGTTATTCTAAACATTCGATAAAAGGTGTTAGAAAAATCAGCACTTATTCCTTACACCCTATACCACAGTGTGAGGTAGAACATTTAAAGACAACAAATTGGAAAAGTTTTAAAATGTTTCAAAAAGCCCTTAATGAGCCGCAGTTGTATCGCAGTACTTCCGATGGCGCAGATGTATCTAAAGAGTACAATTGTATTATCTATGTATCCTTAGGTTGCACATCAAAGTTTAATTAAAATTATTTTAAAAATATTACTTTAATACAGAAAGAGCATTAGTGGACTCATGCGTAGACGTTTTTCATTTTCATTTTCACTTGCTTCTTTCACTGAGTCACTTAAAATGTCGTTTCATCAACTAATCTATCTGTAGAAGTGCCACTAAGAATATCGTCCAATTGCGCAACTTCGACAACACCGCTGTTTCATTAAAATCCGAGAGTACATTTATTTACACATACGCCAGCTCATTTAGTTTTGAAGCGATGTGAAATAAATTTGTATCATTGTGATTAAATATTCTTAGATATATTCAAAATCTAAGAATATTTAGTCATGACAGTAGTAATAGAAAATAACGAATTTCCCGGGAATTCTTTCGGGATTCGGGAAAAAATTACCGGAATTTTCAGGATCTCGAATCGTCATAGTCTATATCAAATGAAACATATTTGTTCAAGTACAAAATAATGTTTTTCTTTATATCTTTCCTTATAACTTTTTTTAGGGAAATTTAGGATTATTTATACAGGGTGTCCGTCGGAAAGGTATACTACTTTGTTTGTTTATAATTTTTGAATAAATGAAAGAGAATGGAAATAATATTGATGATAAATGTTTTTATTTAATTACACTGTGGAACATTTTTGGGGTTATTGTCTGGGGGGTGAGAAATTCCAAGTCAGGGTGATGGTACTAGGTCAGTATATTAAAACCCTCAAAGGGCTTTGCGTTCGTATGTGCCAGTTTTTTTTTATGACCTTTTACATTTTTTCCTTATCTTGATGTTTTTTCGCTTAGTTGTAAAATGTTGGCAAAAACGTAGTTTGACATAACTCGAGAACAACTAGTTCGATTTTGCTTAAATAAATTGAGAAAAATTAATAATTACATTTTCTTTAATCCATTAATATACTGTTTCTCTACCAAATCAACATTTTTGCAATTAGAAATAAATTTACGAAGAAAATTTTGCCAAAAAAAAAATTTTTTTACGAACGCAAAACTCTTTGAGGGTTTTAATATACTGACCTAGTACGAGCCTCGACCACTATTAATTCGTACGGCAAGCATTTTTACCCGTATGCAATGTTTAACAGGTGATATTTTCAATACTAATGTAGTCAGCGCATGCAAACCTATTTTTTCTGAAAGAGCATTTTGTTCTCTTGATTTTTAAAAAAAATTTTATTGTACCTCAACAACAACAACAACAATATTTATTTCTTTGAATGCTTCGCAAAACTATTAAAAAAATGTGACCAGTATTAATTTATTACTATTATTATTATCTTTATTACATACTCAATATCTTAAATCTTAGGCCAAAGAAAAACCATTGCTTACCCTTCGCCAAAAGAAGAAGCGTTTGCAATGGTGTCGAGAACGGATGTCGTGGACTCGAAGGCAATGGAATTCCATCATCGATGAATCTAAATTTGATGTGAGTGTCGTCGATGCGCGAAGGCGAGTTATCCGTAACAAAACTGAAGCGTACCATAAAGACTGCCTTAAAAGGACAGTTAAGTTCCCAGCGAGCATAATGGTGTGGGGTTGTATGTCTGCCAAAGGGGTAGGACAACTGCACTTTATTGATGGGATGGTCAACGCTGAAAAATATATTAACATTCTAGAAGAAAGTTTGCTGCCATCAATACCAAAACTGGCTGACTGTGGAGAATACACGTTTCAGCAGGATGGAGCATCATCTCATACTGCCGAACGAACCAAATCATGGCTGCAGTCTAAGGAAATTGGGGTCTTAGATTGGCCATCAAATAGTCCGGACCTACGCCCAATCGAGAATATATGGGGAATAATGAAAAGAAACCTAAAAAATGAGCCTCAAAGGACCCTTTCTGGTTTAAAAACAAAATTGCAAGAGATGTGGGATTCTATTTCAACAGAACAGTGCCAGAATTTATATGAATCTATGCCAAAGCGATGTAAATGTGTTGTAGAGGCAAAAGGCGATGTTACCCAATATTAATATTTAAAGATAAATTAAAGTTTTTATAAAATAGCAACTATTTAACCCACCGTACGAATTAATACTGGTCACATTTTTTTTAATAGTTTTGCGAAGCATTCAAAGAAATAAATATTGTTGTTGTTGAGGTACAATAAATTTTTTTTTTTAAAAATCAAGAGAACAAAATGCTCTTTCAGAAAAAAATAGGTTTGCATGCGCTGACTACATTAGTATTGAAAATATCACCTGTTAAACATTGCATACGGGTAAAAATGCTTGCCGTACGAATTAATAGTGGTCGGGGCTCGTACCATCACCCTGACTTGGAATTTCTCACCCCCCAGATTGGCTGTTGTACTGTGTTATGTATGGAATACAAAATCAGATAAATGCCCGCCTCTTTTAGTCTCATAAATGCGAACCCCTTTGAGCACATTTTTCATGACATTCTCACACATTTCACACGGTATTTCATTAATTTCATCACGAATATTTTGTTTGAGTTGCTCAAGCGTTTGACTAAGCCTTGATTTTCAAATATTCCTACAAAAAGAAGTCCAGAGCAGTCGAATCAGGCGACCGTGGAGGCCAATCAACATCACCATTTCTTTTAATAAATTGTTGTGGAAAGAGGTCTCGCAGTAAGTCCATTGTAATCCTGGCTGTATGGGATGTGGCACCGTCTTGTTGATACCACATGTTAATCAAGCCCAAAGCATGCAGTTCTGGCGTTAAAAAGATTTTAATCATATCACGATATCGCTCCCCATTGACAGTTAACGTTACGCCGTGGTCATTTTTATAAAAGTAAAGTCCAATGATTCCTCCTGACCAAATTGCACACCAGACTGTCACTTTTAATGGATGCAAAGGTGACTGATGAATAATTTGACGGTTTTCTATTGCTCAGAACCAACTATTCTGTTTATTTACATATCCAATGAAAATGTGCCTCGTCACTCATTTTGATTTTTTCATGAAAATCGGGGTTGTCATGGGCGAGCTGTAACATTCTATTGGCATATGTACGGCGGCGTAAATGGTTTTGTTGAGGAAGCTCTTGTGTCAACTGAATCTTAAATGGAAACAAATGCAAATCCTTGTGCAAAATTGTGCCCAACGTTGTTCTTTGATGGCCAAGCTCTTGAGCACGGCTTCGAATTGAGGTTGATGGATTGTTTTGAACGCTTTTTTTGAGCAGCAGTAATGTTTTCAGCCGATCTTGCAGTACGTTGTGCACGCAGAAAAAAAGTATGGTTGGGGTGACAACATTCGAAGGGGATCATACTATTGTTGGGTTTATGGTTGTTGCACAACAATATTATGATTCTCACAACAATAGTATGATTCACACATAACCATACTATAGTCCCCACAACCATAGTATGATTCACACTCAGCCATACTATAGTCCCCACAACCATAGTATGATTCACACTCAGCCATACTATACTCCTCACAACAATTGTATGATACACACTCAACCAAACTATTATCTACACAACCATATTATGATCCTCACAACCATAGCATGTTTCTCATACACCCATAGTATGATCCTCACAACCATAGCATGATTTACACGCAACCATACTATGATCCCCACAACCATAGTATGATTCACACTTCACCATACTATTTTCCATACAATTATAGTATGATTCACTCAACCATACTATGATCCCCAAACTTATTTAATAGGATTGGGTAATGTTGTTATTCAAATATAGAGATTTTTATCAAGCAAGATATTTTAAATCGCATTACACTTTGAGGCCATGTTTTTATTGAACATTTCATTCAAGAAACAAAATTATTTATTCCAACGGCAGTTGAAAATACTTTTAGTTGCCAGCAGGGGTAAATGCAACTTCACCATCCCCAGACCCCAAGTAACGAATGTGATTAAACCATGATCAATGGCTATATACTTAAGTGCAGGCAGATTTTAAATAAACGTGAGCCAGTCGGTATTAGGGTATTTCACCGAACAAAGTAAACAAAATAAAAATCCCTCGAACTACATTCCGATTGCTGTGGTTTTTTTAATGGACAAGATCCATTCACTGCATCGTGTGTATGTGTTTTTTTTGGTATATCAAACAAAAACACATCCATGTATGCTCTATAAAACCTGTTTTGTTATGTTCATAGTCGCAACCATACTGTATGATTGCCGTAATCATATTATTGTTAGCGTAAATTTTAAACAACAATACTTTGGTTGCACCAACCATTTTTATATGGTTGCTACAACCATATTTTCATTTCTAAATTGTAACAATTTTAAATGTAACAATTTCAACAATATTAATATTGCCGCAATCATACTGTTGTCAAAATTAAATTCAAAAAACAATACTATGGTCGCGACGAACATGCTTTTATTGTAGAGAACATACTATTGTTGCGGTGACCATATAGTAACCATATCTTTTCTCTGCGTGTGGTCCCTGCTTGCACCTATCAGCTACAAACTCTCTTTCTTCGAATCATTCACTACACGATAAATAGTGTTTGTTTGTTTCAATTTTCACGTAACTGGCTCATCGTCACAATCTTTCTAATCGATTATCGATTTTGATAAAAAATTTTAACGATTAAAACACGTTGGTTTATCGAATATGATTCCATAATAAATTTGCCACGTCTCTACTGAACTGTCAAGACTAATGTTTACTAAAATGTCGGCAAAACAATGTAGTAAACCTTCCCGGCGGACACCCTGTATTTGTATTTTTAATTTATACTGCAAAATTTCTAGTAGTTGACAATGTTTGATTTAACATTTTAATGCATATTGCATTTTAGCTTTAAAAGGCCCCAATGGGCTTCGAAGTATATGTCAATCTAGAAATGAAATTTTATCAAAATTGGAACTTAAATGGGTATTTTAGAGCGATTGTTTGTTAAAACGAGAGGAACATTGTACTAGGGCTATGTCAAAACGTTGGCCGCTATCACCCATTTGTATGAGCTGTTTACTGTTCGATGTGTTAAACTCTACAAAATGTTTAAATTTGAGTATATCGGAGTTTGTAAAATTTCGATAACAGCTGTAAATAAAAAAACATTTTTAAATTTACATTACAATTATTCTGGTTATGACCTCTAATCTGCATTGATTAAGGCTCCCCACTGTATGTACAATAAAGGGTGTGAAGATAAATTTATAAGTTAAATTTGTCCGCGACCGAAACACCCTAAAGTGCAGCTCGACTGACAAATTTTGCTGCTTGACTGAGAAAATTCGAAATTTATCTCTTTTTCGTTAAATCCATGAAATATATGATAAAAGTATGCAGATTTACGAGGGCGTTTCGGAAAGTTCTTGGCCTATCAATGAAAGAGAATAGTTAGTTTTTCAAAAATATTTTTATTTTTCAATATAATCTCCTGAAACTTCAATACACTTAGTCCAACGCTTATCTAGCATTTCTATCCCTTGATTAAAATAGTTTTCCTCAGGGTCTTCAAAATAGTGGTTTATAACTTTAATTGCATCTTCATTTGAGGTAAAACGCTTGCCAGCAAGGATTTTTTTTAGATTTGGGAACAGGTAAAAGTCACTGGGAGCTAAATCAGGAGAATAAGGTGGGTGGTCAAGCAACTCGTACTTTAATTCGTTGATTTTAGCCATTGTTAAACACTCTTGTGCGCTGGTGCGTTGTCTTGATGACATTTTTTTTGTGTTGTAAGCCAGGACGTTTTTCTCGAATTTGTACATTTAATTGATCTAAAAGGTTGCAATAGTACTCTGAATTTATTGTTTTACCCTCTTGCAGATAGTCAATCAATAAAATACCTTTGAAGTCCCAAAAAACCGTTGCCATAACCTTACCAGCCGATTGAATTGTTTTTGCCTTCTTTGGGGCACTTCCTCCAGCTTCAGTCCATTGTTTGGATTGTTCTTTTGTCTCTGGAGTATAGTGGTGGATCCATGTCTCATGGACGCTTAAAATCCATTTTATTTCGCTGAAAACGATCTAAACAAGCTTTAGAAAGGTTCATTCTTATGCGTTTTTGGTCGACTGCTAACAAGTGCGGCACCCATCTTGCAGAAAGTTCTTTCATCTGTAGTTCTTCATGCAAAATTAAATGGACTCGATCATTTGAGATGCCCATGATATTAGCTATTTCACGCACTTTTATTCGGCGATCATTTAATACCATATCATGCACTTTGGCTACAATTTCTGTTTTGGTGGCTGTTTTTGGCCGTCGTGGTTCATCTTCAATGCTTGTACGACCACGTTTAAATTCAGCAACCCAATTTTTTACTGTTGCATATGAAGGAGCACTTTCACCTAACACATTCACCATATCATTATGAATTTCTTGTCCCGATAAACCTTTTTTATGTAAATATTTAATGACACCACGCATTTCTAATTTTTCCATTGTAAAAAAATCGCGGATGCGTCTTTTGTGAACACCTGTTTCTGTATAAAGGAGTTGCCAGATCGAAACAAAATTTAACATGTGTTCATAGCAGAGAGGGAAGTTTCCAAAACACTTAACTTTTTTCTGTTTATACCGCGCTTTTTTGTGCTAGGCTTAGAAGTTTCCGAACCGCCCTCGTATTAATAAATTTGTGAAAAGTAATAATTTATTAAATAAAAAAACACATAAGATAAAAAAACATTTTGCGATGATTGTATATAAACACATTTTCTCGATAACATATAAATTTTGGAGGTCGGTCTTAATCGACCATTGAGATGTCCCCATATAAGTCTGAGGGAGTAGATCACGTCCTAATTTACCATATATCCCTGACCGATTTCAGATCGGAGATATATGGCATGCACTAAAAGTATTGCTTAAATATGGACGCCATTATTGGAGGCCCCTTTCAGGACACTTCCGGTCGACCTTAATCGACCATCGAGATATCCCCAGATAGGTCTGAGGGAGTATATCACGACCTAATGTACCATATATCCTAGATCGATTTCCGATCGGAGACATATTTCGGTTGCGGACAAATTTAACTTATAAATTTATCTTCACACCCTTTTTACAATATACGAGGGCGGTTCTTCTTAGCCTAGCACAAAAAGCGCGGTATAAACAGAAAAAAGTTAAGTGTTTTCGAAACTTTCATCTCTGCTATGAACACATGTTAAATTTTGTTTCGATCTGGCAACTTCTTCATATAGAAACAGGTGTTCACAAAAGACGCATCCGAGATTTTTTTACAATGGAAAAATTAGAAATGCGTGGTGTCATTAAATATTTACATAAAAAAGGTTTATCGGATAAGAAATTGTAGCCAAAGTGCATGATATGGTATTAAATGATCGACGAATAAAAGTGCGTGAAATAGCTAATGTCATAGGCATCTCAAATGATTGAGTCCATTTAATTTTGCATGAAGAACTACAGATGAAAAAGCTTTCTGCAAGATGGGTGCCGGACTTGTTAACAGTCGACCAAAAACGCATAAGAATGAACATTTCTCAAGCTTGTTTGGATCGTTTTCATCGAAATAAAATGGATTTTAAGCGTCGTTTCATAACTGTTGATGAGACATGGATCCACCACTATACTACAGAGACAAAAGAACAATCCAAACAGTGGACTGAAGCTGGAGGAAGTGCCCCAAAGAAGGCAAAAACAATTCAATCGGCTGGTAAGGTTATGGCAACGGTTTTTTGGGTCTTCAAAGGTATTTTATTGATTGACTATCTGCAAAAGGGTAAAACAATAAATTCAGAGTACTATTGCAACCTTTTAGATCAATTAAATGTACAAATTCGAGAAAAACGTCCTGGCATACAACACAAAAAAATAATTTTTCATCAAGACAACGCACCAGCGCACAAGAGTGTTTTAACAATGGCTAAAATCACCGAATTAAAGTACGAGTTGCTTGACCACCCACCTTATTCTCCTGATTTATCTCCCAGTGACTTTTACCTGTTCCCAAATCTAAAAAAATTCCTTGCTGGCAAGCGTTTTATCTCAAATGAAGATGCAATTACAGTTGTAAACAGCTATTTTGAAGACCTTGAGGAAAACTTTTTTAATCAAGGGATAGAATTGCTAGATAAGCGTTGGACAAAGTGTATTGAAGTTTCAGGAGATTGTATTGAAAAATAAAAATATTTTTGAAAAACTAACTATTCTCTTTCATTGATAGGCTAAGAACTTTCCGAACCGCCCTCTATATCCTATAGAATACGGTTTGATTCGTTCTTCAATATGGAAACGACAACAAATTTCAAGAGATAACTTTAGAGTTATAGGTCAGATACAAAGGCAAACCAACCTTATATTTCTTAAATTTGTCATAAAGAATATGGTGTATGAGGTCCTAAAGTCGCTCCTTTTCGAATTTCAACTTTCCTTGCTCGTTAATAAAGGATGGTCTAACTAAAACGCATGATTTAAATTGTAAATTTAAAAAATTCAGAAAAATGTCTTAATTTTTTTTTATTATGATTGAAGGATCTATGACAATTATGTGTGAAACAAAATATTGAACAAATGCTCGCCACGGCTTCGGTGATGCGATGGTCCATTTTTTAAATGACTCTGAGACGTAATGAAGGCTCAATGTCGTTAATGTGCCGAATTTCTCATTCTTTAATTCTTGACTTATTTTTGGCCCGTTGACATACACTTTTTCTTTTAAATATCCCCAAAGAAATAAGACCAACGATGTCAAATCACATAATGGTGACGGCCAATTAACATCGCCGCGAAGTGCGCAAAAGAGCCATTGTTTTGTTGGCTGTGTGGCAAGTGCCAGCATCGTGTTGGAATCACATATCGTTCAGGCCCATATTTTCTAATTCTGTCCACAAGAAGTCCGTTATCATCTCGCGATAGCGAACACCATTTACGGTAACTGCTCGGTCCACCTAATTATCGTAGAAGTTCGGCCCGATGACAAAACGAACTGAGCGAGCATACACTGGTGTTTCACATTTACAGATCCGGAAATTTGAGCACTATTCTCCAGATTGTGGACACATTTGGTCGATTATGCGGAAAAAAAATCATGAAGTGCACAAAATTCGTAAAAGGCTTCAACAATCTTAGTGCAATGCTCAATTTGTCAAACACTAAAACAAAGAAATGTCAAATTAAGTTAGGGCGTGACTCACAATTAGCATCGTGCATTATGGTTGGATCACCCTTTATTACACTTTCTCAATAACCTTTAACAGCGACAGTCAGTGTCTTTTTTTTTAAACACACTTAAAAGAAATACGGATTTTCTTGAAACCTCCGGGGACACCCTAGTATACACATGGTAGTTGCTAAATAGTTTCGATATCTTTGCTTATTTTTTTAGATGACGCTGTAATCCTTTATTACACTGCAAACTCAAACGTTCTATTCAGCTTTTTTTATGAATGCCTCTCTACAGGCTAACTTATTTACGAATGGACAAATTTCATCAGCGTATGTCTTGGCTCATTTCATGAAAATAGGCCCATCTACGACTATGCTCAAAATGCAAGAAGCAAAATGGCTGCGGTTTGAAAATGTTCGGATTGGGGTCGGAGGGTTCTAGGGTAAAATTGAACCAGGGGTCGGATTTATTTGCTTTTTTTTAAAGATAGCCCTACCTCTTACCTTTCTAAAATTACCTATATGAAGCTTAGAGGTCCTACCGTTCCCAAAGGTCCCAAACTAAACAGGGTTTGGTCCCTACAAAGAACTTATCTGTGGTTCCCACACAACTATTGGTACCAAAGTAACATGCACATGACAATTGATTGGTTTCGATAACCGCCAGTTGTCGCAACCAATATTTAAACTGTATTCGGTTGGTATAACTGCGTGATTTGCTGTGAATACCGTGATAAGGTTGTAGCAACCATAATATAATATCTCGAACCGTGTTACTATCAATACTACGGAATGTTGGTTATTGCAACATAAATTCGGTTTATCCAACCGAATTTTTGTAGTTCGGACCGACCTCAACTGATTTTTTCTCTGTACGTATGAATGAAATTATTTTCCATTATAAATCCACCCTGTATGACCAGTGGTCGGATTTATTTGCTTTTTTTTAAAGATAGCCCTACCTCTTACCTTTCGAAAATTACCTTTATGAAGCTTAGAGGTCCTTCCGTTCCCAAAGGTCCCACTATTTGACTGGAATGCAAAAAAATTTTTTTTTTTTTAATTTACAAAAACAAAGAAATCCGACCACTGGTTCAGAACTTAGCAATTTTACCCTAGCACCCTCCGACCACCAATGCGAAATTTTTTCAAACCTTTGCCATTTCGCCCCCCTTGGTTTTTCGGGCATGGTCGTAGATAGACATATTCTTATAAAGGAGCCAAGGAATAGGCTGGTGAAATTTGTCCAGTCGTGAATAATTCACCCTGTATAAATGAACCTTAAAATTCCTATTTCTGCATATCCAAAGGGGTGTAGGCTATAATGCAATCGTTCCTGAGGATACGCCTATTTATAAGCCCCTTTATTCAAATTATTCATGCTCCAACACTCCAGTCACAAGACAATAATGACAATTTGCATACAATTTTATTAATTCTATTTTTTTTTTGGTGGATTCTATACCAGGGTGGGTCTGTTTAAAAAAAAAACCTAAAAATATTCAAAAACAATTTTAAACGGTCTAGAGGATTTTCAATTTTTTATGCTTTGGCATTTTCTGTTTTGTTTGTTTTTTTTTTATTTTTTCTTTTAATTGCTTGCTGTGGATATTTTTAGAAATTTCGTTTTTTAAGTTTGTTTTCTTGGCCAAAACATGTGACAGATGACATCATGACGTTGGTTTGGTGCTGGTGGTCGGACGTAGCCATCCTCATCATTGCCGCCGTCGTCGTCGTCGTCGTTGTCGAAGTCGATGTATGGCAATAGTATTGACAATGGCAACAACTAGACGAAGCAACAGCCAAGAAAAAAGTACAGAAAAGAGGGTGGATGTTTAGAACGAAATATGTTCTTTGCCCCCAGAGCCCTCTTCGCTATCGGTCGATGTTGATGTCAGTGACAGTCACTGTGACTGTGACTGTCACGTTGACAACCCCCCAACAAAATTGTGTAGTAAATGTTGAATATTTGCATGTGTCTGTTGTTGAATGAAATTCAAAAACAAAACAAAAAACACACATACACACGCTCATGTTAAAAATAGTTTTGCAAATTGCCGCTCGCTCTTCCCGGCCATAAAAGACGTTTTCTGCAAATGTCACTTGCGTTTATTGGCCCCCGTGTCGTGGCGAGAAAGAGTGAAATCTGCATTTCAAAACTATTGACGTTTTCATCGTAAAGTTTTTCAAACTCAAAATTTAAGGGCGAGTTTTGGCCAGGCAACGATTAATGTTATCTTTACAAGGCGATTCGTTGCTTTTTCATATCTCACTGGTGAAATCTGTGTAGTTGCTAGACAAGCACTTTTTCAAGATTTTTACAATGCATAAAAGGGTTGCTACGACGAGAGTGTCCAAAATCGAAAGCGAAAACCGACATTGCGGTGTTTATGTTGGTTTCTCAAAAATAGCTTACCCTGTTTTTTTCTGTCGGGTTTTCCGAATTTAGTTTTTTGCACACAGAAAACAGATCTGTTGTCACAACCGAATGTGGTGGTTGTACGTACTATCCATGTATTCTCAATTCAATTCAATTTTCAGTAGAAGAAACTGACACTATCGGTTTAGAGGGACAAAATATCGGCAAGCCTTACTAAATAAGATGACTATTTGAATTGAATTTTCCATGTATTGATTGTTGTTATAGATTGTGGCTATAAGTACTCATGAGAATTCCCACGAACATTTGTTAACTGGACCGACTGAGGGTTAAATTGTATGTATTCCTTTAACCAGGGTGGGCAAGTTAATCTTTTAAATTTGAATCGGCTGTAAAAAAATGAATGATAATTTTTTGTAATTTTTGGTTTTATTTGAAAGATTTAACTTTGCCATTTAATAATGGAACACAATTGATATGACTACCGCAGCCGGCTCGGCAGACTGTTGGCAGGAGATGAAGAATTTCTCCGAAAAATTGTGTTTTTTGCAGATGAAGCTCATTTTTATCTCAGTGGCTTAATTTCCTACAACCGATAAAATATTAAAGGATTTATTTGCTGATGTTGACATAACCCATAATATGCGACAACAGCAAACTAAACAGGGTTTGGTCACTATAACTTCACTTAATTGTAAATAAAAGCAGAACGCGTTAATCGATTTCTATGATCTATGTCGCATTTTGTTTATAGCTTATGTGACTTTACGTGAAAGTTATAAGACTCTACACGTTTTTCTGTTTGGGATTTATATGCTTTAAAAAAAAAAAAAATTTTTTTGGCAAAATTTTCTTCATAAATTTATTTCTAATTGCAAAAATGTTGATTTGGTAGAGAAACAGTATATTAATGGATTAAAGAAAATGTAATTATTAATTTTTCTCAATTTATTTCAGCAAAAACGAACTAGTCGTTCTCGAGTTATGTCAAACTACGTTTTTGCCAACATTTTACAACTAAGCGAAAAAACATCAAGATAAGGAAAAAATGTAAAAGGTCATAAAAAAAAACTGGCACATACGAACGCAAACCCCTTTGAGGGTTTTAATATACAAAAACCCCAAAAAATGTTCCACAGTGTTATCACGACAAGAGTGCATCGATGAACTTAAATCTGTGTATGGCGATGAAGCACCATCCTATAGCACTGTGAAAAACTAGCTCAATGAATTCAATCGTGGCCGACGCTCGCTCAATGGCGAAGGTCGTCCAAAAACGGTCGTTGTGCCAGAGTCATTGGACATACCGTGAAATAGAGGCGTCCACCAGCATACATTCGATATTGCATGAACACCTGGCCATAAAAAAGGTTTGTTCTCGTTGGATCCCGCACAATTTGACAATCGCTCAAAAAAGGCTCGTGTCGATTGGCGCAAAGAAATTTTGAAAAATTACGATCGCGGTGCTTCAAAAGACGTTTATAAGATCGTCACAGGTAACGAATCATGGATCTATGCGTATGAGACAGAAACAAAACAGTAATCCACCGTGTGAGTCTTCGAAGACGAGCCAAATCCAACGAAAGTTGTTCTTGGAAGATGCACATTGAAGCAAATGGTCGCCTGTTTCTTCGGCAAAACTGATCATGTGGCGACTGTTCCGCTTAAGCAACGTAGTACAGTCAATTCTGAGTGGTACACCACAATTTGTTTGCCTTCGAATTTGTCCTAAAGAAGAATTTCGAATTTCTCCTAAAGGAGAAGACGAATCATTGTGCACCATGATAATGCGAGCTCTCACACATCGGCTCAAACCAGCGCATATTTGAGCGGCCAAAACGTTGAATTGATGGGCCATCCGCCGTACAGCCCTGACTTACTTTTATTCCCGCACATGAAGAAAAAATGCGTGGTCAACGATTTTCGTCGCCAGAAGATGCTGTTGATGCGTTCAGAAACCATGTTTTCTCAATCGGATCGGAAAAAGAGCTTCGACAATTGGTTTGAGGGCATGCAAAAGTGTATAAATCATGCTGGAGAATACTTTGAAAAACAATAAAATCATTTTTGATAGCAAATATTAGCATTCATTGTATATAACAGTAGTTGCAACCGATTTCCAACTAGCTTTTTCTCAATATTTACGGCTAATAAATGGTTAGTGTGATACAAAAGAGCTTATATGAAAGCTTAAAGTCTCGGCTAAGGATATGTGATAAGAAATATCTTCCTGGGGCGTTAATGTGGCTAACATTTAAGGGAAATTATTTTCAAAAAATAAATAAACAATAAAGCTTACACACTTAGTTTGAATATTTTTTTTTTATTATTTAAGAATCCTAGATTGATCACCCGGTACTTTCTAAATAGTTTCCGAGTATTTGCTAATTTTTTAGATGGCGCTGCAATTCTGCAATTGAATCATTTTAGTTCTAACCGATTTCCGACTAGTTTTTTCTCTGTGTCTAAAGCGATACAACATCAAACCTCAATATTTACGGCTAATAAAGACTTATTGTGATACAGAAGAGCTCAAATGAATGCTTAAAGCCTTGGCTAAGGATATGTGATAAGAAATATATTCCTCCATATCATTCATATTTTGACACAGTGGGCTGTTTTCATGAAAGGTATAAAGAAAAATTTCAATATTTTTATATGCCTCACAATGGGGTCACGGACCAGTTAAATAAATACTGATTTGAATAGATGTTCTGATAGGCCTTCAATGATAACCAAATTGTCCTTATGTGACAATATTGGGTGATCCATCTAGAGGTATTTTTTTAGGACAAAAAACATATAAAAATTCAAATCTAGTGTGGAATCTTTATTGGTAATTTAAAAGGACATTATATGGCATTTATTTTTTGAAAATAATTACCTTCAAACGTTGGCAGCTGTATTATGGAAATAGGCGTTCGGTGAGAAACGGGAAGATCCGCTGTTTCGACCAAAATTTTGTTCAGTGATGAGGCCCATTTCTGGCTCAACGGCAAAGTCAATAAACAAAATTGCCGTATTTAGGCTGAAGAGCAACATAAAGAGGTTCAAGAGGTGCCATTATAACCAGAGAAAACCACGGTTTGGTGCGGTTAATAAGCTGGAATCATCGGTCCTTATTTTTTCAAATATTATGATGGCCGGCACGTAACCGTGAATGGTACTCGCTATCGCGCCATGATATCGATCTATATGCTACCTGAAATTGAAGCCCGTTATCTTGACGACATTTGGTTTCAACAGGACGGTGCCACTTGTCATACAGCTGCTCAAACAATGGGTATATTGAGAGGTCATTTCGAAAAGCAGCTAATTTCTCGTATTGGGTAAGTGAGTTGGCCGTCTAGATCGAGTGATATCACACCTTTAAACTTTTTCCTTTGGGGCTACGTAAAGTCTAAAGTCTATGCTGAGAAACTAGCTACGATTCAGGTTTTGGAAGCCAACATTACGCGTGTTATTAACGCCATACCGGTCGAAATGCTCGAAAGAGTCATCCAAAATTGGACCCTCAGAATGGAAACCCTGAGGCGTAGTTGCGGCCAACATTTGAAGGAAATTATATTCAAAAACTAAATGCCATAAAATGTCATTTCAAATTACCAAAAAAGATTTCACACTTGATTTGAATTTTTATATTTTTTTTGTTCTGAAAAAATACCTCTAGATGGATCACCCTGTACTTATTGTCAAAACTTCAGGGGACCGTAAAATAGGGAATATGAGTCGCAGCCAAAAACAAATTAGTACAACCGTACAACAGCTGATAACGACAGAGTTGTAATTTCCGCCATTTAAAAACGACGTCGCATTTATTTAGGCTGAGAGTGAGCATTTTTCATTTGTTTCATATAAATATTGTTCGATTGTTGTCAGATAAGCATATTGCATTTTAACAGGGTGGAGGCACATTTGTTAAATGTAGCACAAGAAGAATTTTTCACTTTTTTTTTTGGAAATATAAAATCAACATACGAGGGCGACCGCAAAAGTAACTGGCCTTACATAATAAGAACCGTTTTTTTGGAATAATTATTATTTATTTTTCAACATAATCTCCTTCCAACTCAATACACTTCATCAAACGTTTTTCAAGTTTTTTAATTCCATCCGAATTATAAATTTTTTTAAGATCTTCAAAATATGCCTCAGTTTCAGCAATAACCTCGCTATGGGACGAACATTTTTTGCCACCGAGAATTTTTTTTAATTTGGAAACAAGAAATAATCAGAAGGAGCTAAATCTGGACTATATAGTGGATGCGGAGCAATTTCAGATCGTAATTCGGCCAGTTTTTGTTGAGTTAAAAATGCAGTGTGTGAAGGAGCTTATCTTGATGAAAAAGAACTTTTTTTTTTCTAAATGCGGTCGTTTTATCTTGATTTCTTCACTCAACCGATCCAATAATGCACAATAATATTCACTATTTATAGTTTTTCCTTTCTCAAGATAATCAATAAATATTATACCCATTGCATCCCAAAATACTGTGGCCATTACTTTTCCTGCTGACTTAACAGTTTTCGCCTTCTTGGACCACTTTTACCAGCTTCTATCCATTGTTTTGACTGTTCTTTGCATTCTGGGACGTAGTGATGGATCCATGTTTCATCAACAGTAATGAATCGGCGCACTCTTTTGGATTACGCTGATAAATCGCTAAAAGCTCCTCGGAATTGGTCCAACGGACGATTTTTTGGGGCAAAGTCAACAAACGCGGCACCCATCTTGCGGATAGCTTTTTCATGTGGAGTTCAGCATGTAAAATACTCCAAACTTGTTTTTCGTGTATTTTAACAATATCAGCAAGTTCTCTGAGCTTTATTCGTCTATCTTTAGTCACTTCATTAAATATTTTTCTAATGTTTTCACTAGTAGTAGCAGTTTTCGGTCTTCCAGAGCGTTGTTCATCTTCCGTACTTGAACGACCCATTTTAAATTGTTGAACCCAGGATTTCTCGGTGGAGTATGATGGTGCATTATCACCATGAACAGAATCCAATTCATCTTTGATTAATTGTGGCGTATAACCTTTCATATAAAAGTGTTTAATTACCGCACGAAACTCTTTATTTTCCATTTTTCAAAAATTATCAAACTTGTTTACTTCAATCACCTGTAACAAAGAAAATAATCATTAAATATTTCGGAAATTTTGACAGCTGGCTTATAAAAGATTGCTTTTAAAAAACAAAACAAAAAAGTTGCTAGTAAAACAGAAAATGTGCCAGGCCAGTTAGTTTTACGGTCGCCCTCGTAAGTCACCTCGCCAAGGTGAGGTGGAAGAGGTTATGGGTGTTCAGACACACTTTCAGAAACCGCAGCCATATGTATTCTAGCAAGACATCGCATTTCGGTATCCGAACTGCTCCAAAAATAACCATGCCCTAATTAATTTGTCAAATTGTTAGCTTGGCAAAGGTTTGGCAAGAAGAACATGATCTATTGTAATTATTGTTTTAAGTGCGCAGGGACTATCGGCAGTGTCAGCTGCGACGTCAGTGCAATAAGCCGTCACATTTAGAACATAGCTATGGTATAACCCTTTACAAAAACAACCTAAAATGCGGTATTTCAGATTTACTTAAACCGTCGATAAGATCAATTTGTTCATTTCTTTTAATTCATCATATTTGATATGAAAAAAACCCGCAAGAACGAATAGTGCCTCGCCGAATATGTCGATAAGACTGCTTTGGCTGAAAAATTGTCATATTTCATGTGTACAACTACAACAACGACGACGCCACCCCGTGATGATAGCTGCTAAATGAAATTTACAATCGAGATTTAATAAATCCATAAACAATTCTGTTTTATCGCCGCCGAACGTACGGGCGCATATCAGAAACTTTGATAGGCTCATAAACATCGTGTCTGTTTATTTGAGTTGAAATAAACAGAACAGAGCTGGAGAAAAAAATATATGCGCCTTGGGGAAGAAGAACACCAGAAAAATATGATTCAAATAAAAGATACCCTCACACTAATAGAGGTTAGGGCGTTACATTCTGAGAACCCTGGTTGAAACCGTAAGGGTTTGAGAATCTTAATAAGAATCGGTTAAATTCAGTTTTTTGAATGTACGAGGTGACCAGATAGTAATGATTGTTTTTCCAATTGTCATGTTTCCGAAACTGTCAAAGCTATCAAAACCATTTCAGCTGGCAAAATATTCAGTTAGCGTTGCCAAAATTATTAAAATATATTTATCGAAATGTCGGCTTAGTTTTAATTACACAACGCGAACTAACCGCAAGTTCGGTCGTCAGGCAATGCGTCGTTTTATACAGGGTGGAGTGCGGTAATTTGCTTTTTTACACTGCAGTCTGTGGCGGCACAGTTGGTCGAAGAGAGTGGAGAGAGTGCGTGGCTTAAAGTGGCTGACGGGAGGTTTGTATTCGTTTGCCTTTTAGTTGTCATCATGCATTGGACACGTGAGCAGAGGTCATTTTGTGTTGAAGCGTATTTATCAAATGCGCACTCGATCATTGCAGTGCAGCGTGCTTTTTGTTTACGATTCGCTCTTTCCCCACGCGGATCTGTTCCTGGACGGCAAACAATTGTATATTGGGTAACTTTATTGAGAACAGCAGGGAATATGTCATGTGTACGAAGGGGACATGAGTAAAGGATTACAACACCACAAAATATCGAGAGAGTTAGAGCAGCAGTACTGCAATCTCCGAAACGCCCTGCTCGGAAGCAATCACTCTCTTGCATTTCCAGACATTTTTTCAGCCAGCTCTTGAGACAATGCTACAGGAAGGTGCCACTGCACACACAGCGAAGGTTATTATGAATTGTTTGAGGCAAATGTTTCCTGGGCGGGTGATGTGAACGGCCCGGCACGCTCACCAGACTTAGCCCCATGCGATTTTTTCCTTTGGGGTTACCTGAAGTAGAAGGTGTATATCAACTGTCCCAACACCTTGGAGGACCTAATTAACAATATTGAGGCTGAAATTGGCAGAATACTAGTTGACATGCTTGTTAGAGTTCATGAAAACGTATGCAGCAGTGCGTGGATAGCGAAGGCCGACATTTGCCAGATACACTATTTAAAGCCATGTAATTTAAAAATTCCCTTACTGTTCAATATAATTAAAATATAAAATAAATTTTTCTAAGGTTGATAATTTTTTTATTTCATTCCCAAATAAGCAAAAAACCGCGCTCCACCCAGTACTTCGTTTGTGAAAAGAAAGTAATATTTTACATACAAAGCCCGAGATTGATGATGAAAATTTATAGAATTAGAACTGTCACAGCGGCCAGTATTAAAGAGGTGCCGATCAGCTCAGTTGGACATCGCACACTGCGATGAGATTAAAAAAATGCAAATAATTCAGCAGTTTCTAACATTCGGATTTTGATGAAATATCACACACTTACAGAAGATATGTTTTTGAGCTTAGGTTTTGGGTTTAGGTCCTCACGATATGCAGGGTTGGAGCTACAGTGTCCCCAAGTTGGGCACCTCGAGTTTATACGATTTTAAAACGCATGTAACTTTTGCATTTGTATTTCGAGTGTATTCGGCTAGGTCTACAAAGTATCTCTTGTCAACTCAATATAAGAAGACATGTTAACCTGACTTTAAGGCCATTAAATGTCCATATAGCTCTCCAAAAACCAGAGACATTGGGAGCGCTCGGGACAGGGGCACGTTGAAAATTATTTTCTTATTTAAAATTATTCTGTGTAAACGGCCATCGGTCTGCACTTAAGACTTTCCACTTTGGACAGACGTAGTCCCTGGACTTTAAAGCCTTCTGCTATTGATCACTGTCTCCGGAACTCAAGTCAAATTCTATAATTCCAGGAAAACAATTGATACGCCCTAATGTGCAACGCATGTATGAATACATGTACGCACAAACACACGCACACTTTGTGCTTTTGCATCTGTGGTTTTTAACGAAAGCCCATGCGAAACAGAATTGGTGGAAATGATTTTGCTCTATGAAGATTGCTCTTTGCACAGTTCAAAGACTATACGCAAAAGGGTAATTCTCATTAATCCCAATGAGACTCCCGTATACATATGTATGTCATTTGATTTGTAGCCAAAGACTGCTGAAAAAAACATTGTGTTTAAAAACAGCTGTGCAGTCTGCCTGGCAAAAATTAGCCAATACATTTCACCAATACGTATATTGATTCTGAAAAATAAACAACAAAAGGTCTCGAACCAGAATTAAACCTGCTCAAGTCATAAAACAATTTTATTTTAAATAATTTCCTTTTAATTCAGAAAAAAAAAATTAAATTTTTATTTTCAAGCTGTTTTATCTCTGCTACAGCCAGAGCTTTATAGCAAAAAGGGGACCTAGGGGTAAAAAAAATCAATTTTCATTTTTTTTTGATGTGGACACCATCTGAGCATCGAATGAGACGATCCCATCCCCCAAAAGTATTCCCTCCCAGAGATATGCGCGTTTTATGAAAGTGATGGTACACCAAAGATACACGTATTTAAATCTTTAAAATGTCTCTCCTTTGCGCGTCACATATTGATTCTGAAAAAGAAAAAACATAAGGTCTCGAACCAGAATTAAACCTGCTCAAGTCATAATACAATTTTATTTTAAATAATTTCCTTTTAATTCAGAAAAAAATTTAAATTTTTATTTTCAAGCTATTTTATCTCTGACTGTAGGGGAGCTATATAGCAGAAATGCATATTCTAATACTCGTAACAATATATTTTGTAATATTAGGAAAATTCCAAGAATAAAAAAACCTTAAAAATGTATAAAATCGGACGCCGACCCGCAATCGGTTATTGGATTTGGATACATTTTATATCATTTTTAAGCAAAGGTATAACCAATATTATTTAAAACTTTTGAGGTCCCGAGCTCGGGAAATACGACCGCCCGACACATTTTGTTTTTTAATATTAGAATTCAGGATCTAAAGTTCACAAACGGTTTGGTCAAAATCAGAGTGTGGTTCGTAAAAAATATTTTTGCCACTGCATTTTAAAAGAATGAGTCCAACGTTTCTGGAATTTTTGTATCCCTTCCAAAAAATAGGATTTTTCAAGGTCCATAAAATAGGCATTTGTTTATTTAATAAATTAATTGTTGGAGCTGAAACTCTTTCCACCGAACAATTTCTTTAGGTTTGGAAATAGAAAATAGTCACTGGGTCTAAATCCGGAAAATAAGGCGGATTGCAATTCATGCAATTGACACTGCATACGAGGGTGACCGCAAAAGTAACTGGCCTAACATAAAAAGAACCGTTTTTTTGGAATTATTATTATTTATTTTTCAACATAATCTCCTTCCAACTCAATACACTTCATCAAACGTTTTTCAAGTTTTTTAATTCCATCCGAAAAATAAGATTTTTCAAGACCTTCAAAAAATGCCTCAGTTTCAGCAATAACCTCGCTATTGGACGAAAATTTTTTGCCACCGAGAATTTTTTTAAAATTTGGAAACAAGAAATAATCAGAAGGAGCTAAATCTGGACTATATGGTGGATGCGGAACAATTTCAAATCGTAATTCGGCCAGTTTTGTTAAGTTAAAAATGCAGTGTGTGAAGGAGCATATCTTGATGAAAAAGAACTTTTTTTCTAAATGCGGTCGTTTTATCTTGATTTCTTCACTCAACCGATCCAATAATGTACAATAATATTCACTATTTATAGTTTTTCCTTTTATCAAGATAATCAATAAATATTATACCCCTTGCATCCCAAAATACTGTGGCCATTACTTTTCCTGCTGACTTAACAGTTTTCGCCTTCTTGGGACCACTTTTACCAGCTTCTATCCATTGTTTTGACTGTTCTTTGCATTCTGGGACGTAGTGATGGATCCATGTTTCATCAACAGTAATGAATCGGCGCAAGAACTCTTTTGGATTACGCTGATAAATCGCTAAAAGCTCCTCGGAATTGGTCGAACGGATGATTTTTTGGGGCAAAGTCAACAAACGCGGCACATATCTTGCGGATAGCTTTTTCATTTGGAGCTCATCATGTAAAATACTCCAAACTGGTTTTTCGTGTATTTTAACAATATCAGCAAGTTCTCTGAGCTTTATTCGTCTATCTTTAGTCACTTCATTAAATATTTTTCTAATGTTTTCAATAGTAGTAGCAGTTTTCGGTCTTCCAGAGCGTTGTTCATCTTCCGTACTTGAACTACCCATTTTAAATGGTTGAACCCAGGATTTCACGGTGGAGTATGATGGTGCATTATCACCATGAACAGAATCCAATTCATCTTTGATTAATTGTGCCGTATAACCTTTCATATAAAAGTTTTTAATTACCGCACGAAACTCTTTATTTATTTCCATTTTTCAAAAATTATAAAACTTGTTTACTTCAATCACCTGTAACAAAGAAAATATCATTAAATATTTCGGAAATTTTGACAGATGGCTTATAAAAGATTGCTTTTAAAAAACAAAACAAAAAAGTTGCTAGTAAAACAGAAAATGTGCCAGGCCAGTTAGTTTTACGGTCGCCCTCGTAAGTCACCTCGCCAAGGTGAGGTGGAAGAGGTTATGGGTGTTCAGACACACTTTCAGAAACCGCAGCAATATGTAATCTAGCAAGACATCGCATTTCGGTATCCGAACTGCTCCAAAAATAACCATGCCCTAATTAATTTGTCAAATTGTTAGCTTGGCAAAGGTTTGGCAAGAAGAACATTAACTATTGTAATTATTGTTTTAAATGCGCAGGGACTATCAGCAGTGTCAGCTGCGACGTCAGCGCAATAAGCCGTCACATTTTGAACATAGCTGTGGCATAACCCTTTACAAAAGCAACCTAAAATGCGGTATTTCAGATTTACTTAAACTGTCGATAAGATCAATTTGTTCATTTCTTTCAATTCATCATATTTGATATGAAAATAACCCGCAAGAACGAATAGTGCCTCGCCGAATATGTCGATAAGACTGCTTTGGCTGAAAAATTTTCATATTTCATGTGTACAACTACAACAACGACGACGCCACCCTGTGATGATAGCTGCTAAATGAAATTTACAATCGAGATTTAATAAATCCATAAACAATTCTGTTTTATCGCCGCCGAACGTACGGGCGCATATCACAAACTTTGATAGGCTCATAAACACCGTGTCTCTTTATTTGAGTTGAAATAAACAGAACAGAGCTGGAGAAAAAAATATATGCGCCTTGGGGAAGCAGAACACCAGAGAAATATGATTCAACTAAAAGATACCCTTACACTAATAGAGGTTAGGGCCTTACATTCTGAGAACCCTGGTTGAAACCGTAAGGGTTTGAGAATCTTAATAAGAATCAGTTAAATTCAGTTATTTGAATGTACGAGGTGACCAGATAGTAATGATTGTTTTTCCAATTGTCATATTTCCGAAACTGTCAAAGCTATCAAAACCATTTCAGCTGGCAAAGTACTCAGTAAGGTTTGCTAAAATTATTAAAATATATTTACCGAAATGTCGGCTTAGTTTTAATTACACAACGCGAACTAACCGCAAGTTCGGTCGTCAGGCAATGCGTCGTTTTATACAGGGTGGAGTGCGGTAATTTGCTTTTTTACACTGTGGCGGCACAGTTGGTCGAAGAGAGTGGAGAGAGTGCGTGGCTTATAGTGGCTGACGGGAGATTTGTATGGACACGTGAGCAGAGGTCATTTTGTGTTAAAGCGTATTTTTCAAATGCACACTCGATCATTGCAGTGTAGCGTGCTTTTTGTTTACGATTCGCTGTTTCCCCACGCGGACCTGTTCCTGGACGGCATTCAATTGTAAATTGGGAAGGGGACATGAGAAAAGGATTACAACACCGCAAAATATCGAGAGAGTTACAGCAGCAGTACTGCAATCTCCGAAACGCCCTGCTTGGAAGCAATCACTCTCTTGCATTTCCAGGCATTTTTTCAGCCAGCTCTTGAGACAATGCTACAGTATGGTGCGAAGGTTATTATGAATTGTTTGAGGCAAATGTTTCCTGGGCGGCTTATCTCTTTGAGGGGTGATGTGAACAGCCCGGCACGCTCATCAGACTTAGCCCCATGCGATATTTTCCTTTGGGGTTACCTGAAGTAGAAGAAATATAACCGTCCCAACACCTTGGAGGACCTTAATTGTGCTAAATACACAAAGAAAGTAAATTAGCTAGTAATCTTAGAATCAACCATACAGCCAGCTCGTGTAACTAATTGGGGACAGTATAAGAAATTTTATTGAAGGCCTTTTACAATTTCTGTTGTCAAATAAAACGCTACAATTTGACTTAGTTTCCGTAATGCAACTCTGTGCAAATGAAACGCACCGTTAACAACATATTTAATACCGTCTTTTTTTTAGTTGTGGCGCCTTAATACATTTTGCAAAATTAATTGATCATGTAGCAAATTAGAGGCAGAGGTAAATTTTGCTACAGTAGCAAATTATAAAAAAAATAAAAATTGTATTCTACTTTGCAAAGTATTGCGTTTGGGAAGTTTTTGCACGTTGTTTGGCATGGGTAAAATCGGACCTTGTGATGCCTGTACTCAAAAGGTCATAGTACAAATTCTTGAAGATGGAAGTACAGGGTGGCGATTAAACATTTCATATATAAAACGGCTGTAAAATAAAAGAATTAAAATTAAAATGTTAAATCGCCCATCCTACACTTGTCCAGAAATAGCAGCAACGTTTTAAAAACAACGCTTCACAGCGCTTACATCATTTCAAGAAGCATGCTACCAGAGAAAATAAGCCCGTAACCAAAAAGTCGAGGAAACAGAAAAATTGCCCACGGTCAAAAAAGTCGGCACAAATCTGCAAATGATATTCGAGTTGCAGACTTTGAAGAAAATGAAGCTACGCCATCCGTAGACACAGTAAAGCGAAGATTATGGGAGAGTTTTCCGGAAGAATCCACTATTGTCTGAGCGTTAACGAAAGAAAAGATTAGAGCTTGCCATGAAATACCGCCATTGAAACGCTGTGGAATGGAAAAGAGGAAAATTAATAATAAAGTCTCTCCCGCTGAAAAAAAATGTTCGCCAACCTAAGTCGACGTAAGAATTTGATCCAAGGTCCACATTAAAGCACGGTAGAGGATCCGTCATGCTTTAGGAAACTATGACGTCATTAGGAGTTGGGCCTTTGCACAAAATTGAGGGTATTATAGACCAATTCTATTACGAAACTATCGTCACAAAACAATGTTACCATATGCTGATGAAAATATATCGATAACAATAGTTATCGGTAATAGTAGTTTTGTCACAAAATATTAATCTTTTTCTAAAAAATATTTGTTTTTTCTTACTAAAATAATTATGTGTCCTTAATTATATGCACGACAAATATAAGTTACATTTAAATAATTAGCACAAAACGCCTCAACAGTTGTTTGTTATGTTTATTAGGCATTCTTGTTTCCTAGATTGAGAGTTGAATAATTTTCATAATTTAAATCTATTGATGACAACTTAAACCAATTCTAATAAATAATATTGGGGATCAAATCTATTGTCGACAACTTAAACAAATTCTAATAAATTATAACGGGGATCATAGTATAATTGTGTGTGATCATACTATGGTTGTAGGGATCATAACATGGTTGCGTGTAAATCATACTATGGTTGTGAGGATTATACTATGGTTGTATATGAAACATACTATGGTTGTGAGGATCATACTATGGTTGTGGAGATCATAGTATGGTTGAGTGTGAATCATACTATGGTTGTGGGGATCACAATATGGTTATGTGTGAATCATACTATTGTTGTGAGGATCATAGTATGGTTGTATTTGAAGCATACTATTGTTGTGGGGATCATAATATTGTTGTACCACAACAATATACCCAACAATAGTATTATCCACTTCGAATATTGTCACCACAACCATACTTTTTACTGCGTGCACAATTTGTCATCCAATGGGTTCAAATCTGGACTGCCTGAGGGCCATTCTTCAGAGGAAATAAACGCTGACAAATTGTTTCGAAGCCAGGCCTGGGACGTTTTAGCCTTATGGGCCGGCGCAGAATCCGGTTGAAAAAGCCATGGCTGGTTTTGGAACAGGGAATTGTTAAGAGGCTTCACAACAGCTTCCAAAACGGTTTCTTGGTAAACTTTGGCCGATGTTTTGACTCCTTGTTCGCAGAAATGCAGGTCAGTGACCCCATCGTAAGAGACACCCCACCAAACCATGACTGTAGCAGGGTGATGACCCTTTTCCACCCTTGGGATCAGTTCAAATGCTTCCTTAGATGACCGCGGATACACTCTATCATTTTGCTTGTTAAATTTTTCCTGAACGGTAAAAATTTTTTTCATCGGTGAACAAAATTTTTCTGTGCAAGTTATCAGCGTGCTTCACCAAAAGACGTTTGCATTTTTCAATCCTATTTTTTTAAAGCTGCAGTCAATTAATGTCCGGTACGTCGTTTGAAAGCCCCAAGTCTTTTTAATGATTTGACTCATGGACTTTTGCGTGATATTCATATCACGGGCCATGATTTTCTGATTTCTGAGCGGATTTCTGTGAATTCTTGATTTAACGGCTTTAATGACATGCGGTGTTCGAACGGAGTGTGGGCGGCCCGACCGGTGGAGGTCTTTTACATCTCCAGTCTCGTCAAACAGTTTTATGCATCGGTAGAGGAACATGCGGCTAATCCCTAGTGACCGGTGAGTTTTGAAAATATCATTTTTTTTTTTCATTTCACACTTGAGTATTGATTCCCCTTACTTTTAAATGTGATGGCGCGTTATCCCGTACCAAAAACATAAAACGCCATAATTTTCTTCACGTTTTTGACAAATATCGGGTGATCAATCCATAGGTATTTTTTTAAATAATACAAAAAAAAACAAAAAATCAACTGTGGAATCTTTATTGTTCATTCGAAAGGGATAGTTCATGCCATTTATTTTGTGAATATATTTTCCTTCAAATATGCCTTTGGGTGTCCATTCTGAGGGTTTAATTTTGGATGATTCGTTCGAGCATTTCGGCCGGTATGACGTTAATGACACTCATAAAAATAGACTTTGGACTTTACGTAGCCCCAAAGAAAAAAGTCTAAAGGTGTGATATCACACGAAACTTCATTAAAAACTTCAAAATAATAATAAAACTGATTTTAATGAGCGCCAAATTTACGCATTTTGTACTTGTCCCACCAGACACAAAGACCTGTCCCACCAGTCACGATTTAATTATTTTTTTAAATCATTTCTACGAACGGTATAGGTCTGATTTGAAATAAAAACCAAAGCGTAGGATATATTTTTTATATCATAAAAAAGTCTCACATGAAAATATTTGGTTTGGCTAAAATCTATTTATGTGTACACAGTAGTCAAAGAAAGGGATTTTTTAGTGTCCCACCAGTCACAATCATTAAAATAATAATAGGTCAGAAATGAACAACTTTTTTTTAAGTTTGTTAATTGAAGTTTTATAAATTGGTCACTTTACTAAACTTAAATTTATATTTTTCTATTTTATAAGTTATAAATAATGACGAAGTTATAACGCATATTTTGTCAAATTCTGTAGTCTAAAGTCCCACCAGTCACAATGGAATGTCCCTTCTCGAAAATTAAATACCGCCAAAATGGATTTTGTACAATCGTTCCAGTTCCTTCGTTTTTTTTTCCTATTTCTGAAATACTCTCTATATGGGCTTCAAAATTATGGGGTGACTCGTGCAAACTTTTCTTTGTGACGCCCCTTAATGTTCCTGATCCTTTAAAAGTTTGAGACTCGTATTTTTTTAAATTGTATTCTTTTTAGATTTATAAGTATTATAAAATACTATAAATTTTTAAACATTAAATTGTTCACTGATGGATTTTCACTCTTAGTCGAGTCCAATATTTTACATAAATTTTTTTAACTGTCTGAAACACTAAGCTGTTCGAACTACTTGATAGTTCAGACTAAAGAGGTTACACTGTACTCTTTTCGACATTCTGAACAGGACCTAGCATCAACAAACAGCCGCAATTGCACAAACTGCGAACGGACAGCCAATGCAAACGCACACTTCACGAGTAACCGGCATATGTCAAGTACGGTCACTAACACTAACACACACTACGATAGCTCTCAAGCACAACACCAACATTCGATGATTACAATTTATGACCGATAACAATGGTTAAGCAACCGTTATTTTAAAGGCGATAAATCTGAGTGTTATCAATTATGTTTGTCCTCTCCCTATCTCTCTCTCCACTTCCGTATGTTTTGTTTTTGTGGTTTCAATGATGATACCTAAGGTGATAAAAAAAAAACCTCCCATTGCAAGAAATGTTTATTTTTCTTTTGGTAAAATTCAATTAACCCAAGCAAGGAAAGCCCCCATAAAGCGAATGTGCAGCACAAAACAGAATACCGACAAAAACACAAAACAGCTGGCAGCAGCAAAAAATTTATACAAAATAATAGGAACACAAACCTGTAGTTTGTGTGTGTGAGAGAGAGAGAGATATGAAGACCAGACAAGAGAGTAACTATCAACAGCGGAAGAGTAGGTTACCATATGCCAAGCGGTGGGTGTTTGGCGGGTGGAAAGGTAGATGGCCAAAAGTAAGTGAACCCCCCTAAATTAATACATCTCGTTGTAGACTTTTTCAGGTTTTATTTAAATGGGATTAAACAAATTTTTACAGCATTTAATTTGGCAAAATTACCTTAATTTACTTGTAGAATTTTTCGTTTTTTTTACTTTGCAATGCCTTTAAACACTTTTGTTGTGTTTAAGCGGCTGCTGATTTTCTTTTCAGCAGTACAAGCGTTGTCTGCACTGACACTTAACTTGGGATCAAACTTTTTTCAGGCGCATCAACGAACAAACGCAAGGCTGCCGAAGAACGAATCACACGCACCACTACTTTGTAACACTAAAAAATTTCGTTGATTTTCACTTTTTTGTTGTTATTAAAAAAAAGAGGAAAATTATTTAAAAATACATTTTTTATGAAGCCAAAAATTAACGCTTTTTTTATGATCCGCCTATAATGCACACATATTCTTGCACACTGCGAAGAAAAATAAACAATCTTTTGAAAGTCAAGCTCTTTTTTTAATTTTTTACACTTATGGGACACAGAATTTCTTTGGTCGTTGTGTCACAGGCAGACAAGGAAAAAAATTGTGTTTAACCTCCTTCTTTTCCTTTATTTTTTTTCTTTCTTTTCAGGTGGACAACGTAATGCTGCCTTTGTTTAATTTTTTTTATTCAAACTTTAAATAATAAACATATTTTCTTTAATTTTTTCCAGGCCTTTAAATATTCAGGATATTTTTTTGTATTTCATAACACATACACACTCACTTCAAAAAACGCGACCGTAATCGACGACACTAAACTCACGACTTATCCTCTTTAGTTAGAATTCATTCAACACAAAAAATATTCTTATTGTCAGTTTTGTTGTTGTTTCTGTGCAACTTTTGCACTCCCTCTCTCTCTCTCTCTCTCTTTCGGTACGCTCTTTGTTGACATCCGGCATTCAATGTTGTTAATTTGGCATTTTTAATGTTGTTTATACGCGATTTTTGCAAAGAAAAAAAAGTAAGCAATTTTAGCCGGGTGGTCTGACATAACGGGTGATCAATCTAGATGTATTTTTTTCAATAGGGGCTTTTTTACAGCTTACGCGTTAGTTTCGTCGAACTTGATTTTTTTTCTTTTCTGTATTGTTGCCATTTGCAGGAATTGAAGCCTGACAATGTTCCTGAGCGTCGCCATTTCAGTGTTTGGTCTCTTCAAAAAATACACTGTTTTCAACAAATATTGTGTCCGCGTTCCTCCTTGAGTCTTCTTTCTTCGGGATCTTCTTCGCGGGCCTCTCGAGCCCGTCATTCTTTCCTGCCAGTGCTGCGAACGCGAATTTCGGCATCGCGACCTGAAAGGTCGTTGACTTTTGATTGATCTGTATCTCCCCGTCGTCGTGTTGGTGGTGCGTCTGGTGATTTTTTGCAACCAGATACTGGTTCGACGACAGGGGCCATTACACCCAGAGAAAACCACGTTTGGTAATGTTTATGGGCTGGTGGAATCATCTGTGCATATTTTTTCAAAAATGATGATGGCCGTAACGTAACCGTGAATGGTGCTCGCTATCGCGCCATGATTTTGAACTTTTTGCTACCTGGAGTTAAAGCCAGAAATTTTGACGAAATTTGGTTTCAACAGGACGGTGCCACTTGCCATACAGCTGCTCAAAGAATGGAGAATGGTTCTATTTCGAAGCCATTTTGAAGAGCAGCTCATTTCACGTTTCAAATCTGTATACTTTTTTATTTACTCCAAACTCAGAAATACTAGAATGAAGCGAATTGAGCCGCTGGCAGCAGAGGTATTAAAATTGTAATGACTAGGTTTACGAGGGCAGATCAATAATTCCGTGACTTTTCGAATAAAACACAGCTATTTTGCAAACATTGTTTTCATAACATAATCTCTATTAAGCTTAATACACTTAGTCCAACGTTTCTCTAATTTTTCCCCCTATTTTAAAAAATAGGATTGTTCGAGGTCCATAAAATAGCTGAAGCTGAATCTCTTTCTACCGAGCCATTTCCTTTGGCTTGGAAAGAGGAAATACTCACTGGGTGCTAAAACCGGAGAATATGGCGGATAAGGTACCAATTCGTAACCTAATTCATGCTATTTTACCATTGAGACTGCACATGTGTGCACTCGTGCAATATCTTGATGAAATGGTAATCGCGGCACGCATTATGTAGACAACTTTCTTAAACCCAACTGATCATGTAATATCGAAACCACACTGCCATATGAAATGCGTAAAGCGCTTTTACTTTTCGATCGGCCAACACCAGATCGTCGGTATCGGCGGTTTTTTCGGGTGTATTGACCTCAATTGGACGTCCAAAACGGTCAGCATCATTTGTAGATGTGTGACCACAACGAAAGTCAATAAACCACTTTTTTACCGTAGAATCGATGGCCCCATATATTTGTCAAGCTTTTTTTTGGTTCGATTGACGTTTTTTCCGCGAAAAATAATGTTTAAAGAGCATTCGAAATTCACTTTATTTCCATTTTTAACAAAATCCACGAGGTTGTATGTTTTTAATGGAACTCTCTCAAAACTTGACAGTAGTCTATTAACAGATGGTACTTTATGGGAGCTGTGTTGCATTTTATATAACCACGAGGGAAGTGGAAAAGTCACGGAATTATTTATATTCCCGCCAGCCTGAAATCTACACTTAACAGTGGATGCATTGGCTTCTCAACATTATAGACATAGCCACCGAGATGAAAACGGGCTTGATGTGAAAACACGATTTTTCGGTAACATTATCCATCTCTGGCCAAAAAATCGTCAGGTTATTGGGCGATTCGAAAACGATCCGATGCGGTCAAGAGGTTTTAGTTCTTGGACCAATTGAACTTTGTAAGCCTTAATACCGATTTCTTTATGTAAATTATTCTCAAAGAATTGCGAAAAATGTTCAATTCCTGAGAACGGTGAAGCCAACATTACACGTGTCATTAAAGCCATAACGGTCGAAATTCTCGAACGAGTCATCCAAAATTGTACCCTCAAAATGGAAACCCTGAGGCGTAGTTGCGGCCAGCATTTGAAGAAAATTATTTTCAAAAAATAATTGCCATAAAATGTCCTTTCAAATTACCAATAAAGATTCCACACTTGATTTGAATTTTTATATTTTTTTTGTTCTAAAAAAATACCTCCAGATGGATCACCTTATAAAAACTCAACAGTTAAGTCATTTGTTTATAAAAAATGCCTTATTTCAGCATGTCTCGATATTAGAAAAAGTATTTTAGAAAAATAATTTGTTAGCGATTTTTTTTAGTAGATAGCATGGATCAAGGCCTATGCTTGATAGTTGTCCAGGTTAAGTACTAAAATGACAAAAAAAATAATTTAAATACTTTTTTATTTGAAGAGTAATACTTCTGGACTGTTCCTTTACACACTTAACTATTGCGGTTTTGTAAACCAGTCGTATTTGTAGAGGCTTAACCTAAAACAGCACTATTATCTATGAATTTTAAACGATTTGGTCAGAAACAGTCTATTTCGGGACGTTTTGGTAGTATTTTGGTCGGAAAAAATAGTCCAGTGGCAACATTGGTATTTACACCCGGAAAATTTTAAAAATTTTCTCGCACTTCCGAAAAATTAATTTGCTGAGAAAATAAAAACTATATGTGGAGCCCAAACAAGCGTTATTTAAAAAGAAAATTTTACAAGTTTTTGAAAAATTCGTGGGACTGTCATGATATAGGATATCTAGAGGATGTCCTGGAACATTGACTCACCCTCTAAGCAGCTACAGTTGGCGACTACAGCGACACCAAAGAGCTTCAACCTGGCAGTGTTAGAACTAATGGGTGATCCAAGTAGAGATACTTTTTTCAATAGCCTTTTTTGACACATCACGTGTGAGTCGTGTCATGCTGTCATGTTATTTTGGTTTAGTATGGTTTGGCATTTCATCATGGCAAGTCTTACGCCTGAACAACGTTTACAAATCGTTCAACTTTATTACGAAAATTCACGTTCTGTGAGGAATGTGTTTCGTGCACTTCGTTCAACTTATGGCCAACAATATCGGCCTACTGAGCGTACTATTCGCAACACCATCACCCATCTTGAGACTCAGCATTCATTATTGGATAAAATTCGCCCGAATAGACCACGTCCAGCACGCAGTAAAAAAAATATAGCGACCGTAGCTTAGAGTATACACCAAGACCGTGGAGAGTCGATTCGGCGCCGTTCGCAGCAACTCGGACTGACGTATGGAACGACTAGGCGCATTTTACATCGAGATCTTAAATTGAAAGCGTACAAAATATAGCGTGTGCAAGAACTGGAGCCCCCCGACGTTCCCAAGCGACATCGCTTCGCTCTATGGGCTCTGGAAAAGTTCCAAGAAGATCCGACGTTTTCGAGCCAAATTTTGTTCAGCGAAGAGGCCCATTTCTGGCTCAATGTGCCGCATTTGGGACGAAGAGCAACCAGAAGAGGTTCAAGAGCTGCCACTTCATCCACAAAAAACAACGGCTTGGTGTGGTTTGTGGGCCGATGGAATCATCGGTCCATATTTCTTCAAAAATGATGCCAGTGAGAACGTAACCGTCAATGGCGACCGTTATCGTGCCATGACAACCGACTATTTGATAGCTGAAATTGAAGCTCGTGATCTCGGCGACATTTGATTTCAACACACATCGCATCAATCATTGGATTTATTGAGAGAACACTTCGGTAAGCAGATAATTTCACGTTTTGGGCCGGTCGATTGACCACCAAGATCGGGTCACACCGTTAGACTTTTTCCTGTGGGGATATGTAAAGTCTAAAGTTTATGCGGACAAACCCGCTTCGATTCAGACCTTGTAGCAAAACATCACACGTGTCATTCGCTAGTTACCAGTCGAAATGCTCGAACGAGTCATCGAAAATTAGACTAAACGGATGGACTATCTGAGACGTGGTCGCGGCCAACATTTGATAGATATAATCTTCAAAAAATAAATGCCAAAGAATGCTCTTTCAAATGATAATAAACATTCCCCATTCAATTTGAATTTTCTGTGTTTTTTTTTCTTTAAGAAAATAGGGAACCTCGAAATCACTCGTTATTTGTGGGCTTCCGTGAAGGACCAAAGTTATTTGAATCATCCATTACTGATTTAAGCCATTGAAGCATGCCATTCTGCCATACTGAAAAAATAGACGCCACCCTGTATTTATTAAAAACAATGTTCACCGCAACTTCGCATTATATGAAGTTTGACACATTATTTTGAGAAAATGTCTCTATTTCTGGATACCCATATGTCTCGGAACATTACGGGACGGTGTTTGGGCCCCAGGGCACATGGTCCACGGCCTAACTTATGGCATACAATCGTAAAACAAATGTCATATTCAAATTCTTTAGAAAATTAAGGTTCTGAGTACTCATGTGCCAATTTTTCACCGCCATTATAACCTATGACCCACGGGTCAAAATATTCCTCAGACAATTTCATATATGAAAATTGCCTCCTCAGACAAATTGTATATAGAAAATTGTCTCCTCAGACAATTTTCATACAGAAAATTGTCTCCTCAGAAAATTTTCATACAGAAAATTGTCTCCTCAGACAATTTTCATACAGAAAATTGTCTCCTCAGACAATTTTCATATAGAAAATTGTCTCCTCAGACAATTTTCATATAGAAAATTGTCTCCTCAGACAATTTTCATATAGAAAATTGTCTCCTCAGACAATTTTCATATAGAAAATTGTCTCCTCAGACAATTTTCATATAGAAATTTGTCTCCTCAGACAATTTTCATATAGAAACTTGTCTCCTCGGACAATTTTCATATAGAAACTTGTCTCCTCGGACAATTTTCATATAGAAACTTGTCTCCTCGGACAATTTTCATATAGAAACTTGTCTCCTCGGACAATTTTCATATAGAAACTTGTCTCCTCGGACAATTTTCATATAGAATCTTGTCTCCTCAGACAATTTTCATATAGAAAATTGTCTCCTCAGACAATTTTCATATAGAAAATTGTCTCCTCAGACAATTTTCATATAGAAAATTGTCTCCTCAGACAATTTTCATATAGAAAATTGTCTCCTCAGACAATTTTCATATAGAAAATTGTCTCCTCAGACAATTTTCATATAGAAAATTGTCTCCTCAGACAATTTTCATGTAGAAAATTGTCTCCTCAGACAATTTTCATATAGAAAATTGTCTCCTCAGACAATTTTCATATAGAAAATTGTCTCCTCAGACAATTTTCATATAGAAAATTGTCTCCTCAGACAATTTTCATATAGAAAATTGTCTCCTCAGACAATTTTCATATAGAAAATTGTCTCCTCAGACAATTTTCATATAGAAAATTGTCTCCTCAGACAATTTTCATATAGAAAATAGACTCCTCAGACAATTTTCATATAGAAAATTGTCTCCTCAGACAATTTTCATATAGAAAATAGTCTCCTCAGACAATTTTCATATAGAAAATTGTCTCCTCAGACAATTTTCATATAGAAAATTGTCTCCTCAGACAATTTTCATATAGAAAATGGTCTCCTCGGACAATTTTCATATAGAAAATTGTCTCCATGGATAATTTTCATATAGAAAATTGTCTCCACGGATAATTTTCATATAGAAAATTGTCTTCTCGACAATTTTCAGATAGAAAATTGTCTTCAATTTTCATATTTAGGATTTATTGGGAGAGCATGTGCCCTTTTTAGGCTGGTATAAATCTTGAGACATGATTTGGAAGCCTATTCCGCATTTATGTTGATATCAGCCCCTTTTCATATCAGACCGTTTTCATATTAATTTTTGTGGCAATTTACATATTCTGCCTGTGAGTTAAACACTTTATTTTTAATTTTTATTTATTAAGATATACTTAATTGTATATATACAATTTGTTTTAAAATTTTTTGTTAAAAGTATCACTACACTGCTGTTCTCAAAGGTCTTGAACCATTTTCAGGGGACCTGTTGGTAAGGCTCTATAATTGATTGGTGGGTTTGTTGGTTGCCATAAAACATATCGACGAATAGACCGGCAAACACTAGGACAGCACCAATCCATTGACGAAGCATGAGGGCATTGCCAAATAACAATACGGAAATGAGGATGGTAAAGAATTTGCGAGTTGTGGTGACAACGGAACAAGCCAAGGGGCCGAAACCGGCTACCATTTGGAAGATAAAGAACTGGCCGAAGCAGCCACATAAAACCAACATGGCCAAATGACCCCAGAATTCTGGGTGGCGACTGGCAAAGTACACAAAGTCCTTGGCTTCACCTAGAAACAGAATGAAATCATGATTTGTTGGGGTTTCAAAAAAAAATGATAAAAAAAAAAACCTGTAATGATCACGACAAAGCCCAACATTATGGCGCTTCACAAGTTCATGGACAACATCATTTGCTGCCCTGAAGGGGAACTGGAGGATCTCATACGGTCTTGAGCAGCTCCCAAAAACCCATCCATGGACAAGCTGAATAACAATAAGAGCTCTCCCCAAACAATATTGTCAACAGTCTCCGAAGACGCAGTAGTCTGCGGCTCCTTATACATGAAGAGTACAACACCCACGACAATGGCTAAAACACTGGCATAACGTATCCATGAATACGATTTACCACCTATTAACACTCCCAATATCAAGACGGGTATGGGTTTGGCTGATTTACCCACAACCTGGGTAGGATATGGCACCCATCGCAAAGCCATTGTAGAAGTAACCATGGCCAACAAATAGGTTAAAGCACAGACGGCATAATAGCCCCAATGGGTGGTGTCTTCCGCCTGAGGTCTAACGGTCAATAAAGCTGGAAAGGGCAAACAAATGAAAGTACATTAATCGGATATCCACGTCATATACACAACTACATACGTACCTTTGGCAAAGATGACATTACATACAAACTGCACCCAAACTAGAGCCAAGGCATAGGTAAACCTTTCGGCCACCACCAGCTCGCTAAGGTCATCCGTTTGCTTGCCATAACTTCCACGCGTAATTTTCTCTTGGACAATGCCATACAAGAAGTAACAGAAGAATATGCCTAGGGCATAAATCAGAAAGCGGCATCTTTCCGGTATCATTTTCGTGGACACTTCGATTTGTTTTAAATCTTAAATCAAATGTTGTTAGTTTGTACAGTGGCCAACACTAAGGGCACATCCACAAAGAATCAAACAACAAGAGAAGTTGTGGACGAATGCAAGCTCATTCAATCTATTAAATAAATAAAAGGCTCCACCTTTGCAATGGCTAAATGTTTTTGAACCACAAGTCTGCATTGAGTTGATTTAAATATTGAATATTCTTATCTCGATGTGAATTCGCCCATAATAGGTACCGCTTGTTGTTTGATTCTTGGTGCATCTACATGTACAATAAACCAGCCGCTCAATAGCTACTGGAACAGTGTTTGTGTTTCAGATATGATGATTTCAAACGTTTAGGATTTTTTCAGCGTCTTTAAATTTCAAATTTGTGCAGCATCGGCAAATTCCTAATCTTTCAATTTGGATTCCTTTTTCATACAGACCACAAAGAACAAAAGAGTCAAACCACAAGAGGTTTTATTGGCGTATTCGAGCCTTGCAAGACATTGAAGATAGGTTTTCTTCAAAATCAGACGAAAAGGTACTCAATGGGCAGAATAAATGATCATTAAATTTGTAATCAATTAATTAATGTGAACTTTGAACTATCTGCTAATATTTGTAAATATTTACTTACCCCTTTCTTATATTGTTGTTTGATTTGTTTTTACAGTTGCAGAATTAGAAACTGAAGCGGCTCAAACCGTCCATCGCAGCCCAAAAAGTGTCAATTTTTTAAAGAGGTTCTATATGTCATTATTAAAATCAACTCAAACAGGTCGCTCAACAAAATTTTCATATGATACCACTGCACGATAACTCGAGAAAAGAGCTGGCAATCATTTTTACATTGGTATTCAAAATTTACCATCCCACTAGGGTTATTTAGGAAAGGCCAATTTAAATTTTAAATTGGTTGTAAAAACAAGTACTAATGAAATTTTTTTAGATTTCTTTTTTTTTTGGAAAATTTGAACTTTTTCATTTAATAATGGAACACAATCCGATGCGTTTTCGCTTCGCCCAATGGGCTGAAGATTGTTTGGCGGGCGATAAAGAATTTTACCGAAAACCCATGTTTTTAGATGAAACTCCTTTTTTATATCGGTGGCTATGTCAATAAGCAAAATTGCCGCATATGTGACAGTGCATAGAGAAAGGGACCTAAGGGTAAAAAAAAATCAATTTTCACTTTTTTTTTGATGTGGACAACATCTGAGCATCGAATGAGACCAATCCCATGCCCCAAAAGTGTTCCCTCCCAGAGATATGCGCGTTTTATGAAAGTGATGGTACACCAAAGATACACGTATTTAAATCTTTAAAATGGCTCTCCTGAGCAAAACTGGTTTTTACCCTTAGGCCCCTTTCTATTTTTGTCATCACATATGGGGATCAGAGAAACCACACGTGACTATTGAGAAGCCAATGCGAATTTTTTGGTGTAGATTTTGGGCTAGACTTTCTTCGAAAATTAACAAGGATCAGCCGTTACAGTTAACGGTGAGCGTTATCGCGCCATGCTTAACGAGTTTTTGTTTTCAAAAATTTAAGAGAAGGATATGGATGATAAAACGGTGCCACATGTCATACACCCAACGCTACGATCGATATTTTACGCACTGTTTTTGAAAATCGAATATTCAGTCGAATTTGTGATGTCAATTGGCCACCTCGGCTATGTGATTTAAGCCCTTTGGAATTTTTTCTGTGGAAGCCATTAAGGACAAATGTTACGCAGATCATTCACAGTTGAAGCGTTAAAGAAATTCGAACCCGTGACAATCGAAAATGTATTGTTAACTTGGGTTGTTCGACTGAGGTACTGGCGAGCCAGTTGTGGTAGTCATATGTATGATATTGTGTTTCATGATTAAATAGAAAGGTTCAATCTTTCCAATAAAACCAGAATTTAAAAAAAAAATGTTTAATACTTTTCTTACAGCCGCTTCAAATTCAAATTGCTAAATCAAATTTTCGCCTTTACAAAAAAAATAAAATTAGAATTTTATAAAAAGTTGATTAAAGTTCACTTTTTTCTTTAGGGAAATGAAAATGCAATATTTTTAAATACTTTTTTTGTGTAAAAAACTTTTATTTAATAAATAAGTGTGATTAGAGAACTAATAAACAACTGGTAGGTTGCAAATTATTCAAATTTAAGGTTTTAAAAAGTAATTAAAACAACGTTTATTTTTCAAAGCAGTCGTTTTATATTCATGGAACCACATGTTCGCAACCAGTTGATCTCAAAATGATAATATTTAATATAGAGCTTCAGTCGTATTGGAACACCATTGTCATCATTATGGCATTTTTTGCGCCTAGTGCTTACCATGTTGTCAAGGAACCGCCATGCCCAATCCTCTTCGTTGGCCATGGAACCGACAATCTCTTCTGCCCCTTCCACATCGAGTATAAATAGTCATTTTTGAAGGCATATATTTTAAACCTCCTCTCTCACCAATGTACCATTAGGCCTACTTTCAGTATTCTTAAAATATCTTTAATTCTAATCAACTTTTAGATTTTTTTTAAAACAAAAAGTCGACTTTGGCTTTCTTACACCCAAAAGTCGATTGATCAATTAGTCGAAAATCGACTTATAGAACCCTACCTCTCTCACCAATGTACCATTACGACTGCTTTCAGTATTCTTAAAATTTGAAGCTCAACTTATTGACAAACAATAAGAATCCTAACCACGCCCCTTCTGGTACCTCCCACACAAATAAGTTTAGTATAGCGTGAAATTCGCTAAAATTGTAAATACCCTAATATTTTTAAAACGATTTGTAGCTACATACATATCAAAAAAAAGGTGTTGTCAAGCCCCATTCTGTTAGCTCCCATATACTAAATGCTCTAATCCGCTTATTTTTTATTCTTGAAATATCATTAATGGTATTCATACGATCTAATCCAAAGTCCTCACACAAATTACAATGTTTTAGTGAAAATTTGACCCAGTGCGTGACCCCATTGTGGTACCACCATTGCGCCTAATCAATCATCTCTTTAAGAAATTTCGGTACTCTTCATGCAATGGAGAACGGAAGGTGGGACTAAATATTAAATGACATTTTTTAATTTTTACTTGCAATTTTAACCTATCCTTCAATTCTAATTGATCTTAAGTTAATACTGCAGGAGATCATTTTTTATGTACCTTACAACACACTGGGGCATTATAACTCAATGATGATGATTGGACACCTTTATAACGATCGAATAAAAAAAATATGTGGTTTTTTTTAACGGCTTTCATTATGTTCGCTGGCAATAACGAAACGATCTTGCTGATGATTCGTACATTCTGCAGTCTGAGACTAAGGTCATATCTACTCCTTGAATAACCACTATAACAAATTACCCACGACCGCCCAATCCCACGACACTGGTCCGGCCTGAAGAAGGAAATCTTCGACGAAAGGCTGTCACCCCGGCACCAAATGCCGCTACAACATCAACTAATCTAAGCTCTAGCATCTGGAAGCCAAATATTGTTTAAACGGTATGTCATTGAAGAATATTAAAAATGTCTTATGGAATGAACAATCCGTTGTAAATATTGACATTTTCCCATCCCGTGCACATGATTCTCCTAAATAGTATGGAAAGAACCTCTTCATGAAATTGAAACTTTTTGGTTCAGACTTGTTTCTATTAGGAGAGTTAACATTCACATGGAGACGATAGCACGAAGTAAAAATAATATTTGACAATCTAATAATTTCGCTAGTTTAGTGTCAAGTAAAAAGCATTTGCCGCTAATGCATTTAGAATTTTTTAATTTGGCAAAACTTAAGCATATCTGTCAAATTTTTAATTGTTAACCAGACCAGAAATGTCAAACTTAAACTTAAATTATAAATAATTTATATTAAATTATTTATTTATTTATTGAAACGATATTTTACAAATTAAATTTGAAAAATACAAAATAACAACGCAGGGTAACGAGACCATAATGCGTATCTAGTAGTTATAAATTAGATTTGATTAGTATGAATATTGTGTTTACTGAAGCCTTGAATGATTTCAATTAATGTATTGGGTTCCGAGCAGTCTAATAGTATTGATAATGGTTTGTTTATTTTAGATATTGGGCAGTCTAAAAGCACATGCTGGATACTCAAATCATGATGACAGCATTCACACTGAACGATGTTTGTGTGGTTAAAATAGTGTTGGGTATTAAGCAGGGCTTTTCCAACTCTAAGGCGAGCAAGCGTTATACATTGTGGTTTTGTATATTGGCTATGGTAACGTTGTCTGGAAAGTGAAGGATTGTGATGACATATATTAAATTATAAAAACGATTAATAATTTACATTATCATCTTTAGACGGCAAAACAGAAATATTCAGAAAACTAAAAAACATAATGAGTTATCAGACCCATTAATTTCCATTGAACAAAAAAGGAGGGTAATTTTAAAAGAGAAGATGAAAAATAAAAGTTATCTATAAAGCTAATATTAAGCAGTATAAACTTTAAAACTTATGTCTGTATTAAAACCAACTTTAACAGATAGTCAAAGATATTTTTCAAATTTTTCCAATGCATAAATGAGGCGATGTGTTAACTTTATACACTCCGTTTATTATTTTATTCCCAATCAATGATATTGACGTTAACCTCATCTCTTGCTTGAATTCGTCAAATGGCTTGAATTCGCCGATGACATCTCTTGTAGTTTCATTCTTTTTTAAGATCAATGCTAGAAAAATAATATTATCTATGAAACTTTGGCTTAAGAGCTTATATTATATATTTATTTTAATTGCATTTTTCAATTTTCGCCTTGGATAAGATAGTCTAGATTTTTAATCATGTTTTCCTAAATCCATAATATGAACCATACTTAATGCCTAGAACAGTACTTTTAAGTCACGATATTACTTCTTTCATGCTAAAAGGTTTTAGTTGTGAAGCGGAAATTTTTTAGTTTTAGATTGGTAAGGAACGTTTTCAATTTTGATATGTAATTTTAAATAATATGCGATTTTGTCGCAGTCGTTTTTTTTATCCCTGGGACTTTTAGGGACTATCTATCGAATTAAATGTTTTCTACTTATCGGCGTCTCACCGTAGTAGTAAAGATTTCAACTCCTAGCACAGTTTTAAACGCTCCAGGAGGCCTTAAAGTGTTCCGAGTTGACAAAAGCTTTATGTGGTTAACCTCTTTAGCTGAAAATTTTTCGCTATCTAACTTTCAAAATAAATTACTTCTATCTTGTAATGCATTACACACAAATTTCTAGTCTTCGAATGATGGAAACAAATATATTCATGTCATGAGAGGAATTTAAGTTCATGTGCATGAGATGGGGAATTCGTCAATATTAGACCTAAAGACATTGAATGGGAAAAAAGTTGATTATTGATTAAATATACATACATATTGAAAAATGTGAATAAAGTCTTTGAAATAACTGTTTGAGTTGAATTCAAAAAACCTCAGTCATAGGACCTCTTTATGAAAATTGACAGTTTTTGGATGGAACACTCACTGTCCATCAGTACATAGCTCGGCCCACATTTTTGGTATTACACATTTTGTACTTAAAGATATTAAAAAGAATCCTTTAATTGTTTTATATAAACACTTAAAAAGCACATTCGCGTTCGCGTTTCTTGTTCTTGGATATTATAATTGGTTGTTTTTGAAATACTCTGTTGAACCTATATTTTGTTCGCTTCTACGGTTGACATTTCTCTTTTTTGACGATATACCATATTGTATTTTATTGTAAGGCGTGGCCAGATTATAAATTTTATAAACACTTTCCATTCACAATAATTGCAACCGAACATTTTTAAAATAGCATTACAAAATTTTTCCTAAACTTGGAAAATATGTGTACTTAATAGGGACATAAATACTGTTACACACGTTTTATGCTGTTAAATAAAAAGTACTGAATGTTTTTGGACGCAATATTTTTTAGTATATTTATTGATGTATGTTGTATCCAAAAAGAATCTACTTATTCGAAATGTTCGCTTTTGCCTTTACACACGCCTTAAGGCCCAATTAGTCTTGACGGTGGACGGTTGATTCTGCAACCTGCAGAAGTCTACCGTCGTCAACTGAAATAGCTGATTGCCTACCGTCAACCGTCCACCGTCAAGACTAAATGGACCTTTAAGTAGCACTGGCCAATCGTCAATAGCTGCACGAACCTCGTCCATTGGAAAATTGACCACAGCTCGAACCAAAGCAGTCTTAAGAGATCCAATGTTGGGGTATCTTTTGTGACAAACCTTGTCCTCTAAAACCGTCCACAATTTGTCATTCAATGGGTTCAAATCTGGACAGCCTGAGGGCCATTCTTCAGAAGAAATGAACGCTAGCAAATTGTTTCGAAACCAGGCCTAGTTCGTTTTAGCCTTATGGTCCGGCGCAGAATCCTGCTGGAAAGTCCATGGCTGGTTTTGGAACAGGGAATTGTTAAGAGGCTTCACAACAGCTTCTGAAACGGTTTCTTGGCAAACTTTTGCCGATGTTTTGACTCCTTGTTTGCAGAAATGCAGGTCAGTGACTCCATCGTAAGAGACACCCCAAAAAACCATAAGTGAAGCTGGGTGATGACCCTTTTCCACCCTTGGGATCAGTTCAAATGCTTCCTTAGATGACCGCGCATACACTCTATCATTTTGCTTGTTAAATTTTTCCTGAACGGTAAAAATTTTTCATCGGTGAACAAAATTTTTCTGTGCAAGTTATCAGCGCCCTTCAACAAAAGACGTTTGTATTTTTCAAGCCTATTTTTTTAAAGCTGCAGTCAATAAATGCCCGGTACGTCGTTTGAAAGCCCCAAGTCTTTTTTAATGATTCGACTCATGGAATTTTGCGTGATATTCATCTCACGGGCCATGGTTTTCTGTTTTCGCAGCGGATTTCTGTGAATTCTTGATTTAACGGCTTTGATGACATGCGCTGTTCGAACAGAGCGTGGGCGGCCCGACCGAAGGCGGTCTTTTACATCTCCAGTCTCCTCAAACAGTTTTACGCATCGGTAGACGAACATGCGGCTTATCCCTAGTGGCCGGAGCGTTTTGAAAATATCGCTTATTTTCATTTCACACTTGAAAAGCGCTAATACAGCGATACGATTCTCTTTATCTGACCACTCCATGATGAAAGTTGAAACAATTTTAAAGTCTAGACTAACGCTATTGAGTTTAGCTTTCAAAACCCATATGACATTAACGGGGTATGTTCAGTTCTACTATTGAAATGGGTGTGTTCAATGCTTTAACAGTAATTATGTCCCTACTAAGTATATTATTAGTGACTCTATTTTTTGCCCGTGTCTGTATGATAACATGGCTTTATATACTATGTCTTCTCCCATCCGACCCTAAAGTTGGTCTAACTAATGGAGTTCCTTTCTAAAGTCCTAAAAAATTAACTGGGGCGATTGAGGGCCTCCAAATTCAATTTGCTCTCATCTGAAAATACAGAACCAAGCCACTATCCTTTTCAGGCTAGCACGACAAAGGCTTAGGGTCGGCTTGTATGTTTATAGCTAGTAGTCTTGTTTAGGTTATCAGTGGTGGTTTAAATACTAATCGTGTGATAATATCAATTCTACATCTGTTCATAATAAAAAAAACATTTAGTTGGAAATGAAAGGCAGGAGTCACAAAATGGGGATATGTCAATTTTTAAATCAACGTAAACAGATGGTTCTAACAGTCTGTTGAAATGTTTTCAAAGCAGAAATGTAGCTATGTATTAATTTAATATATATTTTTTTTATCTAATTTTATGTCGTATGTGTATTGAAGAAAACCCCGATGGCATGCATTACCAATTTATGTGAGATACATTAGCCATATTCTTTTGAGGTTGCTTGCTTAGTAACCTACTTAGTTTGTAATATAGTTAGCTAGCAACATTAAACAAAACTAAGAGTTTTATAAAGATAATTGAACAGAAAGAGGTTTCTTCGGTGGTTTCTTTGAAGAAAGTCAATAAAAGGCTATTAAATGAAATTTAATAATTGCTGAAATATAAACAAAAAATATATTTATTAATATAAGTACACTTGAGTTTTCAAAAGTTGTGTTAAATTTCCTTTAGTTATCAGTTAGAGTTGATTTATAGTTTCACTTACTTCATCTTGCTTAGAAGAACCTAATACCAATTCGCCGAAGACATCTCTTCTTGTTTGATTATTTTTTAGTAATTTCAACCAACAAACGTATGTTTTTTAAAGAAGGCTGTCTCATGTTTGATTTTTTGTAGAAAAAATAAGAGTGGTATCTCGCTACTTCAGTGACTAGAGGCCAACGCGCTTGCTAACCGAGTGAATTCCATACAAATACTAGTTAAGTATCCTGAAAGGAACAAAACTATTGGCCGTGTTTTATTGGCTACTCGCTTAGGAGTTCGCTAACGCGATAACTTCGCATCATTGTACAGGAATATAAAATGTGTACAGAAAACTAAAGACAATTTCCTTTAAACACCGTTTGTTTCAAATAATTAAAACTTTTGGGAAGAAGATATTCAAGAATAACCTAAAGCGAGTTTAACCTTACTCGCTTATAGTACGAGTATTTCTTCAAAAATTTTGTTTCAACAAATTAACAAATTTTCAAATTGAACGGTTTATGATGCACAAAGCCAATCAGTTCTTGTATACAAAGCAATTTTTAAAATTTTTCATAAAGTTTTGAAGTTATTGCCTTAGCGAACACTTACTCGTTCAATAAGCGAGTCCCACTAGAACACGTCTATTGTATGATAGTAGAACAATGTTCTGGTTTTACAACCGGCTCGAGACCAATTGCATCTTTAGTTTTCCTCTTACGAAGTGGTGGATTTAAGAACCTATTTCTAGAAACTTATAAGCTACTATCTCCCTTGAACTACTTGAAATATGGGATAACCGACATTATTTTTTGGTTACTCCAAGTTAAACCCGATTAAGCGTTTGCTTTGTATCCACTCGCATTAGATAGAAGCACTGAATATTTTTCATGTTATTTTCTTTTATTCTTAACTAGTTGTGTTGTTACAATTTAAATATTCAGTTTGTGTTTATTCAACACTTCATCTTAGTTTTAGTCTTATTTATTATATATCATATAATATATATATACAATTTGTTACGACTTTTTTATTTCTACTTAATTTGAACTGTCTAACAATGATGAATGAATAGTACACGAAAGGAAAACTAATTCAATGGTCATTGGTCTATGTAAAAAATATTGGAAGTATGAAAAGATCATTTCAAAAGTATTACACTATCGTCTTAAAGGGTCGTTCGCCATTGTCGGGGAAGCTGCAGGCCAAGCTCTATGATATCAACTTCTTTTTTTCATCTGCGTCTTTGACGGTGGGTTTCTTGGCTGCTGGGGGCTTTTTGCCATAGAACATATCGGCGAAAAGGCCGGCAAAAACAAGGACGGCACCGAACCATTGCCGGAGCATAAGGACATTGCCAAATAACACCACGGAACAGAGAACAGTGAAGAACTTGCGCGTTGTGGTGACAACGGAACATGCCAAGGGGCCGAAACCCGCAACCATGAGGAAGATGAAGAATTGGCCAAGGCAGCCACATAAAGCCAACATGGCTAAATGACCACACACTTCAGGATGGCTACTGGCAAAATGCACAAATTCTTTGCCCTCACCTAAAAACAAAATGAAATATTTGAGTTTTATGTTAAGATATGCAATTAATTTTGTCTACCTGTAACGGTTATGGCAAAGCCCAACATTATGGTGCTCCAAAAGTTCATGGACAACATCATTTGATGACCTGAAGGCGCACTGGAAGATCTCATGCGTTCCTGCACGGCTCCCAACAAACCATCCATGGACAAGCTGAGTACCAACAGCAGTTCACCCAAGCCGGTTTTGTCAACAGCCACCGAAGACGCATACGCCTGGTTCTCTTTATACATGAAGAGTATTACACCTACGACAATGGTTAAAACACAGGCATAACGTATCCATGAATACGATTTACGACCTATTAGCACTCCCAATATCATGACGGGTATGGGTTTGGCCGATTTCCCTACAACCTGGGTGGGATAGGGCACCCATCGCAAAGCCATCGTGGAAGAGACCATGGCCAACAGGTAAGTCAAGGCACTAATGGCATAATAGCCCCAAGGGGTGGTGTCCTCCTTTTGGGTTCTTACGGTCAATAAACCTGGAAAACGCCAATATATAGGAAGATGCATTAATCTGTGCGCTGGTCCATTTTGGTATCCACGTCATACACAATACTACTTACCTTTGGCAAAGATGTAATTACATAAACACTGCACCCACACCAGAGCCAAGGCATAGGTGAACCTTTCACCCACCGTGCCGTCGTCATTCGCTTGTTGACCATAACGTCCACGCGTTATTTTCTCTTGGACAATGCCATACAAGAAGTAACAGAAGAATATGCCTATAGCATAAACCAGAAAGCGGCTCTTCTCAGGTATCATTTTTGTGGACACTTTTCTTTACTTTCCAATACTGTTTGTTCGTCGCTCAGTTCTCTTAATTTACTGCGTTTAATATTTGTTAAATTCGTTTAACAATGCATTACTTTCACACAGCAAATACAGTTTTTTGCCGATACAATAAATTAATGCTTGTACTCTGGAAAAGGAATACCTTCTTTACACGTCAGAGTTAAGTTTTTGTTTTCAGTTGTTGCTGTTTAGGGTTTTTTGTGGTCAACAGAGAGAGAGAGAGAGAGAGAGAGAGAGCGATAGAGAGTAAATCGGGCGAGTGACAGTGGTGGTGCAAAACAATCGTGGCATATGTCAACACAACAGCTGTTCATTAGTATGGGTACTCACTTGGGAACGATAGCACAAATTGAAAATAAGAAAACCTTTGCTGCCCACACCAATTCAAACGCGTCACGTGCTGTTGTAAGTTGTTTTCCAATAACAAAGCAAAAGTTAAGCGCAGTACAGCAAATTTACATGCAAACACAAGGTGGGCAATTTAAAATTTGAACCGGCTGTAATAAAAGTACTGATATTTTTAAAAAATTTCTGGCTTGATTGCAGAGCTTGAACTTTGTCATTTGGTACACAATATTATTCATATGACAACCACAACTGGCTCAGCAGTACGTCTCCCGATCAACCTAATTTTTTAATTCATTTTCTATTGTTTCGGGTCGAATCTCTTCAATGGCAACTTTAATTTTATGTTTCAACGCTTTAATTGTCTCTAAATGCTTTGCGTAACATTTTTCTTTCATGGCTACCCTCAGAAAATAATCCAAAGGGTACCAATCACAGCTCCGAGGCGGCTAATTGACACCACAACTTCGACTGAATATTCGATTTTCAAAAACAGTGCCTAGAATACCGATGGTTGCGTTGGCTGTGTGACATGTGGCCCGTCTTGTTGAAACCAAATGTCGTCCATTTTTGGAAACAAAAAATCATTAAGCATGGCTCGGTAAGGCTCACCGTTGACGGTATTGACGGATCCATGCTCATTTTCGAAGAAAAATGGCCCAATGATGCCGTCAGCCCAAAATACAGACCAAACAGTGACTCGTTGTGGATGCATGGGCTTCTTAATAGTCACGTGTGGGTTCTCAGAACCCCATATGCGGCAATTTTGCTTATTGACATAGCCACCGAAATGAAAATGAGCTGCATCTGAAAACACAATTTTTCGGTAAAACTCCTCATCTCCTGTCAAAAATCTGTAGCCCATTGGGCAAAGCGAAAACGCATCGGATGTGTTCTATCATTAAATGACAAAGTTCAACCATTTTAATAAAACAAGAAATTCGAAAAAGTTTCAGTACTTTCTTACAGCCTATTCAAATTTAGAATAAATTTATGTTCTATTCAGACCGACACGACACGACAAATATCAAAATATACTTTTTGTGTCGACTTTTTTATGTTGTCTAATAAATGAGAACAAATTAAACATTTCAAATTAATTTTTATATTTATTTTAATTGGAAAATAAAAAACACAAATCAAATAAAACTATGACAATGATTCCAAAATGTTTGCATTATTTGTACTGACAGTGACAACGACAAAAATAACTTATACGTAAATATACTAGCAGCCAGGGCTATCAATCAAAAACCACGATAAACCCTTCCTTTGTAGTTAAAAAAATATTGTCGCAATTACTTCAACATGAAATTTTGGTTTGGTCTGTGACATCCAGCTCACATTTGTATTTCAATAAAATACAACATTTGTTCTAAAACCAAAATGTTATCTTGATTTTTTTCTTTTAATCGTCATTAAAGCAAATTTTGCATATAAAATCGTCAAAATAAGGAAAAATCTTCAAAATAAGACAAAATCGTGAATCTTTGCAGCCCTGCTAGCAGCTGCAGCGTGGTAGGCATGACTGTAGCAACGTATGTGTTTCGTGTGTCGCGGTCAGAGTTTGAAACCGTCGCCGACGACGCTTTTTTGATTAGGCTTGCCGCCGCCGCTTAAAATCAGCTGACTGAAATCAGCTTCATGACCCGCCGTTCATGCTGGCTTATCCGTTGTTTAAAATAATTATATTAAGTAAAAATGTGTTAAGCATTGAATATTTTGGCTCTGTGCTAAAATAATACACTTGATACTTAAGTAATTCTGTAGTTATTTAACAAAAGGCAATTTAACCAGAAAAATAATGTTAGACTAATTTTACAGTTTATATATTTGCGGCAGATTCTTAAAAACTTCGTTTTTTGGTTCGAACAACCAATGATTCGATGTTTTAGCTGAAGCCGGGCTCTCAAATTTATAAAGAAATCCAGTTGCAGATCAAAAAATCCTGGGCTATCGGTAATTAATCATCGTCTTCAAACTCTGGTCGCAGTGGTCTGAACGCTACTTTATTTGTGCTTTAAAAGCTTTTTGCCAAAAATTTTAAATTGTTTTCCGCATTTTCTATGGAAACATTCATAACGGCCAGAGCCTATATACCCTCCACCATCCTTATGCAACAAAATGGTCGGTTTTTGGCACATTGTTCCGTCCCTAATATCAGCCAAAACTTCAAAATGAATATACAGGCATATCACAGAACACAATTCCGATCGAAAGTGGTTTCAATTCCGTATTTTGCTTCTCCAGAAAACTAATTCCGCAAGTTTTGGTCTGAATGAAATCACTTTTAATTATGTGATCAGAATTGATATCTTTAGTTCCATAAACACAAAAAACTTTGATAAAAGTACTTTTTCTAAATAAAGATTATTGTAAATTTTAATTACGTTAAATTTTTGCTTAGTTAACATTTAATTTAATAAATATATATAGCAACGCCTTCTACACTTCTCTGCATTCCGGAGACTCTAACAACAGCTTCCTCAACCTCGGACAATAAAGTACTTATTTGTTATATGGGCCACCACCGTTTTTGTTGTGTGTTTAGGGAAAAGCATAGAAACGGTGCTCAAGATAAAATTTTTGTCGAGTACTTGGATTGCCACAATAATATAGCCAGAGGATTCCCGAAGGGAGATCGTGTGGTTGTAGAATCGCTTTAGATAGAATTAACAGAAAAATTGAGTTCTTCTGAACCACCACGCGAAGATTATCATGTATGGAACAAAACCTGGACGGACTGGAAAACATACGAGAAGAAGAAACTGTGCCACAACAAAAACGGTGGTGGCCCATATAACAAATATGTACTTTTTTGTCCGAGGTTGAGGAAGCTGTTGTTAGAGTCTCCGGAATGCAGAGAAGTGTAGAAGGAATCTGACTAAGAAAACGACGAAGATATTGATTTTACTCCCTCAACATCTGACAGTGCTAGGGAAAAAGAAAATGATTTGGCAAGAAAGCGAAGTGTAACACCATCAGCTACAAAGACCATCTCCTACTCCTAAGCGCCACAGATCTCGTTCTCCACATGTATCCAACTGGAAGTTGAGCAGCCTTTTAGTAGATGAAAATAAGCACTTGGGAAAAATTGGTCGACAATAAAGTGAAAAATATTGTCCACCTTATGGAAGAACAGCGCGATGATATGCGAAAACAAAATAAAAAATTAGATATGCTGTGAAATATTTCGGAAGCCCATTATAAAGTACAGGAACTATTGTTAAACAATTTATGTAAAACTATTTTTCTTGACTCCGTTTGTTTACTTAAGACATATGGTTTTTGTTTTCTCATATGCATATAGTTGCTATTGCAAATTAGAATAACCAGGGTTTTTGAAATTACCTAAATCGATCGGAATCTGAAGAAGGTAAAACAAAACCAAACGGAATGGTAAGTACGGAATTAAAATCATTCCGATCGATTTCTGTGACAGGCCTGATTGTAAAGGTTTGTAGTAATATTTGCGTTATTGACTATTGATCGCCCGTTTTGACCATGCGGGACGTTTTTTGTGCCAAATGAGCCTGAACGTCCACCAACTATGCTCTTAAGTGCGTCCATTTTAACCATTGTTCGTCCACAACAAATTATGATTTGTGAAGAGAATGCTCCAAAAAGTGTACTTTCTTACGAGTTACCTATTATCCCTTAAAGGGAAACTCACCTCCCCCTTGTGCTAGCAGTATTTTGTCACAATGCTTTTTGTGTTGTCAAACAAATCAAAAAAAAAACATTAAATGGAGTTAGCAAATTTATAATGAATACTTTTTACGTCATTGTGAATAAACGTATTTATTAGAGACTGTATCGTGTAAGGCACGATTGTGTTGATTTTGTGCCCAAATAGAATCAAACTGCAAGAGGTGTCATCAATGAATTGAAGCGTTACGGCGAATTCCAGCTCACGTGCAGAGTTCTGTCATAAGAATGTAATATTAAACATGATAAATCAAAATAACGCTCCATTTCTGCATTGTAAAAATTAATCTGTTTTAAACTAATTAAAAAAATATGTCAACTACTTGGTAGCGCTTACTTTATATAAGCTACGCTAATCAAAGCTTTAATGGCGGCGCGCTGCAGGTTAGAGCCGATTCGCTTCAATCATTAAAGCGGCGCCAAAAAAATTAATGATGATTTCGTTTCTCGAAAATAATGCTACCTTCTTTTAGAGAAACATTTTAAAAACGTTGCCTCCACCCTGTTAAAATGTAACACTTTTACTGCAAACAATCTATCATTTTCAAGTGCAACACTTAAAGTTTGTTTATTTTTGTAAACCAAGCTTCAACCTAAACAACTGAGACGTCCTTGATTTTCTCCTATTTTGCATGTATTTGGTTTGTGTCTATTGAAAATACAACACAGTAGGCATCAACTGTTATAAGGTGTAACATTCTACACCCAGGGCTGCCAATTTTGTCTATTTATCGTTATTTGGTCGATTTTGTAAGCTAGAATTTGACCAAATGTAAAAATTTCCGAACTTTTGAGTGATAATTTTTAGAAATTACGATTTTAAGATTTTTTTCTTTAAAAAACGAAGATATTTTGGTGCCAGCCCTGTCTACACTGTAGGCTGAAGTGAGTGCAGAAAATCGGACATGTTCGCACGAATTGCATGAAACACTTTGACAAAATAAATTGAAATTAATGCGTTTTGTAAATGTTACTAACGAACTATTCCAAAAACAAGTATAGGGTGGTCCATCTAGAGGTATTTTTTCAGAACAAAAAAAAAATATAAATATTCAAATCAAGTGTGGAATCTTTTAATTTGGAAGGACATTTTATGCCATTTATTTTTTGAAAATGTTTTCCTACAAATGTTGGCAACTGTATTATGGAAATGAGCGTTCGGTGAGAAACGGGAAGAGCCGCTGTTTTCGACCAAAATGTTTTACAGTGATGAGGCCCATTTCTGGCAGGGTCGCATTTGGGCTGAATAGCAACAAGAAGAGGTTCAAGAGCCATTATACCCAGAGAAAACCACGGTTTGGTGCGGTTTATAAGCTGGTGGAATCACTAGTGCATATTTATCAAAAATGATGGCCGGAACGTAAATTGTGCTCGCTTTCGCGCCATGATATCGATATTTATGCTACCTGAAATTAAAGCCGTAATCTTGACGACACTTGGTTGCAACAGGACGGTGCCACTTGCCATACAGCAGCTCAAACAATGGATCTATTTAGAGGTCATTTCGAAAAGCAACTAATTTCATGTTTTGGACAGGTGAGTTTCCCGCCTGGATCGAGTGATATCACACCTTTAGACATTTTTCTTTGGGGTTACGTAAAGTCCAAAGTCTATGTTCACAAACCAGCTACGATTCAGGTTTTGGAAGCCAACATTACGCGTGTCATTAAAGCCATACCGGTCGAAATGCTCGAATGAGTCATCTAAAATTGGACCCTCAGAATGGAAACCCTGAGTCGTAGTTGCGGCCAACATATGAAGGAAATTATATTCAAAAAATAAATGTCATAAGATGTCCTTTCAAATTACCAATAAAGATTCCACACTTGATTTGAATTTTTATATTATTTTGTTCTAAAAAAATACCTCTTGGTAGATCAACCTTATATATACATCGACGGCGTCGGGCCGCCGGTTGTTGCCGATGCCGCTTCAAACTCTAGTCGACGTTTTGCATTTGTCATACCGTTTCTTTAAGTTGTCAAATAGGATTACAAATAGAAGATTTTCAAATAGTTTAAAACTTTTTTTGATTGTGAGTCAAAGAAATTCAAGTGAGATTTAAAATGTAAGACGTATAAGCACCATTTTTGACAGTGACGCGAGAAAAAAGCTTGGCAGAAGTTCAGTTAATATGTTGTGACGGAAATTAAACAAAAAATGCCCGTTGCTTTCTGATTGGCTTGAGTATTTTGGAAAATTGAAGTACATACATATGTGTAAAGACGATCGAATCCTGCGGGCCATCATGGCTCCAAATGATGCCTCAAACATGGCAAAATTGAGGCTTATGGCCCCATTTACAACCGCATACGTAAATAAAATGAAATTGTACAAGAATCGTAAGCAAGCGAAATGGACGTGGGTAAATTAGCCTGTAAATTGAATAGAACCCACCATCTACAAAATCAAAAGTTTTTCCAAAAATTTTTATTATTATAGAATTGAAGAATTTTTCCTAAACACTGGCGATGATGATTAATACCGAATAGCGCAATTACGCCTGTCCATAGCTGAAAATCTTCAGGACCGGACGAAGACCTGCCACACAGAAGGAAGCTTCCATTTGAAAATCATTTTCTGGGAACCCTGAAACAGAGTGCACTTCTTCAATAGTTTTCCCGAAATATCCATCCTAGGTAGCGGCATTCCTGCTTTCGTGTCATAAACTGTACTTTTGCCAAAAGCTTAGTTAACAGCCCCGGCTTGCGGTGACGACTAGTCCCTGCCTCTTTCATTCAAGTAAAAATTCAGGTAAGAACATGTACAATTTTTGAATCACCTTGTAATAGCGGGCGACATAACGAGCAATTGATAAATCTATAGGTCATGTAACAACTTCTCGAAACTATGCATTAGCCATCCGGACTCCACGTTAAACAGTACAATAATTTCAGAGACTGAGCCGACCAAAGGTGGCGTGGCATCGAAAAATAACCTCGCCCACTCACCTCGTGCGCACCACTTTTTACGAATACATGTCTAGCGGGGCAAAAACATGTCCGGTGCGTTAAGTCAAAATTAACACGAGGCAACTTTACTTGTAGCAACTTTCAGTTTTTGTCAGAGCGGTAAGGTGAATGGAAAGTGAAAAGACTTTCCCGTACTATCAATTCCTTTTGTGATTTTCGTAGTGTGAAGTTGGCTGCAGATTATTTTAGTATATTTTCACTCAACAATCAGAACGAATAAATTACAGAGTGTCAGAAAAGGCAATAATGAAAACAAAAATTGCCGTAACCAAACTATCTTCTATAAACAAGTTCAAAAGGGAATCATAATTGACGCAGGTAAAGTTGCCTCTTATAAATAGGGACTAAGCACACATTTGGACTCGTCAGGCTACTTCCTTTACTCAGTAGGGACATAAATACTGTAACAACATTGAACACACCCATTTCAATAGTAGAACTGAACATACCCCCTTAATGTCAAAAGGGTTTTGAAAGCTAACCTCAATGGCGTTAGTCTGTTACGGGATTTTAAAATTGTTTCAACTATCATCATGGAGTGGTCAGATAATGAGAACCGTGTCGCTGTAATAGCGCTTTTCAAGTGTGAAATGAAAAAAAACGATATTTTCAAAACGCTCCGGCCACTAGGGATTAGCCGCATGTTCGTCTACCGATGCATACAACTGTTTGAGGACACTGGAGATGTAAAAGACCGCCACCGGTCGGGCCGTCCACGCTCTGTTCGAACACCGCTTGTCATAAAAAGCGTTAAATCAAGAATTCACAGAAATCCGCTACGAAAACAGAAAATCATGGCCCGTGAGATGAATATCACGCAAAAGTCCATGAGTCGAATCATTAAAAAAGACTTCGGACTTTCAAACGACGTACCGGACATTTATTGACTGCAGCTTTAAAAAAAATAGGATTGAAAAATGCCACCGGCTTCTATGCGCATTAGTCCCACTATTGATGTTGATTTTCGTGTTTTCTGCATTATTCTGAAGCGGATGATATTTTTTTTCTAAAAGTGGAAATTTTAAATATACTTTTTTATAATAGGAATTAAAAAGATGGTAATGATCGGCCAGGCCGAACCCTATATGCTAGGTCAGTTCAATAGTCAAGGTGAAATTAAATGTTTCCCAAATATATTTATTTATTCATTAATTTCTATTTTGTTCTTAAAGCAGTCCTGATATGCAATTTTTTGTATGACCTTAAGCGATTTGGTTTTTATCTTCTCAGCCGCCTCACAAGGCCGTCCTTTCATGGTTTTCTAAATTTTGGGAACAGGTAAAAGTCGCAGGGGGGCCAAAGGTTGTGGCTAAGGCATGTTTACGGTAATACGTTCGGCCAAAAAAATACGTACAAGCAATGACGAGTGAGTAGCAATTTTGAAACGATCTTCGCTGCTACACGCTTCATGCCCAAGCCAACCGATATAATATATTCTGCCAATTGATTTTTGTAAGTTTTCATACCGAGGTCTATGTATAATAATTCTCAAAGAATGCGAGAAATGTTCCTGGCACCCTAAATCCGTCCATGTATATCCAGGGCATAGAGGCACAAAACTTTGCCTTCTTCAATTATGTGCATAATTTTTAAGATTTGTCTAAATTAAAGGCCCTAATCCACGGGCTCGCTATGACCTTTTTGAACCTATTCAACTAAAGACATATGAGTTCCTAAAAAACAAATGGTTTAGCCGGCCCCAAAAATCAATTCTGTCAAATATGGACCAACAACCAAATTCTTAAACCTGCCAATGCCGTGTAGATTTGTTGAAATTTTGTAAGATTTTATGTCGCGAAGATCCATACGAGTTGAATTTCCTTCCCTAAAATTTGAGTTTTTTTTTTTAATTTTTATAAGATGTTGAAAATGTTGTGCTCTCTCCGGGACCCGAACTGCTGCGAAGGTAGAAAATCGTACATATCAAAAAAACGTGGTTAATCTTTCTCTTATTACTCTTTACGATTTCAGTCAGATAGGTAACACCATTTTTGGGTAATTTTTTCAAAACTAGGTTATTTATGTCTTCTAAGCCGGAAGATTTTTATATTTTAATTGCTTTAATAAAGTTGATGTTTTGCTAACGTCAATGCAGAAGGTTTCTCGTGAACTTAAATCTGAAGATCTGATATAGGGTGATCAATCTAGGGGTACTTTTTTCAAAAAAAAAATAATTATTTTCTAGAGGTGATACTAAATGTGGCTGCATTGTGATGAAGATGCGCACGACTATTGTACATATAAACAAAGGTTCAAATCCGCCTGGTTTCCATCTTGCAATGCCGGCGACTTGTACTAGCAAGAGATTTATCTCTAAGTTATCTAAAAACTTAACTATAAAATGCCGGCGATAAACAGTAGGTCGCAGTCAGTAAGTATATATGTGACGCGCAAAATAGAAAGGGACCTAAGGTTAAAAACCAGTTTTGTGCAGGAGAGCCATTTTAAAGATTAGGTCCCTTTCTATTTGGCTTAGAATCGTCGACTTCACTTTCATAAAACGTCCATATCTCTGGGAGGGAACACTTTAGGGGCATGGGATCGGTCTCATTTGATGCTCAGATGTTGTCCACATCAAAAAAAAGTTGATGAAAAGTTTTGTTCAGGAACGCCATTTTAAAGAGTATCTAGGTCTATTTCTATTTGCCCTTAGAATCGTCGACTTCACTTTCATAAAACGGCCATATCTCTGGGAGGGAACACTTTTGGGGCATGGGATCGGTCTCATTCGATGCTCAGATGTTGTCCACATCAAAAAAAAGTTGATGAAAAGTTTTGTTCAGGAACGGCATTTTAAAGAGTAGGTCCATTTCTATTTGCGCTTAGAATCGGGAGGGAACACTTTTGGGGCATGGGATCGGTCTCATTCGATGCTCAGATGTTGTCTACATAAAAAAAAGTGAAAATTGATTTTTTTACCCTTAGGTCCCTTTCCTATGCGCAGCCACATATGTGGATAAGAACATCTTACGTATTTTAGCGGCAGGCTTCCATTTACTAAGGTCACAGTCAGTGAGTATAGAATTATATAGAACGCTGCTCACTGATTTGAGTGAAGCGCCCCGGTTGTTCCTAAATGGAAAGTTGAGGAAAGTCGGCTGTATGTAAGTTAATCAGTTGGTGCAATTTGCCCCTACAAAGATAAAGAACATTTTAGCGAGTACTTGCCTGATTGCATGGTCTCTTGAAACTACATTCCCAGCTAACCAAACGTTCAGAATTCAGTCAGAATTCTGTAAGACAATTTGCAAAATGTTCCGATATCGGAACCGAATTCTTACCGAGTTCGTAATGGCAAACATATGAGAGGGTTGACAGAAATTCTGAACTACTTCTCTGAGGGTATTCTGATGTTTTTGCCGACATTTCGAACCGATTGTCTGTTGTTGTCTTGGGAAATTCGAAAGGTAATTAGGATTTATCGGATCGAATTCTGAACGATTTCGGCCAGTCGTGGGGGAAATTCGAAGGAAATTTCGATTTCTCGAATCGAATTCTGACCGATGCTTTTGCCGACATTTTGAACCGAATTCTGAACGAATTCAATGCATAGAAAAAAGGCAATTACTGTAAATGTAAACAAACAAAAAAATAGAATTTGAAATTGAAGAATTCGTTCAGAATTAGTTCCGACATGTCTGAACACAATAACAATAACTGTAAAGCGTAAACGAAGAGACTACGAGTTCGTTAGGAGAAGTCTATACCAAAAATTAATAACAATCCTACAGACAAGTCTAACAGAAATCGTGTCGAATTCGTTCAGATATTTCGGAACATAATAAATAAAAAATCCTCAGAAAAATCAAACAGAATTCGTAACGATTTCGGTAAGAATTCTCCATGGAGTTCAGAAATTGTTCAGAATTGTCTGATATCAGACATTGTCGGCAAATTTGGTTTACTGGGTACTGATAAAACTCAAATTGTCCCTATTTCGTCCATATCCCTAATATGTCTTAAATTTAAGACGATCTAGACTTTTCCGTCAGTCAGTCTGTGTGTGTCTGTTGAAAGCACCATAGTGGTCAAGAGAATGAGCAACAAATTTTGCACGATGATGGCTTAAGTCATAAGATGTTTGGGATTGTATATAAGCAATATCGGCCAGGAGGAAAATAGGAATCCCGTTTTTGTGATAAAAGCTACACCGAAAAAAATACAATTTTATGAGTGTTTGCTAAACATATATTTTATTTGTTAGCAAACCATGTAAGTTAAAACGTACTTTTTTCAATTCAATTTCTCTTTTTTATTTAAATAACATCAATGTACAGTTTATTTAAACAAGGCGACCAAAGAGTTTAGGGATTTATAATTCCTTTTCTACTTTATAATCATGTACTTAAATAGATAACAATATGCAATAATTTACTTAATATTTAAATTGAAGGCAAAATTTGCAAAAACGTTTATAAATGTTTCTTTGTTTTAGGTTTTTAATAAAATAATAAGGCTACATCAGTTTTTAAAATAAAGATTAATTTAATTCATTAATGTGTAGATATTGAAATTGCTCACATCTTCTCTTAAAGCTTTGTTCAAGTCGATCTATTTTTGCTTTTACTTATTCGATGTTGGAAAGTCGGCGTAGTCATTGCGTAGAATAAAACATTGGCAGTTTTTTTTATCATTTTGAGTAGTTTAGTTTAGCTGAAGTCGACCATACTGGAGCGAAGTAGAACATTATGGGTTGAAATATCATTTCTAAAATTAATTTTCTATTTTCAATATTTAGTTCAGATTTTCTGTCATTTGCGTAAGTGTTTGCTAAACACATATTTTATTTGTAAGCTAGCCATGTTAGTTTCTTTCAGACATAGTGTTATGTCTAATTAACGTAAATTAGGGCACAGACGTGTGGTCTGAAGGTGGCCTTAAAATACAGCCCGCATTGTCAAAACAACTAATCAATTGTAAATATTTATACGAGGGCAGATCAATAATTCCGTGTTTTCTCCAACTTTCCTCGTAGTTATATGAAACACTGCTCCCATTAAGTATCATCTGTTAATAGACTACTTTTAAATTTTGAGAGAGTTCCGTCATTTAGTTTGTGTTTAACAGCTGTTCAAAACATACAATCTCGTGGATTTTGTTAAAAATGGAAGAAAGTGAATTTCGAGTGCTCGTTAAACATTATTTTTTGCGAAAAAAAGGTCAATCAAATCAAGGAAAAGCTTGATAAATACTACTCTGCACCATCAATTTCAATCGTAAAAAAGTGGTTGTCTTACTTTCGTTGTGGTCGCACAAGTACAAATAACGCTGAACGTTCTGGACGGCCAATTGAGGTCAATACACGCAGTACAAAATATTTAAGCCATGAACCAGTTTTGTTTTCACCCAACGAGGTAAAACTAAATAGGTGTTGTATAGTTGACGTAGTGTGAAACTTATATGTGAAGCAATATTGCTGCTCAAAGCAACATTTGTTATCCAGCACTATTCCTAAACACGTTATAATCTGAACGAATTCTATAGAGGTTCCATTGTATTGCAAATCTAGGTTGATAAAAGATGATGATGAAAACAGTATTTTTTTTAGAAGAATTAATATTAAGCTTGTTGGAGGACATCCATACGCTCAATAGTTTTAAAACATAATTAGTTTTTGCTTGTAAAACATCCAAATACTGGATTTCCCCCCAAAATAATAGCTGAACATCATCAGCAAAAGAGTATGGTGTACAGCAATCGCCTAGTCTCTAATAAACAGCACAAACAAAATTGGACCAAGCACTGAGCCCTGAGGGACCCCACTCCTAACAGATGATGAGATTCCATTGACTCGAACAAACTGCTTTCTATTGGAAATATATCTTATCATACAAAAAACTCCAATTGCCGGTGCGAGTTTATTTCTACGACTTGAAACATGTGAGTCCCAAGATAAGTTGCTCTGCGAGGTAATTTCCATGTATCTAATTTCATTAACCTCGTTAAGCAAGTTTCCGTCCACATGCACAAATCTGATTAATTTCGTCTTGGGGGCATTAAGAATCAATTTGTTCAATCTAGCAAATTCAAAAATTAAAGACATCTCGCTCAAAGGTAGCTCTTAGAACTGGTTTATATTTGTAGGGATAAAACAAGGTCACATGTACAACCGCCCAGCTAGATTTAATTTAGTCAAGTCATTCAAGTATATCAATAACACCCCACTTAACCTGAGCCATATCAACGCCATGCAACATTCTTATACAGCCGTCGATTAGTCAGGAAACCTATGTTTATTGTGAAATATTGTTGAAAAAATGATGAAAAAGTGTCATGAAAAATATAAACCATTTAATGAAAACTATGAAACAATTCCATTAAAATTCTGAAACTACTTCAAACGCATTCTTAAAAAATATCAAAGACATTCTTAAAAAATAAGAAAATTCTCCATTAAGTTCTTAAAAAGCCCAAATGTTTATTATCAAACCGATCAACCGATTTTTTCAATTTTTTTTCTTATGAATTTAATTTTGATTTAAATTTCGTAATCTAGAGTGTTTAAATTTAAAGGGACGATTGTTGATTTTGAATAAAACACAAATTATTTAGAAAATTATTGTCATTTCTTTTTATAACGAGGCCGACCGCAAAGCTAACTGGCCTGGCACATTTTCTGTTTTACTAGCATCTTTTTTTTTGTTTTTTTTAAAGCAATCTTTTATAAGCCATCTGTCAAAATTTCCGAAATATTTAATGATTATTTTCTTTGCTACAGGTGATTGAAGTAAACAAGTTTTATAATTTTTGAAAAATGGAAAATAAAGAGTTTTGTGCGGTAAATAAACACTTATATGAAAGGTTACACGCCACAATTAATCAAAGATGAATTGGATTCTGTTCATGGTGATAATGCACCATCATACTCCACCGTGAAATCCTGGGTTCAACAATTTAAAATGGGTCGTTCAAGTACGGAAGATGAACAACGCTCTGGAAGACCGAAAACTGCTACTACTATTGAAAACATTAGAAAAATATTTAATGAAGTGACTAAAGATAGACGAATAAAGCTCAGAGAACTTGCTGATATTGTTAAAATACACGAAAAACCAGTTTGGAGTATTTTACATGATGAACTCCACATGAAAAAGCTATCCGCAAGATGGGTGCCGCGTTTGTTGACTTTGCCCCAAAAAATCCAAAACAAGTTTGGAGTATTTTACATGATGAACTCCACATGAAAAAGCTATCCGCAAGATGGGTGCCGCGTTTGTTGACTTTGCCCCAAAAAATCCAAAACAAGTTTGGAGTATTTTACATGATGAACTCCACATGAAAAAGCTATCCGCAAGATGGGTGCCGCGTTTGTTGACTTTGCCCCAAAAAATCGTCCGTTGGACCAATTCCGCGGAGCTTTTTGCGATTTATCAGCGCAATCCAATAGAGTTCTTGCGCCGATTCATAACTGTTGATGAAACATGGATCCATCACTACATCCCAGAATGCAAAGAACAGTCAAAACAATGGGTAAAAGTGGTCCCAAGAAGGCGAAAACTGTCAAGTCAGCAGGAAAAGTAATGGCCACAGTATTTTGGGATGCAAGGGGTATAATATTTATTGATTATCTCGAGAAAGGAAAAACTATAAATAGTGAATATTATTGTGCATTGAAGTGAGTGAAGAAATCAAGATAAAACGACCGCATTTAGAAAAAAAGTTCTTTTTCATCAAGATAATGCTCCTTCACACACTGCATTTTTTAACTCAACAAAAACTGGCCAAATTACGATTTGAAATACATCCGCATCCACCATATAGTCCAGATTTAGCTCCTTCTGATTATTTCTTGTTTCCAAATTTAAAAAAAATTCTCAAAAATTGGCAAAAATTTTTCGTCCAATAGCGAGGTTATTGCTGAAACTAAGGCATATTTTGAAGGTCTTGAAAAATCTTATTTTTCGGATGGAATTAAAAAACTTGAAAAACGTTTGATAAAGTGTATTGAGTTGGAAGGAGATTATGTTGAAAAATAAATAATAATAATTCCAAAAAACGGTTCTTTTTATGTTAGGACAGTTACTTTTGCGGTCGCCCTCGTATTATAATATTGGCATGGTTCAATTTTGTACTTATAGAATAAAATATCGGCCAAATGGCCGCCGCGACCTCGGCGGCATCCCTCCATCCGATGGTCCAAATTTTCGATGACGATGAGGCATAATTTATGTTCTATGCCGTTAATGTGCCGAATTATCACATCCTTTAGCTCTTGAATTGTTGCTGGCTTATTGAGGTACACATTTTCTTTCAAATAACCCCAAAGAAAGAAGTCCAACGGTGTCAAAGTGGCAAGTGGCACCGTCCTGTTGAAACCACATATCGTCCACATCCATATCTTCCAATTCGGGCCATAAAAAGTTCGTTATCATCTCAGGATAGCAAACACCATTCACAGTAACTACCTGACCGGCCTCATTTTGAAAACCAAAAACGGCCCGATGATGCCGCCAGCCAATAAACCGCACCAAACAGTCACTCTTTGTGGGCGCATTGTTTTTTCGACAATCACTCTTGGTTATCACTCGCCCAAATGCGGCAATTCTGCTTATTGACGAATCCACTGAGGTGAAAATGTGCCTCATCACTGAAGATGATTTTCTTCGAAAATTGATTGATTTGAACGCCCAGTTTCATAATAAGCCTGGATAACTTTAACGCGTTCCTACCGCGTGTATCTTTTCATGGTTCAAATTGAGTTAGTCTGTAATTGAGAAATATCAAATGAAATACAGAACAAAAATTGACGTTTGGGTGTGGTTCACATTCAACATCGGCCCTTAAAATGTAACCACCCTTTATATGTAATATTTCCTGATTTGCACAAATATTATTTTTTCAGTGTTGTTTTCCCAACATCCCAACATGGAACAAATCTCTCTCAAATCTCTCAGCCGCTGGAAGCTACTTTTAACCGGAGTTAATTTACGGTTTACGTGCATGATAGTCGTGCTCACAATCATGACACTACGGCGGCCCACTTGTATATCGTGTATGTTGACTGAGTCGCTATTTACAAAAATTATAGCAAGCTGGTTGGACCAAAGTACTAGACAACAATATCCAGGGTGAAATCTTTAAATGCTACCTGTTGTATATTTTACCTTAGAGCTTTTTTTATAACCTAGACTACTCTGTGACTCAGTACTGATGTTTGTAACACCTATAATAAATAAAAATAAAAATAGACCCCATGTTAAGTATACCGATCGATTCAGAGTCAGTAACTGAATCCATTGAGCGTTGGCCGTCCGTCCCTCTGTCCATCTATCGTTGTAATCAAGGAAGAGGTGGTAAAAATGAACCCTTTTGACAAAACTTAGTACGTTTTTTCTCAAATTTGGTCCAAGGACAAACCCTATTAAAATTGATCCACATTTTTGATAACCTACTTATGTTTTTTCTGATTTCAGCACCTGCAGCTCAACGAGGACTTCTATATATATTTCTGGCCTAATAATAAAAATGGTTTAATTGTTTTTCAAAGTATTCTCCTGCATGATTTATACACTTTTGCATGCGCTCAAACCAATTGTCGAAGCACTTATTCCACTTCGAGACACCTCCAAAACATAGTTTTTGAACGATTCAACAGCATCTTCTGGCAACGAAAATCGTTGACCACACATTTTTTTCTTAATGTGCGGGAATAAAAAGAAGTCATTAAGTGCCAAGTGAGGGCTGTACGGCGGATGACTCATCAATTCGACGTTTTGGCCGGTCAAACAGGCGCTGGTTTGAGCCGATGTATGTGAGCTCGCATTGTCATGGTGCACAATGATTCGTCTCTTGTTCGTTTTCGAATTTCAAAGAATTCAGGCAAACAATTTTTGGTGTACCACTCAAAATTGACTGTCCTACGTTACTCAAACGGAACAGTCGCCACATGACTAGTTTTGCCGAAGAAACAGGCGACCATTTGCTTCGAAGTGCTTCTTCCACGAACAACTTTCGTTGAATTTGAAGACCCACACTGTCGATTGCTGTTTTGTTTCGGGCTCATACGCATAGATCCATGATTCGTCACCTGTGACGATCTTATAAACGTCTGTTGAAGCGACGCGATCGTATTTTATTTTCAAAATTTCTTTGCACTAATCGACACGAGCCTTTTTTTGAGCGATTGCCAAATTGTGCGGGATCCAACGAGAACAAACCTTTATAACGGCCAGGTGTTCACGCAATATCGAATGTAAGCTGGTGGAAGAAATACCCAAGGATGCCTCTATCTCACTGTATGTCACATGACGATCTTGCATTATCAGTTCACGCACGGCATCCATGTTCTCTGGACGTTTTTGGACGACTTCACGACCTTCGTCTTCAAGTCAGTGTCGGCCACGATTGAATTCATTACACCAGTTTTTCACAGTGCTATAGAATGGTGCTTCATCGCCATACAAAGATTTTATTTCATCGATGCACTCTTGTCGTGATAATCCACGTCAAAATTGTGCAAAATTATCGCACGAAAATGTTAACGAGTTAATTCCATTTTTTTGCCAAATTGATTTTTTCAAGTCACTGTGAACAACACAAATGATGGTCGTACGTCAAAACGTTCGTGGTACGTTTATGCTAAAAAATTTCAAACTTTCCAATGGAAATGTCAGATGGCGCCAGGCAACACTAACTGTTGCATTGGCCAGAAATATATATGTATAGCAACCCTCGTAAACGCCACATATAACATTTAATTTGACTTTATTTCCCGCAAAACTATATGGGTGACCATATCGGGACGTGTTTTCGAATAAATTCCGAATTGAGGTCTTGCAGCTCTAAAAGTCACAACATAAACCCAGTCACGTCTAAATTAACATGGTACGTTATAAGCGTATAATTTTTGAATCAGAATACAAAGGTTCATATTTTAGTATTACCCCTATGCACAGGTACTTTGCGATTTCAGAACCAACCGTTTGTAAAGTGGCATAGTGCATCCGATTGTAATATCTGACCAAATCAGTCAGACACAAATGTCCCTTCCGATTTTAGTACTGCAGCTTTAGAGGCCACAATTTAAACCCGAACACGCCTAAGTTTTGCATGCTACATTACATACGACCATACAAAGGTCCTTTCTGATTTCAGAACCAACAGTTTGTAAAGTCACATGTTACCTCAGATTTCGACTAAATTTCGCATGGAGCGTTATGACATATTAACACCCTTGCCCTGTAAAATCTGACCAAATCAGTCCATGTTTTCAAGAAGTCCCAACACAAATATTCCTCCCGATTTGAGATACCGAAGCTCTAGATGCTACAATTAATAATAATAATTTCTGGCATATTTTCGTCTAGTTCCAATACAAAGGTCCTTCTCGATTTAAGGTTCCACGAATGGAGCAACCAATAACGAGTTTCGACAACCCCCCATGCCTAGTATTCTATAAACTTATTAAACAATAAAATAAATGTCTGATATTTTTATGATGATAAAGACAAATACACGTATGGGTGGTGGGTGCACTTGTAGCTGCTGCCAGTGAATTATGAAATCATTATCGGTTCCTTACACATGTTAAATGTCAATAAGGGTTAAATCGTAATAGTTTTTGTCGTTATTTGTACGCGGTGATACAGGCTTGCAGAACACAGCAATTGGTTGTACGAGTATAACCACTGGTACGTTAGAGTGGGTCGCTAAAAAAATTAGTCATTAAATTTAGTTACGACATAATGACTCGACAAATTGATGATGCGCTTTAGAAGATCTTGAAAGTTATTTTAAGTAGACTTTTACCGCGATAATTGGCGCAAACCGTGTGTTGTCCCTTTTTATGAAGAGGACATAGTTGACCGTCCGGATGATTGGATACCACCTTAGCCAACCATCTAAACATCGTCAATGGCGGGCTTTTTATTTAATAAGGCTAGGAATTTGGCATTTAAGGACGTCGTCACTAAGTTGCAAACGTTTTCTCTTCGTGTCGGTACACTTGTCCGTCCGAGTCCGTCACCAGATTTCCATTTCTAACTCTGAGACATTCCATGTCAAACCGAAAAAACCGCACATGGCTCCAATTTTTCGGAAAATCTTTTGAAATTTTCCTTAAAAAAGATTTTATACGTGAGATCAGAACTAAGTCTTAGAACAATATTTACTGCGATAAATTTTGTTCAGTTTTTTGTTCAGGTCCGTTTCTGGCTCAACGGCAACGCGTCAATAAACAAAATTGCCGCATTTGGGCTGAAGACCAACCAGAAGAGGCTCAAGAGGTGCGGTTTATGAGCTGGTGAAATCATCGGGCTATATTGTTTCAAAAATGATGATGAATGAATTTCATTAAAAAGCGAGTGGCGCTTTCGTCATTTTCGCGGTAAGAACTCGGTATGTTCAAATCATGCACTGATATATGAGAAGTTAATATCAAGGTGAGCTTTCGTTGTTTCGGGGTTTTCTGTTCGGTAATCATAATTTTCCGTGTATGGTACACATCTAATATTCTTTAATTTATATTGTTTTGTAATTTTAATACCCATATGAGTTTTGCCGATCAGTATTTATTATATCTGCAATAAACTGCAGCCGTCCTAAAATTTATAATTTTGATTCGATACGAGGGTTGCTATTTATATTTCGGGTCCGTCAATAAAAACGCAATAATTAAGCATTGGAAATAGTTTTATTGTTTTTCAAAATATTCTCCTTTAAGATCAATAAACTTTTGCATGCCCACAAACCAATTTTCGAAGCACTTTCCTTTCCGATTGAGACACCTCCAAAACATTATTTTTGAACGCTTCAACAGCTGAATTGGGCGATAAAAACACTTGGCCTAGCATTTTTTTCTTAATGCTAAGGAATAAGAAGAAGTCATTGGTTGCCAAATCAGGGCTGTACGGTGGATGGCCCATCAATTCGACATCTTGAGTGGTCAAATAGCTCATCGTTTCAGCTAAGGTGTGAGAGCTCGCATTGTCGTGATGCAAAATGATCCGTCTTCTCTTATTACCTTTCCTCATTTCTTTAAACACTGTTGGCAAACATATGGTTGTATACCACTCAGAATTGACCGTCCTACGTTCCACTAAAGGCACTGTGGCAACATGGCCAGTTATACCGAAAAAACGCTATCATTTGCTTTGATGTACTTCTTCCACGAACAACTTTTGTTGGATTTGGCTTGTCTTGAAATACACATACGGTCGATTGCTGTTTTATTTTGGGTTCATATGCATAGATCCATGATTCGTCACCTGTGACAATGTTATACACTGCCTTTAAACTACTGCAGTTATACTTTTTCAACATCTCTTCGCACCAATCTATACTAGCCTTTTTTTTGAGCATTCGTCAAATTATGTGGGATCCAACGAGAACAATTTTTTTTCACGGCCAAATGAACATTTAATATCTTATTGATTCCTGTCATACTAATGCCTAAGGATGTCTCAATCTCACGGTATGTCACATGCCGGTCTTGCTTAATCAGTTCACGCACAGCATCGATGTTTTCTGGCAAAGTGACCGAAGTTGGACGTCCTTTACGAAATTCATCCTGAAGCGAACGGCGTCCGAGACTGAACTCTTGGTACCAGCGATTAACAGTGGTTTTTGATGGTTTTTCATCGCCAAAAGTCAAAACAAGTTGATTTAAACACTCTTGTCTCGATAACCCATGCCGAAAGTCGTAAAAAATCCTCGCACGGAAATGTTCACGGGATAATTCCATTTTTTGACTGATATGAATTTTCCAACACACCGTAAACAAAACAATTCATAACTTCACTCAAAACAAATAGTTTTGAGTGAAGTTATGCTAAAAAAATGCCAAAGTTTTCAATGGAAGTTCCTGTTTGCATCTGGGAACACCAGGATTGTCAGGACCCAAAATATAAATAGCAACCCTCGTATATACTCGTCTTCTCACATTTTCTCCATTTATAAAGAATTTTACCAAAGGATCAATTCACCAGTTTGCTCACCACTCAATCATTCTACTCGTACTTCGAAATGACTGCGACAATGCTTTTATTATAAGTAACGGGTGGCCCAAATGAGACTTAGTGATGTTAAACACGCATAACTCTTGTAATAATGTTTTTTTAACGATTTTATTTTTATTTGTTAAATACATTTCATGGAAATTTAACGTGACTATGATCAATTCAATTCAAATTTTATTATTCCAATAAACATTTTTATCTTTAAATATTAATTACAGTAATGAGATCTATCTAAATGATACTTCAACAAGTACGAGGGCTGTTCGGAAAGTTCTTAGCCTATCAATGAAAGAGAATAGTTAGTTTTTCAAAAATATATTTATTTTTCAATATAATCTCCTGAAACTTCAATACACTTAGTCCAACGCTTATCTAGCAATTCTATCCCTTGATTAAAATAGTTTTCCTCAAGGTCTTCAAAATAGCTGTTTACAACTGTAATTGCATCTTCATTTGAGTTAAAACGCAAGGAATTTTTTAGATTTGGGAACAGGTAAAAGTCACTGGGAGCTAAATCAGGAGAATAAGGTGGGTGGTCAAGCAACTCGTACTTTAATACGTTGATTTTAGCCATTGTTAAAACACTCTTGTGCGCTGGTGCGTTGTCTCGATGAAAAATTATTTTTTGTGATGTAAGCCAGGACGTTTTTCTCGAATTTGTACATTTAATTGATCTAAAAGGTTGCAATAGTACTCTGAATTTACTGTTTTACCCTTTTGCAGATAGTCAATCAATAAAATACCTTTGAAGTCCCAAAAACCGTTGCCATAACCTTACCAGCCGATTGAATTGTTTTTGCCTTCTTTGGGGCACTTCCTCCAGCTACAGTCCATTGTTTGAATTGTTCTTTTGTCTCTGGAGTATAGTGGTGGATCCATGTCTCATCAACAGTTATGAAACGACGCTTAAAATCCATTTTATTTTGCTGAAAACAATCCAAACAAGCTTGAGAAATGTTTATTCTTATGCGTTTTTGGTCGACTGTTAACAAGTCCGGCACCCATCTTGCAGAAAGCTTTTTCATCTGTAGTTCTGCATGCAAAATTAAATGGACTCGATCATTGGAGATGCCCATGATATTAGCTATTTCACACACTTTTATTCGTCGATCATTTAATACCATATCATGCACTTTGGCTACAATTTCTGTTGTTGTTGCTGTTTTTGGACGTCCACTACGTGGTTCATCTTCAATGCTTGTACGACCACGTTTAAATTCAGCAACCCAATTTTTTACTGTTGCATATGAAGGAGCACTTTCACCTAACACATTCACCATATCATTATGAATTTCTTGTCCAAATAAACCATTTTTATGTAAATAAACACTTAACTTTTTCTGTTTATACCGCGCTTTTTGTGCTAGGCTAAGAAGTTTCCGAACCACCCTCGTATGTAGTAGGTCTAAATGGGACGTTAATAAAAATTTTTGATATAAAGTATTCAGAAGCCACAATATAATTTTCTATACCAGCATCGTATTCATCATCGTTCGCCTACTCTTCAATGATGGCAATTTAATAAGATTTAACCTGCCATTATAAGAAGGAAGTTCATAACCAGTATTCCAGTGAAGACCTCTTAAGCAGAATATTAAAAATTGTTTCTGCATGGACTCAATTTTGTTAACATAGTACTCATATTGGGGATCCCAAACCACTGATCCATATTCTAAAATTGGCCTAACTAGGGAAATATAAAGCTGTTTCGTAGTATATGGATCAGTAAACTCTTTTGCCCAGCGTTTCACAAAATAAAAGACACCATACGCTTTTTTTACCATAGTAATGACATGGTTATTAAAATTCAACTTTCTATCCATCATAAAACCGAGATCAATAAATGAATCAACCGATGCCAATTCAGAGCCACATAAATTAAATTTAGTAGCCAACAAACTAGGTCTAGAAAAGCACATAGGTCTAGAAAAGCACACTTTTTAAGGTTTAAGTCCATAAAATTAAATTCACACCAAGTACTAAATCTGCCCAAATCACCCTGCAGTATGTGACTGTCCGCAAAGCTAGCATAAGAGGAAAATAATTTAACGTCGTCTGCAAACATTAGTAAATTAGAGTTGACAATAGAGTCGGGCAAGTCGTTAATGAATAGTAAAAAGAGAATAGGTCCAAGGTGGCTGCCCTGCGGGACACCAGAGGAGATACGAATTGATCTGGAAAGACTTTTTTCAAATAAAACTACTTGTTCCCTCACAATTAGGTAGGAGGAAAGCCAATTTATGAAATTAATATTGAACCCAATTTTGTTTAACTTGAATAGTAATAGTCTGTGATCTACTTTATCAAATGCTAAATCAGTATATATAACGTCAGTTTGCTTGCGACAAATAAATGCATCTATAACTTCTGAGGAAAACTGAAGTAGATTTGGAATAGTAGAGTGACCCTGACGAAATCCATGTTGGCATGGATGGAGTATGGGCGCCACATTATGTGAAACAAAATTTGTTAGAATTTTTTCAAATAACTTAGGAATTGCGCTTAATTTAGCAATCCCTCTATAGTTCGATACATCCAACAGACTACCAGATTTGTGAAGTGGAAACAAGTAAGACCGTTTCCATAAATCAGGAAAGTACCCCAATTGTAATGATGAATTAAATAATAAGGATAAGGGTAAGAGCAGGGATTCAGAGCAGCCTTTTAATAATACATTCGGAATGCCATCGGGTCCAGAAGTACTAGTGTGTTTAAGACGATGCAAGTTTAATTCAATAAGTGAAAAATCTAAAAAAGTAGGAACTATTTGATTTACTGATGAAATTTTGTAAGTGTACGGAATTGATACATGAAATGTATCAAAAATTAATAAAAATAACATGAAATATCCATATTCGTTTCTATTTTAAAATGTACTACCACGGCTCAATGTTGCTTATAAGCAACATCTCATAACTCTAAAACCAGTAGTGGTAGAGGCCTGGAATTGATATCAGTTCATATTCAAGGCCCAACTAATAACCTAATATATTCAAAATATTTTGAACCACGCCCATTTTAATTCTGGCATCAAAGGGTTAACACAAAGTAGAGAGACGTATAAGCAATGTAATAAAAAAAACATTGAAAGGCTGTGTAAAAATGCTTGCCTTCGCTTGAGATGACCCAGTCTAATATATCTTACATGTTTCAAGTTATGTTTATATTAATTTTATATTAAACTCTTATCAACCGTTGTATCGACTACAAAATAGACAATTTATTGAACACCTGGATTTCGACAACGAAACCCTCAAATCGCATAAAGGGAAAACATACAACACGCCTGACTATAGGACACAAACAACAGAGCCGGAAAAAATGTCTAAAAAAAACTGCCACAAAGAACCACAAGCTACCCATTATCATTTCCATCAGAGAGGGGGTGAGTGCGGGTGGATGTTTGTTGTTTCATAGTGCGAACCCACAACAAATTGACCCTCTTTTGTAAGGACAAACTATCGACAACGGAAAGGAATAAAAAGACACCTCAACAGCGAAATGCCGTAAAACCCTACATCAACACGAATGCCCACACGAAGAAACATTAAAACTAGACAAGGAGAAAATTATTTCCGCTTTCATTTTTAATTGTTTTTGTCGCTCGTTCATTCGCTCTATATTCGTTCGCGTTTTGTTAGCGGGCGTTTAAGTTTCCCTTGGTCACATTTCCGCAGAGCATCCCAGTGATAGATTAGCTTAGGCACGCACACATTTTAATGCAGCCATAAATTCAACCGACCGTTAAATGTTCGGAAAGCATTTACGGCGCGTGAATGTGAATTATGTGCTCTGCTCCTCGATTCGTGTTTGGTGTTAAAAAACGATTAACGAAAAACAAAATAATTCAAAACTCAATTTGCGGCAGAAACTACGTTTTTCTCCTCCAAAACTTGATAAAAAATGATTGTGTTTTGGGTGCTAAACATGTCACAAAATAATGGTTTTTTAACGATGAGTTTCAATATTCGGTGCAGCTGGTATCTGAAGTGCTTGCGAAATCATTTTTTGCAACTTCATCTGACCTATGCCGGGTCAGTTCTTGGTTCTTTAAGGCTAAAAAGGTGGGATAAATTCTTGTATCTACGCACAAACTAGTTGTTTTCTAGATCGGTGTCCCATTCAGATCCGAAAAATAATTGGCAACATTAATTTGCTTTTATGAAGTTGTTTTCTAGATCGGTGTCCCATTCAGATCCGAAAAATAATTGGCAACATTAATTTGCTTTTATGAAGGGTGGGCCATTTAAAATTTTACATTTGACTTTGAAAAGTAGAATAACATCCTTTTTTATTTTCAGGTTTATGTTTGAATTGAGAAATATTAAAAACTCTCTTTCTTCCAAAGTAATGAGTCTTTAACGCAATCTTTAAGAAATTTACGTGGACATTTCCAAAAGAGATCGGCCTTCAATTCAGAGTGTGCGTCAATTTGTGAGGGGAGTTTATGACAATAAATCGTTTTTGGACAAACCTACCCGAGAACGTTCTCATCCAGTGCGTTCAATCGAAAACATTGCTGCTGAGGCTGAGAATGTCAAAGAGCATCCATCAACTTGTCATCGTTGTCAGAAAGTGAACATTTCTCTTTAAGAATGATCTAGGTATGAAGGCTTACTAAGTTCACTTGGCCCAAAACCTAAAGCCTCATGGCCATTGGATGTGTTTTCGCTTAGCCCAATGGGCTGAAGATTGTTTGGCAGGGGATGACAAATTTGACTGAAAAATCGTGTTTTCAGATGAAGCTCATTTTCATCTCGGTGGCCATGTCAATAAGCAAAATTGCCATTTTTGGGGAAACCCACACGATGCTATTGAGAAGCCAATGCTTCCACAGCGAGTCACTGTTTGGTGTGGATTTTGGTTTGGCGGCATCATTGAGCCATTTTTCTTTGAAATTGATCAAGGAGCCGGCGCATCATGAAAATGATACACAATTGTTGACCCAAAAAACTAAATTTTCAAAAATAATAAAAAAAAGTGTTGTCGAAATATTCCTAATAGGCTACAAAAATATCAGACTAATAACTGACCCAAATGAGACTCACGATTTTCTAAAAATTAGGACGAGTGTCTTCAAATATGAACTGCCTTCGGTTACCGTGGAACCTGTTCAATATACTCGGTCATAATATTTTATTTTACTATCGGTCATAAAATGTCAGCTGATTTTTTAGACAGTTTTTTTGAGCTTTAAGGCAGTGTTCTAAATTGAGTTTTCCTAAAATTTTAGCTAGAGCGGTTCAAAAATATTTGTTTAAATTTGATTATGCATAGTAGCTTATTTTTTTCCTTCTTGCTTTGTTTAAAAATTTAAACAAATCGAAAAATATTTAGGGTTGCTCAAAAGTTTTCTTTTTATTAAATGTTAAGGCATATAAATTAAACAAAATGTAATAGTCACCATTACGAGGATTGCTACATATATTTCTGGCCTAGGCAGCTCTAAGTGTTGCGTAGGACCATCATTTGTGTTGTTTACAGGGACTTGAAAAAATCAATTTTGCAAAAAAAATGGAGTTAACTCGCGAACATTTTTGTGCGATCATTTTCACAACTTTTGACTTGGATTATTACGACAAGAGTGCATCGATGAACTTAAATCTTTGTATGGCGAAGAAGACCCATCCTAAAGCACTGTGAAAAACTGGTTTAATGAATTTAATCATGGCCGACGTGAAGGTCGTCCAAAAACGGACGTTGTGCCAGAGAACATTGATGTCGTGTGTGAACTGCTAATGCAAGATCGTCAAGTGACATACCGTGATATAGAGACCTTCTTGGGCATTTCTTCCACCAGCATACATTACATATTGCAAGAACAACTGACCCTAAAAAAAAGTTTTTTCTCTATGGATCCCGCACAATTTGACAATTGCTCAAAAAAAGGCTCGTGTCGATTGGTGCAAAGAAATTTTAAAAAAATACGATCGCGGTGCTTCAATAGGCGTTTATAAGATCGTCACAGGGGACGAATCATGGATCTTTGCGTATGAGTCCGAAACAAAACAGCAATCGACCGTGTAGATCTTCGAGACGAGCCAAATCCCACGAAAGATGTTCGTGGAAGAAGCACTTCAAAGCAAATGGTCGCCTGTTTCTTTGGCAAAACTGCTCATGAGGCGACTGTTCCGCTTGAGCAACGTAGGACGGTCAACTCTGAGTGGTACACCACAATTTGTTTGCCTGAAGTCTTCGGAGAAAATCGAAAAACGAACAAGAGAAGACGAATCATATTGCAGCATTACAATGCGAGCTCTCCCACATCGGCTCAAACCAGCGCATTTTTGACCGGCCAAAACGTCGAATTGATGGGCCATCTGCCGTACAGCCCTGACTTGGCACACAATGACTTCTTTTTATTCCCGCACATCAAGAAAAAAATGCGTGGTAACGATTTTCGTCGCCAGAAGTTGCTGTTGAAGCGTTCAAAAACCATGATTAGGAGGTATCTCAATCGGAGTGGAAAAAGTGCTTCGACAATTGGTTAATGCGCATGCAAAAGTCAAGTTGGAGAATACTTTGAAAACTATAAAACCAGTTTTGATGATAAATATTCGCATTTTCATTATTAGGCCAGAAATTTATATAGCTGCCCTCGTTGGATTTATTTTTAATGTTTTAGAAACACTTACACAAAACTATGAAAAAAAAATAAAAATAGTTCATATGCCAATAACTGAAAAAACGTGGTTTTGAGTAACAGATCTTTTTTTAGATAGATAAACACTTCGCATCCCACTAAGAGACCATAAAGCTTTTAATGGACCTTACCTTTCTTAAGAGCAAAAATTGGCCCTTTTTGGAAAAAAGTTAAAAAATCCTTGATTTTTTTTAAAAAAATTTTTTAAAGATTCAAAAAATATCTATCTAATACACTTGGGATAACTTTTGCTAGGAACAATAGGTAATATACATAGTTGCGAAAAACACCTCTTAGGCCAAAATGTCAAAATACGACGTCCTTTAGCTCCTTGCCCAATCTCGTTCAAAGTCTGTGTCTTAACTACAGGGTGGCCCAAAAAAGACTGAAGGATTAAAAATGGTTATATCTTTTTTGTTTTTAATATTTTTTTTTTGTCTTTTGCAGGTTTTTTACTGGTTTTTGGGAAAAATCATGGCTACATATGATGTGCAGAAACGCGTCAAAATCATTGAATTTGTTTATTCTTCTGGAAAAAGAAGAAAATGATAACTTTTTAAACAATCTTATAATGAGCGATGAAGCTCATTTCCACTTAAACGGCTATGTAAACAAACAAAATTGTAGATTTTGGGGCACTCACAATCCTAGGGCATTACATCAGCGTGAATTACACCCCGCCAGATGTACTGTTTGGTGCGGTGTTATGGCTGATAAAATTATCGGTCCATATTTTTTCGAAGATGTGGAGGGTCACCCAGAATTGGTTAACGGGGCTCTGTATAGGACTATGATAGACAATTTTTTGCGTCCACATGTTGAGAATAATCAAAACATATGGTTCCAGTAAGATGGAGCAACTACGCATACAGCAAGAGCGACAATGGAACTTCTTCATAACATTTTTGGTGAACGAATAATTTCCAGAAATTGTGATTTTGCTCGGCCTCCACGTTCACCAGATTTGACCGCTCCAGACTTTTTTTTTGTGGGGCTATTTGAAAGGAGTTGTGTATATCAATAAACCCCAAACAATTCAAGAGCTTAAGCACAACATTCAAGCAGAAATAAGCAACTTGGAACCAGAAACTCTACGGGCAGTAACGGAAAATGCGGTTAAAAGAGCCAATTTTTGTTTGCAAGAAAATGGACACCATTTGAGAGATGTTATATTTCACACTTAAATGTAAAAAATTTCCATGAATTAAATATTTAAAAACATAAAAAAAATCAATAAAAAATAAAAACAAAAAAAATTACAGTTATTTTTAATCCTTCAGTCCTTTTTGGGCCACCCTGTACTATCCAATAGGACTAACCTCGGTGCAAGTTTCATCCCCAACGGAAGACATCGATTCTGAAAGTTCATTCACTTGAAAAGAGCTGACCCACTGACCCATAAATATTAATTGATTTCTTTAATTCCAACCAGGAGCATAGGTCCTTAACAAAATAAATCTCAATTTATATCCCGCTTTTGACTGATCACAACGCCTCTTGCTCATTTTCTACTGCCCTTCTGGTTGTTGTCGTTGTAGCGGCAACTGTGTGCCGGTGTGGCGACCTTGGTCGAAGAATTTCTGCTTCGGGTCAATCCGGTCCATAGAACCGGCTGTCGTGGGATTCTGGTTCCAGTCTTTGGCGTTACGGGTGACATCGCAGGGTAGTCAGCGTAATGCATGTCCAATCCATCGACATTTCCTTTTCAATATTTCAATTCGTATTTGATTTTGGCGAGTGCGTGCCTACAGTTGTGGATTTTGGAGAGTGCGCGCCTATAGTTGTGGGCACGATATTCGGAATGTTTTCTGTATTCTTCTAAGCCATTTGTTGGTAAAAAGTTGCAAAGTGTTCAGGTCTTCGGTAGCCATATTCAAAGTCTCGCAAACATAGAAGAGTTGGCCAAATCCCCGTAGAGCTTTCATTTTGCGATTTGAGACATTGTCAAAAAATCCCCCATTCCATGTAATGAAACTGCCACGGTAACACAATTGGTTTACGTCCTGGAGTTGGAATTCTTGGATAGAGAATGGCCTGCTACAGGTGGTGTTTATTCTAACTACATTAGTCAAAAACTATTAGTTCAAGTTGATTTATAATATCTCATCTCGTGCTGATGAACCTCGTACGAATTCGCCGATGTTTGATTATTTTTTAGTAAACATAATAAAAACTTTTAGTATAGCTGAATGTGTTTTGTAATTTTTTGAACAAATAAGTCTGGCAACTCTTTCTCGTTTCTTTGCCGAGTTGAAGCCAACTCGCTGGCTAACTTGCATACAAATGCTAGTTTAGTAACCTGAAAGAAACCATCTAATGTTTGAAGAGATTATTAACTTACCTGCAATATGTTAAAAAATCTTTACCATAATTCTTTTTGTATATTAAGTAGTCTTTATATTTTTCTAGTTTGTTTTTGTCAATATTTTAAAATGTTTATTTCTTATTTGCAAGATTGTGTTCGAATAATTAAATCCATTACAGTTTATAAACTTAATACTATGAAAATAATTTCTAGTTATACATAATTCCTTAAAATGTTTAAATAAAAATAACAACTTAACTTAAAAAATACCACAGAATAGTTGTTGATGTCGTTTTAAGCTTAATTTTCAAAAATTCCTTTAAGAATTTGTCTTATTTTTGTTTTCATCATCAGTGATTAAATGACTATGACTAGCATAATAGCAGAGATACTGAGGAATGACTAGCTACGATTTAGTTTTATTTAGTTTGATAATTGCACAAAGTTGTTGAGAGTTTCCATTGTAGAATCATGTAAAATTTAGACAACAGTCTAACAGTTAAAGCTTAAGGAAGGACTCACGGCGATTTTTCACAATTTCTGGTTAAGTGACAACTTTCCCAAAATAATTGAATTGATATCGACAACAGATAAGCTTTTGAATTAAGGAATGTCAAAGTAACTTTTGTATAAAGTTTAAAAGTATATTAAGCTCAAGTCCAAATTGTTTTTTTAACTCAAAAATGTCATAAGTTTCAAAAATATCCTAACGGGAGAAGATTAAATCATTTTCAGGATTGTATGTACTAATCAAATTTATAAGATAATCCCGGGAGCAAGTTGATAAAATAATCCCGGGAACAAGTTTATAAAATAACTCCAGAAGCAAGTTAATACATCTCTAACAAATTTCCAAGAAAAAAAAAACAAACAATTGTGTTGCTTATTCTAGGACCTATTCAAACTAACGAAAACTTGTAGTTTTCCAGGTTGTTTTATCATACAAATCCGAAAAGTTTTCTGACCGTTTGAAAATGGCTTTACCAAACATGTTTTTTTATCTTAAAAATGTCCTAAGTTCTATAAATATTAACAAGAGAAGATTAAATCACGTTCGGGATTATATGTACTAATCAAATTTATAAAATAATCCCGGAAGCAAGTTGATACAGCTCGTACTGATTTCCAAACAAATTAAAAACACGAACAATTGTGTTGTTTATTCTGCGTTTTAAGGCCTATTCAGACTAACGAAAAACTAGAAGTTTTCTAGGTCGTTTTCTCATACAAATTTGAAAAATGGTTCGATCGTTTGAAAAGGCTTTTATGGCCTGTTCAGACTGACGAAAACTAGTAGTTAATAATTTTTTATGTAGAAAAAACGAGCACGAAAACTACTAGTTTTTAAAGTTTATAATGATTATTATGATCAATTAATAAATGCTTGAATCGATTTGACCAAGTAGTAGTTTTCATTGGTCTTAAAAGGTTGAACATTGTTGTGGTCTATTAAGACTGGCGAAAACTAGTAGTTTTAGAGGTCGTTTTCTGGTGCCAGGGTGATGGCAACTCAGTTAATTTATATTGGGAAATCGAGCACAGAAACATCTTGTTTTTCTAGAATGAAAGGACAATGGGGCCTTTGTTGATAATATTCAGAAACTAAACATTTTATGTGCAAAAAATCTACTCGATTAGCCAGTCGAAAAAGTCTATAAATCGCTTTCTGCACAGTTTGCAAGTCATTTTTATTTTTAATGAAAAAGCTAGTTATTGTTGGTCGATTTCCCTCAAAAAGTACTCGGTACGTTTTAACTTCTTACGTTTTTCAACGTAAGTACGTACGTTTTTCTACGTAAGTACGTACGTTTTTCTACGTAAGTACGTACGTTTTTCTTCTTATATTCAACAGAAAATTGTTATGATCGTAAGTTCGGATATGCACCATTGATGGTCTGTAAACTTCTGTTAAAATTTAAAAAAAAAACTTGATAAAATTCACAACCTTAATTACGGGCCTGAAAACGCGATAAAAGCACGAAAGTCAAAGTCACTCTGCCATTTTGTAAAAAACTTGTATTTTATTAAAATGAAGTTGCAAGAGATCCCTGTTCAATGTGTTAACGCAAAAGACCGAACTAAAAAACATATGTTAATGCCCAGCACGGCAAACAGTTGGCAACACCAAATAAATTCTTTTCACAATAAACGTTGTAAAAGAAAATCTATAGATGACTTTGAATGTGGAGTCTCTGTAGAGGTAATCTCTGTAGAGGTAGTGTTGTGGGCAATTGTTTGAAGAAAAGTAAAATAAGTGAGATTTACTATCGTAGTTCTCATACGTTTGGTGAGAACCTGGTCTTAAAGATTTAAGTTTTCCATACAATTGCTGCGAAGCTTTCTGAGAAAGCTTGTCACGGATCCGAAATCACGATAAAAGCAGTGTGCATTCACGAAAATTAATGCCACTTTGGCATTTGTAAAAACTTGTATTTTATGTAGTAAAATGCAGCTGCAAGAGTTTTTGAGCTGCTTAATTCCTATTCAATGTATTAAATACTTTTCGTTACAGCAGTTTTCAGACTGACAAATGAAAATATTCTTAATCTCCCTTTAAGTTTAACCAATAGCGAGAGCATTTACAGATTAACAAACATATTTAGTAGTTTTCGTGCTCGTTTTCCATTAAACAAAATTTTGAGTTGCGAACTATATGTTTTTATCCGAAGAAAACCATTCGACGTATTTGTTTAAAAAGACGACATGAAACACTAAAAATCGTCAGGCCCTTATGAATTCAAAATTTTATGTTTAAAACTTCAAGTTTTTCACATTAAACAGGAATGGCTGTAATTGTTCCATTTAACTAAATGAAGACAAAAGTAATTGAGAGAATGATGACAGAACTGTTGATGATGATGGCAATTCTAACTTTTCAAAAGAAGTTATAAGTTGAAAATAATTTTGTGAGTTGCCAATTATTTGAAGGATTTTTTATTCCAAGAAAACGAGCCGTATAAAAAAAAGTGAGTTGCCAACCATTCGACAGATGTGTATGGACTAACGGCCTAAAAAATTATTTGTTTTCGTCAGGAGCTTATAGATTTGAAATTTCGTGCCAAAAATTTAAAGTCCTTCATAAGAAAGCTGTAATTGTACCATTTAACTAGAGTTTTTTAATGGACCTTAGTATATTTAAAGGTTTTTTAATGGACCTTAGTATTTTTAAAGGTCCCCTAAAAAGCTTTAGTTTATAAATTGTAGAGCTCTTGCTTAAAATACCATATCATATAGATAGTTTTTTAAGATATTGTGTTTATAAATAAACCTCACTGGCTTAAATTCAAATAGGATCTCATAGCCTTTTCAGATTGGCCAAACAAGTAGCTTTCGTGCTCGATTTCTCCACCCACATAAAAGAATGGAAGTTGCCAACCATTTGTCGGATTTGCATGGAAAAACGACTAGTGAAACTACCAGTTTTCGTCAAGCCCTTATAGAACCGAAATTTTGTGGCAACAAGTTAAAGTTTTTATAACATTCAACTAGAGGTTTTTAATGGACCTTGGTATATTTAAAGGCCCCTTAAGAAGCTTTAGTTTAAAAATTTAACAGCTGTTGCTTTATATACCACTTTATATAGAAAGTTTTTAAAATGATCCTAGTTACAATAAAACCTCCCTGGTTTAAATTCAAATAGGATCTCATAGCCTTTTTAGACTGGCAAAACACGTAGCTTTTGTGCTCGTTTTCTACACATCAAAAATGTAAGTTGCCAACCATTTGTCCAATTCGTATGGGAAACGGCTTGGTAAACTATCAGTTTACGTCAGGCCCTTATAGCTATGAAATTTGGTGCCAAGAATTCTAAAGTTTAACATTAGAAAGCTGTAATTGTACCATTTAACTAGAGTTTTTTATTGGACCTTAGTATATTTGAGGGTCTCCTAAGAAGCTTTAGTTTAAAAATTTAAGAGCTCCTGCTTTATATACTTATACGATATCATTTAGGTAGTTTTTTTAATAGATCGTATTAAAGGATCTAATGTTTGGTATAACTTTCACAAATTGTACGATTTGGTCTTTTAAGACTGACAAAACAATTTACTTTTGTAGGCGTTTTCTTCAGACAATAAAAAATTAGAGTTGCTGCCATTTTTCGGATTTCTATGGGAAAACGACTTGGAAAACTAGAAGCTTTCATCATTCTAAATAGGCCCTTCTGAAAACTAATAGTTTCCAGGTCGTTCATCCATACAAATCGGACTCAAGGTTGGCAGCTCTTATATTTTATAAGGAAACTGGTTGGCAGCACCAATTTTTCTTTTTTAAAGAAAACAAACACGAAAACTTTTAGTTTAACCAACCAGAATCGAAGATGACTAAATCTCAGATGGTATCGAGATCTATCTTTTGCAATTTGTATGGAAATTGACAGAAGAAATTCGATTAAAATCAATAAAATTGGCGTATTAGGATAAAATTGTTTTTGAACTGTTAAACTCTGCTTAAACTTTAACTGTCAAATCTAGTCTTACATTTTGTTTTCGTTTCGAATGGATTTCCGAGATTTATAAACTACCATTCTGATGCTGCATTTCATTGTAGAGGTCACGGCAACTTTGCGCTGTGCTCGTGTTTGTGTTCGTGGACTCATTTAGTAACGACGACTCCGAAGAGGAGCTCGAGGAGTTCGGTGAATTGTAACGCTGATGCTGGGTGCTGTGGCTATTGTGGCTTAAATGTTGAGCGGGGTTTTGAGCTTGCTGTTGCAAATGTTGGGCCACTGAATGGGTAATGTGGGAGCGAGGATCTTCGGGTGTCCAGGTGCGAGCATACAACTTACTGCCGGGATAACGATCGCCACGACGATACCAGGATAAGGAGTGAGACATGCCGCCAGCTGGAAGTAAAGCAAAATTAAAAAATAGTTTCCATCAGTTTTTTTTTTAATTAACTATATAAGCTAAGCTGTTTATAGAGCAAAGACGAAAATAAAGGGAAGGGGAAAAGGAGTTCTGTTTTAATCCTTTGATAAGTGTCAATGGTTAAAATTAAAAATTAAAAAACAAGCAATTGTTAAATTTTAAAAATAGAATCCCCAGGACCTTGTTACTCTGCGCCTGATTTGTACAATATGTTTTCAGAGAAGGTTTCAATAACTGCATCCTACCTTCCTGCCTTCCTTCGTACGTACTCTATCCCTTATTATTGCTATTTTTTTCGGTTGGGTTGTTTTGCGTTATTTGATTTGAAAACACTTGAGAAAACATTAGTGTCTACATTACAATGCCATTAGTGGTAACGTGGTAGAATGACGTTTGAAGTGTTAGAGATTTCCGCCAACCCAAAAAAGGACACACACACAAACCGCCCAGAAAAAGGGGTGGATTTCGGCGGTGAAAATCCTCCCGGATAAATAGGATTGTTGTTGCAGCTGCATGCTGGGGATTTAATTGTCTGTTAACAAAATATACACAGGGCGACGGACAGACAGACGGAGAGATAAACAGAAGGGCAATACAACTTCCAATCAGAATGTAGCAAGGCTACATTTTTAGCTCTTCCTGGGGTGGGGAGGTTAGCATAACCTAAACCTCCCTTTACGGCTTTTTTTTCCTTTCTTCGTCAATGCACTTGTTTACTTTTGCAGCAATTTGTTGAAAAAGAACACGAGTATGCGGGCGGGTGTGAAATTTCGAGTGGTTTTATAGGCCGTCGACATACGCGAATATAATTTCCGCCCCTCATCCTAGAAAGCTTTATAGAGTGTTACTAATTTGTTGGAAGGTACGGAAAGCACTTGATTGTACCAACCGCGACCACCCAACTCCTGCGAAATTAGCCAGAAGGAAAAGCAACAATTTGATGCTACTCTTTTCGGTCCAACATCTTGCGGCAACATCACCGTCATTGTCATCATCAACAAAATGTTGTTGAAAGTTGGTGTGAACAATTGCCAGCTGTGTCGTCTCCAACATGGATTAAAAACTTCCTTTTTCCACGTCAGTTTATACATTATTCCAAATGGGTGGGAGACTTGCGTGTTGTTCTGCAACGTGGAAATCCCTTCTCTACTGTAAAGTTTTGTTATAATTTTCCCAAAGAAAGAAAACGTGAATGAACTTTTTTGTTTTTTTTTAATACAAATGGGTGTATGGGGGTACACACACATATCATCGTTCGGTACTTCTCTGAATTTGTAACATGAAATTGTTGTTCTGTCCGTGGAACAGCTGAAAAAGCTTCGAAAATTTCTCACATTGTAATTATTTGGATGTCATGTAACAATAACATAAATATATATCTAAGACATGTCAATATATACTCGTACATGCGTATGCATAGCAAGGTAGAATTTTGGCAATTTTCTTTCATTCGCATATCCTCCATCAGGAGAATGGATTGATTAATATGTTAGAAAACTTTAAAATACTGATATGTGAATTGAAATTACATGAAACATTCTTAATCGGGATAAAATAACGATCGACACCAAGCTTAAAGCTTTTTTAGACTGAAGAAAATTACTATTTTTCGCGATCTTTGGTAGCCATTGTTCAAATTAGTAGTATAGAAAAATGGAGCTGGCTGCTAGTTCTTGTTAGTCGGAACAGACCCTTTTCAGACTGTTGAAAACGAGTAGTTTTAAGCTCGTTTTCCCATACTAATCAGAGTTGGCTACCACCCTGTAGGCGGTTTAAAATTTTAAATTTGAATCGGGTGAAAAAAACCCCAAAGTTTTTTAAAATTTAAAATGTTTAAATTTAAAATGTTCAATCGCCTACCTGTACTAACCAAATACTTTTTGCGCCAAAACTTTTATTCTCGTAAATAATAATAAGTCATTAATGAAATTTGCCGTTGACCCTTTTGCTTTGGTCCGCACCTACGGTTGACATTTTTACGCTAGACGCTGTAACATATTGTCTTTGATAAAATATTCAAATAACAATTCAATGTCACTTTGCCATTTTGTTAAAAACTTGTCTTCTATTTAAATATAGAAGCAAGAGGTCTTGAGCCGGTTTAATCCCTGTTCAATATTCAAATAACATTACAAATTTATCCGAAATTTTGAAAAATGTGTGTTTATTATAAGTGGCCCAATTAATCTGTCCGTGACTATATATACCAACTATATAAACTCTATTGTCATATCGGCATTAGTTTCATGTTTTAGAGTTGAATAGACGGCCCGTTTGTCAAATTTTAACATAGCATAGTCTATCATAATTTGCTTATAATTGATTTCTCTCTGTTAAAGTTTTAGAACGATAGGCCCATAAGCCGTCAAATTACTGTTGAAAAATCGTAGTTATGGTCAAAACTGCGATTTTTCAACAGTGATTTCCCGGCTAAGAGTAAATTTTTGTTTCATTTAACATTTCTGACATTTCGCCGTCGCCATTACGTTCTCTTTTCCAGTATTTCAAAATGCAACCAGCCAAGCTTTTGTTGATGTTATCATAAAGGACGCTTTGCCCGTTTTTAATTTTTTGAAATCGGTGATGGGTCAACGGTTTGAGTTTGTATTTTGCTGTCTGCGTTGTCACTCACTTTTCAGTTACGACAATAATGCATTTTGCAAATTTTGTCATTTCGTTTCAAACACGAAATACTGATCGGAGACCATATGTGACAGCGCATACAGAAAGGGAGGGACCTAAGGGTAAAAAAAATCAATTTTCATTTTTTTTTCTTTTTTTGATGTAGACAACATCTGAGCATCGAATGAGACCGATACCATGCCCCATAAGTGTTCCCTCCCAGAGATATGCGCGTTTTATGAAAGTGAAGTCGACGATTCGAAGCGCAAATAGAAAGGGACCTAATCTTTAAAATGGCTCTCCTGAACAAAACTGGTTTTTTAGCCTTAGGTCCCTTTCTATTTTGCGCGTCATATATAAAGTACAGGGCTACGCAAATGGAGTGTTGCCAACTTAACGTTGACAATACTATCAAGCCTATAATATTTTTTTCTAGTTTTTTAGAAAAAAGTTATTTCACATGGAATTAACGCCTTTTTCCCGGGAATTCCCGTCGTGGGATTTCCCGGGAATTTCATTTATTTACGTTGTCCGATTTCTCAGGAAGAAAGACAAAGACAATTTAATTTCAAAAATTTATGGTTGAAGAACGTAAAATTAAGTGAATTTTATATTTGATTTTATAACTACTTGGAATTAAACTTTAAATGGCCATCTGTGGATAATTTTCGAATTTTTCAGGATTAATAAGGAAATGTTTTATTGATTGTGAGAAATTGGTTTAAATTTTAAAGAATATGCTTTGATGAACGCGGCAAATTTAAGAAGTTGTAAATGAATTTATTCTTTACGTTAATTTATGCTATTAATTTAACCCAAACTACCCCAAGTATTCCACGAATTAGACGAAATATATTTAAGGCTGCGACACTCAATATAAGTAATACATCACATAATATTATTTAAGTAAATATTTTCAAAAAGTTCCGAAGTTAATGGAATTTTTATTAACAAAATAAAAATAACACTTTTCAACAAAGTATTCATTTTGCTAGGATCAAATCGAATTAACTTAATTAAGATCGATTCTGTTTTTAAATATCTCCACCACGTACCAATTTGGAGAAATATGGATTTCGTGTTATCTTAACGTAGTTGGCAGCAACAGGTCGAGTTGCGATGCCGATCCCTATAATGGGTTCCAATTCAATATCCTAAATTATGTTACAAAATATTCATATTACCCCATATTATCATATTACGTCTGCAAAGCAGATGCAATTTAGCAGAAACATGGTTACTGTTTTTTTTTTAAATAACCAACACTCAGGGGATGCCCCCTATACATGCGGTGCAATGCGTTGGCGAGTGGAAAGTAAAGGATCGGAGGGGGGAAAGAGGGAATAATGTTTATTGATCGCGTATCCCTGCCGAACATCCTCACGTCAGGAATAAGGCGACGGATGTCTGATGAACACACACTATGAAAGTAACAATAGAACAGCGTCACGCAACCCACATTCCGACGATGCTCAAGGGAAACAATAGAGTTGGATACCCTTCTGTCACCTATCAGCACCATCGCTCTCCTTTGAACACGGTCAAGTAGCTCCGAGGATGATTTTGGAGCACCTGCCCATATATAGGAGTTGTATTCCATCTTCGGTCTGATGTAAGTTGTATAGATATTGAAAAGATCAAAAGGAGTGAAATATTTCTTGCACCGCTTTAAAAAGCCTAAGTGCTTCTTTCGACACTTCGAATACATGTCTCGCCCAACGAGCGTCACATTGTATTTTCATGCCCAGAACATCAAGAGCTTCTGATTGTTCAATATCCGTACCATCGATAGAAATTGACGAAATTGTTGGATCAGCGAATCGCTTGTGAGACAACAAGCTGCACTGTGTCTTACGCGCATTCAAATCTACTCTATTCACTCGACCCCATTCGGAAATGGCCAGTAGATCCCGGCCAAGTGTCTCATCCATAATTCGCCTTTTGTCTTCAATATCTTGAAGACTCGGTCTACGGTCGAATGAATATGATAACTGTCATCCGCAAAGGAGTAGATTGGATTCACGGTCTGACCCAACAGATCATCAATGAAAATTAAAAATAAAGACGGAGAAAGGACAGAGCCCTGTGGTACTCCTGCATTAAGCCTATGTTTGTTGGATGAGAACCCATCTACAACAACTCTTATAGTGGGATCTCTAAGAAAGCTCGATATAAAACGAGCTTTCCCTGGGGGAAGCAAGAACCTTTGTGCGTAGACGTTGTTCGTGTAGAAATTTTTCACGCCCAAGCACTCTGGCACACGAAGTTCTTGCCTGTTGCCGCAGCAGTTCAGTATTGGCGTTTTTGTTCAGTCGCCAATTTCTGAACGCCTCCTCTTTAGATCTGACAGCATCCCTGCATGCCTGGTTAAACCAACCGTTTTTGGATGGTTTAGCCGACATAACTTTATTTGGAATAAATGTCTTCATTTCAAATAAAATTATATTTTGGATCATTTCAGCAGCAGCATTTACGTCGTTGTCGAGAAAGCACAGTTTCCAATTAAAATGCTGAAAAAAGTGGTTGAGCTCAGCCCAACGTGCATTTTCGTAGATAAAAACTGTTCGCTTTGGGGCTGGTATGGAAGTGACACGAAGGGCGGAATACGAAAAGGATGCTGAAGCAATGCAGTAATCAGAATTACCAAGAGGTGGAAGGACATTAACTTCGTACTTTTCAGGGTGTGAAGTTAAGTAAAGGTCAAGGGTCCAGGGACTATTTTCCAATTTAAGATTCGTCGAAAACAACACCACTGAATACAAATTTTATAAGAGTTAATATTTTTAAATACGTATACGTATAGCTTTCAAAGTGTAAAAAACTATAGCTTAATGTGTATGCCGCAATTGCTCTTTTGTCGCTAACGTCAGTACCAGATGGAATGTATACCTCTAAAAATATTTCAGATTTAATTTTGAATATCCTAAAAAGAACGGAAAGGAATTTAAACGTAAAAGTGTGGTTATATTTGGACGGAAAATACCAATCAGCTTTTGCTCGTGAGCTAAGCTACGTATCACAGTGTTAACCAAATGTGAACTGTGTATCGCACCATAAATCGAGTCGACTGTATAGACTCCTGATAACTGAAATACGCTTAAATAGAAATATCGGTTATCTGAAATACACTGGCGATCAAAACCGAGTGCACGTTTTAACTATTTTTTACTTAAAGTGGCATAACTTTTTTAACAATTGTCAGATTCATCTAAAATTTTAAGCGATTAGACTTCATTATATAAACAGCAAATTTAAGTAAGCAGAATAAATAAAAACTGCACCAGAAGCAGAATTGCATCAAAAATATGTGGAAACCCTATGCACTCAGTTTTGAACGCTTTGTATAAGTGAGTTTGTAGTAAGCTACGCGTTTCCAAAGAAATGGAAATGCATCGTTAGATAAATGTGGTAGCATTTTCTTTGCTTGCAGTATACTTCAGTGAATTTTGGTTTAGTTGTGTGCAGTAATTTCGGAGATTTAGGTCGCCTTAAAATAAAGTAATTTAAGAAATGAAAAAAATCGCAATTGATGTTGAAAATAGTATAGTCGCCATGACTAATGGTGGAAATTCGTCACGTGTTATTGCTCAAAGTCTGAACGTGAGTCAACGCACCGTAATAGCTGTCCAAAGACGCCAAAATGTTGCTCCTGTGCCGAATTCTGGTGGTCGTCCTAGGCTATTTAATGACTTAGATGCCCGTTTGATTATACGTCAAATGCGAAACAAATGCTCCAAAACACCTAAACAGGCTGCTTTAGCAATTAACAAGACTGTAAGTGCACCAACCGCCCGTAGAGCGCTTCACAGACTTGGAGACGTGTCAGCAGTTAAGAAGAAAAAACCAGCTCTATCTGATAAAAACATAAAAGCAAGACTCAAGTTCTGTAAAAGTCACAAAAATTGGACGGTAGACGATTGGAAACGGGTAATTTGGTCCGACGAAACAAAAATTAATCGTTTCCAGAGTGATGGGAAAGATTTTTTTTTGGCATAAACCCTATAAACGCCTTCAAAAACACCATGTAAAACAAACCGTCAAACACGGTGGTGGCGGCCTTATGGTTTGGGGGTGTTTCACGTGGTGGCATTTAGGCCCACTGGTTAGAATCGAAGGAATAATGACCAAGGAAAACTATGTTCATTAGAGCGTACCAGGTTACAAGTAAAAAAAAAAAGTTAGCCGTACACCTTCGAATATGAAGTATTATTGAAAGGTAGTTTCAAAAAAAATTTTTTTATTTTTTTATGCCGAACGGAGGGGTCGCGCTTTTACATTTTTCTATATAACTTCTGCATTTATAAACGGATTTTAAAGTGTGATACATCGATTTTTTTGTCTTTGAAGTCATTGAGTCTTTGAAGGCATATAAAAATAAAAAAAAAATTTTTGAAACTACCTTTCAATAATACTTCATATTTAATTTTTGAAACTACCTTTCAATAATACTTCATATTTGAGGTACGCCCTAATGTTCATATTCTGCAATCGAATTGACTAGACTTTGTGGATAGAAGCGCCTACCCTGAGGAGGAAGTGGTTTTCCAGCAAGACGGAGACCCAAAGCATACTTCGAAAATTGTGAAACGCTGGCTCCTGGAACAAAATTTTGAGGTAATGGAGTGGCCAGCACAAAGTCCAGACCTCAACCCTATCGAAAATTTATGGGCTGTGGTCAAAAGGCGATTAGCACAGTATAATTGAGCGCTAAGTAACTTGGAAAAACTTTGGAGCCGGGTACAATTAGAATGGCAAAATATTTTGAGTGAAATTATAGAAAATTTTGTTGAGAGCATGTCTAGACGTACGAAAAAAGTTATTCAAAACAAGGGATTATGGATTCCGTACTAATAACCTACATATACTGTCATATTAACAATAAGTTCAAAACTGAGTGAATACTATTGCCTTATTTTTTTCAGTGAATTTGTTAATTCTCGTTAAGTTATTTTTTTCTGCTTACCATATTTTATTGTTAAGATAATAAATAACATTCCATGAAATTTTCAAACTAATCTGTCTATTATACAAAATTTTGTGACAGCGTTAGTAAAAATATGTCAAACATGCACTCGGTTTTGATCGCCAGTGTATAAGTTTCACAAAATTTGTTTTTATGCTCATTTCAAACAATTCACTCCGCTTAAGTAAATCTAAGTTTAAGTAAAAATATCGCATAAGTGAAACAACAATTTCAACTAAACTGCCGTTTAACTGCAAAAAAACAAAGATGTTTTGTTGAGATGATCTGAGATTTCTCCATCAATACATGTAAATTGCTAGTGTGAAATTGTAGATGGCGACAAAAAAGTAGTTACAACTTAATTCAGTCGATGGTTCCTCTTACGGACTAAATAATATTAGTAAAGGAGAATATTTTCGCATTTAAAGATAATGTAATCGTTGATATAATGAATGCCTGACAAATGGTTAAACTAGCATGGTCAACTGTGACATGAGAAACCATTCGTAACTGCTTTGACAAAGCCGGGCAACAAAGCGATTTCGTTAAAGAAGTGGTTATGCTTTCTTGTGCTCTTGGTGAGGAAATTAAACAGACAACAAGATTCTTCAAGAGCTTAGCAGCGCTTCTAAAATTTAAGAAGTTATAGATGAGAACATTGCTTTTGAACAATGTACAGCCCCTTCCAATATGCCTACTGTCAAATACGCTCTTAGATCAAGTCGTGCATTGATTGCCTGTTTTATGGATAATCCTGAGGTTCGCAAAAAATTACACGATCTTGAGCATTTACTTTGTCAATCAGTTAGAAACAAAATGTCACAAACATATGTGACGCGCAAAATAAAAAGGGACCTAAGGGTAAAACCAGTTTTGTTCAGGAGAGCCATTTTAAAGATTTAAATACGTGTATCTTTTGGTGTACCATCACTTTCATAAAACGCGCATATCTTTGGGATGGAACACTTTTGGGGCATGGGATCAGTCTCATTCAATGCTCAGATGTTGTCCACATCAAAAAAAAAGTAAAAATTGATTTTTTTTTACCCTTAGGTCCCTTTCTCTATGCGCTGTCACATATACCTCTATTAAAGACTATATTACTAAAACGATCTATTTTATAATGACTGAATTCCTTTTTTGAATATTTAATAAATAAAATTTATTTTTTATGAAATGAATTATAAATATTTACATTTTGTTTGTAATGACCTTAGATCGGATAACTGAAACGTGTTCCACTTAGCCGAACTACCCTTAAGTGAAAACAACGGATAACTGAAACAAACTGAACGAACGCATTTTCACTTAAGCAAAGTCGACTGCAATGAAACAGGCAGCGTTGCCAAACGCGATGGTGGCGGACGAAAAACAAAACCCGACCATCACATCCAATGTTTCGGAAAGTATATGCTTGGCTTCAACGAAATCAACGTCGGGGCGATAATCGAGTGACCAAAGATCTGAAAATATCCCAGCGAAGCATCTGAAGCACATTCGAAAATGAGCTCAGGGTAGAGCCTTACAGGTTTCAAAAAGTACATTTTTTTAAAAAAAGTAAGACTCAAAACATTGTCCTATTAAGCACTCTTAAAATCATCCTGTTTACTTTACGAACGCACTGACGAAAATTTGAGCCTACGAACGGCCAACCAAATTGGTTTTCTATCTCAAGTAAGGCTGTCGAATCGTTTTCATCGAGCCTAGTCCATCGAGTCAATGCGACTTATAACAATAGAACGTCAAGTAATGACCTGTTGGCATTTTGAGTACCTTATTCAAGGTAAATTTTACGAAGATAACTTGGAATGTGTATAGAATTGTTAGCCAGTTGAATGAAAGGTGTAAAGTGTGTCTGCTAGGCCTATTTACATGTACAGTAAAACCTCCCATGAGTGGACACCTCCCTACAATGGACAATTTTTAGGAAACGTAGCTTCAAATAAAAACTTTTCATGTGAATTGACCTTTCAGGAGTGGGCACTCTCTTATATGGACATGGACACCATTTTATACATTATTTTGGTTTTAAAACCTCTATTATGTGGACAACATCGAACCATTTTGAAAAAATATTGAAAGAAGAAAAAGTTTTTGTTTATTTTTCTCAGTTTAGCATTTGTATAAGTAGTGTAAAATTTTGCAGTGTACGAGTACAATTGGCGATTTACTTGACACTGATACCGCGCCAGCTTATGAACGGCGACGATTACGCAGGCCGTACCGGCTCCAATCTTTAAAAACATATTTGGGTTATTTACACAAGAATTTACATTCAGCCACTAGTTTTACAAATTACACTGTGGAACATTTTTGGGGTTATTGTCTGGGGGGTGAGAAATTCCAAGTCAGGGTGATGGTACTAGGTCAGTATATTAAAACCCTCAAAGGGTTTTGCGTTCGTATGTGCCAGTTGTTACAATTAAGTGAAGTTACTTAATTTTGAATAAAAGCAGAACGCGTTAATAGATTTCTATGATCTATGTCGCTTTTTGTTTATAGGTTGAGTGACTTTACGTGAAAGTTATAAGACTCTACACGTTTTTCCGTTTGAGATTTATATGTATTAAAAAAAAAAAATTTTTTTTTTGGCAAAATTTTCTTCATAAATTTATTTCTAATTGCAAAAATGTTGATTTGGTAGAGAAACAGTATATTAATGGATTAAAGAAAATGTAATTATTAATTTTTCTCAATTTATTTCAGCAAAATCGAACTATTCGTTCTCGAGTTATGTCAAACTACGTTTTTGCCAACATTTTACAACTAAGCGAAAAAACATCAAGATAAGGAAAAAATGTAAAAGGTCATAAAAAAAAACTGGCACATACGAACGCAAAACCCTTTGAGGGCTTTAATATATGTACTGACCTAGTACCATCACCCTGACTTGGAATTTCTCACCCCCCAGATTGGCTGTTGTACTGTGTTATTGGTTCACATCACAAAAATGGCCCCAAAACGAAAGGGTTTGACATTAAAAGAAAAAGTTGAAATTATTGAATCTTCAAACAAATATAAACTTTTTATTCAAGAATTGTCAAAGAGGTCAGTTATTATTTCCTTAAACAATTGTGTACAAATGTTGTTCTATCAATTTTTCGTCTTTTAAAGGTTTGATATTGGAAAATCGCAACATATTAAAAAATAAGGAAATTTTCCTTTTTCAACAATGACAGTCAGGTTCTAATGCGGAACATAAAGTTTTTAAATTACAGTCAAGTAATCTAAAACTTGACAGTCTGTGATTGGAATGGTTCAAAAGTTCGTTCCCAAAGCCTGTTTCAGGACCACTTATTCAAGAGAAGGCAAAAGATATTGCCACAAATCTGGGAATGACAAGCTTTGCTGCGTCGTAAGAGAATGACAGAGATTAGTGATCCGTGTTTTCAAACCGGAAAATGTATATACTCGTAATGCAGATTAAACCAATCTTTTCTTTAGAGCACTACCCAATAAAATGTAATCATTTAAAAACGGAAATGCACAGGGGGTAAACTGCCTTTGGTTATAAGAAAATCAGCTAGACCTCGAGCTTTTAAGCAAATTTCCATTGCTGACTTGCCTGTAATTTGGAAATCGAATAAAAAGGCGTGGATGACGAGAGATATTATGAATGAGTGGTTACAATAATTAGATCGTAAAATGGGGAAAGAAAAACGAGAGATAGCCTTTTTTTGGATCACGCCACCTCTCATCCTCGAGAAGTGGAGTTAAAGAACATAAAGATAATATGGTTACCTCCAAATACAACTTCGTTATGCCAGCCACTAGATTAAGGAGTAACCCGAGCATTTAAATTACACTATCGCAGTTCCATAGTTAAAGATATTCTGGGAAATATAGAAACACATTCCGATTCTTCAAAAAAAAAAAACAACATTGTTGAAGTTATATTTTTTGTTAAAGCCGCATGGAAAAAAGTCATTCAAAACTGTTTTCGTAAAGCTGGGTTTGATAAAGACATTTACGATTACTTCGAATTTGAAGACGAAGATGATTGCATTCCCTTGATAAACCTACAAATGCTTGTTGGAGGTTGTGGATCGATTCGACCTGAAGAATATCTTGCCATTGATCAAAATGTAAATACAGAGGATGACTGCATAAGGGTTGAAATCGAAAATACATTAGCGAAATAGAAGCCGAAGAAGTTTCTGAAAGTGAAAACTGGATGGAGGTATGTATCTAATAAAGTAAAAAATTCTGCGAAAGCTCTTAAAATCTTCCATAATTTAAAACAGACTAACTTTAAGGCGTTTAACTATTTAAACCAACTAGAAAGTCATTTACAAGATCGTGTTGTCATGAAAAACAAGCAAACTTGCGCCAAAAATGTATTAAGGATTTTTTCGCAACGAATAAAAACCAACAGTTTCCTAATGTGCCTGTGACTTTCTTTTTAACTTTATTTTATTTTTGTAATCAGAATGATCTCTTTTTGTTAAATAAACTAATAAATAAAAAAATATTTTTAGTGTTGTGTTTAACCTCCCACAGGTGTACACCTCGCTACAATGGACAAATTTAGGTCGACCATCGCTGTCCACTAATGGGAGGTTTTACTGTATACATATATTGAATCTATTAGAGGTTTCAATGATGGCCTCTTCATATCACACGTAGAACAAAAGTATGGTTGGGATAACAATATTCGAAGAGCATCATACTATTGTTGGATATATGGTTGTGGTACAACAATATTATTATCCTGACAACAATAGTATGATTCACACTCAACCATACTATGATCCTTACAAAAATTGTATGATTCACACATAACCATACTATGATCCTCACAACCGTAGTATGATTCACACTTAACCATACTATGATATCTAAAACCATATTATGATCCTCAGTAGTGTGTTTCAGATACAACCACAGTATGATTCTCACAACCATAGTATGATCACACACAATTATTATGATCCACAAAATATTTATTAGAATTGGGATAAGCTGTCAACAGTAGATATGAATTATGAAAATTATTTAAAAACACAACAAATTCGAAATAATAGCAGTGATTTATTTAAAAAAATCAGTTTAAAAAAGCTTATGCGTTTTTATTAAAAATATTTCAGTTAAACAAATCCAAAGCAGTTTGTTTGAAAAATTTTAATTTCCAAATGAAAAGTAGTTTATTGCATTAGATCCGTAACAATAAAATAATTCTAAGAAGCATTTTACAAATGAAGAAAAATTACAATCATACAGTATGATAGCCGTAATCATATTATTGTTAACATCAAACCCAAACAACAATACTTTTCTCGCACCAACCATATTTATATTGTTGCTACCAACATATTTTCATTTTTAAATTTGGCAATAATACTAATGTTACATTTTAACAACATAAAAATTTCGGAAATCATACTAGTGTCAAAATTGAATTCAATAAACAATACTATGGTTGCGACGAACAAACTTTTACTGCGGAAAACATATTATAATTGCCGTGACCATATATTAATAATACTTTTCTCGCACTATCCATATTTATACTGTTGCTACAACCATATTTTCATTATTAAATTTGCAATGATATTTTTGTTACATTTTAACAATATTTAAATTTCGGTAATCTTATTGTCAAAATTAAATTCAATAAACAATACTCTGGTTGCGACGAACATACTGTTATCGCATTAGATCCGTAACAATAAAATTATTCTAAGAAGCATTATAGAAATGAAGAAAAATTACAATCATACAGTGTGATTACCGTAATCATATTATTGTTAACATCAAACCCAAACAACAATACTTTTCTCGCACCAACCATATTTATATTGTTGCTACAACCAGATTTTTATTTTTAAATTTGGCAATAATACTAATGTTACATTTTAACAATATTAAAATTTCGGCAATCATACTATTGTCAAATCAAACTATTGTCAAAATTGCGACGAACATACTTTTATTGCGGAGAACATATTATTATTGCCGTGACCATATAGTAACCATATTTTTGCTCTGCGGTCAGCAACTGTGTAATTATTCCAACAATTGGCAACGACATTTTTGTCCCTTCTCAAGCTAACTAACACTTGCATGATCTAAAACGCCCACAGCAGCTGCTGAGCGGTTAATGAACTTATACGATATTATCACAACACCTAAAAACATTACACAATTTGCATGTGGGTCTCTACGTCTATGCCTAAGGTACTAAAACAATATCCTAATCAAACGGGAAAAAACTTCCCCTCTAAGCCTGCAACACAGTATTTTAATGATAAACGATCTCTTAAATATTCAAATCGATTATGAAAATATCGGAAATATCTTTGTTTTGAAAAAACACGCAATCATTCGACATCATACGACCATTCAATCAACGTCAACCGCCCTGGATGTGGCTGCAAGGAACAGCATATGCAAGGACGAACGAAGATGGTTATCGTAAACGTTGGACGAGAGTGAAATCCCTACCACTGCCATAAAACCACCAACTAAGGGTGGCACAGTGGCCACGGTGGCGGTCGTGTGTGGTGATACCACAAAAATTTGTATACATTTCATGTTGCTGTTGGCCGCTGGTGCTGCTGATCTCCGTCGCATTCGCCGGATGATTTCAAATAGTTCACGTTGATGTTGAGGAAACATCGGTCTGTAACTAATTAGAATTTTCACACTTTTTTTGTTCCATGTCCGTATTAACGGTGGAGTGAGTGATAGCGTTAGGCAGGGGAACTCCTGGCAATGCCGCATGCAATTTACTTTATACGTCCGAAGCTATAATGCTCAATTTGTTGCAGTTGTAGTTTCTCGTTGCCGTCGCACTGAAAAGTTCGCTAATAAAAATAGCAGAAGTGAAAACGAATTTCCCCAATTTCGTTACGGTCTTTTGGTTAATAATTTTTCTATTCAAAACGAATGCCTGTTTGCGTGCAGCCCAAAAGAAGATCGATTCACTCTACCATCCAACACGTATCTTTGGTTACGGTCTTAAAATGAATTTTTAGGAGTACATATTGAAAAAAGGGGTTAGAATTGGGATAGTTTTTTTCCATCGGAAAATGTACCCTTTTTAAGTTTTTTTTTTAAATATTTGTAGGAATTTCTGGTTGAAACAGTCAAAATAACTATAAATTTTACGAAAATTTTAAAAATTGTATATATTAACATAAGTGGTTGAAGAGTTATAGGACCGGTTCTTTAGTATACTCGTACTCTGTATCCGTGTTCGAGTGGCAAACTCGCTTAGGAAGTCGCTAAAGCAATAACTTCACACCATTGGGCGGGCAACAATATAAAATTGATTTTGTTTACAGAAAACTGTAGACAATTAGCGTTAAGATCCGTTTGTTATTACTAATACAATTTTTTAGGAAGAAAGTTATTCAAGAATACAATTTATCGAGTTTAAGAGAGCTCGGTTATTACTCGCTTATAGTCATGTCGATTATGCACGCCGACGGATTTGCTTCGGATCGGATTGACTCGAACCGCACTCGACTCACTTTGAAAATGAAAATGGTATTAGGTAATCCGTCGGATGACTACATTACCAACATGAAGCCGATGTTACATTACAGCTGCGAAATTGACATTTATAAACAAATAAAAAACAAAAGTAAGAAAGAAAGTGCGCTGAAATTATCATAAATTTTAAAAGAAATAAAATAAATACAATTATAAAAATTTGCAATGAATTCGTCAATTGGATTTTTTATAAATTGTGAAGAAAGAAGTGGCAATAGAAGACAGGTACGGAACAGGGCCGTAAGTGTTTTTAAGCTAGCTGATGTAATGTAAGTAGAAAAATTCCTTAAGTAAAAAGTGAATACATTTTAAACATTTCCACAGGTTTGTGAAGCAATTCCGGTTAAACAAACCGGCGTTTAGATACCTTCTAAGCATGTTAGAAAACAATCTAACAGTTGCTGTGCGGTCAACACATATTTCACCAGAAATTAAATTGGCCACTTTCCTACGGTTTCTGGCAGAAGCGGCTACCAAACTCTCTTAGCTTCCATTAGAAAATAAATTAAATCAAATTAAATAAAGAAAAACACAACCAAAAACTAACATGTCCGCACCAAATCAGCGATGATTTTCTTTCGGATATTTTTGTGTGCGAAGTGAGTCGCATTCAGAATACATAATTGCCATTTTTCCGCAACTGCATTACCATCGGCTTATATAATACCAAAATACGCAACTGCGGAAAAAATCCGATCCGATGCCATCCGTCGGCGTGCATAATCGACATGAGTATTTTTAGAATAATTTTTTTCTACAAACTAGACATATTAAAATCAAAGGGTTTATAATGTAGCAAAGCTAATCGGTTCATGTATACAAAGACCCTTTTTCTTTTAGAAAAAAAGTTATTCAAGAAAAACATTTAGCGAGCTCGGATATTAACTCGCTTATTGCAAATTTTGGTATCAAACGGTTTAAGATGTATAAAGCCAATCAAATCATGTATTTAAGAAATTTTAAAATTTGCTCTTAGAGTTTTAAAGTTATCGCCCTAGCGACCTTTAACCCTTTTTTATAAGATAGTACCAATTGAAAACGCCTACTTTTGACAGTTTACAACACACTGTGGTACGAAGCATAAAAAGTCAGTATTAATGTCGGTGACAATGAAAAGGCGAAATATTGATCCGATTATTACAATTTCGATAGGCATAATTTCACTATAATTTTTGATTTTGCTATGTCCATCAATCAGTCCGTCATAAATTATAATTGCTGGTATTAACTATCATTCATGAACTAGTTTAGATTCCGGCCAAGAACGAACCGTATGGAAATCAGCCTGTATCGTCCCGAATTGTAGTTCTGTCTTACCGATGAGATATTCTCAAATACTTAATGGCCCGTAGATGAATATCACGCAAATGTCCATGAGTAGAATCATTAAAAAAGACTTGGGACTTGGGGCTTTCAAACGACGTACCGGACATTTAGTGACTGCAGCTTTAAAAAAAATGGGATTGAAAAATGCAAAAGTCTTTTTGTGAAGCACGCTGAAAACTTGCACAGAAAAATTTTGTTCACCGATGAAGAAAATTTTACCGTTCAGGAAAAATTTAAGAAGCAAAATGATAGAGTGTATGCGCGGTTGCCAAGCTGTGGCCAATTTTCCATGGACGAGGTTCGTGCAACTATTGACGATTGGCCAGTGCGTCTTAAGGCGTGTGTAAAGGCAAAAGGCGGACATTTCGAATAAGTAGATTCTTTTTGGATACAATATACATCAATAAATATATAAAAAAAAGTATTTGGTCCAAAAACATTCAGTACTTTTTATTTTACAGCATATAACACGTGTAACCGTATTTATGTCCCTACTTAGTATAAAGGGTGGTTAAATTTTAAGGGCCGAAGGGCCACACCTAAACGTCAAGTTTTTTTCTGCATTTCATTTGAAATTTCTCAATTTCGGACTAACTTAATTTGAACCATGGAAAGATACACAAGCGAGCTACGCGTTACAGTTATTCAGGCTAATTATGAAAATGGACTTTCCAATCAAAATGCTTTTCGTGATTTTTCCGGTCAATTTAAACGTCCAAATGTCCGTACAATCGAAAAAATCGTGCAAAAATTTGAGCAAACCGTGTCTGTAGGAGATGCGAAAACACTAGTGCATGCTCGTACAGCTCGTACTGAAAATATTGCTGCTGTTCGCGATAGTGTGGCTGAAGAGCCGTCCGCCCACCTCAAATCGTCGTCGTGCCCAAGAATTGTACCTCGCTTGTCGTTGATGAACATTATGCTTAAAGACTTGCATTTACACATCATCTTAAATGAAGAGGCACATTTTCACCTCAGATAATTCGTAAATATCTCTAAGCAGGATTGCCGCATTTGGGCTAATACTAAACCAAGAGTGATTGTTGAAAAAACAATGCAACCACAAAGAGTTACTGTTTGGCGCGGTTTATGGGCTAGCGGCATCATCGGGCCGTATTTTTTCCAAAATGAGGCCAGTCAGGCAGTTACTGTGAATTGTGTTCGCTGTCGTAAGATGATAACGAACTTTTCATGGCCCGAATCGGATGATACGGATGTGGACGATATGTGGTTTCAACAGGACGGTGCCACTTGCCACACAGCTAACGAAACAATGGCTCTTAAAAAACATCGGCCCTTATAATTAACCCACCCTTTAGCTAACAAACACACTGCGGTACAGAGTATAACAACTTAGTATCGGTGTCAATGAAACCTAAAAGGCCAAAAATAAATCCATTATTACAATTTCGATAAGCACAGTTTCAATATAACTTTTTAGCTATGTCCATTAGGGTGGAGTGAAATTCAAAAAAAAAAGTTAACCTCGGAAAGAGATGTAGTCTGGGGTCCTAAAGAGGGGAAAAATAAAGAAAAAAAATTAAAAAAATTTTTAGGAGTCGCGCCACTCCCTAGAAATTTGGAAATTATCGCTATTTTGGCGTTGATTTTAGAAAAATCCTAAAAATTAACGACTTAACTTATTCAAAATTTAAAAGTTTGAGCTTGTTCAGTGCCCAAGCAAAAGTATTTGAGGCAAATATGAGGATAATCGACTAATATTTGTAGCTTTGGTGGCGATTTCATTGTTCAGTCAATTTTCTGAAGAAGGGACGATTTGACTTATTTTACTTTTTGAAATTTTTGAACAATGAGAAAATTTTTTTTAAATTTTTTCATGCCCTTATTTCATTGTTTACGCTATTGCAAACATTTATTGACATAAAACTTTAAAATCGGTTCAGGGGTTAGGAAAAATCACGCCTTCAAACATGTGTATTTGTTTATTTTGGCGCGACCCCTAAAATTTTTTTTAAATTTATTCCCTTATTTTTCCCCTTTTTAGGACCCCAGACTACATCTCTTTCCGAGGTTAACTTTTGCAAATTAAAAAAAAGCATGTTTTCACTCCACCCTAATGTCCATATATCAGTCCATCATATATTGTATTGGCTGATATTATCTTTAAGAAATTTTGTAAGTTTCGGCCAAATACGAACCGTATGGAAATTGAGATACTCTGTCCCGATTTGTGGTTATGTCTTACAAATACTATATTCTCAAATAGATGAGATATTGACAAAGCCATCCGCCAATGATGCTGCGTAATTTGTAACTGAGAGACCTAATGCCGTTGCCAAGAAAGCCGGCACTTGTTTTCGATTTATTTATATGGCTGTAAACACAAATATTTGATATTCTGAAGAGATTATCTGTTTCCTAAATCGAATAAAAATAGGTGGAGCAATTTAGCATGGTCTGATTTACATGCATTTTCCCAATCAAGACTACCTTGCATACACAGAGTAAAATATATTAAAAATCTGTTTGCATGCACACATTTATAGGTTTGGTACATATAAGTATATAAGTAAATGTTTCTGCAGGTTCGGAAACATTGCCGCAAACACATGCATGTTTGGGTGCAAAGAAATATATGTTTGCACAAAAGCATAAAAATGTTTGTGGACATTGATACAAACATAGTAACAACTTTCTGCATATGTGACAGCGCATAGAGAAAGGGACCTAGGGTAAAAAATCAATTTTCACTTTTTTTTGATGTGGACAAAATCTGAGCATCGAATGAGACCGATCCCATGCCCGAAAAGTGTTCCCTCCCAGAGATATACTCGTTTTATAACAGTGATGGTACACCAAAGATACACGTATTTAAATTTTTAAAATTTCTCTCCTGAACAAAACTGGTTTTTACCCTTAGGTCCCTTTCTATTTTGCGCGTCACATATGTTAGTGAGACCGGTTTTTTCCTGCGAGGGCAGGCCCACTTTAAAAATGCACATTTATGGCCAATGTAATGGAACGATTGTTGACATGGATAAAAACACATCATGAAAGAAAATGTGGCGGTACCACCACAACCCCTTTAAGAAATCGCACTTATTAAAAATGTAATGGACATATCGTTTTAAAATTAAAATAGAATGAATTTAATGATTACCATATTATTATAAGGGTGTCCCAAGAAGAACGCAATTTTTAAATCTGGCAACATTCGAAGTGTCATTGTTTGACATTTGAACAATTGTTATTGTTTGTTAGTAGAAGGTTAGTAAAAATGGAGCGCTACACGAATGAACGACGCATTCTCTTTGTGAAATTGTTTTACCAAAATGGTGAAAGTTTTGCGGCTACAGTTCGCAAATTGCGATCAATTTGGGGTCACAATAATGCTCCAAAAGAGTCAACTGTAAAGAGATTAATGGATAAATTTGCCGAAACTGGGTCTGTTAGTGATGTAAAGACAACAACGACCAGGTCGATCGACCGAAAATGTCGCAGCTGTACGTGATGATGTCGCTCAAACTCCATCCACCTCAATTCGACACCGAGCTCAGCAAATTGGTGTCTCCAAATCCACTTTGCAGCGAATTTTGACGAAAGATTTGCATCTTCATGCATACAAAATTCAATTGACGCAGGAACTGAAGCCAGCTGACCATGGACAGCGAAGGGAGTTCGTTAATTGGGTATTGGAGAGACAACATGAAAATGCTGATTTTGCCGATAAAATCATCTTCAGTGGCGAGGCCCATTTTCATCTTGATGGCTTCGTCAATAGGCAGAATTGTCGCATTTGGGGTGCGGAAAATCCTCGAGTGATTCACGAGAAGCAAATGCATCCTCAACGTGTCACTGTGTGGTGTGGTTTTTGGGTTGGAGGAATCATTGTACCTTTTTTTATGAAAATGAGGCAGGTCAAGCGCAAACAGTCAATGGTGTTTGGTATCGTGAAATGATAACCAGTTTTTTCTTGCCTAGAATTGAAGAAATGAATGTGGAGGGCATGTGGTTCCAACAAGACGGCGCCACATGTCATACAGCCAGAGAAACAATTCAATTGCTGCATCAGTCATTTAAAAATTGCGCTCTTCTTGGGACACCGTTGTATAGACACGAACAAAATTGCCATTATTTTTAAACAAAAGACTTAACTACGTATTACGGTTTTGCTATAACCTAAAACTTCACTTTGAATTGAATTTTATATCGCATCGATAAAATATTTTCGATGATAACTTTGTGAAATACGTGGGGATAATTAAGGACTAAAGTTAAAAGAATAAACTTAAGTTAAGAATAAGTTAATTTTCAACTTCTTCATAAGTTGTCTTTTCTATTCGAATAATGTATTGCCACAATTCATTAAAACCTTTTCGTAATTTTTCTTTTAAAAACTAAAATTGTCCACTTATGGCTAATTAAAATCCAATTCCAACGATTTACAATATCTAACAAGTAAAAAATGTTAAGTTTGGCTGTGCCGAACTTTGGATACCCTCCACCAGATTCCCAAATAAAACCAAATTTGGTGCGGAAGTGTGTTCTATATAAAAATCTTTATGTAGAAAATTTCATCTCGATAAGTCAAGCTTGTGGTGAGTTATCGTCATATTATTTTCAAGGCCCATGAGACCGTTTGTGTGGGAGGTACCAGTAGGACTTTTCCGATCTCAACAGAATTTGGCGCAGAGGTGTGTTCTATATAAAAATCTTTATGTAGAAAATTTCATCTCGATAGGTCAAGTTTGTAGTGAGTTATTGTCATATTATTTTTCAAGGCCCATGAGACCGTTAGTGTGGGAGGTACCAGTTGGACTTTTTCGATCTCAACCGAATTCAGCGTAGAAGTGTGTTGTATATAGAAATCTTGATGAGTAAAATTTCATTTCGATAGGTCAAGTTTGTGGTAAGTTATAGTCATATTATTTCTCAAGGCCCATAAGACCGTTTGTATGGGAGGTACAAGAAATGGTGGCCCAATCTAAACCATTTTTACATAGATGCGCCTATATAGAGATTATTATTTTCAAAATTTCAGTGATTTTGCTCAAGAAACTGGACGGATATTTCCAAATAAAAAACTAATTTTTATGAGGTAGTGTCGGTTGAGGGTCTCCAACACCAAATTCCCGTAGAGCTATACAGCCCATTTTCAATACCAACTATGCTAGTTTAAGTACACATGTTTGTGCCAAATTTCAGCTCCCTAGCTGTTTTCATGCAGGCTCTATCTTGTTTTCAACAGACGGACAGCCGGACAACATGGCTAGATCGTCTTAGAACTTTACGAGGATCAAGAATATATATACTTTGTTGGGTCTCCGATGATTATTTCAAGGTGTTGCAGACAGAATGACAACACTAATATACCCTCCATTGTATGGTGGAGGGTATAAAAAAATTCAATTCATTTTATGATCGTTTGCTAGGGATTTTTAAAGCAAATCGTCTTGGTAGTTTTTTAAAATTTTCCTGAGATCCCGGTGAAAAATTCCCGGGAAACCGGAAAGCGTAAATAACTGAAATTCCCGAGACATGGAAACCCTATTCGTGACATTGTGTCAAAGTAAAGTGCATTTTCCAGGCTACTTTTTTAGATTGAAGTGATTTTATGTTACTGAATCCTCTTATCTAAAAAAACCATTACATTCTACAGCAAGGACCAGACAGTCGAGCGAATTCAAACACTCCAGCTAAGGGGACGCTAGATGACCAATGCTACTAAAAAGTGATTAAAGTGCTAAAAAAAAAGTTTTTTAAGCTTTTTTAAGTACTAAGCAAGCCTATTCACCTGTGTTTTAATATTTCATATTTTATATTTGCTACTTACATCTATCCTTGAGTATAATCTTCTTTGGGGGTTCCTTTTGATATTTCCTTTTTAAACTTAAACCGGGTTCATTGCCATTTTTATCCTTTTTAACCATTTCACTTAGAAACGTTATATAGCTGATGGCCAGCTTGAGGGTATCGACCTTACTCAGGCGCTTCTCATACGGCAACGTTGGTATGTGAGAACGCAGCCCCTCGAAGGCCTCGTTGATGCTTTGCATGCGACGGCGTTCACGCAAATTGGCCGCCTGCCGTTGTTGGGCCACTTGAGAGGCGCATTTTAAACGGCGGGGCTTATGAGAGCGTCTGCAAGGTAAGAATGTAAAATGATTTCTGTGTTTTTTCTATTTGGTTTTTGACTTTGTCACGTTTGACCTACGTTTTTTCATGATTCTCTTGATCACTGTTGAAGCCACTACTATAGGCATCATCATCGTCCGTATCCGTGCTATTGTCGTCGCCAAAGAAAAATTCCGAACTCGATGAAGACGAACCATTGGTGGCCTGAGAGCCTTCAAAGAAATGCCTCGCCATGGTCGATTCCAAATCAAAATTATCGATGGAAAACATTGTGAAGCTTTGTTATGTTCACGCTTTGCGATTCAAATTGATTGTTCTGCGACAAGTCAATATCTCAATTGTTTAAAGGGCACGTGCTCAACTTGACGCCGACACGTGTCCGGCTGGGCACAACAACAAGTGTTTCACACCCTAGCGTTAAAATACTGCGACCCTTGTAAAGGGGTTAAGGATATCCACTGACGGGGTCATAAGAATGTAGCTGCTTATCTATAGGTGATGTACTCTATTTTATGATTTATTGATTCATTCAGAATTATCACATGGGTGCTTGTTTCAAATATAAAACATATTTGATAACGCTGAAGATAAGATAACACCAGTACCCATGATAGGATCTAGAATTGTTACGACTTGGTTTTTTTTTGAATTTTTTACACTTGTTTTGAATATTTGTTTGTTGTTTTTCAAATCATTTTCATATTAAACACCGTTTAGCATAATTGCTTGTTTGTTTTGGAAATCATATTTAACTCTTTGTACAAAAACACTTAATTCCGAAAACGCGTGGCCCATTAAGTGGCACATGACCACTTTTCAATTCTCTTTCTTTGGTTTGTTCTTTTTGTTGTTCGCACTTTGCGCGTCGGCGGCTACCACTCAGGCACACTTAAAACTTCAATATCCGTTTCTAGTTTGCAACACACAAACACCGACTTCCTTCCGTTAACGTGCACGTTTTAGTATTGAATGGCCCAAAACACGGCGCTTGCCAAGTCCTTATAGTGTTAATTTGTAATCAGTTGGTGCGGGGTGGTTTAGATATTCGCCCCTTTGATCAGATAGAGCAAAACAATAACAAAAACAGTCTGTGGCAACCCCCATTTGCACTCGTGTATGTTTGTGTGGTGGTAACGGTATAAATAACGCTGTCATGGCTGTCGGTACTACTTCAAACAGCAAGGGGCGGTCCTAGCCAGCCAGCCAATCACAGCTCAGTATTTTTAAATTGTGCAGATTTTCAGTTTGTTTTGTTTGAAATTTAAAGAGGAATTTTATTTACCTCCATTTTTCTACGGGAAAAGCTTTAAGTTTTATGTGTTTCCTTCACCAAAGAAACTTATAAATTTATTTTGTTCAACTTATATGTAAGCATTAGGGTGCGCCGATTTGTAAGCTATTATGTGCTATCGAACTTTTGATAGCTTTTGGCATTTGGTAAAAAAGTTCCACTACGACACATCAAAAAAATCATTTTCGAGGCGCTTAAATTTCATTTTTTTACTTCTTCTTAACTTTTACTCTTAGATTTTTTTAGTACAGGGTGGCTGATGAATATTGCTACAAGTTTATTAAAGAGTTGCCACCTGGTAGCAAAAAATTTTGGAAACTCACGCATGCAATGAAAGGAAAAAAGTAAAAACCGAGAGTTTAACGGTAGATGGCGTTGAAGTGCACAATAGCAATGGCAAATCTAACATAATAGCAGATATTTTCGAAAATGCTCATAAAACGACTATAAATATGACCTCCAAAGTAAATAATAAAGTGAAGGCACATATGCAACGGTTAAATTCTCTAATTATACCGGACAACATAAGAATAACTACAAAGGAAGAGATTAAAATGTTAACCAATAAACTCAAAAATTTTAAAGCTCCCGGCTTGGATGGTATAAAATTAATTTTATTAAAAAATATGCCTGACCTTTTCTTTGTTTCCATTACCAACATCTTTAACTGGTGTTTAAAAAACGGCTGTTTCCCTATTAGTTTTATAGGGGCTAAGGTTATTCCTATCCTAAAACCAGAAAAAGACCCAGAATCTCCAAAAAGCTATAGGCCAATAAGTATACTGAATAGTCTCGACAAAAATTTTGAAAAAATTATTTTACAAGTGCGTTGTGTTGTTAATTTAATAAATAAGGTTAAGGTCAAAGAAATAGTTAATTTTATACAAAATAGTAGGCGCAAAAGACAAAGCACAGAACATTTGACTTCGATTTGCTTCGAAGTGCTTCTTCCTCGAACAACTTTCGGTCGATTGCTGTTTTGTTTCGGTATCAAACGCATAGATCCATGATTCGTCACCTGTGACGATCTTATAAACGTCTTTTGAAGCACCGCGATCGTATTTTTTCAAAATTTCTTTGTACCAATCGACACGAGCCTTTTTTGAGCAATGGTCAGATTGTGCGGGATCCAACGAGAACAAACCTTTTTTACGGCCAGGTGTTCATGCAATATCGAATGTATGCTGGTGGAAGAAATGCCCAAGGTGTTCTTTTACGACAAAAAGGCGGTGTCTTCATACAGTGCTTTAACTGAATTGTCATCATTATGACCTTTTTCGCTCTAAGTACTTACACTGAGTTGTGTAGGCTCATTGTCGGCCCGCCTGACTTAAGGTTTTAACTAGTTTTCTATACTTTATTCTTAATTTTTTTTATGATATTGATAGAGATTTTTAACCAGATCTCGGGATCTGACCGGGAAAAATTAAGTTAAAATTTGCATGAAGTTGAACCACTTTTTATTTCTTTATGGTATTAGTAAAGCAAGTAAATACGCTCATTGTTTAAATAGAACATCTTGTAAACTATTCGGCACCATAAACATCAACTGAAAAAAGTTACCCTTAGAAATTGAATCAAATCAGTTTAAAACTAATCCCAATTAATCTTTTATATATTTGTAATGGTATCAATTCTACTTATACTCGTATTGTACTGACGCAAACGACTACAGAACAATTCCGGAATCTTGAATTAGAATACAGTCACTGCACCCATTTCACCTATTTAAATTATTATCAGTAACCAGTAAATACACCTTTCTGCTAAAATGCGTCCGCTTGTCTGACATACGGAGAAGGATGAATATTTTTTAACATATGTGACGCGCAAAATAGAAAGGGACCTAAGGCTAAAAACCAGTTTTGTTCAGGAGAGCCACTTTAAAGATTAGGTCCCTTTCTATTTGCGCTTAGAATCGTCGACTTCACTTTCATAAAACTCGCATATCTCTAGGAGGGAACACTTTTGGGGCATGGGATCGGTCTCATTCGATGCTCTGATGTTGTCCACATCAAAACAAAAAGTGAAAAGTTTATGAAAAGTTTTGTTCAGGAGAGCCATTTTAAAGATTAGGTCCCTTTCTATTTGCGCTTAGAATCGTCGACTTCACTTTCATAAAACGCGCATATCTCTAGGAGGGAACACTTTTGGGACATGGGATCGGTCTCATTCGACGCTCAGATGTTGTCCACATCAAAAAAATGAAAATTGGGTAATACGTGGGGTAGTTTATGGCTTTAATTGAGAGAATAAACTGGCGTTTAGACTAGATTGATTTTCAATTTTTTCATAAGTTTTCACTTTTATGACCCTGACCCTATTTTCACTTCTATGAAACAATATTTTTTAAAATATTTGTTTTCAATTTCTGACTTTCAGAAAGATCTGTGAAATTATCGATAGACGCCCCACGAGTAGTGCTGACTTTCAAAAAGATCTGTCGATAGACGCGCCATTCGATAGTTTCGATAGCTTTTGTCAACACTATCGATAGTATCGGATAAATAGTTGTAGATATAAATTTATAATTATTAATTGATATAAATATAATTATAAATTTATATCTATAACTATTTATCCGATACTATCGATAGTGTTGACAAAAGCTATCAAAACTATCGAATGGCGCGTCTATCGACAGATCTTTTTGAAAGTCAGCACTACTCGTGTTAGAGTGATAGAAGGGTGGATCATATGAATATTCGACGTTAAAACGTCGAAGAGATTGTTCTTCATTAAGGTTTATTATTACGATTTCAGTATCTAATGAATCACCCTTTGAGCAGAGTCTTCGATCAGCATTCCAAAGTGTTGCGAGAATATGGCAAATTTAGTCCACATTCTCTCTTTAGCATAAGAATTTTTTTTTAGATTTTAAGATTCGAGAAAAAACCGGTGCCTTTAAGTCGTATCGTACCAAAATAGTAGGTTAGGTTGAAAGGGTAGCTCGCCAGGAAGAATTGGCGAGTTCACTCGGAGGAATAAAAAGGCCTATTGTGAAACCCTAATGAAAGAGAAAAAACGAGAGAAGGGGAGAGTTGAAGAATTATAGAAAAGAGAAAGGGTGTATATTTATAAGATAGATGAGTGGTAGTTATCCAGTTTAATTTTGCTATTCGTTATGGTTTATTAACTGCTTTGAGTATTTCGGAACCAACCCGACCGTTTAACAACTTTTAAGATTGATTTGAGAGGTCCATCCGCTACTTCGCTTAGATCATCAAAGTATCTATTGCTTTGGTAGGAAATTCTCCATTCTTTAAGTCCCACATTGCAAATGCTCCAATGACTCTTCTTCTGCGTCCTGGCAACGTCTACAAAAGTTTTTTTTACAGGATGCCTATTCTCGCCGTCCCGATTTAGCAGTGCCCCGTAAGGACTCCTATCAGGGTTGACATCGATTGTTTTCCTAGCGTTAGCAATTCCCTTGTTCTCATCCGGTCTATTGTCGATCAGAGAGACCGGGCTGTTCTGCAGTTGTGAATTGAGTCCTGAGCGATCCCGCTCAGTTAGAGTGGTTTGTGTATATTTGGGTTTGTTGGTTCGTCCACTGCTCCTAAGCCCATTCTGGCACATTCGTCTTCTATTTCGTTGCATGGTATATCACTGAGACTTGGTACCCAGCGTAATGTTGAGTCTCCGGATTCGTATGAGTGATCTCTTGCATCTCCTTACACATTTTGAATTCATTGTCATACAGTCCAGCGCCTTAAGGGCTGCCATGCTGTCCACATATATTCGGTTATTTAGTCCAGAATCATTTCTGCGGCTATACTGATTGCAAAAATCTCTGTTTAAAAGCCGTGCATTTGTCCGGTAGTCGTCGAGATATTTTTAAGTTGAGATATTCCGATTAAACCCCTGATCCCATATCTGCTTCCCTTTTCGAGCCATTAGTGAAGATGGAGATTTTATTTTTGATTTTACAGCGTCCAATACCCAGTCTTCTTTCGTTGGCAAATCCATCCTAAATAATCTTTAATATCGACCTCGGTGTTAGATAGTTGGACTCTACGTCAAGCCTGTCTATTCTACCTGCTAATCACAGTTTCGTGACATGTCCGTGCGTAATGTGTTTCAACATTATAGTTTCCCCCAAACGTAGGGCGACCCTTGCTGCACATCTCTTCATGTAAATGTCAATGGGTTGAATGTCTATTATGGCTTCCAGCCCCGCCTGTGGTGTAGATCTCAATGGCCCAGGACCCAAATTTGTCGATATTATCGATAGCTTTTGGCATGAGGGAAAAAGTTCCTCTACGACATATTAAAAAATCATTTTGGATGTGCCTAAATGTATTTTCTTGGATTTTTTTTCAACTTTTAATTGTAAGGGTTTTTTTTGAAGTAATTAAAAAACTATTTTTTTTAATATTACCTTTCTAAGATGGCATACAAATAGTCATTGCCACATACAGAAGATGTCGGATTTAACGTGATTATTGCCGAAATGGCCTGAACCACGGTGTTCCATCACACTGGGGCCGTAACAATGCGACATCCAACGCCCCTTTGGATTGATTCCGCCGGTACCAATTCGAAGCATGACAGTTATGGGTCATAACTTCCCTCTTGGATTGCCACATACAATACAATATAACATTTGAGCGCGTGAGAATAGAAATACGACTGATTCGATTCACTACGATTGCACAATATCGATTGCTAAATCGACCCGCCTAATGCCTACACTTGCCAGTCGTTGGATCTTAGTGAGGCTCCTTTCAACTGCAGTCCACCATACCAGTGCTACATATATCGGAATTGGTCTAATGATTGCAATGAACGTTCAGTGTATCATTCTTGATGAAAACCTCATCCTTCTGCAAGTGTAAAAGGCACAAAGAACCTTCTTTCTTCGTTTCTTCACATTTCGCTTCCTGGAAAGTTCAAAGTAGAGGATTATAACCACGTATATTGCTTCTTTTGATAGTTGCGGCGTTTTCCCGTCTATTGTTGGAATTTTAAAGTTCGGGATCTTATATTTTCTTGTGAACAGAAGTACCTCTGCTTCACTTGGATTGACGCTAAGACCGTTGCCATTCGCCCACCGTGAGTGACCGTTTTATAATCTCGCCAATCGTTTGGCAGGAATTTGCTTCGGACCAGCAACTCCCCTGTTGAGAATCTAAAGGATTTCGTTTATCACTAGATTCCACAATAATGGTGATATCCTTCTTGCGGCGTTCCCCTTTTAACTACTTTCCTTATAGCTCCTTCTCCCAGGGACGACTTTATGATTCTGCCTCTAGAATGTTGCCCGTCCATTGATGCGGTTATGAGCTTTAAGAATGGAGGTTATTTCCAAGTTGTTAATGGCGCCCTCGACGTCCAGAAAGGCTGTTATTGTGTATTCCTTGTGGTGCCGCGAGTCTTCAAGGAAGCTTACCACTTTGTGAATGGCTGTTTCCACTGACCTGCCTTTAAGATAGGCGTGTTGTGTCCTACTGAAATTTTTGAGTATTAGGAGTTCTCTAACATAAAGGTCCAAAAGTCTTTCCAAGGTTTTGAGGAGAAACGATGAAAGACTTTTTGGCCGGTTATCATTTATCGGGTTATGGCAAATGGGGATAACGACCGCCTTGACCTCTCTCGATGCCATCGGTATGACCTGGAGGGCAGACTTCTAAAGACTTCTGTAATTGCGCCGGAATGATGTCGTCTGGTCCTGCTGATTTGTATGGTTGAAACGAACGTATTGCTTACGCTATCTTGTGTTCGTACACGACTTTTTCTATAACCTCCTTCGAGCGAGATGTAGGTGAAGCGCTTAAATTATCCGTATCGCCTTGCTCGTCCTGACAGCCCGGAAAATGCGTTTCCATAAGTAGTTCAATCGTCTCTATCTTATTGTCCGGAAATTTTTCGTCGGGGCTCATCAGAAGTGCTGGCCTCCTTTGGTAACACTTTGCATAGCGTTGATACTTCGCTTGTATAGGTAAGGCCATTTAAAATTTTAAATTGAAATGGGGTGTTAAGAAAATGTACTGATTGTTTTTATTGTAAAGGTAGAACTTTGTCATCTAATAATGGAACACCATCCGAGGCGTTTTCAAAAAAAAACTCAGTTGGAACTACAAATATTTGGTTGGATAAACATTTTTCTGTTGCAATCACCAACATTCTATGATATTGGTGGTAATATGGTTCAACATACCAGAAGATGGTAGCTACCATAATATAACGATACTTACAAGCAATAAGTCGGTTAATCTAACCGAATTCAGTTACACTATTGGTTGCCATAACTGGCAGTTACGACAACTAACCAACTATATGAAACATGTTACTTTAGTACTAATAATTGGTGAAGACAACAGATAAATCCTTTGTAGGAACCAAACCCTGTTAATTTCGCCGTGGTGTCAGATAACACTTTAAAAAAAAATTCGGAATGATTTCTTTTGAAAAATGAGAGACTTAACTTTGCAAAAGGACCGCCTGGTACGTCCCAGTTATTTTTAATGGTCCGAGGATTTCATTCTGCAACTCTTTACGGCATGAAAAAGTTAAAAAGTACACACAGAGAAACAATTAGTTGGGAATCGGTTGGAACTACTAAAATTCCGTTGCAAAAAAATAATTTCGCTTGTAAACACCAAATGTTTATAATCGTAATAAATATTCGTTTCGACTTACCACAAGATGATAATTATGATCATCGTACTGTAGACGCAACTAATTAATCGGTCATACCAATAAAACGCATTTAATGTAGTTCGTTACCATAACGGTGGTTGTTGCAACCAATAGTTTTCCCAGCATTTTGTTGTAACTGAATATTGGTGATGATATTTAAACTTTCATCATAACCAAAAGCAAAAAACACCTTTTATAACTGCTTAAAGCAAGTCGTTGAATCTAATTTCTTGAGTAAAAATCTTCCATCATCATAGTTTCCTCTTTTTCCTCGACATGACCGTCCTTATTCTGAAGAGTACTTGAAGTATATAAAGAAACATTTTTTTGCCTTTACTGAATTTACTTTTTTTACGTCAAACAAGTACGGCCAGTCGACTTTTAGATCTAAAAATTCGTTTCTGGATGTTCGGATACTTCGTATTTTCTACCGATACTACAGTTGCAATTACTAACATTCGGTTGTACTTGAGGTGCATGCAACCTCAATCATTCGGTTGAAACAAAAATTTGCTTGTGGCAACGAATCTGTTCTCTGTGTGCAATGGGCTGCAGATTGTTTGGTAGAAGTATTTAACCGAAAAATTGTGTTTTCAGATCAAGCTCATTTTCATCTCGGTGGTTATGTCAATAAGCAAAATTCCCGCATATGGGGTTCAGAGAATCCGCACGTAACTATTGAGAAGCCAATGCAAATACAGAGAAAAAATCAATTGGAAATCGGTCCGAACTACAAAAATGCGCTTGGATAAACCGACTTTCTGTTGCATTTTTGCAACAGAAAGTCATTTGAGATATCAAATGGCAGTTGATCCAACCATATAACGGTATTCACAGCAATTTGCAATTACCAATTCCATAGTATTGTTGCAATTACCAATTCCATAGTATTGACTCGAGATATCAAATGACAGTTGCTCCAACCATATAACGGTATTCACAGCCAATAATACAGTAATACCAACCGGATGCAGTTTAACTATTGGTTGCGACAACTGGCGCAACCAGTTGTGATGTACCAATAATGGGTGGTGACAACAGATTAGTTTATTGTGAAGACCAAAACCTGTTTAGTTCGCTGTTGTAACATAAAATTGTTAATTCCAACATCAACATATAAACGAAATAATATTTTATTGTTTCTAGTCGCAACAAAATCTTTGTTTACGACGAAAACATATTTCGAACTACCCAAAAAATGTATAAAAACAAATGGTCAGACAGTTTATGCTACCCAACGATACTGTCATATAAATAAACGAAACGATAATAAAAAAAAATTCCAGTATATAGAGACAGGCTTAATTGAAATTTAGCGACATTTCTTAGACTTGATCTGATTTTTTCGATATACCCCTTATTATTCAGAACAACGAACCAACTTTCTTGGTGGCGGCCCATTTTTTCCGAGGTACGGCCACCCAAAGCTTGACAATAAATATTGTTTTATACCTTTATTTATTCTTTTGAAATTAGGACATGATTGCAATGCTTATCAAGACGTACTTACGAGTATTTTACTCAGTTTAACCACTACAAGGTGGTAAAATATTAAATTTTTTCAAAAAGTACATATAATCTATAACAACACCCAATACATATACAAATTCAATTCCAATAATGAACTTAATCTGTTATGATTACCGATACTTGTTTTCTTCAACCGAAAGTGTCTACTGAGTCACTGTTTGGTGTGGATTTTGGGCTAGCGACTTCATTGGGCCATTTTTCTTCAAAAATGAGCAAGAAGGTAGCCGTTGACGGAAGTTGACGGAAACGGCGGCAGGCTTTACGAATTTTTGTTTTCAAAAAATCAAGAGAATAACACAGACGACTTTTGGTTTGAACAAGACGGGGCCACCTGTAACACAGGCAACGCAACCATCAAACTGTTTTGGAAAATCGAATAATCTGCCAAAATTGTGATGTCAGTTGGCCGCCTCCGAGCTGTGATTTGAGCCCTTTGGATTATTTTCTATGGGGAGCCATTAACGATAAATGTTACGCAAAGCATCCAGAGACAATTGAAGCGTTGAAATATGACATCGAAGTTGTTAATAAAGAGATTCGACCCGAAACAATCGAAAATATACTGAAAAATTGGGTTGATGGGATGAGGTACTGGCGAGCCAGTTGTGGTAGTCATATGAATGATATTCTGTTCCATTACTCCAATAAAACCAGAAATTTAAAAAAATTATCAGTACTTTTTTTTTACAGCCGATTCAAATTTATCTTAAATCGCCCACCCTGTAGTTCAATTGTCTCTTTCCTATTCTCCTTAAATTGTCCATAGGGTTCCATTCGAAGCCCAGGTAGGCTGGCTTTCTTACATATAAGTTTGCGTAGTCTTGCTACTTCGCTTGTCATTTCCAATTATTCGCAGAATAGTGACCAGGATCTTCGTTTTACCTTTTTATTCCTCTCAAAGTCGTTAAAGGATTTTTGGTGTTCGTCGCAGTTGGCGGACAAATAGTTTTTACAGTCTATATTTAGAGCGGTACCCATGACGCTCCGGTACAGGGGTACACTAATTCAACAACTTCCCAACCCAATAATTATATAAAAATATTCCACTTAAGTACTTTTATCAAAACTTTTCTATTAACTTTTAAGCAGAAGAAGAAAAACGATTTAAAAACTAGATTATGATAAATTCTTTTTACAGCCATTGAGGCGTAAACCAGAAAGGATTAAAAATTAAACCTCAGTGTCAATAGAATCCTTAAAACGAACTACAAACACACTTAAACACATAAACTCACACAGACACACACAAGGATTGTCAACGAGCGGGCAAAAAGATCCTAGAGTGTGATAAGCTTATTTTGATCTTTTCTGTCCAACCATCAATTCATCCATCTCTCTCTCTGTCCTTTTTTTTACAAACGACAAAGGGATTTTATTCCCCGAATGGGAATGAGTGCAACCCCGATTAGACGAACAATTGTATAACAAACATTATTCATCAAAACGAAACCGGGAGGAAATAAAAGGAAACAGGACAATGTAACTGCAATTGCTTGTAATGATACGACCGACGTGTCTGTCCTTAACATAAGCGTGAACGGACGGACACAAAGAGGTGGTTATGCTTGATTGTTTTCCAATATATGTGATTATAACTGGGGACACTCAAGCGGCATTTGGTGTACACGAAAACTCGTATCGAAGTTCTGGAAACTTTAATTATTTCTGTTCGCTTTTTAATTATAGATTTAAAGAAATTCAAAGTCAAAATTTCCACTCATGCTCTTTCGATAAAATTCAATACTTAATATATTATTAATTTTCATATTTCCCCCTCCTTTAATGTTCACATACATTGCTTTGTCTTCGTCCTGAAAACTAATTTGTTTATACAGCTGCGAGAACGAAAGAGGACAAACGACCAAAAAGTATAACTACAACCACAGGGGCGGAGTGTCTTGTCTGTGCCCCGGCATACAAAATAACAACAAATTTGTTTATTATGGTAACCTTAGTAGAGACGAGTGTAAAAAAAGCACATCTTCATCGACATCATCATCATTGCACAGTGTTACAAAACCATTGTTTTGATCTTCAGCAAAAAGTATACAACCATAAACAAGTAAAAATGTTTTTAAAATGTACCAGACCCTACTGTATGTACCCTCTACTGTAAACTAATGAGGTCTGTTTTTTGGGCACTTTAGTTTCTTTCATATTAAGGATATGAGTACCTATTCGAGTGTCCGATACAAACCAAAGTTTTCAGCATGCCGGCATTTTGGGTTTTCTTTTTTTAAAACCGTTGAAAACCCGACTGTCGGGGTTTTTTTTAAGTAAAAACCGAAATTTTTAACCGACAACGGTTTCAGCCTTATGCATATGAGTGAAAAATATTTTCCCCCTCAGAAGTGATTGAGACGCCATTTATAAATTCTAAGAACTCATTAAAACCAATTGTTTGTTTTAAAATTAAAAATAAACAAGTAAAAAAGCTATAGTCGAGTGTAGCCGACCATACGAGTGTTGCCATATACATTTCTGATCTAGGCAACACTAAGTGTTGTCTGGCGCTAACTGCCATTTTCATTGGAACGTTTGACATTTTGTACCATAAACGTACTCAGAACGTTTTGACGCACGACCATCATTTAAGTTGTTCACAGTGACCTGAAAAAATCAATTTGCCAAAAAATGGAATTAACTCGTGAACATTTTTGTGCGATCATTTTTCACAACTTTCGACGTGGTTAATCACGACAAGAGTGCATCGATGAACTTAAAACTTTGTATGGCGATTAAGCACCACTCTATAGCACTGTGAAAAACTGGTTTAATGAATTCAATCGTGGCCGACGCTCGCTTAAAGACGAAGGTCGTCCTAAAACGGTCGTTGTGCCAGAGAACATTGATGCCGTGCGTAAACTGATAATTCAAGATCGTCATGTGACATACCGTGAGATAGAGGCATCCTTGGGCATTTCTTCCGGCAGCATACGTTCGATATTGCATGAACACCTGGCCGTAAAAAAGGTTTGTTCCGCACAATTTGGCAATCGCTCAAAAACAGCCTCGTGCCGATTGGTGCAAAGAAATTTAAAAAAAATACGATCGCGGTGCTTCAAAAGACGTTTATAAGATCGTCACAGGTGGCGAATCATGGATCTATGCGCATGAGCCCAAAACAAAACAGCAAACGACCGTGTGGGTCTTCGAAGACGAGCCAAATCCAACGAAAGTTGTTCGTAGAAGAAGCACTTCGAAGCAAATGGTCGCCTGTTTCTTCGGCAAAACTGGTCATAAGGCGACTGTTCCGCTTGAGCAACGTAGGACGGTCAATTCTGAGTGGTACACCACAATTTGTCCGCCTAAAGTCTTCGGAGAAACTCGAAAAACGAACAAGAGAAAACGAATCATTGTGCTCCATGACACATCGGCTCAAACCAGCGCCTCTTTGACCGGCCAAAACGCCCAATTGATGTGTCATCCGCCCTACAGCCCTGACTTGGCACCCAATGACTTCTTTTTATTCCCGCACATGAAGAAAATAATGCGTGGTAAACGATTTTCGTCGCCAGAAGATGCTGTTGAAGCGTTCAAAAACCATGTTTTGGAGGTGTGGAGAATACTTCGAAAAACAATAAAACTATTTTTATGTGAATAACAGCCCTCGTATTATAACCTGAACTTCTGCAAGCCGTTTTAAAACAGTTTTTTGCACACTTTGAAAGGGCTCTAAATGTATTCAGATTTTAAAAGTAATCGTCAATTCCATGTGAAACCAATCACTTTTTACAAGAAGGTCCTCGATTTTGAAGAAATATTGTAATTTGGTTCACTTTGATTTTCTAAAAAAAAATACAGTTTGGATTTTTTAAAAATAAAGAATTCTGAAAATTACAGCAGTGGCAACATTTTCCAGACGTTTTTTTAAAAACTAATATCTTTTGTTCTAGTTATGATATATGAGAAATTTTTTTTTAAACTATCAGGATTAAATTCAGTTTTACAAAATATATTTTTTTTAAAAAAAATGTTCTTTAAAATCCACATAAATCAAAAATAGAACCAAAGTTAGAGTTTTATAATTTTAAAGTAATTAAATATAATGTGAAAGCCGTTCACACTTTAATTTATAACTTGAAAGCGTGACAACGAAAAACTTTTATTGTGTCATTAGCCAACATAATAGCCATTTATAAAAAAATAATTGAACAAATCGAAGACACGTCTTTTCAAAAGCGGGAAATTTTGTTTTTTTTAGAATAAAAAATGTTTAAATATTTTTTGTTTATAAAACTGCTTTGCCTGTTATACCGTTAGGACCAATTCAAACTTTACAACGTATCCCTCTATTGGTGCAGGTTAGTCGGTTCACCTTACTACAACTTTTTATTTCTTTTGAAGCATACTTATGGCCCATTGTAGCTATTTGTAAGGGAAGTAAAAAATTCAAATAGACAATAATTTGGAAACCGACAAACATTTTCATTTTAAGCCCAAAAAGTAGACGCGTGGCCACCCAAAACTTTTTTGTGCCCTTAGCCAAACTAATAACCATTTAGCAAATTTTCTTTTAAAAAATCAAAGGTACATTTTTTGCAAAATCGCGAAGATTTTTTTTTTCAAAATATAAAAAAACTTTTAAAAACACATATTTTGTAATTCTTAATTTAATCCTGACAGTTTAAAAACAATTCTCAAAACTCATAACTACAACAAAAGTTATAAGTTTTTTCAAAAAATGTATTGAAAATGTTGCCATTGCTGTAATTTTCAGAATTCTGAATTTTTTAAAAAAAAAAAAACAAACTGTATTTTTTTTCCAACACCAAATTGAACCGACGTACAAAATTTCATCAAAATCGAAGACCTACTTGTAAAAAGTGATCGGTTTTACATGGAATTGACGTAATGTATTAATTGAATTTGTCAGAAAATTTCATTATTTTTGATATGCTATGTTTAAATTGGTTGGATTTTCGGTCCTAGGGCCCTTTAACCAAATTTAACTAAACTGCAAAAATATTTTATATAAATTTTGGCTTCAGGAGCAAAATTTTGGGTTATGAGATACCCATATGTCCATGTATTTTGGAAGCAGTTTTTGGGTTTCCAAGCTATTTGAATTGGAACTAACTAAACAAAAACAGAGCCTATTTGGTCAAAATTGATAGAAGATTTGTTGTTTGCCAATCGCTATATGCTTCACGGTATACCACCTTCGTACTACAGGGTGCACGCAGAAAAAAAGAATGGTTGTGATGACAATATTCGAAGAGGATCATACTATTGTTGTGTATATGGTTGCGGCATAACAATATTATGATCCTCATAGCAATAGTATGATTCAAATACAACCACACTATGATTCTCACAACCATACTATGATCCTTACAACAATAGTATGATTTACACATAACAATACTATGATACCCACAACCATAATATGATTCAGACTCGACCATACTATGATACCCACAACCATATTATGATCTTCACAACCATAGTATGTTTTACATACAACCATAGTATGATCTTCACAATTGCGTTCAGTTTTCAACAATAGTATTGAAGTATGAAAATTATTTAAAAATACATCAAATTTAAAATAATAGGAGTGATTTATTTAACAGTAGAAAAAATCAGTTGAAAAAACGTAAATTTATTTCAGTTAAACAAAGCCAAAGCAGTTTGTTTGAAAAATTTAATTTTTTATAAAAAATACTATTATTGCATTCGATCTGTAATAATAACATTGTTTTAAAAAGCATATTCAAACGAAAAAAAATTTGCCATCTTACAGTTTGATTGCAGTAATCATATTATTGCTAACAAAAAACCCATAAAACAATACTTTTGTCGCACCAACTATATTTATATTGTTGCTACAACCATATTTTCATTTTTAAATTTGGTAATAATACTATTGTTACATTTCAACAATATTAATATTGCAATGATACTATTGTCAAAATTAAATTCAGAAAACAATACTATGGTTGCGACGAACATACTTTTATTGCGACTAACATATTATTATTGCCGTGACCATATAGTAACCATATTTTTTCTCTGCGTGTGGGCGATTTAACATTTTAAATTTGAATCGGCTGTAAGAAAAAGTACTGATAATTTTTTTAAATTTGTGGTTTTATTGGAATGGTTGGACTTTGTCATTTAATAATGGAACACAATATCATTCATATGACTACCAAAGCAGGCTCGGCAGTACCTTATACGATCAACCCAATATTTCAGTACATTTTCGATTGTTTCCGGTCGAAACTCATCAATGGCAACTTCGATTTCATGTTTCAACACTTCAACTGCCTCTGGATGCTATGCATAACATTTACCCTTTATCACTCTCCGCAGAAAATAATCCAAAGGGCTCAAATCACAACTCTGCGGCGGCCAATTGAAATTACAATTTCGGCTAATTATTCGGTTTTCAAAAACATTGCATAAAAATCGATAGGTACGTAGGCCCCGTCTTGTTGAAACCAAATGTCGTCCATGCCATTGTCTTGAATTTTTGAAAACAAAAATTCTTTGGGCATGGCGCGGTAACGCTCACCGTTGATGATAACGGCGGCTTCTTGCTCATTTTCGCATAGGTATAGTGACTAGCCCAACAACAACCAAAATACGTATAGTTCGATAGATTGCCAAAGTCACTTGAAAGAGAATGACAAAAAAAAAATTTGTGAATGTTGGCTGTAGAATTTTTACTTTACAAACTACAACAAAGGACATTGTCAAATTTCAAAATTGACAATTTAAATTACGACGAGAAATAATTTAAAATCAGCTGTTAGCATCACTCTACCTTCTTTATTGTACCATGGAATATATGTGACAGCACATAGAGAAATGGACCTAAGGGTAAAAAAAATCAATTTTCACTTTTTTTTGATGTGGACAACATCTGAGCATCGAATGAGACCGATCCCATGCCCCAAAAGTGTTCCCTCCCAGAGATATGCGCGTTTTATGAAAGTGATGGTACACCAAAGATACACGTATTTAAATCTTTAAAATGGCTCTCCTGAACAAAACTGGTTTTTACCCTTAGGTCCCTTTCTATTTTGCGCGTCACATATACTCGTATTACAAAGAACAATATCGCCCATGAGTTGACTCATACATCATGATATAAGCTTAGTTTTGGTTGCCAATTTAAGCCTTTGTCATTATATAGGGTGATCCATCTACAGGTATTTTTTCAGAACAAAATAAAATTATAAAAATTCAAATCATGTGTGGAGTCTTTATTGGTAATTTATTGGCACCAAACCGAGGTTTTGTCTGGGTATAATGACACCTCTTAAATCTCTTCTTGTTGTTTTTCAGCCCAAATGCGTCAATTTTGTTTATTGACTTTGCCGTTGAGCCAGAAATAGGTCTCATCACTAAACAAAATTTTGGTCTAAAACAACGGATCTTCATGTTTCTCACCGAACGCTCATTTCCTTAATACAGTTGCCAACATTTGAAGGTAATTATTTTCAAAAAAAATAAAATGTCCTTTCAAATTACCAATAAAGATCCCACACTTGATTTGATCTTTTATATATATTTTTGTTCTGAAAAAATACCTCTAGATGGATCACCCTATATAATGACAAAGGCTTTAATTGGCAACCAAAACTAAGCTTCTTTTTTTTTGAAATTTTTAACCCTTCAGCGGCACGGGTAAAAATACTCCAATTGTGCTGAAACTTTGGCTATCGTAAAATCTAAAATGACTTATCATCTTTTGGGGTTCTCGTTGACCAAATTCTGAAGAAAAATATCAGTGCGGTCACCCTAGTCACTACAGATGTATCATGGAATCGCGTTGTGTTTTTCCTACCCAACCGGCTTTAATTGGTTAAAGCAATTTTTTTTTTGTTGATCCTAGACACTGTGCCATTGCGAGTCGTGTAAACATTGTATATCCACATGCAAAAGGACATAACGACATGTCTTCGCATGAACCCCCATTGATGATGAGTAGGCAATACTGCATATATGAACAAAGACAAATTATGTTTTGACACAGCATTGCCCGAAAGCACCCTCACTATGCAGGGCTGGCGCCGAAAAAGATCCTTTTCCCTTTTGGAGTAAATTAAATATTTATTTAGTTGTTCGATTGTTTTTTCTGAGTTTGAAAAATTATGCTGGTTTTTGACAAATATGTGTGGATGGATTTTTTTTAGATCTGTTTTTGTTTTTTTAAATGTAAGAATAATTATTACAAATTAATGTTGTAAAGGATTAAAGGAAGGATTACAGTTCAAATGTATCTGCAAAATTCATTAATCAAGTTTCCATTTGAAAGTCGATGAAAGGATAATACTTTATTCATCAAATACATAAAATACTGGCCGTGTTCTATTGGCAACTTGCTTAAAATTTTCGGAAAGAAAGTTATTCAAGAATAACCTCGATCGAGTTTAAGCGAGCTCGATTATTACTCTCTTACAGTAGCCATGTTCTTTTCAAGTTACTAGACAAGCATTTGTATGGAAGTTACTCGGTAAGCAAGCGAGTTGGCTCTTACTCGGTAACGAAACGAGTTAGAGTTACCTGACTTATTTTTTTAACAAAAAAAAAAAATATTATGACACACCCGGCTTGTATAACGCAATCAAAAACATATGTTTTTTGTTATTGATACAGAATGGCAAAATGAAGAGAATAAAAGAAAATAGAAAAAACGGAATAATATCATTTCCATAAATTACAATGATGCAAAAACGGTAGGTGAAAATGTTTATTGTTAAGATTTAGAGAAATTTCGAGGTAGTAATATGACAGTAATATAGTATTACGACTAAACGAAAATTGTGGACGAGTCGTTGATGATGAATTGGAATGCCCCCGGCGAAAAAGGAATGCCTACCAACATATTTCAGAAGGCATGATTTACGAGGGTGGTGTGGAAAGTTCTTAGCCAATCAATGAAAGAGAATAGTTAGTTTTTCAAAAATATTTTTATTATCTCCTGAAACTTCAATACACTTAGTCCAACGCTTATCTAGCAATTCTATCCCTTGATTAAAATAGTTTTCCTCAAGGTCTTCAAAATAGTGGTTTACAACTGTAATTGCATCTTCATTTGAGGTAAAACGCTTGCCAGCAAGGAATTTTTTTAGATTTGGGAACAGGTAAAAGTCACTGGGAGCTAAATCAGGAGAATAAGGTGGGTGGTCAAGCAACTCGTACTTTAATTCGTTGATTTTAGCCATTGTTACGGGCGTTTTTCTCGAATTTGTACATTTAATGGATCTAAAAGGTTGCAATAGTACTCTGAATTTATTGTTTTACCCTTTTACAGATAGTCAATCAATAAAATACCTTTGAAGTCCAACAAAACCGTTGCCATAACCTTACCAGCCGATTGAATTGTTTTTGCCTTCTTTGGGGCACTTCCTCCAGCTTCAGTCCATTGTTTGGATTGTTCTTTTGTCTCTGGAGTATAGTGGTGGATCCATGTCTCATCCACAGTTATGAAACGACGCTTAAAATCCATTTTATTTCGCTGAAAACGATCCAAACAAGCTTGAGAAATGTTCATTCTTATGCGTTTTTAGTCGACTGTTAACAAGTCCGGCACCCGTCTTGCAGAATGCAAAATTAAATGGACTCGATCATTTGAGATGCCCATGATATTAGCTATTTCACGCACGTTTATTCGTCGATCATTTAATACCATATCATGCACTTTGGCTACAATTTCTGTTGTTGTTGCTGTTTTTGGACGTCCACTACGTGGTTCATCTTCAATGCTTGTACGACCACGTTTAAATTCAGCAACCCAATTTTTTACTGTTGCGTATGAAGGAGCACTTTCACCTAACACATTCGCCATATCATTATGAATTTCTTGTCCCGATAAACCTTTTTTTATGTAAATATTTAATGACACCACACATTTCCAATTTTTCCATTGTAAAAAATCGCTGATGCGTCTTTTGTAAACACCTGTTTCTATATGAAGGAGTTGCCAGATCATTCCAAAACACTTAACTTTTTTCTGTTTATACCGCGCTTTTTGTGCTAGGCTAAGAAGTTTCCGAACCGCCCTCGTATCAATAAAATGTCAACAAAACAAAAAACTATACGAAATAACAAAATTAGTTTTTTTGTTAAGCTAATGCTGCCACCTGATTCAAAATGGTGTTCAATGTTGCCAGAATACCACATTGCTAACTTACTAGGTAACTTAGCTATTTACCTGAAAAGAACACGGCTAGTATTTCTTGAATAACTTTTCAAATCAAACGGTTGATGACGCATTAAGCCCAATTAGTTCTTGTACGAGTATATAACGAAATTTTAAAAAAAAATAGTAAAGTTTTGAAGTTATCGTCTAAGCAACGATTTACTCATTTCATAAGCGAGTACCACTAGAACACGACTATTATTTTAAGTTCCAATGGCCAAAGACGTTAAATTGTACATGAAGGGCGATTTGAGCTTAACCGAGAAATCGATAAACAGAGTTGAGTAATAATCTTTTTGGGAATACTCGTGCTGTTTTTTTGTGTTTAAAGTGTGCGAGTTTAGTGTTTTTTGTGTTTCAATTTTGACTTTCTAGCGTTCTAGTTATTGTGTACAAACGAATAAAGGAAAAATAAACCGAAAATTTGTGCGTTAGTGACACTATTGCAAAGAAGAAACATATCGCCCATCTTTTACAATTTATCATCTTTGACCAAGGGTAGACAAAGTTAAGGTTTTTTCATAACGATTTGAAATTATCGCTTAAGTAGTGCTTTAAGCGAATTTTTTCTTGTTAAAAACAATCGCCCCATATTACTTAGTAGGGACATAAATACTCGTACTCTTACACACGTTTTATGCTGTAAATTAAAAATTACTGAATGTTTTTGGACCAAATATTTTTTAATATATGTATTTATTAATGTGTTTTGTATCCAAAAATAATCTACTTATTCGAAATGTCCGCCTTTTGCCTTTACACACGCCTTAAGTCGCACTGGCCAATCGTCAATAGCTGCACGAACCTCGTCCATTGGAAAATTGGCCACAGCTCGAACCAAAGCAGTCTTAAGAGATCCAATGTTGGGGTATCTTTTGTGACAAACCTTGTCCTCCAATGGGTTCAAATCTGGACTGCCTGAGGGTCATTCTTCAGAGGAAATGAACGCTGGCAAATTGTTTCGAAGCCAGGCCTGGGACGTTTTAGCCTTATGGGCCGGCGCAGAATCCTGCTGGAAAGTCCAGGGCTGGTTTTGGAACAGGGAATTGTTAAGAGGCTTCACATCAGCTTCTAAAACGGAAATGCAGGTCAATGACCCCATCGTAAGAGACTCCCCACCAAACCATGACTAAAGCTGGGTGATGACCCTTTTCCACCCTTGGGATCAGTTCAGATGCTTCCTTAGATGACCGCGCATACACTCTATCATTTTGCTTGTTAAATTGTTCCTGAACGGTAAAATTTTTTCATCGGTGAACAAAATTTTTCTGTGCAAGTTATCAGCGTGCTTCACCAAAAGACGTTTGTATTTTTCAATACTATTTTTTTAAAGCTGCAGTCAAATGTCAGGTTCGTCGATTGACAGCCCCAAGTCCCAAGTCTTTTTTAATGATTCGACTCATGGACTTTTGCGTGATATTCATCTCACGGGCCATGATTTTCTGTTTTCCGAGCGGATTTCTGTGAATTCTTGATTTAACGGCTTTGATGGCATGCGATCTTCGAACATTGCGTGGGCGGCCCGACCAGTGGCAGTCATTTACATCTCCAGTCTCCCCAAACAGTTATATGCATCGGTAGACGAACATGCGGCTAATCCCTAGTGGCCGGAGCGTTTTGAAAATATCGCTTCTTTTCACTTCACACTTGAAAAGAGCTATTACATCGATACGTTTCTCATTATCTGACCACTCCATGATGAAAGTTGAAACAATCCCGTTACAGACTAACGCTATTGAGGTTAGCTTTCAAAACCTATATGACATTAACGGGGTATGTTCAGTTCTGCTATTGAAATGGGTGTGTTCAATGTTGTAACAGTATTTATGTCCCTACACGCAGAGAAAAAACATGGTTACTGCATGGTCACGGCAATAATAATATGTTCTCCGCAATAAAAGTATGTTCGTCGCAACCATAGCATTGTTAACTGAATTTAGTTTTGACAATAGTATAATTGCTGCAATATTAATATTGTTGAAATGTAACAATAGTATTATTGCCAAATTTAAAAATGAAAGTATGGTTATATATAATATATTATACAATATAAATATTGTTGGTCCGACAAAAGTATTGTGTTTTGAGTTTTATGTTAACAATAATATGATTACGGCAATCATACTGTATGATTGTTATTATTCTTCATTTAAATATGTTTTTAAGAACAAATGTTATAGGTACGGATTTAATGCAATAATAGCACTTTTTTATCGAAATTAAATTTTTTAAACAAGCTGCTTTGGCTTTGTTTAACTGAAATATTTTTAATAAAAACGCTTACATTTATTTAAACTTATTTTTTCTACTGTAAAATAAATCACTCCTATTATTTTGAATTTAATATTTTTTTTAATAATTTTCATAATTCAAATCTATTGTCGGCAAATTAAACAAATTCTTATAAATTATATTGGGGATCAAAGTACAATTGTGTGTGATCACACTATGGTTGTAGGGATCATAACATGATTGCGTGTGAATCGTATTATGGTTGTGTCATAGTATGGTTGAGTGTAAATCATACTATGGTCCTGGGGATCATAGTATGGTTATGTGTGAATCATATTATTGTTGTGAGGATTATAGTATGGTTGTATTTGAATCATAATATTGTTGTGAGGATCATAATATTGTTGTACCACAACCATATACCCAACAATAGTATTATCCTCTTCGAATATTATCACCACAACCATACCATTTTTCTGCGTGTACTAAGTATATTGTTTCACCGTTTAGTAATTTAGTTGTTGTCAACTATTCTATTTCAGAAGCTTTCAAAGTAACCAATTTCATACAGCTGTAAAAATATAGTGTAAGGTTCGCCATTGCATCATGCATTCTTAACCGACTGCCAAACGTGTAGATAATTAAAAACTATTTTGAAAATTTCGCCTTTGTTGTAAATAAGCAACTTGAATTTAGGCACGGATTGGTCATTAAAAAGGCTTTAGTGCGATGCTTTGCCAAGCAGTGTAGCCAAGCCAGAGATCAAGATAATCCCAAATTTAGTACAAAAAATCCCACTTTTCAATGAAAAATTCCTTTTTGAATCATTTTTGTACCCTTCACCGAAAAGTGAATCGTATATTAAATTTGTCAATTCGTTTGCAACACTACTAAACATTGATCTGAGACCCTATAAAGTACTATAAGTGGAGCATCAACTATGCAATAAGATATTCAAATAACTTTTTTGTTCAATCAATTTGTTCAATTTTTATAGTCTAGAAAACTAAATTTAATTTCATATGACTAATAGTGTTTGAAGATTAAATAAGTAGACCATAAATGACCTCAATGCTTATCCACGCATATGCGACACCTGCTCAGAATATCATTCATTGCAGCCTGAAGGGTTGAAGTTGGGATCGTTTCAATAACACAGTGCAACACGAAAATATACGAGGGTTGCTATACAACACTAAGTATTGCCGCCAAAACAAAAAACTATACGAAATAACAAAATTAGTTTTCCACTTTGCCTTTTTTTGCTCGTTAACAAACTTTTGTTAAGCTAAAGCTGCCTTCTGATTCAAAATGATGTTCAATGTTGCCAGAATACCATATTGCTAACTTAGCTATTTGCCTGAAAAGAACACGGCCGCCATCTGACATTAAAAAGTTTGGAAAGTACTTAAAACGTTTTGACGTACGACCATCATTTGTGTTGTTTACAGTGACTTGAAAAAATCAATTTGGCAAAAAATGGAATTAACTCGTAAACATTTTCGTGCGATCATTTTTCACAACTTTCGACGTGGATCACGACAATAGTGCAGCGATGAACTTAAATCTTTTTATGGCGATGAAGCACCATCCTATAGCACTGTGAACAACTGGTTTAATGAGTTCAATCGTGGCCGACGCTCGCTTAAAGACAAAGGTCGTGAAGGTCGTCCAAAAACGGCTGTTGTGCTAGAGAACATTGATGCCGTGCGTGAACTAATAATGCAAGATTGTCATGTGACACACCGTGAGATAGAGGCATCCTTGGGCATTTTTTCCACCAATATACATTAGATATTCCATGAACACCTGGCCGTAAATAAGATTTTTGTTCTTTTTGGATCCCGCACAGTTTGACAATCGCTCAAAAAAAAGGCTCATGTCGATTGGTGCAAAGAAATTTTGAAAAAATACGATCGCGGTGCTTCAAAAGTCGTTTATAAGATCGTCAAAGGTGACGAATCGTGGATCTATGCGTATGACCCCGAACCAAAACAGCAATCGACCGTGTGGGTCTTCGAAGACGAGGCAAATCCAACGAAAGTTGTTCGTGGAAGAAGCACCTCGAAGGAAATGGTCGCCTGTTTCTTTGGCAAAACTGGTCATAAGGAGACTTATCCGCTTGAGCAACATAGGACGGTCAATTCTGAGTGGTACACCACAATTTGTCTGCCTAAAGTCTTCGGAGAAACTCGAAAAACGAACAAGAGAAAGCGAACCATTGTGCTTCATGACAATACGAGCTCTCGCACATCGGCTTAAACCAGCGCCTTTTTGACCGGCCAAAACGTCGAATTGATGGGTCATCTGCCGTACAGCCCTGACTTGGCACCCAATGACTTCTTTTTATTCCCGCACTTAAGAAAAAAATGCGTGGTCAACGATTTTCGTCGCCAGAAGATGCTGTTGAAGCGTTCAAAAACCATGTTTTGAAGGTGTCTCAATCGGAGTGGAAGAGTGCTTCGACAATTGATTTGAGCGCATGCAAAAGTGTATAAATCATGCGTGAGAATACTTTGAAAAACAATAAAACCATTTTTGACAATAAATATTAGCATTTTCATTATTAGGCCAGAAATATACATAGTAGCCCTAGTATACGTCAATTTTGCTTATTTATCGTACATTGGCTTTAGATCAAAATCATCCGACATAAAAAAACAATTTAGCAAGCAGAGGGTTTGACTTGCTTGTAATTTGGACTTTGCACGGAAACAAGTTTTAGTCATCATAAATTATCCGTTGCAATGACCGACGGCTAACTGAAATTTACGCCGGTAAGTTTCTACTTGAAACGCTTGAATTTGCCTGAATTGACGATGCTACAGCCGCGATGGTGTCTTGAACCCGATCATAGGGATCTCGATGGTACGGTCTTCGTGCGATGCCTACAGATTCGGCAAGTATGTTTACCAGTCTTATGGTGGTCCGTCTACTCGGGGAAGTTCAGCCAAACTCCCGCCTTAAATCCCTTTGGAAGGAAGAGCAGGACTACAAAGCATGTTCCCGCTGCACTATCCAAATCGCCTTTGCGGTATCCCAAGCATTCATTTGAATAAAACTAAATACTAACCTTTCAAATAAAATAAAGAATTATCCGGTTGCTATCACAGCATGTTATTAGGTTTTGTTTTTGTAGCACGATTCGTGCGCCACCCTGTATATAGATTCTTTATCGTTATAAAATTATATGAAAATCCAGCCATATCCGGCCGTCCGCGTGTCTGTTAAAAGTACGATAGCGGTCAAACATAACCAACCTAGGATCCTAAAATTTTGCATGATGATGGCTTGTGGTCATAGGATGTTGAGAATAGTAAATGGGCGAAATCGGCTCAGGGGAAAATGTTTTTCTTTAAGGGACTAGAGGTACCTCGGTAAAAAGCACACTACGAGGGCGGTTCGGAAACTTCTTAGCCTAACACGGTTTAAACAGAAAAAGGTTAATGGTTTTGGAAACTTCCATCTCTGCTATGAACACATGTTAAATTTTGTTTCGATCTGGCAACTCCTTCATATAGAAACAGGTGTTTACAAAAGACGCATCAGCGATTTTTTACAATGGAAAAATTGGAAATGTGTGGTGTCATTAAATATTTACATAAAAAAAGGTTTATCGGGACAAGAAATTCATAATGATATGGTGAATGTGTTAGGTGAAAGTGCTCCTTCATATGCAACAGTAAAAAATTGGGTTGCTGAATTTATACGTGGTCGTACAAGCATTGAAGATGAACCACGTCGTGGACGTCCAAAAACAGCAACAACAACATGATATGGTATTAAATGATCGACGAATAAAAGTGCGTGAAATAGCTAATATCATGGACATCTCAAATTATCGAGTCCATTTAATTTTGCATGAAGAACTACAGATGAAAATGCTTTCTGCAAGATGGGTGCCGGACTTGTTAACAGTTGACCAAAAACGCATAAGAATGAACATTTCTCAAGCTTGTTTGGATCGTTTTAGCGAAATAAAATGGATTTTAAGCGTCGTTTCATAACTGTTGATGAGACATGTTTCCACCACTATACTCCAGAGACAAAAGAACAATCCAAACAATGGACTGAAGCTGGAGGGAAAAACAATTCAATCGGTTGGTAAGGTTATGACAACGGTTTTTTGGGACTTCAAAGGTATTTTATTGATTGACTATCTGCAAAAGGGTAAAACAATAAATTCAGAGTACTATTGCAACCTTTTAGATCAATTAAATGTACAAATTCGAGAAAAACGTCCTGGCTTACAACACAAAAAAATAATTTTTCATCAGGACAACGCACCAGCGCACAAGAGTGTTTTAACAATGGCTAAAATCAACGAATTAAAGTACGAGTTGCTTGACCACCCACCTTATTCTCCTGATTTAGCTCCCAGTGACTTTTACCTGTTCCCAAATCTAAAAGAATTACTTGCTGGCAAGCGTTTTACCTCAAATGAAGATGTAATTACAGTTGTAAACCACTATTTTGAAGACCTTGATGAAAACTATTTTAATCAAGTGATAGAACTGCTAGATAAGCGTTGGACTAAGTGTATTGAAGTTTCAGGAGATTATATTGAAAAATAAAAATATTTTTGGAAAACTAACTATTCTCTTTCATTGATAGGCTAAGAACTTTCCGAACCGCCCTCGTATTTTGAGTATTTGTTTAACAAATCATAAGGTTTTGTGGACAGACAATACACAGAGGTGTTTTTAACCCAAAAGGGCAAAAACCAATTTAAAGAAATCTTTTGGACTTAGTTTGCAGCTCGAAAGACAACAAAATTGTACTTTTAGGAATTGGTTCTGTGAGTCGCTTGTGTACACACTCTCTGACAATAATACTTTGCATATGCAAAATCAAGAAATGGTTCGTATATATAGAATGAGCAGAGACCTTGTCGGCAGCATGCATAATGGTATTGAGAAGCCGCCGACACCAAAGGCGAAACGTGGGTCTATCAGACGGTGAAGTGTTTACTTTAACTTCGCAGTCTTCATTTTCCTTCCCTCTTCGACAAACAACAAGAAACCTGTTCTTATTAGCTTATGGAATAATTCACTTATTCAAAAATTGTACATCTTTTTGTGAATTTTCCGGTCTTTTTGTTAAGATTTATAGTTTTAGGATAATGTAAAAGTCAGGAAAGTGAAAAAATTACATGCGTTTTTAATATTTAATGTTTTTTTGATTTCAAGATGTTTACGAGTATACTCATACGAGGGTTGCTATATATATTTCTGGCCTAAAAATTAAAATGCTAATATTTATCATCAAATTTTTTTTTTGTTTTTCAAAGTATTCTCCAGCGTGATTTTTACACCTTTGCATGCGCTCAAATCAATTGTCGAACACCTTTTCACTCCGATTGAAACACCTCCAAAACATGGTTTTTGAACGCTTCAACAGCATGTTCTGGCGACGAAAATAGTTGACCAAGCATTTTTTCTTGATGTGCGTTAATAATAAGAAGTCATTCGGTGCCAAGTCAGGGCTATACGGCGGATGGCCTGTCAATTCGAAGTTTTTGCCGGTCAAAAAGGCGCTGGTTTGAGCCGATGTGTGAGAGCTCGCATTGTCCACACAATCATTTGTCTTCTCTTGTTCGTTTTTCAAATTTCTTCGAAGACTTCAGGCAAACAAATTGTGGTGTACCACTCAGAATTGAACGTCCTACGTTGCTCAAGCGGCACGGTCGCCACATGACCAGTTTTGCCGAAGAAACACAGGGAAAAAATATGTTCACTAAATGGTCGCGACATCAATAATATTTCCTCTGCAAGTAGTGTATGTTTGTCGCAACCATGGTATTGTTTTTTGAATTTCAGTTTGACAATATTATGATTGCGGCAATATTAATTATGTTGAAATGTAACAATAGTAATAATGTTATCAAAATAAAAATAAAAAATGTTGTTAAAATAAAATGAAAATATAGTTGAAGCAACAATATAAATATGGTTGGTGCGACAAAAGTATTACTTTTGTGGATTTTATGTTAATAATAATATGATTACGGCAATCATACTGTATGATTGTAACTTTTCTTTATTTGAGTAAGGGTTCAAAATCAATGCTATTGTTACGAATCCTATGCAATAATAGTAAATTTTTTATGCAAATTAAAATTTGTTCAAACAAACTGCTTTGGTTTTGATTAACTGAAATATTTTTCATTAATATAGCGCTTACATTTTTTTAAACGAATTTTTTCTGATGTTAAATAAATCACTCCTATTATTTTGAATTTAATATATTTTTTCAATAATTTACTTAATACAAATCTCTATTGTTGACAGCCACAATAACCCAATACTAGTAAAAAATCTTGGGGATCATACTATGGTTCTAAGGACCATACTATGGGTATGGAGATCATGACATGGTTGCGTGTGAATCATACTATGGTTGTGAGGACCTTATTATGTTTGTATGTGAAATATAATATGTTTGTAAGGATCATAATATGTTTGTGGCGATTTTAGTATGATTGAGTGTGAATTATACTATTGTTGTGAGGATCATTATATGGTTGTGGGGTTCATAGTTTGGTTGTATATGAATCATACCATTGTTGTGAGGATCATTATGTTGTTGTGTCACAACCAACAATAGTGCTTCAACGAAAGTGCTTTTTCCACAAACAATAACAAACAACTTTCTTTGGATTTGGCTCGTCTTCGAAGACCCACACTGTCGATTGCAGTTTTGTTTCGGGCTCATACGATCCACGATTCGTCACCTGTGACGATCTTATAAACGTTTTTGAAGCACCGCGATCGTATTTTTTCAAAATTTCTTTGCACCAATCGACACGAGCCTTTTTTTGAGCGATTGTCAAATTGTGCGGGATCCAACGAACCTTTTTTACGGCCAGGTGTTCATGCAATATCGAATGAATGCTGGTAGAAGAAATGCCCAAGGATGCCTCTATCTCAGGGTATGTCACATGTTGATCTGCATTATCAGTTCACGCACGGCATCAATGTGCTCTGGCACAACGGCCGTTTTTAGACGACCTTCACCTTTGAGCGAGCCTCGACCACGGTTGAATTTATTAAACCAGTTTTTTACAGTGCTATAGGATGGTGCTTCATCGCCATACAAAGATTTAAGTTCATCGATGCACTCTTGTCCCGATAATCCACGTCAAAAGTTGTGAAAAATGATCGCACGAAAATGTTCACGAGTTAATTCCATTTTTTTGCCAAATTGATTTTTTCAAGCCACTGTAAACAACACAAATGATGGTCGTACGTCAAAACGTTCTGAGTACGTTTATGCTAAAAAGTGTCAAACTTTCCAACGGAAATGTCAGATGGCGCCAGGCCAGAAATATATATAGCAACCCTCGTAAGAATGTGATATTCTGATTCGTAATTTAATTCTAGTATTTTTTAATACTTATAAGTACTTATGTATATATGACCAATGTTCAAGGAGGCTAATGTTTTAACAGTATTTGATGCTCCCTCATATTCGTTCCATACAAAACCACTTGTCTCCAGCTACAGTTTTTAATACAAAATTTGAAAAAAAATAAAAAACGAAGTAACCTGAAGACATACAATAACTGTTTTCAAAATATTGGAATTATTTCTTGCACTTTATTCTATTTTTTCCACCAAACATTACAAACGCGGATTATAATTTTTGAAAACATTTTGTCTCCGCACATTGTCGTGAACGTCACGCTATTTTCTTTTTTTCAGATTTACCAATATAGTCATCGTATTGAACTGAAGTGAATTAGGCTAAGGAAGTGCTTGCTTTACACAATACGAAATAAAAAGAATTAAAAAAAGACATTATAGTGAAGTGTTGTTCTACGTCTTTATTAGTACATAATGGTAAGTAAGTGTAAAAATGTCGTGAACGTCATGCAAAATATCGGGACAGCAAAACTATAAATATACAAAATTTAAGTTTAAAATCATTGTTTTATAAGTATTGATTCATTTATTCTGAGTTTTAGTACATTTGCGATATTCACTTCGTAAAAAAATACAAAAAAGTGGTAAATGTCTTGAACGTCACTTTTAAGATGTGTCGCACCAATATTAAAAATATTAATTTTGTATTTATCATCTAACTTCTTCAGAGTAAAACGACTAAATTAACGGCGGCTGAAAGATCGCGAAGGTATAGAGAAAGAATAAAGCTCGATAAGGAACGTAACGAAGACTATAAAAGGAAGCTAAAAGAAAGGTACATACGTATATGTTTAACTTAGACTTTAATATTTACTCAGTAATATGACCTTTGAATAGAAATGCAATAAGAATGAAAAGAGGTGACATGCCCAAGAGGGTACTTCAGCGTGTACGAGCTAAAGAAAGGGAATATGTGGTAAAAGAGAGTCCGAACGGAAAGCGAAATTTGCAATTAGCAATAGCGGAAGTAGTGCAACAACTCCAGCATGTGCCACGCCTGAAAGTATTTTTCTGGTTTCATCAGAATTGTCAAATAATGAAGCAGAATTGTTAACGACCCCAACTGAACTAAACAAAATCAAATCTACTAAAAAACGACAGAAAAAAGGTATACAAATGAGCTTAAACAAAGAAATCAAGAACTACAACTACAAATTGAGCGTTTAAAAACTAGACTCAAAGAATCTGAAAAAGGGAAACGAAAGTACAAAAAAGGTGCCAAAGAGTTAAGAAACAAGTACAAGAGAAATCAAATAAAGTTCTTAGTTCTTCTTGCAAAAATTTGAAGCAATCTTTGGCTCATTTAAGAGAAAAGTATAAAGAAAGAAGATCCATTTGCCCGCTTATGGGATTGAAAATTTTAAAACGTTACAGATTAAAGAAACTAATGGCCACTAAGAAAAAAGTAATTAAAAAATCGCTGACATGTATGTTTAAAATAAATGCAGTAAACGACTTCTTCATTAGAGATGACGTAAGCAGAGCTTGCGCTGGAAAGAAGGAAACTGTCACTAGTGGAAAAATTAAAAAACAAAAACGATACCTGTGTGATACGATGAAAAACCTGTATGAAATATTTAAAAGTGAAAATATCGGTATTGATTTGTCATACACAACGTTTACACGACTAAAACCTTTATTTTATAAAAAAGCCGTCAGCGTCTGACAGAAATACCTGTGCCTGCATAGAACATGCCAATATTGATTTGAAGGTTTTGAAATTATTCCAACATAAAGCTGCTACTGAAAGAAATTCTGCACAGCTAGTGAAAGAAATTATGTGCAATAGTGAATCAGCATTGTGCGCTTGGGGTCTATGTAAAACATGCAAGACTAAAAAAAATGTTGTTAACAAAAATAACTGCGGTGATATGTGCAAATGGTTTCAATAGGAGATTATAACGGAAGAAAGGTTAAATAAAAAGAGTTCCGTTGAAGATAAATACAATGTGAAAGTAGTGAAGAAGCTAGAAAAAGTTTCAACGTTAGCTGACCTGACGCGTGATTTTCAAAAAGATATGCAAAAGTTTAAGAAACACTCCTTCAATGTAAAAAATCAGTATAACGCATATCGTTTTTGCAAGGATAATCTACGAGAAACAAAAGTGTTAATCCACATTGACTTTTCTGAAAACTATTTATGTAAGCTTTCAGAAGAAGTCCAAACTTTTCACTTTGGCGCTTCGCGTAACCAAGCATCTCTCCATACGGGCTTACTTTATTTTAAAAAGTTTGAGAAGCCTATAAGCTTTTGCACAATTTCAGAAAGCTTAAACCATGGACCTGGTGCTATTTGGGCTCATTTAAATCCAATATTGAATTATATAAAAGACTGTTCTCCGGAAACAACGACGGTGCACTTTTTTTCGGATGGCCCATCTTCTCAATACAAACAAAAAAATATTTTTTTCTTTTTTTGTAATCGAATTTTCGAAAAAAATTTTAAATGCGCGACGTGGTCATTCTTTGAAAAGTCGCATGGAAAGGGTGCAGTCGACGGTGTGGGTGCTGTCATTAAGCGAACAGCAGACGCTCTTGTGGCTCACGGATTAGACATAGCAGACGCAGAGAAATTGTATCAGTCGCTTTTAGGCAAAACTAATGTGCAATTGTTTTACGTAACTCCAAAAGAAATTTTCAATAACAACAAAATATTGCCCAAAAATTTGAAAACCGTTCATGGCACGAGAGATATTCACCAAATAATTACAAGATCCAGAGGTGAAATAATACACAGAAATCTCTCTTGCTTCTGCAATACAAACAACTGGTTGACAGGGAAACTATGTTATTGCCATAAACTTTATCCAAAAGTCGCGAAAATAGGCTGCAAAGAAAGGATGTCTCGTAAAATGATGTATTCCGACGTATACACTGATTCTGATTAAAAAATTTGTCGAATGAAATATACCCATACCTGTTACTACTACTATTAATAATACTACTTACTAGAATAATGTACTTATTTTTAATTATCTCTTTATAAAAGAATAAACCTATACTCGTAACTTGGTTTATATTTTTTAGTTAAGCACAGGAACCTTTATTGAGCGCTACAAGATGTCTTGAACGTCACATGTTAGTTTTTCTTTCTCAAATTTATAGTTTTAACAATACTTTTTTTAATTGCAGCAAGCCCATTATCTTACAAAAAATCCATAATTTTATGTGCTTTGGGTTAAACATTTATTAATTTTTGACGTAAAAATGTAAACATAACAGAATGCTTTTGTAAAAATATTAAACCTTAAAACACACTTTTATTTTATTTTTGTGATTTAAATTGTGCTTTTTGAAAACGTTCGTCTAAATAATTAAATAACAAGTTCTTAAACTTCACAAAAATGTTTTACATCAACTATCCTTACATTTTAACTGATTTTTTACACATTCTTTCTATGTGACGTTCAAGACAGAAATCCAGGTATTCCTTACCAAAACATAAGAAAAAACATAATTATATTAATTTTTCGAAGAGCCTAAAAACGCCTTTATATTCTTAATCAAACTTGCCGTAAATCTACTACTCTACCGGGAAAATTTAATAAACTTTTAAAACAAAACAACAAAAACTCTCCGTGTACGTTTTGATTGAAATTGACCCATATACAAGTTAAAGCAAATTTTGTTCCGAATCTAATTAAAGAGTAAATTTGGCTGATATTATAGATGAGCACATGAGCCTAAACGGCCCAAAAAAAGGCCATTTTGTATTTGTATTTTTTGACTGTGGAGGGTATAAATGGTTCTAGCTGGTTAAACTTAACGACGTTTTTACTTGTTAATTCTTTAAAGTAATCGCTGATGATGAACTTACAGCATCGACAGAAGCACTTGGTGCATATTTAATAGAATTAAATAGTCTTTGCAAATGATATTTTCTGCCGATCCAGGGTGGGATATTTGATCAAAACAACATTTTAAAGTCCAGCAGCCGGCTTAACAGTTAATTTTTGTATTAGCAGAAAAATTTAAAATTGTATTTCACAAAATATCTCTACAATTTCTTTGCCGCAAATGTTGAATACACATGTATGGGATCGATTTTCTCCGCAAATGTTTTGCCTCTGAATGTGAACTTTGCATTCTCCACTTTGAACAGCGTTTGGAAGCCCAATTTCTCGCCTACCCTCTGTGAATAACGCGAGGTGAATGCCGATGTTATGGCCTGCGGTCTCTGTCCCCTTAGGTGTTCGGGTAGTGCTTGCATTTCCTTTTCACCGCCTTCCTTTAGTTTTCGACCGTAGGCGATTAAATATTCAGCCAATGCCAAACCAATGCCACGACGACCATACTCGGTGCGGGTCGAGAGAAATGTCAAATCAATCACGCAATCGATTTGCCATTGCTTGGCTATGTCGTAGGTGTATTCGATGACATTCAAATAATTGCCAACGGTTTTCATATTTTCCGTTTGAAAGGAATCGAAAACCTCGTCCAGTGTTATGTTGGCAGAAGGATTCTGGAGGGGAAAGGCCAAAGAAATCGGGATATTATTGAATATTAATACTACTTATATATTTCGACATATTAGTACTCACAATTATTTTATTGATACACATGGCCACCAGTTGTTTGGTTTTCACATCTCTGGCCCCAAAGGAAATGTGATCCCTGAGTATAGCTCTGATCAAGCATTCCATTTCGGCTCTAGTTTCTGGCGACTCCAGCAGTTCGCAGGCTATGCTGACATTTTCATATTTCATGAAATAGTTTTTATAGAGCTGAAACAAGCGAAAACAAGATTTAAGAAGTGTTGAAATTGCCAGCAAAAGTGAGTCCAAGTTTGACCGGTTTAAATCTGCAAGCACCAGATTTTATTACGCTAAAACAAGAAATGCTTAATATTTGTGTTGAAAATTAAATAAAAAAAAAGTTTTTGAACGATAGTTATGAATTTATCAAAAGTTAAAAGAAATGTTTCAGTCTGCAAAAAGACTATTTTAATTATAAATAATACTTTAGTTATCATAAATATCATCCCGATATTTATTGCGTATGATTAAAATAAAAAAAAAGTAAAAAGGAAAAGAAATATAAAAAAAATACTTTAAAATAAAAAATAAATCAAAAAAAAAATGTTTTTTCAGACGATGAAAAAAAGTTTCAATTAAATACACTGTGGAACATTTTTTGGGTTATTGTCTGGGGGGTGAGAAATTCCAAGTCAGGGTGATGGTACTAGGTCAGTATATTAAAACCCTCAAAGGGTTTTGCGTTCGTATGTGCCAGTTCTTTTTATGACCTTTTACATTTTTTCCTTATCTTGATGTTTTTTCGCTTAGTTGTAAAATGTTGGCAAAAACGTAGTTTGACATAACTCGAGAACGACTAGTTCGATTTTGCTGAAATAAATTGAGAAAAATTAATAATTACATTTTCTTTAATCCATTAATATACTGTTTCTCTATCAAATCAACATTTTTGCAATTAGAAATAAATTTATGAAGAAAATTTTGCCAAAAAAAATTTTTTTTTTTAAAACATATAAATCCCAAACGGAAAAACGTGTAGAGTCTTATAACTTTTACGTAAAGTCACATAACCAATAAACAAAATGCGACATAGATCATAGAAATCGATTAACGCGTTCTGCTTTTATTTACAATTAAGTAACTTCACTAGAGTAACTTCATAGAAATCGATTAACGCGTTCTGCTTTTATTTACAATTAAGTAACTTCACTTAATTGTAAATAAAAGCGGAACGCGTTAATCGATATAGGTTATGTGACTTTACGTGAAAGTTATAAGACTCTACACGTTTTTCCGTTTGGGATTTATATGTATTAAAAAAAAAAAAAAATTTTTTTTTGGCAAAATTTTCTTCATAAATTTATTTCTAATTGCAAAAATGTTGATTTGGTAGAGAAACAGTATATTAATGGATTAAAGAAAATGTAATTATTAATTTTTCTCAATTTATTTCTGCAAAATCGAACTAGTCGTTCTCGAGTTATGTCAAACTACGTTTTTGCCAACATTTTACAACTAAGCGAAAAAACATCAAGATAAGGAAAAAATGTAAAATGTCATATAAAAAAAAACTGGCACATACGAACGCAAAACCCTTTGAGGGTTTTAATATACTGACCTAGTACCATCACCCTGACTTGGAATTTCTCACCCCCCAGATTGGCTGTTGTACTGTGTTATCGATATTTCGAGCTGGTTAAAAAAGAACACTAACCATTAGGTCTAAGCATTTAATTTGCTCCTTTTTGTCAATTTATTATACAATATTTCGAAATTCTCTTTTCTCCGACGTAGGCGGTGAATTGTGGGCCTGTGTTTTTGTTTTTTGGTATCCTACATACTTAAGTATATTACTTAGTAGGGACATAAATACTGTTACAACATTGAACACACCCATTTCAATAGTAGAACTGAACATACCCCGTTAATGTCCAATGGGTTTGAAAGCTAACCTCAATAGCTGTATCGGGATTTTAAAATTGTTTCAATTTGCATCATGGAGTGGTCAGATAATGAAAACAGTATCGCTGTAATAGCGCTTTTCAAGTGTGAAATGAAAAAAGCGATATTTTCAAAACGTTACGGCCAGCGTCCGAGTGTTTTACATGATTCTCGCTGTGATAGTTTCAACCATGGTGCGCCAACGCACTGGAGCCATTATCAAGCGACGGCCAGCGCCCCTTAAGGCCAATCCCGTCGGTACCAATTCGAAGCGTGTTATATGGACACAACTTCCCCCTTGGTTAGGGGGCGAGGCCTATCTAAAACCTCTGCTGTTCTATGGGTCACAGCACCCGGTTGCGATGCAACTCCACACCGAGCCGAAGCTCTCCCCGCGATTTGGGTTTAAACCACAGCCACCACGTTACTCCCCGAAGGGCCGCACCAACTAGTCAGGCCAGAACAACAGTTCTGGGGGCTCCTGACTACCCGTGGTACCAGATTAAAGTCTCCGGTCAGACCTCTTAGCCAAGCTACTACCAGTTTGCGAGCCATACATCGCGGGACTGGTCACCCATCATTAAAGGCACAATCATGAGATAGCATATATGCAGACACAAGTGTCCACATATAGGTGTTACGGTCTAAAACCATGCTGTACATGGACATGTTTTCCTCACCGCTCAGAGCGAGGTCTATCTCTACCTCTTCCGCTCGACGACGGTGAACGGCACCCATATTTTAAGGCTGGGCCCGACCGTACCCCCAACAAGGCCCGAGGGCCTATAGTGACTGGGTGGAGTCTTGAGAAAACCCCATAAGCCCCAGACACCCGTGGTACCGGTTTACCTCCGGTCAGGTTCCGTAACTAAGTTACTCCCAGTTTCAGTTCCATGTAACCAGGGGACTGGTAGCCCCCCACGTTACGGCCAGTAGGAATTAGCCGCATGTTCGTCTTACGATGCTGTTTGAGGAGACTGGAGATGTAAAAGACCGCCACCGGTCGGGCCGCCCACGCTCTGTTCAAACACCGCATGTCACCAAAGCCGTTAAATCAAGAATTCACAGAATTCCGCTCCGAAAACAGATAATCATGGCCCGTGAGATGAATATCACGCAAAAGTCCATGAGTTGAATCATTAAAAAATACCTGGGACTTGGGGCTTTCAAACGACGTACCGGACATTTATTGACTGCAACTTTTACATAAAATAGGATTGAAAAATGCAAACGTCTTTTGGTGACGCACGCTGATAACTTGCACAGAAAAAATTTTGTTCATCGATTAAAAAATGTTTACCGTTCAGGAAAAATTTAACAAGCAAAATGATAGAGTGTATGCGCGGTCATCTAAGGAAGCATCTGAACTGATACCAAGGGGGGAAAGGGTCATCGCCCAGCTTCAGTCATGGTTTGGTGGGGTGTCTCTTACGATGGGGTCACTGACCTGCATTTCTGCCAACAAGGAGTCAAAACAGCGGCCAAAGTTAACCAAAAAACCTTTTTGGAAGCTGTTGTGAAGCCTCTTAACAATTCCCTGTTCCGAAACCAGCCATGGACCTTCCAGGCGGATTCTGCGCCGGCCCATAAGGCTAAAACGTCCCAGGCCTGGCTTCGAAACAATTTGTCAGCGTTCATTTCCTCTGAAGAATGGCCTTCAGGCAGTCCAGATTTGAACCCATTGGATAACAAATTGTGGATGGTTTTTGAGGTTTGTCACAAAAGATACCCCAACATTGGATCTCTTAAGACTGCTTTGGTTCGAGCTGTGGCCAATTTTCCAATGGACGAGGTTCGTGCAGCTATTGACGATTGGCCAGTGCGACTTAAGGCGTGTTTAAAGGCAAAAGGCGGACATTTCGAATAAGTAGATTCTTTTTAGATACAATATACATAAATAAATATATTAAAAAATATTTGGTCCAAAAGCATCCAGTACTTTTTATTTTACAGAATAAAACGTGTATTTATGTCCCTACTAAGTAGTTACCTTAGAACTAAATTTTTTGTAAACTATTCTCAAAAATGTTAATTTTTCCTTAAACCTTATACTAAATCACCTTTTAACATGAAACTGTGTCTGGCACACAGCAATGAATTGTGATTATTTTTTTGATTTTCTTGCAAAATGAGGTTTATTTCTACTTTTTTATATAAAATAATTTTCGAAAACCAAAAATAATTATAAGTTTACGTTTTGCATTTGCAAAAACTTTTATTTCGATATTCGCTAATCCCCTTTGTTACATCCCTAATTTTTTTACCAAATGTACAAATTCGAGTACGATGGTGGCTATTTATATTTAGGGTCCTGACAATACTAGTGTTCCGATATGTAAACTGGAACTTCCATTGGAAACTTTGACATTTTTTGCATAACTTTACTCAGAACGTTTTGTCATTTGAGGGCGAATTGTTTTGGTTACAGTGTGTTGAAAAATTCAGCTCAGTCAAAAAAGGGAAATATCCGGGGAACATTTTCGTGCGATGATTTTTTTACGTATTTCGGAGTGGGTTATAGAGACAACAGTGTTTTGGCGATAAAGCACTATCAAAAACCACTGTTAATTGCTGGTACCAAGAATTCAGTCTTGAACGCCGTTCGCTCCAGGATGAATTTCGTGAAGGACGTGCAACTTCGGTCACACATCAACTGAAACGATGAGCTATTTGGCCATTCATGATGTCGAATTGATGGGCCATCCACTGTACAGCCCTGACTTGCCACCCAATGACTTCTTCTTATACCCTAGCATCAAGAAAAAAATGCGCGGTCAACGTTTTTCATCGCCCGAAGCAGCTGTTGAAGCGTTCAAAAATCATGTTTTGGAGGTGTCTCAATCGGAGTGGAAAAAGTGCTTCGAAAATTGGTTTGTACGCATGCTAAAGTGTATTGATCTTAAAGGAGAATATTTTGAAAAACAATAAAACCATTTCCAATGATAAATTATTGTTTTTATTGCCGGACCCGGGGTGATTTATCTAGAGGTATTTTTTCAGAACAAAAAAAAAATATAAAAATTCAAATCAAGTATGGAATCTTTAGTGGTAATTTGAAAGGGCCTTTTATGGCATTTATTTTTTGAAAATAATTACCTTCAAATGATGGCAACTGTATTATGGAAATACAGAAACGGCAAGATCCGCTGTTTTCGACCAAAATTTTGTTCAGTGATGAGGCCCATTTCAGGCTCAACGGCAAAGTCAATAAACAAAATTGCCGCATTTGGGCTGAAGATTTACAAGAAGAGGTTCAAGAGGTGCCATTATTCCCAGAGAAACCCACGGTTAGGTGCGGTTTATAAGCTGGTGGAATCATCGGTGCATATTTTTTCAAAAATGATGATGGCCGGAACGTAACCGTGAATGGTGCTCGCTATCGCGCCATGATATCGATCTAGCTGAAATTAAAGCCCGTAATCTTGACGACACTTGGCTTCAACAAGACGGTGCGGTGCCACTTGCCATACAGCTGCTCAAACAATGGATCTGTTGAGAGATCATTTCGAAAGCAGCTAAATTCGTTTTATGGAGCATATTCTTAAATTGGGATACGATTTGGAATTTGGCCCGTTAGGCGAAACAGTGAGAAACAACAAAGAAAATTTGGAAAAAAGAAAGCAAAAAAAAGATATTCAAGAAAAATACCGTGAGATAGGCCTTATAATTGACCAGCCAAAGCAAGGAGAAGAAAATTCTAATGATGGAAACACAGCAAGGAGATTTTTTTCCGATCCAGAAACTGCAGCTTCTATAACTGGAGTAGATTATGATTTAATACGACGATTCCAAATCATATTAGAAGTTATAGCATGTAGCAAAAAGATAGATGCAAAAAAATTTGGTCAGTATGCTAATGTGACAGCAACCCTTTATAACCAAAAATATTCTTGGAGACATATGCCAACCACAGTTCACAAAATTTTGTTCCATGGGGAACAAATAATTCAGCACAATATGCTTCCAATTGGAGATCTCTCAGATGAAGCGCAAGAAAAAAGGAACAAAGACTACAGATTCTTTCACGAGCACAATACAAGAAAAATTTCCAGATATTGTACTAATGAAGATCTCATTAATATTTTGTTGTGCACATCAGACCCATATATGTCCAGTATTCGACAAAAATGGAAATCAACCTCATTAGAGTTAGATGAAGAAGCTAAACAACTACTGCAAAATGAAAATCAAAGCTATTTGGAAGAAATTTTTACTAATATTGTTTAATTAACACTAGTTTAAAGATTATAATTTGTTTCTAATTTTAGTATAAATTTTTATTAATACATTTAAATAAAATATATGTGCACTTTAAATCAATAGTAAAAGTTTACTTAAAATTTTATCGATGTTGTGTTCTGTATATAATATGACCAAATGGTATTGATATTGTTGGGAATTTCAGTGTTATTTTTCAGTTTAATCCTCACAAGAATTAGCTTTCTTCCACAAAAACTAACCTTTGGCCCCTGTGAATATTGAGACTAAATAAATGTCAGGGGCCAAATGTTGGCATTTTCTGACCAAAATTAAGTTTAGGAATAATAAATAAGTATTGGTTGTAAAATACGATTGAAGAAAATAAGAAATTATAAAAAATATACCTATTTAAAATGTCAAAATATTCAACTTTTACATGGAAACTCAACAAAAAATTAAAATGCATTTTAACTCCACATTACTTACGTTCCTATCAGTCGATTTTTACGTTTGAACACGCAAATTGAAGCTTAAAGTCCCTCCTATTGAACAAAACAAATTGCGTAAAAAAATACCAATCCGGCCAAAAGTTATACAGTTTTGACCGCTATCTCGCGAAATTGACCACTGTGCAGCGATCGAAATGCTCGAACGAGTCATCCAAAATTGAACCCTCAGAATGGAAACCCTGAGGCGTAGTTGTGGCCAACATTTAAAGGAAATTATATTCAAAAAATAAATGCCATAAAATGTCCTTTCATATTAGCAATAAAGATTCTACACTTGATTTGAATTTTCATATTTTTTTGTTTGTTCTGAAAATATACCTCTAGATGGATCACCCAATATAAATAGTATCGTATGGTATTGAACATTCCCTTTTATTTTTTTTATGTTTTGAAACTGGCCTAACTCACGAATGTTGTTAGAGCCAAAATATTTTAGAAATTGCGTTTAAACCTCTCAGTCTTCATTACTAGAGGGGTACATTAGCTACCCTTTAATTCTATAAACATTCTAAATAATCGAGTCATTTTTTTCTTATTTGGACGAAAAAAATGCTTAAATGGTAATAATTTTTATTACATTTTCATGTTTGGAGCACGACATGTTTTTACGTTACGATCACTTAATAATTAAATTTATGTTAGCACTAGCCTACCTAATCCATTAGATAATCATACGTACCTCTATCGCAGCATCATATAAATCCTCTGTGATTTTTACAATTTCAATATCGCCTGAAAACAAAAGTTGCCCAGAAAAAAAGAGAACACTATAAACAATTCTCGTAGTTGTTTGATATTGAAAATAAATAATAATTTTAAATACTCGTACCATCACAGATTAATTTTAAACATTCCGCAGACGACATTGTTTTCACTTTTGGCAAAAACTGTATGTTTTCACTTGTCGCTTCCCGATTACGTATTCCCAACTGAGATGTTTTTGTTTTTTCTTCTTTCTTTCAGAATGTAAGACGACACCGACCGTTTGCCAACCCCAAAGGTTTCCAACTAAATTGTGATTAATTTTTTTTTGTTGTTCTCGTTTAGAATGTCAGTGCAGTCTTTTTAAATTAACCACCATGAATGAGCATGATGCTCAGCTCAACTCACTCACAATTGTTCGTTCATTTTGGATACGAGTGGCTTGGGGAGGGGAGATCTTCCCGCGGAATAGAATTTAATAATAATGGAAAAACATGCAGATCGAGAACACACTTTTTCGTATCGTATCGCACAAGTTTATAGATGAAATTTGACGTAAGTACTTGTCCGCATGTCTGCTACTTTCATAAATAGAACTTAATTCACTGTGTGAGAGTTCACATCATTTTTGGTTTTTTTTTACTTTTATTAAGTGGTGAGTGTTTTCGGCACAAAAATATTGACTCGAAAAATAAATTGGAACACGATCGAGTTAAAAGTTTTGTCTAGGACCACTTTACATTGTTCTCTCCAGGGGTGATATTTAAAAAAAGATGCAAAATTTGATACAAATGCACCGTTTTGGTCCATATTTTGGCATTGAAAATACCGTGACATAACATTGGATCATTTAGGGCTTACGAGGGTGGCACAAATGTTGCCTGGCGCCATCTGACATTTCCATTGGAAAGTACTCAGAACGTTCTGACGTACGACCATCATTTGTGTTGTTTAGAGTGACTTGAAAAATCAATTTGGCCAAAATATGGAATTAACTCGTGAACATTTTCGTGCGATCATTTTTTACAACTTTCGACGTGGATTGTCACGACAAGAGTGCATTGCTGATTTTTAATCTTTGTATGGCGATGAAGCACCACCCTATAGCACTGTGAAAAACTGGTTTAATGAATTCAATCGGGGCCGTCGCTCGCTCGAAGACGAAGGTCTTGAAGGTCGTCCAAAAACGGCCGTTGTGGCAGAGAACATTGATAACGTGCGTGAACTGATAATGCAAGATCGTCATGTGACATACCGTGAGATAGAGGCATTTCTTCCATCATCATACATTGGATATTGCATAAACACCTGGCCGTAAAAAGGGGTTTGTTTTCGTTGGATCCTGCACAATTTGACAATCGCTCAAAAAAAGGCTCGTGTCGTTTGGTGCAAAGAAATTTAGAACAAATACGATCGCGTTGCTTCAAAAGACGTTTATAAGATCGTCACAGGTGACGAGTCATGGATCTATGCGTATGAGCCCGAAACGAAACAGCAATCGACCGTGTGGGTCTTCGATACGAGCCAAATCCAACGAAAGATGTTCGTGGAAAAAGCACTTCGAAGCCAATGGTCGCTTGTTTCTTCGGCAAAAGTGGTCATGTGGCGACTGTTCCGCTTGAGCAAAGCAGGACATTCAATTCTGAGTGGAACACCACAATTTTTTTGCCTGAAGTCTTCGGAGAAATCGAAAAACGAACAAGAGAAGACGAATCATTGTGCACCATGACAATGCGAGCTCTCACACATCGGCTCCAACCAGCGACTTTTTGACCAGCCAAAACGCAAAGTTGATGGGTCATACGCCGTACAGTCCTGACTGACTTGGGACCCAATGTCTTCTTTTTATTCCCGCACATCAAGATAAAAATGCGTGGTCCGTCGCTAGAAGATGCTGTTGAAGCGTTTAAAAAACAAGTTTTCGAGGTGTCTCAATCGGAATGGAAAAAGTGCTTCGACAATTGGTTTGAGCGCATACAAAAGTGTATAAATCATGCTGAAGAATACTTTAAAAAACAATAAATCAATTTTGGATTATAAATCTTCGAATTTTTTATTATTAGGCCAGAAATATTTATAGCAGTCCTCGTATTTGATACAATTTTCAAATGTTTCGACTTTTTATTTCCCACGCGACACTGTGATACAGTGTGTCATGACTTATTTATGATGTTTTTAACACCTTTAAGAAATTGAGATAGACCCAGAGTTTAGCATGCATCTCGATTTAGAATCACTATCTGATTTCATTGAGCGATGTCCTTCCGTCTGTCCATCCATAGTTGTAATCAAAAGGCAGGCCTCAGTTATAAAACGATTTCGACAAATCTTGGCATATTGTTTATTGTTTAAGCCAATTTCGTATCCTTTTGAAATTGATCCATATGGTTTTGATATCAACGATTTTCCTGATTTAAGGTCCTGCACCTTTAGAAACCACAAATTTTACACGATCTTACTCAAATTTTGCAAAATTCGTTAAGCGGCCGATATTTTGAAATAGATTTTATTTTTATTTGATTTGAGCGACCAAAAATAAACTACTGCAACATATTGGTCCATACACGTAGATAAAAAGTATGGTAAGGGTGGCAATATTCGAAGAGCATCATGCTGTTGTCGGGTATTTGGTTGCGGCATAACAATATTATGATCCTCACATCAATAGTATGATTCACTCACTAACATACTATGTTCCCCACAAGTATATAAGTATTAAGATTTACAACCACCATTCTATGATCGATCCCCAAAACCATACAATATTCCGCACAACCATATTATCTTTTACATATTACCATAATATGATTTTCACAACCATAGTATAACTCTCACGCAATCATGTTATGACCCCTACAAACAAAGTATGGTCTTCTTAACCATGGTATGAACCCCAAAATCTGTTATTAGGATTGGGTCAATAACAGAGATTTTTACTAAGTAAATAATTTAAAATTACTTTACAATTAGTTCATAGTCAGATTTGAGACCATGTTTCAAGTGAACACTTCATTCAAAGAAACCAACATTGTATCCAAAAGACAGTCGTAAAAGCTTCTAGTTGCAAGCAAGGACAACTGCAGTTTTGGTGAACGCTACTCCACCGTCCTCAGCCCCCAAGCTACGAATGTGATTAAACCACTTAACTACACTTAAGTGCAGGCAGATTCTAAATAAACGAGAACCAGCCAGCGGTAGAGTATTCCACCGAACTAAATAAACACAATAAAAATCCCACGCACAACTTTCTGATTTCGCATAGGTTTGTATCGCTAGCCGTATGCTTTTCAACTGCTAAGCACTGTATCGTTTGTGTGTGTGTTTTTTTTCTGTATGGGTAAAACTGTTATGTTCAGTTCCCAGTCACATTCATACGATATGATTGCCGTAATCATATTATTGTTAACACAAAACTAAAAAATATAATACTTCTGTCTCATTTACCATATTTATATGGTTTCTACAACCATATTTTCGTTTCTAAGTATGGAAATAATACTATCGTTGCATGTCAACAATATTAACCTTGCCGCAATCAAACATTTGTCAAAATGAAATTCAAAAGAACAATACAGTGGTTGCGACAAACATGTTTTTATTGCGGAGAACATACTATTGTTGCCGTGACCATATATTCCCACATACAAAGATTCATCCTGATTTAAGGTCCTGTCACTCTGGAATCGGAAGCTTCCAAAACAGAAATGCAGGTTAGTGACCCCATCATAAGAGACACCCCACCAAACCATGACTGAAGCTGGGTGATGACCTTTTTCCACCCTTGGGATCAGTTCAGATGCTTCCTTAGATGACCGCTTATACACTCTATCATTTTGCTTGTTAAATTTTTCCTGAACGGTAAAAAATTTTTCATCGGTGAACACATTTTTTTCTGTGCAAGTTACAACGTGCTTCACCAAAAGACCTTTGCATTTTTCAATCCTATTTTTTTTAAAGCTACAGTCAATAAATTTCCGGTACGTCGTTTAAAGCCCCAAGTCTTTTTTATTGATTCGACTCATGGACTTTTGCGTGATATTCATCTCACGGGCCATGATTTTCTGTTTTCGGACCGAATTTCTGTGAATTCTTGATTTAACGGCTTTGATGACATTCGGTGTTCGAACAGAACGTGGGCGGACCGACCGGTAGCGGTCTTTTATATCTCCAGTCTACTCAAACAGTTTTATGCATCGGTAGACGAACATGCGGCTAATCCCTAGTGGCCGGAGCGTTTTGAAAATACCGTTTTTTTCATTTCACACTTGAAAAGCGCTATTACAGCGATACTGTTCTCATTATCAGACCACTCCATGATGAAAGTTGAAACAATTTTAAAATCCCGTTACAGACTAACGCTATTGAGGTTAGCTTTCAAAACCCATATGACATTAACGGGGTATGTTCAGTTCTACTATTGAAATGGGTGTGTTCAATGTTGTAACAGTATTTATGTCCCTACTAAGTAATGTACACATAACCATACTATGATCCCCACTACCATAGTATGATCACACACAATTATACTATGATCCCCAATATTATTTATTAGAATTGGATTAAGTTGTCAAAAACAGATTTGAATTTTGAAAATTATTTAAAAATACATTAAATTCAAAATAATTGAAGTGATTTACAGTGATCTCGGGATAACGTCAACCCCCCATTTCGTCAACATCCCAAACCGTCAACCCTTTTTTATTTGTATTATTACATCGAAATTTTTAGCCGGGCTTTGGATTGGGCCGGATGCGAGAATGTTGCACAAGATGACCTAAATGTATTAAGATGTTTAAGGGAAAAAGCTGTATTTCAATTATTAGAGAGGAAAAAACAGCAGAATAAAATAACAGATTTCTTTTAATACCTGTTTAAGAATAAATATTACATATGGCATGATCTCATGCAGAATATTATTGTTCTTTTATGCATTTAGGTTGAAACCCTTTTTTGTTTTTCTTTGGATTTGATTTCTGTTTAATTTTAATTTATAAGCAATAAAAACGCTTTAAACTACAGTATTAATATTTTGGTCTTAAATTTGTACATTGATAAACGTCAACAATCTGGTAAATGTCAACACCCGCGGTTTTAATTAGTTGACGTTATCCCGAGCGCACTGAATTTAACAGTAGAAAAAATAAGTTTAAAAACTCGTAAGCGTTAGTGTTAAAAATATTTCAGTTAAACAATGCCAAAGTAGCTTGTTTAACAAATTTTAATTTCAATATAAAAAGTGTTATTATTTCATTAGATCCGTAAAAGTAACATTGTGAAAAATTACAATCATACAGTATGATTGCCGTAATTATATTATTTTTAACATAAAACGTAAATAACAATACTTTTGTGGCACCAACCATATTCATATTGTTGCTATAACCATATTTTCATTTTTATATTTGGCAATAATACTGCTGCTACATTTCAACAATATTAATATTGCGGAAATCGTACTATTGTCAAAATTAAATTCAGTAAACAATGCTATGGTCGCGACGAACATACTTTTATTGCGGAGAACATATTATTGCCGTGACCATATAGTAACCATGTTTTTCTCTGCGTGTACAATGGTCCCTCCCAATTTTAGGTTCTGACGCTCTGGAAGCCACATTTACTGTCTGATCTGGACAAAATTTAGTACAAAGTAGTTCCATGGAATGCCAATCAGCATACATACAAAGACGACTACTTATTATGTTCATTGCTTTGAACATAATCCATGGTAGAGGGTATATTAGATTCGGTCCGACCGAACTTAGTTACACATTAATATTAATTTTCCGTCAATTAAAAAGTCCTATGTGATGAAAAACACATAGGCCTTATATAACGGGTGGTTTTAGGGGCCTATGTTGATTTGTTGCGCATATGAGCCACTGTTTCGTTAGCTTGTGGCAAGTGGCACCGTCCTGGTGAAACCACATATCGTAAACATCCATATCTTCCAATTGGGGTCATAAAAAATACGATAACGAACACCATTTACAGTAGCTGCCTGACCGGCCTCATTTTGGAAAAAATACTGCCCGATGATGCCACCATAAACTGCACCAAACCAGTCACTCTTTGTGGGTGCATTGTTTTTTCGACAAACACTCTTGGATTATCATTCGCTCAAATGCGGAAATTCTGCTTATGGACGAATCCACTGAGGTGAAAATGTACCTCATCAAAAAAGATGATTTCCTTCGAAAATTGATTTACATTTTCATAATAAGCCTGAATAACTTAATCGCGTTGCTCGCTTGTGTATCTTTCCATGGTTCAAATTGAGTTAGTCTGAAATTGAGAAATATCAAATCAAATGCAGAAAAAAACTTGACGTTTAGGTGTGGTTTACATTCAACATCGGCCCTTAAAATTTAACCACCCTTTACAATAATTTTATGATAGTTTCTATAAAGAAATGCTAATAGGACTTTTTCTAAATCCTGAACCAATAAAGATATCGAAAAACGATTTGGTGGGTGCATGTATGACAATAGGAAATAATCAAAAATGTACACATTGGCCTTCTGCTGGGAATTACGACGATATGCTTTTCTGTATAATGGTGTGTCATGTAGGTTTATTGTTGGAAAAATAACTGTGGTCTCTGGAGACCAACTCGCTTGCTAACCGAGTAACTTCCATACAAATGCTGGTTTAGAAACCTAAATAGAGCAGAGCTAATATGTATCCCATACAATTTTATTTACTTAACATTACAAAAAAAATTAAATTTCCTCTAATTACAAACTAATTTTGTAAACAATTTCATTCTATAATTCTCTAATTACACCCATTACTTGTTTGCAATAAATAAATAGCATGTTCACATGATGTATGCCTCGGATCTATACGTTGATCAAATCGTTTTCCATTAAATTGGAATCGTGTATAGGGCACACTATTCACCGCCTCAAAGCCAAGGGCTTGGCCCACCTTCTGTGAAAATGACGATGTCCAAAGAACCGTCACGGCCTGAGGACGTTTCATCCGCAACGATGGATGCAGGTCATCCAAACCTTTGCCCGCATTTAGTTCTTTGGTAAGTTCTATGGTATGCTTGCCTAGCACCCGTCCAATACCCTGTCGTTCCCATTGTGGCAGGGTGGCCAAGAACATGAGCTCACAGGTACATTGAAGGTCGAATTTTGCAAAAACATCACATTCCGCATCGACCTCAATCATGAAGTCCATCAGGGATTGGGCTTGTGGCGAATGGGCCTTCTCTTTGCGAAATTTCAGAAAAAAGACATCGTCGCCATTTTCGGGTATGAACTGTAAGTAAACAGGGCGGAGAAAGAGATATGGTTTAATGAAAACAATTATATAAATGATGGAAATCAATCGGTATATTTTTGCTAAGCTAGACCGACCTTTAAGTGTAGTTCGATTTTACGATATCTGTCCATCCGTACGTCTACTGTCTTTCTAAAGCTTGTTTCCAAACTATTGTGCGCAATTGTTGATCGATCTTCATGAAATTTGCAAAAATAAATTTTTTGGATAAAGGCTGTTGACTTTTAAGAAAATCGGTTAAAATTTAGATATAGCTCATATAGAACATATGGGTATATGTTCAACCAATTTTATGTCTTTATCACTAGAAACTACATAGTACATCCAATATTGATGTAATTAGGGACAGTTTATTACGATCGATCAGCTCACGGTCATACCGGTCCCCGTTTTGATCTAGCCCCAGAGCAAAGATCTCTCGCGATATAACATACAACCGCTCCGATTTTACTCAAATTTGGCTTACAATTGACAAACACCTAGTCTCGGACCGATTTGAGTCATATAGGATTATTTTTTGATTAAGTCCCCAAATTGCCTAGGGGCGCATAACTATATAGGACATTTAGTTTCAACCAGACGGGGCCACAGCCAACGCAACCAACAATAGTTTACGCTCTGTTTTGGAAAATCGAATCAGCCGAAATAGTGATGCCGCCTCGGAGCTGTGATTTGAACCCTTTGGATTATTTTCTATGGGGAGCCATTGACAATAAATGCTACGCAAAGCATCCAGAGGCAATAGAAGCAAAATGACAACATGAAATCGAAATTGCCATTGAAGAGATTCGACCCATAACAATCGAAAATGTACCAAAAAATTAGGTAGATCGCATGTGGTACTGCCGAGCTAGTTGTGGTAGTCCGATGAATGAAATTGTGTTCCATTATTAAATGACAAAGGTTAACCTTTCTAATAAAACCAGAAATTTAAAAAAATTATCAGTAACTTTTTTAACAGCCGATTCAAATTTAAAATCTTAAATCGCCCACGCTGTATAAAGTTTTTATAAAAATAAAGTTTTTTTGCAGTTTGGTTAAATTTGGGTGACGGTTTCTATATCCGAAAATTTGAGCAATTTAAACATGGGTAAATTTAGAGCTGTTCCAGGCTCAATTCTTAGGCAAAGGCTAAAACCGGAATGTCGCTTAATGCCGGTTTTTTACTTTTAACAAAACCCAACAGACAGTTTTTATAAACACGCTTTTGTAAAAAACTGCCGGTATCTGAAAACCCCGGTTTTTTGACACTCCAGTTAAAACCCGGTTAAAACCGCAGAGGTGCGGTTGTCGCTCAGTGCGAAAGTCGATGACGTCATCATCCCGACTACCAACTACCCCAAAATCCTTGGGGTCACATTGGACAGCCTTTTTCGATCCTCTGCATCTGCGATAAACTCAAAAGATGGAACAAGGTCCTCAAGTCACTTGCCGGCGGTACTTGGTGAGCCGACAAAGAAATCTTGTTGACCTCTTACAAAGCGATAGGTCGGTCTGTAGCAAACTACGCAGCACCTGTATGGTCGGCGAACGTGAGTACGACGCTGTGGAAAAAAATTCAGACTTGCCAGAATGCCGCCCTCAGAACATCAACAGGGTGTCATCTGAGGACCATCTACATGAGGAGACGAAGGACACAATTTCCAGCTGCCTAAGCAGTACCTGCTAGGGTGTTTTCGCAGCAGTCATCCTAACCACCATCTCTTCGTTTTGTTTTAGCATACATCTTTTGTAATTATGTTTTTCTCTTACGAAATCGTTTAAAACGAACAATTACGAATACAAATAGAGGAAGGTTTCCTAATGACCGCCATCCTTCACCGTGTTTTGTGTTGGAAAAACACTTAGTTATTCAATTATTGAATTTCTTTGAACAGTATACCTCCGCCCAGGCAGATCAGGTACGATCTTCATGATCTAGAGAGAGAGGTCCAGCGGTATATGAGAGAACCTTTAGATCATCGAAATTATCAGGCAGGTCTGAACAACATTCATGCCGATGAAGTCGCAGCAGCAGTATCCAGCTGCCGTGTGAATGTAGTGCTAGGGGTACATCCCCCGGAGATTTCACCGTTCCGAACATCTGTCCCGCCTGCCATCAGGGACCACATGATGTGCTGTACCTCTTCCATTGTTCGGCCAAGCCCACTCAGCTGACCCCCAGGTCTCTGTGGACGCATCCAGTTCAAATGGCGCGTTTCCTCCACCTGGATATCGAAGCAGGCAGATCAGGTACGATCTTCATGATCTAGAGAGAGAGAGTTCCAGCGGTATAAGTGAGAACCTTTAGATCACTGAAACTATCAGGCAGGTCTGAACAACATTCACGGCGATGAAGTCGCAGCAGCAGTATCCAGCTACTGTGTGAATGTAGTGCTAGGGGAACATCCCCCGGATATTTCACCTGAGGAGATGGTACTACCTGGGCAGGCATGCGTGGTTCTGGCGCAGCTGAGATTTGGATGGTGCAGCCGCCTCAATTCTTACTGGGCACGAATTGATGCTAACGTTCCGGACATCTGTCCCGCCTGCCATCAGGGACCACATGATGTGCCGCACCTCTTCAATTGTTCGGCCAAGCCCACTCAGCTGACCCCCAGGTCTCTGTGGACGCATCCAGTTCAAATGGCGCGTTTCCTCCACCTGGATATCGAAGCTGATCCCCTATAGACGAACAAGACTTCAAAATAAATATATTGTTGTTACAACAACAACAACAACTCGTTTGACTTTTTTGAGTAAGAATGTGGACCCCCTGAATAACTAAAATATATTTTCATCCAGACTTATCAATGCTACACTCGTAAATCATTTTTCTTTTTGAAGAATAACTATTTATGACTTACTTGTATTTTATTAAAAGATACGGCTACCGGGTTCCCGCTAGATTTTTCGACTGCTACCAGCGAAACGCCATCATCTGCAGTTATTTTACACAATTCACGCAACTCATCACGGGCCTGCCTATTTTCCGGCAGGTTGATTTGAGAGCCTATGCTCACGGACTCGTGTAAAAAGAACGAATCATTCAAAACCTACAAAAAAATGATAATTATAAAAATTATTCAATGCAGTTAAATTGGTAATCCGGTATTGATAATAAAGTTAAGTTCCAACAATGCGACGGGTCATTGTATGGCACACTGTCGCACACATCATAACATTTTCGATGTATTTTGTACTTCCAGTCTTGTTTTACTCACATCCAAAGCTGCTTCTAGCTTGTCTTCAGTTAGAGATCTTATTTCAATTTTACCTGCAAATCAAACAGACACGTTTTTTGCATTAGAAATGTGACAATATTACTAATTTAATTAATTTGTTCTTACCGTCACAGATAGTGCTCCAAACTCGTCCGTTGGTTGCTTTCATTTTCGACTAAATCGTTTGTATTATTGGTGGAGGGGGAGCAACTTAAACCGCCGGCTGGTCTGAATGCTGTTCGACGAGGAACTGATAAAACCACAATAAAAAAAATTAGTCCACAGTCACTATGGGAAACTTGGGTAGTGTGGAATATTTACAAATACAAATGATAACTACAAAGTGTGCGTACAAAAGCAAATGCGACGTCATATGAGGCCAATGGAAACATTTTGAAAATGTCATCTACATTTTATTTGATGTTTGCTTTATTTGTTATTATGGGATCTGTTTAGAGTTCTTTATAATGCACGGCATTTTTCTTCCCGATTTTAAGAAATAATATCAAAATAGAGAGGTGAATCCCCTTTCGTACGATGTATACTAAATATAAGCCTATTTCTACGACATCTGTGTTAATTTTCAGCATATAATTTGAAGACATTAAGTGGAGAGCATAGAGGTTATTCGTTTCTTTAAACACTTTGGAAATAAAAAGTTGTCTTGCTAATTCTCAAGAGATATATAACAATTGAGTGACTCAAAAACTAATGAGAATATTTCAGTTGTTGTAGCCAATCGGTATGTATACCCTCAACCATAGATACTTTCTTCAGTCAGTACTAAAAATCTTCTTCAGTACTAAAAATTGTAAAGCTTATTTTCCCATTTACTTATCTTATACAATATTCATACGCACAGAGTATATATCAGGTGATCCATCTAGAGGCATTTTTTCAGAACAAAAAAATATAAAAATTCAAATCAAGTGTGGAATCTATATTGGTAATTTGAAAGGACATTTTATGGCATTTAGTTTTTGAATATAATTTCCCATATATGGGAAGTCATTTTTTGGGCTACCAGACAATTTGTACATTTCACAAAAAAAACCTGTATGACTCAAATCAATCGAAGATTGGTTGTTTGTAGATCGTAATATACGAAACAAAATTTGATTTAACTTGAAATTAAAAGGGATGATCTAGAACGGCTTTCGCGAAACGTGGACCAGTATTAGCCATTTTTATCTGAGCTGATTACTGATCAATCGTTATGAACTGTGCGAAATTTCATCAATATTGAATTTACAGGGATTTCCATTAAGGAAATAGCAATTTTATAATACTTATACATTGGAGTAAGATCTCTAAAAGTAGCGACCACTAACTCAGAATTTCTGTAGTAATTTTTAATGATTTTCAAACGTTGCTCGTAAGTGAACTTTACCATGATGAAAATGTTGACTTCGACTAATGTTTTGACACTGAAAGATCATTTAAAATGGTCGAGGGTACGTTGACATAAAGATACGAAATTGTTATGTCCCTATTGGAAACCCCTTTACTATGTGGCTTCTAGAGCTAAAGATATAAAATCGGTGGAACATATGTGTGGAAGTTATATTTTAATTTTAACATAAAAGTCAACAGCCGTGGTCCAAACAAAGTATTTCCTCCAAATTTCATGAAAATTGGACCACAATTGCGAATTGTAGTTTGAGAAGAAGATCTAGATAGACAGCAGACGGACGGAGGCACGGGCAGTAAGAAGTCTTTTTTAGTAGTTACGTATTCCGTACTTGAAAACTGTTATTTTTTGACTTTACATACAACAACCAAAAATCCGAAAAACCCGATAGCGAAAAACCAAGTAAACCGACATGTCCGGTTAAACTTATTTTTGAGAAAAAAAAAAACTGGTAAACCGACATATAGGGTAAAACCTATTTCTGAGAAACCCATTGCCAGGTTTTAAAAAGTTGTTTTTGACACTCTTATACATATTCTCTGTAGAATCTCTAATCACAATTTCGAGGTGTTGCAAACAGAGGGAGAAATTTAGTATATCATCCATTCTTCGGTGGAGGTTATACAAATTATTTTTGGATAAAGACACGTTGAAGTCGGTTGAATCGACCTACATTCGTTTACCTCCAACAAAGGATGGAGTGTATATTTATTTTGTCATTTTTAAAACCACCTCGAAGTATTGATCGGTGACCCTATACTCTAATAATATTGATGTCGTCAAATTCTAAGACGTTCTAGCCATATCCGTCCGCCCGTCTGTCTACGTTTTAGATAAAAGCACGATGATGGATTATAGTCATATCCTGTTTAGGATTGTTAATAGATAATATCGAACCTTAGGGAAAAGGTATCCCTTAACCGGAATCGAGTATGGGTGTTCAAATTTCAGCAAATTTTCCAACAAATATCCATTTATTTTCTAGATGAAACTGAGACTGAGCTCGGTCTCATTGACCATCGAAAACACCTGAAACTGAGACTGAGCTCGGTCTCATTGACTCTTGTACCCAAAAACGTATGTTATAGTCCGAAGGATTATGATAATTTTTGTTATGGTAATCGATGGTGGTCAGTACATAACATTCAGACTTTACGAAATTAACAGCGAAAGCTTATTGTATGAATTATCGCATAAAATTCGACATTTTGCATATGTCACGGAAAAATAAGTGAGACGATTTATAGTACATTTAAATGAGTAGGGAGAACTAAAGTATTCTCTAAACATGGGGAGGTTTATGTCTTCTTTGGCCAAAGAGTGGAGAAAATGATCTAAGACTTTAACAGTGGCTAAAAATGATCAGTTTTTCAGTAAATTTAGAAAAGTGCGACACGAGCCATCTTGTAGATATTGAACGCTAGAAAAGAAAACCTAGCATTTATATGCGTGTAAATATAAGCGTATGTAGGATAACACTTATAGAATTTCGAGACTTTGCAAATGCTGTAATAAATCTGCAAAGGCAGATAATGTTTTTAAAACTCCAAGTAAACTTTAGGTTATTTTTAAAAATTTAAATGGTCATTGGAAGTAACTAAGAGTTGAACTCTCAACCTTATTACCCCGTAGCAGATATTAGAAACAAAAAATATTACTGTCTATCATTGGCAGGCGTAAAAGTTTCCTCATTTCGTTAAGATTTTCTATTTGAAAGTTGAACACAAATTAGAGCAATATTAAGTTTTACCTAACAACAGCAAATTATAAAATTATAAAGATCGTTGCAAAGATCAAAAAAACATTTTCTATTGGGTTATAATATTTCCTACTATCACCAAAATTTGAAAGTTCTATTGGGTTCTTAATATTCCCTCCTATCACACCATAACTTGAAATTGTGTGATAATTTTGTTCTAATGCCATAAAATTTACTTTGGCATTTTTATTACTACTTCACTTATCTCTGTTTACGAAAGATTCTACTTTGTGAACTCTAATCGATATGTAAAGTATGTTTGCTTTGTAATCTAATAGCGTTAGAGAATGTCAAAAAGTGAAACACTAAAGCGTGACAATATTTTTCTATACGAAACAAAACGTTTTTCTTTTACAGAATGACTAATTCTATTTAACTCGTCTTGTTTAATCACAAAAACCAATTCACAAAAAAATATAGCCCTCAATACTTGTTCCATATGAATTATTATTTTTAAAATCTTAATACGAGGCCTGCTATATATATTTCTGGCCTAATAATGAAAATGCGAATGTTTATTATCAAAAATGGTTTTATTGTTTTTCAAAGTATTCTCCAGCATGATTTATACACTTTTGCGTGCGTCCAAAACAATTGCCGAAGCACTTTTTCCACTCCGATTTTAAACGCTTCAACAGCATCTTCTGGCGACGAAAATCGTTGACCACGCATTTTTGATGTGCGAAAATAAAAAGAAGTCATTGGGTGCCAAGTCAGGGCTGTACGGCGGATGACCCATTAATTCGACGTTTTGGCCGGTCAAAAAGGCGCTGGCTTGAGCCGATGTGTGAGAGATCGCATTGTCATGGTGCAAAATGATTCGTCTTCTCTTGTTCGTTTTTAGAATTTCTCCGAAGACTTCAGGCAAACAAATTGTGGTGTACCACCCAGAATTGACCGTCCTACGTTGCTCATGCGGAACAGTCGCCACATGACCAGTTTTGCCGAAGAAACAAGCGACCGAAGCTTCGAAGTGCTTCTTCCACAAACAATTTTTGTTGGATTTGGCTCATCTTCGAAGACCCACGCGGTAGATTGCTGTTTTGTTTCGGGCTCATAGGCATAGATCCATGATTCATCACCTGTGACGATCTTATAAACGTATTTTGAAGCACCGCGATCGTTTTTTTAATAATTTCTTTGCACAAATCGACACTAGCCTTTTTTTGGGCGATTGTCGAATTGTGCGGGATCCAACGAGAACAAACCTTTTTTACGGCCAGGTGTTCATGCCATATCGAATGTATGCTGGTGGAGGAAATGCCGAAGGATGCCTCTATCTCACGGTATGTCACATGACGATCTTGCATTATCACTTCACGCACGGCATCAATGTTCTATGGCCCGTTTTTGGACGACCTATGTCTTTGAGCGAGCGTCGGCCACGATTGAATTCATTAAACCAGTTTTTCTCAGTGCTATAGGATGGTGTTTCATCGCCATACAAAGATTTAAGTTCAACGATGCACTCTTGTCGTGATAATCCACGTCGAAAGTTGCGAAAAATCATCGCACGAAAATGTTCACGAGTTACATTTTTTTGCAAATTGATTTTTTAAGTCACTGTAAAGAACACAAATGATAATCGTGACCCAAAACGGTCTGGGTACGTTTTTGCTAAAAAAAAAAAAGTCAAACTTTCCAATGTCAATGAAATGTCAGATGGCGCCAGGCAACACTTAGTGTTGCCTAGGCCTGAAATATGAAATATATATTGCAACCGTCGTACTTTGTTAAGGATTTTAAAAATATTGATTCATGTATATATAGCAAATATTCAAATATATATAGCAACCCTCGTACTTTGTTAAGGATTTTAACAATATTGATTCATATGGAACAAGTATTAAGGATGGTTTGATGTTCAGTTTGTACGACTCTTATGTAGGGTATTTCTTTATGAAAACTACCGATATCGATAATTATGGTTTGACAGCTAATAATGTCCAACTCTGTTGACATCTCTGTTCAGTAAGGTATGGCAAGTTATCATCATGAATCGTTTAACTATAACCATAATGCTTTCAACCTGTGAAAGTTTACTTAAATAAAAATCTGTTCGCGAAGTTAATTTTTATCAAACAATTGTGTTTAGTGATGAAGCTCATTTTTGGTTAAATGGATACGTCCATAAATAAAATTGCCGTATTCGGAGCGAAAATAAATTTCACTGATGGAATGAAAATCATATTAAAAAAATAAATACCATGAAATTATCTACTAGATTGTAAAAAAAATGTCATTGCAATAATATATCTGTCTTTTTATCATTTAATGTTCTCAAACTTCTAAAAAAACAACACTTTACAATTAACCAAAAGTTGAAATCCGACGATAAGACATCCAACATTTTTTTAGCAGAGCGATTTCCACCTCGCAAATGCCAGCTAGTGAAATCTAAAAGCCATAAGAAAAGCTCCGCTATAAATGCATTAGCCGTTTGAAGCCGGCATTAGGCGCTAGGTCCCGCCCGGCAAGTGGGAATGAAAATTACATCACGCTTAGCTCAGGAATTTGAGAAAAGTACCAATTTAATTCACTACTGAGACGACGTAAGGAAAGTTTGTAAAAATTATTGCCAATAAGTAGTCCTTTAAATGCTTTATTTTCCATAACAGTATTTTTAAATTCGTTTGCTAGAAAAATGCGATAAAGCTCATATGGCCGAAATCGAATTTCATTCTTAAAATGTAACATTTGCACTACTGCTGGAAAAATTTTGAACTCTATATCTTAAATATTCTGAGTTTTTATTAATATATACATAATTAATAGGTCCTTAATGGAAACCCCCGTATTTACTATTGAAAAACGTGGTCCGATATTATTCAATTTTACCAAATTTACGAGAGTTAGTTTGGTCGCTTATAAAGTAACTTGCTAAATTTGAGCTTAATCAGGTTTAATTTGTGGCTTCTAGAGGTGCAAGACCTTTAATCGGTGGGAACCTTTGTGTGGGAGCTATTCGCAAACAAGTACCGATATGGCCAATTTCACCCGAGATGGGCGTTGGTCAATCACGCGCTCTATTTGAAATTTAGTCGGAATGGGATGAACATGGGCTAATGTGGACCAATTTCAATAGGGCTCACACATTTTTCAGGATTCGTCAAACTTGAAAATGGAGAAAGTTTTGTCGAAATCGGTTCATAACTGCGACCCTTGATAACAATGATAGATGGACAGTCGGTCGGACGTACGGTCGGCCATCGCTCAATGTAATCAGATAGTGATTCTGAATCGATCGATATGCTCTACAATCCTATCTCCATTCCTTAAAGGTGCTATAAACATCAGCATCATTGCAAAATGCTTTGAATGTATTTAAGTACAGTCGAACCTGGATAAGTGGAACCTGCATAACTTCAAATCCTCTATAGAAGGGAGAGTTTTGGCGGTCCCTGCACACTTCAAACAAAAAATAAAAAAAAAACAACTTTAAGCAGGAGTTTGAACGCCTGTAAGTGGAACGTGATTTTTTAGAATTTACTTCTATAAGTGGGAATTTTTACTCGTTTGCCTCTATGAGTGGGATTCACTTTTCATTCTGTAACTCCAAAAGTATGATTCTAGACTTTTTTCTCTTTCCTCTCCTGTTTTTACTTTTTACTAAGGAAGTTTTTGCGGAGTGCAACGCAGAGTTTTCAGGTCTGGCGATTTCTCGCCAAATATGGCGAGATCAACGACTTTTGTCGACTTATATTTTGGTGATTTGGCGATTATCATAGAGGGTTTTATGAAAACGCCCTAATTTAACTTTTAAAGGTTGTAATGAAAAAGTAGCTTACTCTAAAACGCCGAAAGTCTAAATTTTTACTCGTTTTCGATATTTTGTTTCATATGAACGACTCCATTTTTCGACGGTTGCTATATATATTTCTGGCCTAGGCAACACTAAGTGTTGCCCGGCGCCATCTGACATTTCCATTGGATAGTTTGACATTTTTCAGCATAAACGTACTCAGAACGTTTTGAAGTAAGACCATCAGTTGTGTTGTTTACAGTGACTTGAAAAAATCAATTTGGCAAAAAAATTGTATTAACTAGTGAATATTTTCGTGCGATCATTTTTTACAACTTTCGACGTGGATTGTCACGACAAGATTGCATCGTTGAACTTAAATCTTTGTATGGCGATATAGCACCATCCTATAGCACTATAAAAAACTGGTTTTATGAATTCAATCGTGGCCGACGCTCGCTCAAAGACGAAGATCGTCCAACGGCCGTTGTGCCAGAGAACATTGATGCCGTGCGTGAACCGATAGTGCAAGATCGTCACGTGACATACAGTGAGATAGAGGCTTCCTTGGGCATTTCTTCCACCAGCATACATTCGATATTGCATGAACACCTGGCCGTAAAAAAGATTGATCTCTTTGGATCCCGCACAATTTAACAATTGGTGCCAAGAAATTTTGAAAAAAATACGATCGCGGTGCTTCAAAAGACTTTTAAATGATCGTCACAGGTGGCGAATCATGGATCTATGCGTATGAGCCCAAAAAAAACATTAATCGACCGTGTGGGTCTTCGAAGACGAGCCAAATCCAACGAAAGTTGTTCGTGGAAGAATCACTTCGAAGCACTGCGTGAACTGATAATGCAAGACCGTCACGTGACATACCGTGAGATAGAGGCTTCCTCGGGCATTTCTTCCACCAGCATACATTCGATATTGCATGAACACCTGGCCGTAAAAAAAGATTGTTCTCGTTGGATCCCGCACAATTTGACAATTGGTGCAAAGAAATTTTGAAAAAATACGATCGCGGTGCTTCAAAAGATTTTTTTATGATCGTCACAGGTGACGAATCATGGATCTATGCGTATGAGCCCGTAACAAAACAGCAATCGACCGTGTGGGTCTTCAAAGACGAGCCAAATCCAACAAATTAACTTTTTCATTATTAGGCCAGAAAAATGTATAGAGCAGCCCTCGTATGTATGTATTTTTGTACCTTTCATCATAGGATAGAAAGCATAGCTATTGGCAAAAGTATCACGGCGGTTATAGTTTGGCTATTTTCTTTTTGGGTATTCGACCAACAATTTACCTGGATAAGTGGGAATGTGTATTAGTGGCTAGCCTCCTTAAGTGGGAATAAACAGCCGGTGACTTGCCATTCCACTTACCCAGGTTCGACTGTACATCCAGTTAAAATTTAAAACTTTAATTTAAATAAAATAAAATTATGGCAATGGAAAGTTAGCTATACGACACTACATAAAGAAAATAAATGTAGGTACCGGAGAGCCTGGTAGATAGACTCCTCTAGGTATAAATATAAAAGCCATTTTAAACATAGACCAAGAGCCCTATTAGATTATGACTTTTCCCCTGGCTCTCGTACATCACTGTCTTACTTTTTTAGGCGAGAGGAGTGAAGGTGCTCGTGGGGTAGACCGATAGACATGAAACGAAGTTTTATGATTATTTTTGACGTGTCTCTTTCGTGTCATTTTTATTTGCGCTATGTTGCTTCTTAGTGTTTCTGTTTTCAAAAGGAACACTTCCGGCAACACACAAGTGAAAAAAAAGTAAAAAAAAGTTTGAAAATGGAAAAAGTAGTGTGGACAAAAAAAGAGTTAGTGGAGATGATAATTATTAAATATCAGGAGCATGAACATTTGTTCAACTTATTACGAATGTAAAGAAAGAGAAAACACTGATTGAACGTCAAAACACACCAACTATTGATAAGCGCAAAAAGTCATAGTGTAATATCATGATGGCTTACCCAGGTTTTCAAAAGATAATTCAATACAAAAAAAAGCCTGGGGAAAAGCCATTACTGTAATACGGGACCAAGTTGACATAATTATTTTTGTTTTTATAACGTTTAAAAACACCTTAATCGCGACAATCTGGAATAAAGTTGAAATTGGTAACCGGATATCTGGCTATTGACAGTAGAGGAGCAGGGTTCCTAAAACTTAGTGACGGAAAAAGCTAAATTTTAACAAAAAAAGCTAAAGGAAATTCAACTGGAATATTCATTTTTTCATAAATATATACAATTTTTTGTCATGACCGATCCGGCTTCTTAACGACAATTCAGCTTTACAATAAAGTTTACAACCTTTTAAATCTTACACGGACTATTATGTAGCACGTACTTAGCTAAAGATACTTGATATTTTCAAACATTTTTAGATCTCAAAATTACTGATTTTTTAATTTTGAAAAAAGACTCAGAGTTCATCTCTACTCCCGGTAAAAGTATTTCGTGTTTTTTGTAATACTCCTACGCCCCCACATTTAAAGAACGGGATTAAAAGTAAAAAGTAAAGGGTGGACTAAATAAGATTGACGGGTTAATATTGACGGGTCATATTCTTTTTTTTTGCAGCTTCTATAGTTCTTTATGAAGACACGAGTATATGATGACGACGTATGATGTACAGCATCGCGACGAAACTGTTGAATTTTATCATTCTTTTGGCAAAACCATTACCTCAACTCAACGAAATTATTGTTGGCATCCTAATGTCAGAACAGCACTCAGTAACAAGATTAGCAGGCACTTAGTCTCCCGTTTTGAGGAACAGCGATCAGTGCCAGAATTCTAGGATATTACATTAGCGTCAATTACACCATGTACTGTTTGGTGCGGTGCTATGGTTGATAAAGATATCGGTCCATATTTTTTATTAAATAAGGAGGGTAAACCAGAGGTCTGTATAGAAATTTGATTGAACATATTTTGCGTCCACAAGTTGAGCCAATGCGCTTACAGCAAGAGCCACAATGGAACTTCTTCGTAACCTTTTTGGTGAACCCCCTCAGTCTTATTTGGGCCTCCCAGCACTTTACATTAACCTCTTTAACCACATTGCAAACAAAAAAATCGTTAACTTTTCGTACAATTTCAAGGGAAAAATTTAAAAGTGTGAACAGAAAATTCTTTGATTCTTTTGGGTGGCATTCCAGAATTGGATAAATCTTTGTTATCGTATCATTTTAATTTTAAAATTTTATTGGCGTAATTGTAATTGCACACGCCTTTTATTTAAAACTTTGATTGTAAACCTTCCAAAATTATTTAAGAATAACTCGTCTTAGAAGCTATGATAACCCCTTTTAGTTTTAAGAGGCTGTGTGTCTGCCGTCTAGATCATCCAAATACATTTCCATACAACTTATTTTCAAAGATGAGCAAAGAAAAAATGAAACACATCTAGTTTATAAACAATTCTCAAAAAAATAAAAATGGCCCTGTAGGGCATTAAAAACGAATAAGTTTAACAAAAAAAGTCGGCGGCAATCTATATTTTCCGAGTTACGGGACCCTCAATTTCGGACCTACAACTGAACTTCGATATTGCTATCGTTGGAATGCTTATGACAATACCTTCCAAACGGTATATAAATTTTATGAATCATTTAACCCATTGTGGGCTGGGGGTCATTTTGTATATTTTTTGACCCGAGTTTCTGTGAAAAATGGATCAAAATTCGGAAAGTTGGCTATTTAAAGTTAATAATTTCTTTCTAATAGTTTGTTGCCAAGACTTTAAGCTTTTATTGGTTACTTTGATTTGGAAATTAACCCTTTAAATGCCATTTTAGTTTCAGTTTTTGCTTAAAATTTGGAAAAATTGTTTACAAAAAATGTACATAGATATTTTTTCGATATGAAATTATCAGTCTTACCATGTTCTAACAATATGACAACATTTATAGACGAAATTACACGCTGTGGTAGCATTTCTTTTAAGCCGAAAAAATCGCAAAATATATAGAAATGGGTACTAATTTGAACTAGATAGCAAATTCGAATGCTGCTTTTATTGCTACAAGGAATTTTTTGGGTGTCAACCTATCTTGTTCTTGACAAAATATAATTTTAACATCTTGTCCATCAATACATGACCATAATTTTCGGATTTTCCAATCAATTTACTCACACACATTCCAACAAATTAACCCGCTCGGAGACGACTAAATAATTCCTTTTGTAGCGATATTTTCTCAGATGGAAATCCTTAACAGTAACGGAGATATTTTGGAAACAACGTAGAAAACAAATTCGTTCCAACTAAAACTCGTATTTAATGTTTATTATCCAGTTTCTGACCGAAGATAGAAGCGGTTCGAACCGCTTCGCTAGTTTATTTTGACTTTGATATTTTTGCGGTGACATTTGTACGATTACAAGACGTAATTTAGAACAGCACTGCCAGGTACAAAAGTTAGGCACACATGTGTTGTTGCACTGTTAAGCCGCCTAAACACTAACGCATTTTCTACCGCAGGCTTTGCGACTGCCATTCATGTCGTCCGTTTTTGTAACTCGTACCGATCGCAGTTTCCGACTAGAAAACTGCATGGCCACATTTATTTATATCACACACACAATTTAGAATTACAGTACAACATTGTGTTGTCCTAATGAATACAAAGCACACGTTGTACGTCGTATTCAAATACATTCAAATAATTTGCTTTTCATTTCAATTGTATGAATGCACATTCATTCAATTTATTTGAGAGATTGGCGCATACCCACCCTCTGACGTGATGTTTACCTTCACTGTTTATGTAAAAAAATGCCAATCCCTATTTCATGCACTCGTTCCAAATTGTTAATCTGTAAGAAAAGTGGCTCAACTCGAAATCGATAAGTTTCTCACTGACTTTAAGCCAAGTGAGAACTCTACCGATTGATAAAGTGTTGTTGAAATTTTTTTTTGAAGTAACTGCCTACATTTATTTGTTTTTGTAAATTAACACAAAAAATACTTTCAGTCAAATAGTCATAACTTTGGAACGGTAGGACCTTTTCGCCACCTTGCATTTTCGGGCATGGTTTGTCATTCGTCCTGTATAGCTTCTTAAAATTTGATATGAGTTGAGGCAATTTGATTTGAGTTGTTTCTCTCAGAATAAGCACACCTTTTTACAATAATTGCTAATCTAAAAAAGGTGCGGATTCAACAATCCTTGGGACACGGACAATAAAAGCCAAACATATGTCCTTTTAAAAGCATTGTGCCGAGGTGCGATGGAGGCTATCGCAAATATGAATTATGGTTTAAATCCTAGTTTAAATGCTAGGTCATCAAATATTTTTCAGCGTCGGGTTTTCCAACATATTAACTCCGGCGGCTTTACGAGTAAAAGTGGAAGGTTTTTCCAGACCAAGATACTAGCTACAGACAAGACAGCACAATATCTTCAAATGACAAACCTGCCAAACAAGAACAGAACTAAAACCCTGTTAGAAAATACCAAAAGTTATTTTGTTGTTGTAGTAGCACATTGCAGCTTAGGGTCGATCCGGTGCATAGAACCGACTTCATGGGATCGACAAAAGTCATGTAGGAGTGCTCGTGGGTGTCCAGACGTGGATTTGTAACGTAGAATAGATGACCGTCCCTCCAGAAAAGACGGCGTATTTACCTGGAAAAGTACTTTCTTGAAGATCTGGAAGAGTTTGAATACTGTCTGAGGATGAGGAGGAGATTTTTGAGAGGAGTAAGGCACTAGTAAGAAATATATCTATAAGCCATGTTTAAGCTTCTCTATAGAATGCATTAGCCGTTTAAAGCTACCATTAAACATAAGGTCCTGTTCAGTGAATATAAGAATTTCAGCGTGAGAAACACTGTGCAGCGTTCCCAGCGCTTTTAGTTGTAATTAATCGTTGAAAGTGTAGAACATTAGAATTGTTGGCCTGGCAATGCTATTTTCTGCAACACGTCATGTGAACAGCTGTTCTAAGCAACAACAACAACATGATTAACTGAAGTAATTTCGCATTATTTAGCAAACAAAAGCAAGTCGATTAGCATATAAACTTTAAATAAACGACTGTTACTTTATAAACCGAATTATCTCGAAAATAGCAGTAGTACAATAAATACGACAAAAAACGAAATAGACACAATCGTAAATTATCCTCTCAAAAATCACCAAGGATTTACGAATTACCATGACAACAACATAGAAAAGGTGGTGGGCGTTGGTGATTTTGTTTTTCTTTTGCACTGACGTATACTTTAGTAGCCTTTTTCAGATCAGAACAATATCATAACGGTGCGAGGACAAAATGTTTCTTTTGGATAGAATTCTACCTCTGATCTTTGTATATATCCGGCCGTTCATCAAATGGTTTCTTCACACTTTTACTCGACTTTGCGAATTGCAACGCATTTGCTATGGAGCCAGACCAGGGAGTAGCCGCACAAAGCAGGTGGAGCGGTCCTTGTACTTATCACAGCAACCGGATATTAAAAAACTGTTAAGGGAACTCGATGAGGCGGCCGAATTTTGCAGTGACGAAGAGCTTATGCGGTTTCCCATTAATGCCGTGGCTGTGGTTCAGAGAGCGAAACACATCAAATCGAGAATACATCCAGATTTTGCTGGTCTGTTTGGGACTTGTGTCCTGCACATATGGAGTTATAAGCATTTAATGCATGAAGTAGAACGACTACGGTCGGAGATGTACGATTCGGACAATTTAGAACATGAAGAAAAACTATTGGAACTATGGAAACGCTTGATGCCGGAACAAAATTTGGATGGCAGAATCTCGAAGCAGTGGCAGGAAATTGGATTTCAGGTAAAATGCTAAATATAATCACCTTAAATATTTATTTAATATGTTTTATGGTTTTTTTTAAGTATTTATTCTTTGAACTGGTCATTAGTTACCTTATAATTCGACGTCAACTTCCAAGTTAGACGAAAAAGTCCTTCCCGATTAGACGCAACTACCATTCCCTATTTTGGCGAATAGTGTCATGTAGAAAATACCAACACGGAATCTTTTTACAAAACAGACTTTTATTCATGGACCACAAATGATTTTCTTGCCCAGAGTTTGTCATAAGTTAAGCTGTCCCTTATGCTTGGCAATATTTTCGTTACAGTTGATATATTTACTTTTGACTAGACCGTAATATATTGAATAATTGCGAACCCCTTTAAAGCATTAATCTCTTAGGTTTCACTTAGACATGTTAGAGGGCATGATTTGAGAGATGCCAAACACCTGCTTGTATCATCATTAGGGATCATCGTTAAGATCGACCGATTACCTTACCTCCTTTATGACATTTGAGGATGACATTGATTTATTTAATTATGCCCTGCGCACCTCTGTGGAACTATTACTTAAGTCCCACAACATCCCGTTCTGAAACAAGAGGAATTTTCTCTCAAATTAGTGGGCTATGCACGGTTTCAAACAGCTAATGCATTTTGTAGAGAAGTTTTCATATAAACTCGCCAGCGTTTACGGGGTGGAAACCCGCTGCTAAAAAATTGTTACACGTTCTTACCCGGGGTTGATCCTGGCATGCTAGTCGTGCAAACTTCTTTTACACCACAGCGGTACACACTCGGTGGAACAGGGTATAAAAAGTTATTATATGGCTGAATATTTGAATAATGAACAACATGAAATTTGCTGCAGCCGAATTAAGCCCAACAAAAACAACATGAGGAGACGAAGGTCCTTACCGTGCGCAGGCACAATTTCCTGTTGTCTAAGCAATACTCTTGAACAGGATGCCTCCGCCCAGGCAGATCAGGTACGATCTTCATGATCTAGAGAGAGAGGTCCAGCGGTATAAGAGAGAACCTTTAGATCATCGAAACTATCAGGCAGGTCTGAACAACATTCACGCCGATGATGTCGCAGCAGCAGTATCCAGCTACCGTGTGAATGTAGTGCTAGGGGAACATCCCCCGGAGATTTCACCTGAGGAGAAGGTACGACCTCGGCAGACGCGCGTGGTTCTGGCGCAGCTGAGATCTGGATGGTGCAGCCGCCTCAATTCTTACTGGGCACGAATTGATGCTAACGTTCCGGACATCTGTCCCGCCTGCCATCAGGGATCACATGATGTGCTGCACCTCTTTAATTGTCCGGCCAAGCCCACTTAGCTGACCCCCAGGTCTCTGTGGACGCATCCAGTTCAAATGGCGCGTTTCCTCCACCTGGATATCGAAGCAGATCCCCCATAGACGAACAAGACTTCAAAATAAATATATTGTTGTTACAACAACAACGTTTACTAAGGAAAGCTTAATTAGAAACAAGTCACTTGCCGGCAGTACTTGGGAAGCCGACAAAGAAACCTTGCTGACCTCTTACAAAGCGATAGGTAGGTCGGTAGTGCACTACGCAGCGCCGGTGTGGTCGGCGAACATGAGTACGGCGCAGTGAAAGAACACTCAAACTTGCCCTAGAGCCGCCCTGAGAACATCAACAGGTTGTCTTCTTATGTCTTTAGACATAAGCAGTATCTGATTGGGTGTCTTTGCAATAGCCATTGCCACAACCATCTCATGGATATAACGCCTCCGCCTAGCCAGATCAGGTACGATCTTCACGATCTAGAGAGAGAGAGCCTGTGATACAAAAGACAGCCTTTAGATCATTTAAACTATCAGGCAGATCTAAACGAAGCAACAGTATCCAGCTATAGCGTTAATGTAGTTCTAGGAGAACATCCCCCAAATATTTCACCAAAGGAGAAGATGCTTCTTTAAAAGACTCGCGTGGTTCTGGCTCAGCTAAGATCTGGATAGTGCAGTCGCCTCAGTTCGTATTGGGCGCAAATGGATGGCTAGGTTCCGGACGTTTGTCACGCCTTCTATCAGGGTCAACATGACGTGCTGCATCTCTTCAATTGTCTAACTTGGTCCACTACGCTGACCCTGGGGTCTTTAGATGCATACGCTTCTGGATTTCGAAGCTGATTAACGAAAAGAATATACAAAACAAGTCACATTGATGTAACAAAGTGTGCCAGAACTAATATTGCATTATATTGTTTATGACACGACAAACACAATAATTACTTAAGCCTTTCTTTTTAAAACATCTTGATTGTTCCAAAATTTTAGACAGTAACGATTACCGGACCATGAAACCTTTTATTTATATCCATTAAATAGTAACCCTTAATTTTCTTTATTCTTTCTTATACAGGGCGACGATCCCAAAACCGATTTTCGTGGCATGGGTATGTTGGGCCTAGAGAATCTCCTTTACTTTGCCAGCGAATACAAGGAAGCCGCTCATCATGTGCTGCTGCATTCAATGCATCCCTCACTGGGCTATACATTTGCCATTGTGGGCATTAATCTAACGGCCATGGCATATCGTTTACTCAAGAACGGCGATGCCAAGACACACTTTTACAATTTGGCGCAAGCCACAAAACGGCCCAGCTCATTGATGGACTTTCACAAATTCTATTGTTACTTATTGTTTGAGTTCGATCGTTTCTGGTTGGAATCGGAACCGACGAATATAATGGATTTCCGTGAAATCTATCAGAGCTTTGAGATAACCATAATGGAGGCTTTGCAGAGGGATTCAACAATATTCAAGACCAACTTAGTCGTCGAACATGTTTAGTGCCTCTAAATGGGTGGATCTGTTGGATTACTCAATCAATGTGTTTAGCATAATTTAATTTAATCGAAAATCTCTTAATGCTCTGTAAATGCTACTAAATCTCATTAATGCTTATTGATTCTGTTTTAGGTGAACTTATTAAAGAATGTCTTTTATATTAACGTTTTTGCAATGAGTCAATAAAAAAAAGTTAGTTTTTGTAGCAGTTCCGTGTTTAATTTTAATATTTATTATTATCGTAGCGTCGTGGAACTCTTTATTGCGTTCGGTATATCCGTGCTGAAATATGTGAGATTCAAAATTGCCAGTGCAACTAAGCTAAATTTATAGGCAGGGATGCAAAACAAACCGAACCCAAACCTTTTTCGACCGAACCATATCACTTTTTATTCTGTCTATTAACCGAACCGTAAACCAAACCGCTATTAGAAAAAAATTGTCGAACCGGACCTAAAACCGCTAAAACTGATGCATCGTAAGCATTTTTTACATGAATTTCGTATATATGTGCATATTACGTACTATTTTATAACTCACCTTAGTTTAATTTCATATTTTGTTCTTAATAAAAGTAAATTACATCGAAGGTTATTTTTTCCTATGATTTTTGAACTAGTGAACCAAACAAGAACCCGGATTCAAGTGTACCTAAGAACTATTATTGAACCCGAACAATTGGTTCGAAACTGCTCTGAACCACTAAGCCGAACCAATTCAAATTTTAAAATGGTTTGCATCCCTGTTTATTGGTAGGTAAGTTTATTCTAAATTAATGTATTGCAAACGTATGTTTTATTGTCATTTCTTGGGCTGCCTACGCTAAAGCATACCGACCAATAAGCCTAACGCTATTTCTACTTAAAAACATGGAACATTGGTGGATAACATGGCAATAACCCAAATACTCGTATCAGACAACTTATAGAAAATAGAAAAACAAAATTAAAAAAAACATGTCACCCTGGCTACCTTTAACATATAGAAGGTGCTTTCAGTAATGCCCATACCGACTTACTAATCCAATCCGAATGGAACGGCATTAATAGTAAAGACAAAATGTCTTCGGCAACTCCACAGGGTTGTATTCTTTCACCACTGCTTTGGATCACCACTATAAACAGTATACTAAAGGTCTTGCTATACAGACACTGTCGCAATACCTTTGAGGGGCTTGCAATATCACTGTCGCTCAACTGGGCTAAACCTAGGGATCTAAACCTTACAGAATTTAATCAGTAAATCAGATATTTCCTCCTATGTTAGATTTTTCACTACTTGAAATAAATTTGCATTCACCCTTATTCTGATTGTCGTCGTCAACGTCGTCGTCAATTTAATATCAATATCACTTCGTTTCAATATAATATCACATCAACGCATTTTTGGTATTCCGTATCATTATTGTCTTGACGTTGACTGTTTATCGATAACTTCAATAAAAAAAATCACATTCCTAACATTTTTGAATCAGATTTTGTATCTATTCATCCAATTGTTGAAAAATGGTTTTTGTTTCTGATTCAAACTCTGATTCAAGTGATGAAGAAAATAAAAAGAAACTTATTTTACAGAGAAAGACACTGCGATATAGGTCTGATGTCATGAAACTACCAGACAACAAGTAAGTTTAAGGTTTAATTAATTTCCATTGGCAATCACAAAGTTTTCTTTCATTCAAGATTTCAGAAATACTTTCGTTTAAACAAAAATGCGTTTAATTATGTGTTGGAGGAAATTGCTCCTGAGATGGAAATTGGAGCCAGGTCAAATTGTGTATCCAACAGCTCTTAAGGGTAGTATATTTGTGGACTTTGACCCGGATGGAGTGGCTCTTGAACTGCTCCCGTTCCTTGATGTTGAAGGCTCCTCCTGTTCCAGTAAAATTTCTTCAGAGTGAACAGTTGTTTCCATCTCTATAACTGGGTCAACACCGAGCACTTCAGTGACAAGTTCCTCATAACTTGCTGCAACACCATGAGCTGATCCTTCAGGATTTATCTGTTTTTGAAACTGCAGCAGGTTTGCAACAGCTTCTTCTAACGGGCTCAGTGTAATATATTTATTTACACCGCCACCTGTTGCTCTCATCTCCGATTTGTTTTCAACCATTTTCCTTTTGACTTTGAACTTTAAGTCTCTCCAAACCTTAACGAAAATATTTAATTTTATTAATCTACAAAAAACCAGGGATATAAGTTAGTAACCTTCTGCCAGCCATCAACATCTCTACTCGGTGGTCCGGAAGCATTCAAAACACTTGCAATGTTCTCCCATTGCTGGTTAAAATTTGTTGGCACTGTTCCTTTTTTGAAACCTTTTGCTAAGGATGGATTTTTCTCCAACTCTTCAACAAGTTTTTGGAACTGTTCATTATTTGTAATTTTCATATTTGCACTTTTACTTTTGGTTTTTTTTTTATTTTAACAGCAAACTTCTTAGTCGTTACCAAAAACTGCGACGACAAAAACAGAGTCGTATCAATTCAATAACAACGTCAATATCATTTAGAGAATACCGAGTTGTGTCAATAGTTGTCAATAGTTATCGAAAAACGACTACGCGAATACCAAGTATCAACAGTCGTCGCAAGATGTCGTTGTTTTGTCTTGACGACGACAATCAGAATAAGGGTGATTGCCTTTACCCACTGGCAATTCCCTAACAGTTGGTATTCCGAATTTCTTATTAACAAGGCTGTTTCGAATCCCTTGTCCTGCACTTATCCTTATTATTTAGTCCATCATTAAAATTAGGGTACTTTCCTGATTTATGGGAAAGGTTGTACTTGATTGCACTTGATAAATATAATAGTCTTTTGGATGTACAGGGTGGCCCAGAAAGACCGAAGTGGTGTGAATTCCTTTTAACTTTTTTATTATAATTTTTTTTTTCTTTTCTTTTCAGTATTTTGTTAAGAAGACTTGGATAATTTATAATGGAGCAATACACAATTGAACAACGTGCCCATATTGTTGAAATTTACTTTTCAAATCAACGGTCCATTGTGTTGACTCAGCGTGCATACCGTCGTCAATTTAATGTGCGGGTTGCACCCTCTCAGTCAACAATAAACCGTCTGGTTGCAAATTTCCGAGAACAAGGAGCAGTAAGGAACCTGCCTGGTCCCGGCAGACATCGAACTGTCCACACGGCTGACAATATTCAAGTGGTACAGGAGAGTATTCGGGAGGATCCAGAAACATCAACCAGGAGACGTTCGTCACAACTGGGCCTCTCAAGAACGTCGCTGCAGCGAATTTTGCACACCATAGGATTGTTTCCATACAAAATTCAACTTGTCCAAGAATTGAAACCAACAGATTACCAGCAACGACTTGACTATGCAATTTATTTCCAGCAAAAAGCACAAGAGAATCCTAATTTTATTCATAACTTAATAATGAGTGACGAAGCCCATTTTCAATTAAATGGGTTCGTTAACAAGCAAAACTGTAGGATATGGGCTACGGAAAACCCGAGAGTACTTCATCAACGACAATTGCACCCAGTTAAGTGTACCGTTTGGTGCGGTGTTTCTTCAGAAAGGATCATTGGCCCATATTTTTTTGAAAATGAACAAGGTGTCGCCATTTCCATCAATGGTGATCGATATCGGGCCATGTTGGAAAATTTTGTAAGGCCAGCCGTGGAAAACCATCCGCAAATATGGTTCCAACAGGATGGAGCCACAGCGCACACTGCGAGGGCCACAATGACTCTTTTACGCGACATCTTTGGTGAAAGAATAATTTCTCGTAACAGCAATTTTAATTGGCCTCCGCGTTCCCCGGATTTAACCGCTCCAGACTGTTTTCTTTGGGGCTATTTAAAAGGAAAAGTTTATGTTAATAAGCCTAGGACTATTGAGGAGTTAAAAACCAATATTCGAGAAGAAATTAACAACATACCACCGGAAGTTTTGCGAAAGGTCATGGAAAATGTGTTGGAAAGAGCACATTTGTGCGAAGCAGAATATGGCCACCACTTGCGGGATATCATTTTTAATAACTAATCCAAAAATATTCCCCATAAATTTAATGTATTTAAAAAAAAAAAAATTAAAAAAATATCTCTTAAATAAAAAGTTATAAGCAATTCACACCACTTCGGTCTTTCTGGGCCACCCTGTATCTACCTATAGAGGGATTGCACAATTAACGCAATTCCTAACACTATGGGGTACACTATGGTCACCGCAACAATAATATGTTCTCTCCAATAAAAGCATGATCGTCGCAACCATAGTATTGTTTTTTGAATTTCATTTTGATAATAGTATGATTGCGACAATATTGCTATTGTTGAAATGTAACAATAGCATTATTGCCAAATTTAGAAATGAAAATATGGTTGTAGCAACCATATAAACATGGTTAGTGCAACAAAAGTATTGTTGTTTAAAATTTACGATAACAAAAATATGATTACGGCAATCATACAGTATGGTTGTGTCTATGAACGTAACAAAACAGGTTTTGTAGAGAATACATGTATGTGTGTGCGTATGTTTTTTTGATATACAAAAAAACACATACACACGATACAGTTAATGGTTGCTGTCCATTAAAAAAAATAACAATCGGAATGTAGTTCGAGGGATTTTTATTGTGTTTACTTTGTTCGGTGAAATACTCTAATACCGACTGGTTCTCGTTTATTTAAAATCTGCCTGCACTTAAGTATATAGCCATTGATCATGGTTTAATCACATTCGTTACTTGGTGTCTACGGATGGTGAAGTAGCATTCACCTCTGCTGGCAACTAAAAGTATTTTTGACCGTTGAAATATATATTTTGGTTTCCTGAATGAAATGTTCAATAAAAACGTGGCCTCAAAATTGGCTATGATCTAATAGTAATGCAATTTATAATAACTTGCTTGATAAAAATCTCTATTTTTGAATAACAACATTACCCAATCCTAATAAATAATTTTGGGGATCATAGTATGGTTGAGTGTGAATCATACTATGGTTGTGGGGATCATAGTATGGTTGCGTGCGAATCATACTATGGTTGTGAGGATCATACTATGGTTGTATGAGAAACATACTATGGTTGTGAGGGTCATAATATGGTTGCGGAGATCATAGTATGGTTGAGTGTGAATCATACTATTGTTGTGATGATCATAGTATGGTTGAGTGTGAATCATACTATGGTTGTGGGGATCATAGTATGGTTATGTGTGAATAATACTATTGTTGTGAGGATCATAATATTGTTGTGGCACAACCATATAGCCAACAATAGTATGATCCTCTTCGAATATTGTCACCACAACCATACTTTTTTTCTGCGTGTGCTGCAGGGTGACTTGGACAGATTTATTAACCGGTTTAAATTTAATTTTATGGTATTGAACATAAAACAGTGAAAGGTCATGTGCTTCTCTAGAAGTGTTGGCTACTAAATTTAAATAGTCCCACATTTGGAAGTTTCTTTTATTGTCCATCGTCAAATGGATCACTTCCAGACGTTAAATGGAAGATAGTTCGAATTTTACAAGAACAATTTACCATACAGTCGTCTTTAAATCATCCAGACGTCAATTGGAAGATTGTTTGTTGTTTACAACAACAGCCAAAAATCACATGTGCCGTAATGGATATATTAAACAACATTATACACTTCTGCCAAAGTCGCAGCGACCGCGAAATAAAATTAGAACCAATAGTAACTTCCAAGAAGGCACTAGGAAGTGACTCTTGGTAGTTACGCGGAAGTGACTTCTGGAAGTTAACTCCGGGGGGTACAACTTCTCGATACGGAAGACACTTCTGCGATAAGAAAATGGTGATGAGTTTTAACTTCCTAGCGTCACTTCTTAGTCACTTCCGCGACAGAAAATGTTGGCAGGGATGTGGCTCCGAATTAACATCGTTTGATTCATTTATTTATCTTGGTTTTATGATGGACCGAAAGTTAAGTTTTAAAAACCATTTCATTACTATGGTTAATAAATAGTGTGATGTCTTTTTTTTTTAAATAAATTCGATAAATATACATGGCATTACATGTCCATCAATTAATTGATTTGAAAAAGATAATAAAAGATAATTTTGGAGAAATTTGGATTCAAATTTGAGTACAAATAAGAACTGCGTTCGAAATAATCTGTCACACGGGACAGAAGTGGCAACGATTGACAAAGTTTTTCTTCGCTACATTTGCAATAAATGGGTTCTCGCTTTTCACTGTTCTCCATATAAGTATTGGATTAGGGTTTCTTTTACCACAAACAGGCGATGCCTTTAGATACTGTTTCAATTGTATTAAAACACCTAGAGCTTAGACTTTTTTTTTAAGAAAACCCCATATGTAATCCTCATCGTTGACCCCTTGGAGCCCAGAGTCTCTTCGGCCACATCAACATATGTGACGCGCAAAATAGAAAGGGAGCTAAGGGTAAAAACCAGTTTTGTTCAGGAAAGTCATTTTAAAGATTTTAATACGTGTATCTGTGGTATACCATCACTTTCATAAAACGCGCATATCTCTGGGAGGGGACACTTTTGGGGCATGGGATCGGTCTCATTCGATGCTCAGATGTTCTCCATATCAAAAATAAGTGAAAATTGATTTTTTTTTTACCCTTAGGTTCCTTTCGCTATGCGCTGTCACATATGGGTTTCAATAGCTATTGGAGAATTTCTGATTTCGTTGCATATCAATTCGCCTAAAAAAAATTATACGAGGACAGATCCCGTCAAGTACCATCTGTTAATAGACTACAAGTACTGTCAAAATTTGAGAGAGTTCCGTTATTTAGTTTGTGTTTAACAGCTGTTTAAAACATGTTCAGTCTGTCGTCCAGTCCGCACGCGTTTTCTATGTCTTCCGCGTTAAATGTTGTCCGTGTTACAGTTCTCTCGTCCGTCTCCAAAACAAACAAAAAAATAAACAAACAGAAAAACACAAACCCGCGAAAAAAACAACAAATAAACCACAGCGCGCAAACCGGCAAATACAAATAACACACCATAGCCAAAATAACAGCAATAACTACAAATAAAATAGAAAAAAAAAATAAATAACGAAAACACATAAACCAACAACAATAGACAATTTCTTAATGTGCATTATTCGTCGTGCGTTCGTCTTCCTTCTCCCCCTCCCTTTTCCATTCCATTTCGTGTAGTGCAGTTGGCTCTCTTCTTTCTTTGTCGCTGTCCGTCTAATGCTTAAGGCATAACACTAAGCATTTGATGGGATCAACAGCGGCAAAGGGGGTAAGATCGGCAACTGCATTTGCACGCTGACACTTGTTTTGTTCTCTGGTTGGCGTAATGGTAAAGAAATTTAAAATCCATTTTGCCAACATACGAGGGTTGCGTGCGAATTTTTTCGCTGTGTTTTCTCACATTCATTTTCATAGGCCTGATGTTCTAGCTCTTAGTGAGACTCAGGTCCGTGAGGATTCTGATCCACAGGATTTTCACGTTCCTGGGTACCACACCCTATCTCTTTTTATTTCCCACAGAGGTCTTGTGGTATATGTACGTAATGACATAGTGTTTCAGAGCCAGCAACACTTGAACTCACAAGATCCAGAATTTAACTCCCTTTGGGTTAAGTTCAGGATTGGAACACACGTACTACATTTTGGGTTTATTTATAGAAGTCCAAACTCGGAAAGGGAGGCTTCCCTTAACGGCTTTGACGCCCTTTCCGATTCAATATCGAAAGTTTTGGAGAGTTATCCGGACAGTGAAATTGTCGTTGCTGGAGATTTCAATGTCCATAATTCCGCCTGGCTTTCACATTCGAGCCATACAACTCCGGAGGGCCAATACGCCGAGCTCTTCGCCGCGCAAAATGACTTGACGCAACTAGTGAATGAACCGACACATATTCCGTGTGTAGAAGGGCACCAACATAACATTCTTGACCTTTACTTAACTTCGCACCCTGAAAAGTACGAAGTTAATGTACTTTCACCTCTTGGTAACTCCGATCACTGCATTGTTTCAGCATCCTTTCCGTATTCCGCTCTTCGTGTCGCTTCGATACCAGCCCCAAAGCGGACAGTATTTTTCTACGAAAAGGCACGTTGGGATGAGCTCAACCACTTTTTCCAGCATTTCAATTGGAAACTTTGCTTTCTTGATAACGACGTAAATGCTGTGGCTGAAATGATCCAAAACATAATTTTATCTGGTATAAAGACTTTTGTTCCAAATAAAATTATGTCGGCTAAACTAGCCAAAAACAGTTGGTTTAACCAGGCATGCAGGGATGCTGTCAGATCAAAGGAGGAAGCGTTCAGAAATTGGCGTTTAAACAAAAACCCCATTACTGAACTGCTGCGAAAACAGGCAAGAGCTTCGTGTGCCAGAGTGCTTAGACGTGAAAAATTTCTGCACGAACAACGTCTACGTACAAAGGTTCTTACTTCTCCTAGGGGAAGTAAGAGCTTTTGGTCGTTTGTAAGAAGAGTAAAGGATAGTTCTTCATCTATCCCAACTCTTGTTAAAGACGACCAGGCATTCACTAACCCGGTTGATAAAGCTAACCTTTTGGCTGAAATATTTGCAGGAAATTCTTCCTTGCCGGAAAGCAATCAACCACTCCCCGCGGTCGAAAACGTATCAAGTTCCATGCCTCAGATATTTTTTCGAACGCGTGCAGTTAAAAGGGTTCTTGCGAACCTCGACGTAAATAAATCCCCGGGCCCGGATGGTATCTCTGCACTTGTCCTATGTAAGTGCTCGTCGACGCTAGCCCGTCCATTACGCAACCTTTTCAACCTTGCTTACCAGCGTGTTGGAAGGTTGCGAACATCCAGCCGATCCCTAAAAAGGGTGAAGCCAATAATCCTGCGAATTATCGGCCAATTGCGATTTGCTCTGCGCTCTCCCAGGTAATGGAGAGCATGGTTAACCACCATCTTGTGAGGTATTTAGAGACCAACGACTTGCTAAGTGATCGACAGTATGGCTTCCGTAGAAACCGTTCTACGGGAGACCTGTTGGCGTTCTTGTCGGAGCGTTGGAGTCGGTCTATCCACCAGTTTGGTGAGAGTAAGGTCGTGGCTCTAGATATCTCCAAGGCCTTTGATAGAGTCTGGCATGGTGCACTCATATCAAAGCTGATCGCTTTTGGTGTCGGTAATACATTTGCTCGGTTTATATCGAGCTTTCTTAGAGATCGCACTATTAGAGTTGTTGTAGATGGGTTCTCATCCAACACACATAGGCTGACCGCAGGTGTACCACAGGGCTCTGTCCTTTCTCCCTCTTTATTTCTTATTTTCATTGACGATCTATTGGGTCAGACCGTGAATCCAATCTACTCTTTCGCAGATGATAGTAACCTCTGTCATTCGTATTCATTCGACCGTAGGCCGAGCCTTCAAGATATTGAAGACAAAAGGCGAATTATGGATGAGACACTTGGCCGGGATCTACTGGCCATTTCCGAATGGGGTCGAGTGAATAGAGTAGATTTTAATGCACGTAAGACACAGTGCTGCTTGTTGTCTCACAAGCGATTCGCTGACCCAACAATATCGTCAATTTCTCTCGATGGTACGGATATTGAACAATCAGAAGCTCTCGATGTTCTGGGCATGAAAATACAATGTGACGCTCGTTGGGCGAGACATGTATTCGAAGTGTCGAAAGAAGCACTCAAGTGCATAGGCTTTTTAAAGCGGTGCAAGAAATACTTCACTCCTACTGATCTTTTCAATATCTATACATCTTTCATCAGGCCGAAGATGGAATACAACTCCCATATATGGGCAGGTGCTCCAAAATCAACCTTGGAGCTACTTGACCGTGTTCAAAGGAGAGCGATGGTGCTGATAGGTGACAGTAGGGTATCCAACTCTATTGTTTCCCTTGAGCATCGTCGGAATGTGGGTTGCGTGACGCTGTTCTATCGTTACTTTCATGGTGTGTGTTCATCAGACATCCGTCGCCTTATTCCTGACGTGAGGATGTTCGGCAGGGATACGCGACTTTCTAGGAATTCACACCCGTTTGTTATCGATTGGCCAGTTGACCGCACTATACACTACAGATCAAATTCGTTTTTCGCTCGTACAGTCCGTATGTGGAATCGACTTCCGGCAAATGTATTTCCCACTAATTGCGACATCCAGAAGTTCAAGGCAAGCGTCAACAAACATTACTCCCTCTTTCCCCCCTCCGATCCATTAATTTCCACTCGCCAACGCAATGCACCGCATGTATAGGGGGCATCTCCTGAGTGTTGGTTTTTAAAAAAAAAAAAAAAAAAAAAAAATACAACATCGTAGATTTTGTTAAAAATGGAAAACAATATTTTTTGCGTAAAAAATACCGTCAATTTAACCAAGAAAAGCTTGATTAATACTTGGGGACTCTGTACCATCGATTTCAATGGTAAAAAAGGTGGTTTCCTGACTTTTGCTGCAGTCGCACAAGTAAAAATGGCGTTAAACGTTCTGGATGGACTTTTTCATCAAGATAATGCACGGGTGCACACGATTGCAGCCTCAATGGTAAAATTGCATGAATTAGGTTACGAATTAGTACCTCCTCGCCATATTCTCCGGATTTAGCCCCAGTGACTATTTCCAAACCTAAGGAAATGGCTCGGTGGAAAGAGATTCAGCTACAACGATGAAATTATTGTTCAAACAAAGGGATACAAAAATTGGAGGTACGTTGGACTAAGTGTATTAAGAAAAAAGGAGTTTATGTTGAAAAATATTTTTTTTTTGCAAAAAAAACAGTGTTTTATTCGAAAAGTCACGGAATTATTGATCTGCCCTCGTAAAAATAGAAATTTTAATTTCAGTGTTAGTACTTATGTACTTACGGACATGTTTAATTGCTCCGGATGAATCTAGAACACCTTTTATGGCATACGTTTTAATAAAATTAAACCTTTATGTATTTCTCAATTCGCGAAAATAAATTTAAGTGAATAATAAATTTAAGCAATACACATTGTTTGGATGGGAATTAAACATATTTGAAGTTAAAATAACAAAAGTCCACTTTTTAGAAACAAAAAGTCGACTAATAACATGTCTACACTAGATCGCGAATTTGCTAATTTGCTCTCTGAATTGCATACGCGAATTACCCTGTTTACACTACACGTACTTAATTTGATTTGACAGTTGCTTCGCTATTCCAAAGAAAATATTGTGCTTAGTCCCCGTTTCCACGAGGCAACTTAACTTGCCGCAACTCTCAGTTTGTTGAAGAGAGAGATAAGTGGAATGGAAAAACACAGTGATTAGCTTTTGTGTTTTTTGTAGTGTGAAGTTGGCTGCAGATTATTTTAGTATATTTTCACACAAAAATCAAAACGAATAAATCACAGAGTGTTATAAATGGCAATAATGAAAACAAAAATTAAGTGTGTTTGTTTACTTGCAAATTTGTACAAATTTGTGCAATTTTTTACTGAATCGTGTTCGTTAACACAAAAAGACTAGTAAATGACAGACAGAGAGAGAAAATTTAGACAGTTTGATGTTAGAGAATTTGGAATGACACAGCTGATTTTGTTTACTGTTTGCATTACATTTTATTTTGAATTTTAAAGTGTTAAGATTTGTAATACAAAAATGAGCAAAAGAAAACTTTTTTTTCTTTCTAACTTCAGTGATTAACATACATACGAGTATTAAATAAAATAAAATAATAGTGCAATTTATACTTACCTATTCTGTTGTAAATTTATTTTTACTTTTATTTGTTTACATAAAACAGCTGATTTAAACATCTGTTCTATCTTGCAAATTTTGGTTGGCTAAAATTTCTCCAACCATATATATATAAATAAAAGTAAAAATAAATTTACAACAGAATAGGTAAGTATAAATTGGACTATTATTTTATTTTATTTAATACTCGTATGTATGTTAATCACTGAAGTTAGAAAGAAAAAAAAGTTTTCTTTTGCTCATTTTTGTATTACAAATCTTAACACTTTAAAATTCAAAATAAAATGTAATGCAAACAGTAAACAAAATCAGCTGTGTCATTCCAAATTTTTACTGCAAGCGGTTCGTTTACTTTTCTTGCAAATTTTAAAAAAAAGAGAGTAAAATTGGCCTTACGCTCTCAAAAGTAGTAACTTGCAAATTTTTACTGGGAAAGTAAACGAACACACTTATTGCCCTTACCGAATTGTCAGTGTAAACACAAAGGGCAAGTGTAAATGGGGACTTATTTATAAAATTTTTAAAATTGAATTCCTCTTTCTACCGTGTTGAGTAAATGTAAATGCTCCAATAGCTGCAAATACTTCTTTTGGATACGCTGTAGTTCATCCGCGTTCAAATTCGTCTCCGCCATTAATTTTGTTGTGGAAAATAATCTTCTGGACATGACAATTTTCTTAATTATTTCCTTTTTGTCTTCACTTCGATTGTAATTATTTAATTACATTTTTACATAAAGTTTACTTTCCCAGTAAAAATTTGCAAGTTTCTACTTACTACTTTCTACGTAAGGTAAAAGTAGTTAGTATTACTTACTACTTTCTACGTAAGGCCAATTTTACTCTATTTGTTGCAAGAAAAGTAAACGAACTGCTTCCAGTAAAAATTTGCAATGAAACAGCTGATTTTGTTTACTGTTTGCATTATATTTCATTTTATTTTGAATTTTAAAGTGTTGAGATTTGTAATATAAAAAATGAGCAAAAGAAAACTTTTTTCTTTCTTTCTAATTTCAGTGATTAACATATACACTCCCGCTCATCTGAATAGGTTCAGTAATCGTTTTGTGTTTAAATGATATTATTTCAAGAAGTAGTAAAATAATTTTTTTTAAAATTATGTCGTTTATAGACTAGCCTATTGGGAATCATTTTAAAAAGAAAAAAATTATATTTAATTTTAGGATTACTCGAAAAAAACACAGATTTGTTAACTGGCTGAAAAATTATGTTTTTTTGGGGACATCAGAATAGGTTCAGGAGCAAAAAATTAATAAAAACATAAAAATAAAATGTTTATTCATATTTTCACTTACAATCATTAGGAATATATTGAACTTAATTAATAACACTGTGGAACATTTTTGGGGTTATTGTAACTTCACTTAATTGTAAATAAAAGCAGAACGCGTTAATCGATTTCTATGATCTATGTCGCATTTTGTTTATAGGTTGTGTGACTTTACGTGAAAGTTATAAGACTCTACACGTTTTTCCGTTTGGGATTTATATGTTTTAAAAAAAAAAAATTTTTTCTTCATAATTTTATTTCTAATTGCAAAAATGTTGATTTGGTAGAGAAACAGTATATTAATGGATTAAAGAAAATGTAATTATTAATTTTTCTCAATTTATTTCAGCAAAATCGAACTAGTCGTTCTCGAGTTATGTCAAACTACGTTTTTGCCAACATTTTACAACTAAGCGAAAAAACATCAAGATAAGGAAAAAATGTAAAAGGTCATAAAAAAACTGGCACATACGAACGCAAAACCCTTTGAGGATTTTAATATACTGACCTAGTACCATCACCCTGACTTGGAATTTCTCACCCCCCAGATTGGCTGTTGTACTGTGTAAAGGGTACTCCCGCCCATGAAATTACTTCATAAATTCGATTTGAAATTGAATCATATAATTTCTGGATATATTGAAGAGAAATTACAGCCCAAGCTGTTTTTATACCACGTATAAAGCACTCCGTATTCTCAAATTGTCTACCGGACTCGTATACTTTTCGTGACAGCATTTCCCACATGTTTTCAATAATATTCAGGCCTGGAGTATATGGCGGCCACTCCAATAATGGCACATTTTGGCTCCTAATCAACTGTTTTAGGACCCGCGCAGTGTGAATGGGAGCATAATCATGCTGATAAGTCCACGTTATGGGTCCAAAAATGTTAGAGAAGTACGGAAAAGCCTCCTCAATTACGGCTTTGTAGCTATTCGCATTCATTCTAGATGTCAGAAACTGCAGCTCACAAGTTCCATAATAGGAAATGGCTCATCACACCACCTTCACAACTATGATGACGAGCCAAACGATGATAGTTATATCCATCCGGACCATCTAAATTAAATTTTTTTCATCTGAAAAGACTACACGTTGCCATTTTTTATTCCAGGTCATATGCTGACGACAAAAGTGAAGTCGTGCTTCCTTGCGAGTGGCTTTTTCATTAGTTTTAGTCGTTTTAAGTGACTGGCACTCCAAATAACACGTTTCACTGTAGCCAGACTAGCATTTACACTAGTTTTTTCCTTTCCTTTATTTTTGAAGCAGAATCATGCGAGTTAGAAGCATATCTGATGATGGCTCTCCTAACAGCACTCGTAGTGGCTCTGTAGGTACATCCTTTCATATTTTTTCCATATTCTGATTAATTCCGTAAATAATTGCTGACAACATTTTGGCTTTGTCCAATTTTTGTTGCGATATACCGATGATTTAGGCCACATTCACTAAAGGCTATAATTTTGCCCTTTTCTTTGACCGTCAATGATTTACCTCGACCCATTTTTAAATTAAATTATGCCCAATACTTCAAAAAATAATAATTCAAAAAATTATTATGCTTTGACTACCGCTTACTAAGAAAAAATAAAGGTTTTGATTTCAAACCTATTGTGATGAGCCAAAAAATTGCTACGATTCTACCGAAGAATAAGCTAAAAACAATGCAAGAAAATAACGGTTGATTTTTACCGTTAGATTTTTCTCCCAGTTGAGTGTACATATATAATCTCGCAATGGACAGAAAAAAAACTTGGTGTGCATATAACACAAATTGAGAAATCCAACATTTAATGTTTCAAAAACTCCAAACCTATTCAGATGAGCGGCAGTGTATATTAAAAAAATGATATTTCAATGTTTACTTACCTATTCTGTTGTAAATTAATTTTAACTTTTATTTGTTTACATAAAACAGCTGATTTCAAACATCTGCTCTATCTTGCAAACTTTGGTTGGCTGAAAGTTCTCCAACCAAAATTTGCAAACTCTAACATCGAACTGTCAACATTTTCTCTCTCTGGCTCTCATTTACTAGACTTTTTGTGTAAACGAACACGATCCAGTAAAAATTTGCACAAATTTGTACAAATTTGCAAGTAAACGAACACTCTTATTTTTATTTTGACAGCAGCTTCGATATTTTTCGATAAAAATTAGAAAAGGCAACGATTTGTTCGTAATTCAGAAGGCAATTCAAAATGAATTGCCATCAAACAACTTAATTCGCTCTCGGATTTTTTTTATAGCGAATTGTGTAATTCGCAATGTGTGCTGGGGTGACAGTCCTTTGCCAAAGAATTTCTCTTCAATTCAATCCGGACCACAGAACCGGCTGGGATTGAAGTTATGAAATGTACTATAACTTGTTATTTGAACTTTTTTTGAAAACCTTTTAACTGCAAATTAGGCTGAAATAAGAAGGTGAATTCCTAACATCACGACGTAATATTTACTATCGCCGAAAGTGAATTGCAGCACAGCACACATCAAATTTCCACTTTCCATCACCTTCTCCAAAGACCAATTGAAATAAAAACACATTTTTTTTGTTTTTGCGTTTTTCTTAGTAGAAGTTAGTATTTATTATTCAGATAAATGTCATTATATATCGTAATTTTTATGATTTTATGTTTGTCTTTATCCATAGCATAATAAATTGTAATCCATCGCTTGGTGTGTTCGATTTTCTCGCACACAAAACGATGATGTAAAGGGTCCTTTTTGGCCGGTGTTGATGGTTGCCCATGCACCAGCCGCCCTTTGAATTGATGTTGTCGTTACACTTTGTACCTGCAACTGTACATAAGTGGTAACTTCAAGTTCAGTTGGTTTTTGCCTTGATTTGTTGTTTAGGCGTTTGATGTTTGCCTATTTCGAGTTGTAGTTTTTTACCAATTTATGTGAAGTTTTAGAGGCTCAGCCGGCTGGTGATGTTGTGTGGCTTTTGCGCGGGCAATACGCACAGCTCCTTTAAAAATACGTAATTACCCGGCTCTAAAACTGTGGTTGATGTTATTGTTTAGCTCGCACACATCTTGGATTTACTACACTCATACAGATTGATGGTGTTTTGTATGTCGTTATAATTGTGGTGGTGGAATGTTTTTAGATTTCCTGCTTAAATCTAGATTTTTGTTTTTTTTTTGCGCTTTCCACATTTTTTAAAGGATCATCTATGTGGTCCATGCCATGGACGGACCAGGGTGGATGGCTACTTGGTTGTCATATATTACGCTTCTGACAGTTCTGAAGATGTTCGTCAGCAAGTAACGCATCCTCCGCCCGGCGTCCATGTAGGGGCACTTTAGATGCAGCCTCTTCGGAATGTGAAATTGTGCTTTATAATTGTAAATCACTTATACTCTAAGGTTCATATGTTATATCTTTAATATAATAGTAATAATATTTAATATAATGTATGGGGGTGTGGGTTATGCCAGACTGGGCTGGTTTGGCCCCAGCACCAGTCGGCTTGTGGTTACTTGTTTTTATCATTATCATGTAGATTGGAGGATGCCCTATGTTGGGGTTCATCCTCCTGCTGGAATTTATCATTTGATCGTTTTTCATACTGTAGTATAGTTTATGTTATAATTATTTGTATAATGTTTTTTACGCATGCGGGTTTGATTTGTTTTATAATTCTTTTTCATTTCTATTATTTTTGAATTACATTAGAGAATGCTGTTGTGGTTGTCGTTATGGTATTCGTGGCGGAATGTATTTAGATTATTGGGGCGACACCGAGGATGTTGAATGTCGTCGCCGCCGCTCGTACCACATTTTTAAAATACTAATATAATAATATATTTATGTATATGTAGATGATGATGTGATAATCATCAATTTCTGTTTGTTAATATTTTATGATACTAATCAAATCGTTTTAATATTATAATAATTTTTTATAATTATTAAATAATTTTGTTAGTGTAAATAGGAACATGTGGATTGACATTGAATTGTCGGTGAATTCCACTTCATTTTGTTTTGTTTGTTTTTTTTTGTTAAATAATAATAAACATCATTAAATGTATGTTTTTTTCTTTCATACTTCTTCGTCTTCTTCATTAGATTCGTTCGAGAGTTTTTGTTTTCAAAACTCCCTTATGGTTGTTGTCTTTTGATGTCGGTATATATAATATAGTTTTTTTTGTTTTGATTTTTTAAGATTTTTAAATTTTTTTTTTAATTTTTTTTTGTTGCTTTTTTCATCTTTTTCGTTACTTCTGCTTCATCGTCATCGACTTTACTATTCGTGAAGTATAGTATAATTTTCTAATGTATGTTTTTTGTTGTTGTCAAGTTATAAATATATTGTGAATATCGTGTTGTTCAAACTTGACGTGTTTAACTTTTTTTGGGCTTACAAAAAAAAAGTTAAACGGGATTTTTAAGAATCAAAGTTTCCCCGTGCGGGAAACTTTGTTTAGTTTCATGTTGTTCTTGTTATTTGTGTTTCATAATCGTTTTACGAGTATAACCAATGGCTTTAGTATTATTCGTAGTCACAAATGTATAGCTTTTTTGTATTATTATTATTATTAATGTGTAATATTATTATGTATGTCAATAGATTGTTGGTCTTTTATTTTTTACATAGAAGGTATACAAAACCGTAAGTCCGGTTCGGGCAATTGTCCTTTAAAAAGGTGGAATTTAAAAAGATACAATTGTGTCATAGCAGTGTATAAAAGTGAGGGGAAACCGAAAGTCATCTTAAACTGATCAGGAATAAAAAGACCGCCAGTTTCTCCCCAAAAAAAGAAAAAAATGAATGTTAGATTTAATTTTAGTTAAATAAGGATTTTCACAGTGTCTCAGCCAAGGCCTGGCTGAACCCAACAAATTATTGATGGTATTTAATTTGCCTTCACAAGGGTTGCACCAGGTCAGGATAATACAGCATATGGAATATCTCTTAAGTCACCAAATCTAATCTTAAATGGTTGAAAGTCCGGTTTTACAATATTTTTTTTCGTCTTTTGAAAGAACTTCTTTTTGAAGTTTTTTTATAATAAACAAAAATATTTCTTTTTGTTAATTTTTTAAAGCTAACGCTTTAATATCTTATATCACTAGGTTTTTGTTGTTGTTGTTGTATTATTTGTCATAATTCAAAAATTATGAAGCGAGGTTTTTGAGTTATGCGAGTTTAGGTTAACGAAATTTTTTTTTCGTAATTTCGTTACGTTTTCGTAATTTCATTTTGATTTTAAAATCATCATCATCATTATATCATTGTAGAAATTATGAGATTTGTGTTTTTCATTTTTAGGCTTAAAATTAAGTTTTTGTTTTTTATTCCTTTCCATGTAATCGTTATGCATAGTCCTTTGAAACGTTATTTGCCAAGGTCGTTAATCGAAAAAAGGCGCCAACCCGCTGCGTCAAAATCGTAAACGTATAATCCGAAGAGTAAGACCAATTTCGTTGCCAAGGTCCGAATAAAGCCCCAGTTACCAAAAACATTAGCCGTAAAAGTAAATCCTTTAAACATAGTCCTTATTTCGTTAGCCAAAGGTTGTCAACGATGTTCCCGCCGTGACGGTGCTGAAGTTAAATCTAACGATAGAATTTAACTTCAGCCTCAACACAGTCTTTCATCAATTCATCCAATTCTTCGTTGATCACGGGATGTTCGGCCAAATAGGCCGACACCTCCTCGACACAAGCCGCCTCTAATGCTTTAAGATGTTCCAATGATGCCAGTTTCCGTTGTCCGTGTAGTTTGTGCAGCAAAGTCAGCTCCCCGTCGGGCGGGGCCTTGGTAAGCGGCGATATCTTCGGCTGGGGAGCGAAGACAAATGGCTTAAAGACCGATTCGCTAGCGTTGGGAGTAGCCGTAAACCAATGCGAAGAGATTCCGTTTTTCGAGAGCACAAATACCGAGGACGAGCGAGACGTTTTCTCATTAGCAGCCGACCTCAACGTCTCGAACATGTTGGTCAGCGCATAGGAGCCGTCGTCGGGCGGTTCATCGCCACACCAGTCCGTCGAGGCTGTTGGAGAGCTATCGAAGGCAGCCGCAAAATCAATTTCGCCCTGTATAGAAGCAAACAAAAAGTTGATAGGATATATTAATATCGGGTTTAAAGTATTATAAGCGGGCTTTAGAGCTTTAATGTAACATTAAAGAGGTCGGTTGAAAAATATGTAGGATTGTTCGCACCTAAGAACTAAGAACTTCATTGTTTTAAAGGATTACATTTCTTAGAAAATCTTTTAAAATACTTCTGGAAATTTCTAAGGAAAGTAAAACTTTGGCTATTTTTGTGTTTTCACTTCTATAAACAAATGGTTGTTTGATCGGTTAAAAAATTTATCCTTTCATATCCTTTGCTGTTTTTTTATGCAAATAAATTGAAATCCTAAATATAAGATAATACATACTAAAATGTTAGCTATTTTACTTTATGAGATACTTTTTTCTTTCTTGTACAGTAAGTAACGCATATTAGAACAGATTGTATAAGAAAAGCCCGCATATAAGAAAGTCATGTCCTTTTACTTCATTTAAGAAACCTGTTTATAATAAAAGAACTGTTTGTCAAGCAACACAAACGACAATTGCCTTAAATAAAATAGCACATATGTATAAGAAATATATTTTATATATATTAAGGCATCGATATAGAATTCAAATCCACACATACCGGATTTAAACCGAAATCCAATGATGATGAAATCAAATAGATTTAGTTCTTATATGCGAATGCCGTATAAAAACGATTTTAAAGGCTTAAATTCCTTTTAACAAAATATTTACTATATCGATATGTTTGCACATAAGAAATTACTTTCCTTTAAACAATAATTGCTTATAAGAAACAAACGCATAAAGGAAACTTGTGGTATTTGCTGACATTCGAATGTAGCGATTAAAAAAAAAATGCCGAAAAATGACCACTATTAATGTCTTTGACGTTTGATCGTAAAATAAATTGTAAAATAATTAGTTTTTTTTTAAATGCAAATTACAAGTTTAAGCTTTTCCAAAATGGACGGTTTCCTTTTTAGAAAACTAGGAAATAAAAAAACTGTACGCCCACATTTACTCCAGATTGTGCCATGTTTTAACGAATATTATAAGGTTGGAGTGCAATATTTCTTTTTACTTTTTTGTCGTATTGTAAAGTCAATCTCGAGCTAGAGCACTGACCATAACCTTAAAAAATCACCCCTAACGACAAAAAAAAAACAAATTATTCCATATCCTTAAGTAAAATGCAGGGAGCTCGAAAATCAACTAGGATAATGAGACTGGCGATTACCGCCCACCTTTACAATATGCGACTTAATCAAAGGTACTTGCATGTTTTAATGTGTGCTTACTTTACAACTTGGGCATGCTTGGGACCCGCAAGACCTATTTTAGTGGCAAATATTTTCTTAGTTTAAACTTCTTTTTGTGCCACCGGCCTTTGGCCGGACTTGAAGGCTTTCAACTATGGATAGCCCTAATCTATGCGCTCGGAACGTGAAAGCCTTTTGATATTGATCGTATAGTCAATCTTGAGCTAGGGCGCTTACCATAACCTTAAAAAATCACCCCTTAAGAAAAAAAAAACTAAATATGCCATATCCTTAAAAATGATGCAGGGATCCTTAAAATCAACTCTTGACGACTCACCTCGACAATATGCGACTTATTTAAACGGAATAAACTCACTAATGTGTGCTTACTTTTCAGATAGGGCATGTTTGGAAGCCGCAAGACCTTTTTTAATGGACCATTTTTTTTCATTAAAACTTCTGTATATGCCAAAGTTTTTTGGCCTGGCTTGAAGGTTTTCGACAGTGGATAGGCCTAATCTAAGAACTCGGGACATTTAAGACTTCTGCTATTGATCGCTGGAACAGGTATTTTGATAAAAATCTACAGGTTTTTTTTAAAATGTACTAATTAAAAAAACAACAATATTTTGTGTACTTAGTAGGGACATAAATACTGTTACACACGTTTTATGCTGTAAAATAAAAAGTACTGAATGTTTTTGGACCAAATATTTTTTAATATATTTATTGATGTATAAGTATATTGTTTCCAAAAAGAATCTACTTATTCCAAATGTCCGCCTTTTGCCTTTACACACGCCTTAAGTCGCACTGGCCAATCGTCAATAGCTGCACGAACCTAGTCCATTGGAAAATTGGCCACAGTTTGAACCAAAGGAGTCTAAAGAGATCCAATGTTGGGGTATCTTTTGTGACAAACCTTGTCCTGTAAAACCTTCTACAATTTGCAATCCAATGGGTTCAAATCTGGACTGCCTGAGGGCCATTCTTCAGAGAAAATGAACGCTGGCAAATTGTTTCGAAGCCAGGCCTGGGACGTTTTAGTTGTATGGGCCCGCGCAGAGTCCTGCTGGAAAGTCTATGGCGGGTTTTGGAACAGGGAATTGTTTAGAGGCTTCACAACAGCTTCCAAAACGGTTTCTTGGTAAACTTTGGCCGATGTTTTGACTCCTTGTTCGCAGAAATGCCGGTCAGTGACCCCAACGTAAGAGACACCCCACCAAACCATGACTGAAGCTGGGTGATGACCCTTTTCCACCCTTGGGATTGCCATGATGCAAGTTGAAACAATTTTAAAAACTAACGCTATTGAGGTTAGCCTTCAAAACCCATATTACATTAACGGGGTATGTTCAGTTCTACTATTGAAATGGGTGTGTTCAATGCTGTAACAGTATTTATGTCCCCACTAGGTATTTTGGAAAAGAAAATTATGAATTTTTACAAATTTCTACGTTCTTTACTAGATTTCTACTATTTTTTTTTGTATTAAAGCCTCATTTTCTCTCATGCTAAGATGACGACGAATTTGCAAGCGTTTCTTCTATCACAGTTTTGCACATTTTGCATAAAAAAATTAATTGTATAAAAATTACCATATTGAGTGCTATCGTCGTGAATGGCAAGTGACTAGCAGGATATAGGTGAAATTTGGCATAGATGTCATCGAATGCATTATCTCTTATAATTTATTGACCCACTCTTTTTTGGTTAAAAACTATATTTGGGGAAATAACGCAATTTTTAGAGGTTAAATGCAAAATATTTTATAATTTACTAACCCACTTTTCATTTGTTAAAAGCTAAATTTGGAGGTAAAAACGTGAATATACTTATATAGCCTACAAACTGTTGGGATAATCATAATTCATAAACCAAGTTGGTGTTTTAAGATGCGAACAACATCTGACATATTTTCTTCCTTACCAAAAGATCCGCCTTTAATAAAGAAGTGCCCCGTAATTGAAAAACAATCTCTATATAGAAAAAAATACTCAAAATATTTAAGAAAATATAAATCGTTCTCTCTATCTCTGCGTATAACAAAAATAAAACTCCAACATTAACCTTTATCATAGGCGCTATCGAATGTGAAACCGAAACCCGGAACCAACATTACTTGTTTTTGTTCAATATCGAACTTATGGTTTTTCTCCTCCTTTGTTATGTATTTTGAATTATTTTCTACATAGAAAATGTCTTCCGCATACGTGCAAGTAAGTATAAAAAGTAGAACATACCGAATTATTTTTCGTATTGGATGAAATCTTAAACGAACATCTGCAGAACTTAACAATCTTCAGTTTCCAAAAGCAATGTTTCTATATCTAGAATCGGGTATCCTTTAGAATCGTGTCCGTATTTCGTTAGCCAAGTGTCGTCAACGGTATGGCGGTATTCAGGGGGTGTATCTAATAATCCATATGTTCTACCTATACAGATATACACAACACACACATATACAGAAGACATTACTTTAGGATGGTACTAAAAGGTAATACGTTCGTTAATTTCTATTCTATGTTCAGATATCTGGATTTGTAAAAGAACCGCTTTGATTTTGAAACGTTTCTTGTTCTGTATCAGCGTATAAGAAGTTTTATTTAAAAATTCTAAACATTTTAAAATGCATATTGATAATCATCTAAGTACGTATAGGGTGGCCCATTTAAAATTTTAAATTTGAGTCGGCTGTAAATAAAAGTACTGATAATTTTTTTTCAAATTTTTAGTTTTATTGCAAAGATTGAACTTTGTTAGACAACAACCACAAATTTTTCTTTTTTATTCTTTCCTGAATCTGGCTGAAAATGTCCATCTTAGCCTTATTATAAGTAATTTAACAAAAAAAAATAAAGGAATTTGTTCTCTTCTTAACGAATGCAAATGTACTTATTTCCCTTTTCTTTATTTGCACAAATTCTTAAAGGTAACACAAATTCTACGTCTGATTCTTTGGATTTTTAAAAATCGTCAGTTTTGGCATTTCTACTCAAAATTGTCGTCATTGGCTCTAATTTCACTTTAAAAACCGTCAAACTCACGATGAATCGTCAATTTTGGCAGCTCTTCGTGCTGGCCACAAAACCAAATTAGGTTTTAACGTCAAACGGCAGCGCTATGGCAAAGCCCATACGTGCTGCCTTCATTCACCAGGGTTGTTGGCATGCTTTCAACAAGATGGAGATCGTGAATGATTTTCTCACTTAAAAAATGAAGATCTTCTTAAAGAATGCACGAAGGAATGAATATGAAGTGAGTGTGGAATGCCTTACTTTGGAGGCATTAAAGAATAGGTATTGGATCTGACAAATAAAGGTCTCCCAGAAGCTATTTTACGAGAAGTCCTACATATTATCCCGCTGGTTTTCGTTGATATCGTGTCACTCCGTAGATTATCTTTTAAGCTGAGGACGAACACTATTGAAAAAAAAGAAACTTTGTTCCAATTATGATAAAGTCACCGAACATTAAACGAGGTATAACCACTATCCCAACAACAAATAAATAATTCGCTTCACTGTCAAAGTTTGAATGTTTCATGATTATTGTGAATATTTGATCTTTGTCAAATTTTAAATTTGACAATCTGGATAAAATTGTAAATCAGCTGATTGCATGACGCTACTTTATTAATTTGTACCACGGACATAGTTTTTTAAAATATATAAAACACGAACTTGGCCACACTGTTTTCAGTTGAAGCTATTTTAAAAACTGCCACGGTATTTATGTTTGAGGAGCAATTCACTTTGAATAGGAAATACAATTTATACAAGTCATCGGAGCAGAGTAGATTTTGGCACTCCGTGATATACAGAGAAGAACTATAGTGCCCATTCACACTAGGCAACTTTACTTGCCGCAACTTTCATTTTGTAGGAGATAGAGCTATGGAAAGTCTTCCCTTTGCATTCCCCTTTACCTCTCTCGCCTACACACAGAGTTGCGGCAAGTAAAGTTGCCTAGCGTGAATGGGGACTATAAGTATAGTTCTTCTTTGTATATCACGGAGTGCTAAAATCTACTCTGCTCCGATGACTTGTATAAATTTTATTTCCTATTCAAAGTGAATTGCATCACACCCACAAATAAAATCTACATCGCCACTGTTTTCTGTACCCATTAAAGTACGCGTACCGTAACAATACCACGTATAAATGACTGTATTTAATGAATGAACCTCATTGAAACTATTTATCCAATTAGTGACATACTAAAGGAAACGCGGGAAAGGCATGCTAATATTAAAAATATTAATAATGATTTAAAGACGAATGGGTGGGTATGAAATTCTTGGCATTTGTTATAACTGAGAAATGAAATACATGGATTATGGATTATAGTACATTGCTCAGCAACAAAAACTGAGAAAATTAAATGTGAAATAGAAATTGAGGCCAATAAGGAAATGAGTAGAAGCGTCATTTCTTAGAAGCTACGTTAAATTAGAATTGTACAATTAGAGGCCAGCTTTTAAATTTCCTTTTCATCATTTAAAAAAATCCATTTTTGTTTTCCTAACCCGTGTTTAAATCCTTATGAAATATTCATTAGCCGTTGTGGTGGCAAAAATGTTTCAATCTGTTGTATTTTTCAACACTACACCACTTTGTGGTGCGGGGTATGCAAATTCCATGTTCAGTATGCCTATCGATTCAGAATCATTCGTCTGACCCTCTGTCGATGTCTTCAAAGTACAAAGCGCAATTAAACTTCGTTTAAACTTGGTTCGCTGTTCCAACCATATTTTGCTATCAAACAAAGGTTTTTTTCCGATTTTTCCGAGAAACCAGAAATTAAAACCGTTCGTGCTCAAATTTTGCACGATACGTTATGAGCGACAACTAATAAAGTCTGGACCATTTGGGTCCAGATTTTCATAAACCCAATACAAAGATTCTTCCCGATTTTAGAAAACTCAGCTCTAGGAGCTGCGTATAGCATTGTGAGCGCCCAATACCTATTTCTGGTTAACCATATCGGTCCATGTCACTCCTGATTTAAGATCCTGTATCTGTAAAATCCACGAGTTTTAGAAACGATAACAAAATAACAGTGTAACAAAAAAGAATGAAATCAAAATACCTGGGAAGTGATATTATTTTTCTTGCAGATCTTGCTGAGTACAACAAGAAACCGGTATTAAAATTTCCCTAACACCTCCAAAATCTGGAGTTACGGGTAAAAAACGGGTTTTCGGATATTACGTACTTATATGCCAGTAACTTGGTTGAATATCAACCGATTTTAAGTTTTTCGGCTGATTTGGAAAGAAGAAACTGTGGCCTTTCGAATGGTGTATACACTTTTAAAATCAAAATCTGTGTATTTTTCCTGTAAACTTATTTTTTAACAATTTTGTAATTATTTAACTTTGGAAGCATTTTTACACAAAATTTTTTAAAAAGAACCGAAAAATTTTTGAACTGCATAATAAGGAGCGTGTTCTTGCGAATACAATTCGGTGCGATTTTTAATAATGATTCAAACTCCTGATTTCAGACCCTGTATCTCTAAAATCCACGAGTTCTAGAAACGATTAATAACACATTGCAACAAAAAAAGAATAAAGTCAAAATACCTGGGAAGTGATATTATTTTCTTGTAGATCTTGCTGAGTACAACAAGAAACCGGTATTAAAATTTCCCTAACACCTCCAAAATCTGGAGTTACGGGTAAAAAACGGGTTTTCGGATATTACGTACTTATATGCCAGTAACTTGGTTGAATATCAACCGATTTTAAGTTTTTCGGCTGATTTGGAAAGAATCGGTCTTTGTATGGTGTATACACTTTTAAAATCAAAATCTGTGTATTTTCCCTGTATTATTTTTTTTTTTTTAAAAAAATTTGAATTTTTTAATTTTGGAAGCGTTTTTACACAAATTTTTTTAAAAGGAACAGAACAATTTTTGAACTGAATAATAAGGAGCGTGTTCGGTGTCACACAATTCGGTGTCATTTTTAAAAATCCGTTAGAAACTTATTGTGTCATTCAACTCTTATTAAAACAATATAAGTATTTTTTAAAAATTTACATTTATTGACAATGTTAGTTTGACCGTTTTCTTTTTAATTGAACATCATCAGTATCCCCCCGTTTAAGTAACCAGCAATATTCAGAAATCATTTTTATTTTATCTTTTCCTTCAAAACGTTTTTCCATTGTCATTATTTCTTGATGAAAGTGTTCGCCTTGTTCATCACTGTACTGGCCCAGGTTTTCTGGGAAGACGTCTAGATGTGACTGGAGGAAATGAATTTTATTTGAAATGTTGCAGCCCATTTCACCATACGCACTCTAAAATTTATCAACAATCGCGACATACGTAGTTGTCGCTTCTGTAATTACCAAGAATGTAATCACATAGTGCAACAAAACTCTTCCATGCGCGTTTTTCAACGGAACTGCGCTTATTGATAAATTCATCATAACTGATAAATGCGATAACAAATATTAGATCTGTGAAGAAATTAATACCTTCTTTAATTTTGGCTTCGCTTAATTTTGGGAACACCGCTCTAAGATAGCAAAAAGCTTCACCGTTTACACCAATTTTTTTATTTAAATTGTTTCATGTGTCCTAACTTTAGATGCAGTGGTGGCAGAACAACCTTATCAGCTGTAATTAATAAGGCGTTTAAAACGTTTTTCCTGCCTATTCGATATGTGCCACGAGATGGTGATACCTTGCGATCGTAGCGATTTGGTGCACGACTATTTCATGCACAAAGATAACATGGATATTTTGTGTAACCTCCTTGCATACCAAATAAAATTGTCAAAACCTTTAAATCAGCGACGACTTCCCATTTATACAAGTCATAGTTGACGAATCGCAGTATTTGGTTCATAACTTCATACGTTTCTTTTGTACTAGTCGCATATGCGATTGGAACAGATGGTAACCGATTTTTGTTATGCAGTAAAACAGCTTTCAAGCCTAGAAATAGCATTACAAATTTTATATAAAAAGATTCAAATCTATTAAAAATCAATAAGTTTGTTGAATACGTACTTTTACATGAACCGTCAATGAAAAGTCGCCATTCGTCTGCCTTATGCTATAATTGCGACTTAATGCCGATAAAAGTTTGGGTACATCAGCGCAATATATGAGATTAGTGTCATTTTCACCAGTCTTAAAATATTCTTCAAATAACAATGTCCGGTCACTTCTTCTACAGAAAGTTACACGAAAATCTTCTTCCACCAAATTTCACTGCCTTTATCGCGACCCAAGGATTTCAGCCTGGCGTTTTAGCAAACTCGCAGAAATCTGCATTTGAAACAAAATGTCGCTCCGTTGTAGATTTGGATGGAAGGTACTCTTCTTGCACCAAATATTTTTCAGCTTCAAAACCACATACAGCTCGTTGTCGGAACTTTATCTTTACCAGATATCAGTCTTGTAACACATACAACATTTGCGTACTTTACATTTTTGCGGGTTTTAAAAGTGTAACCTGAAATATTTGTTTCACAAAAGTAGCAATCATCTGTTTAATGCCAGAGTTGATGATGCCAAGTCATAGGCGTACAAAAGGGCAAAGAAATTGAAGGTTAAACTTAGTATTTCTTTAATGTTGTACAGCAATTTTCACAAACAAATTCTGGCTCATACCAGCGACTGAATTTGTAAGAACGATCGAAGACTTTGTTGTGTACTTCCACCACAGCAATATTTTTTTTTAAATCACGCCTATGACGGATGTCCGTAAATAGGCCACAAAAGTAAGGAAACTTATTCCGTTTTTGGTTAATTACACTGGAGTATTATCAAATTGTTAACTTTTTTATTAATACAGTTTCAAAGCGAACAAGAAGTGATAAATCAAACCAAACAAATGAACAAAAACTAAAACAATATGTTTACATGACAAACGGGATACTGAGATATTCAATAAAAAAAAACGGTCAACAAATATTTCTGAGTAGTTTGGCCAAAAATTGTGTTTTTTCAAAAAAATTTTGTTTTAATAGAAGTTGATTAACTCAATCAGTTTCTAACGGATTTTTAAAACTCTCTTTATTATTCAGTTCAATTTTGGTTCCTTTAAAAAATTGTATGTAAAAACGCATCCAAAGTTAAAAAAATACAAAAAAAAAATTTTATAAAATGAGTTTACAGGAAAAATACACAGATTTTTTCAGTGTGATTTAACAAGTGTATACACCCTTCGCAGTTTCTTATTTCCAAATCAGCCGAAAAACTTAAAATCGGTTGATATTCAACCAAGTTACTGACATATAAGTGCGTAAGATCCGAAAACCCGGTTTTTTACAATCGGTTGGTATTTAACCAAGTTACTGGCATATAAGTGCGTAAGATCCGAAAAACCGGTTTTTTACAATCGGTTGGTATTTAACCAAGTTACTGGCATATAAGTGCGTTAGATCCGAAAAACCGGTTTTTTACAATCGGTTGATATTCAACCAAGTTACTGGCACACGTTTTTTACCCGTTTCTTCTTTCCAAATCAGCCGAAAAACTTAAAATCGGTTGATGTTCAACCAAGTTACTGGCATATAAGTACGTAAGATCGGAAAAAAACGGGTTTTTACCAGTAACTCCAGATTTTGGAGGAGTTTGGGAAATTTCAAAACAGGTTTCCTGTTGTTCTCCGCAAGATCCCAAGAAAAATAATATTATTTCTCAGGTATTTTTCTCTGTCACACTGTGCTATGGTGAAACTCGACCACATACAAAGATCCGTGTCTTAGAAGAGAAGAGTTGAGCATAGAGTTTGGTACAAGGCCTGGAAGTAACCCAATTGTACCATATCGCTCCACATTTTCGAATAACGCCCACCTTCATTGCCCTACACAAATGTCCCTTCTAAGCTGAGGTTCTGTTGCTCTAGAAGTCACAAATTAATAAATATTCCATTGACCATTCCTAACAAAGTTTGACCATATTGGCCTGCCTTTTAAAATATCGGTCGCCATACAAATGACCTATTCAATTTATAGTCCTGTTGTTATACAGAAAGCATTTCAAATGTGATCTAGTTCATACGAGGCATAGATCAATAAGTTTGACTTAAAACTATTCCTGGTGAAGTTGGACCATATCGGCAAATGTTTTCAAATAGCTCCAACTCTAGAAATATTAAGTCCGACCTCGCTTACACTTAAGATAAGGGCGCGATCTTCTTAAAAACAGAAAGGTGTAGAGTACTCGTATGCCATAGAGCATTTCCCGACTATTTTTTGTTTTGTTTTAATAACATTTATTTTGAACACTGAACATCTTTTGCTGTCTAAATCGAAAAAGTTAAGTTTCAACGAGCGGAAAGTACGAAACGATAAAACCTATTTTACACGCTGTGTTGAAACAGGGCAAGAAAAAAGTTAACCTTGCAGCTGATAAAGAAAAAATGCGATTAATACATTGCCGAGACTAGCAGTTGAAAAGTCTGCTCGTCCTTCCCCCAAACGGACTTTATCGAAAGTAAACAGCTAAAGTCAAAAGCTATCTCTCGATGAACGAAAAAAGTGATTATTCTAGCTGTATTTCTGTAGGGTACAGAAACATGTATACTTGCTAAACCGGATAAAGTGATGCTGCCCTGCTGTCCTAAAAGACAGTAAGCATTTCGAACAAACTGCAAGTTGTCTAAGCGATATTCTGGCATGATCGTTGCTAAATGAGCAACCACAATAGAAGATGTAGAATGGAAAGACCAACTAGGACTCAAGTGGATAAGTTAAGCCAAAAAGTTTATGAATATCATTAGAATTACGAACTGAACATGGCAAACTCGAAATTAAAGTACTTGGAAAAATAAACTTAAAAAGGCTTATACTCGTATTACCAACAGGCTGCAGAGCGGGCGCAAGTCAATAATGTCTCCTAAGCCTAATGATTGACTTGCTGGTAGTGTATTCCTCAATCAAAAGAAAAAACCAGTTTGTGAAAATGCTAAAAGACTAAAAAATAACATAAAACGTTATTATTTTGCTTAGACTCTACTCAGATTATCCTTACTGGCCGGATTTTGTCTACAAATCTGTTTTGCAAACACGAAATAGTCAAATGTATACACATACTCCTCCGTATAGGAGATGGTGTGAAACAAAGATAAAAGCAACTGCTCTAAGCAGAAGCGAATTCGAAAATACATATTTCTCCAACTTGTAAAAAACAATCTTGGCACTACATAACCTGGTAAGGGCTTTTGCCAGTACGTGTTTTGTTTCATTGTGTCTCTTTTTAATCAGCATCTCAAAAGGAACGCGTCTCATACCTCCTCCCCCGCACACACACACACACATAATATAAGCAAACGGAAAAAATCCTTAAATCTTAACGTCGCTTCCGCGCAAATGTCAACTGTGGATAAAAAAACATAAAAAATGGAGCTACGTTTAGCTGGGTTGAAACTTAGTTGCCCGAATTATTGAGTGAATGCAACAGCAGGATATGAGAGGCTTTACGCCTTTACTTGGGTTAGGGTTTATGTTTCTACCATAGAGTGAATTATAAACAAAGTTTAATTAATTAATTAAAAACTATATAAACAATTAATCTGGATGATCTTGCAAATAATAACATATTGCGAATAGCAACGAAATTTAACTAATGGAATTTATAAGTCTAATAGCTATTTCGATTTTGGAATTATGGACTTTTTCCAGATATTTGGGTTCTTTTATCAGAGCTCATATTGTCCATATACAATTCCAAAATGCTAATGCATTTCTTACAGAGAAGTTTTTACATGGCTTAAAGATAAATGCCGTACTTGTTAAGTCGCCGGCATTTACGAGGTGAGAAACTCGTCGCTGAAAATTGTTAAGATGTTCTTACCCGGGGTTAAACTTGGCTTAACTGGCGGAATAGTAGTACACACTTCTATCACACCACAGCGGCCCACGAATATATTCAGTACAGGAACTAATATATTCAGTACAGGAAAAATCTTTACGCACTTGAAGTTCAGTAGAATTCAGATATAGCGTCCACGCTTAGAACAACCATTCAGGTATAGCGTCCAGAATAAAAACTGTTCATGCCACAATTTCAAGCAATATTTGGTTTTGTATGACAAATGCTCCTGTTACAACAACTTCGGGCATTACGACGATTCCGGTAATAACGCCCGTAACTAGCTCAAATTTGAAAATTTATTTTCGACGGAATTTAAGAAAAAAATATAAATAAACTAAACTGTATCTAAGAAATATTATTTATACATAATACACGCAGAAAAAAAAATATGGTTGTGGTGACAATATTGGAAGAGGATAATACTATTGTTGGGTATATGGTTGTGTTACAACAATATTATGATCCTCATAACAATAGTATGATTCAAATACAACCATACTATGATCCTCACAACAAAAGTATGATTCACACATAACCATACTATGATCCCCACAACCATAGTATTATTCGCACTCAACCATACTATGATTTCCACAACCATAGAATGATCCTCACAACCATAGTATGTTTCATATGCAACCATATTATGATCCTCACAACCATAGTATGATTCACACGCAACTATGTTATGATCCCTTCAACCATAGTATTATCACACACAATTATACTATGATCCCCAATATAATTTATTAGAATTTGTTTAAGTTGTCGACAATAGATTTGATCCCCAATATTATTTATTATAATTGGTTTAAGTTGTCACAAATAGATTTGAATTATGAAAATTATTCAAAAATACATTAAATAGGAGTGATTTATTTCACAGTAGAAAAAATAAGTTTAAATAAACGTAAGCGTTTTTATTAAAACAATTTCAGTTAAACAAAGCCAAAGCAGCTTGTTAAAAAAATTTTAATTTCGAAAGTACTGTTATTGCATTAGATCCGTGCCAATAACGTTTGGTCTTAAAAGTATATTCAAAATGAAGAAAAATTACAATCATACAGTATGATTGCCGTTATCATATTATTGTTAACAAAAAACGCCAAAAACAATACTTTTGTAGCACCAACCATATTAATATTGTTGCTATAACCATATTTTCATTTTTAAATTTGGCAATAATACTATTGTTACATTTCAACAATATTAATATTGCAGCAATTATACTATTGTCAAAAATAAATTCAGTTAACAATGCTATGGGTGCGACGAACATACTTTTATTGCGGAAAACATATTATTATTGCCGTGACCATGCAGTAACCATGTTTTTTCTCTGCGTGTAGAACAATGGCTGCAAAGAATAGTAAAAAATTGAAGAAAAATCAGCGATAGTTTAGAGGCTTGAATCTGGGTCGTCACATGCCAGTTTAGCAAAGGAGTTAAACATTTCGCATACAATAAGTTCAATATGAAAGAATAAAGATACTAAACTAGTTTTGCAAAACTGATCTTGTAATGAGGAAGTCTTAATTTCTATGTGTTTTAAACTACTTCAGAAGTGCCTGCTAAATGTAGCAATTTTGTGAGGGTCGTTTTTAATTTTCCACAAATTTTCTTCGAAACGAAATTGCCAAAATGGTGGGTAAAAATTTTGATTGCTCTGAAAGATGGCTTTTCCGTTTACGAATGCGTCACAGCATTGTTTTTGGAAAATTTTGTGTTGAGGTAAAAAATGTCAACCTCGACCAAGGCCGTGACTGGTTGAAAATATATGGCCAAAAACTAGTGATGGATACTAAGAAAATTAAATTTTGTTGTTTTATTAAATGATGCCTAAAAATACTTATAAATTTAAAGGAGAGAAATGCACAGGAGGTAAAATGTCGAAAGATAGGGTGGTTTAAAAACGTTACTTCTCTAGCAGTGGTAGGACAGAGAAATAAAAAGATCGAATAAAAAAATTTTATTATTGGTGTATAAGTGTCCAGCACAAGTATTTTTGATACTTAATGCAACAGCAGTTTTGCAACCGATGGACCAGTGAGTTATAAGATAACATCTAAATTTTTTGCATCATTAGTTTTTAAGCCACTAGAGATATAGTCTGGAAAGGAGAGCAGTTGTATTTTATCACGAGATGCAATAAGCATGTTAACATCAGCATGGGATTGCGTTACGACATCAACTATTAAACACGCCGGCATAAAAACCCGTGCGGCAAAAGAGTAGCAATTGTTGGCTTATTATATTTTATCGACTTTTGTTTTACATTTTATATTTTTTTGTGTTTTTGACGAATAATCGCTCTTGTCGTTCATTTATTTTTGGAGTATACAAAGAAAAACAATGTTAAAATATTTATTTTATTTGTGTGCAATGCTGCCAGATTATTGTATCGCTAACTAGGTAACTAAGCTATTTACCTCAAAAGAACACGGCTAATGTAAAAAGGTAATTATCGGAGTTGATAGCGATTATTTATATGTGAAATGCCCCAAAATAGCACCAATTTTTTAATGATATTTTTTGTGTGATTATTACAGAGAATCACTCAATTCTTGTGTGGGGAAAATGTTTACCTGCCTAGTTCCAATTTTGTTCAATCGCCTGAAAATATCATATAAATGTAATTTTGCCAAAAAAAATTTAAGTGAAATAATATATATGAACTTATTTCCCAGTGAAATTTAAAAAGTTTGTTCAAACGTTTGCAGTGTGCCAGATACTGATCAAATACATTTTTTACTGCAATGTCACAGATTTTTTTAATATGAAATATGACACTTTATCTTAGTTCTAGACTTTTACCAGCCTGACCCATTTTTAGTTATAAATCATTTTAAAGCATCAACACATACCTGTGCATTAGATAAATATAGTACCAAATAAACAATAAAATTATAAGGTGACAGACCACAATCGGCCGAATATGGATACCAAGTAACAGTGAAATATTCTCATTAACTCAAATATGACATTATTTTTTAAAACTGGCTTAATTTAGAATCCGGCCCATGGGTCCCAGGAGTCCACAAATCTATTCTCAATAGGCTTTTCTGTACATTTACAAATGCTGGGTGTAATACAGTCGGACTTAAGTTGTTTACATACTTTAAAATCATTATTTTTTTGGAAATTATAATTTTAGACTCATTTGGCACATCGTCAAAATTACAATATGACATTTAATATGAAGAAATTTCCCATTTGCAATGTTATCACGTTCAGTATTGCAAAAATAAGCTTCAAGAAAGCAGGTGCACCAGCTGCATCGCATCAGCAGCATCGAAGCAACAGTGATGCATTTCTGAAAAGGCTCATATCTTGATCGCCTTTAACGAGACTTTAAAGACGATCAAGAATATATATAAACATACATTGAAAGGTTTTCGATCAATGATTGTCGGCATTGCAAACAGATAGACACATTAAATATAAATGAGGGTACAAAACTAGTTTCCACACCAAAAGCATTCAATTAAATTGAGCCTGTAGTTTAGAAAATGGCCTACAGATGGACGTATAATATTACTCAAACGTTCCTATCACAAAAAAATTAAAATTTTATTTTACTTTTCCTTAACGCATGCCGTAAAAATGTTATCACTTATTTCCGTTTATGAAGACGTTTTCTTTTTTCCACGATACGTTGGCTGAATTACGGAAAATGTCTTCGTATATTTCTATACTAAAGCTAAAAGTATAGAAAGCTAAATTGATTTCTAAAGGATTTCAATACATGATACTTAGTGGTGATATGATTTAGTGGTGATTAAAGCATTAACTAAGTTAGTTAATGTGAAAAACGTTTAAAAACACGATTTTGCCAAGATTTTTGACATGAAATAAGAGTCATGTACATTATGCGTGTTCGATTGGTACTCGCTTATCAAACGGTTAAGTAGTCGCTTAGACGATAATTTCAAAACATTTGGAAAAAAATTTGAAAATCGGTTTATGAATCATCATAAACCGTTTGATCTAAAAATTTATTTTATTATTGTAGAAAAACAGTTATTTATTATTTTAAATTTGTAGAAAAACAGTTAACTCGCTAAAGGTTATACTTAAATAATTTTCTTTCCAAATATTATAATTGTAAAAAACAAACGGGGTTTACGGCCAGTTGTATATAGTTTATGTGAAAACAAAATCATTTATAAATTGTACAATGGTGTGAAGTTATCGCGTTAGCGACCACCTAAACAAGTTGCCAATAAAACACTTTCATTATTTCCTAGGGAAATCAATAATATTTCTAAAATTGTGTTTAGTTTGCCAGATATTGACCAAAAATTGTTTCAATACAATTTGACAGAATTTGTTTTGTAGTACCAGCCTTTAAGAATGAATTAATATTCCCCTAAATTATGGTTTCTTCGAATATATGTATATTCAACGTACAGTCGAATCCGGATAACTTAAATGCGCTTAACTGAAAAATATCGGTTATCTAATATATAAGTTTTCCAGATATTTCTTTTCGTGCTCATTTCAATAAATTAACTCAGCTTAAGTGAAAATATCGCATAAGAGAAACAACAATTTCAACTTAAGCTAAACTTTAACTTATGTATAAAGTGTTCTTCGTTTAACTGACAAATAAAACATAGATGTTTTGTTGAGATGGTAAACATTTCTTCATCAATACTTGCACAATGCTAATGTGAAAGCTTTATTTGGACTGACATAATGAGGGAACTCGAGTTTAAATTTTAACGAGGTAATAAAAAAGTAATACATGTCGTTGATAATACGGCTTGTCTCAAATTAATAGACTTTGCTTTGTAAAATTTTAAAATAATATTTTTAACTCCTAAAACTACGTCTATAATTAGGCCAAGTCATAAGCCGATCTTTTAAAATTTATTATCGAAAATCCTTTATTACAAAACAACTCCTACATCTTGAATGTAGACATTCGCTTAACGATTTCTCCAAAATCGTTGATATACTGAATGCCCTACAAATGTTTAAACTGCATGGTCAAATATAACCACAAAAACAATTCGCAACTGCTTCAAAAATTCATTAATTTGATTCATAAAATATAAACACTTTTTCTTCTGACCTTAGATTGGATAACGGAAACGTGTTCCACTTATCCGAACTACCCTTAAGTGAAAACTACGGATAACTGCAACGAAGTAGCTGCATTTTCGCTTTTTCACTTAAGCGAATTCGACTAAAAAGGTCTTATGGGAGAAAAACTAATTCATTAGTTCCATAAACTAACAGTTTTAATAAAAATTTTGTCTTGTAAGTGGGAGTAGTTTTAGTTTAAGTCTGCTTAATAATGTCTAAAAACTGTATTTCGAATTATTCACCATAGAGGTGTGTTTTGCTTTAGGTCCACGAGGAAAGAAGGTGCTTAATAAAAAACCTAGCCGTCTTTAGCTATTGGAAAAATATTCTCCAGTGGAAAATAATTCTCCATCTTCTAACAACAATCTAATTAGATATTCCTGATATATAAATATATGTATCCTCCATCTACAACAACCAGTATGTATTTTCTTTCATTTCGTCTCTGTCTCTTATTAATCTGCAACACTAACAAACAACAACATAAAAAAAGAAAACGTCTTCACCCATCTCCTCCCACACACTCAATAAATACACACGAAAAAAGTCCTTAAAATCTTAAGACGCTTCCCCATACAACATAAGGTGGAGGAAAAATATGGAAGTCTTATGTACAGGCAACTTTTTCTTATACGAGAAAATATTTTGAGAAACTTTTTTATTCATAAATGTAAGAAAAAAGGAAGTCCTTTTGCATCTCATTACTTGTGTGTAGGTACGTACGCCTTTGCATGTGTGTGTGTATGTGCGCGCTCGCTCATTGTGATGCTGAGCGAATGCAACCCTGTAGTGATGTGAAGGAATGTTGTGGGAGGGAGGTTGGGGAATGTGCTAATTACCACAGAGTTGTATTTTAGCGGATGGATAGTCTGGTGGTGTGGCGAGACAGAGTATAGTGCTGCACTAGTACGCATGTTGTAATGTAACGTACACATTCGATATAAAAATAATTAAAACTTAATTGCAAACACAACCCCGTAGAGCTTTCGGGCAATGTGTACGTTACATTATTAGCAGTCACTCATGTACTACAAAACATACACACGCACACAAACTCACACACACAAACAAAATAGTATGTACTCACAATTATAATTGGAGGTTAATTAAAAATGTCTCATTGGATAATAAATCGCAACGAATGTTTTTCTTCTCCGTAAAGGAATTGCGGAATTGCTTTCCATAACACATAACGGCAGACGAATTGATGGGTGATGAAATGCATAAAACAAAAATGTTTCCAACTGGAATATTCTACACTATTCTTATAGGATTGAGATGAACGTTTTGTTTTTGCTATGCGATAAAAGTGCCAGATTTCTGATGTTACAGTCATTGTTTTTTTTATTATTTTTTTGTTTTTAAATATTTTGAGTATCTTTACTATAGGAATATAGGAACTTTATGAATATTTCCAAAAATTGCCAAGACTTGGTTTTTGGGGGCGTGGGGTGAGGTGAGTTTAGAGTCGTTAGACTTATCTTAACTCGAGTCGTTATCAGAGACCTTTACCTTTTTAAATAGAAATAGTACGTTACTAGCGGCGTACGTTCAAAAATGTTTACTCTGTATGAAAAATGGGATTTATATTTACCTCTTCGTCGTAGCGTCCCTTTTTGCGCAAAGTCTCGCCCAGATCTTCGTTGGCTTTGTCAAAGTCCTTCGTTACAGCCAAACCATCGTTGGGCAAATGGCGAACGCCCTTAATAATCTGCTGGCCGGCCCAGTTCTTCCCGGCACAACTTATGATCCAGACCTTGGTGGGATCGCCGACAATCAAACTAAACTTGGCATCATCATCGCCATGGCATGTTATCAATTCCAAAATACAATCAAAGGCATCATCAGCCGTTTCCGAAGATCCCAATGCCAAGCGGATAACATCGAAAACGGTCACATCACCCTTGACTTCGTTGGCCCAGGTTATGGCAATGCTAACACTGCGCTCATTGGAGCCACAATCGCCGCCCCAAATTCCGGGACTCGGTTTTTGCAAAACCACTCGCAGAGGGGTGCAGTCACCCAACAAATGTCTCTGCAATAAATAAACAAACACACACGCACACACATAAACAATGAGGTAATTTTTTTATGTTCCAGCACTAAGCACAAACAAAACACGGGCACAAACAAACAAAATAACAACAACTTCACGGTACATACCTTGCCTTCCAGAGACTCATTGGCCTCATAGTAAGCCACCTCTTGAGCCACACCCACCAGCTTTTCATTTTCCGAATTACAGCCTATGATGACGGTGTCATTGGCCGTATTCGGTGGCATGGCCACAAAGCAATTGCCATGAGTAGTTTCACTCATTTTCAGGCGTTAAATAGAATCGCAGAAATTTCCAGACGATTACTTTGCTTTCTTCTTGCAATTAAAAAAGTAACTCGTAATTCCCGCAGATAATTGATTTTTCTCTACTAATAATCACCAACTAACGACGTATGAAACGAACGACGACACGGAACGGATGGATGCGACGATGCCAACGCCACCAGTCAATGTACGGTACGCAAACAAAGACCCAAAATAGAGACAAGACAGAGATATCCAGAAATCCACACACACACCAAAAACAACTCAACTCCGTTTTAATGAGAGCAACTAAAACAAAATAAATTAAACAATTTATTTCTTTCTCTTCACTTCACTCACTGCAGCATTCATTTCTTTTTTATTTATTAACAATATTCACTGTATTTAAATTTGTTTAACCCTTCTTTTTTTTATTAATTTTTTAATTACCTCGCGATTTTTCCGACTTTTAATTGTGTATAAGAACTTTTTGTTTCTATATTCCAATCAGGAATGAGGGTGGTTTGTAGGGTTGTAAGGCCAACAAACATCTGTATAACATTGTAATTGCAAATGGGAATGTTGTTTCGCGCGGGTAATTAGGGTAAAATTTAGGCCTCAACTGAGATTAGCATTTGCTTGCTCTCCGACTCGAGATTAGAACGGTGGTTATGCATAAGCGTTTTAAGCGGACATGGAGTGGAGAGCATAAACAAAGAGAACGCTCAAAGGGCCGCCATGTAATATAAACTTATTTTATTGTTTTAGTATTGTTTATATTTGTCGAGAGGACAGTTTTAATTAAGTTTTCTTTTAATTATTTGTGTACTAATGCGTACGTTTCATTACGCTAGAAACTAAAATGCAACTCTGTAGTAATTAACACCACAGAACAACAGAGTTGCATTTTAACACCTTACTACCTATACAACCACCAATACGACACCTCGCTCATGCCCCAAACTCTCACGAATTAACACACAAATGAATGCGCGTTCGCTCTCTCTCTCTCTTCACTCACTTTCTTCTCTCACACCATAAATCAAAGGCAGAGCGGATGGAGTGACGATGAAATGTAGCGGTTTTTTTCATAAAAAAGCGACAATATACATAAAACAAATGAGTAATAAAAGTGTCCCACCCCCTTGACAGCAAGTACGCATGCATTGTAATGTACGCATGTATGAGAAATATGCAAATTTTCATTAATTACTTATGCTCTTCATTTAGGTATGTACCATAATTTCTCATATATTTATAATTGCTTTGTTTTATTAAAAAAACAAATTCGTTTTTTGTTCATAAATTATATTGTTTTAATTTCTTTGTAAGATTTCCATTCGTGAGAGGGTGTTTAATTTGTTTCATTTGAATAAATGTAACTAGTATGTACCAACCTCTATGTTACATGCGTACTTGCACCAATCGAAACTAATGAGAGATTTGGCGTTTTTTTGCCTTTTGTTTTAAAAAAAACGATAGATACATCTGGTGGTATCCGATAAGATTTATAATAAAAACGTATAATAATTAAGTATCACTTGATGACGAACGAAAATTATTTTTTTTTATTTGTTAATAATTTCACAAAAAACCGGCGAGATTTTCAAAAAAAAATTATGATAAATATTTTTGCAGTCTATATTGTTGTAAAATGTCTATCTTTGTCTAATTTTTTAATTAGAACAACCTGCCGCTACTAATTATTAATAATTATTTAAACACTTGCAGTGACGTTGGTGGACTTAAGTAATTATTTAATTTATTTTTTCATTACTTACAAGAAGTATTTTGCTAAAATTTTCTCATTAAGCAAGTCACAGTCAGAGAGTCACAGTTAAAGATGTTGTTTTAATTGCGGCGAAAAATCTGTTACTGAGGACATTTTCTGAAAAAGAAAAGGATTGTTGCAAATAAGGAAAAAGTTCTCCATAACTGATGAATACTCATTTTACGAGAACTTTTTCGCGTTTGAGAACCTTAATGAATATTTTTCACATATGCAAATTCTCATAAGGATGGGATGGATGGTGATGATGACTGTGGGTTGGTGTAGGTAGGTGTAGTAATGAGACAACAACATCATCCATCTTCTAACAAAAAAAAATACTCCTTCGCAATACGAACTCTCTCCGATGTGTGTTTTGTTCTGCCTTCCCCACACAAACAACAAACAAAAGGTAAGGTGTTTCGGCGTCTGCATTTTAATTGCTGTTGTTTAAGAAAAAAAAACGCCAAAAATTGTCGCGCGAACATACCCTTGTGAGAGACAACAACAGAAATGAGTCGCGTGTGTGTGATAGAGAGGGAGAGCATCATTAGGCACGAATAAGAAAATATTTTCATTAGCATTTCTTTCACAAGTGATGCCAATATTCCGAAGTCATAGACAAAAATTAAAGTGCCTCTATTTTTGGTCTTTTTAGTGTAAAAAAGATTACATTAAAAACAACACTTATTTAACTCACCCTGATGAACTACAAAACCATTTTGTGGCCACCATGGTGTAATGGTTTGTTTGCGGGGCTGTCATACCGGCGTCTTTGCTAGTCAGATATTTCTCTTTAAGCTGTGCAGCATTAACTTCTCCATAAAATATGAAGTAGTACGAAGCCGCGTTAAACAGCTGGTCCCGGTAGGAGAATACGTATTATTTTAACACTGCTTACTGATTTGAGAGAAATTTTCCCTTATTCTTTAATCGAATGTTGTTTGAATTATGTAAGAACTATTTTTTGAGCACACTTTATACAGACATCTATGTATTTAACACGATTATTGTGCCTTACTAATTTATATACTAGCAGATAAAGAATTAACATAATGGAATATTAGCTGCTTTCTTTTTGTTTCGTATAAACTGAAACATTTGCTACGAAAAAAGCATTTTGGAGATGGCAAATAATCTTTGTATTACTGGTATTAAGTGACACATTTTTCTGCCAAATTATGAACATTTTATACATTACAGACATTTGCAATTAAACGGTATCAACGTCTGTGGTGTAGCCCAGTTATAAGCTCGAAACTCAGCAGAGAGGGCAAAATATTTTTTAAACGTTAAACGTTTTGGGAATGATAATTTACCAACTGTTCTCAAAACGAGAAAAAAGTAAGAAGAGGGAGAAAAGAAAATATAAATCATGCGGTTCCAACTCGCAGTCTTTTTACTTTGAAGCCGTTGTTCTAGTTACTGTGGCTCATTGGCAAACATAAAATTTGAGTTTTAGTCATAAAAAATATAATTTGGTGTCATTTTTATATAAGCAAACTTTAACGACAAACGAGAATGAATTTAACATTCTTCTTAAGAATTTTTATGACCTTTAAGGGACGAAAATAATGCTGCTATTGTATGTATGAAAGGCAAATTTTGTTAAACTTATACTGTACAATATTTGCGGTAATTGTTCGCAACTACGAAATTTTTGAACATTACCGCTTTAATGAATACCACTTATAAATAGTTTCTGAAATTTTGGTATACATATTGGCAAACAGACAGCAGCCTGAAGCCGACGCTACAATAGTCAGGTCTACCGAGATTGTGAAGCTCTTTATCGGATACACAGGGCGTGATTTTTTTGGACATTACGAAGGATTTTTTGGTTGTATTTTCTGAGTTTTACCAGGCTTAGTGCAACTACCGATCCTTAGGTCCAACAGCCGCTATGTGGACACACCTTTCAGTATTTGTAGAGGACCGACTGCCTCTGAGGGCGAACAAGGACAAGAACCTATTAGCCTTTAGACCTTTTCGGTGGAATTTAGTTACGATGAATCAACTTTTAATGTTATGCTGTGTTGGCACACCAGACGGTTCCAAATAGTTAAGAAACTCTATTGAATATATTGACCGCTTGTTCCTGTGTCAATCGACAATTTCGGAAAGCCAATCAACATTTTTGAAATTTTGAATAGATTACTGCGTTTTTAAAAACATTGGCGGAAATGTTATTTCACCTAGTCGGATCAAACGTAAGTTTTCCATCGTCCATATTTAAATGCTATTTGGCGACTATTTGTCGAAAATTTGACGCTTTATAGCACACATTTAGTTTAGCGGCTGGTTTTGATTTGTCGAAAACGTCAGCAAGAAGCAACAGAGTTCCACCTAATAAATTCCGATTTTCTGTGAAACCTTTGATATTACGGGCAAGAGCTTCAAGAGATGTCTTGTACCCAACAATGTTGAAACATTTTTGTTTTTGGTGTATATATTTATAAGGTTTAATTCAGATAAGTCACTTGTGTTAACTGATAATTCTGTGATTTCAACTTTCACGATACTTAAAGCACCTGTGCCTGTAACTTTTCTTACGCTGCGTTTTTGCTAACTTCCGAAAGTCTCAAATTCGATAAAAATATATGTGTTAAATATACATAAAGTTAACTATATTGCAGTGTCGACATTGATTTTTTTTTGAAAAACAACATAATCTCCGATCCCACAGTTTTTGCGTTAAGTATTTTTGGCGTTCTAATCGCTCCAAAAAGCGCAAAATCTAAAGCCAAGTGCTCTATGTTGGCATCACTGCTCCCTACTAGTTTTTTTTCCCATTTTCATTATGGTCGAAGTTAAAGTGCGTTGTTGTGCGAGAATGTGGTGTAAAAATTTAAAATAAACAGAGACAATGTTTAAAATACAATTAAAAGTAAAATAAAACAATTTTGCTTAATTTAACCATTGGCAAAGTGTCAAAAGTGTAATAAAATTGTCATAAAAGAAAAAAAATTAAGTTGGAAGTGGAAAAAAAAGAACAACATTGAGGTTGTCGCTTAGGAGAAGGGTATGTTCAGTGCGAATTTTTGTGCTAGTGTGCTATATATATTGGTCTCTTTTTCTCCTTTGGCACTTCCAATAAGAAATTAAAGAGGAGAAGGTGTATGTGCAAGTGTATTTTGTGTGTGATGTTTTTTTTTTATTTTATTTCAATTTTCATCTTCTCTTTTAGTGTTCTTTTCGAAAACTCAACGCAGAACGTACTTGTACGTAAAGTGTTTTTTGGGGGGGCTCAAACAACACAAGAAATGAAGTGAAGAAAAAAAATTGTGAAAAATTCTATAAGACAATTTAAATAAAACTAAAAAGGGAGAAAACTTAACAAAGCTACACGCTGAAAATATTAAAAGAATCTGAATAAGCGACGAATATAAATAATAATGGTGAAAAAGATGGTGCTACTATAGTGTAAAATTGTGCGAGCCGAAAAACGAAAAAAAGAAGAACATACATAGTACGTGACTTTCGTTTAAAGTTCTGAGAAGAAATGTAAGTTTTTTTTGGAAAATTGTTGAAAATCATGAAATTCTTAAAATGTATGTCTTAACAAGTTTTTCACACTTGGATGCCTTTTCTTTCTAGGCGTGTTACGTTGTTTTTTTGCCCGCTAAGTTTTTCATTGGTTCTCTTCTGTTTTTTGTTAGTGGTGCTGATGTTTTTTTTTTCTTCTCTGTCCACTGCATATTTGTTTCGTAAAAAAGCGTTGTTTGACCGCTTTGTCGAAATAAATTTACGCGGTTTTCTTGGTCATGTAAAAGGGCTCTAAAGGTGACGACCAAAACATAAAAGTGTAAACCATATTTTTGTAATCAGTTATCTTCTGTTGACCAAATACATGTTTAAGAAAAATCAATAGATTTTTGGTATACTAGAAAAGTTCTACATCATCATTTTCACTTCCTTCCACATCTTGAGCAGCTTAACTTTCGTACACCATATCATCGTTGTTCGTCTGTCCATGTGTCATTTTTGTGTGAAAAAGCGCCCTTTTTCCATTTCGGTCGTCATTCTTCTGTGGTCCTCTATCCTCTCACTTGCAGTAACAAACTTTCCTTGAGTGTTTTTTTTCTTGTTGGTTTTATTTCCAACCCTGTCTCCCCCTTTCTGGCCATAACGTCTTTTCGTTCGTATTCTCAATATTCTCTCACTTTGATGTATCCATTCCATACGTCTATCCTCCCTCACAAATGTTTGTTTTTTTCGGTTTTTATTCCTATCTCTTGTGTGTTTTTATCTAATTGTCATTGCTTTTGCTTTTCACGTATTCGTTTTACCCTCTATTCTTTTAATTCCATCATTTGTTATGTTTTTATTTTATTGTTTGTCAGCACTTTTTGTTTACAAATAAAAAAAAATGGTGCTGTGTCCCAATTTTTCACCAAATGTGTCTGTGTTTTGGTTTATTGGAAGATGGTTTGGGAGTTACGAGAGTAAAAATAAACGAAATTAAGGTCATAGCGTACTTTATGAGACATATTTCTCCTAGATTCATACTTCCACATTTACGGGTCTCTAATGATCGGAGATACAGCGGAGGTCGAATAATATTCATAAACATTTACGAAAGGTTAAAATTCAAATTATATCAACAGTGCCGGACTTAAGTATAGGCACAGAAAAAAATTTTAACCCGGTAACAACATTTCCGGCAATATATACACTGTTGTTATTTTTTGTTGTTTAGTTTTTAACTACTATTCTTGCCAAATGATATTAAAAAAAAACAAGATTTAATTAATCGTGTGCGATTTAAAAATTTCAAAAAGACCATTTTCAGTAGGACAGAATAATGGCCTAAATCTAGTTTAGTAATAACTTTCGGTCGGAAAAAAAGTTCAGTCGTACAGCTGCGGTCAAAAAAATAGCACAAAGGCTAAAAAAAAATTTGTAGGCTATTATTTTGCAATAGTGTTAACTGATTTAATTCGAAACGTAGCATAAGACACTTAGGAAACTGTAAAACTATATTAAATAATAAACATATAATTTTCTGTTTATTTTAATATAAAATTTTCATTTTTTTTTCAAAAGAACTTAGAAATTTATCAGTCAAAAAAATAACACTTTAGTTCAATTTTTGGTTTTAATGGGTGATCCACCTAGAGGTATTTTTCAGAACAAAAAAAATATAAAAATAAAAAAAAAAAAATCAAGTGTGGAATCTTTATTGGTAATTTGAAAGGACATTTTATGGTATTTTTTTTTTGAATATAATTTCCTTTTAAAAGTTGGCCGCAACTACGCTTCAGGGTGTCTATTTTGGGGGTCCAATTTTTGATGACTCGTTCGGGCATTTCGATCAGTCTATAGATGTGATATTACACGATCCAGGCGGCCAACTCACAGGTCCAAAACGTGAAATTGGCTGCTCTTCGTAATGACCTCTTAATAGATCCATTGTTTGAACAGCTGTATGGCAAGTGGAGCCATACAGCTGCTCAATCTAATGTTTCAGGAAGCAAAAACTCCGATATCAAGGCGCGACAGCGAGCTCCATTCAAGGTTACGTTCCGAACATCATCATTTTTGAAAAAATATGGACCGATTATTCCACCAGCCTATAAACCGCACCAGACCGTGGTTTTATCTGGGTATAATGGCACCTCTTGAACCTCTTATTTTTTGCTCTTCAGTCAAAAATGCGGCAAATTTTATGTTAATTGACGTTGTCGTTGAGTCTGAAATGTGCCTCATCACTGAACAAAATTGTGGTCAAAAACAGTTTCTCACCAAGGGCTGCTATATATATTTCTGGCCTAATAATGAAATTTATCATCAAAAATGGTTTTATTGTTTTTCAAAGTATTCTCCAGCATGATTTATACACTTTTGCATGCGCTCAAACCAATTGTCGAAGCACTTTTTCCACTCCGATTGAGACACCTCCAAAACATGGTTTTTGAACGCTTCAACAGCATCTTCTGACGACGAAAACCGTTGACCGCGGAATAAAAAGAAGTCATTGGGTACCAAGCCAGGACTATACGGCGGATGACCCATCAATTCGACGTTTTGGCCGGTCAAAAAGGCGCTGGATTGAGCCGATGTGTGAGAGCTCGCATTGTCATGGTGCACATTGATTCATCTTCTATTGGTCATTTCTCGAATTTATCCGAAGACCTCATACAAACAAATTGTGATGTACCACTCAGAACTGACCGTCCTACGTTGCTCAAGCGGAACAGTCGCCACATGACCAGTTTTGCCGAAGAAACAGGCGACCATTTACTTCGAAGTGCTTCTTCCACGAACAACTTTCGTTGGATTTGGTTCGTCTTAGAAGACCCACACGGTTGATTGCTGTTTTGTTTCGGGTTCTTACGCATAGATCGATGATTCGTCACCTGTGACGATCTTATAAAAGTCTTTTAAAGCACCGCGATCGTATTTTATAAAAATTTCTTTGCACCAATCGACACGAGCCTTCTTTTGGGCGATTGTCAAATTGTGCGAAATCCAACGAGAAAAAACCTTTTTTGAGCCGATATGTGTATGGTGGAAGAAGTTACCAAGGATGCCTATCTCACGGTATGACACATGACGATCTTGCATTATCAGTTCACGCACGGCTTCAATGTTCTCTGGCACAAAGACCCGTTTTAGAAGACCTTTGTCTTTGATCGAGAGTCGGCCACGATTAAATTCATTAAACCAGTTTTTCACAGTGCTGTAGGATGGCGCTTCATCGTCATACAATGCTTTTATAGGTCATCTATGCACTCTTGTCGTGATAATCCACGTCGAAAGTTGTGAAAAATGATCCACGTCGAAAGTTGTTCGTTTGAGCGCACGAAAATGTTCACGAGTTAATTCCATTTTTTGCCAAATTGATTTTGTTTAGTCACTGTAAACAACACAAATGATGGTCGTACGTCAAAATGTTCTGAGTACGTTTACGATAAAAAATTTCAAAATTTCCAATGGAAATGTCAGATGGCGCCAGGCAACATTTAGTTTTGCATAGGCCAGAAATACGAGGGCGACCGCAAAAGTAACTGGCCTAACTTAAAAAGAACCGTTTTTTGGAATTATTATTATTTATTTTACAACATAATCTCCTTCCAACTCAATACACTTCATCAAACGTTTTTCAAGTTTTTTAATTCCATCCGAAAAATCAGATTTTTCAAGACCTTCAAAATATGCCTCAGTTTCAGCAATAACCTCGCTATTGGACGACAATTTTTTGCCACCGAGAAATTTTTTAAATTTGGAAACAAGAAATAATCAGAAGGAGCTAAATCTGGACTATATGGTGGATGCGGAGCAATTTCAAATCGCAATTCGGCCAGTTTTTGTTGAGTTAAAAATGCAGTGTGTGAAGGAGCATTATCTTGATAAAAAATAACTTTTTTTTTCTAAATGCGGTCGTTTTATCTTGATATCTTCACTCAACCGATCCAATAATGCACAATAATATTCACTATTTATAGTTTTCCTTTCTCAAGATAATCAATAAGTAGTATACCCCTTGCATCCCAAAATACTGTGGCCATAATTTTTACTGCTGAGTTTACAGTTTTCGCCTTCTTGGGACCACTTTTACCAGCTTCTTCTATCCATTGTTTTGACTGTTCTTTGCATTCTGGGATGTAGTGATGGATCCATGTTTCATCAGCAGTTATGAATCGGCGCAAGAACTCTATTGGATTACGCTGATGAATCGCTAAAAGCTCCTCGGAATTGGTCAATTGGGGCAAAGTCAACAAACGCGGCACCTTTTTCGCGGATAGCTTTTTCATGTGGAGTTCATCATGTAAAATACTCCAAACTTGTTTTTCGTGTATTTTAACAATATCAGCAAGTTCTCTGAGATTTATTCGTCTATCTATAGTCACTTCATTAAATATTTTTCTAATGTTTTCAATAGTAGTAGCAGTTTTCGGTCTTCCAGAGCGTTGTTCATCTTCCGTACTTGAACGACCCATTTTAAATTGTTGAACCCAGGAATTCACGGTGGAGTATGATGGTGCATTATCACCATAAACAGAATCCAATTCATCTTTGATTAATTGTGGCGTATAACCTTTCATATAAAAGTGTTTAATTACCGCACGAAACTCTTTATTTTCCACTTTTCAAAAATTATAAAACTTGTTTACTTCAATCACCTGTAACAAAGAAAATAATCATTAAATATTTCGGAAATTTTGACAGATGGCTTATAAAAGATTGTTTTTAAAAAAACAAAAAAAGAAGTTGCTAGTAAAACAGAAAATGTGCCAGGCCAGTTATTTTTGCGGTCGCCCTCGTATATATAGCAACTCTCAGACTTTGGCAACGTTCCACTAGAATTTCGCCCCATATGTGCTTTACCGAGTTCCAAAGCGCTTCATTGCTCGCTGGTTGAATTTAAGCATCTCCGTTTTTTATATCCTTAAATTCTCAATCGGGTTAATGTCTGGGCTCTGAGCGGGCCATTCCATCACATTGATCTTATTGTCTTTAAACCACTTTTTTTTGCAAGTTTGCTGGTGTGTTTAGGGTCATTATCTTGCTGGAAGACCCACCGCCATTTCGTCGGAAGCATAGGGTAGCATTACTTTTTGCAGGATATTAACTTAAATGGTTTTATCCATTATGCTTCTTATCCAATGTATGGGTCCTACACCATAATAAGAGAAGCCTACCCATACCATTATACTAGACCCACCATGTTTAATAGTTGTAATCGTATAATTTGGGTTGTATTCGACATTAGGGGGTCTTCTAACGTAGCAACGTGACCCCTTGCCACCAAATAAAACAATTTCGGACTCATCTGTCCAAAGCACATTTCGGCTGTCTAGTTCAACGAGATGTTGCAAAATTTCAAACGTTTAACAACGTGCTTACGAGATAGGATTGGCTCTTTTCGAGGACTACATGCCTTTAACTTGGTGTCTCGCAGCCTCCGGCAAATGGCCTCGACACTTACAGCTACAGTAAGTTCCTTTTTAAGCCCTATAGCTGGCTTGAATGGGTCCTCCTTTGCCTCTCTGCCCAAGCGTTTAACCATTTAAGGCGACAAGAATTGCTTTCGTCCACGTTTTTCTGGTTTCTGTGTACATTTTTAGTGCATTAATAATCATTTTGTTGGAGCAAACAACTGCTTTTCGATTTTCCGAATATTATTTGTTTTCAGAAACCATGTTCTTTATACTGAAACGTTTTTCGTGCGTGCAGTGCTTTCCACGTACCATTCTAACGAATAAATATTAAAATAATCAATAGATATTATGTATTGCACTATAAATTTACCTAACCTTTCGTTTTTTTCACTTTTATTTTAATTATTAAAACAATATTTATTTTTTTTAACTATTTTTTCATACAAGCTGCCATTTTTGTGACTGCACTGATCTAAAACTTTTGTGAAATGATCCACCATTTCTTAAGAATCGTTTACTATCTTGAGGAAAAAATGCCTCTTCAAAAGAGTAAACAGACTACTGCGTCATCGCTTAGTTATGTTCAAATAATAAGCAGCAAATTAATTTTTTTATGGAAATTAAAATAGATTTCAACGTTGGTGCTATTTTGTTGACCGGCACTGTATTATTCAGATACTGAGCCATATCTGTGAAACATTTCCATATCTATTAAGCAATATGGGTATCGTTGGAAAGCTTATTGCAGCACCATTCCAATGATATGCAGTGCTGCTCAAAACATTTGCAACCAGCACTTCCATGAACTTAGTCTAGAAGAAACTCAGATATTAATAATTTTGTCTTTATATTACAACTATGAAATACTCTTATGGAGTGAGATTTCTAAGTTCTACTTGCAAAAATATATACTTATATTGTATATTTTTTTAAGTTATTTTTCGAAAAATAAAAATCAAGTGTTTCGGTGGGATCAAAACATTTGCAACTTTTGTATTATTTGTTATTATTTTCGTAGTTTTAAAACTTTAAAATGTAGAAAGACTAAAAGATTTACAGATTAACGTAAACAAAAAGCATCAAAGCAATATCACTTAGGTGATTGCATAATTTCGTTGTAGACTGATCGGTACAGGTCCATGTGCTATATTTCTCAAAAAGTTGATAAAATGGCTGGAAATAAATATAATAAAATATTCAGTTATCGACGATTTTAAAGCAGATATACTAGGACAGATCCATCACTTTTCCAACTTCTCGTTGTTATATGAAATGCAACACTGCTCCCATCAAGCACCATCTGTTAATAGAATACTGTCAACTTTTAAGAGAGTTTGGTCATTTAGTTTGTGTTTAACAGCTGTTAAAAAGATACAACTTCGTAATATAAAAAAGGGAATTTCGAGTGCACATTAAACATTATTTTTTCAGAAAAATCCGTCAATCAAACCTAGAAAAAGCTTGATAAATACTATGGGGACTCTGCACCATCGATTTCAATAGTAAAATTGGGGTTTACTGACTTTCGTTGTGGTCGAACAAGTGCAAATCACGCTGAACGTTCTGGACGGCCAATTGTGGTCAATACACCCGAAATATTGAAAAAATCCACGATATGGTGTTGTCCGATCGAACAGTAAAAGTGCGTGAGATTGTTGATGCCATAAGCATTTCATATGGCAGTGTGGTTTCGATTTTATATGATCAGTTGGGTTAAAGAAAGCTGCCTGCCGCGTTTGCTCTCAACTGACCATAATCGTAATCGAGTGACAACTTCAAACGATTGTTTGATGTTGTTTAACCGCAATTTTACGGCGTTTTGTAATTGTGAATGAAACATGGATCCATTACAACACTCCGGAGACCAAGCAGCAGTCTAAACAATGAGTTTCTCCGGGACAAGAAGGCCAAGGTGACTTTGTCGGTCAACAGTTTTTTGGGATGCACGCGGCCACATCGATTACCCTTAAAAGGGGAAAACTATAAACGCCGAACTTTTTGGACCGATTAAACGAGAATTTAAAAAAAAGACGACCCCATACGGCCAATAAAAAAGTTCTTTTTTATCGAGATAATTCATGGGTGCACACGTGTGCGCTCTAAATGGCAAAATTGTATGAATTGGGTTACGAATATAAACCTCCATGTTCTCCGGACTTAGCCACCAGTGACTATTTCCAAACCTAAAGAAATGGCTCGGTGGAAAGTGATTTGGGTCCAACGATGAATTATTGACCTAACAAACAATGGAAAAATCCTATTTTTTTAAGGGATACAAAAATTGGCGAAACGATAAACAAACGGTATTGAGCTAAAAGGAGATTCTGCTGAAAAATATTTTTTTTGCTTGCAAAAAAAAACCGTATTTTATTCGAAATTCAAAATGCACTGAATTATCGATATGGCCTCGTTTATACACGAAAATGTATATGCCACAACTCGAACCAAAGTAGATCCAATTTTGGGGTATCTTTTGTGACAAACCTTGTCCTCTAAAACCGTCCACAATTTGTTATCCAATGGGTTCAAATCTGGACTGCCTGAGGGCCATTCTTCAGAGGAAATGAACGCTGGAAAATTGTTCGAAGCCAGGCCTGGGACGTTTTAGCCTTATGGGTCGGCGCAGAATCCTGCTGGAAAGTCCATGGCTGGTTTTGGAACAGGGAATTGTTAAGACGCTTCACAACAGCTTCCAAAACGGTTTCTTGGTAAATTTTGGCCGATGTTTTGACTCCTTGTTCGCAGAAATGCAGGTCAGTGACCCCATCGTAAGAGTCACCCCACCAAACCATGACTGAAGCTGGGTGATGACCCTTTTCCACCCTTGGGATCAGTTCAGATGCTTCCTTAGATGACCGCGCATATATCATTTTGCTTGTTAAATTTTTCCTGAACGGTACAATTTTTTTCATCGGTGAACAAAATTTTTCTGTGCATGTTATCAGCGTACTTCACCAAAAGACGTTTGCATTTTTCAATCCTATTTTTTTAAAGCCGCAGTCAATAAATGTCCGGTATGTCGTTTGAATACCCCAAGTCCCAAGTCTTTTTTGATGATTCGACTCATGGACTTTTGCGTGATATTCATGTCACTGGCCATGATTTTCTGTTTTCGGAGCGGATTTCTTTGAATTCTTGATTTAACGGCTTTGATGACATGCGGTGTTCGAACAGAACGTGGGCGGCCCGACCGGTGGCGGTCTTTTACATCTCCAGTCTCCTCAAACAGTTTTATGCATCGGTAGACGAACATGCGGCTAATCCCTGGCCGGATTAGCCGGAGCGTTTTGAAAATATTGCTTTTTTCATTTCACACTTGAAAAGCGGTATTACAGCGATACGGTTCTCATTATCTGACCACACCAGGATGAAAGTTGAAACAATTTTAAAATCCCGTTACAGACTTACGCTATTGAGGTTAGCTTTTAAAACCCATATGAAATTAACGGGGCATGTTGTAACAGTATTTATGTCCCTACTAAGTATATTCGGTGAATAAGTTAGTAATTTCCAAAATGTTTAGCTCGTTTGTTTTATTTCGGTCTGTTGCTTTTACACATTGAACAGGGATTAAACCGGCTCAAGACCTCTTCTTCTACATTTAAATAGAAAACAAGTTTTTAACAAAATGGCAAAGTGACATTGATTTTCGTGGCTGCACACTACTTTTATCATGATTTCGGGTCCGTGACAACCCTCTTCAGAAAGCGTTGCTGCAATTGTTGAAAGTAAAATCGAACTCTATAAGGCCAGGCTCTCCCCAAACGAATGAGAACTACTGTTGTAAACCTTACTTTTCAAGTTTTCTTCACACAAATGCCCACGAAAATACATCTTCCAAAATAATAAAAAAAAGTGATGGGGAAAACGGCAACATTTAGGTGGCTGGTCCCAAAAGAGACAGTATGCCCACATACAGTAAATGCCCACAAATACTACCTAAGGAAGTTGTAATAATCTCAAAATAGAAATAAATATGCTCTCAAACTGTTGGACGACATGCCACCAACATAATGGTGTGGGGTTGCTTTTCAGGCAAAGGAATAGGCCGAAATCAAAAAGTTACAGATATTCTTACTGGAATAAGCTATTAAAAAACTTTAACGTTATTATATACATATTTGTTTGCTGAGGAAAACATGCTCCTGGTCTGGAGGTTCCAACACGACATTAACCCAAAACACATCTTCCAAGGTTGTTTCCGAGTGGCTACTATCAAATAAAGTAAATGTTTTAGAATATCTCCAAATTAGGCCACCCAAGAAAATCTGTGAGAGATAGCAGATCGAAAAATTCGGACTCTAAATTACACCAAAAAGCTAGATATCATAGACGCTGTTACTTCCGAGTGACAACCCGTTTCTATGGATATTATCGGTTACTTAATTGATTCCATTCCTCAGCGGAGTGATACAGTGCTTTAATATATAGAGTACCAAAAAAATATTAAAACCCAAAAAAGAGAATATGTGACAGCCTCTATGCAGGGACCTAAGGGTAAAAAAAATCAATTTTCACTTTTTTTTTCATGTGGACAGCATCTGAGCATCGAATGAGACCGATCCCATGCCCCAAAAGTGTTCCCTCCCAGAGATATGCGCGTTTTATGAAAGGTATGGTACACCAAAGATGCACGTATTTAAATCTTTAAAATGGCTCTGTTGAACAAAACTGGTTTTTACCCCTAGGTCCCTTTCTATTTTGCGCGTCACATATGGTTTTGATTTTTGTGTAGAAAATTTTGCCAGTGACCTAGAACTTAAATAAAAGGGTTGCTAAATATATTTCTGGCCTAGGCAACATTAGGTGTTGCCAAAAACCATCTAACATTTCCATTGGAAAGTTTGACATTTTTTAGCATAAACGTATTCAGAACGTTTTGACGTACGACCATCATTTGTGTTGTTTACAGTGACTTGAAAAAATCAATTTGGCAAAAAAATGGAATTAACTCGTGAACATTTTTGGGCGATCATTTTTCACAACTTTCGACGACGTGGATTATCACGACAAGAGTGCATCGATGAACTTAAATCATTGTATGGCGATGAAGCACCATCCTATAGCACTGTGAAAAACTGGTTTAATGAGTTCAATCGTGGCCGACGCTCGCTCAAAGACGAAGGTCGTGAAGGTCGTCCAAAAACGGCCGTGTGCCAGAGAGACATTGATGCCGTGCGTGAACTGATAATGCAAGTTCGTCATGTGACATACCGTGAGATAGAGGCATCCTTGGGCATTACTTCCACCAGCATACATTCGATATTGCATGAACATCTGGCCTTAAAAAAGGATTGTTCTCGTTGGATCCCGCACAATTTGACAATCGCTCATAAAAAGTCTCGTGTCGATTGGTGCAAAGAAATTTTGAAAAAATACGATCGCGGTGCTTCAAAAGACGTTTATAAGATCTTCACAGGTGACGAATCATGTTTCTATGCGTATGAGCCCGAAAAAAAAACAGCAATCGACCGTGTGGGTCTTCGAAGACGAGCCAAATTCAACGAAAGTTGTTTGTGAAGAATCACTTCGAAGCAAATGGTCGCCTGTTTCTTCGGCAAAACTGGTAATGTGGCAACTGTTCCGTGAATTCTTATTTGCCCAAAATGCAGCAATTCTGCTTGTAAACGAATGTACACATGTGGACACATTTGGTCGATAATGTTGACAAAAAAACACGAAGTGGAAGAAATGCATTTTGATTTAAATGCCCATTTTCGTACATGGCTTCAACAATTTTACCGCGTGGGTCAATTGTGTACCTCTCCTGGGTTGAATTTGCCAAAATGCAACAAATATGCAAAATGTTTAAAACACTTTATCAGAAAATTTAAATTCTCACAGCATTTTATGTGTTTTTTAGGCTGTAAAATCCTGTGGCGGCTAACCGTTGGCTTTCTTTAGCTGAGCTAATATTTTCGACCTTTGTCACAAATGAAAGCTAACGCTCAGCATTTGTTTTTAAAAAATGAGCTCAGCTCATATTTTGAATATTTTTTTAGCTCACGTTAGCTTTAGCCAAAAAAAGGAAACACATCGATAAAATCACAGTCAGTAGCAGCACAAAATTCTTTTTTAAGGCTGCTTAAATCATAAGTTGCGTGCGTTTTCTTTAGCTACTATGAACTGACGATCAGTAGTGGAAGGGAAGTGAGGATTTTTCGCCATTTTGACGATTTTTTGTTGTTGAAAATGTACCAAATTACGATTGACGATTTTTTGTTCAATCTCGCATATACTTTGACGATTTTCTTCAAAACTTTAAATTTAAGAAAAACTCAGGACCAGGAATTAACATATAGATCGCTTATCGAGGTTTATACATAAAAGACATTGTGTTAATCTAGAACTAAATATCAAATTCATAAGACGATTTTTTATTTTTAATTTGTATCGGCTTTAAAAAAGTACTTATATAATTCTTTCAAATTTCTGATTTTATTGAAAAGTTTGAACTTTGTGATTTAATAATGAAACACAATATCATTTACATGACTACCACACCTGGCTCGTCAATACCTCATCCGATCAAACCTATTTTTAAGTACATTTTCAATTTTTTCGAGTTGAATCTTTTCAATGCTAAGTTCAATTTCATGTTTCAACACTTCAAATGTCTCTGGATGCTTTGCTTACATTTATCCTTAATGACACCCCACAGAAAATAATCCAAAGGGTTTAAATCACAGCTGCTAGGCGTTTGTAGTATTCACCTACAATAAATTAACTTCGAAAATATTTCCATTTTGAAAAAATGTCTCACTTATTCCAACTTTGTTTGGTTGAAATGGTACAATTCACTGCCGTAAATATATTATTTTTTCAATTTCTTTAATAAAGGGTATGATAAACTGAAATTTATTAAGGTGAATCTAATAGCTAGACCGAGTATTGAAATTCTTTAAAATTGTTAACTGCGGTCCTCCATGTCAAGAAAAACATAGCGCGACTCTAATTAGGACCAAAACTTAAATTTTCAGGGAATTAAAATAATTTAAAATAATATATCGAAATATGTATGTTTAAGTTATTAAAACATCAAGTTTCTTAAAATGTTCAAGGAATATCAGGCATTTATCGGTACTGTTTTAGATAATGATCGTTTTAAAGACACAATAGCTTATACCGCACCAGATTCCCAATGTGTGTTTTTTGGAAGCGAAATAACAGCACATACATTTATTTGTTTTTGTAATTAACACAACAAAAAATTTGCATTTCAGTTCAGTTTTAAGAGAAAAAAAACAAAAAAATAATCCAACCACTTGTTCAGAAGTTAGCAATTTTACCCTAGTACCCTCCGACCACCAATCCGAAAAATATCAAACCGCTGCCATTTTGCCCCCATCCATTTTCGGGCACTGTCGTAGATGGACATATTTTCATGAAATGAGCCACGGTATTCCGTCGCTGGTGAAATTTGTCCAGTTGTCAATAAAGCACCCTGTATATCTGCATTTCCTGATAAAACTATTCTCCACTTAAATTGTACAAAAGCATAAAGAAATTGTTGGTGCTTTTATACTGAGAATCCAAAAGGATAGTTCACTCGTTTCCCGAGAAAATTCGATTCCCGCAGGATAGTCTCTAGTCTATTGAAATGGAAACAATATTTACATATTCTTTCCTGTTCTTAACCTAAATTTACCCGTGTGATAATCGTGCACGCAACATAATAATCGTAACACCATGGCTATGAGAAAAAACATAGGCAAAATTTTCCGGCAAGATTCAATCTAGCCATTAACGAGGGTTGGTATTTATATTCCGGGTCCTGACAATACTAGTGTTCCCAGATGCAAACTGGAACTCCCATTGGAAAATTTGACATTTTTTTAGTATAACTTCTCTCAGAACGTTTTGTCATTTGAGGGCGATTTGTTTTGTTTGCAGTTTGTTGAAAAATTAATCTCAGTCAAAAAATGGAATTATCCCGTGAACATTTTCGTGCGATGATTTTTTACGATTATTGGCGTGGGTTGTCGAGACAAGAGTGTTTAAATCAACTTGTTTCGACTTTTGGCGATGAAGGACGATCAAAAACCACTGTTAATCGCTGGTACCAAGAGTTCTGTCTAGGAAGCCGTTCGCTCCCGGATGAATTTTGTGAAAGACGTCCAACTTCGGTCACTTTGTCAGAAACCATCGAAGCTGTGCGTGAACTGATTAAGCAAGACCGACATGTGACATACCGTGAGATTGAGGCATCGTTGGGCATTAGTATGACAAGCATCAATAGGATATTGCATGTTCATTTGGCCGTGAAAAAATTTTTCTCGTTGAATCCCACATAATTTGTTGAATGATCAAAAAAAGGCTGGTATGGATTAGTGCAAAGAGATGTTGAAAAGTATAACTGCGGTAGTTCAAAGACAGTGTATAACACTGTCACAGGTGACGAATCATGGATCTATGCGTATGAAGCCGAAACAAAACAGCAATCGACCGTATGGGTCTTTCAAGGCGAGCCAAATCCAACAAAACTTGTTTGTGGTAGAAGTACATCGAAGGAAATGATTGCGTTTTTTCGGTATAGCCTTCCATGTTGCCACAGTGCCTTTAGTTGAACGTGGGACGCTCAATTATGAGTGGTACACAACCATCTGTTTGCCAACAGTGTTCGAAAAAATGAGGAAAGATAATAAGAGAATAACTCTCACACATCAGCTGAAACGATATGCTATTTGACCACTCAAGATGTCGAATTGATGGGCTATCCACCGTAAAGCCCTGATTTGGCACCCAATGACTTCTTCTTATTCTCTAGCATCAAAAAAAAAGCGTTGTCAACGTTTTTAATCGCCCGAAGCAGCATGTGTCTCAATCGGAGTGGAGAAAGTGTTTCGAAAATTGGTTTGTGCGTGTGCAAAAGTTTATTGATCATAAAGGAGAATATTTTGAATAACAAAACCATTTCCAATGATAAATTATTGTGTTTTTATTACCGGACCCGAAATATAAATAGCTAACTCTCGAAATAGGACACAATCGCTCAAAAAAAGGCTCGTGTGGATTGGTGCAAAGTAATTTTGAAAAAATACGAACGCGGTGCTTCAAAAGACGTTTATAAGACCGTCACAGGTGACGAATCATGGATCTTACAAATAAGCCCAAAACAAACCAGCAATTGACCGTGTGGGTCTTCGAAGACGAGCCAAATCCAACGAAAGTTGTTCGTGGAAGAAGCACTTTGAAGCAAATGGTCGCCTGTTTCTTCGGCAAAACTGGCCATGGTGCGACTGTTCCGCTTGAGCAACGTAGGACGGCCAAATCTGAGTGGTACACCATAATTTGTTTGCCTGAGGTCTTTGGAGAAATTCGAAAAACGAACAAGAAAAGACGAATCATTGTGCACCATGACAATGCGAGCAATCCCACATATCGGCTCAAACCAGCGCTTTTTTGACCGGCCAAAACGTCGAATGGAAGGGTCATCCGCCGTACAGCCCTGACTTGGCACCCAATGACTTCATTTTATTCCCGCACATCAAGACAAAAATGCGTGGTCAACGATTTTCGTCGCCAGAAGATGCTGTTGAAGCGTTGAGGTGTCTCAATCGGAGTGAAAAAAGTGCTTTGACATTTGGTTTGAGCGCATGCAAAAGTGTATAAATCATGCTGGAGAATACTTTGAAAAACAATTAAACCATTTTTGATGATAGAGAAAGGGACCTAAGGGTAAAAAAATCATATTTCATTTTTCTTCTTTTTTTGATGTGGACAACATCTGAGCATCGAATGAGACCGATCCCATGCCCCAAAAGTGTTCCCTCCCAGAGATATGCGCGTTTTATGAAAGTGATGGTACACCAAAGATACACGCATTTAAATCTTTAAAATGGCTCTCCTGAACAAAACTGGTTTTTACCCTTAGGTCCCTTTCTATTTTGCGCGTCACGTATTCGCATTTTCATTATTAGGCCAGAAATATATATAGCAGCCCTCTATAAACCGGCTCAAATGCAATGTCCCCAAACATTATTTTCTCTTACCGGCATAATATAGAGGACATCACCTTAGTGTCAATTTGATAAAGAATAGTTTTTTAATTCATGTTTTTAATATTGGCCCCTAGTGATCCTCGTTATAATCGGTCGAATTTAACGATTAATTTTGGTAATTATGTGGTCATTTCGGTACAATTTAGTGTCTTGTGAATTCCATCATTGGTGTAGACTGTGTATATTTCCACCATACCTTCTCTTTGCGGCATTTCATAAAGCATTAAATGGAGTAGGCTCATTGTTCTTTTCCGTTTTAAAAGGGTGCCCCCATACCCTCCTCAATTCTTAGCCCGAAGCGTTCTCTAGAAATGAATATGTTTTTTGCCTTTTGTTTAAACAAAATAAATTTCCCTCCTAAAGGGCTTGTGTGCATCGCACATCCGAAACATTGGAACAAAAATGAACATTTAATGGCCAGACAGGCTGGCCATCATCATTAGGTCAGAAGATCTATTAAACTTTGTTGCCCTTCTTGGCGTGTTTTCTACTTGTACCTCTGTTATTTTGTTTTTGATTTCTTTCAGTTTTTGACTTTCAATTGCGTAGCTCTTTAATGGCTAGTCGATCTGGTCTTTCGTCTTCCCTCAATCTCATTTCATTTGCAGTTCTAAATTTGTACCTTCATCTATTCATTCATTCTTTTGCGTTTTGCCGGCTGTTATTTTGAATTTGAAATTAGAAATGTTGTTTTTCTTCTCTTGACTTTATTCGTTGTTCCTCTTTGAGCAGCATATTTGTGGTGCGTTCTTTTTTTGGTTTTTGTTGTTGTATTTCTTGGGGTTTTTTTCAAAAACATTCTGAGATTTTGTTTTTTTTTTATTTGTTTATTTTGGATGGATTTTGTATTTTTTTTGGTAGCTGCTGCTAAAGAGTTCATTCAACTTCTATTTGAGCATTTTTTCGATGTTGTTATTTTCAATCAATGATTTTATGTTCTTCTCCTATTCATTCGATTCGATTCAACATCATAAAGTAATGTAATGTTTTTCTATTCATAGCGCAATACAGCATGCAATTCGATTTTTATTTGATTCAATTTCAATTTATTGAATCAAAATGTAACCAGACTCCTGACTAAGCGCATTCTATTGGCTGGGGTATTTAAATACTTTGTGGGTACAACTTAAAATTGAATGATTGTGAAATTGTTGCGTTTTTACGCTTTATTTTCAATTTCACCCTGACATTGTGTAATGCCATTTGGTGTGTGTCACTCTCTTTATCTCTCTCTCTCTCTTCCTCTCTTTCGGTGTATTGTAGCCTGCTAATAATAGCAACAATTGTTGTTTTGTTGTTATTGTTTTTTATTATTAACTATAATGACATTCACCTACATCGCATGTAAACATTAGCCTTTTTCTATTGTTATTATAAAGGGTGGTGCACGAATTGTGCTACAAAAACAAAACGTAAAAACATTTTTTCAGTGTGAGCCATCGGCTTATTCTTTATTCTAACGGTTGACCAATATAGAGGTATTTTTTTCAAAATAAAAACAAAATGAAAAACTCAAATCAAGTGTGGACTCTTTATTGTTCATTCGAAAGAACATTTTATGCCATTTATTTTTTGAATATAATTTCCTTCAAATGTTGTCGACGAGGGCTGCTGTATATATTTCTGGCATAATAATGAAATTGCGAATATTTATCATCAAAAATGTTTTCTTTTTAAAGTATTCTCCAGCATTATTTATACACTTTTGCATGCGCTCAAACAAATTGTCGAAGCACTATTTCCACTCCGATTGACGTGGTTTTTGAACTCTTCAACAGCATCTTCTGGCGATGAAAATCGTTAACCGGCAATAAAAAGAAGTCATTGGGTGCCAACTCAGGGCTGTACGGCGGATGACCCATCAATTCGACGTTTTGGCCGGTCAAAAATGCGCTGGTTTGATCCGATGTGTGAGAGCTCGCATTGTTATGGTTTCGTCTCTCTTGTTCGTTTTTCGAATTACTCCGAAGACTTCAGGCAAACAAATTGTGGTGTTCCATTCAGAATTGACCGTCCTACGTTGCTCAAACGGAACAGTCGCCACATGACCAGTTCTGCCGAAGAAACAGGCGACCGTTTGCTTCGATGTGCTTCTTTCACGATCAACTGTCGTTGGATTTGTCTAGTCTTCGAAGACCCACACGGTCGATTGCTGTTTTGTTTCGGGCTCATACGCAGAGATCCATGATTCGTCACCTGTGACGATCTTATAAGCGTCTTTTGAAGCACCGCGTTCGTATTTTTTCAAAATTACTTTGCACCAATCGACACGAGCCTTTTTTTGAGCGATTGTCAAATTGTGCGGGATCCTACAAGAACAAACCTTTTTTTACGGCCAGGTGTTCATGCAATATCGAATGTATGCTGGTGGAAGAAATACCCAAGGATGCCTCTATCTCACGGTATGTCACATGACGATTTTGCTTTATCAGTTCACGCACGGAATCAATGTTCTCTGGCACAACGGCCGTTTTTGGACATCTTTGAGCGAGCGTCGGCCACGATTGAATTCATTAAACCAGTTTTTCCAAGTGCTATAGGATGGTGCTTTATCGCCATACAAAGATTTAAGTTCATCGATACATTCTTGTCGTGATAATCCACGTCGAAAGTTGTGAAAAATGATCGCACGAAAATGTTCACGAGTTAATTCCATTTTTTTTGCCAAATTGATTTTTTCAAGTCACTGTAAACAACACAAATGATGGTCGCACGTCAAAACGTTCTGAGTACGTTTAGGCTAGAAAATGTCAAACTTTCCAATGGAAATGTCAGATGGTGCCAGGCAACACTTAGTGTCAATAAACGGCTTTTTTTTGCAGACGAACCACAACAAATATGCATTTACATAGAACTCCGAACTCTACTTATAACTACTACGATCAATAAATGATGCCATACGCATTTCATATGGCAGTGTGGTTTCGATATTACATGATCAGCTGGGTTTAAGAAAGTTGTCTACAAAATGCGGGCCGCGATTGCCATTTTATCAAGATAATGCATGGTCAAGATACACGTGTAAAGTCTCAATGACAAAATTGCATGTATTGGGTTACGAATTGTTACCTCATCTGCCATATTCTCCGGCCCAACAATAAAATTGATTTTTGAACGCTTCAGCAGCTGCTTCGGGCGATTGAACACGTTGACCACGCATTTTTTTCCTGATGCTAGGGAATAAGAAGAATTCATTAGGTGCCAAATTAGGGCTGTACGGTGGACGGCTCATCAATTCGACATCATGAGTAGTCAAATTGCTCATCGTTTCAGCTGATGTTTGAGAGCACGCATTGCCGTGATGCAAGACGATCCGTCTTCTCTTATTATCTTTTCTCATTTCTTCGAACACTGTTGGCAAACATATGGTTGTATACCACTCAGAATTGACCGTCCTACGTTCCACTAAAGGCACTGTGGCAACATGTACGAGTACCGAAAAAAACGCAATAATTTTCTTCGTTTTACTTCTTCCACGAGCAACTTTTGTTGGATTTGGCTCGTTTTGAAAGACCCATACGGTCGATTGCTGTTTTGTTTCGGTTTCATATGCATAGATCCATGATTCGTCACCTGTGACAATTTTATACACTGCCTTTAAACTACCGCAGTTATACTTTTTCAACATCTCTTTGCACCAATCAGTACGAGCCTTTTTTTGAGCATTCGTCAAATTATGTGGGATCCAACGAGAACAAATTGTTTTCACGGCAAAATGAACATGCAAAATCTTATTGATGCTTGTCATACTAATGCCCAAGGAGGCCTCAATCTTACGGTATGTCACATGTCGGTCTTGCTTTATCAGTTCACGCACAGCATCGATGCTTTCTGCCAAAGTGACCGAAGTTGGACGTCCTTCACGAAATTCATCCTAGAGCGAACGGCGTCCTAGACTGAACTCGTGGTATCAGCGATTTACAGTGGGTTTTGATAGTGCTTCATCGCCAAAAGTCGAAACAAGTTGATTTAAACACTCTTGTCTCGATAACCCACGCCGAAAATCGTAAAAAGTCATCGCATGAAAATGTTCACGGGATAATTCCATTTTTTGACTGAGATGAATTTTTCAACACACTGTAAACAAAACAATTCGCCATCAAATGGCATAACGTTCTGAGTGAAGTTATGCTAAAAAAATGTCAAAGTTTCCAATGGAAGTTCCAGTTTGCACCTGGGAACACTAGTATTGTCATAACTGGAAATATAAATAGCTATAATATTTTTTTTGCAAAAAAAAAACTTTTATTCGAAAAGCCCTTGTAAATAACACTAGTAAGGAGCACCTAGAACTATTGTTATAGCCTGACCCGGTGGACAAGAGCCTTCGTGGACTTTCGCGGTGACTGTGGTTTAACACCTGAAATATCAGTTGAAGTGAATGCTTGGCGTGAAGTTGTATAACAACCGGGTGCAACGACCCATAGAAAAGCGGAGTTGAAAGTTAGTCAAGCCCTCACCAAGAAGCAGGTGATGCCCTCACAGTTGATCCATTAATTAGAAATCTCCAGTAAAACTGCATGAGCGTTGGTAGTCGCATTGTAGCTTTACCCAGTGCTATGGAGCACCGACTTACTATGTTTTTCTCTTCAAAAAAAAGCATCGTAGATTTTGAATCTGGTAGCGAGGACGGCATTTCTTTGTTCAACACTAGCTGCCGTTTATTTTTTTAAATAGTTTAAAAGCATTTTAATCTCGGCACTTCGGATTTTTATTATTGAATATACAAAACTACTCCAGTTCTCACCTGCAAGAGATACTTTGATGACACCAGGATGACTTTCATTTTCTGCGCGCTCTCTCTAAGAACATTGTTAAACTTGGCAAAAATAAACAAATATAAAGTAAACGTCTTTATATTCGGACCGGACGAATTAAATATAGACATCCTTTAGTTCGCTATGGAAAAAGAAACAAATCCATTATCGAATTTTTGGCTATATCGGTCGTTTATTGGGTCCCACTGATCGATGAGACCGATCCAAGTCTCACTTAAATCTTAAAAATAAATCCATATGAGGACTCGTAGTAATTAATGTTTCCTTTGCTCGCCTGGTTTTAGTACAAAACGGATTTTTGGGCCCTAAATTTCTATAGGTTGGTCTCGGTTCAGTCTACTTGGATTCGTAGAAAAATTTTGTTTTAGTTTAAGTGTTCATATTAACAATTCGGTCGCTAGATTTAACTTTTAGCCATTTTTTTTGGTGGGCCACTAGGGTCCAAGCTTCCGAATTTAAAGCTTATTTTAAACATAGATTTATTTATCGAATTTGTAACTATATAAGGCCTAAAGGCTCGGTTACTTTTTGAATATCAATAAATGAAAAAAATGAAATGAAAATGAAATACTATTATCTTTGAGAGTTTGTTGAAAACATAGGGGCTTTTGAGCTAGTAGACCCCAAATGTTCAGAACCCTTCCCATTTTAAATATAGTACTAATCCATTCTCCAAATACCTTACAGTAGGGAAGATTTTGCAAAGGGTTATTCGTCTATATTGGTATGTAGCTATAGTTCTTGCGTCAGTTAGGCTTATCCAAACCGATCTAGTTCGAATTTAGTACCCAAACTTAGGTCAAACTGTCCGTTTTAATATATTACTCACACTAAGGCGATGTCCTAGCAAAATATAATTGTTTACCCCTAACGAGAGGATCATTAACTCTACGTAATATGTGGAGAACGTTTCAATGGGTCGAAGTAACTCAATATAATAAGCGCCTTGCGCGTTTTCACTAATTTATAATCGTAGCTACAATGAGTTATTAAAATTTTCTAATTCTGAAATCTTTCTCTATTTTTCTTGCAGTCCAGTCCAGTAGAACTCGTTGAAGTGACCCAACAACCCACCCACCCACACACAATTGAAATAATTTGTTTATAATTTTTTCCGTCTCGTTGGTTATGAAGGATTACTGCAAAAATAGATTCACGCAAGCGTAAAAGGTTTTTACAGACCACAATGAAGGAGATGGTCGGCGGATGTTGTGTTTGTTCCGATGAGCGTGGATGGCCCGAAAATCCACTTGTGTATTGTGATGGTCAAAACTGTACAGTCGCTGTACATCAGGCATGCTATGGCATTGTCACCGTGCCCACGGGGCCATGGTTTTGTCGCAAATGCGAAAGTCAAGAGCGTTCTACCCGAGTACGCTGTGAATTGTGTCCATCTCGCGATGGTGCTTTAAAGAAGACCGACAATCAAGGTTGGGCGCATGTGGTCTGTGCCCTCTATATACCGGAGGTACGTTTTGGTAACGTAACTACGATGGAACCCATAATATTGCAGTTGATACCTCAAGAGAGGTATGGTAAAAGTGAGTACATGCTTAGTCAAGTATATAAACTGGAAGTTAGTACACATGCTTTCTATTTTACAGATTGTTATATTTGCCAGGAGTTGGGCAAACCCCATCGCGCTACTGTGGGCGCCTGTATGCAGTGCAATAAATCGAATTGTAAACAACAATTCCATGTAACCTGCGCCCAAAGCCTTGGTCTGCTATGCGAAGAAGCTGGCAATTATTTGGACAATGTGAAATACTGCGGCTACTGTCAGCATCACTATAGTAAACTGAAGAAGGGGGGCAATGTAAAGACCATACCCCCGTATAAACCCATTAGTCATGATACTTCATCGGATTCGGCATCTTCGCCGGAAAAGGAAATCGACTCCACCATGAGTGCTACGGCCTCATCCACATCGGCTACTACCATTAAGATAACCACGACGAACATGTCGTCTTCGTCGACGTCATCGTCGTCGAAACAGCGCAAATCTTCGAATGCCAATAAACAGCAGACGTCGGCATCGTCGGCGGGGACCAGCAACACTGGCAACCTCTCATCGAGTTCTGTACATAACCTTAGCAATACTTCAAGTGGAGGTTTGGGTGGTGCCGGTTCAGCAAATATTAATACCAGCTCCTCTAATCCTTCTTCTTCTTCAGGTTTCGGCAGTAGTAGTTCAATAACAATAGGTGCGGGCACCAATTATTCCAATATCAAGTCATCCTCGGGCACATCGTCGAGTAGTTACAAGGATAAGGATAGTAAACATAGCAAAAATGTCAATAAGATTTCCAGTTCTAGCAAAGACAAGGACCCCTATACGTCATCATTTTCCTCGCGAGATTCTAGAGAAAAGTCGTCGAAATCATCTAAAAACAAGGACACATCCTCATCCAACAGTAGCAACAACGCAATCAATTCCAACACCAATACCAACGTAGCGTCCGTTACTTCGTCATCGTCGAGTACAGCGACAAATGTATTTTCTTCGCCGGACCATCATGCCAATCAAGGCGTTCAAAATCTCTCCACATCCAATGCCAACAATATGACATTTGGTGCAACATCGAGTGTATCATCAAACATGCATGGCAATATGGCCTCTTCGACCAGCTCGAAAGAGAGTGCAAAAAATCCATTTTCCTCCATGAACTCTTCTGGTGGCTCAGCAGGCCAGACGCCGACGAGTTTTCTCTCCGAACATCATTCGGATGCGACTAATTTGACACCAATACCCATGGATATTATACCGCCAAGTGGCAGCAATAGTTCAATTCTCCCAACAAATTTAAGTTCATCATTTAATAAACATTCAAATAATTCAATGCCATCCCTAAGTGGGGGTAGCAATACCAATCCCAACATGCACGGAAGCTCGTCGTCGCAGCCTTCGTTTGCATCTAAAAAGCGTAAAAATGAAACGAAATCGAATAATTTATCCTCTGATGATATTAATAGGTATAACTCGTTATGGTTTTTATTTTAATTTCTATTATTAATAATTGTTTGTATATTTTTTAGTTCTTTCCGTGATATTATAAAAGATGTAACCGTAACTCTGACACCCCTGACAGATTTCGAAAAGGAAATCGAAAAAAGTTCGAAAAAGGTAAGTGCATTTTTCCAAATACATACTAAATATTTTTGCTGGATGTGAAGTCAGTCATATCTTCTACTTCCCTTCCAATGGTTGAATTCAGTTACAAGTTCTTTTTAATGCAATACTAAGTTTTAGCAAATGTAACCATGAGTTTTAAGGATAACTCTATAGAATTTAAGTATTGAATTAAGTCTGCAGTGATCTAATGGGTTAAATTATAAGTCAAGGGCAATTTAAGTATTCTTTTATACTGGTAAAGGGTTTGAGGGAATTTCCATACTCTCTTTTTGAGCAATCAGCACGTTTTTCGTTGTAGGATAAGGGTTAAGTGAAAAATGTGTAAGACAAGAATAAATCTCTGTCGTTTGTTAAACTCTAGATGTAATGGGGAAATGGTATTCTTTCTTCCTAGCGTACATTGCTATATATTTAGACAACTGTTGATTCTAAAAGTGGGTTAAACAAAAGTCCATTAATATAGCAAGCCATTGTAACACAATGTATCTTATTCACTATTTGCCTGTTAACTTTAATACATTGCTTAATAGTTTTGTTTTAATAATATCCTTTAACACACGTTACCGGTGGTCCAAACCCGAGTTTCGAAAAATATAATAAACAAATATTAATTCTATAAGCATAATATTTATTGGTTTATCCGAAAGAGCAAACATATCCAATTTTTTTTAATAGAAAACAATTTCATTTATGTGGCTGCCTCCTATCCACCAACTTTTCAAGACCTTGGTGACGATTGCTGGCTCTATCTCACGAATGGCTTGTCCGATATTGGCCTTAAGGGCTTATGGATTATGGATATGGATTATTTGCATACCATTATTCTCGGTAGTCTACAAAAAAGTCTAACTACATCAAATCGCAGCTCCAAAATGAAGTGCCCAATTGACAGCGCCTAGATGGCTAATAACACTATAACGAAACTTGCCTCAAAATTTCGAATGTAACGTGGGCTATGTCGCACCATAAAATCAAATTTCGTTCAACTCCATATCTTTAATCACCAGCTACAAAATAGCCTTTGTGTAGCGCTCACCATTAACTGAAATGACGTTTTCACCATCATTTTCCAAAAGAATAGGCCAATGATGCCTCCACTCTTAACTCATACCAAACATTAACTCTCTGAGGAGACATAACCTTCTCGGCGATCAGTTTGGCTTGTTATAAAAAAATCAGAGAAGATGAAAAAAATCAGCATTTTTTAGACAAGTGGAAAATGGACAAAAGCAAAACGAAGCGAGTAAGGCGAGATCTTTCTGCAAAGTCCTCCAATACATAAGGATTTTCATGCCTGCTTCCACTTGGAGTCTCGTTCCTGCCTGTGTGCGTATTCCGTATAAATTATCTTATCCTGGAAGTTTGTGGTCCATTCTCCAAGCGCGCTCACTGTTTTTTGATGCGCTTAATGCCCATGTCTGGATACAATTCACGCTTTGTTCGACGCCTATAGTCACCCTGATATCGCATGTGGGTCCATAAATACTCATTACAGTGCTGCGTTGTACGATATTGTTTTCGAAGTTCTATTGATGGTTTAGTTCTTAAACTGTTAAAGTCCAGAATAGCATAAATTTGGCTCAGTGTGGCCGTGCCTTTAAACGGGTCTAACCAACGGGAATCAATGTAACAGTGCTTACAGGTTATATACTGATGAAGTGAGATCGATAATGCCAATTGGGTTATCATTTTGCGGAAAGCTTTCAGAAGTCCACATAATGTAAGATTCTATATAAGTTACAAATATTAGCTAGACCAAGCACTGAATGTAATGTTATATGGGCTATCCCTAAATATTATAAGAGCACAGGCTGCTGCAGCACCTCAGTAAGACTAAGAAAGCATCCATATTTGTTAATAATTCATAACACAATAGTATTGCCGACCATACACTATGCATGGAAATGCATGTTACTATCGAACTCCTGGCACCAGGACGTCGACTCAACGCTGAGAGTACAAAATAAAACAGTCAAGGCGATTCGAATAATCTGGACTACATAAAGCGCGCAGACTACCTAACCCATCGATGTGCTTATGAACGTGTTATTTTGTGTTACAGAGAAGTAGTGGAGAAAAAAAAACTCTGACAGCCCAACTGGTTGCTATTTTGTCTTAACACAATGGCTCACAAGAACCTTATTTGGGTTTAGGACCCGTACATTTTACCTGGGACCAGTACAGCAGAAGAGAGATTATATTAATACTTTTTGTGTCCATCATGATAGGACTAGAAGTCCTGCAATAAGACTTCAAGTTGGCCCCAGCGACTACTTTAGAAACTGTGAAATTGAAAAGGATTGCATAAAATATTTTCTTTTTATGTGACGTTTTCTACCTATTATTCTATTCGTATTATGAACTAGGAACAGATTTGCGACAGCGAAAATGTTGAAATATCCCCAAAAAAAAATTCGGAAAATATTGGAAATCAAAAAGGAGCTTCGGTGTACAAAATTTGAGCAAAAACTAACTAGTTATGAGAAAGAGGAGATGCGCCTGATGCTGTCGAGCATGTTGTTACGGCCATTAGAAATAGTAGCGCCAAGTCGGCCTCATGTAAAACTAAAAAGGGAAATGTGATCAATGTGCTTAGAACAAAAAACCCTTGCTTACGTCTATTTTTTGCGGAAAGGCCTCAATATGTTTAATTAGAAAAAGCTGAATAATTTATAAACAAAATCGAGAAAAATAGCCTAAAGCTTAATGCAAAATCTCCGGCTAAACATGTTAAAAACCGCTAAGTCTAGTTGGAAGCTAAATTGAAACCTAACCCTATAGAAACCACGAATTAAATCCGGTATTGCTCAAAATTCGCATGGTACATAGAAATTGGACCTTATCGGTCCGTATTCATAAATAGCCCCAACACTAAGAACCCACCCGATTCGAGGTCCTGTCGCTCTTAAAGTCACTTGTTAACAACGATGGTGCTCAAATTTCGCAGGGTACATTATTAGCGTCTAATAATTAACTCTAGTTCCATTGAACCATATTGGTCCATGTTTTGATATATCGCACACATTCATTTGATATATCGCACCCGGTTTGGAGTTCTGCCGCAAAAGAATTCACAAATTAAATGTAAAAATTGTGCTCAAGCCTAATAAAATGCGTTCTATGAAATCTGTAACTAATCGTGGTAAAATAACATCATATGGGTCAAACACCTTCCCGTTTTAATGTCCCACAAAGTCTCTATCGTTTTGAGGTCCAGCCGTTCTAGAATCCATAATATAAAACCCGATTAGGCTTAAATTTAGCATAGAGTGCTGTCAGTGTGAGCGACTTGGACCCTTTTCTTCGTTCGCAGCACAATCGTAGTTATATATATTTTAATAGAGCCCCCCATATAAATAATTTTTCAATGTAAAGTCCGTTTGATATACAGGCTACATTTCAAGTTCGATCTAGCTCAAATGAAGCTGGAGTGTTAAGGTTAGCATTTAACTATTTAAGGTAAAGTTTTACAGTATGGGTCTTTGTTTATATAATCTTTCGAAATATGTCCCTACCGCTTAGCTCCAGTCATATATAAAGTCCGACCTTGCTCATACACCAGACAGAATCGCAGGATTTTCTGAATAACAGAGTGGTCGTGGTTGTCGTAACAACAATATGTTTATTTAAGTCCTTCCGTCTATCTGGTATCGGCTTTGAGATCCAGATAAAGGAGACGCGTCGTTTGAACTGATTACGTGACACCGTCCTGTTGAAACCACATATCGTCCACATCCAGATCTTCCAGTTCGGGCCAAAAAAGTAACGATAGCGAAAATTTAACCACCCATTATATACCGAACGGAAAGCAGAGAACACTATTTTGGCTTTTCTTTTTTTATAAATCATGTCCTTTTTATTTTAAGTAAGGAAAAAAAGCTTTGAAGCGAGCGGATTTATAATCACATACGAGTACATAACGGGTTCGAAAATAAGCTTTCGACGATTATGGTTACCTTAGATATCGAAAAGGCGTTTGATTCCGTATGGCATAATGGTTTGTTATACAAAATGATTCAGTTAAGTTTCCTCTCTATTTAATAGAAACAATTAAATCTTTCCTAGAGAGCAGATATTTTTGTGTATGTGTCAACAATACGTAGCTACTCTGATCTTGTACAGATTTCAGCTGGCGTGCCTCAGGGCTCAGTCTTGGGTCCAATTTTGTACATTTTATACTGCTCGGACATCCCTGATCTAAATGGATGTAATTGCGCTATGTATGCTGACGATACAGCTCTGTTTTTTTCTGACGAATACGGCCAAAATAAAGTAATTAAACTGCAACATGCTTTAGATAGCAAATGGAAAATTAAGTTAAATAAAGATAAGACACAAGCTGCATTCTTTAGGAGAAAAGGAAACCCACGTTTCTATCCACAAGATCAGCTCAAAATAAATGGGACCAGATGTTAAGTATTTAGGTGTCTACCTTGACAAAAAACTGATTTTTAATGTCCATATTTCTCGGCAAATTAACAAATTTAACGTTGCAAGAAATTTGCTATACCCACTCATTAAACGTTATTCTCCCTTAAATAGAGAAAATAAAATAAGCTTAGCAAAGGTTGTTTTTCAATCAATTTTATTGTACGTTTGTCCCGTTTGGGGAATTTGTGCAAAAACACACATCAAGAAGATTCAAGTCTGTCAGAATAAACTTTTAAAAATGATGTTAAATTAAAACTCTGTAAAATATTGTGATAACTAGATTAAGAAAACTGATTTTAACAAAATAAATAAAAAAAATTAAGACTTAATAAGCCTGCTCACAAAGATTTTTGAGTTTACCTGACCTACTATAAAATAATTTGTACTTACAGCTATGTCTAAAATAAATACTTCAACATTTAATTTATTCGTTTGATAACATTTCAACCTTAAGCCAGAGACGAAGTCGAAGTCGTCGAGCACATTTTTTTTGACTCCAGCTCCGTCTCCAAGCAAATTTTCAAAACTCCCACTCCAAAACTTCGACTCTAACTTCGACTCTACAGCCCCGAAGTTCGTATGAACGAAAGTAAAAGTTCTTCTACTGAAATAAAGTCAGTCGCGCATTCTGTCATTATGGAAAAAAAATGTTTCAGTCTTATCCTTACTTTTCGGCTTACTACTTCTCATACTCGTATGTAAAATCATAGCAATGATTAGTAAATATAAATGATTACAGACTGGACGGCAGCACACAAGAAAGGTGTTGATAAGTCGGCTTACACCAACATCGAAACCGTCGTCTACCTGATGTTGTTGTGTTTGCTTTAATTAGACTGACTTACTTTTCCTCCTTTTGACAAACAACAAACCATATTTTACTAGCTTGTGAAAGTAATTCACCCTTTTATAAACAATAACACCAAATGATCATAACAAAAACGCAAAAATATTCTTATTTTGCTTAATGTTGGCTACCCTTTTGCCAACAATCTAAATTTAGTATAGTGAGTTTTGAAATAACTAATGCGTGGTCCAACTAAAACGCACGATGTTAGTTGTAAATAAAACAAAAAGTTTTTAGAGAATTATCTAAATTTGTTATATTATGATAAAAGGATCTATGACGAATATCGACCAAAATTTCGGCTCGGCTTCGGTGGCATACCTTTGTCCGATGATCCACATTTTTAATGACTCTGAAACATAATGTAGGTTCAATATCGTTATTGTGCGGAATTATCTCATCGTTTAGCTATTGAATTGTTCATGGATTATTGACACTCACATTTTCTCTTTTAAATATACCCAAAGACAGAAGTCCAACGGTGTCAAATCACATGTTCGTGGCGTCCAACTAACATTGCCACGACGTGAGAAAACACGGCCATTAAATTTTTCGCGCATAGGTGTCATTGTTGCGTTGGCTGTGCGGCAAGGGGCAACATCCTGTTGGAACCACACATCGCCCAGGACCGTATGCTCAATTTTTGGTCACATGAAGTCCGCTATCATCTCGTGATAGCGAACACCATTTACGGTAACTGCTTGGCCGACCTCATTTTCGAAGAAGTACGTCCCGATGACGCCGACAGCCCAAAAAAAGGTAAAGAACAGAACGTGTTTTCACTTTTCCTACATACCAGGTTTGCTAAAATTTGCCCTAGTGTGGACACATTCGGCATTATTCTAACCAAAAAAATCACGAGGTCTGCGAAATGCATTTTGATTTAAATGCTCATTTTCGTATTTACTAATCTTAACGCGCTGCTAAATTGTGTACCTCTTAATGGTTGAATTTGTCAATCACTGAAACAAAGAAATGTCAAATTAAGTTGGGCAAAAACCTTGACGTTAGGGTGTGACTCACTATAAACACCGTGCATTATGTATGGACCACCCTTTATAACCAGCCCTTGGCGTTAGGGTGTGACTCACTATTAACACCGTGCATTATGAATGGACCACCCTTTGTAACCAGCCCTTGACGTTAGGGTGTGACTCACTATTAACACCGTGCATTATGTATGGAACACCCTTTATAACGAGCACTTGGCGTTAGGGTGTGACTCACTATTAACACCGTGCATTATGTATGGACCACCCTTTGTAACCAGCCCTTGGCGTTAGGGTGTGACTCACTATTAACACCGTGCATTATGTATGGACCACCCCTTTTTAACCAGCCCTTGTAAAATAGGACCATATCAGTCAATGTTTGCATATATCCATTTCTTCTACTCAAGGACCCCCTTATTTAAGGTTCGTGGGCTGCCGTAGTGTGAAGGAAGCGTGCACGACTATCATGCCAGTAAATTCAGGTTCAACCCCGGGTAAAAATATCTAGTAATTGTTAAGAACATCTAGCAATTGTTCAGCGGCGAGGTTTCACCTTGTAAATGCCGGCGATTTTACAAGTAAGAGATTTGTCTCCAAGCCATGTAAAAACTTCTCTATTAAATGCATAAGTCGTTCGGAACAGTAGGTCCCGGTCAGTGAGTATAAGAATTAAATCGTGCACAGCTCACTGATTTATGAGATATTCCCTATTTTTTCTTTATGGGATTTGGGGGTCTTAAGTAAGTAGTATATATAGGGTGGGCGATTTTACTTTTTACATTTGAATCGGCTGTAAATAAAAGTTCTGATAACTTTTTCAAATTTCTGGTTTTATAAGGTTGAACTTTGTCATTTAAAAATCGAACACAATATCATTCATATGCCACAACTGGCTCGGCAGTACCTCATCCGATCAATCCAATTTTTCAGTACATTTTCGATTGTTTTGGGTCGAATTTCTTCAATGGCAACTTCGATTTCATGTTTCAACGCTTGAATTGCCTCTGGATGCTTTGCGTAATATTTATCCTTAATTGCTCTCCTCAAAAAATAATCCAAAGCGCTCAACATTCAGCTCCGAGGCGGCCAATTCGTCAGAATATCGTTGGCTGTTTAACATGTGGCCCCGTCTTGTTGAAACGAAATGTCGTCCATGTCATGACTCGGTTGCGCTTACCGTTGACGGTAACGGCGGCTCCTTGCTCATTTTCGAAGGAAAATTGTCAAATGATGCTACCAGCCCAAAATCCACACCAAACAGAACCAAAAAACCAAACAAACTTGTTGTGGATGCATTGGCTTCTTTATGGTTACGTGTGGTTTCTCCGAACCCCATATGCAGCAATTTAGCTTATTGACTTAGCCACCGAGATGAAAATGAGCTTTATCTGAAAACACAATTTTTCGGTCAAATTATTCATCTCCTGCTTAACAATCTTCAGACCATTGAGCGAAGAGAAAACGCATCGAATGGTATTCCCTTTTAAAATAGCAAAATTTAACAATTCCAATAAAACCAGAAATTTGAAAATTTTTTCTGTATTTTTTTATAGCCGACTCAAATGTACAATGTTTAATTGCCCACCCTATATAAGACACATTTTAAATAGTGCAATGGAAACAGAACGGTCCATGCTTTCATATTGTCCCCATTTCGAATGCCCCTTTAGATTTGAGGTGCTGCCTCTCTAGAAGTCACATTAAGAACTTTGTTTTAGTTCGAACAGAAGCAGTATCCATTTAAATATTTGCTATTGAACATTTTTTTGTCTTTCCACCACGATTATACAAATTAGTTAGTTCTTGTTAAGCCTCGATAACTAGGACTGGATAGAAACCCCGTATTTGTTAAATAAAATGTGTGAAATTTGTTGACGTTTATAGAAAAATTCCCGCTGATCCTAACTCTTTAAAAATATAGAGTTCACAATTGACCTAAATCTAAAATAAACGTATGAATTTTTATTTTGTTAGAACATTTCACTGTTTCTAAATACCAAAATGTACCCAAAATTAAGCGGACGGTTTTTAGGTTCCTTGGCCAAAATGTCCACGCCTTTAAATAAGTCTTTAATGCCTACAAGAATAGAAATTTGTTAAAGTAGCTTTAGTAGTTAGAGTCGATAATTATCATGTATCAAGGATGTCTCTGTTGGATTGAATATCAGCCAAGTATGCACATAGGGCACGGTATGACGCCTTTATTAAAAAAAAAAAACACCTTTGTTTCCCAATAAATTTGCAAAATTTGTAAGTGTTGTTCAGGCGTAGGCATATTATTAGGGTGGGCCGATTTGTAAGGACAAAAATTTGTCGATATTGTGCCATCGACTTTTCAATAGCTTTTTTGGCATGATTTCCACTACGGCATATCAAAAAGATCTTTTTTTAAGGGGCACAAATTTTAAATTTTTTGACCTTTTCTCAACTTTTATTTTTAAGGTTTTTTAGTAGGAAATAAAAAAATATTTTTTTTTAAATATTAACTTTCCAAGGTGGCGTACAATACATACAAATATACATTGCCACATACTTATACTTAGTAGGGACATAATTACTGTTTCACACGTTTTACGCTGTAAAATAAAAAGTACTGAATGTTTTTGGACCAAATATTTTTAAATAGAAAATTATAATTAAAATAATCTCCTTATTCGAAATGTCCGCCTTTTGCCTTTACGCACGCCTTAAGTCGCACTGGCCAATCGTCAATAGCTGCACGAACCTCGTCCATTGGAAAATTGGCCACAGCTCGAACCAAAGCAGCCAAAAGCTATCGTAAAACCGATGACACAGCAACGATTCCTACCATTCATGTTGAAATGGCCAACCAATCTAAGTTCAATTTATAAAAGCGTTACAAGATTTAAACAATTATGGCCGCTCAATCAGTTAAAAAAGCAGTCTTAAGAAATCCAATGTTAGGGTATCTTTTGTGACAAACCTCTAAAACCGTCCACAATTTTTAATCCAAGGGGTTAAATCTGGACTGCCTGAGAGCCCTTCTTCAGAGGAAATGAACGCTGGCAAATTGTTTCGAAGCCAGGCCTGGGAAGTTTTAGCCTTATGGGCCGGCTTAGAATCCTGCTGGAAAGTCCATGGCTGGTTTTGGAACAGGGAATTGTTAAGAGGCTTTACAACAGCTTCCAAAACGGTTACTTGGTAAACTTTGGCCGATGTTTTGACTACTTGTTCGCAGAAATGCAGGTCAGTGACCCCATCGTAAGAGACACCCCACCAAACCATGACTGAAGCTGGGTGATGACCCTTTTCCACCCTTGGGATCAGTTCAGATGCTTCCTTAGATGACCGCGCATACACTCTATCATTTTGCTTGTTAAATTTTTCCTGCTCGGTCCCATCTCCCAAGTCTTTTTTAATGATTCGACTCATGGACTTTGCACGCAGAGAAAAGATATGGTTACTATATGGTCACGACAACAACAGTATGTTCTCTGCAATAAAAGTATGGTCTTCGCAACCATAGTATTGTTTTTTGAGTTTCATTTTGACAATAGTATGATTGCGGCAATATCAATATTGTTGGAATGTAACAATAGTATTGTTGCCAAATTAAAAAATATAAATATGGTTGTTGCAACAGTATAAATATGGTTGGTGGGACGAAAGTATTGTTTCCATGGGTTATATGTAAACAAAAAAATGATTACGGCAATCATGCTGGCAAATGGTATTTATTTTTCAATTTTACAATGTTATTTTTACGAATCTTACCCAATAATAGTACTTTTTATACTTGTAAATTAATTTTTTTCAAAACACACTACAGATTAGTATAACTGAAATATTTTTCCTATTTTGAAGAGTTTAATGTATTTTTACAAAACTTACTTAATAAAAATCTCTATTATTGAAAACCAACATAACCCAATCTTTGCAAAAATGTTTGGGGATCATAGTATGGTTGTGTGTAAGTCATACTATGGTTGTGAGGATCATACTATGGTAGTACGTTAAACATACTATGGTAATGGAATCATAATATGATTGTGGGGATTATAGTATTGTTGAGTGTGAATAATATTATGGTTGTGGGGATTATAGTATGGTTGTGTGTGAATAACTATATTGTTGTGAGGACCATAATATTGTTACGGGGATTATAGTATGGTTGTGTGTGAACCATACTATTATTGTGATAAGCATAATATTGTTGTGCCACAACCATATAACCAACAATAGTATGATTCTCTTCGAATATTGTTACCACAACCATACTTTTTTTCTGCGTGTGGGTGATATTCATCTCACGGGCCATGATTTTCTGTTTTCGGAGCGGATTTCTGTAAATTCTTGATTTAACGGCTTTGATGACATGCGGTGTTCGAACAGAGCGTGGGTGGCCCGACCGGTGGCGGTCTTTTACATCTCCAGTCTCCTCTAAACAGTTTTATGCATCTGTAGACAAACATGCGGCTAATCCCTAGTGGCCGGAGCATTTTGAAAATATCACTTTTTTTCATTTCACACTTGAAAAGCGGTATTACAGCGATACGGTTCTCATTATCTGACCACTCCAGGATGAAGTTGAAACAATTTTAAAATCCCGTTACAGACTAACGCTATTGAGGTTAGCTTTCAAAACCCATATGACATTAACGGGGTATGTTCAGTTCTACTATTGAAATGGGTGTATTCATTGGTGTAACAGTATTTATGTCCCTACTAAGTACATTACAATTTTCGATACTCTCAGTTCGATTTATATTATCACGCGCTCATATGATATATTGTATTGTATGTGGCAACGTATATTTGTATTTATTGCATGTCGGAAAGGTAATATTTAAACAATTTTTTTTTATTCCTTACTAAAAAAAACCTAAAAATAAATGATGAGAAAAGGTCAACAAATTTAAATTTGGGCACCTCGAAAATTATTTTGTTGATATGTTGAAGTTGAACTTTTTTTCTCATGCCAAAAGCTATCGTAAAATCGATGGTACAGCAACGATTCTTAAATCAACTCTACCATTCATGTTGAAATGGCCAACCAATCTAAGTTCAATTTATAAAAGCGTTACAAGATTTAAACAATTTATGGCCGTTCAATCGGTTAAAAAAGTGGAAAAAATATCCTTTACATACGGGTGTTTTTACCCAACGCTTTACACAGATTCTGGTGAGGTCAACATCTTATGCGCAAAATGCAGCTACCAAAGTTTGTTGTTTTTTTGATTCTTTAAGCAAACCTCTTTTTTCAAACTGAAAATAAAAATACCACAATTTTGGTTTTTGTTTGATTTTGGTATTTTGCTTTTACACATTGAACAGGGAATAAATAGCCAGCTCGATACCTCTTCATTTTAATAGATGACAATTTTTTACAGAATGTCAAAGTGACTTTTTTTTCTTTCTTTTTGTGTGTGTGCCACTTTAAAGAAACGACCATACCAAATGTCAATTATGAAATATGTATTAGCAACCCCATTGAAGGCATGCAACACAACAGTGCAGCTCAGGCGTGGAACAAAACAATTCAGTCACTCAGTCAACGCACTTATGACTTTGTTAATCCATCCACAACAATCTTAATAACTTCCTCATCCGTTTTCGTTTTAAAACAGCCGCAATGCCACCAATGATGCAGCCAGCAAGAACAACACATTCGTACTCTTCTTTTTGCGGCTTCCTTGCAATTGTGCATAGAGTGAAACTACACCACCACCCACTGGGACTCATGGTGACGGCCGACGTCTGAAAAGTTTATACAGGGTGTCCGCCGGGAGGATATACTACTTTGTTTTGCCGACATTTTGGTATACATTAGTCTTGACAGTTCATATTTGGCAATCGTGAAATATTATAAGTATATGTGACGCCCAAATTAGAAAGGGACCTAAGGGTAAAAACCAGTTTTGTTCAGGAGAGCCATTTTAAAGATTAGGTCCCTTTCTATTTGCGCTTCGAATCGTCGACATCACTTTCATAAAACGCGCATATCACTGGGAGGGAACACCTTTGGGGCATGTGATCGGTCTCATTCGATGCTCAGATGTTGTTCACATCAAAAAAAGAAAACAAATGAAAATTGATTTTTTTACCCTTAGGTCCCTTTCTCTATGCGCTGTCACATATATATTTTGGAAAATATACGATTAACCAACGTGTTTTAATCGTTAAAACATTTTATCGAAATCAATCATCGATTACTGTGACGATGAAAAGTTACGTGAAATTTTTGGGAGAAGCAACTCACTATATATCGTGTGGTGAATGATTTGGAAGGAAGAGGGTCTCTAGCTGATAGGCCACAACGTACTGCAAGATCGAGTGAAAACATTACTGCTGCTCAAGAAAGTGTTCAAAACAATCCATCAACCTGAATTCGACGCCGATCTCAGGAGTTTGGTCTTCAAAGAACAACTTTGGCCACAATTTTACACCAGAATTTGTATTTGTTTCCATTTAAGATTCAGTTGACATAAGAGCTTCTTCGGCAAGACCATTTACGCCGCCGTACATATGCCAAAAGGATGTTACAGCTCGACTAAGAGAACCCCCATTTTTATGAAAAAACCAGAATGAGTGACGAGGCACATTTTCATTGGATATGTAAACAGAAAAGTGGGTTCGGAGCAATAGAAAACCCTCAAATTATTCATCAGTCCCCTTTGCATCATTTGACAGTCTGCTGGGCAATTTGGTCAGGAGGAATCATTGGACCTATTTCTATGAAAATCAAAACGGCGTAAGGCTAACTGTCAATGTGGAGCGATATCGTGATATGATTGAAAACTCTTTAACGCCAGAACTGCATGCTTTGGGCTTGATTAACATGTGGTTTAAACAAGACGGTACCAGGATTACAATGAAATTACTGCGAGACCTCTTTCCACAACAAGTTATTTAAGGAAATGGTGATGTTCATTGGCCACCACGGTCGCCTGATTTGAGTGCTCCGGACTTCTTTTTGTGGGGATATCTGAAAAGCAATTTTTAAGCAAACAAACCAGTTAGTACTGGAGTTCCTCAGGGTTCTGTTCTTGGACCGATTTTGTTTGTAATGTAAAGTATATTAATGATATGTTTGTTAGTGTTGAAACCAGCTCCTGTGTTCCTTTTGCTTTACTTTTGCTGATGATGTTCAATTGTTGTTTAAGGGAAATTTGGACATCTTAGACGTGCTGCAGAGTAATGTTAGGAGTGGGGTCCCTCAGGGCTCTGTTCTTGGTCCAATTTTGTTTGTGCTGTTTATTAATGACCTTTTCAAAGGTCTAGGCGATTGGTGTACACCATACTCTTTTGCTGATGATGTTCAGCTATTATTTTGCGGAGAAATCCAGTATTTGGATGTTTTACAAGCCAAAACTAATTATGTTTTAAAATGATTGAGCGTATGGATGTCCTCTAACAAGCTTAGTATTAATCCTTCTAAAACAAAGGCAATACTGTTTTCATCATCATCTTCTATCAACCTAGATTTGCAATACAATGGTACGTCTATAGAATTCGTTCAGAGTATTACGTGTTTGGGAATAGAACTGGATAACAAATGTTGATTTGAGCAGCATATTCGCAGTATTGCTTCACGTATTAGTTTCACACTTCGTCAACTATACAACACCAATTTAGTTTTACCTCGTTGGGTAAAAACAAAACTGGTTCATAGAGGTATATACAGGAACTACTCAAAGTAATATGAATATTATAAAGACAGTGCTTCATAGAGATATGCGCTATGTATATTCTGTTAAACCGTATGCTCACATATCGCCGTTTGTGAATGACTTTTTAGACTGTTTCTTTGTGGAATTTGTGCACCTTCGGTTGCTATATTTTTTTTACAAGATATACGAGTACAAACTTCAATCTCCTTTGTTCCTAGCAAATTCATTTGCCTTCAGCCACTCAATTCGCAACAGACAGTTAATTATTCCAAAGGTAACACCGCTTATGGATCGATCATTCCTCGTAAGAGTAGTAACATTTTGCCAAGCAGTTTAAAAACGTTTAATTTGTCATCCTTGACATTTCGTAAACATTTGATGGAACATTTTCGAGTAATGCTTTTATTTATATGTTTTTTTTCTTCGGTTTCTTGATTATCACTTATATGCTTTCATCAGGTGTTTTTTCTCTTTTATTAGGAAATATTAGGATTATTTTAATTTACATTATTTTGTTTGATTTTATACTGAATTTTTTCTAGTAGTTTATGATGTTCAATTTAACATTTTGATGCATATTGTTATTTAGCTTTAATAGGCCCCAATGGGCTTCGAATTACATGTCAATAAAGAAATGAAATGAAAAATAAAATATTACTTTCGTAACATCTAATTTGGCTGTTTGGTTCTCCTTTAATGGACTTACAGTCAATGTGAATAAAACGAAAGCAATGTTCTTTGGCAGTCCTTTGGAGAAAAATGTTTTAGTGTCTGTATCAAATAGTGTAATCGAATTCGTTGAAAATTCGTTGATTAATTTCTTGGTATTACTCTTGATAATAAGTTAAGGTTTGAGTCAAATGCTGATTCCATGGTTTCCAGAGTTAACTTTATTTTGCGAAAGTTGTACATCTTGGAATTGTCTCTTCTAAAACACCTTAAAATTGGATAGTTCAGGCGATTGTTATACCCATATTTTTGTATTGTATTGAAGTTTACTCTGGAGCAGTGGCTCAGGACTTGGATAAAATTCGTCGAGCATTCAATCGGTTGGTGCGGTATTCATATTCCCTGAATATTCGGCGGCACGTTTCGGAGTACATTGATAGGTTTTTGCATTGTAGCTTTATGAAGTTTACAAAAATAAGGAGTTTACTTCACTTCTATAAGTTGTATAAACTGCAGACACCAATCTTTGTAGTTGAGTTTTTTCAGTTTGAAGGTCCAGATGAAATCCACAGCTTATATTTAATTCCCCGGTTAAATGAATCGATTATTTCACGTGAGAGTTGCTCGCATTTTAAATAGTTTTCCTGTCATACTCAGATCATTTAATTACTCCAGCCATACTTATAAGAAAAAAATATTTCAACATGTGCAACATAATTTTTTGTAAATAATAAAAAAAACGTGTATTTTCTACGGGTATTGCTTCATTTTTGATTTGAAACAATTAGTATTGGCTAGTAGCCTTAGTGTGTTTCATTTTTATGCTGTTGTTACACTTTGAAACTTATCTAGAAGTCTTTCATGAATCCCTTTTTTTGCGTAATTTGGGATATCATTTTTTTATTTTAATGTATACTTAATACTTATTTATATTTAATTGTTTAATCTTACTTTAAGTTTTTTTGTATATCTTAAACAAGTCTGAAGTAATCTTGTAACTATATAAGTCCCAAAGGCTCGGTTACTTTTTGAATACCAATAAATGAAATGAAACGCTTGAGCAACTAAAACAAATGTTCGTGATGAAATTAATGAAATACCGCGTGAAATGTGTGAGAATGTAATGAAAAAGGCTGAGGCGGACATTTATCTGATATTTTATTCCATACATAATTGCAATATAAGATCCATTCTCATTCATTTAATCAAATATTATAAACACACAAAGTAGTACCCCTTTTTCGACGGACGCCCTGTATTTAGCACCACGCCGGTATAGCACAACTGTTGTGAAAATTCTTCTTCCTTCCTCTGTGCTTTGCATAAAGAACCCTGTAAAAACCATAAGAGATTTCCATCCTTTCAACGGGTGTCTGCGTAAAACGATTCACGCTAAGCGCGACACACGCAAGCGTTTGTGGTGTTGTCATTTGGTTTTTATTACCTTGCATTTCGCGTGAATAGCGCAGTTAGTTAGTAGTCCTTTATAAAAGCGTGAAACACACCCGCTTGCACGATATCCTTGTTATTTTTTTGGTTTTGTATAATTCTCCCTTTCACTTTCTCTCTTATGTTAAAAAAATCTTCATTTGCTTGCCTTAAAAAATGTTAGTCATTTCTGTAAAATTCTAGGAACTAATAGAATTTGTGTGTCAGTTATGGATAATTTATTTATGCCGGTCATAAACATTTTTTTGCCGATGATGTTTTGTTCTGAACAAACCATAACAAAATATCCCAACATGAGGTATCAGCACGTGCAGCTGAGTTTTATTTGTGTAATTTCATTAGATTGTTTTTGGTAGAGTGTGACTGGAAGGGCGGCGACGTGGAGGAGTTGGAAAGGGTAGGAAATTTTAACAAATGATGTTGACATTTTATTTTTTTAGTAAGTCCCCATTTACACTTGGCAACTTTAATTGCCGCAACTCTCAGTTTGTAGGAGGGTTAGATAAGGGAAATGGGGGAATTACCACTTCCCTTAACTCTCTATCTCTCTCTCTCCAACAAACTTCGAGTTACGGCAGTAAGGTTGCCTTGTGTGAATGAGGAGTTTTATTTGTTTTAGTGAAACTGTAATTAAAATTAATTTAATTGGGTGAAACATTTTCACAACAGAAGAAGAGAGGTACAGGGTTTTCCTTTAAGGAAATAACAAAATTTATATATTACGAGGGCTGCTATATTTATTTCTGGCCTAATAATAAAAATGCAAATATTTACGAGTATCATAAAAAATGATTTTATTGTCTTTCTCCAGCATGATTTATACACTTTTGCATTCGCTCAAAACAATTGTCGAAGCACTTTTTCCACTCCGATTGAGGCACCTCCAAAACATGGTTTTTGAAAGCTTCAACAGCATCTTCTGGCGACGAAAATCGTTGACCACGCATTTTTTTTCTTGATGTTCGAGAATAAAACGGAAGTGATTGGTTGCCAAGTCATGGCGGATGACCCATCAATTCGACGCTTTGGCCGGTCAAAAAGGCGCTGGTTTAAGCCAATGTATGAGAGCACGCATTGTCATGGTGCACAATGATTCGTCTTCTCTTGTTCGTTTTTCGAATATCTCCGAAGACTGTAGGCAAACAACTTAAGGTGTACCATTCAGAATTGTCCGTCCTACGTTGCTCAAGCGGAACAGTCGCCACATGACCAGTTTTGCCTAAGAAACAGGCGACCATTCGCCTCGAAGTGCTTCTTCCACGAACAACTTTCGTTGGATTTGGCTCGTCTTCGAAGACCCACACGGTCGATTGCTGTTTTGTTTCGGGCTCTTACGCATAGATCCATGATTCGTCACCTATAACGATCTTATATACATCTTTTGAAGCACCGCGATCGTATTTTTTCAAAATTTCTTTGCACCAATCGACACGAGCCTTTTTTTGAGCGATTGTCAAATTGTGCGGGATCTAACGAGAACAAACCTTTTTGACGGCCAGGTATTGAAGCAATATCGAATGTATGCTGGTGGAAGAAAAGCCCAAGGATGCCTCTATCTCACGGTATGTCACATGACGATCTTGCATTATCCGTGCGTGAACTCACGGCATCAATGTTCTCTGGCACAACGGCCTTTTTTGGACGGTCTTCACGACATTCGTCTTTGAGCGAGCGCCGGCCACGATTGAACTTATTAAACCAGTTTTTCACTGTGCTATAGGATGGTGCTTCATCGCCATACAAAGATTTAAGTTCATCAATGCACTCTTGTCGTGATAATCCACGTCTAACGTTGTGAAAAATGATCGCACGAAAATGTTCACGAGTTAATTCCATTTTTTGCCAAATTGATTTTTTCAAGTCACTGTAAACAACAAAAATGATGGGCGCGCGTCAAAACGTTCAGAGTACTTTTATGTTCAAAAATGTCAAACTTTTCAATGGAAATGGCAGATGGCGCCAGGCAACACTTAGTGTTGCCTAGGCCATAAGTATATATGTGACGTGCAAAATAGAAAGGGACCTAAGGTTAAAAACCAGTTTGTTCAGTAGAGCCATTTTAAAGATTAGGCCCCTTTCTATTTGCACTTAGAATCGTCGACTTCACTTTCATAAAACGCGCAGATCTCTGGGAGGGAACACTTTTGGGGCATGGGATCGGTCTCATTCGATGCTCAGATATTGTCCACATCAAAAAAAGAAAAAAAATGAAAATTGATTTTTTTTACCCTTAGGTCCCTTTCTCTATGCGCTGTCACATATAGCAATCCTCGTAGGTGCCGGTCAGTGAGTACTAGTATAAGAATTGAATCTTGCTCAGCTTACTGATTGGAAAGAAGTTCCCTCTTGTTTCTTAATGAGATGTTGTGGGACTTCAGTAAGTTCTAGAGCGGTTGTATGCTATATCGGGAGACATCTTTGCACTGGGGCTATATCAAAACGTTGACCGTTATGAACCATTTTTATCTGAGCTGATTACTGATCGATCAAAGAAACTTTACCGAATTTCATCAATGTTAAAGACATAAAATCGGTTAAACTTATTGGGGGAGCTATATCTAAATTTAAACCGATTTGTCAAAAAAACTAACTCTTGTCAATTGCAAGAAGATGAACGGTTGAACGGACAGACATATATCGTAAATTCGAATCAACTGGCGATTCTGATTCTAGCGGTAAGGAGCCATTATCGAAAAAACTTACTATTGCAAATTACATGAAGATCGGACAACAATTGCGACCTGTAGTTAGACAGCTAACTTTAAAAAGACAGCTGACGGATAGACAGATCTTGTTAAATCGAATCGACTGGTGATTCCGAGTCGAGCGGTACACTTAAAGGTACACTGGTATTAAAGTACGAGGGCGACCGCAAAAGTAACTGGCTTAACATAAAAAGAACCGTTTTTTGGAATTATTATTATTTATTTTTCAACATAATCTCCTTCCAACTCAATACACTTCATCAAACGTTTTTCAAGTTTTTTAATTCCGTCCAAAAAATAAGATTTTTCAAGACCTTCAAAATATGCCTCAGTTTCAGCAATAACCTCGCTATTGGACGACAATTTTTTGCCACCGAGAATATTTTTAAATTTGTAAACAAGAAATAATCAGAAGGAGCTAAATCTGGACTATATGGTGGATGCGGAGCAATTTCAAATCGTAATTCGGCCAGTTTTTGTTGAGTTAAAAATGCAGTGTGTGAAGGAGCATTATCTTGATGTAAAAGAACTTTTTTTTCTAAATGCGGTCGTTTTATCTAGATTTCTTCACTCAACCGATCCAATAGTGCAAAATAATATTCACTATTTATAGTTTTTCCTTTCTCAAGATAATCAATAAATATTATACCCCTTGCATCCCAAAATACTGTGGCCATTACTTTTCCTGCTGACTTAACAGTTTTCGCCTTCTTGGGACCACTTTTACCAGCTTCTATCCATTGTTTTGACTGTTCTTTGCATTCTGGGATGTAGTGATGGATCCATGTTTCATCAACAGTTATGAATCGGCGCAGGAACTCTATTGGATTACGCTGATAAATCGCTAAAAGCTCCTCGGAATTGGTCCAACGGACGATTTTTTGGGGCAAAGTCAACAAACGCGGCACACATCTTGCGGATAGCTTTTTCATGTGGAGTTCATCATGTAAAATACTCCAAACTTGTTATTCGTGTATTTTAACAATATCAGCAAGTTCTCTGAGCTTTATTCGTCTATCTTTAGTCACTTCATTAAATATTTTTCTAATGTTTTCAATAGTAGTAGCAGTTTTCGGTCTTCCAGAGCGTTGTTCATCTTCCGTACTTGAACGACCCATTTTAAATTGTTAAACCCAGGATTTCACGGTGGAGTATGATGGTGCATTATCACCATGAACAGAATCCAATTCATCTTTGATTAATTGTGGCGTATAACCTTTCATATAAAAGTGTTTAATTACCGCACGAAACTCTTTATTTTCCATTTTTCAAAAATTATAAAACTTGTTTACTTCAATCACCTGTAACAAAGAAAATAATCATTAAATATTTCGGAAATTTTGACAGGTGGCTTATAAAAGTTTGCTTTTAAAAAACATAAAAAAAGTTGCTAGTAAAACAGAAAATGTGCCAGGCCAGTTAGTTTTGCGGTCGCCCTCGTATTTCAACTTGAAGATTATTTAATAATCTTGCTTTCAATTTGGTTTTCTGCATGTCCAGTAGTGCAGACTATATAGTCGGCCACACCCGAGTTTAGTTTTTGGCTAGTATATTTTTAAATAAAAAAAACTATTCGTCACTATAAATTTTAATGCAACTTAAGATGGTATAATTGGGTTCAATCACTTCTCATCCGAATGGGAATATATTTTTAATTCTTTGGAAATAAAACCCGACAGTCGGGTTTTTTAAAACACGGTTTTGAAAAAATGCAAAAATGCCCGTTTTCTGAAAAACCCGGGTTATCGGACATTCTATTGCTGGCCGAACTTTATGCTGCCTGGCTTTATTTTTTTATTTGGCAACGTTCTTTTATCCCTAAGGGCAGGATCCTGACTTACCTTCGTAAATGGGAAAGACCATTGACACTTATGTCGTTGGTAACACTTTAATTGGTTAGTCTATATGTGGCTACAACAACAAAAAAGTTTTGATAATTTCATTGAATATTCTAAAAACGTTTTGTTGTTTACCGTTAATTTTCACTGTATGACGAGAAAAAGAAGAATTTGCATAATGCATTTTTCATGTCGCTTCTCATTATTTTGGTTTTTTGTTTTCAATATTTGACACACCGACAAACCTACAAGGCAGCCGGTTGGCAGACATAATCACGTGTCTTGTCTGGTGGCGGTGGCGATGGCAGTGACAGCCGCATGGTCATGGCCCATCATGGTGGGGTTGGTTTGCGGCTGGGTTGTCTTGTCTAGATTTGTGTTTATTGCTTTTGATTCTTTTTCCAAAAACCCAAAATCGACGCCAACGAAAATTGTTTAAATCTTTAGTGGCTTGTTGTTTTGGGGAAAATACACGCTCTATTCCTTTAACAATTTTCGTTTTGTTATCACAACTTGTGTGTGTGAGGGGGGGATAATTATAAAGGGTCATCGGTTTAGTGGTTTCAAAACTGGTTTGTTGTCATTCTCATTACGTGGCAGTGTGGATAGTGGTTTAAAAATTGTTGTAACCTAAACATTTTCAAGGGGTCTCATTACCACGAGCCCCTACAGCGAAAAAGACATAAGCTCAAAAAAAAAATTACAGAGCGTTTTTTGTCTTTTCTCTAAATCATTTGAGGCATTCCATGACTTGAATTTGTTATATTTTTATATATATGTGACGCGCAAAATAGAAAGGGACCTAAGGTTAAAAACCAGTTTTGTTCAGGAGAGCCATTTTAAAGATTAGGTCCCTTTCTATTTGCGCTTAGAATCGTCGACTTCACTTTCATAAAACGCTCTGGGAGGGAACACTTTTGGGGCATGGGATCGGTCTCATTCGATGCTCCGATGTTGTCCACATCAAAAAAAAGTGAAAAGTTTTGTTTAGGAGAGCCATTTTAAAGATTAGGTCCCTTTCTATTTGCGCTTAGAATCGTCGACTTCACTTTCATAAAACGCGCATAGCTCTGGGAGGGAACACTTTTGGGGCATGGGATCGGTCTCATTCGATGCTCAGACGTTGTCCACATCAAAAAAAAAGTGAAAGGTTGATGAAAAGTTTTGTTCAGGAGAGCCATTTTAAAGATTAGGTCCCTTTCTATTTGAGCTTAGAATCGTCGACTTCACTTTCATAAAACGCGCATATCTCTGGGAGGGAACACTTTTGGGGCATGGGATCGGTCTCATTCGATGCTCAGATGTTGTCCACATCAAAAAAAGAAAAAAAAATGAAAATTGATTTTTTTTACCCTTAGGTCCCTTTCTCTATGCGCTGTCACATATTGTATACAAAAAGAATCTACTTATTCGAAATGTCCGCCTTTTGCCTTTACACACGCCTTAAGTCGCACTGGCCAATCGTCAAAAGATGCACGAACCTCGTCCATTGGAAAATTGGCCACAGCTCGAACCCAAGCAGTCTTAAGAGATCCAATGTTGGGGTATCTTTTGTGACAAACCTTGTCCTCTAAAACCGTCCACAATTTGTAATCCAATGGGTTCAAATCTGGACTGCCTAAGGGCCATTCTTCAGAGGAAATGAACGCTGGCAAATTGGCCTAGGCCTGGGACGTTTTAGCCTTAAGGGCCGCCGCAGAATCCTGCTGGAGAGTCCATGGCTGGTTTTGGAACGGGGAATTGTTAAGAGGCTTCACAGCAGCTTTCAAAACGGTTTCTTGGTAAACTTTGGCCGATGTTTTAACTCCTTGTTCGCAAAAATGCAGGTCAGTGACCCTATCGTAAAAGACACCCCACCAAACCATGGCTAAAGCTGGGTGATGACCCTTTTCCACCCTTGGGATCAGTTCAGATGCTTCCTTAGATGACCTGTTAAATTTTTTGCTTGTTAAATTTTTTCATCGATGAACAAAATTTTTCTGTGCATGTTATCAGCGTGCTTCACCAAAAGACGTTTGCCATTTTCAATCCTATTTTTTTAAAGCTGCAGTCAATAAATGTCCGGTACATCGTTTGAAAGCCCCAGGTCTCAAGGCTTTTTTAATGATTCGACTTGCGTGATATTCATCTCACGAGCCATGATTTTCTGTTTTCGGAGCGGATTTCTGCGAATTCTTGATTTAACGGCTTTGATGACATGCGGTGTTCGAACAGAGCGTGGGCGGCCCGATCGGTGGCGGTCTTTTACATCTCCAGTCTACTCAAACAGTTTTATGCATCGGTAGACGAACATGCGGCTAATCCCTAGTGGCCGGAGCGTTTTGAAAATATCGTTTTTTCATTTCACACTTGAAAAGCGGTATTACAGCGATACGGTTCTCATTATCTGACCACTCATGATGAAAGTTGAAACAATTTTAAAATCCCGTGCCAGACTAACGCTATTGAGCTTAGCTTTCAAAACCCATATGACATTAACGGGATATGTTCAGTTCTACTATTGAAATGGTGTGTTCAATGTTGTAACAGTATTTATGTCCCTACTAAATATAAATATTTAGTTTTTAATATTTGAGAATAAACAGCGTTCTTAAAATTTCTATTGAATTTTATTAAAAAGCGTGTTTCGAAAAAAGTGGCGCTTACGTATTTTTCGCGGTAAGTCCCCATTAACACGAGACAACTTTTATTTGCGTCAATTTTTACGATTCTTTTTTGAACTTGCCTCTTGTGTTTACACAAGGCAATTCTGTTACGGCAATTTTTGCTTTCATTCGTTCTGATTTTTTTGAGAAAAAATACTAAAAATAATCTGCAGCCAACTTCACACTACGAAAAGCACAAAAGAAATTGACAGTACGGGCAAGTTTTTTCCCTTTCCATTCCCCTTACCCTTCTCTCCTACAAACTGAGAGTTGCGGCAAGCAAAGTTGCCTCGTGTAAATGGGGACCAAGGGCCCACAATACAGTCATGGACAAAAATAAGGTTACCAAAATATTGAAATTATCGGACTTTTTTATATTATTTTGATTATTTTTCCTTAAAATTATTGGGAATGGCCAGTGTTCCTAAAAAATTATAATTGCTTTACAATTATAGACAACATGGTACATCGCCTAAAATGAAAAGTGTCATCCGTAGGTGCGGACAAAAAAGAATAGGCTCAGAGCTAAATTACAACCGTGTTCTATTGGCAACTCGTTAAGCAGGTCGCTAACGCGATGACTTCACACCATTGCACAAGAATACAAAAAGACGAGAGAATATTAATAATTCCGTCACAAAAACAGTTTTTTTTCCTCCTTTAAGATACATTTAGTCCAACGTTTATCAAATGTTTGTGTCCCTTCCAAAAATAGGTTTCGATTATCAAGGTCTATAAAAAAGGCATTTGTTTGATGAATAATTTCATCGTTGGACCTGAATCTCTTTTCACGGAGCCATTTCTTTACGTTTGGAAATAGTCACCGGGGCTAAATCCGGAGAATATGGCGGACGAGGTACCAATTCGCCTAATAATGAAAATGCTAATATTTATCCACAAAGTATTCTCCAGCATGATTTAAACACTTTTGCATGCCGTCAAACCAATTGTCGAAGCACTTTTTCCACTCCGATTGAGACACCGTCAAAACATGGCTTTTGAACGCTTCAACAGCATCTTCTGGCGACGAAAATCGTCGACCACGCATTTTTTTCTTGATGTGCGGGAATAAAAATAAGTCATTGGGTGCCAAGACAGGGCTGTACGGCGGATGACTTATCAATTCGAAGTTTTGGCCGGTCAAAAAGGCGCTGGTTTGAGCCGATTTGTGAGAGCTCGCATTGTCATGGTGCACAATGATTCGAATAACGAACTTCTGAAGACTTCAGCAAAACAAATTGTGGTGTATCATCCTACGTTGCTCAAGCGGAAGAGTCCCCACATGACCAGTTTTGCCGAAGAAACAGCCGACCATTCGAAGTGCTTCTTCCACGAACAATTTTCGTTGTATTTGGCTGGTCTTCGAAGACCCACACGGTCGATTGCTGTTTTGTTTCGGGCTCATACGCATTGATCCATGATTCGTCACCTATGACAATCTTATAAACGTCTTTTGAAGCAACGCGATCGTATTTTTTCGAAATTTCTTTGCACCAATCGACACGAGCCTTTTTTGAGCAATTTTCAAATTGTGCGGAATCAATCGAGAAAAAATCTTTTTGAAGGCCAGGTGTTAAAGCAATATCGAATTTTGCTGGTGGAAGAAATGTCCAAGGATGCCTCTATTTCACGTCATGTCACCTGACGATTTTGCATTATCAGTTCAGGCACGGCATCAATGTTCTCTGGCACAACGGCCGTTTTTGGACATCTTTGAGCGAGCGTCGGCCACGATTGAATTCATTAATCCAGTTTTTCACAGTGCTATAGGATAGTGCTTTATCGCCATACAAATAGTAAAGCTCATCGATGCACTCTTGTCGTGATAATCCACGTCGAAAGTTGTGAAAAATGATCGCACGAAAATGTTCACGATTCCAGTTTTTAGCCCAATTGATTTTTTCAAGTCACTGTAAACAACACAAATGATGGTCGTACGTCAAAACGTTCTGAGTACGTTTAGGCTAGAAAATGTCGACACTTTCCAATGGAAATGTCAGATGGCGCCAGGCAACACTTAGTGCTGTCTATATTGTTGTGGGTATCATAGTATGGTTATGTGTGAGCCATACTATTGTTGGGATGATCGTAATATTGTTGTGCAACGACCATATAACCAACAATAGTATGATCGTCTTCAAATATTGATACCCCAACCATACTTTTATTCTTCGTGTTGGTGATGTCAGGTGGCCATCGCAAAGCTGCGATTTGACGCCGTTTAAATTTTTTTTGGCTTACTCTTAAAACCAATAGTATGCAAACAATTCATTAACCATTTAGCCCCTAATAAAGAATATCGAGCTAGTCATTAGTGAGATAGAACTAGAAACATTCAACAAGATCTTGAAAAATTTGGTTGACCGTATGCGCTACTGCAAAATCAGTCAAAACATTTAAATGTCTGCTCTTTCGAATAAACCAAAAATGCTACTACCGACAGAAATTAATTGTTTTTAGTTTCAAAAAAGAAACTTGCATTCGAACCACCCTGTATACACATGTGCTTGCATGTGGGTAGGCATTCATGCATGCCGACATTAAGCGGTAAGCACCAGTGCATTGGAAAATAATGTGGAGAACATCGAAACAAAAATCACGTATGCCACTGGCTTGCTGGCCATCACAAATTCAGAAACGATCAATCCAAAATTATACAGAACACCATCGCCACCAACAACAACAACAGCAGGAATAATTGACAACAAATTATGGTGTCGTACCTTCTTCATTTAGGCATTTTTCCTTTTCATTGCATTTGGGTTTTCCTGTTTTTTGTTTCTTCTCTGCTTTTCTAAGATTTTTTATTCAAATTAAGCATTATTACCTGCCGCCTCTGCAGTGCGCGGGTGTGTGCGTGTGTGTTTTCAAAGACAACAGCCCACTTTTTAGTTCTGAAAGGCGAAATAAAATCATATTTGTTATTTTTAAGGCAAGACACTAAATTACTTTTCACATTCCGCTTAATTTGTACAAAAGGTGTAATTACCTTCTTACGCGTCTCTATAACTTTAATGTTCTATGGCTTCTTTGGAAAATAAGGGCCATAAACTGAAAAAGGTAAATAAGGGGCCATTCTTAAGTTGAGGGTAGAAAAAATTGATTTTAATGTAAAAAACTAGTCCTTTACCGCGATATGCTTAAATATTTACATTAATCTAAAAAATCGTTATGGCTTAACTAGTTCCACACATCACATACTAGTGGAATCTGGTGAAATTTTCCGATCTTAGGTCGATTAGACCACAAAACGGAGGCACAATTGTATGGAGGCTATAATAAAACATGGATCAATCTAGTAGAATTTCAATATTTGAGGAGGTACTTTTCAAAACATGATTATTCCACTTTTTGTGTTTTTGCACAAATTGAGAAAATAGTTTCTTGGGTATGCCCCTATATATTTAACCCGAAATTTTGGTGCATTATTAAAGGCGTAAAGATTAGTCATTGTTTTGTGTAGGATTTAAAAAGTTGGCACTTCTATATTTGGAATAAATGCATGATATAAAATGGAATAATCTTGTTTTGATGCGGCTGGTTGGAATAATCATGTTTTGATTCAAACCACTGTAGATTAATAATTTTGCTGAAACTAATTAGGTATCAGATATATTAAGTTGAAATAAAACAACATTAGGTTCATTTTAATCTAAAGAAATTAAATTTTTTTTTTTATTTTTTCTTCTGGATTAATCATATTTTGTTCCAAAAATGTATATTTGAAATGGATAATGTCATTCTGAAGTGGAATAATCTACTTTTGATGAAATCATGCATTTTTCAATTATTTTCCTGGTGTAATTATTGACATTTTGAAACATTTTATTTTCGCAGAGTATTCAATTCAATGCTACCAAACAAAAAAAAAATAAAAATTTTTTTTTTTTTCAAAAGTGGAATAATCATGTTTTGAAAAGTACCTCCTCATTAACTCCTGTGCAAAATATTGCCACAAAGCAAACTTCGTTCAAATCTGATGGAATTTGAATCTGTTAGGTTGGTTAGACCCAAAATCGACTGGTACATTGGTAAACGCAGAGAAAAAACTTGGTTACTACATGGTCACGGCTATAATAAAATGTTTTTCGCAATAAAAGTATGTTCGTCGCAACCATAGCATTGCGAACTGAATTTTTTTTGACAATACTATAATTGCTGCAATATTAATATTGTTGAAATGTAACAATAGTATTATTGCCATATCTAAAAATTAAAATATGGTTATGGCAACAATAAAAATATGGTTGGTGCGACAAAAGTATTGTGTTTTGCGTTTTATGCTAACAATAATATGATAACGGCAATCATACTGTATGATTGTATTTTTTTCATTTAAATATGCTTTTAAGAACAAATGTTATTGGTACGGATCTAATGCAATAATAGCACTTTTTTTATCGAAATTTTTTTATAAGTATACAAGCTGCTTTTGCTTTGTTTAACTGAATTATTTTTAATAAAAACGCTTATGTTTATTTAAACTTATTTTTTCTACTGCGAAATAAATCACACCTATTATTTTGAATTTAATGTATTTTTGAATAATTTTCATAATTCAAATCTATTGTTGACAACTTAAACCAATTCTAATAAATATTATTGGGGATCAAATCTATTGTCGACAATTTAAACAAATTCTTATAAATTATATTGGGGATCGTAGTATAATTATGTGTGATCATACTATGGTTGTAGGGATCATAACATGGTTGCGTGTGAATCATACTATGGTTGTGGGGATCATACTATGGTTGTATATGAAACATACTATGGTTGTAAGGATCATACTATGGTTGTGGAGATCATAGTATGGTTGAGTGTGAATCATACTATGGTTGTGGGGATCATAGTATGGTTATGTGTGAATCATACTATGGTTGTGAGGATCATAGTATAGTTGTATTTGAATCATACTATTGTTGTGAGGATCATAATATTGTTGTAGCACAACCATATACCTAACAATAGTATTATCCTCTTCGAATATTGTTACCACAACCATACTTTTTTTTTGATCATCGAATTTCAATAAAATTTTACCTTTATGGAAAACAACGGCACGAAAAAAATTGAAATCTGATGATAGTTGCCTATGATAGTTCGGGAAGCACATTTGTAAAAACTTTGATCGATTTCTTCTAATTTTAAAAGCGAACGCCGAAAACAAAATAATGTTTTCAGTTTTATCGACATGGACAGATGGACAGGTCTTAATTGATTTAGAAAATAATTTTAAATCGATCGGTATAATATTTAATTGATCTTTCAGACTTTTATATCGGGATATTACAAACTTCAGCAGACACTCATTATATCCCTGTTCCATGTTTAAGTTTTTTTGCTAGATGTTTCAAGTAAATGTTATTCTTACTGTGTTTTTGTTGTTTTTTTGTTTGTCCTAAACGGTGGTCCAAATCTAAGTTTCTTTTCAAAAAATAACAAAAATATTTTTTCGGCATACTTGAGTTGTTCAAAAGAGTAAACATCCCCATTTTTATGGAATACAAGTTCGGTCATGTGAAAACCTCCCCACTGGGATCATCCAAAGATTAATTTTGGATCACTCCTCTGCGAGCAATGGATTACTTCATAAAACTCCTAGCCCCATGTATTTTGTACTCCTTTTTATCATGAGCACTCCTTTTGAGCTCCTTATGGAGTACAAAGGGAGTATTCCTTTTATTCTCGGAAAGGAGAACAACGGGAATAATGCATGACGAAACAATAAAGTCAAACTAAAAAACACATGCAAAAACAAAAAGGCCCCTTATTGATCCATTTTGAACCTTGTTTTTTCTAACTTTGACGAATTTTTTTTAGCAAAACAAAATAAAAACATTTCGATTTCTCGCTTATTACTTAAACTGGATGAACAAGTCATTACTCCTTTATTGCTCGATTATGGATTAGTCGACATATTTTTTACTGGGTCATAGTAGCAGAACCCAAATTGTCAAACATATTTTGCAAGAACTTGGTGACCAATTCTGGCAAAATCATCTGCTAGATACTCGCCATAAGGGCCTGAATCATTAATAGATTTTCTGTATACTATCGGTCTTTCACATCACTTTATAAAAACAAGTTTAACGGCGACAAGTCACAGCCAATTGACATCTCCGTGATGGCGGATAACACGATTGCCAAATTTGTCGTGAAACTGATCGATTGTAGCGTGTTCTGTCTGCTACGAGGGTTGCTATATATATTTCTGGCCTAGGCAACACTATTTGACAATCGCTTAAAAAAGGCTCGTGTCGATTGGTGCAAAGAAATTTTGAAAAAATATGGTCGCGGTGCTTTTAAAGACGTTTATAAGATTGTCACAGGTGACGAATCATGGATCTATGCGTATGAGCCCGAAACAAAACAGCAATCGACCGTGTGGGTCTTCGAAGACCAGCCAAATCCAACGAAAGTTGTTCGTGGAAGAAGCACTTCGAAGCAAATGGTTGCCTGTTTCTTAGGCAAAACTGGTCATGTGGCGACTGTTCCGCTTGAAACTGTTTGAAACAATTTAAAATCAGGATCGGTGGCCATCTCGTTTTGGGCCTATTCACCACAATTTGCAAACGTTGTTCCGGAGTAAGTCTATTCAGATGGAAAAATACACGTCTAAAAAAACACCCTTTAGATAGAACATTCGGTAGAGTTTCAATATTATGCTCTACACGGTCTCTAAAACCACTCGATATTCGTTTTTTCGTATGAATGCTATTTTTTGTTGTTCATATTTCAACCCTTGTGTTTCCACAATCAAGTCATTCTAATGTCTGGCTATGTGTCTATCTGGCTTGTTGCTACCACAGTCGGAAAGTACAGGGACATACACACGCATTATGTATTCAGCATTCGGTGCTGTGCAACGGTCTCTATAAAAATACTGTGATATTTTGTTGGGAAATGGCGCAAACTTAAAAAACATGGCCATATCACCCACTCCCCCGGAACTGTGCATATTTCACAGATGTTTATGTTGAGTTCCTGTGGAGACCCGAAAAGTGAAAAAGATTCCGCAACGCACTTTTAGTGATTTTTTTTTATTTACGTTTCAAATACTTGATGGGGCCCTTGAGATTTAATTTATCTTGTTGCGCTATGCTGTTAATAAACATGGCAAATTTAATTTTGATTTTGCTGGCAACAAAATTAATTTGACGATGGCTGAATGCACAGTGAAGGGGCGAGAATGACTAATCAAAAGGTTAACAAGTCTAGCAATTGATTAAGTACACTTTTGAATAGAAATGTGCAGAGTGACTAGATAAGAACGATGGGACAAGGCAATTTAAATTGAACAGCAGAGGTTTGGTTTGATTCTAAAGCTATGCATGGAATTTTGCATTATTTTTTCTTCGGCTCAAGTTACTTCGGTTGGTCCAGTATTTTACGAATCGATCCATTATGTGCAGCGATATTCCGGCAATATAACCTCGAATGTCTACTGAAACTTTGTTAGACGTTCTAAGGCAGGGTTGATGAACCTGAGTTTACTTGCATGACAGCCGTGCACACTAACCATCCCACCACGGCAGCTTGTTGGCATAGCCACTTACCTAAAAGAGGACCTTGTGCGATATAATTTTTTTTACCAGTTAATGGATTTCCTGATGCTGGAAATAGTCACGTGTTAGTATATGGCCACCTGAATTCAACTCATACGTCATCTCAAAGCTCATTCTTAAATTCAACTATAAAATATGAACGTTGGTTTAACTCTCTGACGTCAAATCGACTTATTTGTCAACTTCCCAGAATCTCTACATTGCATCTCCATCTGAATCATTCATTAATAGGAAATTTATATTTTTTTCGACAGGTAAATTAATAATCATTAGAATGTGGGGTATTCCACATTCCGATAAGAAAATTCCCCCGATTTAGTAAGGCCACTTGCTACGCCTACACTGAAAGAAAGGGTTTAATTGAACAGAAAAATGTTACAATTGCATCATTCGGTAATAGGAAATATATATTTTTTTTCGAAAGGTAAATTAATAATCATTAGAATGTGGGGTATTCCACATTCCGATAAGAAAATTTCCCCGATTTAGTGAGGCCAATTGCTACGCCTACACTGAAAGAAAGGGGTTTAATTGAACGGAAAAAATGTTACAATTGCAATTTGATGGCAATTTTATACTGAATATAATATACAAAAAACAAAAACGGCCCCTATTTGGGCCCCTTTGGGCCCAACCATCGTTCTTTTTCTTTCTTTATTTCTGCTTAACTCCCTGTGGCGCATATTAGTCGTCGATTATAGTCGTGTTTTATTTTACGAAAAATGTGTTGTAAGGGTGGTTACATTTTAAGAGCCTATGTTGGTTTTGAATAAAAAACAAATTATTTAGAAAATTATTTTTAATTTCTTTTATTATGGTAATGTTGGTTATTTCAATTAAAGGTACGTTGGTACGTTCAGTTAAAAGGGTTCTTGCGAATCTCGATGTTAGTAAGTCCCCGGCCCGGATGATATCTCGGCACTAGTCCTATGTAAGTGCTCCTCGACGCTAGCCCATCTACTGCGCAACCTTTTCAGCCTTGCTTATCGTGCAGAAGTCTTCCCAGCGTGTTGGAAGGTTGCGAACGTCCAGCCGATCCCTAAAAAGGGTGAAGCCAATAATCCTGCAAGTTATCGGCCAATCGCGATCTGCTCTGCGCTCGCCAAGGTAATGGAGAGCATGGTTAACCACCATCTTGTAGGGTATCTCGAGTCCAACGACCTGCTTAGCGACCGACAGTATGGCTTCCGTAGAAATCGCTCTACGGGAGACCTGATGGCTTTCCTGTCGGAAAGCTGGAGTCGGTCTATCGACCAGTTTGGTGAGAGTAAGGTCGTGTGTCTGGATATCTCTAAGGCATTTGATAGAGTCTGGCACGGTGCACTCTTATCAAAGCTGATCGCTTTTGGTGTCTGTAATACATTTCTTAGAGATCGCACTATACGAGTTGTTGTAGATGGGTTCTCATCCAATAAACATAGGCTGGCCGCAGGTGTGCAACAAGGCTCTGTCCTTTCTCCCTCATTATTTCTCATTTGCATTGATGATCTTTTGGACCAGACCGTGAATCCAATCTACTCTTTCGCGGATGACAGCAACCTATGTCATTCATATTCATTCGACCGTAGGCCGAGTCTTCAAGATATTGAAGACAAAAGGCGAATAATGGAAGAGACACTTGGCCGGGATTTACTGGCCATTTCCGACTGGGGTCGAGTGAATAGAGTAGATTTTAATGCGCGTAAGACACAGTGCTGCTTATTGTCTCACAAGCGATTCACTGACCCGACAGTGTCGTCATTATATATCGATGGTATGGATGTCGAACAATCAGATGCTCTTGATGTTCTGGGCATGAAAATACAATGTGACGCTCGTTGGGCGAGACATGTATTCGAAGTGTCGAAAGAAGCACTCAAGTGTATAGGCTTCCTAAAGCGGTGCAAGAAATATTTCACTCCTTCTGATCTTTTCGATATCTATACAACCTACATCAGGCCAAAGATGGAATACAACTCCCATATATGGGCAGGTGCTCCAAAATCATCCTTGGAGCTTCTGGACCGTGTTCAAAGGAGAACGATAGTGCTGATAGGAAACAGTAGGGTATCCAACTCTATTGTTTCCCTGGAGCATCGTAATCATCTCACGATAGCGAACACCATTCACAGTAATTTTAGAAGAAGAAAACTTGTGGTTCACATTCAACGTCGGCCCTTAAAATTCAACCACCCTTTATATATTAGTCGAAAATAGTTTGTTTAAAACATTTTTAGCATATAAACATATACTGTATAGCATGTTTTAGGCATATAACATATACCTTTAGCGGGTTCCCCTAGGCCCTCTTAAATTCGTTGTAGCCCGCTTTTTTTCTATAACTCAAAATTTCTGTAAACAAAAAAGTTGAATGGGTTTTTAAAATGATTTGGAATTATTGTCTTAGCGGACTTTTTCGCTTTTCAAATAAAACACGTCTTATATCAGTCATTGCGGCCCTGTGTTCCTTATAGGAATAACTAGAAACAATATAAATATACTGAGTCTAAATATATCCATATTAACGTTCATTACGAAATTTACTTTGATTTGTGTACCCATATTCATCGCGCGCAGATAACCGCTTTCCTCTGCTAGAGGCAAACTTTTGCCCCCCCAAAACGATTTTGCCCATTTACAATCCAAAACCGCCGTGATGTGAGTGGTAAGTGTGCACGAGCTGTCTGATTTGAGAAAAGTTTCCACTTGATCTTTGATGGGACGTTGACTGTGAATGACCATAAACTATTGTGATGCAAAATTTCAGGATCATTTGCAGTGAGTTAGTAATTCAAGGATTATCAGTGCATGTTTTTCATTATTTGCATTAAGTGTTTTTCTTTCAGTGTATATATTAGTAATAGTGGTCGTACCACTCACGACTCTCAAAACAGCAGTAAGAGAGTAAATAAACAAACTGCATTTGAGAGCTTAGCAATCACTTGTTTATAACAACAGGCAGGGCTGCCAACCTAAATAAATAATAATCGTCTGTTTAAAAAAAATATTGTCAAAATCGTCATTTTTGAACACATTAATCGCCGTTAACCCATTCCTGTCTAATGGGTATGTAAATACCCAAGAAAGTGTTGATACATAAATAGTTTTAGTGTGGGCCAGGTGAGCGATAAAGCGGTAATTTTTTTTTATAGAAAAGAGGAAAAATCGGGCTAAATTAAAGCATTTAGCAGGATTTTCTTTTGTTTTTTGCAGGCAAACATCGAAGATTTTTTTTGGAAAATGCTCCGGTCAAACATAGGAAAATAGTACAAATTAAAAATTCTAATTTTACTGAATAGCTTAAGTTGTCTACTATGTAATAAAAAAAATCAGGCAGCTTTACGTCAACACACCTGGGCTTCAGGTCCGGTCAAATGCAAATGGGTAATTTTATTAAGAAAACATTTTTTTTTATGTATGCTTTATTTGAATTATTGAATCTGCTCCAAAGGAGCCTAACAATAAGTATACGAATCTTAAGTATAATTCAATAATGAATCCTAGTATGGATTTCTTGTTATGTGGATCTCTGCTAATTGTCAGGAATTTAAATTAATTTGGTCAAAATAGTATATAACTGGTATGGATCACATGTCTGAGAATTTTAAACCTGGTTTGGCTTAAACCTCGTGATAAAGGGCCAGAGAACCCTTACAGTCATTTACAGAGTGTTCGCGATATTATGTAGAGTGAAGAACTCTAGTTATGTATGTATAACGGATAACTCTAGAATAGCAGAGTGGACGACGTAATTTAGGTATTGTAGGTTTTTCGTGTTGACTGTTTTAAGGATCACGTATGAGAGCATTTAAGCCACGTGACGTAAAAAAAAAGATTCTACACAGTCTTTTTTGAGTGCTCTTCCGCGATTGATATTGACTGTTTTAAAGATCACGTATAAGAGCATTTAAGCCACGTGACGTAGAATAAAGAATTCTACACAGTCTTTCGGGCGCGTGTGTTCGCGATTACTTTACGGATGAAGCACAAGTGTAGATTAGAAAACATGGCGTTCGTTTCTCCGAAGTCTTAAAGATCTTGGACTGCACAATAATTGTCTAGCAAGTATGTTATCATGACGTTCGAGCTTCTCTTTGTGCTTTATATTGATTTTTTGAACGAGAGGTATTTTTAAGTCTCGGTTGATGTTTTCATTCCTCATATACCAAGGGGCACCGGTAATGAGCCGCAATGTCTTCGATTAGATTCTTTGGATTTCGTCGAGATTGCTCGAGCTTGCTTTGCCCCATAGCTGGGCACCGTATAACCAGATAGGTTTGATTGTACTGTTGTATAGCAGGACCTTATATTCAAGGCTTAGTTTTGAGTTCGCGTTTAGGAGCCAGTGAAGTTGATGGACCTAAAGTTTCAGTTGAGTTTTCTTGATTTCGCTATGACTTCTCCACGTAAGTCGGCGATCCAGGTGGATTCCAAGGTATGTAACAGGTCAGATTGAGAAAAAGGGATATTGTTTAGTTTCAATGTCCGACAAGTGCTAAAATTCAGTGTGAAAGTTACCTGTGTGCATTTAGCCTCATTGACTTTTATTCTCCAGCCAGAGAGCCAAGATTCTAATCGTCTGAGATGTAAGAAAACATGGTACTTAAAAGAAATAAATTACTTAGCCTTAGCAATTTTCTTCTGATCTGGTGCAACACCGTAGTTATATCCAGGAAGCAAGTAGCGGGATGCAAATTCACCTTGCACTTCAAACAAACACCTTGCCCGAGTATTTAAATATCAATGTTATATCTGGGTTTTTTTTCCTTCAACTTCAATGGTCTTTTGGACATAAATTTCCAAATTTCATAAAAAAAATCGTACGAGCTGATCTATGGGCAGGCAGTAATGGCACACAAGTTAGGCAATTTTAACATTTTCAGTTTACTTTATAAACGAATACTTTCTTGGGATGTTCACGACCTAATGGGGAACACAAATTGTCGGATCTTATCGCATATTAGCATGTTTTGTGTCACTTGAAGAGTAAAAAAGACCTACAAAAAAGATGATTCGAACAACATAAGAATGTTGAGCACATTCTTATGTGCGCTCCTAAAATTATTTGTTATATAATATCCTGTAGATATATCCTAAGAGTTTTCTATTTTGACCCGGTGGTGATTTGTGAATTGGAAATAGAAGATAATGGTTGGTAAAAGTACTCACTTGTAGTGAGTACCTTTTACTCAGTTTCTTCTCTGAAAGTAAGTTTTTGCTGAAAAAAAATATAACTGAAGCTTTTGATTAATTCACCGAAAAAGTGTTCACGATGTTTGCAAAGTTACACTAAAAGCGGATCAGGCGCGATAACAAGATTATAATACATTTCTTCTCTGAAAGTAAGTTTTTGCTGAAAAAAATCTAAGTGAAGCTTTTGATGCAGAAATTAATTCACCGAAAAAGTGTTCACGATGCTCGCAAAGTTACACTAAAAGCGGATCGGGCGCGATAACAAGATTATAATACATTATAGAAGATGTATGGTGGTTTTAATGTACCGATGACTATTACATTTTATTTACACTAATGTCTTCAAGTTCAATAAATAAAATTCCGAACGGTTTGCAAGATATGAGCCTACAAAAAGATCACTTTTGTTGCAAAAATGACACCGAGGCCCCAAATTTTTGGGGTCCATAAAAAAAGTGCATGACTTTAGGCAAAACTGGGAGACACGGGTCTTTTTTTTGTCCTTTATAACGTAGTGGTGTCCGTATGTGGTTACATTTTTTCGTGTTGCACTGTTATATATATTAACATTAAAGCCCCGTGCGTGATCCTATAAATACACATATGTTATAAAATCGCATTGGTCTGTGAGATGCGTAATAGTACAAAAAACAATCATTGCCTAAATATTTTTGTCTTAATAACCGATTTTTTTGCCAACCGAATAATTGAGGTTGCACGCACCTCCAGCTTTCCATCCGTACAACCGAATGTTAGTTTTACTCTGTAACGTTCAGTAATTGTAGCTTAAGTAACGGTGAAAAACAAAGTATCCGAACCTCCAGAAAAGATTTTTTGTATCTTAATTTTCAGTTGAAGTACTCTTAAGCATAGGGAAGGTAAACATGAGAAAAATATGATAGATGATGATAATTTAGATATCATTACCAATATTACTAACACCAAATGTTGGCAAAACTATTGGTTGCCACAACCTCAGTTATAGCAAATAAGTACATTTTATGCGTTTCGTTGGTATGACTGATTAATTAGTTCGTAGTATGTCGAACAAAATATCCATTACGATTATAAACATTTGGTGTTGCAAACGAAATTCTTTTTTTTTTGCAACGGAATTTTAGTATTTCCAAACGATCAATTAGTTGCGTCTACAATCATCTTTTGGTATGTCGAACCGAATATTTATTACGACTATAAACATTTAGTGTTTTCAACCGAAATTATTTTTTTTGCAACGAATTTTTTAGTAGTTCCAACCGATTTGCAACAAATGTTTTCTTTGTGTGCACGTATTTATCAAATCGTAAGGTCTGTCATGCTTAGCATTTGCAAATATTTGTATGGCTTCATCTTTATTGCACATAACTTATGAGTTTTTCAAAATCGTGATTTTCGGAGTTTTTGCACTTAAATGCCGAAAATTGTCATCTGGTCATATTTTAGTAAAGAAATCGTTTACATTGGCAGCCCTGGCAACAAGTATGCATTAAGTTATAACCAACAAAAACTATTCTCCTAAAACCACACACAAAAAGAAGTTCTCGCTCTCTCTCTCTGTCTTTATGACTGTCTATCTATCACTATCTCTTTGCTTGAACCACGTTCGCCTCATCCGTTGGTAGAAAAGCTAAATTAAAAAAATACAACAAATAAAGCTTGAACGGAAATTATATAAAACTAAATATAGTTAAAGCAACTACACATAATTTCTCATACAAACAAATGGGTGAATGAGGGAGGGGGAGAAAAGAAGGCAAATACATAACCAAAACACGATGATTAATACAAAACTATTTTCTATTTTTTTGTCTTGTACATTTTTCGCCTCATATGGTGTTATTCGTGTGCGTGTGTGTGTATGTACGTTTCTTTACGAAGCAACAACAATAATAACAACAACTAAAGAAGAGGCATTGTAGTGTGTAAAACAATCGGAGAACACAATAACAAAAAAGGGCACTGACATTGGACAAATTTACACACACATAATGTATGACGACTGCGACGACGACGATGTTGATGATGGCTCTTCTTCTTTTTCTTTGCTTCGTCAACTTCGTCGTGTTTAAACGAAATAGTGAAGTGTTCTAATTTCACTGTCGTTGTCGCTGTTGTTGTTTTGGTTGTCGTCATCAGTATTTGACTTTTGTTGTAACTGAAGTAACTTCCTGCTGTTGTTGTTGGGTTGGTTGTAATAATCTGTACGAAACCCCCGAGATATCTAATCTGTCTTATTTCTAAGTTATTTTTTTGTAAACGTTTTTACATAGATTTAGCCTTTATTTTTAAGTGTGTAGATTATTACAACATACTTAATTTACTGCAGTGTCCATTTGTAATTTTGTTATTATTACAAACATATACTTTTAATTTCGTATGGTTATGTATGGGTTTGTTTTTTTTCACTTATCTGTGAACCAATTAAAAAATAGTAAAGCTCAGTGGTGCCAAGTGGTTTCCCCCGACAAATACCCTCAAATAAGACCAACCGCTAGAAACGGCAACTATTTTTATTTTGTGCGAAAAGTAACATAGGGAAAAATTTTCAGTCCGTTCAGTCGGTTTTTGGGCTTTTCCGAATAAATTTAATGGAATGAATTTTTAATTTTAAGATTTGGTCGGTTAGTCGGTCCAACTTGATTCTGGTATACTCAATGAACAGTCTCGTCGCCCCAGTCGAATTTGTTTGCCAACCGAATAATTGAGGTTGCAATAACGAGTGGTAGAATGCATTAACTATTAGTAGAAAATTTTGTTTGGGTATAGATGTTGTAATTTATAAGTCAAAACAGTTGTTTATTAATTTAAGTGCATATGGGCATTTCCAGCGAAAGGTTCACCGAAACGAAAAATTCAAAAGTGCTTAAGAAAAAAAATTGTCGATAACACTAGTTTAAAAATTATGATTTTTTTCCTGGTCCAGAGTTCTAAATATTTTCTTTCCAATATATTTTGGCCTTTTGAACAAGAAAATAAATTTTAAAAAAATACCGATTTGAATAAGAGTGGCTCCAAAAGAAAGAAAAGTTCAAACCTAATGCTCAATTTATTTATATATTTTTATATTATTGTTTATGCTGTTGTTTATATATTTTTTTAAGTTAAAATCGTGATTTTTGCACAAAAAATTCAATTTTGTAAATTTTCAATGCTTAAAAATGCGTTTGAAAGTTATGGTCCAAAAAGCTTAGGCATCTTATAAAAAGGTGGTAAAAAATTCCATAAATTCTATCTTGGAAACTAATCAGACAATTTTTTTTTTAAAACTCATTTTCGTGTTTTGGATGCCAAAATCTATAGGAAAAAAATATTTAGAACTCTAGACCAAAATGGCTGAAAACAAGTGTATTTATTGTCATACGCCAACTTGAAATTATGCTTTAATACGTACATAAATTTGATGTTTTTAATTATTATTTCTTTTTAATTTGTTTTTTACATACGGAGATATGTTATGGCAACAAACTTTCCATTACGAGGGCTGCTATATATATTTCTGGCCTTAATGAAAATGCGAATATTTATTATCAAAAATGGTTTTATTGTTTTTCAAAGTATTCTCCAGCATGATTTTTAAACTTTTGCATGCGCTTAAACCAATTGTCCATGAACTTTTTCCACACCCATTCGTTGGATTTGGCTCGTCTTCGAAGTCCCACACGGTCGATTGCTGTTTTTTTTCGGGCTCAGAAGCATAGATCCATGATTCGTCACCTGTGACGATCTTATAAATGTCTTTTGAAGCATGGTGATCGTATTTTTTTTCTTCCAAATTTCTTTGTACCAATCGACACGAGCCTTTTTTTGAGCGTTTGTCAAACGAAACATGATTAACTTTAAGAATCCATATATCCGTGTTTATAAGTAAACGTTTTCGTATTGTGTACACTAGATCCAATTTGACTAATGTCACCTTTTCGACAAACAGGAAATAACACGATTACTTAGCTTTCTTCGAGACTTCCTCCTAACATAAAGTTACGATCATGTTGGTCAATAACAAAACGACTTACCAAAAAAACTACTACATGGTGGCTCAAAAGACATCATCCTACCGTTGGACGCTATCAATTTTTCAAATAGAGGCAAATATCAATTATACTATAACAATTTGTTCGCTATACTCCTCATGGACTCGGAATAATTTTTTAATTTTTTTTCCGTAATCATTCTTAGGTGTAGTTGACGCGGCATGCATTTCGTCAACGTTTTCATGGTTGTTTAACGACACCACACTGAACTTTGGGGCAACATGAGATTTGTGTTAACACTAGACAATTTTTTATCGACCAAAACTGATTTTTGCCGCCCCATAAACATAAACATTCATTGATATAGTGATTATTTGCAGCCAAAATGCCTAGAAATTCGAGCAAATTTCACCTTTTTAATTTTGTCCGAACTAAAATGGTCGGAACCGATCAAAACCGCAACACTGAACGAGATACAACTTCTGCTGATAATATCGCTAGAGTGACTAAATACGCTGTTGCAGTGGAGTGATAAAGTTGATATTTTGGTACATGGACTTGGAATAGTACCGTGGTACTCCCGCAACTCATTTGATACCTTTTTCAATATCCCAAAAAATATAAATTGTGTCCAATTGAATAGTTAATATTTTACGTATTAAGTATTTTTATACTGCTTGAATAAATGCTTAAACCAGCAAACAATTTATTGAGTAGAGTTGAAATAGACAGCAAGTAAAAAATGTTTCTTTAAAGTCTATCATTACTCCCTATGATAAATTTGAGTGAGATCAGATATAATATAGGACTTGTAGAGCGGGCCTCAAATCGGAATTTACCTATATGTGGGGGATACATGAAACCGTGAACAGATATTTTACAATATTACTAGGATATACTTACGTATGTAGAAGATCTTCCATTTTGCACTATACCTAATTTGACCAAGATCGAATGTAAAATGTGGATTGTGGAATGGCAGGACCTCAAATCTAGGGATACTTTTGCATGGGGACTCAAGGTGCATGGTACATTAGGCGATATGATTCAACTTTTTTTTTTATTTATTTTTTGTACCAAATCGCCAACCTCATTTATCATTCCTGCCACGGAGTGTCGACCGCAGGAATTTTACTTCAATCGGCTGTCCTGAGATGATTAAGGTTATCGACTAACAATGACCCTGTAGGCTGCATTTCCCGGTAGCCTTATTTCCCATTTTTTTTTTTGCTATTTACATTGATTTAAAGGGTTGTCGGCATTCTTCGTGCGGTTTTTGAAGTCACTAGTTATGACCAACAAACTCTCGAGATCTTGAAGCTTTGAAAGATAATATCTGTCAATATTCTATCAAATAAACATAACACAAGGCACTCATTTCCTAAACTATTAAGGTTTTACGGTTTTAGCGCTTCTATTTTAGGTGGACTCGGCAAAAACATCACTAATATTATTTAATCAATATGTGGCAACACTGCTGGTTTATTGACACATCATTTCTCACTCTCGCATCTTTTTCTCTTTTAGTACTTTAATGTCTATGCTAATGCCTTTCCTTTATTTCCTGATAATAATAGTATTTATGATGCAGTGAGAGCATAGCCTGTGTGTGTGTGTTTGCGAGAGAGAGGGTGAGAGCGGGTATTGCATTGTTTTTGTGTTATTTATTTTTAGTACTTGCTTACCACAACTGTACAGCATAAACATTTATGATTGTTGGTGTTGTTGTATTTGTCTACTTCTTCCTCTTCTTGTGCTCATAATAAAAGGCATTGTGGAAAAGATTGTGCCTACGTGCAGATTGTGTGGAAACCGGCAAGGCAATAATGCCCCATAGTTGTGCGACTACTGTGTATGCGTAAAGATGTTTTTTTTCCTTCTTTATTGGCCAACATCGCTGGTTATGGGAAAACTGTTTTGTAACAATAAAGAGAGTGCACAGCAGTCTCAGAAAGAGAATAGAGCGAAGAATTTCCTAGAACTGAAGAGAATCCACTCAGCGATAAGACAGCGAGATGTGGCTACTTGTTACTAATGAAAGCAATTAAAAAGCGCTTGTTTTGATTGGGCTGTTTTTGTTTGTGGAAATATGTATGAGTGTCACTATGAATCATATTTTTATCACTTTAGTTGGCCTGTTTGCTATGACCACGGGCACTGATATAAAACATGCAATTTTGACATGAAAAATATTTTGTTGAAATGCGTGGGCGACATTGAAAGCCCTAGATTTCAATATATTTGTAGAGCGAACATATGCAAAAAGTCTTAACTTAAAGGTATAGCATATTTTAATAACACGTCAAGCTCCCAAAATATTTGTAAGGTCTTCTAATCGATAAAAATATGTATTTTAGTGGTACCTACTCACAAAAAATATCGTATTTTTCTTTTATTTTAACACAACAAATCTGTTATGCTATTCATTTGTTTTCAAACAAATATTTCCGATTTTGTGTAGATTTTTAGTTCATGTACAGGTTCTTATATGGGCTGAAGCCATGGTAAAAGAAATGGTCCAATCCTCGAACTTTGACTGTAAGGAAGTGACCTCTTAGTTCCAAATATACTTTTAGAGTTAAGCTACACCTTTTATTATACAAAATTAACACTTTTTATTATCAACATTTTAAAGCAGTTGGGATATTATGAACCACCGAGTACATTCGCAGGTCCCCAGATGACGCGGATCCCTCTCAGAGTTACTTTTTGTGGTTATCGCGATAAACACGCATTTTCAATTTAATTGCAGTTTATTTTTATAAAATTACTAACTGGATTCGGCCCGCGTTGCTGGTCGTTTAATGGTCATCACGATTGCATGTTATAGCGGTGACTGGACTCGAATCCGAACATTTACGATTTTAAATTTTATTGCTTGAACGAGTTTGTGTAATTCCGTAATACATAATTGTCAGTCCATAGAATAGTTAGTAGAAGTTTGCTGTATATCCGCCTTCTGCAAACACGCAGAGAAAAAAACATGGTTACTATATTGTCACGGCAACAAAAGTATGTTCTCTGCAATAAAAGTATGGTCGTCGCAACCATAGTATAGTTTTTTGAATTTTATTTTGACAATAGTGTGATTGCGGCAATACAAATATTGTTGAAATGTAACAATAGTATTGTTGCCAACTTTAAAAATGAAAATATGGTTGTAGCAACAATATAAGTAAATAAGGTTGGTGCGTAAAAATGATAGTTTTTTAGGTTTTATTTTAACAATAATATGATTACGGCAATCATACCAGCAAAATCGTAATTTATTTTTTTAATTTGACAATGTTATTGTTACGTATCTTACGTAATATTAGTATATTTTATATGTAAAATAATTTTTTTCAAAACAAACTACTTTGGATTAGAATAACTGATTTATTTTTCATAAGTCAATTTTTTCTACTGTTAAATAAGTCACTCCTACTATTGAGTGTTTAGTGTATTTTTCCATAATTTACTTAATTAAATTCTCTATTGTTGAATAGTAACTTAACCCAATCCATACGAAGAATTTTGGGGATCATTGGATGCTTGTGTGCGAGTCGTACTATGGGTGTGAGGATCATACTATGGTTGTGTGTAAGTCATACTATGGTTGTGAGGATAACCATAGTATTATGAGGATCAGAATATTGTTGTGGGGATCATAGTATGGTTGAGTGTGAATAATAATATGGTTGTGGTGATCATAGTATGGTTGTGTGTGAACCCATAGTGTTGTTGTGATGATCATAATATTGTTGTGCCACAACCATATACTCAATAATAGTATGATTCCACTATTGTCAACCCAACCATACTTTTTTTGCGTGAATGTAGCGGTAAAGTCCACTTTGGCTATTTGAATATAATCCGTAACGGCTTCTTTGCTCGCATTCTGATAATCACAAATCCAGCTTTAAATTGATCTATTCCGAAACTTCTAAATCCCGTTGTTTACGCTAATATTTCGAAAAAAAAACCAAGCCGACTATATTGATGTATACTACTTAGAACCACTTACTTAGAACCACTTTGTTTTTCGGGTGGTTCTTATTTCCGAAAAGTTGTAATTTCTGGACTTTTTTTATTTTTACAAAAATAAGCCGAACTCACTATCTTTATGCAGTTTTGAGTATTTTATTAAGAAAACCGAAAACTAAAGTAAAAGAAAATGTTATTATCCAACTGCTAGAATGTTGTGGCAGTGTAGCTTAACATAGTTTGCTTTTACGTAGCATATACTTATAATTAGAACTTTTGGTTCTAATTTCCGAATTGTCTATGCATCAAAATGCTGGTTCTTATTTCTGTAAGTTCTAATTTGTGAGCGTCTACTTTACCACTTTTCAATTTTCTAGCTCAAAATCCTACACTAGTCAAAATATTCGTTGAACATACTGTTTGTTACATTTTGCACCAAATTTTGTTGAAGACGGTAAGTCGTGATTGGGGGAAATAACAACAAATAAGAATATGTACTTTTTTTGTTCTAAATTTTTCAAGTCCGCTGCCACTGAGCGGGTTTAAAAGTTCATCATCAAATCGATCTATATTTAAGACGTATATTTCGCGAATTTAGTCCAATCATACCACAAATAAGAAATTGTTAATATCTAGAATACAGCGCCATCTATCGTCACAAACTTGGTTGTTATCGGTATAGCGGTTTTCGAGATTCAGGCGCTCGACCACTGAATGTTACATTTTTATTGAGTATTTTATGGAGTATCTGTGGTTTAGAAGCACTCCATATTTGGGCCTCGTCAGACATGAAAAGACAGTTCAACATGTGTCCGACCCTTTCACCATTTGAAGCATCTTCTGGCAAAATTTAAAGCGAATCGGGAAGTCTGCTGCGTTCTGCATAATTGACTGCAATGACTGTCTGCTTATTACCATTTGAGCAGTTAAGCTTCTTGTCGAAACTCTTGGATTGTTTTGTATGGCAGCAGCTAGAGCAGTGATTGTTTCCTCCATCCGAACTGAAGGGTTTAGATGGTAAGGGTTCTGTTGTCTGCCCCATGCTCGGCAAAATTGTTAACAAGTCTCATTATGGTCCATCTGCTCGGAGGATTGCCGCAAAATGTGTGCCTTTACTCTCTGTGAACCGAAACTACGGATTCCAGTGCGTGATAGCGGCGGCCAATCCAAATTCTTGTTTCAGTGTCCCAGTTATACATTTTTGTTAAATCAAAAAATCATCTGAAAAAAGTTATTAACTTTTTTTTAATAACTTTTTTGAAAAAATTTATTAACTTTTTCTGCTTACATCAGCCACCCTGTATTAAAGTTATGATATTAATCCCTTGAACAAACTAATATAAATTGCAAAACGCAGGAAACTTAATTCTTTATTAATACGTATTAAGTCAAATATTTTAGTCAAATTTTAAACAAAGTTTACGAAACGACCCTTAAAGTCTTCAGAACACATTTTATTTAAAGAAGATGTTACATACCCTTGAACTTAAAAATGGGGAAAAAAATGAATTAACATGTATTGATATAAATTACAACTAGCAGTAAAGGTTAATTTCATTGTTTTACATTTTATTATTTAAAGTCGGATTTAATCCAAATATGTTAGTTTAGATCAAAGTTTATAAAACTACTGCAATAATCAAGAAAGCAGCATTTTTACGAAAAAGATGTTACAATTAATGGAAGTTAAAAGGTGTAAAAATTTAGTTTACACGTCCACATTTAAAAAAAACTGTTCATTTCATAAGGTGTCTTCATTATGTTAAGATATATCAATGTTGCTGAATAATCATAAAAAATCTAGAAGTAGCGTAATTTTTTTCCATCAGCAGTCCCATTAATTTTTTTTAACTACATTTTAGCTTTTAATCAATTTAAAATTTTTTTAAGTGCTTGAAATTGAAATATACAGCCAAAAATTAGGGAAAGTACAGTAAAATTGAGAAAACGCCATATTTTGTGCATTTGTTTAACCCGCTTTAGGAGTTCTTAAAAACACATTAAACATTGATTAACCGGCTCGAGACCTCTTTCACCTACATTTTAATAAAACACGAGTTTTTTTTTTACAAAATCGATTCTGTAAAACACAAGCGACATTGAATTTTGTGGCTGCACACTGCTTTTGTTGCGATTTCGGGTCCGTGACGACCTTCATCAGAAAGCTTTGCAGCAATTGCCGAAAGTAAAGCCAAACTCTTTAAGACCATATTCTCACCGAACGTATGAGAACAATTGGTGTAAATCTCACTTGAATTTTTCTTTAAAGAGACTCACATTCAGAGCCATAGATAGATTTATTTAATATATGTACAAATATGTCTGCAGAATTTGGTATTCAATAAAATCGATTACACCACCACCTTCACTATTTGCTCAGACCTGTGCCGTTGATATTAGGTTATAGAAAACAGGCTTAATCATGCGATATTCACCATATTTGTGTGACGGCTAAACGCGTCATTAGCTCATACCATGGAAGTTTTAAAAATCGCTACAGTGACTACTACTTTTCTCTCCGCATTTGTATCTCTCTCACTCTCGCCTAGTCAGAGAGAGTATCTACATCTCTTCTTTGGCGATAGGTTAATAAACATTTCGTAGGCCTATTTTCCGTGTTGTTGTTGTTTTTAGTGTTTACACGTTTGTTCAACACCATCACACACGTGCACGTTTACGAACACATGTGTGCGCTATGATTCGAGAGCGTTTATTTAGTGATGGAAAATAGGGTGTTGAGCTGCTGTACTCTTTTTTAGTACGATCTTTTGAAGCAGATTTGGTTGAAGCCTTCACTAGCAAGATGAATTCTTACAACATGGAATGAAAGATAAACTGAACAACACTTTTCACTGATTTAATTGAAAATTTTAATATTTTCTCATCTATTGCTTAAGAGTACAATGATGAAATGATTGTGTACATACTTAATTTTGGGCATTTATTGTATTCTAGCGAATACTTGTGATAGTTTTTTAACGGGAAGTTTTTCTGTGTATGTAAGTTGCAAATGAGCATCAACGGTGAACCAACTTTTAATGTTAAGGTGTGTTCCAGATGGTTCTAACGAGTTAACCAACTCTATTGGATAGTGGACCGCTTGTACTTCATATCAAGTTTTGTTCAGGAGAGCCATTTTTTCTATTTGCGCTTAGAATCGTCGACTTCACTTTCATAAAACGCGCATATCTCTGGGAGGGAACACTTTTGGGGCTTGGGATCGGTCTCATTCGATGCTCAGATGTTGTCCACATCAAAAAAAGGAAAAGTTGATGAAAAGTTTTGTTCAGGAGAGCCATTTTAAAGATTAGGTCCTTTCTATTTGCGCTTAGAATCCTCGACTTCACTTTCATAAAACGCGCATATCTCTGGGAGGGAACACTTTTGGGGCATGGGATCCGTCTCATTCGATGCTCACATGTTGTCCACATCAAAAAAAGAAAAAAAATGAAAATTGATTTTTTTTACCCTTAGGTCCCTTTCTCTATTGGCTGTCACATATACTTATACATACTCGATTACGATTATTTTGCAAAGCCAATCATGATTTTTAAAATTGCATTTAGAATAGATGATTGCATTCGGCAAAAGTTTGGCGGAAAAGTTACTTCGCGTGTAGTCGGATCAAGTTTTCGATTCCACATATTCAAGCGCTGCTTGGTAATTCAAAGATATGACTTTTTGAATCATGCTTTATTTCATCGCCTGTTGATCTAGAAGTCACTGCCAATGTTTGTTGAAAATCACCAAAAAGAAGAAATAGAGTTACGCCTATTGGTCGGCCAAGAACTGTAACAGATTTCTTGTACGCCATAGTGCATCCCATACAATAAATGAGCTTGATTTTAATACTGCAGACATTAAAAATATGTCAGCGATGTTCGTATTTCGGTGTGGGTTTAATTACTCGTACAACAAGCTTAATAGATAAATGAGCTGTAAGACCCCCAGACGATGCTACAGCTAGATTAATTTATTTTTTATTTGTTGGTGTCATTTGAAATTTCAAAATTTAAAAAAGTTTTGTAAGGGAAAATTAAAAATCGCACTTTCGGGCTGTTTCTGTAGTTCTGCGGTTTGAGTCGCAATTTGAAAAATCAAAATTTCATTTCCACAGTGTTTCTTTAGAAAACAAGAATAGCTGTCAATTCCATTTGTTGCTGTGTAAACCAAAGCAACCCAAACGAAAGCGTAGATTTGTTTGCAAGTTATAGAACTTAAAATAGGTACATGTGTCTAAATAAATGTCTAAAAACTTAATAAACAAATGAATTTATACTCGTATTGCCGCTGGTTGTATAAACCAAAGACGATAAATAGTAGAAGATAGTTTAAATGAGCTTTAACAAAAATTTGAATAAATGACTCACGATGATAATCAGACATTTGGAGCAGCACTGAAAATCTCTCAATATCGTAGAAAAATATAAACTGTGAATTAACCACTAAGAATGGAAGAAAACAGATCTATAAAATAAAAATTAGTTTTGAAAAATATTAAAAGTGTGTCAATTGAGTGTTTTCTTTTTTTAAATTTTCGCTTTTTTGCGTTGTGACTGTGTACAAACGAAAATGTAAAAATATACCAAGCATTTGTGTTTTCTTAAGTGATGTTTTTGCAGAGGAGAAGTATTTCGTCCAACTTCTTCTATTCCATCGTCTTTGGTATAAAGAAACAGCTATGACGACATACTATATACGAATATACATACTCGTATTGTTATCAATATATTCAGCTTTCTGTGCAAAACCAGTGAGATTATTTTAAAATCGCAAGCATGATGCCATGCGATTTGAAATCGAAAGGTTTGTGTTGACCGGAACATAGGCCGTGTTCTATTTGCAACTCGCTTAGGAGGTCGCTTACGTGATAACTTCACACTATTAAACAAGAATATAAAATTTTGTTTACAGAAAACTATAAAGAGTTTTCGTTAAACCCGGTTTGTTTTAAATAACTAAAAATCTTGTGGAATAAAGTTATTCAATAATAACTTTTAGCGAGTTTAAGCGAGCTCGGTTATTACTCGCTTATAGTATTTCCTAAATAACTTTTTTCCGCAAATTACAAATTTTCAAATTAAACGGTTTATAATGCATAAAGCCAATCAGTTCTTGTATACAAAGAAATTTAAAAAATTTTCGCAATGTTTTGTTTGATAATCGAGTACCAAAAGGACACACTTAAATTTACAAAATTTTTGGGAATGCCTTTTACCAAAACAGACACGATAAATAACTAAAGACTATTGCATATTCGTTTATATTCTTTAAGTACTGTAAAATAATATAAATCGGCGTACTTCCCAGCAGAAGGCCAAATCTTTTTTCGATATCTTTATTGGTTCAGGATTTAGAAAAAGGCCTATGCGCATTTCTTTAAAGAAATTGTCATAATATTATTGTAGAAGGGTTATGTGTTTTTCTTCACATAGGCCTTTTCCAATCAAATCAGTAATTCTGGTTAGCCTTTTATATATTGTCCATATAAATAACTAAAACGACAATAAATGTGGCTTCCAGAGCGCCAGAACCTAAAATCGAGAGGGAATTTTGTATGAAGGCTGTATTAAATCATGAGCCGATATGGTCTAAATTATAAACAGTTAATTTCGATGACATGAAACTACTTCGTCTAAAATTCTGTCGAGATCATGCTATTAATGCAGTTTCTAGAGCGCCGGTACCTGAACTCGGGAAGGTATTTTATATGGGGGCTATATCATTCACATCATAAACATTTACCGATATGGCCCATTTTCAATCCTTAATATGCCTTGTCCAAAAGACAGTTGCATACCTAGTTTCACCAGTCTAGGTCAATCCCATGGTACTGACTCAAATACTCACAAAAAGTGTGGTTTTAACAGATGTTGTTCCTTGTATAGAGAACCCTTTTTCCTCTAAATAAATTTGGTCCATTTTAAATTTTAATCCCAAACAACTTGCAACAACATTACATTTCTCTGCAAAGTTTAGACTTCTTGGATGCATCGCTAGAGCGCCTTAGCTGATCAAGAACATGCCAAAAATATAAACAGGTCTGGAAAAGTGTAATTTTTTTTATTTTAATACAGAAAAGGCAATACTAAAAGGGCCAATATTACATTTTGTATATATTGTTGTGTCACACAAAATCGCGTCTAAAACTCAATTTTTTTTCTAGCAAAAACGTGGCAAATCTTTTTACGAATCGACTGCAATTACTAATTTTCGGAATTCCACGAAACGAATAAATGCCACCGTTTTTTTGCTCTTCTGGAAAAAAAAACGGAAAAACACATAGGCCTTCTGCTGGGAACACCGACAGAGTACAGTACAGAAATATTTTATATTAAATGTGTTTTCTAAAAAATATCTTTGCTAACAAATATGACAAAGGATATTTTTATGTAATACGAGTATCTCTTGAACTAAATGCTAACAAATTGGCTAATTATATGGAAGAAACTGTTTTTCTCTAAGAGCATTTTATCTTAGGTAGCTGAGCCTTTGGTGAAAACACCACCAATATTTATGTATTATACAATTCTGTCTTAATTTTGGTACCTACAATAGTTGCAATCCCATCACTGGTGTACTGTTTGTTGGCCCTGCCTGGGGGAGAGTGAGAGAAGAGAGTAAGAGCGTAAACACTTTTGCTGAGTGCGAGAGTTTGTGTGTGTGTGGGTTTATGATGGTTGGTTGTTTTTATTTCTATGCCTTTTGGATTTAACCAACTCATGACTGACAGTCAGTCGTTTAGTTACAGACGCAGCATTAAAACGTTGAATTTGTTTAGTACGCTTGTCGTCGTCGTCTTCTCATTGCCCGCCTTCGTCGTCGTCTCGTGAACGCACACATCAGCAACAACAACAATAAAAGTTCTTTTATTTTATTATTATTTTGTTTAATTTTTTTCGGTTTGCTTTGTGTTGTGTATTGTTTCCTCTTAAAAACAAAAACTCGTGTATTTCTGTTACGTTCACGTTCTCTGCGGCATCACACCATTCGTCGTTCGTTTCGTTCGCGTTATTTCTTTTGGGCCGCCGCCGTGTGATTGTTTTCGTCATTGCTTTGCCTTCGTCGACCGTCGACGTCGTTGTATCGTTACCATCACCGCCCGCCCTCCCGCTCCCAACGTTGTTGGTATTTGTATGGATTGTTTTTTGTACGGTGGCACGGTGTGTTGTGCTTTTGTCGGTGTGGTATTCTTTTAATGCTGCTGTGATTTTTGTTATTTCTGTGAGTGTACGTGTAGTGTGTGTGTTTTTTTTCGGCCTTTCAACGTGTGTAGTTTGGTTTCTTTTTTCTTTCAATATTTATGCTGGGCTGTGCTCTGCTTATTACTTCTTACCTTTAACATCATCACAGTGGTGCTAATCGTCATCATCGTCAATTGTCTCAATTCTGGTGTACTTTGGTGCATACGTGTGTGTGTGTGTGTTTGTCTGGCTGTCTGTCTATCACCGACAATGTGTGTGTGTGTGAGTGCGTGTTAGTGTGAGTTTGGCCTTTTTCATGCTGCTGTTTGTTGTTGGTTATGTGGATACCAACAACGTTGTTTTGAGCTCCATAAGGCCATATTGAGAGTTGAAAAAACGGAAAAATATCAACGTCGCCACAAAAAGAAAAAAATCAAACAACAAAAAACGCAAACAAACGATTTGAACGACAAAAAGCAACAAAATCGAGCCTTAAGTTTTTTTTTCACTATCCATGCCAGACACCACCACAATAAAAAGAGGAAACTATTCTTGATTCTGTTTCTTTTCTGTTTTGTTACCAACAATTGTGATGATAATGAACACGATGATGATGATGATGTTATATTAACCATAATAATGAATGCCTAAAATGAAAACTACTACGAGTACGGTTTCCGAAACTTCTCAATCTGAAGATTTTTTTGTAAACAAAAACAAACGTTATAAAAAAAAGTAAATACCTTAGAAAACACGTTTTATTCTATAAAATAATATACATAATATCAAAAAAAAAAGTAAATATTAAAAATATAAATAACAAAAAAAAAAACAAAATAACACATATTTCGATTCTGGTTTTTGTGATACCCAGTATTCACTAAAAAAAATGTGCCATTTTTAATTTTTTTGTAATCTGAATGCACAAAAAATAAAAAATTCTGTGATTTTAAAAAGCCCGTTTAAAACAAATTTCAAAATCTAACGCGTGGCGACAATGAGACCTAGTAGGTCCAATGATTCGATTCTATCAGTGGTAATTCTATTCTCACGCACTGATGTATTGTATTGCCAAAAGCTATAGATAAATCGATGGCACAATATCGACAAATTGTTGTCCTTACAAATCGACCCACCCTAATGTCCATAGTTTACGCACGTTGCTCCACTATTGACGGACACAATTTGTCGATTATTGTTTTGTAAAAGGCCCCGCACACGGCTTTCTTCGAATCATTCTCATTCTGAAAGATATGTGGATCGAAGACTTTTGTGGCTATAACATTGCCCCAAACAATGCATCGGATTGGGTTAGATTGAGGCTCAATATTGTTCTTGGATTTTCAGTGCCCCGTCATCTACAGTTTTTGCTTATTGACATAGCCCCCACTTATAAGGAAACCCCCTTTATCCGACATCGAAGGGTTCAGTTATATGTAGACTTAAAAAAATGTAAAGCATCTTTCTCGATGTTGAACAAGGACATGAGTGAACGCTCAACCATAATCCCTCGAATTCGAATACATTTTAGTTACACTATCTCAAACTATATTGTTCGTCTGGACTAACTTTTCTTAAATTTTTTGTTTGAATTTGAGATTTGTTTTTGCACTTACGTTTGTGTTAAGTTTTTTTTGTTGTTAAAAATTGAGTTAGTGAAACTTAAATTAGATTTCCATCGCTTAAGGCTATAAATTGTTTGAAAAAAAAGTTATTTATTATTTACATCAATTGGTCTCATTTGAGCCACCCTGTAGTAAACCATCCTCGGTTAAATTATCTAGATGATGGGTACAAAAATCATAAAAATTAGTGTTATTTACCTTGTTTTAAACACAACAGTTTTTAAAATATAACGTAGCTATAATTTATATAAAGAAACCCGATTAAAACAAGTTTCTATTTCAAGTTAATGACTACGAAACAAGTCTAGCCTTGTTCTATGTCTAATTTTGGTTGTTAAAGCCTAAACAATTTGTGTAACTGTTTTGTCTAAAAAGGACATTTTTAAAGGATCACCTGTAAATAATAAGTACATAAAATAAAACACAAGTGTACCTAGATCTTACCGCGAAAAAGTCTCACGTTTTAATGATGTTTGATAGAAAATCATAAAGAAAATTATATCTTAAGCTTAAATATTAAAAATTAAATATTAATATGAACAAAGATATAACAAATTCAAGTGTATCGGAATCCTGATAAATTAGACAAAAAACTAGAAAAAAAACCTTATGTTTAATGTTTTTAATGTCCTTTTGGCTCTTACGTCTTTTTCAAGGTTAGGACTCGCAAAAGACTTTAGAACGTTATTAAAAATCGTTATTTCTGTTTGATTATATAAACTATTTGGAATATAGAAGCCAACCTTCGTTTATTTCTAAAACTTAAAAGTGATAGAAAAATTAATTCAAGCTTATTTCGCCTTGCTCGTTTAATAATTGTTTTCTCCGTCTTTAAAGTTTGCAACTTTCTCACAAACCACTTTTAGCGCCAATATCCAACAAATTTTTTGATAAAAGACCGATCAAATAAGCTTTCTGTGGTATTATGCTGTTTTTGTTGATTTTGCACAACGACAGGCCGAAATTTTTAACTTACTTCTTAGTGAAAGAAAAAAAAAGATTTTTGTAAAGTCAACATCAATTCTGAGTTTAAAAAAAAAAATCGAGTTTATCTATTTCTAGCCATTTTTACCTTTAATCTGTCCATTTTATGTATTGAGCAGCTTGTAACGGCTGCTCGTAACATGAATTGAATACTTTTAGGTTTTATAGATAAATATTTTAAGTTATGGCATTAGAAACGATAGCTTTTGGCCTGTTAAATACAACACGCAAGTGTTTTCTAATTTATTTTTAAAAGAAAACCTTGAAGCAAATGTTTTTGCTTCCTTAAAAAAGAAACAACTCATGAGGATGTTCAAAATATTGGAAATTAAATTGAATAAAAGAAATTAAAAAACAACATACAGAAATTAAAAAACACAGGCAATCAAGAATTTTGTTGATAGAATTTTCTAATAAATTAACACTGAAGAAGTTGGAAATAAACTAACGAAACCTTGGGAAAATACCAGATGACCAGTTAGCCCAGTCAAAAACAACACAAATAAATAAAAATTAAAATGTGGTCAAAGAATTGTTTGTGTTTACGTATAAAAATACAAAAAATGAAATTGTTTTTAAGAATTTAAAAAACGTTTAATCAAAGGAACAGTGTCAACGACCTTATTTAGAATCTATCCTCAGATTGAGTAGACCGGAAACCTCACTTAAATATCATATATGAAGAGAAACCAAGCTTATATACTATTTCTTCTTTCTCCCCAAAGAAACCCTATAATTTATAAATGCCAACAAAAACAAAAAAAAATAATGAAGAAGTAACACAAAACAAATAAAAAAAAACATCAAACAAATTAACAACAAACGAAAAAAAGATTTTATGAAATTACCAAAAAGACTGATAAAAGAAAGTAAAAAAAGAGAAAACAAAACAACCAAAATGAATGAGCGTTTAAGTTTATTTCTACGTTTAATACTCGCCACCGTTGTATAAAAATCCCTCCGAGCGAGAACGGAATACAACAGAGAAAAGTGTGTGAGAGAGTAAGAGAGAATCGAAAAGTGTCAACAGTCTCTCATAATATAGTGATCTAAACAATATTAAAGAGAACAAAAAAAAACTGTGATAAATTTTAAATATTAAAACAAAACAAACGAAATACTGCAACTATGTGCTCCTCTAAATAAATTTTATTAAGATCTACACACGAAAACAGGAGAGAGTGCCTAAAGAAGAGACTTTATTTTTGGTATAATTAAAATATCCACAAGATCACTCGCCTTTATTTAATCCCTCCGCGCTACCCCACCCATTTCACTGCCAAAGCCTCACTCATTCAAAATGATGATGATGGACACTGTCGATAGCAGTTCAAACATACCACCCTCCACGGTTACCGGCATAACAGCCATGGATACTACACCGCCCCACGATGTCAACGATCAGCTGGCTCCACCCAATAGCAACTCCAACACCACTACCACCACCATTGAGGCTGCCTTTACGGTGGTGACCATGGAGTCCAACAATAATTTGGATATGTTGGACTACAAGGAAAGCCGTAAACATAAGAAGAAGAAGCGTGAAAAGCGCGAAAAAGATCGAAAGCATCGTGACAAGGATCATCACCATCGCAGCGATCGAGAGCATAGGGATAAAGAACGTGGCGAGAGGGAACATCATCATCGCGACAAAGAGCACCACCATCATCGTGAGCATCGCGACAAAGAGCGCGATCGAGAGCGTGACTATCACAATGCTCATCATCCGGCGCAGCCACATCACTCAACATCTGCCTCGTCATCGCCGTCGTCACTGTCGACGTTATCGGCCTCAGCTTCACCTGCCTCGTGTTCATCGTCATCGGCCGGCGTTGGTGGCATATGTGTAACAAATGCCACCGCCACCTCGTATCCGCATAACTTAAAAATACGTTTCCTGTTATCTGGGGTAAATATGCACATTATTCTCTTTCAATTCTAGCGATTGGGAGCCAGTGAGCGCGTTTTTGGGATCAACGCTCTTCTTGGGTCCCCTCACCTATTGCTGTTATTTTTGATAAAAAAAATAAATAGGGTGACTAGATAAAAACGATAGGAAAATAACTTTTAATTAAACAACAACGGTGTGAAATATGTAATTGATTCTGTTTTGATTTTCAAGAAAAATATATGCCATTATGTACGTAGTTCTCGTATAAAATTATTTGAATGGCTGCACCCTAGTCTAGCGGTCCGTCTCACAAGTGCGCCGTTATTCCGGCAATATTTGCCTCGAACATGCCCAAAGTATTTAACTTAGCGTAGATTAAAGTAAATCTAAATGAAAGACCCACTAAAACAAATCGAGGAGTGTAGAGTTCCATGCTTAATTTTTCTTTTCAAACCTGGGCATTGCGTGGCTATTATGGCATGTAGTGCCATCTTGTTGGAACTAAAGCTAGAGATATATCAATGTTGTCGAGCTCTGATCACCGAACGTTGGTGTTCATCGCTCTATACCGAGAACTATTGAATGTAACTCCTTCGTTATTTGAAAAGAAATAAGGTCGCGTCTTAAAACGCGCACACAAAGAACAACCGAATGTTAGTGGTTGCTTGCACTATCCTAGTATTCCATCGCTACAACCGAATGTTGATTGGGTACACGGCAGTATTTTGTAGAGGAAACTAACTCTATCGATTGAAGGAACAAAGTATCGGTTGAAGACACAAAGTAACTCTAACTAATTAAGATGTTTATTGAAATAGGTTTTTTACATGTATTGGTTGTTGTTACAGATTAATGGTTATAAGTACTCTATAACTACGAACATTTGTTAACTCGACCAACTGATGGTTAAATTGTATGTATTCGGTTCATTCATATGGATAATCTATAAGTTTCAATACAATTTGTAGTAAATATTCCGACAAAATTCATAAAAAAGATAATATTTTTAATTTTATACAATTTGGAAGAATCTAAATCTAAGCGTTTTCTAATATTCGTTTTTTTTTGTTGGGATTACTGAATGTGTGTTCGTCTTAAACAATGATTTCGTAGTGACTCAAACCGATAAATTATTATAAGAATCATATTCAGATGTTGGGATACCGAAAAATGTAACAAGAGTGAGCTAATAAAACATGCTTAACTGTTGTCAACATGTCCTTCATAATTGTTTGGTTGCCATAACCGCCAGTTGTGACAACCAATATCTTTACCCTACTCGGTTGATATAAACGATTTATTGGCTCTGAGTTTCGAACTATTCTTGTAACTTCCATCTTATGACATGTCGAGCACATAATACCACGGAATGTTGGTGATTGCACCAGAAAGGGTGTTTATCCAGCCGAATTTTTGTAGTTCGAACCGATTTTCTAGTGATTTTTTCTCTGTGTGCACCATATAGTCCATCTTTGGGAAAGCAGTGATGCTTGCTGAAACACTTTTGGAATAGGTACGGTCTAATATAAACTTGTCGACATAGGCGTTGTGCCAAAATTGAAAAAGTCAGCTCCAATAAAGACTTTTTCAAATTGTTGACATAGGCACATTTTCACTCGTCCAAAAAGGTTAATTTTTTAAGCCAAATTTGGACCTCTAGTTGACATTTTCTCATGGCGTTTTCTTTGGTGTTTCCGCTTCATTTAGTACGTCAGGTCAATCTTTTATGGATGCAGTCCCTAATCCAACAGCAAAATGAGCCTTGTTGAGGTGATCAACAAATCTTTGACTTAGTAAAGACTGACCCCTACTGCGGCTATCATGTTTTCTTTGGTCGTAAGTTCCAAAATAGTGCACTCACGCTTTTCAAGCTTTTACTCGGTGCGATTAATTGCGATGATATTTAAAACTGAGTCGAAATTTCGATATTTTTTAAATAACTTACACATTCGGCAGGTGGTAAACAAGTTGAACTGAATTAGCAAACCACACCTTACTAACATTTTTGACATCTAGATGGCATTGGTGACTTTGTCAGCTTCTGAAAAATCCGATGTGGAAAAACTGTCATTACAATCTGGCCACTCTGTACAATAAAAAAGAAACATCTTTCTTTTTCATGGTTTTGTTTTAAATTTAATTCTGAATCTTAATTTAATCAACAGAAAGACTATTGTGATAGTGAATGTTATATGGTAATTCTAATGAAGTTCCTTTTGTGTTTTCATTTACTGAGTGCTTTGAAATCTTTAAAGCCTTGCCATTGCCATCTAATCTCTGCTGCTCTGAATGAAGCGCAAATGTGAGGGCTAGGTGGTTAGTCCATTATTCTCACATCATCATTTTTGGGGGTGGATAATTGAATGAAGCCGGTGGTGGTCGGCCGACCGGTCGTGGTGTAAATTGTAACCAGCAATTTCAACAAACATATTTTCAATGATTGCTGCAAATTGAAGGATATACGAAGAGATAAGGAAAAAAGATGACAGTGGAGAGAGAAAAGAAAAGGAGATAATATATAGTTGAGCACATTTAAAATTGCCTGCATCGCTAGGAAATTTTTTGAGAGAACACTTTTAGAAACCAAACTCTATAAGAATAGCCGGCCAAAGGGAGTGTCGAAAAGGGTAACTGCAAACGATTTTATATCACCCCTTAGATCTGTGCTCTGTAGTTGCCATTGGCAATTATAAAAAAAAAATATTTTTAAGGACAGACAAAAATATTGTCGCGCCAAATTTCGACTGCTGGCCACCTGTCGCTGGCGTTATTTGTTAAGTGATTTTCAATTGTGTTTTAAATTAACCGCCAATTTTTGTTGTTTGATGTTTTATTTATTTTTAATCTCAAAGCTGTTTCTCAGTTTGGGTGATAGAGAGAGATACAATTGGTTAATTCCTACCCAACATAAGAGAGACACCGGTAGAGGTCAAAAGAGAGAGAACTTTACAAGATTTATGATAACATTGCTGTCTTTAAGTGTTTAAGGCCATTGTGTCACATAAATCAAGTTATAGCGACACGTTTTTAGCCCAACTAAGTAACCTTTTAGCTTTTCATCTTTTTTTGTTTTTTAGTTCCAGCGAGGGCATGGGGGACAAGTAGAAATCGCCACCATTGGTTTGTCTGTACAAGAATTAATTACTAAAAGTTTTCCTTCAGAAAACATTGTGTTTGTTCGTTTCTAAGCAATAATAATTGTCCAACAAATAAATAAATCTCATTCGAATTTGGGGTGCTTTTCCATATACCAAAACGTGTTAGAGGAGACTTTGATTTAGTTATTCCGTTGGGAGCACATGGAACTATTGGTAATTGAGAATTGGACTACTATGAAAACAATGATTTTTTTGTAAACCTTATTCAGGCTATTGAAAGCTCTTGCCAGCCTAGGCATAGCCACCGTTTTGGGTTTCAAGCCATCTAGAATCATAACTATTTGTATACCCTCCTCCATAATTTGAAGTGTACACTAAGTTTTTCATTTTGTTCAAAATACTTCAAAATATTGTTCGCAGATCTTCTAAAGTATTTAAAAGTGTTTTGACTGGCATATAGTATTTTTTAAAATAGGCAGCTTGGGATTATTAATGAACAAAATTGGACCAAAGGGAAACATTTTTCCGCTTTTGGGTTTATAAATTTTCGATCGTCCGTTCGTGTCTATAGCGCGCAATAAAGGCTTACTGTCACACGCTTCTTGAAATTGGAAATTAGTTGAAAAGGAAAAGACTTTCCCTTTAAGGGTCTAAAAAAATAGCTCTGACAAAAAGTACACTATTTTGAATGTTTTCTCAATAGGTGTCGTTTATTGGTACTCGCTTATTAAACGAGTAAGTGGTCGCTAAGGCGATAGCTTCAAAACTTTACGAGAAATTTGTAAAATTACTATGTATACAAGAAGTTATTGGCTTGATGCATAATTAACCGTTTGATTTGAAAATTTGTAATTTGGAGAAAAAAGTTTTTCAAGAAATACTCTAAGCGAGTTCTAACCGAGCTTGCTTGAGATTATTCTTGAATAACTTTCATTCTAAAAATTTTAAATTAATTAAAACAAAGGGGTTTTATGTAATTTTAAAATCTATCTGAATTGGGACCTAGACCCAAGAACCCTTAAGCCCAAAAGCCGACCACTTAAATTTAAAGGAAATGTCTGGGCGAATGGAAATATTCATTTCTTTAATAGTTTGAATTTGTAATATCCTAGAGGCCCCAAAAATCAATCCGTCAAGCGTCTAATAGTAACCATTAACGTATAAATATTTAAGTTAAAACAGATTGATACGAATACATACACGCAGGGAAAAATTCGGTCTCTTCAACATATGTGTGCATGCTCCATAATTTCAACATATTTTTCCCTCCGTGCTCGGACTTGTCGATAAAAAAAAACGGCTCTTACGGTCAAAACAAAAGATCATTAACTCATATTAAAGAAAATTTCGTTTGGATTTAAAAATGGATTAACTTTTAAGTTTTGAAAAAATGTAACAACTAGGATCCATGAAGGGGACTAAAACCCCACTCTTTTTTTTAGTAAAAACAAGTGGCTTGTAGTGAATACGAACTTCTGGGTACTAAAGTTAATTCCGCTGAAAATCAAAATATGGATATATTTTTAAGATTTGGCTGAGATTTACTTAAAATATGGATATATTTTAAAGATTTGGCCGAGATTTACTCCGGGTCACAGACCAAAATCAAGGTCTTTTACTAGTGGCTATTACTAAATACGAGTAATTAACATAAAATATTTTATTATTTTAGACGGCTTTAATTATAGATTTAGATCCCAAAAATATGGTAATTTTTATTTCTTTTTTTTAGTTGGTAAAACTAGCTTTGCTTGAAAAGGCATATCAAATTTCAAAAATGCAAGCCATTGATAACAAGTTTGAAACATTAATTTTAGAAAATATTTCTCATTAAAACGAAATCCTAACTTATAGGCAATGATTAGTACCTCCTAAGCCTAAACCGATTTTGGTGCTTTGAATCATACACCTTCAAAAAATTGGAAATTACCACCATGAAAGAAGAAGATTCATTTCCCCAAACTTTTTGTTAACGCAACAGAAATTTAAATGATGACTGTGATACGTATGCGTCTGACGTTCGCGTCTATTTTTAGATTATTTCATGGCATGGAACGATAAGCTTACTACGACGACCTGATATAGATACATTTTTTACACCTGTTATTTCTATTAATAAACGAACGGCGGGAGGTGATAATGGAAGTAATGATTAAATTTTATATTTATTGTCACACGCAACTCGAATCGATCGAGGTGATATTTGGAAATATATTTTCAAGTTTGTTATAGAAATCACTTTTGTAAAAAAGTTGAACCAATTTCTTAATTTTTAAATGTTTTGTTTTGCCTTATCTAGGATGGATTGCCTTTTGAAATGTCGCACAACAACAGTTGAAAGATTTTTTACTGATGATGGTACACAGAAGAAACAATAGAGAACTTCTTTGAACTTAAACGACTTAAACGTATTTCAACAAATTTGAAAAAAGCGGTCATTTACATAAGTAATAGCATCTTTTGATTGGGTGATACTTATATATCCTTGCCAATCGACTTTTCAAAATTCACAACGGATTCGCTGCTCCAGCCAAATCTGTTTGGTAACATTAGTACGCTCAATTGTTAATTGGTACACTACATTTTTCATTTTATTCAGATGTAAGTCTTCCCCTACACACAAAGAACCCATAAGTTGCCACAACCGAGAACGAAGAAAAAAGTACGGTTGTGGTAACAATATTGAAAGAGTATCATACTATTGTTGGGTATATGGTTGTGGTACAACAATTGTATGATCCTCACAACAATAGAATTTTACAAAGATGTAAAATTCTATCATAAGCAATTAATGGTTATAATTTTTATTGGTACTATTCTTTTTTGGTAAAAGTATTCGAATAGATTAATCCACAGTTTTTCGGTAAAAATCTTCATCATATTCTCTACTTTTTCCTCGACACGGCAGTTTGGAGTACAGTTTTTCTGGCTCTAATGAAAATTTTCAATTAATACTCATCTGTCGAACACTTAAGAAATGTGCATTTTTGACCAAAAAATCGTTGATCACGCACTTTTTTCTTGATATGCAGGAATAAGAAGAAGTCATTGGGTGCCAAGTAAGGGCTGTATGGCAGATGACCCATCAATTTGACGTTTTGGTCGGTCAAAAAGGCGCTGGTTTGAGCCGATGTGTGAGAGCTCGCATTGTCATGGTGCACAATGTTCGTCTTCTCTTGGTCGTTTTTAGAATTTCTCCGAAGACTTCATGCAAACAAATTGTTGTGTACCGCTCAGAAGTGACTGTCCTACGTTGCTCAAGCGAAACAGTCGCCACATGACAAGTTTTGCCGAAGAAAAAGGCGACCATTTGCTTCGAAGTGCTTCTTCCACGAACAAATTTTGATTTGGCACGTCTTCGAAGACCCACACGGTCGATTGCTGTTTTTTTTCGGGCTCATACGCAAAGATCCATGATTCGTCACCTGTGACGATCTTATAAACGTCTTTTGAAGCACCGCAATCGTATTTTTTCAAAATTTCTTTGCACCAATCGACATGAGCCTTTTTCTGAGCGATTGTCAAATTGTGCGGGATCCAACGAGATCAAACCTTTTTTACAGCCGAATGTTCATGCAATATCGAATGTATGCTGGTGGAAGAAATGCCCAAGGATGCCTCTATCTCACGGTATGTCACATGACGATCTTGCATTATAAGTGCAAGCACGGCTTCAATGTTCTCTGGCACAACGGCCGTTTTAGGACGACCTTCGTCTATGAGCGAGCGTCGGCCACGATTGAATTCATTAAACCAGTTTTTCACAGTGCTAAAGGATGGTGCTTCTCTCTTGTCGTGATAATCCACGTCGAAAGTTGTGAAAAAAGCTCACACGAAAATGTTCACGAGTTAATTCCCTTTTTTTGCCGTTCTGAGTACGTTTATGTTAAAAAATGTCAAACTTTCCAATGGAAATGTCGGATGGCGCCAGGCAACACTTGGTGTTGCCTAGGCCAGAAATATATATCGCAACCCTCGTATCTAAAATCAGAAAAAAAAAGTCTATGATATTTGAATATTTGATGTGTAACGAAACTATTTGTGGTCATCCCTAATATTTGTTTGACACAACTGACATTAACAAATAATTGTTTGATATTTCATTAGTTGTAAGTGCATAATATTTGATAGATCCAAATATTAAGCATGTCGAACCATGTAGCCAATAGTTGGTGATGAAATTTTTGTCAAATCGAAACGCAAAAGTGTTATTAATTTCTACCAATCAAACCGGTATGTAATGGAAACCAATCGAACTAAATCGATATCAATTTCATACTTTTATTATGAATAAAACCTAAAATGTTGCATTATAATTTATTGATTTCACTTTTAAGGCAATAAATGAATAAGGATGTGAAGGAAAAGAACGGTATTTTCGCGCCATAATCGAAAAATATTCGATTCAAATCTGAAATCGTTAACAAAACTATTTCGTTAGATTTCCTTCACATACCGACATATCTAAATTTTATTTATTACTGATTCCAGGAAGTTCTAATAATTTTTTTCCAAGAAAACTGAACCCAACAAAGGCCTTACAAAATAAAAAAAAAATCTTGCACGTGCACCCCCCTTAATGTATGCTTTGAAAAAGAGGCCGTCCAATGGTAACTTTCCAAATTTAACGCTTTCTACACAGATATTTCTCAGTATGAGAGCGTGTGTGTGTGAGTGCTTTTATTTTCGAGAACTTTCCCATCACAAAGGATCATAAATATTTGATTCACAGCCAGGATATGGATGAAATTCTGCGCAGATGTTATTTAAGTCACGTACACACGGCGACAACCACACCAGCAACAACAACAACAATAACAGCAAGGAGAAACGGAGGGAACGCACAAAAGGACATTTGCTTACTGTAGCTGTAGTGGTGCGTTTGTTGGTTGCACTCAATGCCAGCCTGTGCCTGCACGTTGTCAAACAAGTGACCAAACAAACAACAGCAGCAAAAAGAAGGGGAGAGTAACTGACATTGAGCAAATAACTGTGTGCCTTGCTAGGAGAGAGCGAGAGGGCGAAAGAAGAGAGAAAACAACGAAAAGAAAAGTAGAGGGAGTAAGGATTTTGTAAATGCAACATTAAAATGAAGTTCCGGTGTAAATCGACAAAGCAACGAACCAAACCAAAAAAAAAACAAACAAATGAAGTTACAAGTAGTTATGGCGGCTGGTTCCGGGTATATCGTTTGCTGCGCTGCTGCTGTTGTGTTCCATGTCATTCCCCCCTTGCGCTCTTCTGCTCTCTCACCGGCTTTTCTTGGGCATGCTGAAATAACAACCCCCATTTCAAAACGATGCCGGACGACGCTATCAATAATTTATAGAAATAAAAATTCAATTTTTATTTATAGAGGCCGAAGTGTGAGAAGGGGGGGATTGGCTGGCATGCAACGACATACGGCCGACCGGGAATAGCTAGATAGACAGACAGTTGTGCCAACATTTTATGCTGACATTTAAAGGGTTGAAATTAAATCATGATGAATGTTTGCCAGTGTGTGCGTGTACATAAACGTTTAAATTCATAAAAATCGTTAGAATTGAATTAAATATCAAATTACCTCGAAGAAAATGTTTAAACCGTGTGAAAGCGAGCGAGAAAAAGACATCCTGAGAGTTTAAAAAACAAACAGGCTACTCGGAAGACATGGCTAAGGACAACTTCTAGAGGTGTCAAACAGGAATCGTTTAAAAAAGCAGAAGAGAACAGCTGTCATAGAAAAAGTTGTATTGTAGTTTTTTGTTTGTTAGATAAAGGATAGGAGGCGAGTCCTTTTGCGTATACATCTGTCAGATGATACGAGTATTTACAAGATTAGATATTTGTTGTATAACGTTATAGCCCTGTATTCTTTATAATTGAAACTCACCATGATCACTACCTGGTGTGGTGTCTTATAAAGGCCACTGAATATCGGTCTTATTAAAGTTTTTCGTTACAAAGTCCTATAAATTTGGATTAATTAACCCGCTTAGAAGGTCGCTAAAGCGTTAAATTCAAGTCATTTTACAGGTATAGAGAAATGTTTTTGTTTACAGAAAACTATTGACAATTTACGTTAAACGCCGTTTGTTTTATGCAATTAACATTTTAAGGAAGAACGTTTAAGCTAGCTCGGTTATTAATCGCCTATAGTATTACTTGAATGACTTTTTTTCTACATATAATAAATATTAAAAACCAAAGGTTTATTTATGCATAAAGCCAATCAGTTTTTGTATATAAAGAAATTTTAAAATTTTCTCCTAAATTTTTCAAGATATCGCCTAAGCGAAAACTTACTGATTTAATAAGCGAGTACCAATAGAACACGCCTATTGTAAATTTATTACATGCTACATTTGTATGAATACACTTGGGCGGTTTGGACATTTTTTTTTGTTTTTCAGATTTATTTTTCAGTTTAAATACTTTAAAGTTTTTGTGGTCTATTATTAGAATAAGAAAATTATTTTTAAACAATCCTTCACCGTCACTACGCTACTAAAGCCCCGAAAAAAGTGGTTAGGCGTAGCAAAAATTGCTTTAATTTGAACACCCATATGTGCATGTTGACTATTCTTGGGGCGTTCTGAGCCTGCGGGCCTTTTTTATTGAGGTATAAAGTGCGTCCCAACTAACTACCGCTTATAATTATTGTTTGTTTACAAAAAAATTATAATTTGTAACAAAAATGATCAAATAAATGTAATTTTGTTCGAGTTATCTTAAAGACAACCTTCTTCTGGGTCGATTTCGACCAATTAAGGTTGGTTGAATTTTAAGGGCCGATGTTGATTTGTCGCCCAAAAGAGTCATTGTTTCGTTAGCTGTGTGGCAAGTGGCACCGTCCTGTTGAAACCACATCGTCCACATCCATATCTTCCAATTCGGGCCATAAAAAGTTACGATAGCGAACTCCATTCACAGTAACTGCCTGACCGGCCTCACTTTGAAAAAATACGGCCCGATGATGCCGCCAGCCCATAAACCGCATCAAATAGTCACTCTTTGTGGGTGCATTGTTTTTTCGACAAACGCTCTTTGATTATCTTAGCCCTAATGCGGCAATTCTGCTTATTGACGAATCCACTGAGGTGAAAATGTGCCTCATCACTGAAGATGATTTTCTGTTATTATTATAAAAATAATAAGCCTGAAAAACTTTAACGCGTTGCTCGCTTTTGTATCTTTCCATGGTTCAAATTGAGTTAGTCTGAAATTGAGAAATATCAAATGAAATGCAGAAAAAAATTGAACGTTTAGGTGTGGTTCACATTCAACATCGGCCCTTAAAATGTAACCACCCTTTACTATCCCAAACAGCTTCGACCAATTACTATCCTAAGCCATGCTTAATATCATGGCTTATACAATCAGATGATGATACACCAGAATCTCCGATTAATATTTCGTGGTGTTGCAAACTGAATGATACATTTGGAATATCGCCATACTTTTCTTAAGACAAAAAAAAATTGTTTATTCTACTTATACTTCATTTTTATCGGCTGTGGTTTTGATAGCGGTTTTTGACAGAGTTCAAAATACTGCGTACAAAGCGAAATAATGAAAATAATTTGATATAAAAACCAGCTGTGAGAAATGTTTAACCTCAAGTGTTTTCTTTTTATCATTAGCCACATTTTTGGGAATTTGAAGCTTAAAGGAATTAAAACTGATTTCCCAAGATAAGAACTAATGTTTTTTGAATTTTGTGTAAAGGTCGCATTACAGAAATAAAATTCAACCTAACCAAAGTAACTACGCTCTCTCGCTCTCTTTGGCGTACCTGATCCTTACCTAAATGTGTCTTAATTAATCCCTCGAAATTGTCTTGGTCACGGAATTTCCTATAAAATTTAATTTCTTATTTCAAGAGTTTGCGCTTTAAGCGGTGCGATGCGAGAAGCGATAATAGGTAGGAGTATTGCTATAGCAAGTTTACAAAATATCGAAGTAGCCTGAGAAATAGTTTATTGCATGATAACGACGCCCTTCATATTAATATTTGATGGCGCTTTTAATTTGTGTTGGTGTTTGTAATAATTTTTATTCTTTTGTCGGTGCCAAAAATACTTTCAATGTATTTTTTTGTTAAATTGAAAGAAATTAAGAAATTTCTAAAATATTCTAAAATTTTTAAATTAATTAAGAATGTCATTAGACACATACATTACAATAAAAATAGAAAAGAAACGCAATAATAATAATAGGAAAAAAATACATAAAGAATACAAAGCTAGTTCATGCTACAAAACATTCACGACCTGCTTTGTCGCTTCAACAAGCTTTTCGCTTCGCTCCCACTCTGACATATTTCGAGAGTTCACCTTAGAAAACAGGCAGTGCTTTGTGGCGCAATATTATAGCACACACTTTGACATCAGCCTTGGACCTCACTTTTAAAGACTACCCGTTGAATCACAGTCGGTGATTCAATGGGTAAAGTCTTTAAAATTAACAAAAAAAATTGACAATCGATGCAGTTCATTCTTGATAGCTGGATTTACTTCATCATACGCATATTTAAAATCATCTGTACTTTTTAGTTCTTTATCTCTGTCTCCTACAATGTTAATCCTTTAGAGCTAATGCACTTGAAGCCACATACATATAAAGCATTTCGATCCTTGGTTTCATGCAGTTAAGATAATTAGGTCCATCAGGATTTTAGATTTGGCTTCTGCAGAAGCCACATGTGTGGACCGACCCCAATTATAATTGGTACAGTTTATGGTCCTGCTTTAGTAGAAGCCTTATGTATAAGGTCTTATTTCGACTAAAATTTTCAGAGTTTTATAAATCACCATTAATAAGACCACCCAATGATATCGGTCCATTATTTCATGTAGCTCCCATTATAGTTTATTAATAAGACCACCCAATGATATCGGTCCATTATTTCATGTAGTTCCCATTATAGTTTATGGTTCTGCACTTATAAGTCTTTTTTTAATGTACGATACGAGTATCAATCAAAATTGCCAAAGTATGTTTGATTGCACCGCAAATAACCCTGTATATGCTAGACTTTATCGGTACTTTACTTTATACAGCTCCCAAAGAATCGACCATAACGATTTGTGATCTTTAACAATTAAAAGACTACTATGGGGCTCGGTGTAAACCGAAATAAAACTGTTTACAATCGCTCCATTTTTCCCCATTACTTCTATTTCAAACTCGTTGACTTTACTGACCGCTCTCTCTCACAGCAGGTTTTCCTTTTTTTTTTTGAAAATGAGCTTCAAAAAGTCGTATTTAAAATATTTTATTTAGTTTTTCGAAACTCCTCACAATGTTAATGACAATTTCCACAACAGAAAAATACAACTTTGTCCCATCTCTATCGCTCCTTCTCGCCCTCCTTTGCTCTTAAACTCTTAACAAGAAAACAGCTGTTCAATGGAATACTCTTGGGCACGAAAACAACAAATAAAAACTAACATCTGCTGCTAAAAAAAACTGAAGAAAAAAATCTTGTTATTTAACCGATCAACAATGGCAGCAACAACAAGCACATATGTATATCCTGCCTGAAGGATAAAGGATAAGACGTTTTTTGAAAAAGAGAGGAAGGAAAAAAACGTACATTGAACATTTACCTTAAGTACAAAAAAATAGTTTTTTGTAGCAACAACAAACGCACAATGCACAGCTGCCCAGTTTAATTTTAAGGAAGATGTTTGTATATAAGTCGTAATGAGGTGTTGTATTGCTTCTCAGTTTTGTAAATTCTCCCTCCTTCTATCCTGCCATCCTCGCTAGTTATCCTAGTGTACTCTGCTGGGATACATGCTAAGAAGATCGTCTAATGAGAGAACGTGGAATTTTTTTGGTTGGTTTCTGAACTTAGGTAGAGGAAGGTCTTAAGGAGCTGGCCAACTTAAAATGGATCATCTGTTCACAAGGTTTCTTAAATTTTCTATCAGTTTTTTTTTGTTTGTTTGTTTCCTTCTCATTTCTTATCTTCGTACAAAGAGTTATTTGTGTTATCCTTTGTGTAATTAGTTGTCGGGGTTGTTCCTCTTTGTTGTTGTTATATGTATGTGATCTTTGTTTGTAACTTGTGTGAATTGCACATGTTCTTTTCGGTAAATAATGTAATTCTTGCTTGCCTCTGTACTCTCTGTCTTGCAACATATGAGGGTCGGCTACAAAAATACACTTGGCAGGTGGTGATTTGTCCGGCCTATCTTCCTCTCATTCTCGGGTTTTTGTTTTACCTCAACATTTCTTTGATAAAAACAAACACTTCTTTAACCACAATGTATGCAATAATTTCGTTTTATTGATCTTTCTTCTTTTTTTATTCCTACTCACAGTCTAAGATAGCCGCGTTGTAAATATCCTTTGGCAGGGAGTCATCCCTAAGACTCGAAAAAGGAATGCCAATTGCTTAAAAGTGAAATCGACAGAGAGAGGGAGAGAGAGCGAACTGAATAACAAAACATACTCATGACAGTTACATCAATTATGTTTGCTGGTCATATTTCATTAGTGGTGTACATTCCCGATAGCCGGTTGTTATCGATCGATAACACAAATTATCACCTGTTGGCAATAATTTGTGGCAAAACCCCCGGGTAGTTAAAGTAGAAGCAGGTACTAAAATGTAAAAGTAATCAGCGTTTTTTCGGCAGTAGTGAATGAGCAGCTTTAACTGGAGTAGTTTAACAATGAAGCACACAGTTGGAAAAATTAGTTACAATTATAAATGCCAGAGTTTTATAAATTTAATTAAAACAGCTTCAGTGAAATTGTGGATACTATCAAATTGTTAATAGGAATGATTTTTCATTTTCTTTTTAATTTATACGCTCTGCCAATTAAACGAGAATTATAATCAATATTATAATTATAATTATTATAATCAGAAAGTAGTCAACTTTGGGCTAATTTCCAAAATATATCCGATTTTCAAAGTCAAGCTCAAAATAATCCTTGAGTTGCAATCGTCCTTTTTACAGATCTCAAAAATGTTGACTAGATAAAATGTCATAGAAACTAATTTGGGACCACTGTGCGATGCCAGCTTTGTCGTGCGTCGACGACGACAACGGAAGTAGGGGTGGATAATTGGTAAAATTAAAACTATAATCATTTTCAATAATATTCAACTATATTATTAACTAATTTAATGGCCCTTTGCTTCACCATGAAATGACGGAAATAAGTATATGAGAAATTTTCTGCAAAACGGATCAAAAACAAAGTTTTCGTCAGTTTAAAAAAAAACAGGTGGTGTCGATGCGTCGTTTTCACACAACGCACCTCTGAAATGTTCAATGATTTGTAAAGGAAATGTTTTCCAAATTGTCATTACCTCTGATATAGTTAGGATATTTTGACGCACAAAAGCTCGTTTGCAAGATAATCACTTTGAGTTCAATAATGTATGAGTATTTTTAAAAATAAAATATTTTAAAAAAAATTTTATTTAGTTTTCTCTAATTTTGGCCCTTTCGATTTATTCCATACTTCTTCTGTACTGATGTAAGAACCCATTTATTTTTCTTTCTACAGTATAAAGTGCACACATTGCACTAACTTTGGGGAGAATAAAATGAAATATTTTTTGTTCATAAATAAATTCAATTCCAACTATGTTAGAAGTTTTGACTATTTTAAAACTACGAAAACGCATGGCGTTGATCGACCCCAGATGTTATATAACTTTCCATCATGTATTGATGTAAATTAAAATCGGGTCTTAATAACTATTTTTGTTTTATGATCCGCTCTGCCCATATATATAAGTATAATTATTATTATTAATTGAATAAATTACTTTAATTTCTTAATTTATTTATTTGAAACTAAACAGACGTTTCTTTTTTCTATAGGTATAGAAATGCAGTTTTCATAAGCGTTATTAATGAGATTTTTTTAAATAAAAATTAATTTGCAAAAAGTTAAAAAAATGGCTTTTTATGCATATTTTTGGGAATTTTGTTAAATCGTTGGTTTAATTCCCAATCATGACACTTACGTTGATAAAAATGTTCAATAAACGTTGTTCAATGAATTGATAGTTACATTTTCTATTTGAAATAGGGTAGTAATAAACTATTTCATTGATAACCACAACTAATAAAGAACCAACCAAACTTAGTTCTTTATTAGTTGTAGTCATCAATGAAATCATTCGGTTCTATCACATTTAAACTAGAAAATTTAACTAGCAAATGATTTATTCTGTCGGGGTGATCAATTATGTTTGTTGAATCAAAGTGGTAATTTTAAACTAAAGTGCAATTGGTTAATGTATAGGCGCACACGGACAGATTTGTTGTAACAGCCGAATTATTTGTCAAATAAATTATTATACTTGCGTGTTGTTCACATTAGTACAACTGAACTTTACTATTCGTTTTAAGCAAATCAACATACAACTGTAATAGAATGATTTGGGGACACATTGGTCACGGGTCCTCTCAGAATTTGGAGAATAAAATCTTAATTGCTTTCCCGACGATATGCTTTTTCTTTTTTCAAATCATACCAAATATATACCTACGAATATTTGGTTTTTCGGTTTGAGTATCCATTTCTCAGATACCCTAATAAAAATACCCGTTGTTTTTGTTAGTAGAACGAAATTATTTCTTGTTAATTCCGACGAAAAACAGGCGGTTCTGACAACCAATATTTTGGATATCATTTCATAAGTATAACCTAGTAGTTGTTAGTGAGCAGTAGTTGACTTACTAGTTTGCCATTTTTTTTTTTTTTAGCAAAAAGTCGATAATTCGACTTTTTGTGACTCGATATATGAAAGCCTATTATGTCAAACCGAATTTGTGTTAAAATTATTAACATTTAGTGAATGCTACAGAAAGTATTTTCGTTCTAATGGTTTTTTTACTGATAATAAATTTTAAACACTTTTCTTTTCTTATTTGAATATTAAAAAAGTGAAAACAAAAAATTACTCGTAAAGTGATTGCTCGTAGAAAGCATTAAACGTTCTAAATGTCGACCTCTATTTTGCTCTTTCCGTTTCTCTCAAGATTTTTTTTAGTTTAGAAGCCAGTTCCATTTATAAATAACGTTGTAAAAATGTTTTTTGAAAAGCCTTTTCAAACCTCGTAGCATGCGCAATAACATTTCAAATGAAACAAAGTATTTACATATTTTTTTGAATTCATACTGTGGTTAAACCTTTGGAATATTTTTTGCACTTCATTCTCTCGCTTTAAAAACATATTTTTTCACCTTTGCATTTACTACACTAAAAAGGGGAAAGTAAATGGTTGCAATTAAATGGTCATTTGTTCAGAGAATGTTCAAATTTTCTTGTCTCTTAGCCTTTTTTGTAAATTGGCCAGTAGACACGCATTCGAAGCCGAACCGACCAACCGACTGTCTATCACACACTCTCAAAACATCAAGCTATCCATCATGCGTCATATGGTGGTGATCCTTTATCCAACTTGACCGCACATCCTGTGATGTACATATGCGTGTTTTATTGGCAAAACTTATTGTTAACCAATTATTAGTGGCATGTTTTGTCTTTTGCCGATTTTGTTTTTGTTGCTTCGTTTCGGGTTTCCTTCCACAAATAGTTGGCCGGCCGGCCAGGCTAGTGTTCTTGTTTCTTGCTGCCCTCAGGCGGTTGGCATTAACCACAAAAATTGGCAAATAACAACGGCAGCAGCATAAAAAAAGCCAAAAGTAAAACAAATGAAATGCAACGTTTTTGTTTTCTTACACGAAATATTCGTAACCAAAGCAAATAGCATTGAACCGTATTCAGGACAATGTACGATGGTGGTTCAATACAATGACTTTAGTTTTTATCGGTTTTTTTTTTTTTAAATTGAACAGGGTTTTTAGAGAAATATTTGCAAAATATTTTTTTTGCCTAAATTTCTATGAAATTATACATTTTTAGCAAAATATAGTTCTTATAATTAAATTTTGTAAACTTTTTTTTAATTTTTTTTAATTGTTAATCCAGAATTAAGCACGCCATTAAATGTTTTTCTTTTAGAAATTTAATTGAAAATGCATAGTCGAGTCTTCTTCGCGAGATGTGGGCTACTAAAAATATTTGAAGAAGCATTTAAATGACCCAAACATCCGACATGTGGTTTTGGTATAAACGGCCTACTGCCGGGCTTAGTTTTTTTTCTCTGGCTCTAGTTGAACTATGACTTGACTTCGATAATAAAAAAATACCTTTATGGTAATCGACTTTCGTTCGGGCCAAGCGATATTCTCTTCTGCGGTATGCCTATGTCTACAGTAGGGCGGGTAATTTTTTTTGGCGACAAAGCGTATTTATAAGCATATTTGCCAAAGAAACCATTTGTCTAAAATCATATTTGAGCTTGCCAACTTTGCGAACAAAGTCCGTCCTGCTTATATGAGCATTAGGGCGAATGAAATATTCCATTTTTTAAACACCTCGGGGTACGCTTTTTCGCTTTTTTTTATCCACTCAAATTTGGCCGCCCTAGGATACAGTGATGTGCAGTAAAAAATATGTACAAAACTTTATTTTGTGTGCAACTTGTAATTTTTTATATTTAATTGATATTAGAACTTTGATGTGGCAATTCAAATATTAAAATATTAAAATAATCTTAAAAATACCTCCACATCCCTTGATTTAGCTGTGAACAAAAATAGAGTCAACGAATAAAGCTCTCTAAGAAAAATAAAAAAAAAAAACAAATTAAATGTGCATGTTTAATAAAACAAATGCCTTAATTCTTTTTCTTTTACAAATAATCAACATTATTAAGTTATCAAAAAAAAAGCTTTGTGCTAGTAAGAGTAATTGAAAATCTTTTGAATTTTTTAAGAGTGAGTTACTATTTAATCGCACTTCACTGTATGCATAAAAAAGCCGTTTTTAAAAGGTGTCCATATAATTAACCATGTATAAAATTCTACACAACCATAGTATGATTCGAATACACCATATTGTAATTCCCACAACCGCTATATATGAATCCTCAAAAGCATATTAGGACCTTGCACGGTGTTTTTTGAATTACGATTAAATTTAAACTCGTAATTCTTCAATAACGACAACCGTTACAAGGCTAAGGTTCTCATTCACTATCTTTCCCGTCACGACGATAAGATTCACAACCATTAACTACAAGAGTTTGACCAGAATAAAATTTACGTCTGCATATTGATAGTAGGAGTAATTGATTTTTACACGAACTGGTAAGAAGTTAGCGATTTAAAATCTCATTATCGTGCCTAGTTAGTGACAAACGAGATATTGCTTTAGTTTTACATATTCCGAACTCTTGTTGCATTAAATCATAACGTCAGTTTCATATTTTAAAATTTCACTGCATCAACTAAAATTTGGTTTTACTGAGATGCATGAGTTTTTAAAGTTCGATTGAAATTGAAAAAATAACAAAATTTCTATTAAATTTACTTTTAAATAAAAAAAGGTTTAATTCGAAAGATCAATCAATACATGGCATTACCATTTGAAAATTATTTCGGGCTTGTGGCATAAAATGTGCATCGTAAAAATTACGTACGAAGGCGTCTAAATGTTTCAAAGTAAATTTGGATAATTTGGATGCGTTGTTAAATCGTGAATCTCTTCATAATGATTTGCCACAGTAAACTGATTATAAATGTCAAAAGGTAAGCGGAGTATGAAAGATAGTTTGAAAGCTAAGCCTAAAAATACCCTTTAGTACACGAAAAAATCAAAAAATAATTTTACATATTTTCTCTATCTTTTTTTGTAATAGGGTAAATGGAATCGAATTAACATTTTCGATTTTTGGCCGCTTCCAATTTAGTTAAACATTTTTGCCAACTTAAGTTTTATAAAAAATTTAACCAGTATCATGTTTCGGAAACACTTGTTGTTCTACCCTCGTATCAAATACAACATTGTTGCTGTTTTGCCCTCTTTTTTAGCAGCTCTCTCAGCGGGTGTTGTTGCCGTCGCCAGCCTGACTGCATTTTTAAGTGGTGCGTAACTCCTCGGACGGACAGACGGCCAACGACCAAAACCGACCCACCAATTGGCCACCATATCCCCATCGATCGGCGATCCGTTGGTTTCTTTCCTCTGCCATATGTTTTTATGGTTATTCGACAAATGTACATATGTATGCAACAACGCAGGCGTTTTTTCCTCTTGTTTTAGAAGCACATTTTGTAAAGTTTAGTTAGATACTCATTCCCACTTTGATTTCCTTAGTTTGTGAAACTATGCAGCCCGTGATATTTTTAGAGATCTTCTAACAATGCTTCTCCTGCAGAGTTTTTCCATTTTTATTACAAAATATGCCGCCGTCAAATCAACAGAGGAAAGCAAGTTTTTTTTAGTTCGATTTTCTGAACCGAAGCATTTAAGGCAACAACACCAAACCGCCACCCACCACCCTCTCTTGAAGTTTTCATTTCCCGTTTCATGTTGTTGTTTTTTTGTAGGCAGATGCTCATATCGGCTGTGTTTTGTTGTTGTTTTTTGTGTTTCTTCTAAAGTCGTCTCTTAGTACATTCAACCTGTCGCTCTAATGCATTTTTATGTTTATTATTCATGTTTCTGTTTTGTGCTGGCTGTCGTCGCCGTTGTCGTTTTCTGTTGTTGTTTCTTGGTCTGTCTGTAGTACGCCCGTACGTCCGTCTATATGTATCTGGCTGGTGTGTATCTACATATCTCCCATGCATTGCCACACACACACAAACATACACTCGATAGTCTTTATACAAACGATGACGTTTGGTATTGCAACATTGACTTTAGCTGCTGTTGTTTTTATGTTTGTTTGATTTTCCATTTTTCCCAATTCCCTTTCGAACGAGACCATTTGTGTCAATCGCCAGTCGTCGTGTCAGTATTTTTCTTTATATTTGTTTACCTACCAGCTCATCTGTTTTCGCAAATCAGATACATTCTGTCTCTCTCTTCCTCTCTCTCTCGCGGATTTAATTTGTATTACCTCCCAGTGTTGCCGTTTTGGTAGAAATCTACCAAATTTGGTCGGACGAATTTCAATTTTTTAATTTTGGTCGGATGGTAGGCCCAAACTGATTATGGTAGATTTTTGAATAAAAATTTCAAATATATATTTTTATTATAATTTACCATGTGTTGCACATAATTTTATTTATAAATATTCACAGTTTACAAAATCATTACTATGTGTGAAACGCCAAAGTACAAAATCATTTGCCGTTTACTCTGATGTCTTAGACGTCGTAAACAGCTTATGGCCTCTGAACTGTGGTATGCTTGTTCGCGGTATTTAAAGACTAATAAATGTAAACAACATGTAAAGACTAATAAATGTTAACAGTATCATGCTTTGTAAAGAATTAATCACGAACAAAGGTCCGCATACTGTATGGTCAGCTAAAAAAGACTTTAAAACACCGAATAAACTGTAGTGAATTGAAAATATGTTAAACATGATCTCGGATTTACTGACAAATGATCTCCAAAATCTCTGTATATATAAGAGATTTTTTTTGTATATATTTTTATTTAAAGAATTAAAATAATAGACTGAATTTACATTATTTTTGTTTAATTAATAAAAGTTTTCTATAAATTAAATATTGTTTTTTTTTCGTTACAATTTTGGTCGGTTTTGACCCAGTTTGGTAGGATTTAGAAACAAATTTGGTCGGAAAAAAAAATTTCTTGTGGCAACACTGTTACCTTCATAAAGAGTTTTTTTAGCTGCTTTCATCAGTGCTGCCAACAGCCGATTAAGCAAAAACGTCTAGATTGAAAATAAAACTCTAGAAAACAGCTACGTTATGAGAAATAAAGCTAGAAAAATTGCTAAGCACATTAATCATAAAATCTAAAACTTTAAATGTAATTTATTCTTTTTGAGAATTTGTTGAATTAATGAACTTAATGCACTGATTTAAACAAAATTAAATTTAAGCTAAAGAATTTTCATCAGGGATGATAAAGTTAATACTTTTGTACTTTTTTTTGATACTTTTTGACTTGAAAAAATTCCGTGTTAACCCCGCAATGCAATTGATGCATTTTTTAGTTTTCCGAAAAAAACACCTTTGCACAAACATTTTTTTATTGCTTGAATAAACCGACAACAAATCCATTAAATAGATTTTTTTAGGAATTACGTTTTAGCGGCGGCTTTACGAGTATGAAAATTTTCTTTAAGTAAAAAAATTTATCTCCAAGTCAAAGTTACAAATAAAGACTTTTTGGTAAAAACTGATTCATATGTGACCTGGCCTCACAAAAGGTGGCTTATGACTCAAAAAAAATTTTCCACTTTTTCACGCTCTTTCACGTGGTGAAAACTAGAAAGTCCTAACTTGCTTAGAAGTGTACTAAAAATGTAGAGAAACAAGAGCACAAATGAAAGAAAAACAGAATTTTATAGAAAATCCAGAATCAAGAAAATAAATGAAATTAAAAAAATTTAAAACAGGATTGAATGCTGCAAAAACGATTTTACCAAAAACAATCTGTTTTGCACAAAAAATATTTATTTAGCAGTATTAAGTAGTTTTCTTCGTCGCTATCCTTGTTGAAACCTTTGAAGTTGCTCGTTTTTTCGAATCTCCTTCTGGTTCTTGATTTTTTTATTGCAGTTGAAGTTGGTGTCGCTTCAGTTCTTTCTTTTTTGGATCTTGATTTGAAGATAAAGCTACAGACTTCTTCGGTGTAGTTTTTGACGATGAAGCTTTTGGTTCCTTCGATGCCACTTTGGTGGCTGGTGAAGCATCCTCAGATTTTTTTGATGGTGATGAGCACTCACACGATTTTTTTCGGTCAGAAACTGGTTTATGCATTAAAAAAAAATAGTGGAAAAATGTTACCACAATCAGCACAAAACGCACTATGGGTTGTTTGATCGAACTTTAAATGGGTTCCGTGGAGCGGCAGAGAAAGCTTGATCGAGCTTCAAAATGGTTGGTTAAAGCCATTCATAAAGCACTATGCTAAATTTGAATGAGATCGTATTTAATATTAAACATCTTAAGCGACAGGGCCTTTAATAAATATAAAGCTTCATCTGTGGGGACTTAAACGTGGGCCGATAATTAATCTTCCATATACCCTATACTTACGAACTTTAAATGGGGGAGCAGCACGGAAAGCTTTATCGAGATTCAAAAGGGTTGCTTAAAGTCATTCCTATGTTAAATTTGACAAAGATCGAATATAAAATGTGGCTTGTATAAGACCTCAAAGTAGGAGAGAACTTTGCATAAAGAAAAACATGGACCGATATGGCCCAATGTATCATGCGTAATTTGTGGCGCCTGCTATAGAAGAAAATAATATAGTACAGGGTGGCGCAAAATTACTATGTTGGATTGAATTTTTTTTATTAGTTAATTATTGTTATTATTTTTTGTTATCTATTATATTAATGGGGAATATTTTTGGCTTAAGTATGAAAAAATTATATCCTGCATTTGGGCATTTTCGGCTGCGCACATTCGTAATCTTTCCTCGATTGCCCACTTGGGCCGAACATCTTCTTGTTGATGTTTCTGGACTGTCCTATCTACAACACGTTGACTTTTCGTCCGTGTGGACCGTACGTGGTCTTTCGGTACATAGAATGGTGTCTTTCTGTACCATGTTGAAAATTTCTAAGCGGTTTATTGTTGGTTCTGAAGGTCCAGTACGCACATTAAAAAAGCGACGATAAGCACGCTGCGTCAAAACAATTGACTCAACAACTGCTGATCGCTGTTCTGTTGTGTTCAAGTTTGTTTCACAAGATTCTAAAATAAAAATAAAAAATATAAATAATTTTGAAAAGTTTTTTAACATTCAAACCACAACGGTAGTTGTGCGCACCCTGTTTAAATATATTTAAACCAACTGCTGTATTAAGATGGCTCTAACTAGGGGATTGATAACTTGACTTTTTTTGACATCCAAATATCTAATGCTAGCTTTCATTTCTAAATTTTACTACGATTTGTTTTAATTTAAAACAAGTCTGTGTTTGTGAACACTCTGACCTAAAAACTAAACGAATATTTGTGCGCAGGCCTATTCTTAAAAACGGTTCCTCAGAGCTATCAGAGTTGGTTATTTTGGGACTCGAAACGTTCTCTACAAAATTGAGTCAGAATCGAATGTAAAAAGAAGCGGATTCTGAAATCTGAATAAACGTTGGTATGATTTGTATGAATAAATATCAATAGGGTTTGTTCTTGACCCAACCTGAACAATGGCGGGCGGACATCGCACAATAGAATCTGATATTGATTCTGAAAGGATCGCTCGGGTTTATCTTCTTGTATTAAAGGTGTCAACGCCCTGGACCATAGATTTGAGTAGGGTACACAAATTTGGTACCTTACTGGCCGAAAATAAATTTTTCTAACGTTTTTCGTACTCAATCTCCAATCTCATTTAAAATCCCTGATTTGCTTAGTTGATTATATGTACAACAATAAAGTTAAATTTAGGATTTTTTTGTTTTAAAATGTTTACACACGTTTTTAGAATTAGATTTTTATAGATGCACCATCTATGCAACTTAAAGGGTTTTGTTATAAGCACTGCCGAGTTCTTATAAACGCATAACCCCTTTATGAGCACTTAGATTTGGGCAAGAAATGAAATGCATATAACCGATAATTACTGTAGACCTTAGATTCAGTTTTGGTATGTTTAAATCGAGTGATCAATAGTCGATATGTTATAGTTTGTCAAATTTCACTATAAATTCAAATATGTACATATTTTAATGTTTTGAATGATGTAGGGGCCATAAAAACGGCTCTTATCAAAAGAATGTACCTCTGATAATTTATGCTTGCGCTCTGATTGCCTATAAGTTGGCAACACTGTTATCTATCTAGATTATGGATCAACAATATGTACATTCTCTTCTCAATGGGACGAATGTTCTCTCTTGCTAAAACAGAAACAAAACTTAATCTTGGTTGTTTTGAACTCTCACAATCTCTTCTCCGATTGCATTCGCCTGCAATTGCATTTCATACGATATTCATTAGCAATTGTTGTTTTGTTGTTTACTCTCTGCGTACGCAATTTGCTTTACAGTTTTATTTCCCAGTAAAGCGGAAGTGTACGTACACGTACGCGTTTTGTGTCTCTAACGTCCCCTTGCCTCTATCTTACGACTCTTTTTGAGTTTCACTGTAATCACATTTAATCTGTTTTCAGACGTATGAACCTAATTATTGTGTGCTTAATTTAATGGTTTCAGTTTAAGTGTAACCAAAATTATAACAGGTTCTTTTTAAGCTACTGCTTTAATTTGAGGTTAGACGAAGTAAAAGTGACACACTGAAAGAAATCTGACTAAACCTTTATTCCTTTCTTCTGTCCTAAATATATAAGCATATCAGAAAGTCTACAATAAGTAAAAGGAAAGACCAAATTAATAGTTTAGAATACTTTTTGGATACTTTGTTTTTATTACAACATGTGGATCTTCATTTATACATATAACTTACTTCATTCGGTCAACATTTCATTGCAGAACAATCTGGGAACTTATCTCAAGTCAGAGAGCTGTGCACGATTCAATTCTTAAACTCACTGACCGTGATCTAAACGAGGCTTATGTTTTATGAAGAAGCTTTTTCATAAATTTTAATTAAGATTAATATCTTAATTGCAAATTTTCCATTTTCGAGGTGAAACCCTGCGCGGGAAAATGTTCAGATGTTCGTCGCGGATTTGAACCGGGTTTAACTTGGTTGATACTCGTACACAATAACGATCACAGAACGGCGTCCTATTTAAAGTATCTCTTTAAACCCTTTAATAAATGTGGAACATTTTAAGATTGCCTTTGTTCATCTCTTATTCAAGTTACCTACCGTTTCGAAGCAACAACCGCTTCGGGTACAATTTGTAAAAATCCACTACAAAAGCTCTACAAAACAAGAACATAAAACACCATAAATTACTATGAACACTGTAAAATTTAGTTTCGAGTCGAAATTAAAAAGTAATACTCATTTGAACAGTTTTTAAAAAAAAAAATGGTTAAGCTAATCAAATCAGGACTGTCATAGAAACTAATGTTGAGAATTGGTTTTATTTACATTCGAAGTGGACAAAACCAACTTGATTTCATGACACCAAATGAAACCAACATTGGTGTGCAAAAAAGACAATTAGCAAAACCGACATGGTTTCTATGACAGCCCTGAATATTTATATATCTAAATGCTATGTCGGAATAATCCTTGAAGGACTTCTCCAAAAAGTTTCAAAATCAGTTTTTTTTATTATTATATTTTGGCAATATCCGGTATCTTATAGACTGCATATTATTTAACTTAATATTAATGAGAAGGGTTCGGAATTCTATGCAAATACATATTTTTTCGTTATTCTGCATTTATTTTGCAAAGCATCAACAAAGTTGTTTGAAATCACTTGTTAAACAAACGGGTATTGCCTCAAAATTTATACGATTTTACTTTTTGTAAGAACTATTTTATTTAATAGTAATGAGTAGGGATCGGAATTCTATGCATATGCATATTTGTTACAGTTAGTCTAAAAGTAAGTTCAACTGAATATCTAAAACATCAACCAAGTCGTTTGAAATTACTTGTTGAACAAAAGGGTATATCTCAAACTTTATAAGATTTAACTTTTTGTAAGAAAACGTCGCGTCTATCGATATTTTCACTCCCTTATAAAAAAAAATGGAATGACACTCTCAATGTTTAAGAGTACCTCGAAGGCTTTAAAGGGTATTTTTTTTGGCGCTACTGATAATTTTCAGTAAATATTATTTAAATACCCTATATGATTGCATGAAATTATACAACTTTTGCCTTAAGCGCGAAAATGAAGCTCGTCTTGAGCTTTAAATTTTAGAAATAATGTGAAAATACAAAAAACTAAACGGTTGTCTTCTACAGATATTCATTTTAAAATTAAATAGATTCGGGTTTATTTTGACTATTAAAAAAAAATGTTGTTTACGTAAGTAATACATCTGGATTTGTTTTGATCAAATAAAAACCAATATGTTATGGTTTTTGTTATTCGAATTACCAAAAACCTCTAACGTTTCATTTATGTTATTCATTTTTTTCCTATATATATTTTATTTAAAAAGCATATTTGCCGTTTTTTTTAATTGCATATTTTTATCTGGACCGCATATTTGCTCATTTTAAGGTCTAATTTTAATTTTAAGTTGCATACGTTATTTTAGATTAATCAGAGTGATATGAAATTCAATTTGTACGGTTTCACTTGAATACTTAAAAATCGGTTGACGGGGTCCACAGCACCTGGAGCTAATAAATATTATTGTCTTGTCAATGATCCTCACTGACAATCATCAATGATCCTAAGCGAAAGAAAAGAAAAATACATCTGATTATACATTAATTACTGGTACTACCTTTAATTAGCTTAATTTTTTTAATTGTCTTCTCCTTTATTATAAGTCCAAAGACAGTTTGTCGACGCGGTTGACGTTTGTACAAAAAATGGATTCGCTCCAAACTAAACTTTTAAGAAATCTAGAGATATTTTTGGTTTATTATCCAAACATTTGTGTAAAAACAACACACTGAAGAAGTGCTCTATTTGTTCCTTAATACGATGTTAAGGCAAACATTTAAGAAGAATTTGAGCGTAATCCTTTCGATTGAGTGTGTATCCCAGTATCTAAAGTCTGCAAAAAACTTTAATAGTTATAGTTTCAGTTTCTTCCAACACAGTGAAAATCGAAGCTTTCTTTTTTCCTTTCACTCTTAAATAATTTATCTTATTTATAATTATAATATCCTTCAGAATTTCTTCAAAAAATTAAATTATTAAGATATTCATTTTCAAACATAAGACTAAAGTTTAGCACAAATTGAATTGAATAATTTTGACTACAATTTGCTTATACTTATAACTCGATGAAAAAATGCAAACAAAATGAAATCTGTAAAACCTCGAAATCACAATTACTTTAGAATACTTGAAATATTTTATTACCTAACTTTTTGCTGCCTTCACGAAACTCATAAGATTAATTATAAGAAGAATAGGAAAATCGTATTTCGAGGAGTTTTTAACACCGCCTAAATCTCGTGTATTTTTAAATATTTCTTGAACGATATTTAATGGGAAAATTGAATATTATTTCGATGCATATTAATCAATAGTAAACAAAAATGACTATTTCAATGTTTGTATTAAAACATCTGCCTGTCTCTTTTATTTTCATTTCAGCAAAAAACCGAATTAAGTCCACCTGCCCATCAATCGGTTAATAGTGCCGAAACAACGTCAACAACGCAAAATAGTCGAGATGCTGTCTCAATATCGACCTCGAACAATGGCCAAACGTCATCGGGTCATCATAAATCATCTACGGGTAATGAAGCCAAAGCCAACACAGGATTAGGAGGAGTAGGATCATCTAGTGCTGCCTCATCATCGCATAAAAATCCCAACGCAGCAGCGGCCAAGGAACGTGAAGAACGCTATGCCGCCGCCCAAGCAGCCGTGGCAGCGGCAAATGGTGGCTGTGTAACGACCACAACAACAACAGCTGCGGCATCAACAACGGGCAATGCGCCCAGCTTGTATGTATCCGTGCCATTGTCAACAGCAAATGTACCTGGAATTAATATACCCACAGGCTCGGCCACAACAACAACGGCTAGTCAAGGTAATTTTTTTTTTGATGGCGAAGAGAAAATGTGAAATTATAATTTTATCAAAAATTCTATTCCCAAATATAGATCATACATCTGCACAAACTACGCGTTCAACTAGTCAACAGCAACAACAAATGGCAGCAGCGGCTGCGGCGGCGGCCTCCTCCTCCTCAACAACATCTTCTTCGTCCATAGATCGCCAGTCACCGTTTCATGCGTCGGCTACATCTACCACATCCTCTGTACCTTCACCAGCCAATCCACACGGTATTATTTATCCACAAAGTGGCAAATCTCCCAACTCACAAACAGCAACACCTTCATCCTCGTCCAGTGCTGGCATAAATCTGACCGCCTCAACCACCGAGACGGGCAATTTAAAAATCAGCTATGAAAAGCAATCGTCGTCGCGTGTTAGCCAGATACAGGAACAGGAATCGGCCCCAATACGACGCAGCAGGTTAGTACCTTGTTTTGAAATCCCACCACCTTGTAATACAACTAAACCAAACACGCCTTATATAGATAGACACCATCAAAATCTGAACAAATTTTTTATTTTATTTCTGCATGCCTTTAATGTTTCATTTCTTTATTGTTACATTTTCTTTCTCATTTATTTAAAGGAAGCCTATACTCTGGGCTTTCATTTATTTCTTTATATAATTTGTTGCTTTAAATTGTTGTGAACGATGCTATTATCTTTTTCCAAAACTTTTAACCAACCTAAAACGAATTTTGCCGAACAATGTTGCTGAAATGTTTGATATTTTATAAACCAAAAAATCGAAAAAGATTATTTTTTAATATTACCCCTACACTACATCACCACCTGCCTATTGACATTTTCCGGATTCCCCTGCACTAACCATCAAGTTTGGACATTCCTAAGAACATTTTCCGTATTTAGAGGATGATTAAATGGTCTCATAATCAAGCTCACTTTCACGATAAGCTAAACCTGAGCGAAATTAAAATGCAATTGTAGATAAATAATGAATATATAAATGTAATTGAATAATTCAAAGCTCGAGGTCGTGGTGAGTTTTTAAATTATTTGTTTTACCTATCGAGTCAATGACATTTGATTTATGTCAAAAACCATTGATCATTTTTAACAAAAATATTAACAAAATTGTGAATTTAAAATCTAATCATCATGGCCTCAGTACCATTCTACTGTGTTCACTTGCTCCAAGCATTTAATCTTAAAAATCGTCATACCTAAGAAGCATCTTAAATTATACAAGAGCCTGGAATGTCCCTTTATTTTCATATTGACAGTGAATCTTAACTAAGATATCCTTTGTTGTCGTAATTGAGAAATATTTGGGTTAAAAAATCTCACTTTCCAAGATTCTACGTTGTGTGGACTTACCACAAAAAACACCAAAAACGGTGTTTTGGTCATTCAATTTTTCTATCATTTTTTTTTCAAAATGTCAACAAGTTCTTGACTTTGATCACTGGATCGACTGACATTCAAAATCATAAAATATTCAATGGCGTTTAAATATGTCTATAATATGCAGGTACATACTTTCAAAGCGAGATAAAAGTGGTTTCACGAAATAAAGAGGCGATTGAAATTGCTACTTAATTGCACTCTGATTTAAGCTTGGCCACCTTTTCTTTTCCCAAAAATATGTGGTTCACTTGAACTTGAGAAAACCTTATTTTTTTTGGACCTAAAGATCCTTAATTTTTTGTTATCCTGACTTATTGTAGTCCTGACGATTGCTGTGAAGACGATCGGAGTGAGATAAAAATAACATTTATTGTTTATGAATCTCATCCAACTAATCCTTAAATATAAATTGAGACATTTTTAATCAAAATTGAAATTCTCTTTGTATAAATACCTATGTATCTGTGTCTACAATAGACCCGTAGTCTCTTTATTGTAAACTAATCGAATAATTAAATGCAAATTCGGTTTCGCAAAGAACTTTCTTTCTAGATAGTCTTGACGATGACCATGTTATTGGGGACCTAGGGCTTGACCAATTATGGCCAGCCATGTTATTTTCCTTTTTCCCAGTTTCAAAGGGAAGGTAAACTAAAAAACTATCATTAATTTGTGTATCAACTATTCTTGTTTGAAATGATACTGCTTTGTCTCGATTTAGGGAAATTATGGCGAATTGCTTAAATGTGCTCATGATGAAATTCATATAATCTTCTATGACTATCATTGCCAAGGTCTTCTTTGTCCATTATTTTTCTGGTTTCTTTTTGCAGTTTTATGTATTTGAATTGACCCTTCTGTGGCATTCAGTACACATGGTATGTAAGAAACAATTGCATGACCATACTGAACACTAGGCAAGACTGGCCACTTTATGGCCGAAATTGTGCGAAATCATTAATTTCCCATTTTTAAGACGATTAGTCGTAGTCGCAGTTCATTTCGGATAGGTAGTAGACACACAGATAGACTACAAGTGTCGCCTTATGATTACTCCAGCCACTATGTTCTCATATGCTCTTGGCCAACCAGTGTTCGAAGGCAAAATAAAATCCCCAATCTAGTTTTCGATGACCATGAATTGCCGGAAGAGGAACCTCAAACTAAATTGGAATCCTCTTCGTCTAGCAGCATTCATTCCCTGGTTCTTAACGAACTACATGTATCTCTACTTGACAAGTACCAGTTTCTTATGAACTTGAACTTTTGTGTTTGCATTGAAACCCGGTTGCATATATCAGAATTTGACTACACTTAGAAAGTGTATTCCACTAAAAATCCAATTTTTAAACAAACCCTGTTAAAGATTTGAACGCTTTCCAGATCATTTATATTTTACGATTTGTTTTAATTGATTATTGCATTTAATTCTATTTTCTTTTAATTTTTTTTAAAGAAAAAATGCATTTCTGTTATCATTTTGTGTTGTGTTTTTTTCGATTAATGCGATACAGAACTACGGTTCGTGCACTACATTCACTTACCCTACCATCTCTAGAAATCCACTCCCACGCCACACCACAATTACCAAAACAATCACACTCACATTCTTACAAAAAACATACTTTTCATTCAGTTTAAACTCAACATCTCAAAGATTTTTTTTGTATACAAATATTGTATATGACAAAGGAATATATTTGATTACTGTTTTTTTTTCTTCGATGTTTCTCTCTCTTCTTCCCACTTTTAAAACAATTAATTGATAAAAAAATAAAAAAAATAAAATGTTGTTAATACAACAACAAAAACACTACACACTTTTATATCCGAAAACATGGGAATTTGTTGTGTTTTCAATGTTCGTTAATAACAAAACAAACCAACAAAAAATCGAATTTGAAACAAAAGATCACGCTCGGGCGAAAGTAGTATGTTGCAAGCCCAACAGCAGCAACAACAACATCAGCAGCAACAACAGCAGCAGCAACATAATGTTTCACAAAAGCCCACCTCACGTTCGGGTAAAAAGCGGGCTGCTTCTGCCAAATCTGGTCTAGCCACGAATAGTGGTAACAACAACAATAACGATAGCAGCACCAATCCGACACAAGAAAAACTGTCGAAAACTTCCGTTTCATCGTCATCATCACCGTCACCATCATCGGCCAGCACCAGCACTAGTTCACCAGTGCAACAGCACTATCATGCCGACCTAACCACACCGACACCGCCACCAACAGCACCTTCTCCACTATCACTGCCACCGCCCAGTAGTACACCGACACCTTCTACACGTACGCCCACGCCAACATCAACGTCATCAACACCCTCTCCCGTAGTGATGTTACACGGTGGCCCAAATAGTGACCAACACAACAGCAACACATCGTCACGAAATTCCTCGACATCTCCCAACAACAGCAACAACGGCACTGGTGCTGCAGCTGGTGGACAACAGAGTGGTCCTGCAACTTCGACGATGCTCTCCTCCATGTCAACTAGATCATCTCCATTGCCGGCCACAACAACTGCTGCCACATCCAATAATAACAACAACAGCAGCAGCAACAGCAGCGCCCCGGTCGGCAATGCGACGAACGCAACCGCAACCAACCTTTCCAAAAACCATAACCATAACAATAATAATAATAGCAACAATCACAACAGTAATAATAGCAACAATGACCATCACAGTCATACTTCTTCTTCTTCTAAGACCAGTAGTAGTAATTCTTCTAACACAGCTACGGCCACCAGTAGTAGTCTTATAAATAGCAGTATTCCAAGTAGTAGTAATAGTAAAAGTAGTAGTTTAGCAGATGTTGCTGCCAACGCCACCACGTCCGCGTCGACGGCCAGCAGCAACAGCGGCAGTGGACCAACAAAGCCATTGAATAAAAAGATGTTGAGAGCCCAGCAGTCACATATGCAGTCGCAAGCGCAAGCAGCAGCGTTCGCGCAACATGTCTCGCCGGAGCGTGCCGCTAAAACGTCGATCAATAAATCGTCGCCCTCGGCTTCGGCGAATACTGCTTTTGCCAACGCTGCAAATTCTACTTCATCTGCATCTGCTACTGTATCTACCACCACTTCTTCTTCCTCAAACACCACCACCTCTTCCTCCTCTTCTACTTCTTCTTCTTCCACCAACTCCACCACCACCACTTCTAACAATAAGGCTTCAAATAAATTAAATCATCAACAACATGTTGCTGGTGCTAACAACAAAAACAATGATAATGATAATGATGTTATTGAAATTTTGCCATTAACCACAAATTCTTCTTCAAATTCTCTTTTATCTTCTTCTACCACCACCAACACTACCATCCAAACTCCCCAAAACACTAATAACAACAACAACGCCGCCTCCGCCACTACCGCAACAACGCCAACAACCTCTGCTACTACTGTAACAACATCATCACCATCTAATACGAACAACACCAAACAAAATGCAACCTCAAAAATGAAATCTATTGCTGCAACCACAACATCCACTACTGCTTCCGCTTCTGCGACATCGGCGGCAACTACCCATGCAACCTCGTCCGCTGTCGTTCATACGACCAGCAGAACTCCGGACAGTGGTGTCTTCTCCTCATCCTCCTTCAATATTAGTAATGCCAGCACGGCCAGTTCATGTTCATCGTCCTCCATGATGGGTGGCCTCAAGTTTACCTATGAAGCTCAACCGGGTGCCGCCAGCCTATTGCCACCTTCCATAGATACAAATTTGCCCATTACCACCGTGAAAGATTCACCACCCAGTTCTCCCGGTTCGGAGGCGGGCACGACGCGTAAACGAGGACGTAGGGGCAAGGACTCGGCAGCACCCGCCACCACTACTACAACCATAGCCAACGATCTCAAAGACATTAAAGTATTTCAAAATGGTGCGCCACCTCAACAGCAACAACAGCCATCTACATCGGCAGCAGCGGCGGCGGCAGCAGCAGCTGCGGCGGCGTCGTCTTCACAATCGGCGACCACACCCTCGATTATTGTCACCTCAGCAGCGCATATGTTGGGCAACCAGTTAAATCCAAATAGTAGTGTAGCTCAAAAGCTCTCCGAACAGCTGAGTATGGAAATACAAGATCATAACTCATACACGGGGCCCGAAGCCATAACGCCGCAATTTGTAGGCGTACCATTCCCAGGAAAGTTGGTAAGTATTGCAAATAAAATGTATAAATGCATTAAACAGCCCTTTTACATATGATTTCTTAGGTTTGATCTCGAAATTATTTTGAGTTTTGTTTGGTCAAAAATGAATTAATTAGACTTCCCCGAGAGCCTCTTTTTAAGACAAAAACTGATCTGATGAATTCAGACAAACTTCAATGTTGAGCCAATTACTTCTGGTTAACGCATTTCGTACCTTTAACGATTTTTACCACAAGTTTTCGATTAATTAAGTTCAAAAAAATTTCGATTTTTTTCCAGTTGAACTGGACCAGATCAGCACATTTTCTTCTCGAACTAATTTTTTGCATTTTTATTAGTATCGCTTTGGTTCGCATATTTTAAAATGGTTTTTGGTTTCATTGATGAGGTTTTTGCAAAATGTCAGATATCATTTCCAATAAGGCATTTCTAATATCCTTATTTCTGCACACAGGCGGTTTAACTTTCAAGAGGATTTTAACTGTGGAAATCTCCTATTTTCTACCAGCGAATCATACATGTTGTACCCGGTTTTTATTTAGGATGTATTCTAAAGCTACATTTATGCCTCGTAGTACGGAATATAACGTCATTCAAATATCGGCCTCGGCTGCAATGGTAGAGCTCTAGGCGATCGGTCCAATATGTGCGGAGTTATTCGAGTGTTTTCTTTTAGCAGCCCGTGTCAAGTTGTTTAATAAACTATTGACTTGACATAGCCCACTCAAAAATATTCTAGTAGTATCAAAACGCGGAGGTCAATTATATTTTTCTTCATGACTTAAACAGTAATGCTTGGTCGAACAGTTCTTTATTTGATCCAAAAACGACAACATTGCTCCTTGACATGGCCGCTAAGTCAAAATGGATCTATTCCGAAAACTTGAAATTTTATTCTGGATCTCCTGCTCATATTTTCAAACCCTAATTGGCGATTTTAAGCCTTTGTTTGAGTTTGTTCAGCTTTAAGTTTTTAATGGATATAGGCCTAAACATCTGAGCATCGAATGAGACCGATCCCATGCCCCAAAAGTGTTCTCTCCCAGAGATATGCGCGTTTTATGAAAGTGAAGTCGACGATTCTAAGCGCAAATAGAAATGGACCTAATCTTTAAAATGGCTCTCCTGAACAAAACTTTTCATCAACTTTTCACTTTTTTTTGATGTGGACAACATCTGAGCATCGAATGAGACCGATCCCATGCCCCAAAAGTGTTCCCTCCCAGAGATATGCGCGTTTTATAAAAGTGAAGTCGACGATTCTAAGCGCAAATAGAAATGGACCTAATCTTTAAAATGGTTCTCCTGAACAAAACTGTTTTTAACCTTAGGTCCCTTTCTATTTTGCTCGTCACATATACTGGACTAATATCTGTCTGGTTTTTTGCTCGTAGTCCAAAAAGTACAGACACTCAAACTTTTTCACAATGCCACGCATTGCCGGCGCACTGAAGCCGTAATGACGAATAATTTAGCGACGAAGTTCACGAAGCTTCTGGACAACTGGACATATTTAGCAGACGTGCAACAATACATGATAAAATGGTAAATCGTTCTAAATATATCTACATATTTTGGCAGCTAAGTGGCATTGGCAACTTTGACAGCGGCCGAAATATAATAATTCAAGTGGTGTTTTACCCCATAAAATTATTGACAATCCGAAGCTGAATAAACTAATGTGTGGTTACGTACGGAAATTGGAAAGATTGAAATTAGTTGTAATTTAATTAAGAGTCTTCTTTTCTGGTAGTTTTGTCCTTTAATTCCTAAATCAGAATTATTTTCAGAGTCGCTTTAGCCATGTCCGTCCGTTTGTAGTTGAAATAAAAGTTCATCTCATATAACACGATTTGTTCTACAAACAACATATGAGTTGGGAAAATAATTATAAATTCGCACAGTGCTTTATGATGGCCCAAAAGTGTTCTCTCCCAGAGATATGCGCGTTTTATGAAAGTGAAGTCGACGATTCTAAGCGCAAATAGAAATGGACCTAATCTTTAAAATGGCTCTCCTGAACAAAACTTTTCATCAACTTTTCACTTTTTTTTGATGTGGACAACATCTGAGCATCGAATGAGACCGATCCCATGCCCCAAAAGTGTTCCCTCCCAGAGATATGCGCGTTTTATAAAAGTGAAGTCGACGATTCTAAGCGCAAATAGAAATGGACCTAATCTTTAAAATGGTTCTCCTGAACAAAACTGGTTTTTAACCTTAGGTCCCTTTCTATTTTGCTCGTCACATATACTGGACTGATATCTGTCTGGTTTTTGGCTCGTAGTCCAAAAAGTACAGACACTCAAACTTTTTCACAATGCCACGCATTGCCGGCGCACTGAAGCCGTAATGACGAATAATTTAGCGACGAAGTTCACGAAGCTTCTGGACAACTGGACATATTTAGCAGACGTGCAACAATACATGATAAAATGCTAAATCGTTCTAAATATATCTAAATATTTTGGCAGCTAAGTGGCATTGGCAACTTTGACAGCGTCCGAAATATATCAATTCAAGTGGTGTTTTACCCCTTAAAATTATTGACAATCCGAAGCTGAATAAACTAATGTGTGGTTACGTACGGAAATTGGAAAGATTGAAATTAGTTGTAATTTAATTAAGAGTCTTCTTTTCTGGTAGTTTTGTCGTTTAATTCCTAAATCAGAATTATTTTCAGAGTCGCTTTAGCCATGTCCGTCCGTTTGTAGTTGAAATAAAAGTTCATCTCATATAACACGATTTGTTCTACAAACAACATATGAGTTGGGAAAATAATTATAAATTCGCACAGTGCTTTATGATGGCCCCCATTTCGGTTAAAATTTTCCTACCCGGATTTTAATGCTTTTGTGCATTTGTCACGCTCACTGCCTATCGCACCACAGCGGTCCTGTCATCAAGTCAAGGGGTTTTGTTCAAATTAATTTGCTCTTCGGTCATTAAACTCTGCATGAATTTATTTAAAAATGTCTTGTATTTCATTTTTTTAATGCATATTTTTCTACCTTAGCGCAATACCACCTCCTCAACAGCCGCCGTGCCATCTCTGCCACCACCCGCAGCTGCTCCTGGTCCTAGTCCTTTGGCCTCAATGTTTGGCAGTGGTGCCAATGGTAGTCTGGCCATACCTCAAAGTTTGGAACAACTCTTGGAAAGACAATGGGAACAAGGATCACAATTTTTAATGGAACAAGCCCAACACTTTGACAGTAAGTCTTGCGTTTACTTTAATAGTCCCATACACACATAACTTGAAATACTAAATGATATACGTTTTCTCTTTAGTCGCCTCGTTATTGTCGTGCTTGCATCAATTACAAACGGAAAATGTGCGCCTGGAAGAACATGTCTCAAGTTTGATAGCCCGTAGAGACCATCTGTTGGCCGTCAATGCTCGTTTAGCCATACCACTGAACGCCGCCGCCAATACAACACAGAGTCAAGGTAAGTAAGATATTATTATCAGCCACAACACCCATCCACAATGTACTCCACGACCATCCATGCATGCCACCACATCAAATCCTCATCGATCGTGGCAACAGAAACGTGGGCATGACCTGGGAAGGTCAGTACATAAAAACCTTTTCAATAATATCTTACAAATTCCAAAACTCTGTGTCTGTCTATAACACCAACCACCACCACTTATTACAAATGCGAACATGAACTTAACACTATATCTTTGTCGCTATACCCTCAAAGAAAGTAAAAACTGAATGAATGAATGAAGAAAATGGCTCTTGTGGATCAATCGTAACGTACAAATATAATAGAAAAGAAAAACTAAATAAAAATTTAGGTATATTTTAATTTTTAAGTACTATTTAAAAATTATAATTATACTTAAGGTCTCGTTTGCTTTTCCCCTCCCACTATCACTCTCGTATAATAGCTAATAACATTAAGTTTTTATTTTAAATAATCATTCATAATTCATGGATATAAACTATTCAAATTAAAGTTTTTCAAACAACTTGTATATATATATTTTTTTTCGGACTACAAGTAAATCTTTTTTTTTCAATTTATAATTTTTGTGTACAAAATTTCTATCCTACACTTTTATTCTCTCTATCTATTTCATATTGTATTATGCAAGAACGGAACACTTTATTCTCTCTAACTCTGATCAGTTTCTGGTTATAATAATTTGTAATTAATTTCTACAGAACAAAAAATCCATGTTTTTCTTTGTCCTATTTGAAAAATAAATTGAATTGATGATGCATATATTTTAATTAAGCCTAAGTTTTTTTTATAGCTTATTTTCTTATTTAATTTTCCTAAACATTTTATTTGTTTTCAAAATAAATAAAAAGGCATTATTCTACTTTAGTAAAAACAACACTAAAAATTTTAAGTCAATAAAGAAAAAAAATATATTTTTAAAAATAAATTGGAAAACCTGGCATTTAAAAATATTATTATTTAAAAATTATAGTTTTTTTGTTTTCGGTGGTATTTTATACATTTCGGAATTCTCTTCTCTTATTGGCTGTTGGAATTTGTTTCACAATCCTTCTTTTGTTCGGTGTATTGTAGTCTTTATCACATTCCCCCTTCACCTTTAACAGTATATTAAGAGTTATTGATTTTGTATGTATGTATCATAAAATAGATCTAATGGAACCAGTCAATAGATCTAACTAGATCTCGTCAGCATAGATTGCCATAAAATCGTTAAAGGTTATAGTTGGCTACATTGTATTGGATAATGGACCATAAACCTCTCATAAAATTCATCATATCAACTATTAGGATCATGGTATTTTGTACAGATCGAACCCCTTTTTTGGGAATACGTCTGGTGTGGTGCGATCCTCTATTGAAACTCCTAATATAATCATTTTTAAGAGGTAAAAAGTTGACTCATGGCTCATACTCGTATATTGAAGTAACGAAAAACATTTATGCTGGACAACTACTTAGTAGTGACATAAATACTGTTACAACATTGAACACACCCATTTCAATAGTAGAACTAAACATACCCCGTTAATGTCATATGGGTTTTGAAAGCTAACCTCAATAGCGTTAGACTGTAACGGGATTTTTAAATTGTTTCAACTTTCATCATGTAGTGGTCTGATAATGAGAACCGTATCGCTGTAATACCGCTTTTCAAGTGTGAAATGAAAAAAACGATATTTTCAAAACGCTCCGGCCACTAGGGATTAGCCGCATGTTCGTCTACCGATGCATAAAACTGTTTGAGTAGACTGGCGATGTAAAAGACCGCCACCGGTCGGGCCGCCCACGCTCTGTTCGAACACCGCATGTCATCAAAGCCGTTATATCACGAATTCACAGAAATCCGCTCCGAAAACAGAAAATCGTGGCCCATGAGATGAATATCACGCAAAAGTCCATGAGTCGAATCATTAAAAAAGACTTGGGACTTGGGGCTTTCAAACGACGTACAAAACATTTATTGACTGTAGCTTTAAAAAAAATAGGATTGAAAAATGTAAACGTCTTTTGGTGAAGCACGCTGATAACTTGCACAGAAACATTTTGTTCATCGATGAAAAACTTTTTACCGTTCAGGAAAAATTTAACAAGCAAAATGATAGAGTGTATGCACGGTCATCTAAGGAAGCATCTGAACTGATCCCAAGGGTGGAAAAGGGTCATCACCCAGCTTCAGTCATGGTTTGGTGGGGTGTCTCTTACGACGGGGTCACTGACCTGCATTTCTGCGAAAAAGGAGTCAAAACATCGGCCAAAGTTTACCAAGAAACCGTTTTGGAAGCTGTTGTGAAGTCTCTTAACAATTCCCTGTTCCAAAACCAGCCATGGACTTTCCAGCAGGATTCTGCGCCGGCCCATAAGGCTAAAACGTCCCAAGCCCGGCTTCGAAACAATTTACCAGCGTTCATTTCCTCTGAAGAATGGCGCTCAGGCAGTCCAGATTTGAACCCATTGGATTACAAATTGTGGACGTTTTTAGAGGACAAGGTTTGTCACAAAAGATACCCCAATATTGGATCTCTTTAGACTGCTTTGGTTCGAGCTGTGGCCAATTTTCCAATGGAGGAGGTTCGTGCAGCTATTGACGATTGGCCAATGCGACTTAAGGCGTGTGTAAAGGCAAAAGGCAGACATTTTGAATAAGTAGATTCCTTTTGAATACAATATACATAAATAAATATAATAAAAAATATTTGGTTCCAAAACATTCAGTACTTTTTATTTTACAGCATAAAACGTGTGTAACAGTATTTATGTCCTTACTAAGTAGATAATGTGTAGGGTAATCAATTAAGTGACTTTTTCAATAAACGGGTTTCGCTTTAAGATACCAGTCAAGTCGGATTTTTCCCTACTACGAATAGACAAATGCTAAGAAAAAATTTCTTACGCACTTGAACATAATTTTAAATTTTGCTCACTTCGTATGACAAAATTCATACAAATTGTAATAGATTTTGTTTGCATATGCCATTGCGGTGTAGAAGAAACTACAAAATCACTATAAACGAACATACATTTTAAATTTTCATCAACTTTGTTTTCATCAATTGATGTTTTCACATGGGGTGTCTTTATTCCTTGTTCCTCGAAATTTTGCTACACAAATAAACAAAATATATTGTGTCTACTTAGTAAAAAAAAAGTGCAAACATTTTAAACTGATCTGTCTCGCTTAAGCACATCTACGCACATTAGAGATCAAAGATCTAAGCACATTAGAGATCAAGATTTAAGCAGTGGATAGCCCCGATAATTTTTAGTAACTCGCTTTGGAGGTACAAGAATAAAAAAATGATTTTGTTCACAGAAAACTATAGAAAAATTGCGTTAAACCCCGTTTGTTTAATATAATTACAATTTCGGTAAGAGAGTTATTCAAGAATAATCTTAAGCGAGTTTAATCGAGCACGGATATTACTCGCTTATAGCTTGAATAACTTTTTTGTATCTACAATTGCAACTTTTAAAATCCAACGATTTATGACGTTGAAAGGCAGTCATTTGTTCTATACTCCTGAAGTTTTAATGTTATCGCTTTAGCGACCACTTACTCGTTTGATAAGCGAGTACCGTTAGAACACGCCTAGTATATAAGGCAGATGTTAAAAGCGCAGGGAGCGAGTACCGTTAGAACACGCCTAGTATATAAGGCAGATGTAAAAAGTGCAGGGAACGCATTGCAAAATCCACGTTTTGCTTGTTAACATTTTTTTATGTTTTTTTAACCTGGGATCAGATGACTTATTTACCTTTGTGGCCCACCGACAATCACAAATCACAGGTTTACTTCCACGTTCAAACATTTGACATTTTCACAAAGAATAACTAACAGGCGTTGGATGCTTGTATTTTCTGCGAACAAATACACTTAGACATTTCAACAATGCCAAACAATTCTGCTTTTATATCCAAAGAACGTTCTATCACTGGGACTCTACTTAAGTTCCCCTTGACTGAACTCTGCAAGTTGCCCTTATGGCTGTGTAATTTCTAACTTGTTTACTAAAGTCCTACAAGAGGAAACTTTTCTCAAATCAGTGAGCTGCACGAGATTCAACTCTTATTTACACTGACCAGGACCTACTGTTTAACGCCGAATCCGAAGGGCTTATGCTTTATATAGGGAGGTTTTTACTGTCTTAGAGATAAATCTCTTACTCGTAAAGTCGCCGGAGGTGAAATTGGTGCAATATGTTCTAACCTGGGTTTGAACCTAGGCTTACTGGCATGATAGCCGTGTATACTTTCATCACACCACGGCGGCCCACAGCTTGATGAGTGGAAATGGATTTAACTTCTGTACCAGTGGCACTACCACCATCCATTTTGGCAGTTACTCTTTACAATAGTAAATGTTATGTTTTTTAAAAAGTTCACGCCAACCCTTACCAGTTCTTGACAAATGGAAAAATGATCGTAAACCAATAGCCATTGCAAACTGAAGTTTGTATATTTACTGATCGATATTCAAAATGAGTTTAATCGTTTTTTAGGCCTGTTTTATTTAACAAAAAAACCTCATTAAACTCCTCTTAGGTGATTATTTCAAATCGTTTTTAAAAAGTAAACCTTTTTTGTTTTTTTCTTTTTGTTCATATTTATTCGGTCTTTTATCATTATTATGACTTGAACAGTTTTTAGTCTGGCTAGAGACCTTTTTGTTGTTTCTTTTTCAGAACCATTTTTATTTATTTAAAGTATTAGGTTTAAACCAGTTATGTACGAGGTTTGCTATATATTTCTGGCCTAGGCAACACTAAGTGTCATCTGACATTTTTTAGCATAAACGTACTCAGAACGTTTTGACATACGACCATCATTTGTGTTGTTTACAGTGACTTGAAAAATCAATTTGGCAAAAAAAATGGAATTAGCTCGTGAACATTTTCATGTGATCATTTTTCACAACTTCCGACGTGGATTATCACGACAAGAGTGCATCGATGAACTTAAATCTTTGTATGGCGATGAAGCACCATCCTATAGCACTGAAAAATTGGTTTAATCAATTCAATCGTGGCCGACGCTCGCTCAAAGACAAAGTTCGTCCAAAAACGGCGGTTGTGCCAGAGAACATTGATGCCGTGCGTGAACTGATAAAGCAAGATCGTCATGTGACATACCGTGAGATAGAGGCATCCTTGAGCATTTCTTCGACCTGCATACATTCGATATTGCATGAACACCTGGCTTTAAAAAAGGTTTGTTCTCGTTGGATCCCGCACAATTTGACAATCGCTCAAAAAAGGCTCTTGTCGATTGGTGCGAAACAAATTTTGAAAAAAATACGATCGCGGTGCTTAAAAAGACTTTTATAAGATCGTCACAGGTGACGAATTATGGATCTATGCGTATAAACCCTAAACAAAATAGCAATCGACCGTGTGAGTCTTCGAAGACCAGCCAAATTCAACGAAAGTTGTTCGTGGAAGAAGCACTTCGAAGCAAATGGTTGCCTGTTTCTTCGGCAAAACTGGTCATGTTGCGACTGTTCCGCTTGAGCAACGTAGCTAAATTCTCAGTGGTAAACCACAATTTGTTTGCCTGATATCTTCGGAGAAATTCGAAAAACGAACAAGAGAAGATGAATCATTGTGCACCATGACAATGCGAGCTTTCACACATCGGCTCAAACCGAGTTGATGGGTCATCCGCCGTACAGCCCTGACTTGGCACCCAATGACTTATTTTTATTCCCGCACATCAAGAAAAAATGCGTGGTCAACGATTTTCATCGCCAGAAGATGCTTTTGAAGCGTTCAAAAACCTTGGTTTGGAGGTGCCTCAATCGGGGTGGAAAAGGTGCTTCGACATTTGTTTTAAGCGCATGCAAAGGTGTATAAATCATGCTGGAGAATACTTTGAAAAACAATAAAACACTTTTTGATAATAAATATTCATTATTAAGCCAGAAATATATATATAGCAGCCCTCGTATTAGCAGTATGTTCGGAAAGCTTTAAAATAATTTAAAGAAAGTTATTCAACAAAAACGATAAGCCCGCTTAATTCTTTTTCCTTAAACAACTTTTTTTACGAAATGAAAAAGTTCAACACAAACGGTTCTTTATTCCAATAACATATTATCAATGGGGTTTTTGGTTAAGCCTCGATAAATAAGACTAGACAGCAAAACATATAGTTGAGTCATTTTTTAACAAAAAGTTCCAAGTTTGTCTATATAAAAAGCACTTCTGTACTTGATTCTAGAAACGTAATTTAGAAAACTTATTCGTTGTAGCAGGTTTAATACTAAGGCGGTATTTAGGCTTATACTCGAAAGTACTTCAGGCGAATTATCTAAATAAGTACAAAAAATTTATTTTATTTCTTTTCTAATGGGAAAATTGTTATCTCTTGGTTGATATAGCCCATTTTCAATACCAACTGTTTCAGTTCATTTTAGTCACGTAGCTTCAGTAGTACCTGTCGTTTGTTTTCCATAGACAGACAGAGGGACATGGCTAGATCATCTTAGAATTTTACGACGAATATTTGTATATACTTTATGGGGTCTCAAACAAGTATTTCGATGTGGTACATACGGAATGACAAAGAGAAAATACCGTCAATACTATAAGTATAATGGAGGGTATACTTAAATCAAAATGTAGAACTGACATAAGTTTCTATTTCATCCCTGGAATGAAAAACACATATAGGATCATCCTACTGAATAAGAGGTAGAGTTTTTCCGGATGCATTTTCCTCGAATCCTAGTAAATTTTGTACTTAAGAACCTGAGAATAGGCTCGCGATTTTCCAGAATTTATTCAAGTAATCTACTCTGTCTTAAATATTTCGTCTGAGGACAAGGCCAAAAATTGTGCTGGCAACTGCGACGAAATCGTTTCGGGTGGCAGTTGCAACGTCGAGGTAGTAGAAGAATTTGTGTAAACGGTATATAGGTGCTATTTTGGGCTCGGTAAACAGCTTAAGAACGGAGCCCTCTACTGAAAAACGCAGGTCACACTTCAAAATACTCATACTTCTAGTGCTTCTATAACAGATGAAGTTGTATTTCAAATGTCTGACATAAAAAATGTGTGTTCTCCTTCCTTTATACACTGTAAGACTGATTTAAAGCTCTTGTAAAAGTACAATCTAATGTACATAGTCTGATGTTGTTATTAAAGAGTTTCAACAGTTTAATCTTAACTTTTCTCAGAACGATCCTTGACCAAGTTTGGAAGGGTTGTTATAGCATTTAGTCCGTTTTTTACTGAATCTAACACATAATTGCTTAACAAACTTCGTTTAAAACGCGATAACACTACAATTTGTAGACCAGGAGGTAATCTCATCCAGGATGGACTCTTTAAAATCGCTAATTTGTCGCGTTGACAAATTATTATACGCTACTATCTTTACCTTTGTTTGATTTATATTTTAATACGCAACAGTAACGGCGATATAACCCGACCTTTGGGAGTACGGTCACTGGCTAAATTAATAGTCTACGTGTAAACGTTAATTGCATTAATTTAACAACTCTTCAGCGTAGTCCAAGAAAATGTTGATTTGCATGTTCTTGGATAATGCCACCTCCTGAGACATTGAATTGAACAGAATAAAACCGCCTCGTCTGCGCCGAAACTTTGGTTTACCGCTTCCCCCAAGGAAATTCTCTAGGTAGGCAAGCTTTCTTATGTCTTAATCTTTAACGTACGTCGATTGAGGCTTGTATCTAACCACTGTCGAGATGTGCATTTTCCCCGATGATCCCTGTCTTACACACTGAGCACAGATTCTTTAACATACAAGTTTTTTTTGTTGCTATCCTAATACTTCAAGTATTTAATTAGTACAACTAAATATAAGTTCGATTATAAAATACATTCTCCCAGTTACGGGTCCTTGATTTTGTTACAATAGAAATTGTTGTTATTTGCTTGGGTCCTATGAGCGTGTCATTCTATCCTAGAAAATTTCTCATATTTGACCCCAATTGTTCGTAAAAATAAAAATGCACAATTCAGAACAGGTGGTTTTGAATAACGTAAATGCCATCTACACATTAATTTAACATTTTACTATTATTACTAGTACATGCACTACAAAACTATAATTAAATTAAACATATTACAGCCGGATCCGCAACAGGCAATAGTAGTTCCACTACAACGAATACATCGGCAGCACAGCAGGCATCATCTACGGCCACAATAACATCCACGCCAACATTATCGACAGCCTCTTTAGCAACAGCAGCCTCCTTAGCCACTGCTGCAACAACATCAATTTCGGGAACGACCTCGTCCAGCACATCAAGACAGCCACTGCCACCAACGGCAGGTGTAGCATCAGCGGTTGCCGAAAGAGGAGTGCGTTTAACGGCCAACAATACCAGCAGCAGTGCCAATAGCATCCTAGAAAATGGCTTGGATTTTAGACAATCATCTTCATCGTCATCGACATCATCATCAGGAGGAGTATCTATGAATAACCCCATAGCATTGTCTGCACACGGGGGAATGGGGTAAGCATGGACGGGAATGAATGGTGTTTCTATTTAATATACAACGAAATATTCATACAAATATCAAAGTATTTGCTGATATATTTCGTTCCTACCTTATTTACATCACATACATATATATTTTTCGGCACTCTTAAAGCCTTTCTAGTTTTTGATCCTTATCCGAAATTTATTATTCTTTCTAATGGGATATCTTTTCTTATACCCTTTCATTTCGTTTTTTCTCTCCCGTTTCCCAACCTTGACCATCACCGCCTGTTACTTGCTACCTGTTCCACAATAAAAATCCTAACGCGCCTTTTATTCTATTACTAAATAATAATGCTCTCTCGTTTCCATGTACTTATGTAAAATTGCGCTTATTGTTACAACAATTCTTTAGTAGACACCCACACCCTGCTTCGTCGGCAGCGCAAGCAACAGCAGCTGCCCTAGCCCATAGCGGCGCTAATAGCAATAGTAGCGGACAGCAGCAGCAGCACATGCAATATCATGCACCACAACATCATCATTTGCAACATGTTCCTGCATCCGCAATGCACCAACAACAGCAGCATCACTTATCATCGTCTCATTCTTCCTCGTCCTCCTCTTCACAACAACAACAACAGCAGCAGCAACATCAGCAGCAGCAACAGCAACATGCCACTCATGCTATACATCATGAACCTCATCCAATGACAACGTCACGTATCGGAGGTAATGTAGCTACTACTTGTACTTTAAATCCAACAAATACTGGTGGCCATAATCGCATGGGAGGAGGATACCACCATCTCCTCACACATACCACCAGCACCACCTCCTCCTCCTCCTTATGCTCGACATCGTCGTCGGCCAGTACCGTAATGAACGAAGCTGATCATAAAAACGCTGCTGGTGTTAGTAGTGGTGGTACGATGCAAAGTGGTCTTCTCAGTTTAAAGAAAACTTCTCATAAGATCGATAATAATTGTGGCATTGGTGCAAATTTAATCTCCTCCACTACCACCTCCTCTTCTTCTGCCGCTGCCGCAAATTATCCAGGGCCTTACAAGCCTCATCTGCAGGTAGTTTGAAATACACAAACAAAAATCAGCGCCTTTTTCTCTCTCTCTCTCTCTGTACAAACAAATCTTAAATGTTGTTTTAACACATGTGACATTTGGTTTTTGTTGTTATTTTCTACATCTTCTTTTCAACTCAACTCATCTCATCTCAGTCATCATGCTTGTTTCCATCCGTTTTGTTCGTTCAACATCTGAGATATCAAACACCCGTCCGTCCATCCATCCATCCGTCGAAGTCTTGAATTGTTTGGCGCAACATTTTTTTCCTTTACAAGCGAGAGAGTTATTTGTTATGTTGCTACAGAATAACAGAACGAGAGAGCGATAGCGAAATACGTTGTACTCTTGGCGCGAGTCCGTTCGTTAATATGATCGATTAAAACTCATTTTCATGTGTATATAGAGCATCATATCAATAATTGGACAAGAACAAAAACAATTGTTTCTTTTATATTTCGAAATTTTGCATTGTTTTCTTCATCACCACCACCAACAACCACCACCCACAACCACAAACAAAAAATAACACCCAATAAACCCCAATTTCTCCCCAGCAACATATACCGTATTAATGTGCATATGTATATATATATATATATATATTTATATATTAATGTATATATAAAATATTTGTTTGTGATTGTCATATTTATTTTAATATTTTAATGCCTTGTATTTAACCAAAAAAAAACGATAATTAGAAGGAAAAATCGCCGTACTCTTTGCGATTACTAATTGAGGTAACTGCGATTGTATCCCTTGGGAAATTAAAAGATCCTCCTTTCGCCTCAACTTCAATAGTTTTTAAAGAGTACGACGGTCTTATTATTCTCTATATTATTTTTTCATGCTTAACACTATTTGAAAGTGAAAATTTAACTCAAATCGAATTAATTGGCAACCCAGAACCTAGAACACAATGTCGCTTTTCGAATTTATTATAAGTATTTTCAAATAAAAACGCTTGAACAGGAATTAAACCGGCTCAAGACCTCTTGCTTCTATATTTAAATAGAAGACAAGTATTTAACAAAATGGCAAAGTGACATTGATTTTCGTGGCTGCACCCGACTTTTATCATGATTTCGGGTCCGTCACAACCCTCTTCAGAAAGCCTTGCCGCAATTGTTGAAAGTAAAACCGAACTCTATAAGGCCAGGCTCTCCCCAAACGAATGAGAACTACTGTTGTAAACCTTACCCTTCATGTTTTCTTCACACAATTGTCCACGAAAATACAACTCACTCTTGCCACCTCTAGACTCCACATCGAGAGCCATCATAGATTTCTTTTACGTGTGTGTGTGTGTGTTGTTAAAGAAAAGAAAGAAAGAAGAAAAAAACGCTTGGTCGTTAGGCTATATTCGAGAAAGGATTACATACATGCTTAAAATAAAAGGTGGTTCTCAATTTGTAAATATCGGCGACTTTTCGAGTAAGAAAAACAAATGAATCTATGAGGGCATATCAATAATTCCATGACTTAACGAATAAAACACAGTTTTTTTTTGCAAAAAAAAAAGGAATTCTATTTCAACATAATCTTCTTTTAGCTCAATACACTTAGTCCAACGTTTCTCCAATTTTTGGATCCCTTCCTAAAAAAAGGATTTTTCGAGGCATTTGTTTGATTAATAATTACACCGTTGGAGCAAAATCTCTTTCCACCGATCCATTTCTTTAGGTTTGAAAATAGCAAATAGTCTTTGGGGGGCTGAATCCACAGAATATCGTAATCCAATTCATTCAATATTGCCATTGTGACTGCAGACGTGTATTATCTTGATGAAAAATAACTTTTTTTCTTGACCTTATCGTTTCGTTTTTTTAAATCCTCGTTTAATCGGTCCAATAAGTTGGCATAATATTCGTCGGTTATTGTTTTCCCCTATTTAAGCTAATCGATATTGATTATCCTGCGTGCATCCCAAAAAACCGTTGCCATCACCTTATTGGCCAACAGAGACATCTTGCGGAGTCCCCGGAGAAACCCATTGTTTAAACTGCTGCTTGGTCTCTTATTTACCAAACGCTCCAAATAAAAACTAGAATCGGTTAAACAACTCCAAACAGTCCTTTCAAGTTGTCACACAATTACGTTTATGGTCAATTGAAAGCAAACGCGGCACGTATCTTGCAGACAGCTTTCTTAAACCTTAAACCACCCCAAAAAAAACAAAACCACATGTAAAATCAAAACCACACTGCCATATGAAATGCTTAAGGCATCAACAATCTCACGCATTTTTACTATTCAATCGACCAACTTCATATCGTGGAATTTTTCGACATTTTCGGGTGTATTGACCTCAATTGGCCGTCCAAAACGTTTAGCGTCATTTGTACTTATGCGACCACAACGAAAATCAGTAAATCGATGGTGCGGAGTCGCCAAAGTATTTTCAAGTTTTCCTTTGTTTGATTAACGGTTTTTTTTCGCAAAAAATGTTTAATGAGCACTCGAAATTCGCTTTTTTCAATTTTTAACAAAATCCACGAGGTTGTATGTTTTAAACAGCTGTTAAACACTAACTAAATGACGGAGCTCTCTTAAAATTTGACAGTAGTCTATTAACAGATGGTACTTAGGAAGAGCAGTGTTGCATTTCATATACCTACGAGGGAAGTTGGAAAAGTCGCGGAATTGTTGATTTGCCCTCTAATATTTGGATTTATAGCAATATTTTCTTTTATTGCAGTATTTATATTGACTATTAATCGGCCGTTCTAACAATGCGGACAGTTTTTTGGGTCAAATGACCCCAAGCGCTTAGTAACTGAGCCCTATGACGATTTCATTTCTATATTGACATGTAATTCGAAGCCCATTGGGGGCCTATTAAAGCTAAATTACCAGTACAATATATGCATATGCAAAATGTTAAGAATAAAATCATAAACTACTAAATATATTGCAGTACACAAAAAAGTATAAATTAGAATAATCCCAGATTTTCCTAATAAAAGAGAGAAAAATAATCTGATGAAAGCCTATGTGTTTTTCCGATACTTTATAAGAGAGGAATTCCCGATAATTATTAATTGCAGTCGATTCGTATATCGATTTGCCACGTTTTTACTAAAAAAAATTGAGTTTAAGGCGCGATTTTGTGTGACACTATAAAGTATATATATTTCTTGATCACTGTACATTCAAGACGCTCTAGCGATGTCCGACCGTCAGTGTGTCTGTTGAAAGCATGATATCGGTCACAATAATCAACCTGGAAAGTCCAAACTTTGCAGAGAAATGTATTGTTGTTGCAAGTTGTTTGGAATTTATAAAAGACCAAATTCATACAGAGGAAAATAGGTTCTCTATACAAGGTTCTCAAATAATATCTGTAAAAATCCACCTTTTTGGGGGTATTTGGTAAAAAAAAAGTCGGTACCATGGGATTGACCTAGGCTGCTGAAACTAGGTATGTAAACTGTCTTGTGGACAAGGCCTATTTAGGATTGAATATGTGCCAAATCGGTAAATACTTTGATGTATCCCCCATACAAAGTACATTTCCGAAATCTAGAAACTGGATTTATAGTCTGATCTCCGACATAATATGACACGAAGTAGTATCATGTCATGGAAATTAACTGTTTATAATTTAGACCATATCGGACCTTGATTTTATACAGCTCTCGTACAAAAGTCCCTCCCGATTTTAGGCCCTGATTTGGACAACATTTAGTACAAAGTAGTTTTATGGAATGACACTTAACTGTTAAGGATCTGGACCATAGTGCACCATATAGAATTATTAATTAAGAAATTGAAAAACCCTATGTAAAGAAAACCACATGGGCCTTTTTCAATAGTTTTATGATAATTTCTATAAAGCAATGCACATAGGCCTTTTTCTATACCCTAATCCAATAAAGGTATCGAAAATTGATTTGGTGTTAACATGTGTAACCATTAGGCTACTGAAAGCGATAAAAAAAAATCCAAAATTTACTCATAGGTCTTCTGCTGGGAACTACGACGATATGTAAGTGATTATCAAGAAACCAAGGAAAAAATATAAAGAAAAAACTTACCCTGTACTTGAACGAAAATGTTCCATTAAATTTTTACAATATGTCTTGGAAACCAAGTTAAACGGCAAAATGTTATAAAGTCGGGCTACTCTTACAAGGAATGATCGATCCATAAGTGGTGTACCTTTGGCATAACAAACTGTCTGTTGCGCCCATTTACAATTCCAAACAGCCTATACCCACAAGTCATAATCACGCAAATGTCAGGCTAGGTTAATTCATTTGACCGCAATCGTGCTTTCAAAAGCCACACAGAGGGACATGACTAAACATTTTTAGATTTTAACGACGATCTATAATATATACACTATTTTTAATTTACCAACAGTCAGAAGGTTTCCCATATGTGGCAGCGCATAGAGAAAGGGACCTAAGGGTAAAAAAAATCAATTTTCATTTTTTTTTTCTTTTTTTTGATGTGGACAACATCTGAACATCGAATGAGACCGATCCCATGTCCCAAAAGTGTTCCCTCCCAGAGATATGCGTGTTTTATGAAAGTGAAGTCGACGAATCTAAGCGCAAATAGAAAGGGGCCTAATCTTTAAAATGGCTCTCCTGAACAAAACTTTTCATCAACTTTTCACTTTTTTTTGATTTGGACATCATCTGAGCATCGAATGAGACCGATCCCATGCCCCAAAAGTGTTCCCTCCCAGAGATATGCGCGCTTTATGAAAGAGTCGACTGACAATTCTAAGCGCAAATAGATCTTTAAAATGGCTTTCCTGAACAAAACTGGTTTTTAACTTTAGGTCCCTTTCTACTTTGCGCGTCACATATACATATACATGCAATGCATTACGTTGGTAGGTGGATAGCAAGGGAGCGGAGGGGGGAAAGAGGGAGTAATGTATATTGACATTTGTCTTGAATGTGTGTATGTCGTAATTGGTGGGAAATGCATTTGCCGGAAGTCGATTCCACATACGGACAGTACTTGCGAATTCGAGTGCGGTCAACCGACCAATCGATAACATATGGGTGTAAATTCCTGAAAAGTCGTGTATCTCGACCGAACGTCCTTACGTCAGGAATAAGATCACGAATGTCTGAAGAATACACACCATGGAAGTAGCGATTGAACAGCGACGAGCAAGCCAACGATGCTCCAGGATGACAATAGAGTTGAATACCCTACAGTCACCTTTTAGCTCCATCGCTTTCCTTTGAACACGATCAAGAAGCTCCAAGCATGATTTTGGAGCACCTGCCCTTATATTGGAGTTGTATTTCATCTTTGGCCAGATGTATGTTGTATGATATCGAAAATATCAGAAGTAGTGAAATATTTCTTGCACCGCTTTAGGTAGCCCTTACACTTGAGTGCTTCTTTCGACACTTCGAATACATGCCTTGACCAACCGAGCGTCACATTGTATCTTCATGTCCAGAACATCAAGAGCATCCGATTGTTCGATATCCTTACCATGTTGGTTCGATAAATCGCTGTGTCTTACGCGCAGTAAAATCTGCTCTATTTACTCGACCCCATTTGGAAATGGCCAGTAAATCCCGGGCAAGTGTCTCATCTATAATTCGCCTTTTGTATTCAATATCTTGAAGACTCGGCCAGCCTACGGTCGAATGAAAATGAATGACAAAGGTTGCTGTCATCCGAGAAAGAGTAGACAAGCTCCACGGCCTAACTTAAAAGATCGTCACAGAAAATAAAAAATAAAGAGGGAAAAGGACAGAGCCTTGAGGTACAGCTGCGGTCAGCCTATGTTTGTTAAATGAGAACCCATTTACAGAAACGCGTATAGTGCAATCTCTGAGAAAGCTCGATATAAGTCTAGCAAATGTATGAGCGCTCGGCTTTTGTTAGACCTACTATCTTAAACTTTTTTTACTTAAAAAAAACGGTTTAATATGAAATTCGTCACCAAAATGTGTGACGCGCAAAATAGAAAGGGACCTAAGGTTAAAAACCAGTTTTGTTCAGGACAGCCATTTTAAAGATTAGGTCCCTTTCTATTTGCGCTTAGAATCGTCGACTTCACATTCATAAAACGCGCATATCTCTGGGAGGGGACACTTTTAGGGCATGGGATCGGACTCATTCGATGCTCAGATGTTGTCCACATCAAAAAAGAAAATAAAATGAAAATTTATTTTTTTTTACCCTTTCTCTATGCACTGTCACATATGCATATGTTTGGGAATACGTAGCTTCTTTCCTGTAAGCCCATAATTTATTCGTTTTCTCCCGATTTCTCTCTGGGAAACATTGAATATCTTTACTATGTGATTTTACAATGCGGAGTCATTTTAAGGAAGACAAAAGAAATACAAATTTTACTATTCTGATTTTTTTGCGGAAAGCTCTTCAAAGTTATTAAAACAAGTCAACTTACCGCTGACATTGTAGCTCCGTCTTTGCGCTCTTTTATTCGTTTAAAATATATTGTCAGTGATTAATTCAATGGATGGAATTTTTTCTACCAAAAGTCAATTGATCGTTTAGTCGAATGTCGATGTTGCAGACCAACCAAAATCCTATTTCATCCGCCACAAATTGCCACAAAAAGTGAAAAGGTTTCCCGACAAAATCCGAAAAGTTAAAATTGGACTTTATGAGCATGTCCTAACATAGCTTTATGTAATTTCTCCTCAAGGATAAAGGCCGGCGTTCGGCTGGACTTTTGTAATAGTCCAAAATTGGATATGCGATGCATATGGTTGTAATGCAATTTTTGGAATAAGCCTATCTGCATCATTATCGGGTACATTTGCAACTATGTATTTGAAATGAAGACTTAAGAATTTGTATTCAAAACGAAAATATTTGTATTTGAAGAACTTTGCACATTCGTTGAGTTACATTTTCACTTAAGCAAATGGTGTTATTTTTATACGACCTTACAAATCAGGTTCCTTTTCTTTAATATGTTATTCTTTCTATTATTTCCCTATAGTCACAACTAAGACGAGACGATAACATACCAAAGGCCAGCTGAAATTTATACTCTCATGAAGAAACGCTGAAATCGACAAAGACATCTAACGCAACAAAACTGCCGTCGGTCCGCAAGGACGACATTAACAATAAAACTTCCAAAACAAATGTAACGGGAGGCAGCACTCCCAAAAAGAAATCGGTCTTAAAAGCAAGTGAAATTATCAATTTATCCTCAGATGAGGAAGAGGATAAAGCAGGTCAATCATCAGCCACGAGACTCGCAGACAAACATAGTAAGCAAACTAGCAAGGACTTTAATAATCAAACTGAAACTGTGGACTCGAACAAAAATGCAGTGGTTATAAATGACACCGACAGTGAGTCGTCTTCGCAGACAACGACATCCTCCTCAAGGCAATCGGTGAATTACGAGGCGGAAGATGAAAACGAATCGGCCATGAAAGCCAAACAGCAAACGCAACAAGAGACCCAAACCCAACAGCATCTTTTGCAAGTCCAACGATTTCTAAAGAGCTTTGACACCTCGCACCATCATGCGGCATTGGCATCTACCAGCACTTTGGCAGAATTAAGGAGCTTTAGGCAATCGAGCAAGGCAAACCACCTGTTTGTAAACAAGCCAGGCAAATTCAATATTTCCACCAAATTTTTACGCAAATCACGAAACAAACTGAAAGGCCACTTTCTCCAGCAACATTCGCAACAAGTGCAACAGCAGCCACCACAGCCGGAGGATATGAGTTTCAATAATTGCGATGAATCTATAGCAAAATTAAGGAAAGACTTTTCCATCGATTCATTATTGAATAACTAATGCAAGATAAAACAAAATGCAACTACCAATATGTATGTAGAATAAAAGCAAAAACATGTTTATATTAAAAAAAATACTAAGTCTTTATGCTTTTTTAAAATAGTACGTTTTAAGTACTAGTAGTCGTGTATTTGTGTTTTTTTAAAGACTTAACTAAAACTTTTTAAACTGGAAAAACCAATCGATGTTCATCCTTAGTCTACCTATCACCCACCACCACAACACAGCAACCGATCAATAGTGAAATAAATCTGTATACAACTGGCGCCACGACGAAATCTTCTTCGCCTCCCCCCCAACCAACCAAGCAGAAACCCTTGTTCCTTTATTTTATATTTTTAACTATATATACATATAAATATATTTATATTTATAAATAAATAGGAATACAATTGTGTAGTGTAAAATAATAAGATGTTATTGAAATCTAACACTCGGTAACACAAATGTATCTTATTAAGTGAATTAGAAGTTTTATTTCTTATTTTGTATATTTCACTTACCCTGTTTTTTTATTTGTTTTGTTCTCTATTTAGGCAACAGAAATAGTGCCCTTTTTTTTAGTTGTGATTTTTTGTGTGTACATTTTGAAATGATACTTTTGTTTTTAAATGCAAATAAAATAAAAAATAAACAAGAAAATGAAATATGTAAAAATAAAAATTAATGTAACCGAAAAATTTACATACAGTGATCTCGTATTATTTCTTATGGACTATTCATTTAGAGTTTCATTCCTCGTGCGGGAATCCCGGTCATTTCTCATTTCGGGATTCTCGGGAAATTCATAATTTTCTATTACCACTTTCATGACTCTACCAGGAGGAATTCGATAGTAACAAAGTAAGAAACGTTTTAACTTTTAAAATATTAAAAAAAAGGTCTCATTGATTTAGAACTATGAGTAATTGAGCTTTGAATTGAAGATAATGCAAAAATACAGGGTAGGTGTTTGACCATTTTAAATTTAAATCGTTTGTAAAAAAGGTACTGGTAATTTTTTTTAAATTTAAGGTTTTATTCAAAAGGTGGAACTTTGTCATTTACGAGGGCGACCGCAAAACTAACTGGCCTGGCACATTTTCTGTTTTACTAGCAATTTTTTTTTTGTTTTTTAAAAGCAATCTTTTATAAGCCATCTGTCAAAATTTCCGAAATATTTAATGATTATTTACTTTGTTACAGGTGATTGAAGTGAACAAGTTGTATAATTTTTGAAAAATGGAAAATAAAGAGTTTCGTGCGGTAATTAAACACTTTTATATGAAAGGTTATACGCCACAATTAATCAAAGATGAATTGGATTCTGTTCATGGTGATGCACCATCATACCACCGTGAAATCCTGGGTTCAACAATTTAAAATGGGTCGTTCAAGTACTGAAGATGAAAAACGCTCTGGAGGACCGAAAACTGCTACTACTATTGAAAACATTAGAAAAATATTTAATGAAGTAACTAAAGATAGACGAATAAAGCTCAGAGAACTTGCTGATATTGTTAAAATACACGAAAAACAAGTTTGGAGTATTTTACATGATGAACTCCACATGAAAAAGCTATCCGCAAGATATGTGCCGCGTTTGTTGACTGCCCAAAAAAATCGTCCGGTGGACCAATTCCGAGGAGCTTTTAGCGATTTATCAGCGTAATCCAATAGAGTTCCTGCGCCGATTCATAACTGTTTATGAAACATGGATCCATCACTACATCCCAGAATGCAAAGAACAGTCAAAACAATGGATAGAAGCTGGTAAAAGTGGTCCCAAGAAGGCGAAAACTGTTAAGTCAGCAGGAAAAGTAATGGCCACAGTATTTTGGGATGCAAGGGGTATAATATTTATTGATTATCTTGAGAAAGGAAAAACTATAAATAGTGAATATTATTGTGCATTATTGGATCGGTTGAGTGAAGAAATCAAGATAAAACGACCGCATTTAGAAAAAAAAGTTCTTTTTCATCAAGATAATGCTCCTTCACACACTGCATTTTTAACTCAACAAAAACTGGCCGAATTACGATTTGAAATTGCTCCGCATCCACCATATAGTCCAGATTTAGCTCCTACAGATTATTTCTTGTTTCCAAATTTAAAAAAATTTCTCGGTGGCAAAAAATTTTCGTCCAATAGCGGGGTTATTGCTGAAACTGAGGCATATTTTGAAGGTCTTGAAAAATCTTATTTTTCGGATGGAATTAAAAAACTTAAAAAACCTTAGATGAAGTGTATTGAGTTGGAAGAAGATTATGTTGAAAAATAAATAATAATAATTCCAAAAAAACGGTTCTTTTTATGTTAGGCCAGTTACTTTTGCGGTCGCCTTCGTAATAATGGAACATTATATCATTCCTATGACTATCACAACTGGCTCGACAGTATCTTAACCATTCAACACAATTTTCAGTACATTTTCGATTGTTTCGGGTCGAATCTTTTAAATAGCAATTTTTTTTTTTTATTTTTATAAACAAGATTCCAAATGAATACAAATGAACGCAAATATATATTAAAATAGTAAAATGAATAAATACTTAGTAGGAACATAAATACTGTTACACACGTTTTATGCTGTAAAATAAAAAGTACTGAATGTTTTTAGACCAAATATTTCATAATATTTTTATTGATGTATATTGTATCCAAAAAGGATCTTCTTATTCGAAATGTACGCCTTTTGCCTTTACACACGCCTTAAGTCGCACTGGCCAATCGTCAATAGGTGCACGAACCTCCTCCATTGGAAAATTGGCCACAGATCGAACCAAAGCAGTCTTAAGAGATCCAATGTTGGGGTATCTTTTGTAAGAGGCTTCACAACAGCTTCCAAAACGGTTTCTTGGTAAACTTTGGCCGATGTTTTGACTCCATGTTCGCAAAAATGCAGGCCAGTGACCCCATCGTAAGAGGCACCCCACCAAACCATGACTGAAGCTGGGTGATGACCCTTTTCCACCCTTGGGATCAGTTCAGATGCTTCCTAAGATGACCGCGCATACACTCTATCATTTTGCTTGTTAAATTTTTCCTGAACGGTAAAAATTTTTTCATCGGTGAACAAAATTTTTCTGTCAGCGTGCTTCAGTAAAAGACGTTTGCATTTTTCAAACCTATTTTTTTAAGGCTGCAGTCAATAAATGTCCGGTACGTCGTTTGAAATCCCCAAGTCGCAAGTCTTTTTTAATGATTCGACTCATGGACTTTTGCGTGATATTCATCTCACGGGCCATGATTTTCTGTTTTCGGAGCGGATTTCTGTGAATTCTTGATTTAACGGCTTTGATGACATGCGGTGTTCGAACAGAGCGTGAGCGGCCCGATCGGTGGCGGTCTTTTACATCTCCAGTCTACTCAAACAGTTTTATGCATCGGTAGACGAACATGCCGCTAATCCCTAGTGGCCGTTTTTTCATTTCACACTTGAAAAGCGCTATTACAGCGATACGGTTCTCATTATCTGACCACTCCCTGATGAAAGTTGAAACAATTTTAAAATCCCGCTACAGACTAACGCTATCGAGGTAAGCTTTTAAAACCCACATGACATTAACGGAGTATGTTCAGTTTTACTATTGAAATGGATGTGTTCAATGTTGTAACAGTATTTATGTCCCTACTAAGTGTATAAACAATATGTATTAAATTATTATATTCATCCACTAAATTAGAACCTCAGTGTCATAAAGACTATTGGGGCAAGTTGGCAACAGTGATTTCAAATATTATTTATGTTGAATAGAGAATACATATATTGAAAACATATGTGAAAGGGACCTAAGGGTAAAAAAAATCAAATTTCACTTTTTTTGATGTGGACAACATCTGAGCATCGAATGAGACCGATCCCATGCCCCAAAAGTGTTCCCTCCCAGAGATATGCGCGTTTTATGAAAGTGATGGTACACCAAAGATACACGTGTTTAAATCTTTAAAATGCCTCTCCTGAACAAAACTGGATTTTACCCTTAGGCCTCTTTCTATTTTGCGCGTCACATATATAGAATATAGTGCAATAAAAAAGCTAACAAAAAATAACTCTTAGCTACGGCCGCTACATTTTCTTCACTGCGTGCTGCACGTGGTCTATTCGCTCGAATATTATCCAATAATGAATGCTGGGTTTTAAGATGGGTAATGGTGTTGCGAATAGTACGCCGATTATGTTGACGATAGGTTGAACGAAGTGCACGAAACATATTCCTCACAGGTGAACGATTTGTAAACGTTTTTCAGGCGTATGTCTTTCCATGATGAAATGCCAAACAGTACTAAACAAAAATAATATGACAGCATGACACGACTCACACGTGATCTTTCAAAAAAGGTTACTGAAAAAAGTATCTCTACTTGGATTACATACTACAGTGTTTCCGTCGGGAAGATATACTACTTTGTTTTTTTTTTGGATTTTTGATTAAATGAAAGAGAATGGATCTTATATTGATAAATGTTTTATTTAATGTCGGCAATTATGTATGGAATACAATATCAGATAAATATCCGCCTCTGTTAGCCTCACAAATGCGAGCCCTTTTGAGCACATTTTTCATTACATTCAGCACGGCGACGAATTGAGGTTGTTGGATTGTTTTGAACACTTTCTTGAGCAGCAGTAATGTTTTTAGCCGATCTTGCAGTACGTTGTGGTCCATGCTTGGGTCTATCAGCTACAGACCCTCTTTCTTCGAAATCATTCACTACATGATAAATAGTTCGTTTTAAGTGAGTAAGGAAGCAATACGTCATGATTTGAGAAAGGGGTGTGGCACCGCCCAAAACAAACTGAACAAAGAAATAACATGTCTTATGAACTATCAGAGATATGACGATGACATTTGGAATTAGACATGTTAATGCTTCAATGACAGACGATTTGTAGGTTTACTTTGATACTATGGACCAATGTCGCTAGTGGAGTATAAGTATATATAAGCTTGGGTTATGCCGTTAACCCATGTTAAGCAATAGTGATTCTGCACTTAAAGGAGATATAAAATGTGTTCGTTGACTTGCAATTTTGTGCAAATGTTTACTGGATTGTGTTCGTTTACTCAAAAAGTACAGTAAACGAGAGCCAGAGAGTGAAAATTTTGACAGTTCGATGTTAGAGAGTTTGCAAATCTTGGTTGGAGAAATCAGCTGTTTTATGTTAATCAAAAAAAGTAAAAATAAATTTACAACAGAATAGGTAAGTAAAAATTGGAATATAATTTTATTGAATATATATGTTAATGACTAAAATTAGAAAAAAAAGTTTTCTTTTGCTCATTTTTTTACATATCTTAACACTTGAAAATTCAAAATAAAATGAAATGTAATGCAAACAGTAAACAAATCAGCTGTTGCATTGAAAATTTTTACTGGACGTTTACTTTTCTTGCAAATTTTAATAAAGAGAGTAAAATTGGCCTTACGCTCTCAAAAGTGGAAACTTGCAAATTTTGACTGGGAAAGTATACGAAGACACTTAAATTGAATAAATATTTAAAAGTTCTAGTCTTTTAAAGGGACATTTTAGATGTAACCAACTAAGAAATTTGTTTGGTGTAAAAAAAAATAAATAAATGAAATATAAGATTTCGAATGATGAAAATGTTTTTTGGACCTTTTCATTTTTTTCTGTTAAGCTCCGTCAAACGGCTGCCGCCAGTGTGGATAAACTTGTGTGCCTGCTTTTCTGCATTTTCTATGATTTTAGGTGAAAACTATTCACATTTCTGTCGAATATTCCGCTTTGCGATTGTCTAAGGCTAGTTGACAATAACTCTCGACTTCAGAGATAGAAGTCTGGAATGTTTAAATCGGGCGATCTTGCTGACTATGCCAACGCTTCCTTCACAATAACCATAGTGGCTCACGATAAGTGTGCGGTAACACCTTGTTGAAGCCACATGTTCACCAAACCCCACATATCCAATTCCGGCAATAAGAGATCGCGTATCAGCAGCAGTGACCGTATTGCCGAATAAATACGGTCCAATTACTCCACAAGCGTGAATGCAGCACAACACAGTGGCTTGGATAGAATGTCATGGATCTTTTCACACGCGGATTTCCAGTTTCCCAGAAACAAAGATTGACGTAAGCGCGTAAGTGAAAATGAGGCTTGTCGATTATGATGATGAAACTCACGCTGCACCAACATCACCGACCTGATATAAACCAAAAAAACAAAACATTTATTCCACGCTCTTGCGAAGTCTTTTTGTATTCTTCAGCTGTCTAGTTCGCAAATGTCAAATATGATTGACGTACAAAGCCATTTACAAAATTTCTAACATCTTCCGATAGCTTAAATATTAGTAAGACTCTTTTGTTCTCTTTGATTTTTCCTGCTGCTGTTTGTAATTGTAAGAGATATACCTATATATGTAAGTATAATGGTGGCGTTTTTTGTGATCGGTTATTTAGCTAGTAAATGGTCGCTAATGTTTAAAAAAATAGAAATTTCTGTGCATATAAGAACAGAACAACTCCATTTATCATAAACCGTTTGATTTAAAAGCTTAACGTTTATAAAAAGAAAGTTACGAGGCAGGTCAATAATTCCGTGCCTTTCCAACTTCCCTCGTAGTTATATGAAATGCAGCAATGCCCCCCTCAAGTACAATCTTTTAATAGACTACTGAGAAATTTTGAGAGAGTTCCGTCACTTTGTTTGTGTTTAACAGCTTTTCCAAATCTACAACCCCGTGGATTTTGCTAAAAATGGAAAAAATTAACTTCTATGGGAAAAAAGATGGTTTACTGACTTTCGTTGTGGTCGCACAAGTACAAATGACGTTCTGGACGGCCAATTGAGGTCAATACACCCGAAAATGTCAAAAATATCCACGATAAGGCGTTGGCCGATCGAAGAGTAAACGAGTGTGAGATTGTTGGTGCCATACGCATTTTATATGGTAGTGTGGTTTCGATTTTACAGGATCAGTTGGGTTTCAGAAAGCTGTCTGCAAGATGCGTGCCGCGATTACCATTTCATCTAGGTAATGCACGTGTGCAGTCTCAATGGCAAAATTGCATGAATTGTGTTACGAATTGGTACTTCATCCGCCATATTTTCCGGATTTAGCCCCAGTTTCTATTTTCAAACCTAAAGAAATGGCTCGGTGGAAAGAGGTGAATGCCTATTTTATGGACCTCGAAAAATCCTTTTTTTGGAAAGGATACAAAAATTACGGAAAATTTGGACTAAGTGTATTGAGCAAAAAGGAGATTATGTTGAAAAATATTTTTTTTTGCAAAGAAACTGTTTTTTATTCGAAAAGTCACGAAATTTTGACCTGCCTTCGTATATAAGAAATACTATAGGCATGTTCTATCGATACTCGTTTTTTTAAAGGAGTAAGTGGTCGCTAAGGCGATAACCTCAAAACTTTACGAGAAATTTTTGAAATTTCTTGCTGGGGTTTGTTGGCCGTTGGAATCATCGGTCCATATTTCTTCAAGAAGAATGCCGGCGAGAACGTAACCGTCAATGGCGACCGTTATCGTGCCATGATGACCGACTGTTGATACCAGGATTGAAGGTCGTGATCTCGGCGACATTTGGTTTCAACAAGACGGCGCCACTTCCCACACATCGCATCAATCAATGGATTTATTGAGAGAACACTTCGGTAAGCAGATAATTTCACATCTTGGGCCGGTCGATTGGCCACAAAGATCGTGTGATATCGCACCGTTGGACTTTTTCCTGAGGAAATATGCAAAGTCTTAAATTTATGCGGACAAACCAGCTTCGATTCAGGCCTTGGAGTAAAATATCACGAGTGTCATTCGCCAGTTACCAGTCGAAATGCTCGAATGAGTCATCGAAAATTGGACTTAACGGATGGACCATCTGAGACGTAGCCGCGGCCAACATTTGATAGACACAATCTTCAAAAAATAAATGCCAAAGAATGCTCTTTCAAATGATAAAAAAACATTACCCATTCAATTTGAATTTTCTGTGTTTTTTTCTTTAAAAAAGTAGGGAACCTCGAAATGGATCACGCGTTATAAACTCTTAAAATATAACTTACAAAATGACGTCTAATGTGAATATTGTCGAAATAAAATAAACGAAATTTCAGCCGCCTTGCTTCAATATTGCCAACGACAGACAGGCAGATAGATTAGATTTTTTAAGATTTTTTCAACGATATACTTATACATGCATACTTATATATGGGGTCTCCGAAAAAACATGTTATGTAAAGGGTGGTTAAATTTTAAGGGCCGATGTTGAATGAGAGCCGCACCTAAACGTCAAGTTTTTTTCCCCAATTTCATTTGATATTTCTCAATTTCAGACTAACTCAATTTAAACCAAGCGAGCGACGCGTTATATTTATTATAAAAATTTTCGAAGAAAATCATCTTCTGTGATGAGGCTCATTTTCACCTCAGTGGATTCGTCAATTAGCAGAATTGCCGCATTTGGGCGAATGATAATCCAAGAGTGATTGTCGAAAAAACAATGCACCCACAAAAAGTGACTGTTTGGTGCGGTTTATGGGCTCGAGGCATCATCGGGCCGTATTTTTTCCTAAATGAGGCCATAGGCCATCGTGAGATCATAACGAACTTTTTATGGCCCAAAGATATGGATGTGAACGATATGTGGTTTCAACAGGACGATGCCACTTGCCACACAGCTAACGAAACAATGGCTCTTTTGCGCGACAAATCAACATCGGCCCTAAAAATTTAATCACCCTTTATAAACAAAAGAGGGTCTATTATACTACCCTGCTGTATGCCAGATGTAGCTATGTAGGGATCCGATTTAGTCGAATTAATAGATACAGAACAACTCCTATGAGATAGCTATGAGCTCAATCAACTCAAAAGAGAAGAATGAAAGCTAATTTTAGAAAGTTTTAACAAAAGTATGCTATGCGAAACTTTATCAATAGCCTTGCAGAAATCTAAATAATCCATATCCACCTGAAATCCTAATTTAAAATGATTGAACAGGACGGTGCCACTTGCCACACAGCTAACGAAACAATGATTTTTTTGCGCGACAAATTCAATGGCCGTGTTATCTCACGTCGTGGTGATATTAATTGGACGCCAAGATCATGTGATTTAACACCGTTGGACTTCTTTCTTTGGGATTATTTGAAAGAAAAGGTTTAGGTCGATAAGCCAGCAACAATTCAAGAGCTAAAGGATGAGATAAATTGGCACATTAACGGCATAGAACCTCAATTATGCCTCAGCGTAATCGATAATTTGGACCATCGGATTAAGGTGGCCGATATTTAGTTCCATACATAATTGAACCATGCCATAATAAAAAGAAATGACAATAATTTCCTAGATAATTTGTGTTTTATTCAAAATCAACATCGGCCGGTTAAAATTTAACCACCCTTTACTATGTGTAAAAAGTTTGTCATCTTTTACAATATAGATCCGGCACACCCTGTTCAATAGGACCAATTACAATCGTTTATCGGAAAATACATGCTTGTTTATAGTCAATATGTCCATGTTAAGAAGAAACTTCGTTACCGGAAGATATCGAACCAACCCCTAGTTTTACTCACCACAAATATTAATTTTTGGCACCCTTTAGACTACAACAAATATTGGTATGAACAAACAATACTACCTCTTTGAGCCCACGACATTGGTCGCTTTGTTTCTCGAGATACACAGTAATTATTCATCAATTGACGTAGTAGGTGGGTTCTTTATTTTTTATCGTGAGATAAGAGTTTTTTTCGCCTGGAACAAAATAATTACCTTGTAATGTAGAAAGATATGGTAATTATGTACTTGTTCATGCAATATATATCTTCGCAAGAAATCGCCCATCACAACGAGTGCACGTACCGATCCACTGATCACCGCCACATAATGAACGACAAACGATTCGTACGTTTAGTATCTCCTAAGACTTCGCAGTACTAGAACAAGGAATATAAAATAAAACGACTAAAATAAAAGAATGACAGCAATTTGCAATTTACTCAACTCCGCGCTATGCGTTGTAGTATTTGTAACTCTATTCGTCATATGTCTAAAGCCGGAAGTGATACAATGTGAAGGTATATAGGAAACTAGACGCAGTCATAATTTATTGAATATATTTTTTTATAACAAAAACACCCTCCACTCCCAAGTTGTTCCCAGTCACACTTTAACTCGGTATGCTCAAATACGTGAATTGTACCCGAAAATCTCCTCATTCGGCGAGGCTCGTTTTTGGCGCATGGCCCGCAACGATAATTTGAAGGAGCATCCCTGCAAGCGTGAATGTGTGGCCAATCAACAGATGACCTGTTACTACTACATGGTCGTGCATTACGACGAAACTATGGGACCCGCTTGCGTGGATTATTTGAATCCGAAAAATCGTTATAAATTTGGCAATCGGGAATATATCAATATTAACAATATGAAAAAGATCAATAGCACCTATGATGACTGTAAATATGCGGATGGTGTGCAGACTGGAATAATGGTGGTGAATGGTCAATTACCAGGTGAGGGCGCACCTACAAATATATCACATTATTAGGGGGGTTTCAAAATATTGTCGAAATAAGATACGAAAATTACATAGATGTAAACATGACTCATCAAATATTTAGGCAATGATTCAATAAGGTTTTCCTTGAATGGTAAGTGGAATATTATTACACTAGGTCCAGAGTTCTAAATATTTTTCCTATAAATAAATTGATTATAAAGTTTCTCGAGCAAAACAAGCCATACTTTTTTGAAATTGGTTGAGAAATGGTAGTGCTACGCATTGTTTAGTGGAAAGCTACAAACGGCGGGACGTAATTATAAGTATACAAGACTCTAAGCTGGGTGCTTTACTAAAAACAATCGGCCATAGGCACCCCTGCTGTACGGTTTACCTTAGGTTGATAAAGAAATGACTAAAACGCTGAAAATCTAAAAATTTACCAGTACGTGTAACTCTACCATTTGTTGCCCAATCTTTATAAACAATAAATTTAATCAAGATTGGATGTAAAATGTGCCTTCCAGAGGTAAATTGCAAAAAAATCGGATGTCCTTTCTTGGCCTTAAAAACGTACTCGTGCTAAATTCCATCACGATTGGATGTTAGATGTGGCTTCTAGAGCTAAAAACAGAAAAATTAGATAAACAGACAAACATGTGGGAGCTATATCTAAATCGATTTATTCCAATTTCAATAGCCTCCGTTATTGGTCCAAAAAACTTATTACGCAAATTTCATAAAAATCGGACAACAATTGCGACTAGTAGTTTCATTACAAGTTTTACGTAGATGGACAGACGGACAGACATACATCGTTTAATTGAATCAGTTGGCGTTTATACGTGGGTCTAGCTCTAATACTTTTAATAGTTTTAGACATTTGCCAGCAAACTTACTTATCAAACCTTTATAAACAATAGCTTGTTTTGCTCGAGAAAGTCCAAATTTTATGCTCAATTTATTTATATATTTTTAAATTATTGTTTACTTATACATATGTATATATTTTTTTCAATTTAAAATAGTAATTTTTGCAAAAAAAAATATTAATTTAAAATGCCTCTCTCATCAAAACTTTTGAACCGATTTTAATATCTTGTAAGAAAAAGTTTTAGAAAAGCCAATTTCTTTTCATTTGAGATCACTCTTGATCGGCAATAGCGTTTGGGAGTTATGGCCCAAAAAGCTGAGACATCTCATAAAAAAATTCTAAAAATTCTATCTTTAAAACTAATCAGAGGAAATTTTTTTAAAACTCATTTTCGTCTCAAGGAGGTAGAAATCTATAGGAAAAAAATATTTAGAACTCTGGACCCGGAAAAAATCATAATTTGTAAACTAGCGTTATAGGACTCGGACTTATTTTTTAAAATAACCTTGGTTTTACTTTAAAAAAATGAATAGCGGAATATCGCTTAAAATAGTGTTTTCGTGTCAATCTGACTTTTAATTACACAGTGATATAAAATTGAACTTTCCGTATGCGAATGGGTTGAGACCAGTTGCAAATAAAAGTTGACATTATCCATAACACAACCTTTAAGGGTTTTCTTTAGTTCAGTGCGAGATTTTTTTAACACACATTTGAAGTTGGTGATTTTGGAACGCTGTCTAACAAGAAAACATCTTTGAAAATTAGATAAAAAAATGCTTACTTATTTGTATTTTCCTGGAAAGTTGTGGTATCTTACTGTTTTTGGGGTCGAGGAATTCATTTTTGATATTTTTTAACTAAAACTCACGCTAGATGGCGCTGTCATACAAATGGTGCTATTTCTTGTAGATTTTCATAGAAACGGTGTATTTCCTTTTTTTTAGGCTGAAAAATTAATTTTTGATGTTGGCTTGATTATAAAACATATTTCTAATGATATTACGAAGTACATTTTATTATTTTCAGTACGTTACTACTGCAAAAATTAAATTTTTATAGAAAAAATTGTGATTCTTATTGTGGAAAAAAATTTTTTTAATACAAAAATAACTTTTTATTTAAAAGTATTATATCTTATTTGGGTCCGCTTAATCATCATCACTAAAACTGTCAATGCATGTTTGAAGTAGCAAAAGCTCCAGATGCATTAGGCTTATCATTTTCACCATCACCATATGGATTGGTTTGAAAACCAACTTTCCACCGAATCTGATGATCAAGGTAAACGTTTACATCAAGTAGCTTTAACCAAGGAAACTAGCTACAGAGGAAAGAAAGCAGATTCTATGTGAGGTGATTTATGCTGGTGGTTAAAGAGAACAACCGATGAAGAGTATACAGACGAAGAGCAAGAACCAGGAACATACAGAGATCCACAACCTACTACTTTTGGAGCTTTTTCTACTTCAAACATGCAAATTGACAGCGATAGTGATGATGATTAAGCGGATCCAAATAAGATATAAATAAAAAAGTTGTTTTTGAAATACAAAAAATTATTTTTTCCAATAAAAACACAATTTTTTTTCCATAAAAACTGCATTTCAATGATCTATTCTTGTTAGACAACGTTCCAAAATCATTAACTTCAAATGCGTGTAAAAAAAATCTCGCACTGAACTAAAAAAAACCCTTGAAGGTTTTGTTATGGATAATGTCAACTTTCATTTGCAATTTGTTTCATCCCTTTCGCATTTTTAGTTGTTGTACTGTGTTATTAGTTATCGCAACATAGAGTTTCCTTTGAGACCATACGCTATACACAAACAAGTAAAAAATGCTGAAGTCGGACGTGGCCAACTAAAAATAGGTTGTGGACCCCCCTTGAACCTAATTTTAAAACTAATGTCATATTCGAATTTGTTGGAAAATTCCATTGTTTTTGGTAAAATCGGTTGGTGTTGTAGCGGTACACATAGGGCAGGGGTGACAGCTCTTGGCCGAATATTGCTGCTTCAGGTCAATCCGGTCCATGGAGGCCTTTTTCTAAATCATAACCGCTTTTCTTCAATTTTAATAACGTCCTTTCTTGGTCCAAGAAAAAAAACAAGCTAGTGCTAAATTTAATCAAGATTGTATGTAAAATGTGCCTTTCAGAGGTAAATAGCAAAAAATCGGATGTCCTTTCTTGGCCTTAAAAACGTACTCGTGCTAAATTCCATCACGATTGGATGTTAGATGTGGCTTCTAGAGATAAAAACAGAAACGTTAGATAAACAGACTTGTGGAGCTATATCTTAATCGAAATCGTTTTTTTCCAATTTCAATAGCGTCCGTTATTGGTCAAAAAAACTTATTCCGCAAATTTCATGATAATCGGACAACAATTGCGACTAGTAGTTTCATTACAAGTTTTAGATGGACAGACGGACAGACAGACATCGTTAAATTGAATCAGTTGGCGATTATACGTGGGTCTAGCTCAAATACTTTTAATAGTTTTAGACATTTGCCATCGAACTTACTTATCAAACCCTGTTCCACAGTGTGGGTGCGTGGTATAAAAACTAAAAATTAGATTTTTTTAATTTTAAATATTAAAAGTTTTTGTTAGAAATGATCCGTGCCATTGTTTATGCAAGTGAGCAATTTTTGGCGCTATATAGAAAAACAAAGCTTGCATTTTGTATTGACTTTCCTGCAAATGTTTGTGGTTCTTGCCAACTTTTATGCCCCACACAACACCGAGTTATCATAGCCAAACTTAATTAGGGACTTCCCCCGTACCGGGAATTTCAGTTATAGACGTATCCTGATTTTTTTTGGGAATTTTCATTAAGGATTCCTAGATTTTTTGAAAGTCCTGCAAAGCCGATTTACTTAAACATTTTAAACAGTAAAAGCCTATGACTCGCTGGAAATTTATTTGCCATCAATATATAATTTAGGGATAAACACGAAAAGATTTTATTGATATGAGTCATTCCATGCCAAACGGTACGATTTTGGGCAAAAATTTAACGCAATGATTCCGATTTTTATGAAAATTTGCAGATTTGGTCCTCTAGCAATTCTATTTAATCCGCGATTAGAAAAAAAAAATATAATTTTTTTTTTTCAAAAGTTATGACCAATTGAACTTTGGTAAAATGGAGATTTTATCAAGGAGGTGTGTTCATTCAGTCGCATGTAACTCCGGAAATACTTGACCGATTTTACTCTGCTATACCTTATTTTGAAGGTAATTTTAAGCACTTCTAAAATAACGAAACGGTATGGCATAACGCCATAGAATTTTTTAAGTTTGTATCATTTTAATCCTTTTATTTCGATTTTGAAAATGATTACATCTTTTTTTATTTTTGAAATTTTGCAGGCGTATTCTTACAGGTCTGTTTTACCGACTGTGTAAGTTTTAAAGTGGTGAAATAATGCGTTCTATTTTTAAAATTTTTTTTTTACCTTATACCTTTTTCACTTCCATGAATATAGAAAATATAATATAGAAAAAAAAAATACTTTTTAATAGTTTATTGACACAAGATATAACAACAACAAAAAAACAAAGAAAAAAAGAAATAAAAAAATGAGTAATGAAATAAATGTTATGCCTTGTATACCATCTTCATACAGTACTGCTCAGAAGATGATGTTGTCTGGACTTTCATTATTTTATCGGGTTGTGGAATGAATGCATGGTAGCCAAGAGTTCCAGAAATTGTTTTCGCTTTTTCAAAACGCTCCTTCAGGTGTTTCGCCCTATCTTGATATTGATAGTTATTGAAGAATTCTGTATGAATATTCTTCACGTTTTTATTCACCCAATCATAAAATTTGACGGCACTATTAATGGGATTTATGAGGCTGGACAAGCTTGCACGTGCTGCTAGTCTTTTGACTGTTCCTCCCAGACCATCGCAGGGCCATTTGCCATGAGACGTTGCAAAAAAATGCCATTCCGCTGGTATTCCAAAATCTTCTACGTGGAACGTCAGATTTAAAAAGTTTTTCTTGTTTTTGTATTGTGCGCTTGCGCCATCAGAAAAGTAAAATATTTTACTTACAGGTCCTAAGGTTTTCTTTAAAAAATTTACAAGCCCCTCCTGGAATACGTGCACGGCTATTGTATCATGTTTTTATTTCTTTTTTTCTTTGTTTTTTTGTTGTTGTTATATCTTGTGTCAATAAACTATTAAAAAGTATTTTTTTTTCTATATTATATTTTCTATATTCATGGAAGTGAAAAAGGTATAAGGTAAAAAAAAAATTTTAAAAATAGAACGCATTATTTCACCACTTTAAAACTTACACAGTCTGTAAAACAGAGCTGTAAGAATACGCCTGCAAAATTTCAAAAATAAAAAAAGATGTAATCATTTTCAAAATCGAAATAAAAGGATTAAAATGATACAAACTTAAAAAATTCTATGGCGTTATGCCATACCGTTTCGTTATTTTAGAAGTGCTTAAAATTACCTTCAAAACAAGGTATAGCAGAGTAAAATCGGTCAAGTATTTCCGGAGTTACATGCGACTGAATGAACACACCTCTTTGATAAAATCTTCATTTCACCAAAGTTCAATTGGTCATAACATTTAAAAAAAAATTTTAAATTTTTTTTCTTGAAACACGTATATAATATTTTTAAGAGAAGAATGCATACACAAACTAGTTAAGCAATCCAAGCTTGTGATGTAAAAAATGCGTACCGTTTGGCATGGAATGACTCATATGTGGAAATGGAATAAAATTATGAATATGTTTTCATAGAAAAGACAACTTTAAAAGAAGTTGAACAGGGTGGTTATAACGTTTTTTCTGTGTGAGCAATCTTATTCTTTATTTTATTTGGAAGGTCAGTATTTAGATTTGAATTTAAATTGTATGCTTATGATACCGAAAAGAGGATTTGGATAGAGCAGCGATATCATGCTTTACTGTCCTGCATATCCGTCAAAATGGAATTAAGGCGGGAGTTTGGCGGAAATCCCCCGAGTAGATGGACCATTATATGGCTGGTAAACTTGTTTGCCGAATCTGTAAGCATTGCACGAAGACCGTACCATAGAGATCCCTATGTTCGGGTTCAATACGCCATCGCGGCGATTCGACTCGAAACTTAACGGCGCAAATTGTAGTTAGCAAACGGTCATTAGAACGGCAAATATATGATGACTTAAACCTGTTTCGTTTAAAGTCCAAACTACAAGCATGTGTTTTGCCTATTCGATTTGGATTTGCCTATTCGAATGAAATTTTGCCAAAAAAAAATAATTATTGAAATGGCCGAAGAAGACAACAGCTTTAAAAATTCCTTGTTTATGTCTGATAAGGCCCTTTTAGCTCTAAACGGCAATGTATTGCCGTATATGGAGTAAATCTAATCCACAAATACTCTATGAAACGTAACTGCACCAGGACGATTTACTGTGTGGTGCACAGTTCCAAGCTGCATTGTGGGATCATACTTCTTCGAACAAAACGGTGTAACAGTGACTGTTAAGGGGGATCCCTATTTAAAGATGTTGAAGAAGTTTTTTTTACCAAGAACTACGCCGACGACGTATACGATTCAACAGCATTGAGTGCCAGCAAGATGGAGTAACTGCACATATAGCCAGGCTGGTTATAGCAGAACTGCAACGAAAATTCCCAAAGAAGTTAATTCCCAGAAATTCTACTACCGCTGGCCCCCAAGGTCACCGGACCTGACTGCACCACTCGTTTTTAATGGAATTATGATAAGCAAGAGTTGTACAAAACGAAACCAAGGAATTTGACTGAATTGAAACAATTCATAAAAACAATAATTGAAGCGATCCTTACTTCAACCCTTCATGCAATGAATAGTTTTTTAATTTGGTGTCGCATATGCGTGGATGAGCATGGAGGTCATTTAGGGTCTATCATCTTCAAACACAACTAGTCATATAAAATTAAATTTTCCATGCAATAAAATAAATAATTAAAATACATACACGCAGAGAAAAGATATGGTTACTACATGGTCACCGCAACAATAATATGTTTTCTACAATAAAAGCATGTTCGTCGCAACCATAGTACTGTTTTTTTAATTTCATTTTGACAACAGTATGATTGCGGCAATATTAATATTGTCGAAAAGAAAAGAAAATATGGTTGTAGCAACCATATAAACATGGTTGGTGCAACAAGAGTATTGTTGTTTAAAATTTACGTTAACAATAATATGATTACGGCAATCATACCGTATGATTGCGAATATGAACATAAAAAACAGGTTTTATAGAACAAAAATGTATCCCAATAAACAATTTTTGGGGATCATGGTATGGTTGAGTGTGAATCATACTATGGTTGTGGGGATCATGGTATGGTTGAGTGTGAATCATACTATTGTTGTGAGGATCATACTATGGTTGTATGAGAAACATACTATGTTTGTGAGGATCATAATATGGTTGTGGAGATAATAGTATGGTTGGGTGTGAATCATACTATGGTTATGAGGATCATAGTACGGTTGTGGTTATGGGGATCATAGTATGGTTATGTATGAATAATAGTATGGTTATGTATGATTCACACATCACTATTGTTGTGAGGATCATAATATTGTTGTGCTACAACCATATACCCAACAATAGTATGATCCTCTTCGAATATTGTCACACCAACCATAGTTTTTTTCTGCGTGTAGATTTAGATTTTCGCTTACTTGTAGAAGGTACGAGGGTTGCTATTTATATTTCGGGTCCGGCAATAAAAACACAATAATTTATCATTGAAAATGGTTTAATTGTATGTATTTCAAAATATTCTCCTTTAAGATCAATACACTTTTGCATGCGCACAAACCAATTTTCGTAGCACTTTTTTCACTCCGATTGAGACACCTCTAAAACATGATTTTGAACGCTTAACCACGCATTTTTTTCTTGATGCTAGGGAATAAGTAGAAGTCATTGGGTGCCAAATCAGGGCTTTACGGTGGATGGCCCATCAATTCGACATCTTGAGTGGTCAAATAGCTCATCGTTTCAGCTGATGTGTAAGAGCTCGCATTGTCGTGATGCATTATCTTTCCTCATTTCTTCGAACACTGTTGGCAAACAGATGGTTGTACCACTCAGAATTGACCGTCCTCCGTTCCACTGAAGGCACTGTGATAACATGGCCGGTTATAGCGAAAAAAGACGCAATCATATGTTTCGATGTACTTCTTCCACGAACAACTTTTGTTGGATTTGGCTTGTCTTGAAAGACCCATACGCATAGATCCATGATTCGTCACCTGTGACAATGTAATACACTGCCTTTGAGCTACATCTCTTGCACCAATCCGTATGAGCCTTTTTTTGAGCATTCGTCAAATTATGTGGGATCCAACGAGAACAAATTATTTTCACGGCCAAATGAACCTGCAATATCTTGTTGATCATACTAATGCCCAAGGATGCCTTAATCTTACGGTATGTCGTATGTTGGTCTTGCTTAATTATTTCACGCACAGCATCGATGGTTTCTGGCAAAGTGACCGAAGTTGGACGTCCTTCACCGAAGTTGGACGGCTTCCGAGACTGAACTCTTGGTACCAGCGAATAACAGTGGGTTTTGATGCTGCTTCATCGCAAAAAGTCGAAACAAGTGGATTTAAACACTTTTATTACATTGCACAAAAATTTTCACGGAACAATTCCATTTTTTGACTGAGATGAATTTTTCAACACAACAATACGCCCTTAAATGACGTTCTGAGTTAAGTTATGAAAAAAAATGTCAATGTTTCCAATTGAAGTTCCAGTTTACATCTGGGAACACTAGTATTGTCAGGATCCGAAATATAAAATGCAACCCTCGTAGTGCCACCAGGGCGGTACACGTGGTGCCCAAGTATTCCAAAAAGTTATAACTAAAAAATGTGATTCATCTAACAATAATACTTTTAAATTAAAATTTTAAAATTAATGATTTTTTAATAGTATAGAGAAACAATAAAAAAAAACATGTGGACCGCTTTATTTTATTGTTTCGCTTCCCAAGTATCTTAAAAAGTTATAGCTGAAAAATGTGATACATCTAACAATAATACTTTAAAATTAAAATTTTAAACAATCAAAGACTTCTTGATAAACCAGAACTAGTAAAATTTCTATGTGTTAATAAAATATAAACCAATTTAAATTAGACTTGAAACATTCAAGTTTGGGCCAAGAACGAACCCTATTAAAATTATTAAACATCAGTCCATGTTTTGATATCACACATAAACCCCAAAGACACTTTTTATATCTGATTCCAACTAAATTTGTGAAGTTGGGCCATATCTGCCCATTCGAATAGCTCCCACACAAAAATCCAGATAACGTTTTAATTGATAACGCTGGCATGAACAGTTATGAGCGACCAACAAGTATTTTTAATAAAACTTGACCATAAAGGCCCAAATTTTCGTACAGCCCTTAATACAAAGGTCCTTCACGATTTAAGAACCGCCAGCTCTTAAACACACATATAACATCAGATTTCAACAAAAATGGCTTGGAGCGTTACGAGCGCCAACAAGCTTTTTTGTGAAATTGGACCATACCGGTCCAAAGGCATCTATTGATTTGAGATTTGGCTGCTCTAGACACCAAAATTATACCCAATCTCGCTTAAATTAAACATGGTACTGTTAAATATACGTATTTAATTTGATAACACTGGACCAACATAGCCATCAATTAGGGGCTCTCCCTATTTCAAAATATGCAGTTTAGAAACCACACATTACATACATTCGATTCCGACCAAATTTTGCTTAAAGCGTTACGGGAAGGATTTTTTCCTAGAAATTTCTCGAGTTCGAGTCTGTTTTTTAAATTTCTCCAGCAAATACCATTTTAAAGATACTTGCTATTTTATTATGTCAACCTATGTCACAGTACTTAAGTTTGTCCAAAATATTATAGCGTTCCAACTGGCTGAGTTATGAGGAAACAAAATCATGCTTTCATAGCGTATATTGGGATCCAATTTTTTCGAAATAGGTTCCGCAGAAAAAATAGTGTAAAAGAAAATCAAATTTCTCCGTACGTTTATTAAATGGATGCAGTTTTGCTACCTAAAATTGAAGCCCGTAATCTTGACGACATTTGGTTTCAACATGACGGTACCACTTGCTATACAGCTGCTCAAACAATAGATCTATTGAGAGGTCATTTCGAAGAGCAGCTAATTTAACGTTTTGGACCGGTGAGTTGGCCGCCAAGATCGAGTGATATCACACCTTTAAAGTTTTTTTTTGGGGGCTACGTAAAGTCATTGCTGACAAACCAGGTTTTGGAGGCCAACATTACACGTATCATGAATGGACATCCTGAGGCTTACTTGCGGCCAACATTTGACGGACATTATATTAAAAAATAAATGGCATTAAATGTCCTTTCGAATGAACAGTATACAGGGTGTCCGTCGGGAAGGTATACTACTTTGTTTGTTTATAATTTTTGATTAAATAAAAGAGAATGGATCTTATATTGATAAATGTTTTATTTAATGTCGAAAATTATGTATAGAGTCCTTTTGAACACATTTTTTTATTACATTCAGCACGGCGAGTTGAGGTTGATGGATTGTTTTAATAATTTCTTGGTCAGCAGTAATGTTTTTAGCCGATCTTGCAGTACGTTGTGGTCCATGCTTGGGCCTATCAGCTACAGACCCTCTTTCTTCGAAATCATTCACTACACGATAAATAGTGCGTTATGCTGGCACGTTGTTTCTCCCAAAAATTTCACGTAACTTTCTCATTGTCACAGTAATCGATGATTGATTTTGATAAAATGTTTAATGATTTATCGAATATTTTTCCATAATAAATTTGCCACGTCTCTACTTCACGACTGCCAAATATGAACTGTCAAGACTAATGTTTACCAAAATTGCGACAAAACAAAGTAGTATACCTTCCCGGCGGACACCGAGTAGATTCCACACTTGATTTGAATTGTTGTATTTTTTTTATTTACAAAGAACTACCTTGAGATTGATCATCCGATATCATGGGTTCAACACTGAACGCTTTAAATTATTATAAATTTATTGCATACCGTCGTTTTGTTCAACCAGGCCGAATCTTTTTTACCCTCCCCTTTTGAGCATATACTCAAAAAAGTGTACTCTTTATCGATGTACCTATAGTCCATCGAGGAAAACGTTTTCCCTCTTGGGCGATTTCGCCTTTTTACAATTTCAAACAACTAATGATATATAAGACATCATCGTGCAAAATTTCCGGACCCTAGCATATTTCGGTCGGACAATGGCACTGATAACGGTTGTCGTTATCGAAATAGACTTGTTAATTTCATCGAATATTCGACAAAAATATACGACAACCTTAATCAGATTGAATATTCTGGAATGACAAATTTAGTATACACTCCATCCTTTGGTGAAGGGCATAAAAAGCTTTAGTGTAGCCATTAACTTATGTGTAGATCAAAAATATATTATTCTTTTATATTTAAATCCAATTTTAAAGAATGTATTTTTGTTATGTGTTTTATTCATTATTCTATTTTTACAGGTCTATCCATTGAGACCTGCGTTGGTGATACCATCGTCGCGGATATCATAAATAGCATGCATGAGATGACCACCATTCACTGGCATGGAATGCATCAAACTAACACTCCCCACATGGACGGTGTACCCTATATAACGCAATACCCCATCGAACCCGGACAGGCCTTTCGTTATCGCTTCGAAGCGGACCATGCCGGTACTCATTGGTGGCATAGTCACAGCGAACATCAGCGTGCATTTGGTCTAGCAGGTCCCTTTGTTGTACGACAGACTCGCAAGGCAAACATGCATGCTGGCCTCTATGATTTCGACTACACCGAGCACACGATAATAATACAAGACTGGATGAGTGATTTCGATGAAACGGTAGCCAAGAGTATCGTAATAAATGGCTTGGGACGAAATGTCAATGAGACGAATGTCAATCCCACGCTATATGCACAATTTGAGGTAGCTCGAGGTGGACGATATCGCTTTCGGGTCATATTCAACGGCAACACCAATTGTCCTGTTTCTTTGAGCATAGACCAACATGACCTGCTGGTTATTGCCAGTGATGGCAACGATATCGAGCCGGTGCTAGTGCAAAATATTACATTTCATGGTGGTGAACGTCATGACTTTGTTCTGCATGCAAAGAGTTTGGTAGCGAATTATTGGATACGAGTCAAAGGACATACATTCTGTGAGATAAATCAATTGCACCAAGAGGCTATACTCCATTACATGGGTGGTGACCGAATGGCAATGCCCAAGGGTGCCATATCCTATGCCTACGATCCTCCCAATGCTATCTCTTTTAATGGCATCGATATAAGCCCTTCGAAAAGTCATAAACGTTACAGTCTGATGGATGTTAAATCACTACTACCGAAACCTATGCCGAACTTTAAACCTTATCGAACCTACTACACCAGCATGAACATAATCACACGAGGTGGCTCTTTTCTATTTCAAATGGACGACATAACCTTCGCATGGCCCAAAGTTTCGCTGCTGCAGACCCGCAATTTGGGTATCGGGAAAATGTTTTGTAATCATACGCAACAGAAGGCGTTGGGTTTCAATTGTCAGAAACGTCACTGTCGCTGCACGAACGTTATACAAATGCCAGCATTTAAGCATGTCGAAATGGTTATAGCGGGAAGGTCGAATACGGCGCATCCAATACATTTGCATGGTTTTACATTCCAAGTTGTCGGCATGGGTGTGTTGGGTGAAGATAAAATAGAAAAGGTTAGTAGAGACGCATGTTATTGTAGTGAAAACAGAGTCACCGCCATGGTTGTTGCACTAATGACCTTTTAACAGAATGTGTTGTTACCTGTTTTAATAGGACTAGGGAAAAATTATTCAAAAATACGGCAAGCATCGCTGTATTTGAGCCAGATTGGCTTGTTGCAAGTGATGCTTTTCCAATGTTTGTTTGATGACAGGTTATCTCCTTATATTTCCCTGTAAACTTATAAGCGTTTAGCTCTAGGATGATTCCAGTGGTTGTGTTTCATAGTCGTTCGTTTGGCCAAAATGTTTAGTAATATGATTGTTAGATTCCCGTCAAGGTTTTTGAGAATTTTAAGCCGAAACAAAGCTAGTATTGAAAAAAAAAGTATCGCTGAACTGTTAGTATTTAGGATTGTAGATCAAACGTGCGAGGAGTTCGATGAATTTGTTTCTTTGATGAGCTGTTGTTGAAGTGGCACACTTAATGCCGGGGTGCTAGCCTTTGATCGAATAATTACTGCTTCGGTCAATCCTGTGCATTGAACCGGCTGTCGTGGTATTGTCCGTAATGATTTGTTGTTGTTGTAGCGGCAACTGTGTACCGGGGTGACAGTCCTTGGCCGATGAATTGCTCCTCGGGTCAATCCGGTCCGTAGAACCGGCTGTCGTGGGATTAGTTCGTAATGAGTCGTTTGTGTTGATGTTCATTAGTTTGTCGTAAGACAAAAGTATTGCAGAGATCGATAGAAAACGGAATGCCGCAACTGATTAAATCAGAGGATCTTTAAATAAAATCGAATCTTATTTCGTATGGGGGACATATAATGACCATGATCTCGGCTGTCGTTGTCGAAACACGGCTAGTGTTAATTTGGTCGTAATTTGACACAAACTACACTAGTCGTATTTCGACGACAAGACAATCGTGATCAGCGTAAATTTGTGCTATTTTTATGCACAAAAAGTCGATATACTCAAGAAGTACGTACATGTTGGCCGTGTTTTAATGGTAACTCTCTTATGAGGTCGCTAACGCGTTAACTTCACACAATGTAAAAATTTATAAAAATCATTTTATTTCCAAATAAAACTATAGACAATTTGCGTTATTTGGAAGAAAGTTATACCAGAATAACCTTTAGCGAGTTTAAGCGAGTTCAGTTATTACTTGCTTAAAGTATTTTTGGAATAACTTTTTTCTACAAATTACTAATTTTAAAATCAAACGGCTCATGATGCATCAAGCCATTCACTTCTTGTATAAAAATACATTAACAAAACTCGTTAAGTTAGGAAGTTATAGCCTTAGCGACCACTTACTAGTTTAATAAGCGAATACCAATAGACCACGCCTATTGTTTCCTGTAATTCCTCTAAGGTACATAGGGCCCCAACATGGTTGTTCCAATCGTATTTTTCATTTACAATACGCCTTATTTCACTCCAACTGTGTCCAGATACCAAAATCGAGGTGTCTTCTCCATGTAAAGGAGAAGACAATACATTTGTGGTTATGAGAGTTCCAATTGATGGCCATTCTGGTTGTTGTTGTTGTAGTGGCAAACCGTACCGGGGTGACAGCCCTTGGCCGAAGAATTGGGGCTTCGGGTCGATCCGGTGCGTAGAACCGGCTGTCGTGGGATCGGTGGCCATTCTGGTAAAGTCGTCTGCCGATTTCACAAGTGTGTTCCCACTCCAACGCCATTTGCGCCTACAAATCTCAGCCTGAATGAGAATTTTTTTGGGTATTGTGCCAAAGATCATCGTTCCTTATTCTAACGGGCCAAAATATACGAAGGCAATTTTCTACAAAGACTTTAATGCTGTTGCTATCTTCAAATGTAGCACTCCAAGATTCGCTACCATTAAATAGTAAAGACTTCGCGTTGGAGTTGAAGATTCAAATCATTGTGTTAAGGGGACGCCAAAGTCGGTTTAGCATGTGAAATGCCTCCCTTGTTTAGTCTGAACTTATAATCTTGGGAATAATTGTGCAAACCAGATATATTAGATTGTTCCATCTTCTATCGGTTGTTCTTGGGGAAGGAAAGTTTGTGTTGAGGATGGGTTGATGCGAAAGATTTTGGATGTTCTTACATTTATTTTCAGTCCCACTTCTGAGGACATTTCTTCGACCATTCTAATCTTGTGTTTCATGTCAGAATGCCTTTGTGCAAGAACACTTATATCGTCCGCGTAGTAAAGGTATTCTTTTCGTCCCAGCGTATGCCTCTGCTGACACGTGTGGCGTTAAGCATAGTCGTGTGAAGCACGATGGTAAATAGGAGTAGCGATAACACGCACCCTTTCCTTACACCTTTTTTGACTGCAATTTTGTCTGCAATTCCATTTTCATACAGCACCCGACAATTGGCATTAGCAATATTTATTTTTTTGGACTTATTTGCAGAGCAACTAGGGCTTTATTTGAAAGGGTGTCAAATTCCTTCTTAAAGTCAATAAACATGAGATAAATGCAAGAGGCAGTTTGCGTGGACAAGACATGATCTTCTAGCGCGGAATGCAGCATGATCTCGTAGAAGCGTAGCGCACTTTGACAATTATGCCTTTGACTCTCCTCTGAGTTCCAGAATTTCTGGATAATAGAAATTAGTATCTGTGCGCTGATGTTGGGTGATAATTTAAGCAGTTCAGGTGAGAAGTTATCGTTCCTTGGGGCTTTATTGCATTTAAATAAGGAAATTGCAACCGTAATAACTGGGAGGTCTTGACAAAGAGTGAAGATGTCATTGCTTTCAGTATGCTAGTTGCACGAGCAGAGTGGTGGGCTAGCTGTAGTAGAGGTTTCAAGCAGTCCGACGTAAAAGTTGTTCCAAATTTCGAGTATTGTCTCTTGTTTTAAGACTACCATCAGTCCTTTTGAGAGGTTTACTAGAGCTAGGTGCTTCCGGCAGCAACTTGTGCCTCGTCAGCGTTATTATTGACCCAATTACGTTTCCTTGTCTGGGGCTGCGTTTGACTCTTTGGTTCAGAGTGTTGTGAGTCTGCTATAGCATATCGGGTATTAAGCGTTATTAAGTTGCCCTTTGATCCTTTTCCTCTACGTTATAAGTTCCCACGTACCGCCAGAGATCCATCCTTCACGTTCTTGGAAACGATATGCGGGCTTCAAAATATATTTTTTGTCACGGACCCGTTTTTCAGCTGTGATAGCTATGCAGTGGTTCCAACAAAACGTCATTACATATCATTCGAGCGACTTAACAATGCAAGTTGTAATGGCCAAATTTCGCGACTGGGAGGCCCACGGCAAGCGTAAGATTTTTGGCCGCCTCGTTTACACGACACGTTTTCATGGGTCTACACACCTTATTCCACGGCTATAAGCCAAATATTTGGTTTGATTAACTATTGACATTCTATTGTCGGAATAACTAACTACGCAAGTAATGGTCCAAGTCATCAAAAACTAGTTTATATTTCTTACTTGATCATCCTTATATAACAGCAATTAAGAAAAAAATAATTAGTTTTTACTTTTTATACGATGTCATTCCATTTGGGAATGTTTCAAAACACTCCATTCACACTTAATCAGAAACGCTTCCTAATTTAGGTATGTACTTATGTTTATTGTTGTTTTAGATTGAAGAAATTGATCGCAAATCTCCACTGCCACGGCGTACGGTTAAAGCTCCACTGAAGGACACCGTTCAAGTCCCCGCCTATGGATATACCATCATACGTTTCTACACCAACAACCCGGGATATTGGATTGCTCACTGTCACATATCAACACATTCCGAAAGTGGCATGGTGCAAATCTTGAGAGTGGGCGAAGATGTACAAATGAAAATGTGCCCCGTTAGCAATTGTGGTCTATGTAATTCGGTGGTTTAAGTAAGGTCGAAAATAAAATGAAACGTATTTTTACTATTTAATAAAATAATTTATTTACATATTCGTAAGAGACGACTATAAATCAATGCCTTCCTGAGCGGCTAGTATAGCTTTGATTTTCATTAGCAATTCTTTTTTCACAGCGTCCGGAACAATGGTGCGGGCCTTGGGAGTCACTTCTGCTATTAATTGTTCTACTTTGATGTTGTTGCCCTTATCTTTGATGACGTTTCGGAACATTAGGCGCACTTCATCCCGCCAACCACATTCAGCCAAGCGGTTGCAAAGCAAATCTTTTAATCTGTTTGATATTATATTGTGGTGAGAAAAATTCAGAAATTAACAATCATATTTGACTTACTTGGATCGGTCGCCACTTAAAATCGTCATTTGATCGACTGTTTTTGTTAAAGTCATTTAAAGCTGAGAATTTTTTGTATAAAATTCACCGATTTGTCGCTATATTAAAATAAAATATACTAAGATACTGCAATCACTTTGTCCTCAGAATACAAAATGAATTTTTGTTTTTCTTCTTCGGCTGATATGAAAATGATTTGTTTACGTTGTTACGGTACTACCCTCTGTGTTGGTAACAGTGCTTTAGTTCGATTCATATCAAAACAGTGGCGCACCGACAGTCGTTTTATTCTTTACGTTGGTGCTGTCGTGCAGTTATAAGTAGTTAAAACACAAACCATATATTCGCTTCAAGCGTTGACTGTCGCTCTGCATGCGGTAAATAACTATTTGCGTATTTGAGCATCAGTATGTGCAAAATTTATCCTTTTTTAATAACAGATGAGTGAAGCGAACTTTTACTAATCAGTATTAGAATTAAGGTATCGATAAAATAAGGAATCAATAATTCTGATTAAAAGAACGATACAATTTTACTTAAAAATACTTTAACCGATTTATTCTGAATGCTCAAAAAGGCTCTAACAAAGAGGTATATTTATTCTTCGCCAGTCATATTTATGAGCCATAAAAGAACGCTGAAAATATGGGGACATCTTCTTAGGAAAAAAAAAACCTTATCGATGTGATTTCTAAGGATCTCATTACACTTCTACGTCTTTTAAAAAATATGAGGATGAACCTTAAGTCGAAACTGCTTGCAGTTTTCCTTACTGCCATGTTTTCCTTACTAATATGTTGTTGAGTACGCGAATACTTTTTTAATTTAAATTATTTTGAAGTTAAGTGGCAAGTACGGAGTTCTAACGGAAACGTACATTTTTTTTAGCGTTTTACTGCGTACCACTGACAAAAAATCAAATCAAAAACTTTCATTCGGCTTTAGTTCACATAAACAGACACGTGTATTTAATATGGAGACAATCATTTAACAGAAAACTCAGCAAAGCAATATCATTAGTTTTCTTGATTACAACAGCTTGGCCGATATAGTAAAGTTATGACAAATTAAACACCCTAAAATAACTAGCGGTGTTGTTAGCTTGTCACATAAAACACGCCTATGGGGTTGTTTGTATCAGGTGGCGGTTTGATTACATACTAAACAGAAAAAGGTCTAAGCAGCACCATTTATTTTGTTTTCGTTTCTAATCCATTGGGAAAATACTATAAAAACAATACTATACAATTATTTTAGGAACAGTTTAACCAAAGACGATAAATTGTGCAAAATGGGCTATATGAGCTTTATTGTGAAATCAAAAAACAGAGATAAGTAAAAATCATTTTGGGAAAGGCTGTTTTAGTGTTTACAATGTGTGAATTTATTGTTTTCTGTGTTTTTCTGTTTTCTGTTTTTTTGTATTTCAATATTGAGTTTCCAGCGTTCTTGTGCAAGCAAATGTGGAAAAGTTAACGAGAATTTGTGGGTTTCTGAAGTGCTGTTATTCTACATAATTGCAAATAAGAAGCACATCGTCCATTTTGTACAATTTATTTTAACCACATGAAATTCAAAGACGAGTAATTGTACAAAATGGACGAAATGAACTTTTATATGAATTTAAGAAACACAACAATCATCTCGGGAGAGCTGTTTTTTGCATAAAAAGTGTACGAATTTAGGGATTTTAGTGTTTAAATTTTGCCTTTTTTGAGTTCTTGTCATTGTGATCAAGCGAAAGTGGATTAATAAACAAAAAATTTGTGCTGTTGTTTTTTCCAAAAAAAGAAGCATATCGCCCATCTTGTAAAACTTTACGTCTTTGATAAAACTTGCCAAAAAAGTAATATCGGATTTACTCATTTCATTGAATCTTAAACGATGGGGTAAGTCACGTGGCAATTTTGACTGCCCCATTAGCATTACAATTGTCTAATTGTATTCAATCGAAGGGAAAATAAAAAACAATATTTCGTTAAAGGTTATAAATAACTCAGAAATAAGTAAAAACGTGTATGAAATAAGTGTCTATAAACTACGTTTCTATATACTAATATACTTCTTTTAAAAACCCAAAGTGCAACACAGCCAAATTTAAAATGAAATATCTCTATGTTTTATTTTTGCATCTCTTGGTTAGGATATTTTACCGTCTGAATCTTCTAATTGAGTATAAAAATAATAGTTATTTAGGTAGGATACCGAACTATATAATCAATACAACCGTGTAAAATACAACTGCCTTACCGACTTGTCACGAAAAATGATGCCATTTAATATACTGAACACACCCAAAACAGTACTGCCAACTGCTAGAATTGGGGAAAAGACGAAAGTAGAAAATACGAAGTAGGCGTCGTCAACGTTTTCCCAAAAGCATATAAATACAAGTGATAGCGGCTTTCTTGAATCATTCGATATCAGTTTGGTAAGCTTCATAGCTGGCTGTCCCGAACTTAAACGTCAATAAACTCAACTTTCTCACTTGTTCGTGCTTGTAAAAACTAAATTTATACAAAATGGTAAGTAAAAGAAATAATTGAGGAATTGAAATTAGTGAAAAAGAAAAATCAAAACCTGTAATAAAAGTGCAAAATTCTTTGGATCGCCTCCTGAAAATTATCTGCTATTGTAAATTTAATATTTCAACAAATTAAGTAAAAAAAGTAAATGGAAGAATCGGATAAACATTTGATATTAATGTAATTTTGTCTAGCCTTTAAAGATGTGTTAAAAACAAACTTCCTGCTTAAATAAATTACCGGTGTCGTTGACGCTGATGTGCACATTTTTTTTTCTTGAAAAGAACTTTTCTCTACCTCTTAAAGCCGGCCGCACCCTATAATAGGTTGACGTCATTTTTTCTGCAGTCGACTTCATGAAAAATGTGACAAATTTTCGAAGAATTTTGCACCACCTTATCTTTACTTTTTAATATTACTCTTGTTTTTTTGTTTTAATCAATTTAACATTTGTTTCTCTTTTACAGCGTGAATGTATCTCCATCCATGTCGGTCAAGCTGGTGTTCAAATCGGTAACGCCTGCTGGGAGTTGTACTGTTTGGAGCATGGCATCCAGCCTGATGGTCAGATGCCTTCCGATAAGACTGTCGGCGGAGGTGATGACTCTTTCAACACCTTCTTCAGCGAAACCGGCGCTGGCAAACACGTTCCCCGTGCTGTCTTTGTGGATTTGGAACCCACTGTCGTCGATGAAGTCCGTACTGGTACATACCGTCAGTTGTTCCATCCCGAACAATTGATCACTGGCAAGGAAGACGCTGCCAACAATTACGCCCGTGGTCATTACACCATCGGCAAGGAAATCGTTGACTTGGTTCTCGATCGCATCCGCAAATTGGCTGATCAATGTACTGGTCTCCAAGGTTTCCTCATCTTCCACTCATTCGGTGGTGGTACCGGCTCCGGTTTCACTTCTTTGTTGATGGAACGTTTGTCCGTCGATTATGGCAAGAAATCCAAGTTGGAATTCGCTATCTACCCTGCTCCCCAAGTCTCGACTGCTGTTGTGGAACCCTACAACTCTATCTTGACCACTCACACCACCTTGGAGCACTCCGACTGCGCCTTCATGGTCGACAATGAAGCCATCTACGATATTTGCCGCCGTAACTTGGATATTGAGCGTCCCACTTACACCAACTTGAATCGTTTGATCGGTCAAATCGTCTCCTCCATCACCGCTTCGTTGCGTTTTGATGGTGCTCTCAACGTGGACTTGACTGAATTCCAAACTAACTTGGTGCCCTACCCACGTATCCATTTCCCCTTGGTAACATACGCCCCCGTCATCTCGGCCGAGAAAGCTTACCACGAACAATTGTCTGTTGCTGAAATCACCAACGCCTGTTTCGAACCTGCCAACCAGATGGTCAAGTGCGATCCTCGTCATGGCAAATACATGGCCTGCTGCATGTTGTACCGTGGTGATGTTGTGCCCAAGGATGTCAATGCCGCCATTGCCACCATCAAGACCAAGCGCACCATTCAATTCGTTGACTGGTGTCCCACTGGTTTCAAGGTCGGTATTAACTACCAACCACCCACTGTCGTGCCTGGTGGTGATTTGGCCAAGGTACAACGTGCCGTCTGCATGTTGTCCAACACCACTGCCATTGCTGAAGCTTGGGCTCGTCTCGATCACAAGTTCGATTTGATGTACGCCAAGCGTGCTTTCGTCCATTGGTACGTCGGTGAGGGTATGGAAGAAGGTGAATTTTCCGAAGCTCGTGAAGATTTGGCTGCCCTCGAGAAGGATTACGAGGAAGTCGGCATGGACTCCGGTGATGGTGAAGGTGAGGGTGCTGAAGAATATTAAGCAAACATCGTCGCGTTCCCCCAGAAGAAAAACTTGAAGACTCTAACCTTAGCCGAAAACAAAACTTTGAAAAATCCATTTTACAATAGAACATTTTGTTTTACTAAAAAACAAAGAACTAAAACTGATATAAACACGAATCCCTCTTGTAGATTCCTCTTTTTTTCGACGAATTTGAAAATTGAAACAAATTTAATGATTTGAAAAAAAGAAATAAGCTGAAAAAGAAGATACAAGAACAAGAAAAAAAATAAAATGAAAGGCTTATGCATTGATTGAAAATCTAAAAGAACAACTTGATATTTTTCATTTTTGGGTTCAGTATGCATGGGAGGGTTTCAGTAAAAAAGGGGGGTTGCTTGCGTGACAAAATAGAGTCAACCTTTAAAACTAGTAAGAAAATTTCCTTTTCTATTATGGTTTGAATACAGAAAAAGAAACAAGTGGAAAGCTGAAGAGAAATCGACGCTACTTTCCGCAGCATTTTCTGCTCTAAAACCCAACAAACGCTAGAATTTCTTCATATGGCTGTTTTTTTAGGTGGATGAGTCATCATGAACATGATTTAAAGTACTTTTGCTTTGGGCGTTAAATGAGGTTGTCATGGAAAAAAGTACAGCAGAGTTTGCTCTGCTTACTCCGGTCAATGCCTATTTTTGCAGCTGCTTTTTCAAGCATGTAATTATGAGCATGTGTATGTATTTGATTGCCAAAGTGGTGTGTCTGCATTTCCGTATATTGCGTTAAAATTTATGTTGTGTTTTTCAACTATTTCCAGCTTAAATATATAAAAAAAAACCTCGAAACAACTCTAAACTCACTACACATACACCGCCAAAGTATATAAGTATTGCCTTTTATGGTCATAAATAGTATACCAAACGGCGATGATGATTTCATTTGAACTGAAAGCTGCCAAGCAATCTTTGGAGTGGAGGTTGTTGCTGCAATGGAAACACGATGATGTGTGGGATGTCGTCGCGCTCTGCTTAAATGATTGACTTCAATGCAATTACTAATCGCTGTAAACCCACAAAGTTTATTTCCATATTTTTTTTATTGAATTTCTTTTGATGTATCACATGCGTACAATATAGGCATCCTATATATAGAAGTGAAAAGTAGAAAAATGGTGCGGGATGCATATTTTTGAGTTCTATTTTTAGTTGTTCTGAGGAAAACTACAGGAATTGGCTAGAAATGAGTTTTTCGTTGAAGTTCACACAACCATTGCTCGAAAATGCAGCAGATTCGGGCAACTAAATCTATAGATTACTTACATAGAAACACCATAGTTTTGTTTTTTCAGTAATGGTCGCGAACTGCTAGGGAAAAATGGGAAGTTCACGGCGCTTTCTCTATAAAGCAGCATTATTTTGTATCCAACTGGGCCAGGACAGCCAAATCCCTAGATTACTTACATAAAACACCAAAGTTTTGTATTTTTCAGTAGTAATAGTATACCGCTAGGGAAAAACTAAAATATTTCTTTAGAAGATGACGTTGTACATATTTGAGTGCATACGCTTGCGAAAGGAGGAGTCTTCAAGATATGTTAATCTTTATGTAGTGGCAACTATGACTGTCATAACCTTAAATATGTTAGTTTTGAGCTGATCAATACTATACAAAATTTCTCGGAGCCAATTCTTTCTAATAATAGCAAAAAAAAAAAAAACAAACAAATGTCGCATTATCGACATATGACCAGTTTTAAATTACTCATTTACTTTATATGGAAAGAAGATAGTAGATTGATTTTTATAATCAATCTACGAAAATAAATCTTTTTAATTATGGTGCTTTTATATAGGATTTGATTTGATAGTTTGTTCAAATTTCTGGTTTGATTAGAAAGGTTGAACTTTTTCATTTAATAATGGAACACCACCCGATGCGTTTTCGCTTCGCCCAATTGGCTAAAGATTGTTTGGCAGGGGATGAAGAATTTTACCGTTTTCAGATGCTGTTTTTCATCTCAGTCACTACGTCATTAAGCAAAATAGCCACATACGGGGTTCAGAGAACCAAAACGTGACTATTGAGAAGCTAATGCATCTATAAGTACAACGAGTTACTCTAAGTGTGGATTTTGGGCTGGCGGCATTATTGGTACATTTTTTGTTGTTAAAAAAAAAGCTGCCGTTAACGTCAACGGTGAGCGTTTCCGCGTAATGCTAAACCAATTTCTTTTTCCAAAAATTCAAGAGAATGACATGGATGACATTTTGTTTCAGCAAAACGGGGCCACATGTCACACAGCCAAAGCAACCATAGATATTTTACGCCTTGATTTTGAAAATCGAATAATCAGCCAAAATTGTAATGTCAACTGGCCGCCTCTGAGCTGTGATATGAACCCTTTGGATTATATTCTGTGGGTAGCCATTGAGGATAAATGTTACGCAAAGCATTCAGAGACAGTTGCAGTGTTGAAACAGAAAATCGAGGTTGCCATTGAAGAGATTCGACCCGAAACAATCGAAAATTTCATAAAAAGTTTTAAAAAAAAATTAAATTTGTTTTGCCGCATTTTGGTAAACATTAGTACTGACAGTTCATATTTGACAGTCGTTAAAACATTTGATCAAAATCAATTATCGATTACTGTGACGATGAGAAAGTTACATGAACTTTTTGGGAGAAACAACGTGCTGCACTATTTATCGTGTAGTGAATGATTTCGAAGAAAGAGGGTCTGTAGCTGATAGGCCCAAGCATGGACCACAACGTACTGCAAGATCGGCTGAAAACATTACTGTTGCTCAAGAAAGTGTTCAAAACAATCCATCAACCACAATTCAACGCCGTGCTCAGGAGCTTGGTCTTCGAAGAAAAACTGTGGCCACAATTTTGCACAAGGATTTGCATTTGTTTCCATTTAAGATTCAGTTGACACAACAGCTTCTTCCACAAGACCATCTACGCCGCCGTACGTATGCCAATTGGATGTTACAGCTCACCCATGACAACCCTGATTTTCTAGAAAAAAGCATAATGCGTGACGAGGCACATTTTCATTTGAATGGATATATGAATAAACAAAATAGTCGGTTCTGGGCAATGGAAAACCCTCAAATTATTCATCAGTCACCTTTGCATCCATTAAGTGACAGTCTGGTGTGCAATTTGATCAGCAGGAATCATTGGACCTTACTTCTTTGAAAATGAAAACGGCGTAACGGTAAATGTTAATGGAAACTTGAAAACTTTTTAACGCCAGAACTGCATGCTTTGGGATTGATTAACATATCAACAAGACGGTGCCACATCTCATATGGCCAGGATTACAATGGAATTACTGCGAGACATCTTTCCACAACAAGTTATTTTAAGAAATGATGATGTTGATTGGCCTTCACGGTAGCCTGATTTGACTGCTCCGGTCTTCTTTTTGTGGCGATATCTGAAAAGCAAGGTTTATGCAAAAAAACCAGAAACGCTTGAGAAACTCAAACAAAATATTCGTGATGAAATTAATTAAAAACAGCGTGAAATGTGTGAGAATGTAATGAAAAATGTGCTTCAAAGGGCTCGCATTTGTGAGGCTAACAGAGGCGGACATTTATCTGATACTCGTATTGTATTCCATACATGCTTATAATTTTCGACATCAAATAAAACATTTATTAATATAAAATCGGTTCTCTTTTCTTTAATCAAAATTTATAAGCAAACCATATAGTATACCTTTCCGACGGACAACCAGTAGATCCTTCTAATATATTACAATTTGTCTAATAGGGTATTTAAGCTAAAAAATTTGGAGATAAAATATCGATTTTTCCCTAAAGGCTGGTAGTATGTTCGTCAATGTAGAGCGCAATCGTCTAAAAATGATTCATAAATGTAAAAATGCTAAAATGTTTTGGGTGTGCTGTAATAAAATAAATAAAATATTTTTTGGCATATGTGAGTAGAGGGCCAGATTTTTTGCCTCTTCACAAGAAAAGGCAATTAATACCTAACCTTTATATACAAATCAGAGCTTTGAAGCTTTTGCGTATTTTTAAGAGATACTGTTCAGGGAAATTTTTTTATTGTCGAAGTGCACTTAAAAAAGCGCCCGAACTTATTACTTTTTTCTGTTCTTATACTATGACATAATCTGAAATTTGAATTTGTTTAAAATAATACAGTCGCTGTTTTTTTAGGATCAACTTCAAGAATGCTTGAAACAAGGTTCAACGTATTGTGCCGACAATAAAATTTGTCAAGATTACAGCGGACATTTTGGACAATTACAAATTTCACAAAATTGTCTAAACTTTATGATTTTCTCATTTACAACGTACAACGTGAAGAAATTTTTACCTGTTACCAGAAATCTTCACCCATTTGCCTTTTTCTTGAACACACCTAAAACACTTTAATGCAGTACATTTTTGAAAGGAAGCAGCAGTTGTATATGTGTGTATGTATATACTATAAAGACATATATATTAGGATGTCCCCTTATTTGCGAATGAGTCATTACATTCCCACATGTTGTTGTACAGGGTGTCCGCCGGGAAGGTATTCTACTTTGTTTTGTCGCCATTTTGGTAAACTTTAGTCTTGACTGTTCATATTTGGCAGTCGTAAAGTAGAGACGTGCACGTTTATTATGGAAAAATATTCGATAAATCGTTACTGTGACGATGAGAAAGTTACGTGAAATTTTTGGGAGAAACAACGTGCCAACAAAACACACTATTTATTGTGTAGTAAATGATTTCGAAGAAATAGGGGGTGTAGCTGATAGGCCCAAGCATGGACCACAACGTACTGCAAGATCGGCGGAAAACATTACTGCTGCTCAACAAAGTGTTTAAAACAATTCATCAATCTCAATCCGACGCCGTGCTCAGGAGCTCGGTCTTTAAAGAACAACTTTGGCCACAATTATGCACAAGGATTTGGGGATATCTCAAAGCAAGGTTTATGCAAACAAACAAGAAACGATTGAGCAACTCAAACAAAATCTTCGTGATGAAATTAATGAAATACCGCGAGAAATGTGTGGGAATGTAATGAAAAATGTGCACAAAATGGCTCGCATTTGTGAGGCTAACAGAGGGGGTCATTTATCTGATATTGTATTCCATACATAACTGCCGACATTAAATAAAACATTTATCAATATAAGATCCATTCGCTTTCATTTTATCAAAAATTATAAGCAAACGAAACGTTAAGTTTTGTGTGATAACAATTAAATATTAAGTTAAGTCCATAATTTCGTTGTAATTTCAAGCAGTAGGCCTGTATGTAAATTGTTGATTTTGTTGTTGTCGCTTTTAGTAGTCCCATTAGTCATACATGTACCCACCAAAACGATTTTCGATATCTTAATTCAGGATTTAGAAAAAGTCCTATGGACATTTCTTTATAGAAATTATCATAAAATTATTACTCGAATAAAAGACATACTTGTTTTTCTTTACATAGGCCTTATCAATTTCCGAATCGGTAATTCTTGTTAGCCTTTTACAGGGTGGCCCAAAAATAGCCACTTTATTGTTTATATATTTTTTTCAGTTTATAAAAATAACACTTGGAGAATAAATAATAGACATTACAACTAAACAAAGAACCAGAATAATAGAATTGTATTATTTAAATCAGCGATCAATTATTTTAACTCAAACGCATGAGTGATGAGCTCATTTTTATTTGAATGTGTTAAAATGCAGAACTGTGTTTTCTGGGGTTCTGAAAATCCAAGAGCCACTCATCAACGCCAATTGCACCCCATTAGGTGTACAGTATGGTGTGGTATCACATCTGCAAAGATCATTAAGCCTTACTTCTTCGAGAATGAAAATAGAAGTGCTGTAACCGTAAATGGAGAGCGGTATCGGTTTATAAAAGAAAATTTGTTTACGCCTTAAACTCAAAATTTTTCTAGTAAAAAACGTGGCAAATCTAACTACGAGTCGACTGCAATTACTAATATTCGGAAATTCCTTCAAATGTCGAACAGTATTCAACTTCAACAATAACTAACAAATCCAATTTTATGTGTGATGGTTTGATAACAAAGTTGCGAAAGTTCTGAGGTGGTAGATAATATTTGGAACTATTACACAAAAATCACGGGCTCAAATCAAGAAAGAAAAATTGACTGCTTTAGAGTGTTTCACCCCAGAAAGCCTGCGTCATTTCGAGTGTTTTAACCATAAAAATAAAAGCAGCCAAGGAAAATAAAAGGTTGTTGCCAGAACTTGGCGACGAAAAAATCATTTTATTTTTGTCATGTTTTACTATTGAGTTGTACGATGAATTTTAACTACTGCAGTCACTGCGTGTAACAAAAATTATTTTCGATTGATTCTTGAATTACTTTTGGTTTTCTGATCTGACTATGAACTAAGCATAATAAGATTAAAAACCTTTAATAATCACAAACTTAAATATAGCATTTTTAACTAAAGGTTAAAGGTTCTATTTAATGTAAGAAAGCAGCATTCAGAGGTCATTTCTAGTCTCTTTAAAAATATTTCAACGTTTTCTCCCATCATTTCAGAAATATATAGGGTATATATATATATATATATATATATATATATATATATATATATATATATATATATATATATATATATATATATATATATATATATATATATATATATATATATATATATATATATATATATATATATATATATATATATATATATATATATATATATATATATATATATATATATATATATATATAATTTATTTTCTGACAGTTTTAGCCTTTACTACACATTTAATTTTTGAGTTAATCGTTTAGTCGAACAGTTTAGCCAAGTTTAAAAGTAAAAAGTACTATTAATGTTTAATAACAGAAAAAAGGATTTCTGGCCTAAGAAACCTTTTACTGTTCGTGCAATTTGAAGGGAGCTAGTTAGAATCGTAGACCGAAAATCCTTCTTTCCATTTGCAGGCATTCCACAATAAAATAAATGTTTTTGGGTGGGTTGGATTTTTAATCGGAAGCCAAGGGATATAAATCAAAGCGTTTTTCAACCTTTCAAATCAAGGTAAATTAAAAAAATGTTTTGTTGTATGTTACTAGAAAATTATTTTGTAAATCTTGTACAGTAAATTAGCGTCGTAATTTGTATTTGAAATAAAAACAATCCTTAAAACTACAGTAGAAAATTTTGCAAACAATCGAGGTTATTCCCATGACAAAAATTTATACGGCATTAATTGTGGCATTAAAGTGGTACACTGCCCTTGGCCCAAGAATTACTGCTCGATCCGGTGCATTGAACCGGCTGTCGTGGGGTTTTTATTTTGTTCAAACTTTTAAAGAAAGTTTTGTTAACAAATTTTAAATTTAAACCAATAATAAATAAATAATTTGTTTTAAAAATGCTTTTAATTTTAAAGCAAAGCTTATAGGTCTTATTAAATAACAAAAAATATGTTGTATAGGGTAGGCGAGTTAACATTTAAAATTTTAATCGGCTGAAAAATAAAAGTACGGATAATTTTTTCAAATTTCTGGTTTTATTGGAAAGGTTCAACTTTGTCATTTAATAATGTAACACAATACCGCTCATATGACTACCACAACTGGCTCGTCAGTACCTCATCCGATCAACCAAATTTTTCAGTACATTTTTGATTGTTTCGGGAAAAATGGTCCATTGTGCCGCCAGCCCAAAATCCACAACAAACAGGGACTCGTTGTGGATGTATTAATTGGCTTCTTAATAGTTACGATGTGTGGGTTCTCTAAAGCCCGTATGCGGCAATTTTGCTTATTGACATGGCCACCGAGATGAAAATGAGCTTTATCGGAAAACACTATTTTTCAGTAAAATTCCTCATCTCCTGCCAAACAATCTTCAGCCCATTAGGCGGAACGAAAACCATTATTAAATGACATGAAGTTAAACCTTTCCCACAAACCCAGAAGTTTTATTAAATTATCAGTACATTTTTTTACAGCCAATTCAAATTTTAAATGGCCCACCCTATATTTATTCTCGACATAGACGTTTTTGATGTTGATTTTGTTTTCAAAATTTTTTAAAAGAAACTTGAATTTCGATACTCTCATTATTATGGTAATCTTTTGCTTAAATCCCTAATAAATACAATTCAAAGTTATTCTTAAACTTCAAAATGAGAATTAAAAAATGACGAATTTTAAAAAATTTGTAATCAGGATTTAATAAAATTGTGTAATAGCCAAATAATTCGATTTAATAAGGAACACCCTATTGTAATATACATACATAAAAACACCCCTATGTATAACACATTTATGTGAGACATCTGCCTACCACTCCCTAATTCTATTCGTTGTAGTGTGCATGTTCGTGTTTGTATCTGCGTGTCCATGGTTTCTGGCACCGTATGTTCTAGAAAAAGAAAGCCAACAAAAGAAAGGAAAATAACGAACAATAAATATCCTCTCTCTGGCAAGGAAATGCATGAGTCATCATACTGCAGATAAGTTGAGTGTACACACAACGAGGCCCATGAAGGTCAACCATGTACATACATATGTACATAGCAAATTGTACCTAAAAAGTAATGTTCATACATACTACATGTGTATACTCTTGTGCATTTAAATGTATACGTCTATTTTGTATGTATATTTATGTCTACAAAGACCGACTTATTTCTAAAAATACAGAAACAATATAAATTTTGTGTTGTCTGAAACTACAGCTAAATTACAATAATTTTCTTTGAATCCCACAAAAAAAACCCACTCAAGTAATGGTGGTACTGTGGGCGATCTTGCGTCTTTTTCTTTGAGCACGTTTCTAAGACTCTCTTAAACTCAAAAACAAGATTTCGAACTGCATGGCTTGAAATCACGCTTAATAATAGCGCCAGTGTCACTTAAAAAACAAAACAAGTGTTGTGCCGTTCGACGTCTGTTTAATTTTGGCGAACCCCCACATCTCGACGGACATCATGACAACAAAATCACGTCATATTAGGGCAACCGGTTTTGTGAAACTCACAACACATTGCAATGATTTACAGTTGAGATGTGGACATATCGAAGCAGCTTCCAAGCATTTCCTTTCGACTTTCGTCGTTTTTCAAGAATGTTTTTTTTACACGAAAAGTAGTTTTTCTTATTAGATCCACGAAATTCCTTGGAAATGTGAACTCTTTTTTTACGACTTTATTGATTTGGCAGAGAATTTCCAGCAGGTGTTATGTTTTCAATGACGTTCATTCGAATAATTGTCTCAATTACTTATGTACGAGTGTATGGAATTAGAGGTCGTAGCAATGATATCATACATTGCCATATGGCAGAAATGACAAATAGCTTGAAGAAGTTGCATGTTTATAGAATTAAAATTGTACTAGAAATTGCCTTTGCCAAAGAAATTTTACGTATCGGACTCATACTTAAAAAAACTCCATAATGTTGACCTAGAAAAATTATACAAAAAATAAATTCAGTTTGACTCCAGATAGCAATTTTTATATTCTTCAAGCGGAATCCACCTAATGATGTCATATTCTGATTGGCAAGAATTGCTCAACAGTTACCTATTGTTATTCCGTCTAAGGTTCAGTACACTGAAGCTTGTTTTCTTCTACTTTCGATAGTCCAAAAAACTTTGAAATAAGAGTCAAAAACTCAAAATCAATATATGACAGTGCCTATCTAGGCAGACACTGCAATAACATAAACTTTTTGTAAGTTTTTAACACATATTCCAATGGTTTTTAGAAAACTGGTAATGAAGAAAAAGGCAGCGTAAAGAAAAAAGCTTTAGTGTGCCCGGGCCTAAAAGCTTTTAAACTTCAGTATCAAACCTCTTCCTCTCCTTACCTACATCGCACAAACCTATGATAAATACAAATTTTTAGAACTTTTGACCTCTATTTATAGGAATTGTTTTCATGAGAAATCTTATACAGCAAAATTCAGTTTTAAACCTTCTTAAATTGTTTTGAACAAGCCTTTTCGTTCAAATTTTACAGGCACTTTTTGTTGGGCCTTCTGTGCCGACAGACTAATGCATTCATTCTCTAACACGAATTATGTACAGTCGAATCCGTTAAATTGAAAAAGTCGCTTAAATGTAAGAAAATATTTGATTCATTTAATTCTGCGAATTTTTCACCAATTCACTCCTATTATTTGAAACTTCGCTTAATAGAAAAATCGCTGAAAATAAAAAAATATATTTGCGTTAATATTTATTTTTTAACTAACTGAATTAAAATCCTTTTATTTTAAAAATATTTAAGTTAATAAAATTAAATTGAATCAAAATATTAAAATATGAAGGGTATTTTTGAAATATCAGATCGTTTAATTGAAACAGCAAATGAAAACTAATTGAATTAAAATCCTTTTATTTTAAAAATATTTAAGTTAATAAAATTAAATTGAATATCATTCAAAAATATTAAAATATGAAGAGTATTTTTGAAATACCAGATCGTATAATTGAAACCGTAAATGAAAAAAAAATCAATTATCCGACCTTGGATAAATAAAACAAACAAATTGTTACGTTCCGTTTTCAATTAACCGGATTCGACTGTATGTAAGTAACGTGTTTTATCAGAGTGCGAGAAGTCATGATGGTTGTCTCACCAGCGTACTTACTTTTTTTACTATGTGGCTAGCCAACCAAATTCAAGCTACTAATTTATCAGCGTTACTATTTTGGGCTTTTCCGATCAAATTTGGTCGGATGGATTTTGAATTTTAGGATTTGGTTTAATAATCGGTCCAATTCAATTTCGTTAGGTTTTGTTTTTGTATTACTTGTATAAGTTATCAGTTTATATGACATATTCTACATACAATCTATCTACATATTATTGATCGCTGTTCATTTCTGTGATCTTTTTGTCCGTCCGTCCATTTACGTGCCTGTTGATAGCATGATAGCGTCCATATAATCATAAGCTGGTTTTGTAAATTGTTAATACGCAAAATCGGTCCAGAGGGAAGAAGGTTAACTGTCGACATAGAGTTCGCTCTACAGGGCGTGCGATTTAACCTTTTTAATTTGAACAGGCCTTAAAAATAAACGTACTGATAATTTTTTCAAATTTCTTGGAAAGGTTGAGCTTTGTCATTTAATAATATAACACAATATCATTCCTATAACTACCGCAACTAGCTCGGGAGTACCTCATCAGATCAACCCAATTTTTCGGTATATTTTCGTTTGTTTCGGGTCGAATGTCTTCAATTGTCGCTTTCTTATAATCGTCGTTGTTGTCGTTTTTTTATAATCGTTGCTATTATTTATACCAAATGTAAGTGTTGGAAAGTATTTTTACTAGCAAACATTAACGGTTGTATTCATTTATCCTGGAAAATATCTTTGAAAAAGAAGTTTCAACCCATTTTTGATCCAATTTAATAGGAAAAAAATTAAAAATATCAATTTGTGTGTTGAAAATGGTAATAAAGAAGCAAGACAATTGTGAATGTTCGACAAGAAAATTTTATTCGTCGTTCGCTGTGCGACATTGTTTCGTTCGGGCTCACACGCGTAATCAAAATGAAGTAAAATTTATTTCGCATCAAAATATGGTTTTTTTTATTAGTTTACTGAACCCGTAGGGTCCATAATCAGCCGCCATATGGTCCATGAGGATGATAATTGTTATTTCAATAGCGAATCCATGGTGAGAGGTATATAAACTTCGTCCAGTCTGAAAGTATTGTCTTTCTTATACTCTAGAATTATTGGGTAAAAGTGAATATGTATATCATTTGCTACGGACAAAAAGTGTAACGCATCGAAAAAAGCATTTTAGACCCTACGTATGTTTTAACCGCATACGTTTCATTACTTTTATTGACATTTATCCGTCTGTGCGGCTGTTTCGCACAATAACTTGCGAAAGGAGTTAGCAATCATTTAAAATTCTGCACGTCGCAATATATTTCCAAAACTGCGTATGGTATTGAAAATGGTCCATTTTGCCACATCTGTTTTGGTACCTACCACACAAATGTACTATGCTTTTGTACAATCTAGCCTAAAATCAATACAATCAAAAAAGTGCCGTTCTTACTGCATCTACATATTTCAAAAATTATTGCATGTACCTCTAAATTGAAGAAGTCCCTTTAACGATATTAGTCTTAGCATTCCAGCTTTTATTCAAGCTTTTTCCGCTCCGCAATATTTATTTTAAATTTCGCTTTGTTTTTTCTAATTAACTGTTTAAATCGGCTTGTACTCCATACCATATTAATTTTGTCGATTTCGCATTGCATGTAAAAATACTTTTAGTACATGCATGAGAAAATATAAGATTAGTTTTAAACTAAATATCAAACCTCTTTCTCGATAATTCAAAATATTTGTGTATTTAAATAAATCCAAACATTACAAATATGACAACCTTTACAAGCTAGACATTGTACGTCCATGTTATAAATGTTTGCGTGTAATATTTGTTATTTCAATTCTCACATGATTTAGTATCAAAGCACATGTTTAAATTCACCGATAAATACGTTAAACGTTTTCGACACAGCCTTACCGACTTTGTTTAATAATGCGATATTGCCATATGCATGTATTAATTTTTGCCGAATATTTCTCAACGATACATCAGATTGATTGGCAACGCAAGCACATCCGTGTTCATATGGCAATGCTACGTGAAAATGATACATTTTGTTGGTAGTGCTGTTTACTGCATAATCATTACTGCTCGCGAAAATTTACTTGTAAATAATGGTGTTGTTTTTTGCTAAGACTCGATAACTAAGACTGTGTTGCAAAATTACAATAATTAAGTCATATTGTTCAAGTGTATCGAAAAATTTATAGTGGCTTAGTACTTAAACGGCAATAACGAATAATTTTCTTATTTTACAAGTATCAGATGAGTAGATTGCAGCAGGGATTTTGCCGCAGTAATATATTAAATGAAACTTTTTTCAACAAATGATAACTTTTAGGAATAAACAGCTTGCTTATTGCAGTTTTGCAATCTAGTAAGTTATTGAGGCTTCAAAAAACACCACTAACAAACAGAATTTAAAGCGTATAGAAATAATATGAACATTAAAAAATAAAAAAAAATAATTAATTGAATATGCAGTTTTGCAATCTAGTAAGTTATTAAGGCTTAAAAAACACCACTTATAAACTGAATTTCAAGCCTATAAAAATAATATGAGCATTAATAAATAAAATACGATTTCAATTCACTAATTTTAAAACACTTTTAACGAGAAAAAGGTAATTTTTAAAATAAAGCCTTTAAAAACGGTTTGGAAAAAAATTGTTTATGTTATTTCGGTCAAAGACGATAAACTGTACAAGGTAGGCTATATGTTTCTTTGAATTTGAGAAACACTACTCATTTTGGAAGAGTTTTTTTTAAATAAAAGTGTGCGTATTTCCTGTTTTCTCTGTTTTTTTGTATTTCAATTTTGCCTTTTTTGTGTTCTGTGATTGCGATGAATAAACCGAATTTGTGCCTTACTGAGTGGTGTTTTTCTACATTAATGCAAAGAAGAAGCATATCACCTATCTTGTAAAATGTATCACCTTCGATTTGACGTCATGAGGTTGGAAAATTTAAAACACACCGCAAATACATATGTGACGCGCAAAATAAAAAGGGACCTAAGGGTAAAAACCAGTTTTGTTCAGGAGAGCCATTTTAAAGATTTAAATACGTGTATCTTTGGTGTACCATCACTTTCATAAAACGCGCATATCTCTGGGAGGGAACACCTTTGGGGCATGGGATGCTCAGATGTTATCCACATCAAAAAAAAGTGAAAATTGATTTTTTTACCCTTAGGTCCCTTTCTCTATGCGCTGTCACATATATTTCAGTAAAAACAAAACAGTAAAATTATTTTTTTTCGATCGCTTCTAAAGGGTGGTCCAACTAAAACGTAAGTTGTTAATTGTAAATGAAACAAAAAGCTTTCGGAGAATTATGTTTATATTTTTTCATGATAGATTTATCTATGAAACCTTTGTGTGAAGCAAAATATCGGTCAATTGATCGCCACGGCTGCTGTGGCATAAATCTATCTGATGGTTCATTTTTCCAATGACTCTGAGGCATATTGGAGGTTCAATGTCGTTGACGAGCCGAATTATTTCATCCTTTAGCTCTTGAGTTGGTCTTGGCTTATTGACGTAAACTTTTTCTTTAATTGTCCCAAATGTCCAACAGTGTCAAATCACATGTTCGTGGCGGCCAACTTACATCGCCACGATGTACCATTGCATTGCTCGAGCAAAAGAGCCTTTAATTCGTTGGCTGAGTGACAAGTGGCACCATCCTGTTGGAATTATATATCGTTTAGGACCATATCCGTTATCATTTCGCAGTCCGTTATCATCTCGCGATAGTGAACACCATTTATGGTAACTGCTTGGCCGATCTCATTTTCTAAGATGTACCACCCGATGACGCCGCCAGCCCATAAACCGCACTAAACGGTCATTCTTTGTGGATGTATCGGCTTTTCAACAATAACTCGTGGATTCTCACTTGATCAAATGTGGCAATTCTGCTTGTTTATGCATCCACTGAGGTGAAAGTGTGCCCTGTCGCTGAAGACGATTTTTTTGTAAAGTCACCATTCACTTCAGTCAGTTTTACCAATCATTCGGCGCATTGGTGACGCTTGAAATGGTAAGTATGCTTCAGCCCTTCAGTCAATTGAACCTTGTAAGCGTGCAAATTCAAATCTTTTTTTAAAATTCGCATCAGTGATGTTCGTGAGATGTTCAATTGTTGGGCACGACGAGGAGTCGAGGTTGACGGCTTTTCTGCTACACTATCGCGAACAACAATGTTTTCCACAGAGCGAACTTGACAAGCGTGCGCAGGTGCACCGATTGTGAACACATTTGGTCGTTTATGCTGACCTAAAAAATTACGAAGTTTAAGAAATGTATTTTGATTTGAACGCCCCTTTTCGTAAAAGGCTTAAACAATCATAACGCGCCGCTCAAGTGTGCCACTCTCCATGGATGAATTTGTCAAACACTGAAACAAAGAAATGCCAAATAAAGTTGGGCAAACAACTTGAAGTTGCATTATGGTTGGACCATTCATTCAAAAGTTTTAAAAACAAATTAAAAAATGATTGACAGATGGTTCTATTACACGAAATGCTTTTTATTCACCACCACCGAAAATATATTGTGGCTTACAATTTTTATTACGGACACAAAAATAATAATAATAATTTATAAGCAGAACTGATTTTCAAACTATTTCTTTTCCCTCTGTGTAGTAGGGTTGTATTAGCCGAGTTTCGACTTATCGATTAATCGACTTTTGGTTATAAAAATGTCAAAGTCGGCAAGTTGACATTTGGTTTTTAAAAAAGTTGACTTTTTTATTTTAACTTCAAATATTTGTAATTGTCATCGACACAATGCGTATTGCTTAATTTTTTTTGCGCTTTCATTTTTTTTTCGCCAATTGAGATAAACATAAGTTTTATTTTATTGTATGCCGAGTTTAAAAACGTATGCCTTTAAAAATGTTGTACATTTATCCAGAGCAATTAATTAATTTGGTAAGTATACTAACACTGAAGTTATATTCCGCAGTAGAATTTTTTTTTGTTTTTATAAGGCTTAATGATAAACACCGAAATCTATTGATACCTATTAACCCGATGTTGATGGGGCCGAAAAGATTGTGTTTTTTAAGGCCAGGACAAATAGGGGTTCTTGACAAGAGTGTAAGCATAAGGCACGAAAATAGCCATAATGATGACAATAGTGTTCCAATACAATTGAAGGAAAATCCCTTATTGCAAAAATTTAAAAAAAAAACAATTGTCATTCGTTGCCACTTTAGTCCCGCATGAGACATTATTTCCGCTTGCAGTTCTTACTGGTATTGCCACACAAATTTCTCCAAAAAATTAAATATAATTATCTTTTTGAGATCATTTGATGTGGGCATGCATGCTTCAAAAAGTAAACTTTGTTTTAAAAGTTATTAATTATTTGGCAATTGTGTGAAGAAAACTTGAAAAGTAAGGTTTACAACAGTAGTTCTCATTCGTTTGGGGAGAGCCTGACCTTATAGAGTTCGGTTTTACTTTCAACAATTGCAGCAAGGCTTTCTGAAGAGGGTTGTCACGGACCCGAAATCATGATAAAAGTAGTGTGCAGCAACGAAAATCAATGTCACTTTGCCATTTTGTTAAAAACTTGTCTTCTATTTAAATATAGAAGCAAGAGGTCTTGAGCCGGTTTAATCCCTGTTCAATGTGTAAAAGCAACAGACCGAAATAAAACAAACGAGCTAAACAGTTATTAAAACTTAAATACTACTAATGTACAAACAACTTAAAATTCCTTATGTTCATCAGTTTATACGTAATAACTTTTTCTTTCATAAATAAAATTTTTATATATAAATACAAAGAAAATTTGTTTTTTATTCCAAAAGATTTCATTTTTTTTCCTAAAAAACAAGTCGAAAAGTCGACTTTAATAGACTTCTTTATACTAAAGAGTCGAAAAGTCTCGAAGTCGACATTTGATTTTTTTGTAATAGACGACAAGTCCAAAAATCGACTTGTAGTCTTAAGTATAGGGTGATCCATCTAGAGGTATTTTTTCAGAACAAAAAAAAAAAAAATTCAAATCAAGTGTCGAATCTTTATTGTTAATTCGAGAGGATATTTTATGGCATTTATTTTTTGAAAAAAATTCTCTTCAAATGTTGGCAACTGTATTATGGAAATGAGCGTTCACTGAGAAACGGGAAGAACCGCTGTTTTCAACCAAAATATTGTTCGGTGATGAGGCCCATTTCTGGCTCAACGGCAAAGTCAATAAACAAAATTGCCGCATTTGGGCTGAAGAGCAACAGGAAAAGCTTCATTATACCTAGAGAAAACCACGATTTGGTGCGGTTTATGGCTGGTGTAATCATCTGTCCATATTTTTTCAAAAATGATTATGGCCGGAACGTAGCCGTGAGATGGCGCCATTTTATCAGACTTTTTGCTACATATGTTCGCGTAAGGTAGCAACAAAGAAAAAAGTTTAGCGGCCAACATTACACGTATAATGAATGGACACCCTGAGGCTTACTTGCGGCCAACATTATATTCAAAAAATAAATGGCATAAAATGTCCTTTCGAATGAACAATTTACAGGGTGTCCGTCGGGAATGTATACTACTTTGTTTGTTTATAATTTTTGATTAAATAAAAGAGAATGGATCTTATATTGATAAATGTTTTATTTAATGTCGGAAATTATGTATAGAATACAATATCAGATAAATGTCCGCCTCTGTTAGTCTCACTAATGCGAGTACTTTTGAGCACATTTTTTATTACATTAAGCACGGCGAGTTGAGGTTGTTGGATTGTTTTTAATGCTTTCTTGATCAGCAGCAATGTTTTAAGCCGATCTTGCAGTACGTTGTGCTCCATGCTTGGGCCTATCAGCTACAAACCCTCTTTCTTCGAAATCATTCACTACACGATAAATAGTGCGTTTTGTTGGCACGTTGTTTCTCCCAAAAATTTCACGACGATGAGTCCAAAATGGCGGCAAAACAAAGTACCTTCCCGGTGGACACCCTGTATTAACTGCTTCTCGTTGTACAGGGTGGGCGATTTAACATTTATAATTTAAATCACATAAATCAAATAAATCACATAAAATGTCCTTTCGAATTATCAATAAAGATTCCACACTTGATTTGAATTTTTATATTTTTTTTGTTCTGAAAAAATACCTTAGATGGATCACCTTATATATAACCCTACTGTGTAGCCGCCGAGATGAAAATGCGCTCTGTTAGAAAAGTTAATTTTCAACCAAAACCATTGGTCATTTCGAGCAAATTCTCTAGCGGCTCTTACCGATAACGTTGCATATGGCCCTTATAATCAAAGAACGCAAGGTCTTAGTGCAAAAGCCGTATGGTGCGAGAAATGTAGAGTTGTTGAGTTTCATGTCTAGTCCATTTTCCAGGATTGAGTCGCACATTCTTGGCTACGGCAACCATATTACCTCAGTGCGCACCCTATTGGCTGTGTTGTCACTGCCAAATAAACCTATTGAAAATATAGCACTTACTATAATTATCCAAAAACCAATATAAGGTGTACCGCGAAAATTCGTTTACCCGGTATCGTTGTTGCTCACAAAGCCAAATCTGTCCCCCTCAAAAAATTATAAGCCGTTCATGGTTTTCAATTATTGTTCTCAATTCAGTTTGATCCATAATAATGTAAGACGCAATATGTAGTGCAAACTTGTTTCAGCCTGAATCTGTATTTTCTTTAATAGCTTGAATTAACAAATTGAAAAAGTTGTAGCTACAGACGAGCCAACAGGCAAGTCACCAACCAACAACCTTCAATATTCGTATCATTCCTTTTTATCGTAAATTCTATTAAGGTTATAAATCAATTACCCATGCATAACTTGCATTGACACTCCTTATTTTATACTCTCGCAATCATCAATCGAACATCGAAACCACCCAACGCCCATCCACCCCCTCGATCACTCCACCACTCGATCTTCTTGGAATCCACTGACAGACAGACGCACACAAACACGCGGACGGCCAACTACCATTAGCCATCTACAGAGTAGACACATTGTGTGTGTGTTTGTTTACAACAAGCCGGCACATATCAAAAGAGCCACATTTGACCGCATTTCAAATCAATTTTTGCAATAGCTAGAAACAACAAACACTACAACAACACTATATAGGCAAACAAGAAATCTCATGATTCGCGTGCTCGCATGAAATTAAAATCACATAAAGAAAGAGAGGTAGGTTTGAATGAACACACTTCATCATCTCGTACCAACAACACACATACACACGTGCACATATTCCATGGAAAACGGAAAACAACACCAACAACAGAAACAACAAATGGAAAAGTTCAGTAAAAGATTAAATGAAAATTAATGTGGCTGCTGCTTCCCTCCAAATCTATTCATACCTTTGGGCGGAAATAGCAACGAATTGTTGTTGCCGCTGGTTGTGTTGGTGTTTTTTTGGAATGCCAGAGAACAGGAAACTGCCAAAAATAAATATGTTTTATGAGTGTTTGGTGCACGAAAATAGATTTTAACGGTTTTTTTTTTGCCACTCCAACCATGAATAGGCACATTTTGCATACACATGCTAAATTTTGATAAAAAAGAGGTGAATGAAAACAAATTATACAAACATATAGAGCATTCAGAGCGTAAGTATGAACGCCTGTTCATACAGACGTACATTAGGGTGTACTTTACACATCTGGATTATTAAGTACGTATGGATCAGATATTTATTGTGTTTCGTGGTCAATATAGGGCAATCTCGTGCATATATTATATAGATATTATGAAAATGTGGACAGAACAACAACACTGAGTGTTGCCTGGCGCCATCTGACATTTCCGTTGGAAAGTTTGACATTTTTTAGCATAAACGTACACTCGCTCAAAGACGAAGGTCGTCCAAAAACGGCCGTTGTGCCAGAGAACATTGATGGCGTGCGTGAACTGATAATGCAAGATCGTCATGTGATATACCGTGAGATAGAGGCATCCTTCGGCATTTCTTCCACCAGCATACATTCGATATTGCATGAACACCTGGCCGTTTGGTTCTCATTGGATCCCGCACAATTTGACAATCGCTCAAAAAAAACGCTCGCGTCGATTGGTGCAAAGAAATTTTGAACAAATACAATCGCGGTGCTTCAGAAGACGTTTATAAAATCGTCACAGGTGACGAACCATGGATCGACCGTGTGGGTCTTCGAAGACGACCCAAACCCAACGAAAGTTGTTCGTGGAAGAAGCACTTCGAAGCAAATGGTCGCCTGTTTCTTCAGCAAAACTGGTCATGTGGCGACTGTTCCGCTTGAGCAATGTCGGACAGTCAATTCTGAGTACACCAGAATTTGTTTGCCTAAAGACGTGGGAGAAATTCGAAAAACGAACAAGAGAAGACGAATCATTGTGCACCGTGACAATGCGAGCTCTCACATATCGGCTCAAACCAGCCCCTTTTTGACCGGCCAAAACGTTGAATTGATGGGTCATCCGCCGTACAGCCCTGACTTGGCACCCAATGACTTCATTTTATTCCCGCACATCAAGAAAAAAATGCGTGGGCAACGATTTTCGTCGCAAGCGTTCAAAAACCATGTTTTGAAGGTGTCTCAATCGGAGTGGAAAAAGTGCTTCGACAATTGGTGTGAGCGCATGCAAAATTGTATAAATCATGCTGGCGAATACTTTGAAAAACAATAAAACCATTTTTGATGATAAGTATTCGCATTTTCATTATAAGGCCAGAAATATATATAGCAGCCCTTACAAGTAACATTATTTTAAAGCATCCTTTATAACCGTAAATTAATCCTTTTTTCACAATTTTAAATTTTTCTTACTTGTTTCTAGTTTCTTTGAACCCCATATGCGGAAATTTTTCTAATTGACAAAGTCACCGAGATGAAGAGCTCTATGATCTCCACAACCATAGTATGATCCTCACAACCACAGTATGTTTCATATACAACCATAGTATGATCCTCACAACCATACTATGATTCACACGCAATTATGTTGTGATCCCTACAACCATAGTATAATAACACACAATTATACTATCATCCCTAATATAATTTATTAGAATTTGTTTAAGTTGTCGACAATAGATTTGATCCCCAATATTATTTATTAGAATTGGTTTAAGTTGTCAACAATAGATTTGAATTATGAAAATTATTCAAAAATACATTTAATTTAAAATAATAGGGAGTGATTTATTTCACAGTAGAACAAATAAGTTTAAATAAACGTAAGCGTTTTTATTAAAAATATTTCAGTTAAACAAAGCCAAAACAGCTTGTTTAAAAATTTTTAATTTCGATAAAAAAGTACTATTATTGCATTAGATCCGTACCAATGACATTTGTTCTTAAAAGCATATTTAAACGAAGAAAAATCAATCATAGAGTATGATTGCCGTTATCATATTATTGTTAGCATAAAACGCAAAATACAATACTTTTGTCGCACCTACCATATTTATATTGTTGCTATAACCATATTTTCATTATTAAATTTGGCAATAATACTATTGTTACATTTCAACAATATTAATATTGCAGCAATTATGCTATTGTCAAAAATAAATTCAGTTAAAAATGCTATGGTTGCGAACATACTTTTATTGCGGAGAACATATTATTATCGCCGTGACCACATAGTACGAAATACTCGATTTTGAATGCGGTGATTTGCCCACAGAATTGGGGTACAATTGGGGGTAGAAAACAATTTTTTTTTTATTTTTTTTAGCTGTAACTTCCACAATTTTCATTCGATTTTAATATAACATAATTTACACGAAAGAAGCTTTTCTTGCCAATTAATATTGCCCATTAAGTGATTTGCATAAGAATTGCTTAAGTTTAAGGCAGATTAATAAAAATGGTCTGAAAAATTGTATGTTCATGATATATCGAAAATTAAACGTGAAGAGGCAAAACGGACATTCAATTCGGATGCAGTAGATCATTTTACATAAGGATAAGTTGGTTTTGTCTAAAGAAGAGCTCAAAAGTTAATTTTTGTAGAGCAGTGTAATTGGTATTTACAACGTAAAAATTCATTGTAGTAACTAAACTCCGTTAAGTTCGCTGTTGTAGCATATTACGCTATGCAACACAATTTCGGATTTACTCGATGGGTGAATGATTTCTAGAAATGAAAGACTTAGGTGATTATAGTAAATTTCCAAAATACTGCCCTGGTAGATCCCAGTTATTTTTTATGGTCCATTTTATATAAGAAAAAAAGTAGTAAATATTCATTTTTTGAGCGAATTTTCTTGATAAAATTAGAATTAAGTTAAATCGTATGTAGTTTACTTTCGTAGAACATTTTAACATCCTATCTTTAAGACTGAAGTACGTACCCTTTTTTAAAAAAAGTGAAAAAAAATTATTTTGTAAAATTATTTTTGTAGAGCAAATAATTTTACAAAATCAAAAAATCAATTAATTTCAGCTAGGGCGTATACTTTTCGAATAACATTCAATAACTAATACTATTATTATGATTTTAGTATGGATCGGCTAAAATAAAATCAGAATATTTTCGTCCTTTATTAAGAAAAATTAATTTTTTATTAAAATTTTATGAATAATCTTTGTTTAGAATGAAAACTGTAATACCCACAGAGAAGCGATTTGAAATATATTTTTGTCTACATATTTTTTCAAATAAACTACAAAATTTAACCGTTTGGAAAATATATATATTTTATCACATCTGCATTCATTAAAGGTATTTTGTATTACATTACCCATTAAATAGCCAGAAATATTAATGTACAAATTCTACTTTAATTCACCTAAACTATTTATCATAACCAGCTTTATCTTAAGCTTGTGCATACAGACTTAATTAGACTCGAAAGTAAAAACCATGGAAACCGATAAAATACATGGATAGTACTTGCAACCACCAACATTCGGTTGGCAAAAAAATGCGGTTGTGGCAACAAATCTGTTCTCTGTGTGTGCCAAAAATATTTTTTCAGCTTATCATATCGTTCGAGCCCAATTCAGATTTTAAATATCTTAAACGCATTATTGTCTACACCCCAACGTTCATACATACAAACTCGTACAAACATATCAATGTTTATGATGCCATAAAAATAGTTTTGTGCTTTCCACTTCATATTGCTGGCTGGTTGGGCTGACTGGATGGCGGATAGCAGCAGCCCCCGTATCACACTACAAATGGAAATACATATTTCAACTTCTACTCATTCATACTCGTACTTGCAGGCGAAACTTAACCATATTTGAAGCCATCCTATGTCTAAATGTGGGGGGAAAATAAATATTTTCAAATATTTTCTTGTCTCTGCTCAAACGGAGATATAACCATTGCACAGTGGCAACTAATTTGTTATATACGGTTTTAATAGTGTAAGAAATTAAATTGGAGATGTCCTTTAACTGGACAAAATATACATAAAAGTCACATTTATTCTCTAAAGTACATACATTAAGGTGGGTCGGCTGGTATGGTAGAATGAAAATGTGCTGCTGACCGCTACAAAAATAAAACAGCATGTTACGAGTATGTGGCAGAAATTTATTGGATTTTATTTACCACCGATGAGAATATTATTTTGATAAAATGCAAACAAATATAGCTGTGCCCTTCGACATTGGTTTAATGCAGAATAAGTTAAAGCAAATAACAAATGCTAATACTTATATGAATCACCAGTCAATCTATACTCGTATAATGATTTTAATTTTTACAGTGCCGCATATATTTTCCCCCTGTTGCTGAAATATTTGTGAAGGCTGCTCAAAAGTGATGCTTTATGTAAAGCTCCGTAATTTTTGGCTGGAAAGCCAAATCGCAATAGTTTGGTCTTTTCTAAACAAAAAGTGACTATTTGGATTATGTCTATAGAAAATGTCCTGCTGTCAACGTTGCCAAATTTAGATTTATCCCCGCTAGATTAAGAGGTTTTTGAACTGGTTTAGTGGAGTAATTTCGCATTTAGCTTTGAGCTTTTTTTTCTAGTTTTTTTAAGGAATTATTTAGTTTTTTTTCTTGCTTTTTTATCTCAAAATTATCTAAATAAATTCAATTATATTCAACCGAATTAATACGTGCATACCTTTATCAAATCGTCTATATTGGACTGATGGTCAGCGTGAACCCCTTTAAATTTTATTTAATAGTTTAATATTAAAAAAATGCAAAATTACGGTCGCGAAGTCATAGGCCAGATGTGAACAATTTTTTCTCCCGTCAAGAATGGAGAAGGTTAAAGCTCAAGAAATCCCTTGTAGCTTTTAATACGGCATTCAACATTCCCAGCTGCTTCCATTTTGAAATTATTTGTATGAATCTTTGCAAATATTTTCTTTGCTCATTTTTGGCTAGTCGCTTTAAAATTGGCACGGTTTATGAGAGTGTCTAAAACAAATTATTCTTAATTATTTTTCAAAGATTGTTAATTCAAAGATTTTTACTCGTCGTTTAAGTACAATTACGTCAATAAATTGCAAAATTTAAATGATAAAGGTAACACAACCCTAAAACATGCACCAGATATATGTTCTTAATAGTTAAAATGTATTATGATATATTTCTCCTAGCTCCAGATTTGTATTCCAAATCACCCTAAAAAATTTATCAAATTTTGCCACTGAATAAAAACATTTTTAGTTCACACTTCTAATTTTTAGTAAATATAGTTTAAGAGGTTTAATACTTTCAACCTAAAACTTGCTGTGTTGAAATATAAACCATACCACACTGTTCAACCAAAAAGGTATTAACTAAAAAATGAAAATGTTCAATAGAAATAAAAAACAGAAAAAATGTTGTAGTCCTCCTTTTAATTGAGAGGATTTTGGTCGAAAGATGAAGAAAAACTATAGAGTATTTTGACTGCGATTTGATATGACCTCTGACTGCTGTTTTTTCTTACATAAAATACAAATTTTAAATTACTTTTGTAAGAGGAATTACTCCACAAGCTAATAAGATCAAGTTTGTTGTTGTTTGTCATAGAGGGAAGGAAAAGTAAGTCAGCGAAGTAAAGCAAACACATCACCGTCTGGAAGAAACACGTTTCGCCGTTGGTGTGGGACGGCTCATCAGTACCATATATGTGTGCTGCTAATATGGTCTTTACTAGTTTAATAATCTATACTTATATATACAAAGCATTGTATTGATTTTGCATATGCGAAGTAATACTGTCGAAGAGTGAGAAACATGCGACTCACTGAAACATTTTCAAGTTAATACCCTTTAGTAAAACAAGTGCGAAATTTTAATCCGATCTGGTGTCGTATCGGTCAACACCTGTCGTATCGGTCAGAACAAACAATTGTAAATTCTATCAAAATAAGGAATTTTCTTCTTAAACTGACTTTTACTTGACTTTCATTTCTTGAGGGTTTTTAGCTTTTTTTTGAAGAAACTTAGCATTTTTTCATGAAAAAAAATAACTAGAAAAACAAAGTGTCGTAGCAGTTGTAGAACTTATCCTGGATTGAGTATAATACACAAAGGTTATTCAGTATAAATATTTTTATACGAGATAGGAGTACATCTGGACTTTTTCTTAAGACAAGAACAAAATTTACACTTATTTTTTTTAAATTTACATTACTTAACTGTTGCGGTTTTGCTATCTAGTCTTTGTTATAAGGACTTTATCTAAAACATTACTAACATTCGATATATTTATTGCACACAGAGAAAAAGTCATTTGGAAGGACAAAATGACTTTTAGTTACAATCACCAAATGTTAATAATAATGATGGAAATTCGGTTGGATGTACCATAAGATGTTTGCTATGTCAATATTATTGTTCAGAAAACTCCCTATTTGTTCACTTTAATCCAATAAATTTAAAACAATAGCATGTCAGACCCGTCTGTTGGGATATCTTAAAGTTGTTCGATGTAACCAACTTTTAGTAATGACAACAAATTATTTATCTCTAATAACCGAAAATGGATGCATCTTACCAACAATTCAATTTTTAAAAACAAGTTTACGAGTTTAATTAATAAAAAAAAACACATTGATCAGGGATTAATCGGGTCGAGACCTCTTGCATCTACATTTATTAGAAGACAAGTAAAAGACCGAAATAAACAAACAAGATAAACAGTAATTAAACAAACTTGTTACGGCGGAATTTTAAGGTTTCTCTCAAAATCATATCGCCGAATAGGAAATTAAAATATATCATCCTCCGATAGCCTAGCGGACCCGAAAAATTATATCAATGTGACCTGAAATTGACTAAGATAATTTGTATAATGCATTGCCTATTTGTTTTTTAACTGGACTTTTGAGTCATTTGTTGAAGCTTCAAATCCTGATAACATTATTTATTTTAAAACTAAAATTCAAATAAATTAATAGGTTATATTTTGTCGCATCAACCTACATATTCAGTTTCATTAACTGAACATGTTAATGCATCAACTAAAGTTAAAACATGCAACCACAATCATTCAGTTGGAAACAACAAATCGGCAACGAATCTGTGCTCTGTGTGCGCTAACACAAATACACAACACGTACTACTAAACAATTATCTTAGCCAGTAAATCCTCTTAGTTTTACAGTACCCCACCCACTGTGCAACGTTGCCCAAAAGGGGGAAAGCAACCATGGTCCATGGACGGCGGAGTCTAGAATATTTCAAACATTTTTTGCGTTTTATTTCTCTATTAAAGCAAACAACAACAAAGACTGTTAATTATAAACAACCTCATACATATGCACATACAAAAAACATCCATGCTCAATATGTATGAGACAGAAAAAAACTAAATCAAAACAAAAACTCGTAACATTGTTTTTATTCGTTCATAGGCGAAAGTGAGAGCTGTCATTAATGTTTGCAATTCGCGATGTACGGCAATCTTTGGAGAGTGAGTGTGATGAGCGCGAGAGAGTAGGGGGTTTTTTGTTAGTGCTGTTTTGTTACGGACGTCTTCTTGTTGGTGGCGTTTGAGAAAATGACGTTAAACAACAAAAATTTGGGATATTTAAACAACAGATGTTTGGTAGTACGTTCGTTGAGCTAAACAATACACCAAACGTACCAAGATCGACATGGGCCCGATACCAAGTATGTATGTATGTATAAACAAGTACACACATTCCTATATAGTAGATATATGTACATACATACATTCATACATGTCCATATGTATGTGCATACTTATAAAAAATATGCAAAGCCTTACAATTGCGCTTTGTTGTTGACATTGAGAGTCTGCCTGTATGTGGTATGACAACCCAAAAAAAAGAGAGTGAGAGCCTCCACACTTTGTATTTTAAAATTTTTTTGCGCGGAGGCGAACAAATGTCAGATCGTCGACAAATATGCTAATGTCAATGAGATTGAAAAAGGTAAACGAACACAACATTTTCATTCATATTATGTTTACAAATTACAACAAAACATCAGACGCTTATCAAATTATAATGAATGGCTTCACTCATTAATTAAAGGCAGACAGACGAGCTGCCAACAACGTATTATTATTAAATACAAGTCCAAAGTAGCAACATGTATGAATGTTTGTCTGTATGTATTAAATAGAAACAGTATGTGTAGATAGATCGATTAGAAACTTAAAAAAAAACGATTTAAAAACTAGCATAGCTTAGACTACGATCTACATATTGAGTACACACAGCACGGACAGGCAAAAAAAAACAAAGAAAACTCTTTGAAATAAATATTCGAATGATGTGCTCATCACCAAACATCGTCAATTGATTTACACAGTGCACATTTTTGCAACAAAAAACAACAACAAAAGTGCTCACGACCCAAACACGATCAAGCAGAGAGAGAGAGAGACAAAAAGGAAACACCGACGCCATAAGATCACAGGCAATGGAAAAAATAGCTATACAAACAAAAGAAAAACAACAACAACACAACATCAATACAAATACTTGGCAAAAATATTGCACAGTCTTCAGAGAGCCAGTTGTAACGGCATGGAGTTAATGAATGAGTACGCACGTAGTGCTCTTCTTACTCTCTGAGATAGATGATGATATTTGCTTTAATAAATTTGTATTCTGTGGTGTTTGTGTTGTTATACGAGCCGCACACATCACTTAAACAAGTTTAAAAACAACTTGCGCCGGATGACATCACTAGCGCAAAATACGTCGTCGTCGAAAAACAAATACAACAATACTGTCAGTCGTTATACGTTACCGAACGGCAATACATTCAGTTAACGAGTACATGTGTATGTCGGTCTCCGTCTCTTGTTTATCTTTTCCACCTTTGCAAAACACACACATACATCCATACAAGTAAAAAGTATCTTAATTGGCGTGTTTGTGTCTGTGTTGCGAGAGTGTGGGAGCTCTTTTACACTCTAATGTCTACATTTTGCTGAGGCTGTTGCGTGCACGGTTGTAGAGATAAGGAAGGAGAGCGCTGAGAACATCGATGCCCTTTCTGTACCCATGTAATTTACTCACTCTCAGTGGGAAATAAACATCATGTTGCTCATGTTTATAGCGAATGAGTTAAAACGGGGGCTTAGACGGATTTAATTTAGTCTTTTGAAATTATAATTGGTACGTATTTATAATTATTAAATAGAAAGCACGTGCTATTAATTGGAGCTTTGGTAGAAAAGTTGTCTATCCCACAGACAATCTTATTTTACGAGATTTTAATCTTCAATCTATAGCTTTCTGAAGAGCACATTTAAAAACACATGTCCCATCAACATTTGTACGTAAGTGAAATGGTTAATATTCGATATCAACATTAACTTACCTAAATCCCTTCAAATGTCATAAGGGAACAAATGGCTCCGTGAAGCTATTAAATGGTTTTAATTAAAACTCTTACTCGTAAAGTCGCCGAAATATATCAGGTGGAAACCTGCTAGATTTGAACCTGTGTGAACTTGTGAGTCGTGCAACTTAACCATCGCACCAGCATTAACAGAATGAAATTAAAGGAAAACAAATAAGAATAGTAGCTTTTTTGCAGAGTATGAGTTATATACAATTATGAAGTAATAACATCACTTATACGTCACGAAAGAACTGTTCCTTGCACTTGCTGTAACTCCAGTTTTAATTGCCGTCTGCGATTGACAACTCGTTTAGAAGGTCGCTAAGCATATAACTTCACACTATTGTACAACAATATAAAAATAATTTTGTTTACAGTAAGCTTTAGACAATTTGCGTTAAAAGCTGTTTGTTTTAAATAACTATAATTTTTGAGAAGAAAGTTATTCAAGAATTATACTTATATTTAGCGAGTTTAAGCTTTTGGTATTCCATGAATACCTTTTTTTCTAATAAAAGTTACAAATTTTCACTCTTTAATTTTTTTTGCTTTATTCTGATTATTTGTTGCTATTACTGTTAAAAGAGGAATTACTCCACAAGCTAATAAAATCAGTTTTTTGTTGTTGTCATTGTTAACGAAGTTAAAGCAAACACATTACCGTCTGGTAGACGCGCGTTTTGTATCACATCAAATGGTTTATGATGTATAAAGCCATTTAGTTCTAAACACAAAGAAATTTTAAAAATGCTCGTAACGTTTAAAAGTTATCTCCTTAGCGACTACTTACTCGTTTAGTGAGCGAATACCAATAGAACACACCTAATGTTAATTCGTGATATTGTATTATGATAATTTGTTACTGATCTAATTATAGCTCGTTTATTAGCATCCAAAAGCTTTTTTTAGTACCGACCTATTTTGTACATTTTTTATCGACTCATTTCGTAAAATATAGCCATTATATTTTACGAAATGAATCGATGAATCTCTTTTTACGAAAAGCATACAGATGAAAAGTAGGTTTTGAATCGGTTGGGACTACAATTATTTTGTTGCACGAGAAGACTTTCTGTTGCAAGCACCAAATGTTAATAATCTTGATAGATTATTATAGATTTGGTGATATGTTAGCAAAGATAATTAACTCATCGGTTGTTCTAGTGAATGAAAACAATTGGTTGCCAAAACCACCTGTTGTAAAAACTACTAGTTAAGCATATAATTCTTCGTTGGTACCAACAAATCAAATTTGTTTCTATTTTCACCTTCTTTGTATTGCTTACTCCAACATAAAACCAGAAATACAAAAAAAATCATTCTGCTAAAAAATCCAATTATTTGATAATTTAATTATTATGTTGATGTGACTACAAAATTATTTGTTTTTTATTTAAATGCTTTGTTCAATTGACCGTTAAATGTTAAATAAATTTATTTGATAGCTGAGGTTCAATGTATTGACAATTTCAGTGCACAAAGCAATATTCGGTTATACTGATAAAATACTGGCAGTACACCGAACCACAATTATTCAGTTGGCTATTAATTTCGCTTTTTGCCTTTCAAAAATGTATGTGTAGACACAGATTGGAAGCTCCTGGCTTAATGTTGTTAAACTACTATATTACGCTGCAGCAGCCATATCCGTCGGACCATATATTATTGGACCCAGCGAGGTTCAATCTTCATCCATTTCGGTTGTTGTTGTTGTAGCGGCAACTGCGTGTCGCGGTGACAGCTCTTGGCGAAAGAATTGCTCTTCGGGTCAATCAGGTCCATAGTATCGGCTGTCGAGGGATTGATCCATATGTAACAGCGCATAGAGAAAGGGACCTAAGGGTAAAAAAATCAATTTGAATGTTCTTTTTCTTTTTTTTTGATGTGAACAACATCTGAGCATCGAATGAGACCGATCCCATGCCCCAAAAGTGTTCCCTCCCATAGATATGCGCGTTTTATGATAGTGAAGTCGACGATTCTAAGCGCAAATAGAAAGGGCCTAATATTTAAAATGGCTCTCTTGAACAAAAATGGTTTTTAGCCGTAGGTCCCTTTCTATTTTGCGCGTCACATATTGGTAATTTAGTTTGCCGGACCAGTTTCCAATCATGTCGTTGCCTCGTATGTCACATTTTCGTGTTCTCCTGTTAATTTTAAAAGGTTTTTCAATTTTTTTATGTGTTTTTTGTTAACTAAATGTTACTGTTTTGGACTGCAAAAAATGACCAACGTCCGTTTTCACGTGTGTCGATTTTTAAAAAAAATTTAAAAGATTTTTGCACTACAAAAAGCGTAATTTTAGCATATGCGAATAGATCGAAAAGATCAATATTTTAAAGCCGTATTGATAATTAATTAAATTAATTAAAGTTTTTATGAAACAAAAACCTAATCAAACTTTATCATTTCTAACGTTTCCCACTTTCCAGCTACATCACTGTTTGGGCCCAACACTTGCAATGCGTGTGTGTGTGCGAGAGGGAGCCTTTGTTAGTGATGGGGGAGAGAATAAGTGAGAGACAGCTAACCAACAGACTGACACTCACAGATACAAGGCAGATTAAATCGGTACGGACGTATGTGCACATTGATACTCACCAAATACATGCACAAACTTGCTCACCCGTGTGCTCACTCATTGATTTAGCTTTAGCCAAAATGAATGAGCAACAAAAACAACAATAGAAAAATATATGTGAACAACAGAAAGTTTTGTTGGAGAATGGAGCACATATGGCCAGTCTTGAAAATATTCGCGAACTATGCGGTCGCATTACGATGAATTCGCTGCCCGCGAAACGAATAAAATGAATTGTAGTAGCAATAGTAGCAATAATCATAATAATAACAACTACAACAATAACTATAGTAATGGTGCGATACCATATCACGCCCGTGAAAATTCGCTGCCATTCAGTTACGGACAAATTAGCAAAACATCAACGCCATTAAGGCCAATAGCAGCCGCCACAAATACGTCTACTACAGCTACGTCGTCGTCGTCGGTATCACGTAGTTATAAAAACGGTGTTGAACATGATTTAGACTTTGATTTCGATTTCGGTTTAAGTTCTGGTCGCAATGACGGTGGTCTTCTCGGATACGGTAAAGCGACAAATGGCCTAAATGGGAGTGGCAGTGATGTCAATTATAATTTGACACAAAGTGCAACAGCAACAACAACATCTAGTGTCGATCGTGCAAATAAACGTAGTCAGTTTTTCGGTAACGGTGGCGGTAGTGAATCCCATCAATCTCATCATATTAACGAACGAAGTGGCGGCGGGGGTGGAGGAGGTGTTGGTTGCACGCAATCATTGAGATATAAAACATCGACGTCAACAGCAGCGGATGAAACAGATGCCAGTATGATTAAAGCCCAACCTCGTCTCACTAGTCCTTTGCTAGTGCGAAAGACTCTGGGCAGCAGCAGTAATACCAGTAGATCACCTACGCGCTCCACTACCAATACCATTGCAAACACATACCACTTCAGCTATGGAAACGGCGACGGCAATGGTACTGGAGACAACTTTGACAAGTTTGGCATAAATGGCAATATCAACAATAATACGGCAACAATATACGGTGGTGGTGGTGACACACTAACAAAAACACCAGCTCGACATGATTTTGATGAATTGCTACGAGAGCGTCGTGAGAAGGTTTTCAATGAATATCGTTCGACTACACATGAAGTAGCAGCATCACCAAAGTCGTCACCTTTGCCACCACCTCGGCGCTTTGCCAACGGCGGCACGGTCCAATTGCCTTCAACCTTACCGCCTTCCCTGAAACATAATGGAAGTGGATCGTCGGCATCGCATCCTCCCCAAGTGCCCCAGCGTAGTCACAGTCAAAATGGTAAATACAACTACGATTTCCAATTCAATCTAAATTTGGATGATTATGATGGTGACGACATTTCAAGAAGGCGAAATCAGACATTGGATCGGTCGCCGCAACGTCACCAGCAACAATACCAGCAGCTGCGACAGCAACAGCAACAGTTGTACCAAACGCGCGACATTCCATTGGCGTCATCAACATACAATGTGGAACGTAATTATCACACAATTAGTTCATCATCATCAACACATGCCAAGAACAACAACTTCTACAATGGCAGAGAAACTCTGAGTCCAACCTCAATGGTGGACATCTATGCTACGCCTTATGATGATGAACGACGCAGCAACCAGCAACGCCAACAACATGTGCAGCCACTGGAGGCCACCACAACCACATCAACTTTACGCACAAAGCGTTCGGACTTTGCCACATATGGCCACGGCAACATGTTCGCTCAACATGAACAACAACACTCCAATATTGGGCAGCCGCCGATGGCGGATAGAGAGTCACCGTCGTCACCTATTTATGCCACAAGTACGAAAAAGGTAACAACAAACACTGCATCATCGGCAGCGGCGTATCGCAACAATGCATCACAACAACAGCCGTCGTCGCCTATGTCGGCTACGTCGATGACCACACTAACTGTTACGGATTATCATCAGCCATCTCCTTCGCCGACAGTACGGCCCGAAACACCAGCATTTCCTGTTACGCCGCGTACCCCATTTGGCGGTGGCAGCAGCTACAGCATCAGCATAGTTAGCAATGGCTACAATACCACCCCACTTGTCAACAGATCCAATGGTTACCTGCACCAACAACATCAACAGCAGCTCTACCATCAGCAGCAGCTGCAGCCGCAAAATTCTGTGGCTGAGCAAAACTATTCGACGGAAACTATCTATGGCACTAACAACTATAGACCGCGCCTAAATTCCAGTCTATCGATGTCCAATAGCGAACCACAAGAAGTGGCACCACATCTCGTGAAATTCGCAAAAGACTCTTCTAAATTCTGGTACAAGCCAAATTTGTCCCGAGAAGAGGCCATATCTTTACTCTTGAATGCCTCGCCAGGAACGTTTGTTGTCCGCGACTCGACCACATATAAAAATGCATATGGCTTGGTGCTGCGTGTTTCGCAGCCGCCCCCCGGCGCTGCTTCCACCGGAAAACCCGACGAATTGGTACGTCACTTCCTCATTGAGCCCACCACCAGAGGAGTGCGCTTGAAGGGCTGTGCCAATGAACCCGTCTTTACGTCTCTTTCCGCTTTGGTCTATGAGCACTCCATAAATCAATTGGCTCTGCCTTGCCTTTTGCAAATACCTGGCCGTGATATTGTGCCCCCGTTGGTGGAACCAACGCCCGCCCAAAAGCAGCTAATAACCCAGGGAGCAGCTTGCAATGTCCTTTGGCTATTCTCGTGCGATACCGAATCTCTTACCGGCGAAGAAGCCATACGCAAGGCCATACGCCAAATGTATGCGCCGGCCTCGGCCCTTGCCCCCACTGAGGTCCACTTCAAAGTGAGCCAACAGGGCATAACGCTGACGGACAACACGCGTAAAAAGTTCTTCCGCAAACATTATACCGCTGATATCATATCATTCTGTGCCATTGATCCCGATCACCGTTTGTGGACCATGCAGGAGCATGGCAGCGACAATACCACCGTTGTGGGTGCCTTGAAGAAGACAATCTTCGCCTTTGTGGCCCGACGATCGGCCAGTTCGAAGGATAATCAATGCCATGTGTTCTGTGATCTGGCCATCAATCAACCTGCGTCCGCTATAGTATCATTTGTAAATAAAACTCTACCCACGGAGAAGCAGAGAAACTATGTACTCTGAGAGCAGCTATCTACGGCAACTACAACAATAACAAATGGAATAACGACGAATTTCGTAAACCGGAAACGAGAAGATACTACAAATACTAGAATAACGAATAATAATAATAAAAATAATATAAAACGTGTAACATTTGCTTTGTAAACCAAACTAACGTGTAATCAATGTATTGATAAATATGTGTAAACCGAAATGAAACGAAATGAATTGGACCTGGTCCTTCTTCTTCGACTCTTTAAATCTAATCGAGCTTTTATTTAATTTTATCATATGTGCTATGCATACTTAGAAGTGGTTTTTAGTGCCGGGAGGTAGAGCTAATCGGTGCCTGTGTTGAACTATTTGAGTGTAATCTAAAAAGAGGCAGGTCCTGCATCCCAGTCATTCCTATATCTCTGTTTAATGCGAACTAAAACTTGTGGTGTTTTGCACAATAACATGGAAACAAAAAATACGCGGTGAAAAAATCATTTGGAAATATAAAAACTTTAGTAATTGTAATATTCTGCAAAACAGAACTTTTAAGTGGACTAGAAGATCACTAAGACGATTTCTAAGGACTTTTAAGGAAACGTTGGACTTTAAAGATAAATCCTTTCCTAAAAACACAAGTGGTGACTAAGATTGGATAGCAAACCGCAATTGTTAAGTCAATTGTTAACAAAAAGTTTCAATTTTGAGCATGTCTCAAGAGGAAGCAATTCTATACTCGATTCTTGTTTATACTGAATAGTTATCCATGCTAAGAACTAAACTGGCTGCAAAAAATCTATTTACTACTTTTTGTTTTAAAGACTCTAGTACTTCTGTTCTATTCCTTTAGAGACGAGCAACATAGACACTCTTTGTTATTAAATGTCTTAACTATTGCCGTTTCGATCGTATTTATCGAGGCTTTATCCAAAACACCACTAATATTTGTGAAAAGTAATAACGCATTTAAGATTCGAAAGAAACGATCGGATCGGGGGTTTGAGACATTAAAATAGTGGATTCTAATCAGATCGTTATTGCATTTTTGTCTTCATAAACCGATAGATACTTTCCGTTTTATCTTTAAAATAACCATCGATTTCATATGTCCGAAATATTTTAACCTTAAACAATGATGATCTCAGTAGGGAAAACTGTTGACGTTTGATTTTCAAAGTCTCAACGTTCAGGTTTAATCAGAGGTAACCGTTGTACGAGGCTTCGCCATATCGTCTATAAATAACTGTTCAATCATTCTCTCGCGCTCTTCGCTTGCCTGCATGAGCCCCAAGTACTATTGTTGTTGCATGGAGGTAATGGAGGCTACATGTGGTTATTGTACGAGTATTAATGCGAGTAATAACTTTTTGTTTTTTTGTTAACGTATCCCAACAATGTCTGCTTTCGTTGTATTTTCCGTTTTTTTTTGTTTAAATTTTATTACGAGTATTATTATTTTTTGTGTGTAATGAAAAGTCGTACTCAGGGTACACCTGATAACAAATCAATTAGATTATTTACGTTACTCGTACGTGTATATACTAAGCATGCACAGATATGGTTGTAGGAATGCATAATATTATACATACATTCGCCATATATGCATACATACAAATGTTCAGAGGAGCTATTGATGAGTCATGTAGTTAATGATCTGCAGAAGATGGTTCAATTTGTTGCGTTTTTGAAATATTTCGCCCGCCGCACTGTAATGACAGTGAGTGATAGAAGCACTATCCCCTCCTCCCCTCACTTGACAGTTATGCAATTTTTGAAACACCCAGCGTAAGTTCAAGGCCAGCCAGCTCATAGATTAAATCGATTTTTATATGTGATTCATTCAATATTTTTGGCTTTCGGGTAAGAGCTATATTCGTTTTTTTAATCGCACAACACTAGAGTGTAAGAGAACAAAATTGTGTGTTCTTTATTTTGTTTATTTTTCTTCAAACTTGAGATTTCGAAAACAAAACAAAACGAAAAACACAATACCAAATTCCAATACAAAATAGAAATGTTTATACTTATTACTTATTTCATTTTTTTTTTGACTTTTAAACTGATCTTGATTGGGTGAGTAATCATACGAGTATATATTAAACAAAATTCATATACATAAACAAATTATTTAAAATATACGTACACAATTCCTCCTACTAATCGTCTATACGGGTTTTTATATGTATGTATATGTTTATACACACAGGGAAAAAATTAGTTGAAAATCGGTTGGAACTACAATGATTCGGTTGCAAAAGAAGAATTTCGGTTGCAATCACAGAATGTGTATAATCGTAATGAATATTCGGTTCGAGATACCACAACATGATAACTATACGTACTGTACTCACAACGTATGATTCGGTCATACCAATGAAACGCGAAAATGGTTTAGCTGCCAAAACTGGTGGTTGTGGCATCCAATAATTTTGCAAACATTTTGTTGTAGTAAGCAATAATTAGTAATGATAACTTATGATAACCAAAAAAGGGCAGTTTGATGGTACTTGTAAAATAATAAAATTCGAATATTACTGACTTAAAGTCAATCGATTAACCAATTTTGTTTCCAGTAAAAATCATCCATCATCTTTTCCCCATTATCCTCGACATAACCCTCCCTATCAGTATTTAAAGTAATTCAATTGTGTAAGCAATTGAATTTAAATTTTTCGTTGATATTGTACTTGTTAAATTTTAGATCCAAAAACATTCTTCTGAAGGATGCTTGGTATGTTGCACAGATACTACAGTTCCAATAACTGAAAGTTAGAGAGCACCAACTAATATTTGGTTATACTAATGGAATGCTCGAGGTGCTTATAAGCTCAACCATTCGGTTGGCAAACAAATTTCAGGAATCGAGCCACAAATATTTGTATGAAGTAAAATATTAATACTAACAGTGACGTAGCAAATTTCAAATGCAAATTTCTACAGTCTCATATTTTGTTAAATGTAGATAGTTGAACTTCAGTTTTTATTTATTAAATATATATTTTTCGCCTTAAAGTGATTTATTAAAACTCCATGTTATGTTTTCTGATTAACTTTATTTGTCCCAATATTTCTTAAGAGTTGTCAATTTTAAAGAACTCTGTTACTTGTCTGTGCGATAACTACTTAGATTTTTTATGCTGTCCGTAATAGGAAGAAGTGTATGAACATAAACACAGAAAAAAACTCAGTTGCAAATAACAATACCAACCAATACATTTCACCAATTTTTTTGTTTCTGAAAAACAAACTACAAAAAGGTCTCAAAACAAAACAAAAACATATAAAAACAGAATATTTTCAAGTTTAACTGTCCCTTTTCGTCCTTTTTTAAAACAAATAATGTTTTAATAAAATTTAGTAAAAAAGTTTTTTTTTAGAATAAAACTAAAATTGACACAGAGGTGCGAACTAATAAATATAAAGTAGTTATTTACATCTCTAGGCAAGACCTTAACCATTCATTTGAGGTATTTTGTGTCACATTAACACTTAAGAAGCATGAAATATTTAGGCTAAAAATGCCACTATACAACTTAAAAAATACATATATCCTTATCAGCTTTGTCTTTAATTTTGTTGACACTTTTGATCCAAAATTGAACTTTTTCGACGACTTTACCAATTAGATGCATTAAATCGTTCCAATTGTGAAGCAAACTTTATTGAATTCAAAAGTAAAAACCAAATAAAAAAATCAGCTCATAATTTAAATAAGAGAATAAATCTTTTCAAATAAATTAAAAATATATTTCGGTCTAATAACCGAATACTAAAATGGTGCAATCAATTGGTCCATTTAACAATTGAAATCAAAGAGTACTTATAGTCAATAATCTATAACAACATCCGATATATGTAGAAATTCAGTTTCAATAATCATCCTTATTAACAAGGGTCTCTTTTAACGATTTTAACTACAGAAAAATTTCGTCTACCCACTCAACATTTGATTGTAGCTATGGAATACTTGGATTGTACGTGCAACCACCAACATTAGGCAACAAATTTCTATTGTGACAACAAGTATGTTCTCTGTATACACCAATTTAAGTTTTGTGAGCCACTAAATCCATATCACATTAGAATTCCATATAATATTGTACTGTTAATGTGGTATTTTTATTTGTCGCTCTATTGTTTACGAATTGTCTTCTATCTTTAACTTACATGTACATAGAGAACAGGTTTGTTGCCACAACCGAACTTTGTTGCCAACCGAATGTTTGAGGTAACATGCACCTCTATTGAAACTGTAGTATCGGTGAAATATAACATGTATCCCAACCTTCTGAAGAAAATTTTGCGATCTAAAAATCCACATATCACACTTGTTTAACAAAAAAAATTTAAATTTTAGTCAGAGGCAAAAACTGTTTGTTTACACAATTGAAGTACTCATAGAGAGGGTCATGTCAAGGAAAAAGTGAAAAAGATTTGGTTAATCGAATGGCTTAAAGTCAGTAATAATCGAATTATTTTTTTCAAAAAACTTAAACAAAAATTCCTCTTTTGCAACCAAATCATTTTAGTTTCAACCGATTTCCAACTAATTTGTTCTCTGTGTGTGATATAGTTAAGTTTGTTGGCAAATCATTGTTTAAGTTGCTGTTTTTTGTTCCATTGTTTTTTTAACAAGTTGTATTAAATTATAAAATAATAAAAATTAGGCAATGGATCACATACAGGTTTTAACTGTATAAATTTACAATATTAAAATATACTGGATTCCCCAGGGTTTATTGGAAAAATTTCCGCATTTCTCTAACGATATTCTCAGGTCCTAATGTTTACCGACTGTTTTGAACGGCTAATGCATTTTAAAGATACATTTTTTTACATGGCTTAGATAATTATCTCTTACTCGTAAGGTAACCGCTAGGTAGCCGCTAGGTGGAAACCCGCCGCTAAAAAAAATGTACGATGTTCTTACCCGGAGTTCAAAACGGGGCTTACATGTATGAGAGTTGTGAATACTATCCATCACTCCATGGCAACCCACAAAAGGATAATCCAAATAAAACTCAATTTATGGTCATGCAAAAATTCCATAATGCATTGTTAAAATTCAAATATTTATGGCTTTAAAGAAATGTAGACCTCCATTTTATTGAGTACAATAATGAAATTGCGTAGAAATAATTGAATTTTGTAAACAATTATATGTAAGTTTTTTTGTTTCTGTCTTATAAAATGTATGCGAATCATCAACGTTTGCGCTGTTTTCGAGGTTTTGTGCTCTGTAAAGGAAAAATGCGCCTGTTTCTTAACAAAAACAACAATGTACGAGTATATAATTCTTGAAATGTTTATATTATAAAGCACATCTACTATGTGCAACCGATCAAAATAATAACGATGCTGAGGATGATGATGCTGACGACGATGATGATAATGATGATACGGCTTCATAATTTGTTATTCCAAATGTGAAAAATTGTCGGCTAAAAATATACGTATGGTATACCAAGAATACCCCACATATCCATCCACAAAGAAGAAAACATATGCTTGTGTGGACCTACAACACAGGCCGACATACATATACACCTTTCGATATCTGTTAAAGTGAATGTGCGTCTGTCTGGCGTTCTGTCTGTCTGTCTATCCGTTCAACGTAAATGCGGGCCCGTCAGCTAAAAACGGCAGATTGCTTAATTTTCTCCTAAATTGTGAAGTGTACTACTACGTAAAACCGAAAAACACGTAAGAAATGCGAAAGATTTCAATTCTGCCTTCTTCTGCTTCGTTTCTGCTTTTGCCTCCGTTCAAATAATAATTTCTACAACAACAGCAGCCGAATTTATATCGCGTACATTCATTTCGCCTTTTTCTCATTTCACGCCACCCCGCTTACATTTAAACAATTTAAATGTTTCTTTACGCTTTTATTGTTTTGCCATTGAAATAGTTTTCTTGTTATACATTTCTAATAAAATTAGAAAAACGAAAAGTGAGAAACCTATTGAGTCCACGAGTGGGCATGTGCCTCACTTGTACTCGTACAGCGGCAGAGTACTCGTACTCGACTACTTGTGCGACGGAATGCATTTACATCAGCTTGAATGATCTTTGCTTTGTCATTGCTTGGACAACAATGCCCTCCCAAACCTATTGAATAAGTAAAGTCTATGACCACATAATTGAATACGAGTACAATTAAATTATGAATGGCCAAATAAAATTTTGAAACAACGCTAGCCCAAAACCACATATCAACTTTGCTCCCATGAACCGCTTTACGTTAAATGTAAAAAAATAACGTTGCAATTTTGTCATTAACATGATTTATTACTAACAATAACTGTTGTTATGTATTAATTTTTATTTATTTTATATACACAAACAAAATGATGTAAAAAGTAATATCGATAAATAAATAAAGAAAAACCCAAGAAAAATATTTTTTATTACACAATCTGGTAAGAAGTAACCACCGCATTTCGTTCAATAAATTTGTCAACAACTTATAATGTTGGCCTTCAGCTTTAAAAAAAATTATGCGAGCAAAATAATAATTGCGAATAAATTGTTTTTTTTTACAAATTTAAATGGATCTATATTTAAATGACCTCCAATATTTTCTTAAATAAACTTGTCCATAAACTAAGAAAATTTGGTGCGGGATGAGCAAAAAAAATAAAGTAAAAAACAAATAAAAAAAATTCCACAGTCAGACAGGTCCGATTGAATGTTTTCCTACGCCGCTGTGGAGTACGGGAGTACTGTATATAACAAAGATCTGATTTAAAATGTGACTGATACGAGGGCTGCTCTATACATTGTTGGCCTAATAATGAAAATGCGAATATTTATCATCAAAAACGGTTTTATTGTTTTTCAAAGTATTCTCCATTTTGATTTATACATTTTTGCATGCGCTCAAACCAATTGTCGAAGCACTTTTTCCACTCCGATTGAGACACCTGCAAAACATGGTTTTTGAACGCTTCAACAGCATCTTCTGGCGATGAAAATCGTTGACCACGCATTGTTTTCTTGATGTGCGGGAATAAAAAGAAGTCATTGGGTGCCAAGTCAGGGCTTTACGGCAGATGACCCATCAATTCGAAGTTTTGGCCGGTTTAAACCGATGTGTGAGAGCTCGCATTGTCATGGTGCACAATGATTCGTCTTCTCTTGTTCGTTTTTCGAATTTCTCCAAAGACTAATTGTGGTGTACCACTCAGAAATGATTCCACGAACACCTTTCGTTGGATTTGGCTCGTCTTCAAAGACCCACACGGTCGATTGCTGTTATGTTTCGGGCTCATACGCATAGATCTATGATTCGTTACCTGTGACGATCTTATAGACGACTTTTGAAGCTCCGCGATCGTATTTTTCAAAATTTCTTTGCACCAATCGACACGAGCCTTTTTTTGAGCGATTGTCAAATTGTGCGGGATCGAACGAGAACAAACCTTTTTTACGGCCAGGTGTTCATGCAATATCGAATGTATGCTGGTGTAAGATATGCCCAAGGATGCCTCTATCTCACGGCTTGCCACATGACGATATTGCATTATCAGTTCGCATATCAATGTTCTCTGGCACAACGGCCGTTTTTGGACGACCTTCGTCTTTGAGCGAGCGTCGGCCACGATTGAATTCATTTAACTAGTTTTCGCAGTGTTATAGGATGGTTCTTCATCGCCATGCAAAGATTTAAGTTCATCAATGCACTCTTGTCGTGATAATCCACGTCGAAAGTTGTGAAAAATGATCTCACGAAAATGTTCACGAGTTTTTTTCAAGTCCCTGTAAACCACACAAATGTTGGTCGTACGTTTATGCTAAAAAATGTCAAGCTTTCCAATGAAAATGTCAGATGGATATATAGCAACCCTTGTAGAGGGTCAGGGCCACAAATTTGGAAGGTTCTGTTAAGGGGACCTATATAAAAACATGAACCAATATGATTCTATTCCGGCTGGGTTGGTTATGAGTTGCATTTGCTTATTTTTTGCAGGATCAGGATTATAATGTTGTTTTTTTGTTGTCGGGTTCCATGTGAAAACATTGATCAATATGGATTAATTTGGTTACATTTCTCTCACAATTTGCTTTACTTAATAAACAAAATCGAATGTAAAATCTGACTTCTAGCGGCAGGACTTCAAATCAGGCCCTTTGCATAGGGCTATAAAAATCCGTTAAAGTTCATTTGCTCTGAGGTTAGTTAATTGTCCCATGTTATGTACCATGCAAAATTTGAGCGTATTCGAATTCAATTTTCCTGTAGGGAACCTGGGGTTAAATGTCTCCAAATCAACACTTGTGTCTACTATTTCGGTCGACTTTTTGTTGACATTGTCAACGAAGCGTCTACACTGTTTCTTTGCCTTTAAGGGGTACAGAAATGTTATTACCGACAAATTTATGGGTACAGAAAAGTTTGCAATAACCAATTTTGGAATATAAGCTTTCGCATTCACATAACAAAATTTTGAAGTATTCGCAAAAATATATTTCAGTTAAGGATACGAGTATAGTTGTTAACTTAGAACTTAATTTTATATAAACTATTTTTTAAACAATCGTAATTTTTTTTAATTTCCCTGAAAATTATATTCATTTCTATTAATTCATATAAAATAATCTACACAATCAACAAAGAATTATTCACATTCGCAAACAACAATTTGGAATATTCGTATTCACAACAAATAAATTTCAAAATTCGCTTTCGCTTAACCCACATTCAGTCACATGGAGTCTAAAGCGGGTGGCAACCGTAACATGTAGTCGGTCTAACCGGACTTGCGAATTTCCTTGCTGGCTTATTAGTGCATATTTGAACATTTAAATTCCTCTTTACAAGCAAGCTTTCAAGCACTTCGCGTGATCCAAAACATATCTGGATCCTTGACTCAGATACTTTTGGGATAGTTGAAGTTAAAAGAGTTTTAGCGGAACTAAAGGTATATCGTACATTTATCGACGCTTCCTCGCCCATTATTTCAACCTTTCATACCGTACAGTGGGAGTGTCTTTTTCTTTAAATGGTTTTCAATCTCTAGAAAGGTTAAAGCTTCAGTTCCTGGAACTTATACCTGGCGCTCTTAAAGGTCATAAACAACTTGTTAGATATCTAGTGTCTAAAGAAATCCCAGCGACCAGCAGTATACAGAGTTGTAAAAATCGATCTTAGGTTGGCCTAATGGCGATCCAGTCTTAACTGTGGGGCTGTTCTATATGCCGACTACATAAGATCAACGTTGTGACTCTTGATTTTCCACAGTATTCGATCGAGTCTGCCACGGCCCACTTGTAACATAACTTTTTGCATTTTTAAGTGGGGTCGACCTAATGTGATTAAATTTAACGCTAGTAAGATTCAGTGATGCTCACAGATATGCTTCTACGTTGCCAGTGTCTATGAATGCAGTTTACATAAACTGATTGGAAGCTCTGGATGATCTACACACAGAGAACAGATTTGTTGACACAACCGAATGTTAGTGGTTGCACGTACTATCCATATATTCCATCGTTACAACCGAATGTTTATTGGGCACACTGCAATTTTCAGTAGAGGGAACTGGCACTTTCGGTATTTTTGTTTATTTAAAGTTTGTTAATTTGTATGGCCGAAAATATTTTAATTGTCTGACCTTTTTTTTGTGTTTTTATAAAATTTTTGGCAATTTCGAAATATGTTTTCGTCGTAAACAAAAAAAATGTTGTGACTAGGACCGATAAAATATTAAAGGATTTTATATATATACGTTGATGTTGGAATTACCAAAAGAATGTGACAACAACCAACTAAAAAGGTTGGTTACTGCAAAGAACTAATCTGTTGTCACCACCAATTACTGGTACCAAAGTAACATGTACATCACAATTAGTTGGTTGCCATAACCGCCAGTTGTCGAAACCAATGGTTAAACTGAGTTGGTTTTACTGTGTGATTAGCTGAAAATACCGTAATATGGTTGTAGCAACCATATATCTAGAACCATGGTACCATCAACACTATGGAATCTTGGTTATTGCAACAGAAAGCCAATTTATCCAACCGAATTTTTGTAGTTCGGGCCAACTAACAACTGATTTTTTGATCTGCACATACTTCATGTGTTTAAAGAAGCAGTCTAGCGCCATTTTGGAGCTGTGGTTAAAAATGTTGATTCCCTGCGACCGAAGATGGAATACAACATCAAATTGGGGCTGATGCCCTAAATTTCTTGACCATGGCCAAAGGCACATAAGTAATGATAACCTGTTGTATCGCCTCATGGCGGGAATTACGTTTCACTGTTCCATCGATATTTGAATGGAGATTAGAATAATTAACCGTACCACTAGGTACTCCAGAAGAGCCCTAAGGTTTGTTATCCTCTGGTCGGCAGACAACACCGTATCCAAATGGAACACTCAGCAGATGTTTTTCCCGTCACTACAGAAGCTGCTTATAGCATCTCACCTTCGTAAAATTTGACACAGTGACCGTCTGCTCGTGACAAAGCTTATTAATTCCGATTCTTGTAAAATTTGGTGCTGTAAGGCCTATAAACCTCTGCATGGAAAGTGTGGGATCAAACATATGCAAGGCATGTGAGAAGGGCATCAAAACGCTAGAGCAGTTTCTTTGGGAATTCGTAGCTTTCGCGTGATCGAGGCTGTGGTGTTGGTAAAAGAGGAAGAGGGATGTCTTTGTAAAAGCTAAAAAATTTCGTTGACTACACAGAACTTCTTTAATGATTAAACATTGACAAATCATCGAACAAGTCGCACAATAAGGCGTGTACTGGCTTAGGTTTATGCCCTTAGGTAATGGATCCTTCCTCTTGGACCCCTCTACGAGTATTCCAAACCATCCAACCAGGGTACTAAGAACCAATAATAACCTTATGCTTTCTTGCAGAAACCATGCGATATTTTTAGGGTCAAATTTCTTAACAGTACTAGGAATACTTTGGTATTTTACAAAACTAATAATACAGGGTGGGCCATTTAAATTTGAAACGGCTGTAAAAAAGGACTGATATTTTTTTAAAATTTCTGGTTTTATTGGAAAGGTTGAAATTTGTCATTTACTTATATATCATTTATCTAACTACCACAACGGGCTCGGCAGTACCTCATCCGATCAACACAATTTTTCAGTACATTTTCGATTGTTTCGGGTCGAATCTCTTCAGTTGCAACTTCGATTTCATGTTTCAACGCTTTAATTGTCTCTGGATGCTTTGCGTAACATTTATTTTTAATTACTCCCTACAGAAAACAATCCAAAGGGCTCAGACCACAGCTCCGAGACGGCCAATTGACATTACAATATGGCTGATTATTTGATTTTCAAAAACACATATCATGCCTGTGTGATATGTGGCCTCGTCTTGTTAAAACCAAATGACGTCCATGTCATGCTCTTAAATTTTTGGAAACAAAAATTCGTTGAGCATGGCCTTGACGGTATCGGCAGCTACTTGCTTATTTTCGAAGAAAAATGGCCCAATGATGCCGCCAGTCCAAAATCCGCACTAAACAGTGACTCGTTGTGGATGCCTTGACTTCTTAATATTTACGTGTGGATTTTCTGAAACCCATATGCGGCAATTTTGCTTATTGACATAGCCACCGAGGTGAAAATGGGCTTCATCTGAAAACAGGATTTTTCGGTAAAACTCTTTATCTCCTGCCAAACAATCTTCAGTCCATTGGGCAAAGCGAAAACGCATCAATTGTCATGAGGCTTCAGTCCTTGGATCAATTGAACTTTGAAGCCTTCATACACGAAGTCTTTATGTAAAATTCTTTTCAAAAAAGTGCGGGAAATGTACACTTCCTGAGAACGATAACGAGTTGATGTTGATGGATGCTCTTGGACATTCTAAGTAATAATTTCGATTTAACGCACTGGACGAGAACGTACTCAGGTTGGTTTGGCCAATAACGATCCATTTGCCTGAACTCGCTTCACAAATTGACAAAAAAGAACTGAGGGCAGATCACTTCTCGAAAATTTTTTACGTAAATTTCTTACAGTTTGCGTTAAAGACTCACTACTTTGGAAATAAGTTTTTAATATATCCTTATTTTGTTTGAGAGAACAGCGTCCCATTTCCTCATGTCAAACATAAACCTGACAATAAAAAAATAATGTTATTCTATCTTTCAAAGTCAAAGTATTCGGTAGTAAAACTTTAAAATTTTAAATGGCCTAGCCTTTATGTACATATGTGAAAATTTCAAATATTCCTGTATAAAAGAGTAACAAGGTCAAATAGGCTACTTTTACACATGTTTATTTTCTCCGTGGAAATCGACCCACCTTAACATACATACCCATGCGCACATCTGTTGTTTAAACTTTACTTAATCGTAATGTAAACAGTTTCGTTCTACTCAACTTTACTTCAATGTTATTTCATTATTTGCGTCGGGGTTGTTGTTGTCGTTTCTCCTCCACGCCATGTTCGTATTTGTTGATAGATATTTAAACATTAAATATCTATTTGATGGACATTTTGAGAAAAAACAAAAAAAAAAAACAAAAATGTGTAGTATTTTTTCCCAACTGCCAACTGCATAATTGCTTTAATTTTCTTAATAATAGCAAAACGCGATACGACAAATGATGTAACAAAATGAAAACGATAGCAAAAAATCGATTGTATTTTTTGTGATGTAAAAAACAATTAATCGGATCATTAAATTGTGTTTCAATACAAGTATTTTAACTCCTACGTTTACTGAAAACAGAAAAAACGAAACTAACCTCGAAAAGCCTCTTTTTAGAACTCTAGTGAATAGAAAAGCAAGTGTGTGAAATATCCGACAAGAATGAATTTTGCTAATATCAGAGGAAGTTCCGAACATGAGAGGTCAATTGAATCTTGAAATTCTGAATACGATAAATTTAAAACTTGAATCCAAAATACTTATTATACTTGTACATGTTTAGAGCTTATGACATAATTCTACGTATCTTAATTTGCATGCATTTCCAATCGACGTTTTCTTTTTAAATTAATTAAAATTTATTTTGTCTTACAGACACGAACATTAATCAAATGCTATCAATTTGTCAACATTCTTTTCTTCTTTTATTTGCAAATCAGATTTAAGAATACTACAGACTGGGAAGGATTCAAGTCAATATACACCTTACGATTTTAGGAGTTTTGCCAATAGGCAACTACAATTAAAAGAAATTTTATGTGAATATTAAAATCATTAAAAAGCTAAAAGTATTAAAAACAAAGTACGAGGGTTGCTTTTTATATTTCAGGTCCGACAATAAAAACATAATATTTTATCATTAAAAATGGTTTTATTGTTTTTCAAAATATTCTCCTTTAAGATCAATACACTTTTGCACAAAAGTGTATTGATCTTCAGGTCCGAGAATAAAAACATAATATTTTATCATTATACATGGTTTTATTGTTTTTCAAAATATTCTCCTTTAAGATCAATACACTTTTGCACAAACCAATTTTCGAACCTTTTTTCCACTCCGATTAGGGCACCTTCAAAACATGATTTTTGAACGCTTCAACATCTGCTTCGGGAGATAAAAAACGTTGACCACACATTTTTTTCTTCATGCTAGGGAATAAGAAGAAGTCACTGGGTGCCAAATCAGGGCTGTACGGTGGATGGCCCATCAATTTGACATCTTGAGTGGACAAAAAGCTCTTCGTTTCAGCTGATGTGTGAGAATTCGCACTGTCGTGATGCAAAATGATCTGTCTTTTCTTTTTATCTTTCCTCATTTCTTCGAACACTGTTGGCAAACAGATGGTTGTATACCACTCAGAATTGATCATCCTACGTTCCACTAAAGGCACTGTGGAAACATGGCCGGTTATACCGAAAAAAACGCAATCATTTGCTTCGATGAACTTCTTCCACGAACAATTTTTGTTGGATTTGGCTCGTCTTGAAAGACCCATATGGTCGATTGCTGTTTTGTTTCGGGTTCATATGCATAGATCCATGATTCGTCACCTGTGACAATATTATACACTGCCTTTGAGCTACCGCAGTTATACTTTTTCAACATCTCTTTGCCAAATTATGTGGGATCCAACGATTCGCCAAATTATGTGGGATCCAACGAGAAGAAACTTTGTTCACTTGCAAATGAACACGCAATATCTTATTGATGCTTGTCATACTAATGTCCTAGGATGCCTTAATCTCACGGTATGTCACATGTCGGTCTTGCTTAATTAGTTCACGCACAGAATCGATGATTGGACGTCCTTCCTGGAGCGAAATTCATCCTGGAGCGAACGGCGTCCGAGACTGAACTCTTGGTACCAGCGATTAACAGTGTTTTTTGATGGTGCTTTATCGCCAAAAGTCTAAACAAGTTGATTTAAACACTCTTGCCCCGATAACCCAAGCCGAAAATCGTAAAAAATCATCGAACGAAAATGTTCGCGGGATAATTCCATTTTTGACTGAGATGAATTTTTTAACACAATGTAAACAAAACATTTCGCCCTCAAATGACAAACGTTCTAAGTGAAGTTATGATAAAAAATGTCAAAGTTTCTTATGGAAGTTCCTGTTTGCAAATTATATAGCAACCCTCGTATGTATAAGAGATGTCATATAAATTTGGTAGGAAAAAAGTCTATACCCAACGTGGCAATTCCTACGAATATGAAAGAATACAAAGATTAAAAAGGTGAAACTCCTTTTTATTTCATCCCTTTTAGTTAAGATGTCTTTAAAAGCTTTTTAGTGGGCAAAGTGTTTCCTAAAACTTATTTTAGTTGCATCGTGTGTCTCTAAAAATGGAAAATCGAAAGAAAACATAAATTTCAGTTAGAAATCTAATAATAAATCTTACGGAGAAATCGCCAAAACTTGTAATTAAAGCCGTTTAACTGTGCAAACTAGAATAAGAAATTTTAATAATAGTGTTACAACTGAAAATAAAGCGCGATATGGTAGACCAAAAAAGTTGCCAAGACGAGATGTTAGCAATATTCTCAAAAAAGTACGTCAGGATCCAAAAACTGCCGTGTTGCTAAATGTTCAGACAAGATCGTGAATCCGAGAACTGCCAGAAATGTTCTACAAGATAATGGATTTGGAAGGAGAGCATAACGTAAGAAACCGCTAATTTCGGAGAAAACCCAAAAAAAAGTAAATCACATATCGACAAGGGAGTAGGGTTAAATTCTCAAGACTAAATGTCGACTTTTACAAATAAATCAAAAGAAGACTTTTCGACTTTTGAGTAGACTTTTTTCTTTAGGGAAATGAAAATGCAATATTTTGGAATAAAAACAATTTTTATTTTTGCATAAAAAACTTTTATTTAAGAAAGTAAGAGTGATAATAAACTAATAAACTTTCTTTTCTTTTAGAATATTCCTTTTTTTTAAAAAACGTCTAACAAAGCTGATTTTTTAAAGCAATCGATTAATATACATGAAACCACATGTCTGCATTAATAGATCTCTAAAAGATAATCATATTTAAATATTTTGGAGAAACCTGATAGCCATACGAGGGTTGCTATATATATTTCAGGCCTAGGAAACACTAAGTGTTGCCTAGCGCCATCTGACATTTCCATTGGATAGTTTGACATTTTGTAGCATAAACGTACGACCATCATTTGTGTTGTTTACAGTGACTTGAAAAAATTAATTTGGCAAAAAAATGGAATTAACACGTGAACATTTTCGTGAGGCCATTTGGAGAAATCTGATAGCCATACGAGGGTTGCTATATATATTTCTGGATCCTCGTTGGATCCCGCACAATTTGACAATCGCTCAAAAAAAGCCTCATTGGTGCAAAGAAACTTTAAAAAAATACGATCGCGCTGCTTCAAAAGACGTTTATAAGATCGTCACAGGTAACGAATCATGGATCTATGCGTATGAGCCTAAAACAAAACAGCAATCGACCGTGTGGGTCTTCGAAGACGACCCAAATCTAACGAAAGTTGTTCATGGAAGAAGCACTTCGAAGCAAATGGTCTTCTGTTTCTTCGCCAAAACTTGTCATGTGGCGACTGTTCCGCTTGTTTGCCTGAAGTGTTCGGAAAAATTCGAAAAACGAACAAGAGAAGACGAATCATTGTGCACCATGACAGGCCAGAAATATGTATAGCAGCCCTCGTAAGAACTGCGTTCTAAAAAATTCTCACGCGAGAAAGAAGTGGAAACGCTTGATAATTTTTTTCGCCATTTTTGCAACAAATGGTTACTCGCTTTTTATTGTTCTTTATATAAGTTTTGGATTATTTTTGTTTTGCGACAAACAGGCGGTGCCTACAGATGATCCTTCAATTGTATTGGAACACCATTGCCATCATTATGGCTTTTTCACGCCAAGTGCTTACACTTTTGTCAAGGAACCCCCATTTGTTATTACCTTTTTTAGCCTTAGAATCCACAACCTCTTTGGCCAAATCAACATCGGGTAAATGGGTATCAATAGGTATTCGAGAATTTCTAATTTTGTTGTTTATCAGTACCCCTTTAAAAAACTTAAAAATACACCTGTTGGATATAGTTTCAGTGTTATTTATTTACCGGTTTAAGGCGCAATTGCGGCATCTGTAGTTGGGGATTTAGTTTTTATAGAAAGCATTATGAACCGATATTTATATAAGAGCATTCTAAAAGAACATTTAAAACCATGATAACGATAATTTGTGTCTCGGAACTCAATGGATCTTCCAATAAGGCAATGATCCAAAGCATACAGCTGACCTAGTCCAAGACTGAGTTCTTTATTATGCTCCAGGACAACGAATTCTCCTTCCCAGTCACCGAACCTCAATTCCATTGAACATGTTTGGGTTATTTTAGAAAAAAAAGTAAGTAAAAGTTTAGTGACTTCGATGCCTAGAATTGTAGCAGCTTATATTGACGCTAACGGTGGACCACTAAAAAAAATATTAAAAGTTCAAAAAAATAAATGTATATAGTAAAAAAATTAATTAATATGTTCCTTATATATCTGTATGTCGAGTTTTTTCCATTGAATTTTATAGTTTTTTGTTTAGTTATGAATCAGAATATCTCAATGAAAATTAACATACGAGGGCGACCGCAAAACTAACTGGCCTGGCACATTTTCTGTTTTACTAGCAACTTTTTTTTTTGTGTTTAAAAGCAATCTTTTATAAGCCATCTGTCAAAAATTCCGAAATATTTAATGATTATTTTCTCTATTACAGGTGATTGAAGTAAACAAGTTTTATAATTTTTGAAAAATGGAAAATAAAGAGTTTCGTGCGGTAATTAAACACTTTTATATGAAAGGTTATACGCCACGATTAATCAAAGATAAATTGGATTCTGTTCATGGTGATAGTGCACCATCATACTCCACCGTGGAATCCTGGGTTCAACAATTTAAAATGGGTCGTTCAAGTACGGAAGATGAACAACGCTCTGGAAGACCGAAAACTGCTACTACTATTGAAAACGTTAGCAAAATATTTAATCAAGTGGTTAAAGGTAGACGAATAAAGCTCAGAGAACTTGCCGATATTGTTAAAATACACGAAAAACAAGTTTGGAGTATTTTACATGATGAACTCCACATGAAAAAGCTATCCGAAAACTATCCACCGCGTTTGTTGACTTTGCCCCAAAAAATCGTCCGTTGGACCAATTCCGAGGAGCTTTTAGCGATTTATCAGAGTAATCCAATAGAGTTCTTGCGCCGATTCATAACTGTTGATGAAACATGGATCCATCACTACATCCCAGAATGCAAAGAACAGTCAAAACAATGGATAGAAGCTGGTAAAAGTGGTCCCAAGAAGGCGAAAACTGTTAAGTCAGCAGGAAAAGTAATGGCCACAGTATTTTGGGATGCAAGGGGTATAATAATTATTGATTATCTTGAGAAAGGAAAACCTATAAATAGTGAATATTATTGTGCATTATTGGATCGGTTGAGTGAAGAAATCAAGTTAAAACGACCACATTTAGAAAAAAAAGTTCTTTTTCATCAAGATAATGCTCCTTCACACACTGCATTTTTAACTCAACAAAAACTGGCCGAATTACGATTTGAAATTGCTCCGCATCTACCATATAGTCCAGGTTTAGCTCCTTCTGACTATTTCTTGTTTCCAAATTTAAAAAAAAATTCGGTGGCAAAAAATTTTCGTACAATAGCGAGGTTATTGCTGAAACTGAGGCATATTTTGAAGGTCTTGAAAAATCTTATTTTTCGGATGGAATTCAAAAACTTGAAAAACGTTTGATGAAGTGTATTGAGTTGGAAGGAGATTATGTTGAAATATGAATAATAATAATTCCAAAAAAACGGTTCTTATTATGTTAGGCCAGTTACTTTTGCGGTCGCAATCGTATACTTCGCTTGCCTAAAAATAATGCTAATATTTATCATCAAAAATGGTTTTATTATTTTTCAAAGTATTCTCCAGCATAATTTATACACTATTGCATGCGCTCAAATTAATTGTCGAAGAACTTTTTGCACTCCGATTGAGACACCTCCAAAACATGGTTTGTGAACGCTTCAACAGCATATTCTGGCGACGATGATGTGCGGGAATAAAAAGAAGTCATTGTGTGCCGAGTCAGGGTTGTACGGCGTATGACCCATCAATTCGACGTTTTGGCCGGTCAAAAAGGCGCTAGTTTGAGCCGATGTTTGATCATTGTGCTCGCATTGTCATGGTGCACAATGATTCGTCTTCTCCTGTTCGTTTTTCGAATTTCTCCCACGTCTTTAGGCAAAGAAATTGTGGTGTACCACTCAGAATTGTCCGTCCTACGTTGTTCAAGCGGAACAGTCGTCACATGACCAGTTTTGCAAAGAAACAGGCGACCATTTGCTTTGAAGTGCTTCTCCACGAACAACTTTCGTTGGATTTGGTTCGTCTTCGAAGACCCACACGGTCGATTGCTGTATTGTTTCGGGCTCATACGTATAGATCCATGATTCGTCACCTGTGACGATCTTATAAATGTCTTTTGAAGCACCGCGAACGTATTTTTTTTTAAAATTTCTTTGCACCAATCGACACGAGCCTTTTTTTGAGCGATTGTCAAATTGTGCGGGATCCAACGAGAACAAACCTTGTTTACGGCCAGATGTTCATGCAATATCGAATGTATGTTGGTGAAAGAAATGCCCAAGGATGGCTCTATCTCGCGGCATCGATGTTCTCTGGCACAACGGCCTTTTTTGGACGACCTTGGTCTTTGAGCGAGCGTCGGCCACTATTGAATTCATTAAACCAGTTTTTCGCAGTGCTATAGGATGGTGCTTCATCGCCATACAAAGATTTAAGTTCATCGATGTACTCTTGTCGTAATAATCCACGTCGAAAATTGTGAAAAATGATCGCACGAAAATGTTCACGAGTTAATTCCACTTTTTTGCCAAATTGTTTTTTGATTTTTGAGTCACTGTACACAACACAAATGATAGTCGTACGTCAAAACGTTCTGAGTACGTTTAAGCTAAAAAATGTCAAACTTTCCAATGGTAATGTCAGATGGCGTCAGGCAACACTTAGCGTTGCCTAGGCCAGAAATATATATCGCAACCTTCGTAATATTACGAAGCTCATTTTATTATTCTCAGTACGTTACTATTACAAAAATGCAATTTTTATAAAAAACAATTGTGTTTTTATTGGAAAAAATTATTTTTTTTATTACAAAAAGCTTTTTTATTTAAAAGTATTATATCAAATTATATCTTATTTGGATCCGCTTAATCGTCATCAATGTCAATTTGCATGTATGAAGTAAGAAAGGTCCAGAATTAGTAGGCTGTGAATCTTTGTACGTTTCTGATTCTTGCTTTTCGCCAGTATCCTCTTCATCGGTTGTTCTCTTTAACCACCTTGCTCATCAGATTTGGTGGAAAGTTGGTTTTCGAACCAATCCATATGGTGATGGAGAAAATGAATTTTTAATGGCATATTCACACCAAGTTCCTCAAAGGCTTTCAAGAGACGTTTAACTCTTTGTAAACTATCTGCTTCTCGTTTAAAATATAATTAAGTACCTCGTATAAAAAATATACGTTCTGGTCTTAATTTAAAACTATATAACGCATGGGTTTTTCGATAACACAAAAAAAGTTGTGTTGAATAGAAAAAAAGTCTTGTCACCCACCACTCTTTTAAAACATCTGTCATTTATTTTAATTGAGCATGAATTACATGCTTGGCTTTTCACGCACCATTTATAGTAGCAAAATAGTTTACGGTCCCGGTTTCATATTTAACTGAAGAATTCTTTTTTATGGTACGAGTATACACAATCGATTAAAAAAGATTGGTCATTTCCAAAAAAAGAAAGCATCTTATTATGGTTATGTTAATTGAAAATTATTGGGACTTTTAGGTCATTACTGTTGTGAAGTTTTGTAATAGGTACTCGTAGTGCTGATGATTATCACACCATCAATCCATGTTTAAAGACGGGTAAGAACATCTGACATATTTTAGTGGCAAGATTTTCTGCTCCGTAAATGCCGGCGACTTTAGACATACACTAGGCTATGTAAAAGTATGAGTCTTCAAAGTCTGATTTACATTTTTATTTAATTTTTTTGTTTGTTTTCTGAACAGGGAACCTTTTAAGAATATTGTGTAAAAATTTAAGATAAGTCTCAGCAAAACTAACGAAGATACTGGAGTCGATGCATATTTTAGAGTGGTGCTTTTTGGGGCTTACGTTGAGAAATTTCTGAAAGTGGTACAAAAAGGGCTTTCTTTAAAAAAAAAGAAAACGTTTTCTTCTTCTTAAAAAAAAAAGTGTCACAAAAAGGTTATTTTTTCGAAAAAAAGCAGCAAACTTTATGCAAGTTTATTAAATTTAAACAATACATTTAAACTAAAAAAACGGTAACAAAAAAAAAACTTAGGTTCTTGAAGTAAGTAATAAAATACAAATTCAAACTAAAAAACAATTTAATTTAACAAAATTTTAACACAACATCTAAATTAAATAAAAAAAAAATCTAGTAAGCAAAAGTCAAATATGGCAAAAGTCAAATATATACCCTGCTATACTGGATCTGCAGAAAAGCCAACTGAAACTAGGTTCTTGTCCCTTAGATTCATGGACCGGGTTCAAAAATTACTTAGCTTTGAAAATAATGTCATATGAATTCGTTGGCTTTAAAGAAGGATTCCATGTTTTTGGCATCCCAAATTTAGTCAAATTCCAAAAATAATTCTATTATTGGTTTCGTGAGAAAGTTTTATTGTTATTTGATATCCATAGGTACATTGGAAGCCGGTTTTTCACCTCCATGGGCATTTAAATAGGGACTTTTAGTTTATCGAAATATACTATACCAAATTTAATTAAAATCAATGTTGGTGCTCTAGAGCGGTTGTATCTTAAACCTGGGTTGGTATATTAAAACGTGGACCGATATGACCATATTTTTTATCTGAGCCGGTAACTGATCGATCCTCATCAACTGTGCCAAATTTCCTCAAGTCTGGATATTCTACATATTACGATTGTAACGAATGCGAATTATTCGCTTCATGTTGAATATTCGCTTTCGAATTCGCAAAAACCAATTTTGGAATATTCGCATTTGAAAAAACCAATATTCGCAAAAAATATTTCAGTGTTCGCTTTCTTATTCGAAGCAGCGAAGCGTAAATTAACTGTACTAAACTTAGAATATTAAATATTTCGAAACACTTACCTCAAACTAAAACTTTTCTGACTTATATTTCACAAATGTTAATGTTAATTAGCCGCCTCGATCATGTGGTTTGACACCTTTGGACTTCTTTCTTTAGGGACATCAAAAAGAGAAAATGTGAGTGTTAATAATCCACGAATTCGGCACTTTAACGACATTGAACCTAAATTATTCTTGAGAGTGATTGAAAAAATAGACCATCGGATATAGGTATGCAACCGAAGCCGTGGCAAGTATTTGGCCGATGTTTTATTTCACACATTTTGTTAACATTAACATCGTGCGTTTTAGTTGGACCACCCTTTATTTCACAGGGAACTCAAAAAAAAATGTACAATTGTGTGAAGAGTGCCAGAGCTTGGTCAAAAAACATTTTCCCTGCAATTTAACGAACAAGAACTTATTAGCAAGCTTATAAGTATTGCAAGAATAAATTTAGCCAGTTTGCCTAATTTTATGGCCAAGACCCTAGAAATGTATAACGATTACTAGCGATCTGTTTCTATAAACTTGTCACCGAAACCATTGGTCGATTTTCTATTGGATTTGATTGAAGGCTACACGCAGAGAAAAAACATGGTTACTATATGGTCACGGCAATAATAAAATATTCTCCGCAATCAACTATGGTTCGTCGCAACCATAGTGTAGTTTACTGAATATAATTTTGACAATAGTATGATTGCCGCAATATTAATATTGTTGAAATGTAACAATTGTATTGTTATCAAATGTAATAATGAAAATATGGTTGTAGCAACAATATAAATAGGGTTGGTGCGACAAAAGTATTGTTTTTTTTTGGGTTTTATAAGCGAAGGTTTAATTGTTGTAACCTTTTTTGTCCACAAATTTTTCTCTTTCAATCTCTATCGCGAACTCTGTACTCGTACAACAAGAACACAATTTATCAGAATAAAGGTCACTTTTATGGGCCGTCGTAATGCAATGGTTAGCGATTTAAAATGGTTGTAAGCATAGTTTAATTGTTGTAACCTTTTTTATCAGAATAAAGGTCACTTTTATGGGCGTCGTAATGCAATGGTTGGCGTGCAAAGCACCGCACAAGAACGTGGAAAAAAAGGTTGGGTTGGGATAACAATATTCAAAGTGCATCATACTATTGTTGGGTAAATGGCTGTGGTACAACAATATTATGATCATCACAACAATAGTATTATTCAAATACAACCATACCATGATCCCCACAACCATACAATGATCCTCACAACAAAAGTATAATTTATACATAACCATACTATGATACCCACAACCATAGTAAGATTCGCACTCAACCATACTATGATCTCCACAATCATATTGTGGTCCTCACCATAGTATGTTTGATATACAACCATAGTATAATCCTTTCAACCATAGTATTATTCACACTAAACCATGTTATGATACCTACAACTGCCAAAGCAGTTTGTTTGAAAAATTTTAATTTCCATATAAAAAATACTATTATTGCATTAGATCCTTCCTTAACAATGACTTTGCACAAAAAAGCATATTCGAATGAAGAAAAATGGCAAGCATACATTATGATTGCCGTCATCATATTATTTTTAATATAAACCCCAAGAAAACAACACTTTTGTCGCACCAACCATATTTATATTTTTGCTACAATTATATTTTTTTTTTAATTTGGTAATAATACTATTGTTACATTTCAACAATATTAATATTGCGGCAATCATTCTATTGTCAAAACTAAATTCAATTAGGAATACTATGGTTGCGACAAACATACTTTTGCGGAGAACATTTTATTATTGCCGTTACCATATAATAACTATATTTGTTCTCTGCGTGAGTAAATCCAGGTTCCAGGATCCGGTTAAGAACATCTACGATTTTTCAGCGACAGGTTTTCGACCTTGGAATTGCCGGCGACTTTATGAATGAGCGATTTATCTTTTTGTCATGTAAAAGCAGATAAATAGTATTTACCACCCAGTACACCCACATATTCGAAATAATATTTTGCAATAATTGTATCGCGAACAGCTAACTAATTGCTCCCTAATGGTATGTAATGGCCACTTGTATTCTAAGGGAACAGCGATTTTAAAGTAGTTAAATACAAAAATGCCATAACATAAATTTAACCACAACAGAACATACCCTATACGTGGTTTCCATAACGACAATACTTTTTTATCGAAAATATTTTAAAAATATTACTTTAATGAATTTCAAAAAGAGAAAAAATAATTAAGTGCCATCTCGCGGTCACCAACAAGGAAAACAAATTTGAAATTGCACTTACGTCTTAACCACCATTGGTGGACGGAAACATTGTGAAATATAGATATTCATCAAAAGCAGAAAATCAAAAAAATGTCTTTGTCGCGGATAAGGCGCAATATGTGTGGAAGCTATAACTAAATCTGAACCGTTTTTCTTCAATTTTTAAAAGCGTCCGTCCTTGGTCCAAAAAACATACTTCTGTCAAATTCCATTAAGATTGGACAATAAATACGACCTGTAGTTGATTACAAGCAGTAATCGGACGGAAGTACAGAAGTAAATTTTAAAATAGAATCAGCAGGTGATTTTACATATGTCGGGCGGTATGTATACCTTTAAGATCGGTCTAGCTCAAATAATTTTAGTAGTTACTAACACTCGTCATAACACTCACTTAACCCATTTTCAATCGCTGGGCAGATATTAATGAAACTTTGCACACTTACTATAAACGTAAAAAAGTCTATTTTAAAGGATTATGTCTTTAGGGGGGCCTAGAGCAGGTGGTCGATTTTTCAACCAATGGCTACGATATAAAAAATCCAAAAATATGGTTCCTTAATTTGAAATGCAAACCTTCATTTTATTTTTGAAAAATTATTGATTACAGGTTTTTATAAGAATTAACAAACTGTAAAATTTATTAATATATTTGGCAACTGCAATATCGCATTTCAAGCATTTGAACGAAAAGTGTTTGTGACATACGCGGCAACGACGAGGCTTTACAGCTTTCACGATTCCATGATGGTCTGTTCTATCGCTACGAATATCATGAAGCGCAGTTTTAGCACTTAGTTTGGGTACATTAGCTGTCTTTTTTGTCATCGGTTTAGCTTGAGTAGCAAGCACTCGGACATGTAAACACGGAATTCTAATTGTCATTATACTGCCTTTGTAAGGAGCGACTCGACTCTATGACCTATCATCAGTCTGCGTATTTGCTTATTACAGAGTGAAGATTCCATGCGTTTACCCTGGCGGCGTCGAAAGCATGGGTTATCAGTGGCCAATACCACTTTTTGCTGCGAATCCGATAGTTGTATGTGGCGTTATCGAATGAATCGACGCCTCCCATACGACGGTTGTGCGCTTTGAGAGTTTAAGGCATTTGGAAGTTTCTATTTTCTCTGCCTTTCTGTCCCACGTGCCTAGGCTTAACTGCTTCGTGGTTTGATACAAATGAAACGACGGAATTATAGTTCCAACGAGCCACCAACAATTCATGCTTCTTGTCAAACGACCCACGCTCACTTTTTTCATCATTTTAACATCCACAAGCTGAGCTCTGTTAGTTCGGAAGTCTCGAACGGTGCCGGTGCAGAAATAATTCATCAGAATCAAACAAGTCAACAATTTATGAAAAGTTAAGATATTCTCGAATGCAATGCAACACTTTACACTTTACTCAGCAGCTTCAAAACGGCGATTTTTCTTAAACCGTACTCTAGGTAATCTGTGTCCGGAACTGCATTTCTCCAACATTCGAAATGAAGGAGTACAAATATCCTTCGGCCGAACAAAACGCCCAAATGTTCCTAAAGGGATAGGCTTCCCTTTAGGAACATTTTGCACGAGTGACGGCCAATGTACGCAAAACATTCATTATTTTTGTATATCGTTACTGTCATTGAACGAAAATCGACCAAGAACGCGTTTTAATTATTTTTGCTGTAAATTATGATTATAAGACCTATTGAAATTCAACGGAATTTTGTTTTGAATAATTCTAGAATTTTTCACGAGCGTTTGACTTCTTTTCTTTAAAATTGCATTTTGCGACAGCGAAAAAAGAAGGTAAAAACACGTATTGACCGAAGGCAAATATAATCTATGTTTAGAAAGGTGTAAAACAACATATTTGGCAGATTGCCAAGTTCTAAACATTTTCTGATAACCTACAAAAATCTCGAAAGTCACTGGTCGATTTTTTGACCAATGGGTTGCACAGAGCGTTGCAAGGTATACTGCTAGATACACACGAGGCTGCAGTCGCAGCAATGCAGCCGTGTTGAAGCAACCGTTGCTTCGTGTGTAGCTGTGTTGCTACGAGTTAAGTGAGAGATGAGATAGTCCGTGCGTATCTAGCATTTAGATACATTGGAAACAAATTAGTTACGCAGGCACAACAAATTTAGCCGTAGCGTCTGAACATAAGGATTTGGTATGGCGTTTAACTCAACTAATAAATCAGCCAAAATTACCATTAAATTGGCCTTGTTCCTAAAATAATATATATAAGATGTATTAATCTTATGTATTTTTTATGTTTTCATTTCATTGTGTAAATCATACTCGTACCACACCATCAGTATTACAAAATTTAGAGTATTTTTGGATTTTATTTTGATTTTTAGGACATTTATCACACGAATGCTTACTTTGACGGCAACAACAAGTGTCAGTATGACATGTGTCAACGAAAACAACAAAATAATTTTCTATTTTTATTTAATACCATTCGCCCATAATAGTTTCCACACTCCATATCAGGGGAAACAAAAGTGTGTGAGCACACTTTCAACGCTACGATGGATGCCAGCAAAGAAATTGTTGTATTTTATTTAAATTTTTTTGTTTTGCTTACTTTTCTTTTGTATCTTTTTTCCAAACATTATTCAATTTCAATTGTTGCAACAATTAGTGTAACAGCAACAAAGGAAAAGTGAACCATTTCAATACGGGTACGAGCGGACAACAAACACTTGATCCCCATAATATGACTTTACTTTAATTGTTATAGTTTTTGCGTTTGTTTTTCTAGTTTCGCTTTTTTTTTTGCAATTTGTTACGACACATCAGCGACAGTTTAAGTTCCATTTTAATTACGTTCGTTTATATTAGACTGTGTTTTCGTTATTTCTATCCACTACGTAAAAAAACTTTTATCATTCCGTTGGATGATGGGAGACTATATTATTCTTTGCGTGCAAGACAACCACAACTCAAAATACACTTGTTTTGAGCACTACAACGGCTGTCCTGAAGGAGCTCTTTCAAATGCTCATTTAATTAAATCCTTGTATTTTCGACATTTTAGTATTTTTAGAATTTTGCACTCAAAGCTCTAAAGGGCCAAGCAGAAGGAAAGCTTCAGCTTCTTTTTATTCACTTGCTTTCTGGGCATACAAATATTCTAAGATAACAACACACATAAATAGAAAGCTGCCTTCACACTTAAAAACATTATTTGTATCTAAATTATCTAAGTCGATCTTGTCTAGAAATTTTAAATTATTTTTGTTTTTAATTTGTATCTTCAAGCATTTTTCTTCAGGAATTTGTTACTTACGAGTATTTTCAAAATATAAACAAACGAAAAATGTTTTGAATATCCACAGTCTGAAAAATTCTTCAAAATGTTTAGCTTGCGTAAAGTTAAAGTCACGTTTTAAGTAGTTATTTACAAAATGCACATTTGGCCGGATCTTTAAATTAAAAATATTGTCTAAGCCTTTGAGGAAATAAACTGTTTTGTATAGCCACAGTCTGAAAAATTCTTCAAAATGTTTAGCTTGCGTAAAGTTAAAGTCACGTTTCAAGTAGTTATTTACAAAATGCACAATTGGCCGGATCTTTAAATTAAAAATATTGTCTGAGCCTTTGGGGAATTTCCCAAAAGTGGCTTAAAAGTACGGAAAACTCACGGTTTGGATTCTCTAGCACTTTGCGATACAATGATTATTTTCTATTGAAATCCTACAAAAATGTCTCTTAAAAAGTAAAATTTTAAATAATTAAATTGCAAAATTATTTTTAAATGTATTTTATATCAACGATACATTCTATTCTCTAATAGAAATTTGAAGTAGAGATAAATTTATGGATGAATAGTAAAGAAATGCAAAGATGAAAGCAAACGAAATTGACCATTAGTAAATTTCGTTCAGCTTTTTTCGTTTTGTGGTACTCAGCTGAAACGAACAGGTGGCGAAATTGGCAACTGTTACAGGGATGTTTATAAGAGCAGAGTACAATTTTCTCACCATCTGTATTTTCGAAATTTAAGCCTAGTATTAACATAAAACGAAATTCTTTCTCCCATAAGAAATACATGAAGCAAAGCGAACGAAATTTACCATTGGTAAATTCATTCCGTTTAGCTACTTTCGTTTGGTGATACTCAGCTGAAACGAAGAGGTGGCGGAATTTTCAACTGTTACAGGGATGATTATAAGATGATTATAGACTTTTTTCACCATCTGCAAACGAAAACAAATGTTGTGACAATTGTTTGATCAAGACGTTTTGGAAATTTACAAATAAATAAATTAACAAATGTCGTTTTTGAGGTTATTTAAATGAATATGACTTAAATCATTTTTTTGAAAGTGAATAACGGGCTGCTTCCTCTACACTACAATTCTTTCATGTAGAGATAAATGCAAAACTCCTTATCGAAAATTTCGTTTTAGGTGTATACTAGGAATTTACCAATGGTAAATTTCGTTTGCTTTGCTACATGTATTTCTTATGAGAGCGAAAATTTCGTTTTCGGAGATTGCTAGGCTTTACGTAAAGAAATAAAAAAGGTTGTGAAGGCATTTTTGAGGCCATTTAAATGAATACTTAGTTAAAAAAAATGAGTAACGGCTACTTCTTCTACACTGCCCAACAGTAAAATTTTTCCTTGTAGAGATAAGTGCAAACCTCCTAAGCAAAACTTTCGTTGGTAAATACTAGGCTTAAAAATATAAAAATGTATATGTGACAGCGCTTAGAGAAAGGGAACTAAGGGTAAAAAAAAAAAATTTCATTTTTTTTTCTTTTTTTTTGATGTGGACAACATCTGAGCATCGAATGAGACCGATCCCATGCCCCAAAAGTGTTCCCTCCCAGAGATATACGCGTTTTATGAAAGTGAAGTCGACGATTCTAAGCGCAAATAGAAAGGGACATAATCTTTAAACTGGCTCTCTTGAACAAACCTTTTCATCAACTTTTCACTTTTTTTTTGATGTGGACAACATCTGAGCATCGAATGAGACCGATCCCATGACCCAAAAGTGTTCCCTCCCAGAGATATGCGCGTTTTATGAAAGTGAAGTCGACGATTCTAAGCGCAAATAGAAAGGCGCCTAATCTTTAAAATGGCTCTCCTGAACAAAACTTGTTTTTAACCTTAGGTCCCTTTCTATTTTGCGCGTCACATATGCAAAGTATTCTATATTAAGACACTTTTCCCAAATTCTCCAAAAAAAAAAAAATTTTATGATCCGACCTAATGCACAAGTATACGCTCTCCAAAGAAGAAAAAATCCGTCCATATATATTGAATCTTGTGAAATGCTTTTAAGATTAACGATATCTTAAGCTATTATGCTGCTTGCAGATGGTTTTACTTGAACCTAATATTTTTCCTTTAAAATTGTAGAGCATACGTATGTCGGTTTAACCGACTGAGCATAACTTTTTTTTTGAACAATTTATTTTTTTTCTGTTGAAGGAAGGTAAGATTAAATAACAAAAACTGTCGATTTATTAGCCTTACAGAATACTTTTCAACGCGTCTATCACTATTTATTTCATCTTACTGTAGAAACTCAAACTCATATTGCTAATTTCGCCGATTGACTGGCGTAATGGATCAAGTCCAATTTTCAACTGACAAAAAATACGTAAGGAACACTAATTAAAAATCTTTCTATCAAGTGAAGCAAAATATTCTTAAGTTGGTAAATGTCCAAATAGTTCATAAGTAGAAGGTATTTTAACAATAGGACTGGTCGACAAAAATTTAAGTTTTGTTGCGCTAAACTACCTTCGAGCTTATTTTTCTTGTGAACTAATATAGATATAGAACATTTTAAATTGTTAACGATTCAAATTATTTCTAATTGAATTTGGTGGAAAGAACAATCATCTACGAGTATTTACTTAATATAATTTTTTAGGTTATTTTAAATCGAGCGGACGATCCTATGGCAGGGCGAAAATGGTATGCAATATTGAAACAGCTTCCACTAAATAACCACTAAATAACCACCTTTGTCAAAATTACACTATAACGGTCCATGCTTTATAAAGCATCCATTCGAGAAATTTTTGCCATTACTACTAGTATTATAATATACACAAAAAGTTTCAAGCTACAAGAGATGTTGTCGGCAAATTTTAGCCTTGGGCTCATGAGTTTTTTCAATATTAGACTTAAAATTGTTGAATGGGAATAAAAAAAAACGGGTTTTTTTTAAATCAATACAACGGTCCATTTCTACATTTGAAAATTTTGTAAAATGTCTTTGGACTATCTGTTTGAGTTGATTTAAATATTGACATTTCCCCATCTTATGTACATGAACCACAAAAATAAAAGTTTTACATTTTAATTCCAATTAATATTTAACAATAAACGAAATATGATATACACTCGTGTTTTCAAAAAAGAAAAGACGGTCACAAATTTTGTTGAAAAATCATTGTTTATTTAAATTTTGTATCTGAAACTTTGGTTTTATATCCAATTCGCATTTTCACATTAATCAGGTATTTGAAACTTTAGAAAATTAAAAAATTCTTAAACAAAATTTATTCCAAAATTCACTGTTTAAAAGAAGGAATGCTAAAATTATGCAAAAAAAAACTACCAACCATTATAATTCTAAATAGAAAAGTTATATAGGTTAATTCTTAGTGGAACATCCTTTAATTTTTATCACTGCCGCACATGGGCGGGACATAAAGTGAAGAAGATCGCGACATCGACTCAATGCGATTTCCAGTCATATTTAATGGACTAATTTCGGAAACTATTTTTCAACATCACAAAATACAGCAAAAAATCCAAAATCATTTAAATACGTGTATCTTTGGTGTACCATCACTTTCATAAAACGCGCATATCACTGGGAGGGAACACTTTTGGGTCATGGGATCGGTCTCATTCGATGCTCAGATGTTGTCTACGTCAAAAAAGTGAAAAGTTGATGAAAAGTTTTGCTCAGGAGAGCGATTTTAAAGATTAGGTCCATTTCTATTTGCGCTTAGAATCGTCGACTTCACTTTCATAAAACGCGCATATCTCTAGGAGGGAACACTTTTGGGGCATGGGATCGGTCTCATTCGATGCTCAGATGTTGTCCACATCAAAAAAGGAGAAAAAAATGAAAATTGATTTTATTACCCTTAGGTCCCTTACTCTATGCGCTGTAACATATCGTAAAAAATATCGATAGAAAAATTTGTAATTTGAAATTGTTACAATGTCAAAATCACAGTATTAATACAATGCTGTATGAGTTGCGTTTAAGTAGTAAAAACCAAGCAAACTCTTTTGTCTTGCTTCAGCACTAATCAAAGACGTATGCCCTATAAAAGGTTGCAACTCTAGAAACAAAGATTGATAGGTTATAGACCGTTGCACATAATATTTTGCCTCTAGTCGCAAAATTCGTAAGCTAGACCAGTTTCGAAACACCATTAAAACTAAGGCAATAACATTCTCGATTTCATGCTTTTGGTGAAATTAATGACCAAGTATAATAGAGCGGCGCCAGTACTTGGACATTGCATTCAAATAATTTTAACAATTATTTTACGCTTGAGACATTAAGAGTTTTGTGCAATCTTTTAAGATGGTTTCCATTACAATATTTTAAACATTTTTCATATTTTTCATTTTAACTTTAAATTTCAGTATACTGTTAAAAATTCATTTTCTGAAACTAATCATTTCTAAATCTTATTACAGTATTAGGGAAGGATGTTTTGCACTAATCTTAATATAATTGGTAAACAAAAAGAACGATTTTGACTGTTCATCTGTTGACTTTTTGCTCTATGTATATATAACGAGTGTTCCATTTCGAGGTTCCCAACTTTTTCAAAGAAAAAAACACTGAAAATTCAAATTGAATGCGGAATGTTTATTATTATTTGAAAGAACAATCTCTGGCATTTATTGTTTTAAGATTATGTCTATCAAATGTTGGTCGGGGCTACGTCTCAGATGGTCCATCCGTTGAGTCCAATTTTCGATGACTCGTTCGAGCATTTCGACTGGTAACTGGCGAATGAAACGCGTGATGTTTCGCTCCAAGGCCTGAATCAACGCGGGTTTGTCCGCATAAAACGGTGTAATATCACACGATCTTGGTGGCCAATCGACCGGCCCAAAACGTGAAATTATCTGCTCACCGAAGTGTTCTCTCAATAAATCCATTGATTGATGCGATGTGTGGGAAGTGGCGCCGTCTTGTTGAAACCAAATGTCGACGTGATCACGAGCTTAAATTTTAGGCATCAAATAGTCGGTTATCATGGCACGATATAACGGTCGCCATTGACGGTACCGGTACTATGAACCGATGAATCCACCGGCCCAAAAACCACACCGAACCGTTGTTTTTTCTGGATGAAGTGGCAGCTTTTGAACCTCTTCTGGTTGCTCTTCGTTCCAAATGCGGTAATTTTGCTTGTTTACGTACCCATTGAGCCAGAAATAGGCCTCATTGCTAACAAAATTTGGCTCGAAAACGTCGGATCTTCTTGGAACTTTTCAAGAGCCCATAGATCGAAGCGTTGTCGCTTGGGAACGTCGGGGGGCTTCAGTTCTTACACAACCAGTATTTTGTACGCTTTCAATTTAAGATCTCTACGTAAAATGCGTCAAGTCGTTCCATACGTTAGTTCGAGTTGCTGCGAACGGCGCCGAATCGACCCTCCACGGTCTTGATATACTCTCTCAGCTACGGCCGCTACATTTACTTCACTGCGTGCTGGACGTGGTCTATTTGGTCGAATATTATCCAATAATGAATGCTGGGTCCAAGATGGGTGATGGTGTTGCGAAAAGTACGCGCAGTAGGCCGATTATGTTGATCATAAGTAGAACGAAGTGCACGAAACACATTCTTCACGGAACGTGAATTTTCGTAATAAAGTTGAACGATTTTTAAACGTTGTTCAGGCGTTAGTCTTCCATGATGAAATGCCAAACAATACTAAACAAAAACAACACGACAGCATGACACGACTCACAAGTGATCTGTCAAAAAAGGCTACTGAAAAAAGTATCTCTACTTGGATCACCCATTATAAAGAGTGGTACCACCGTATTAAAAAATACACAATTTATGTATTTTGAATTTTAAAGTCGAGAATGTTGTTGAAGAAAAAATCTATTAATTATGGAGTTTTGATACTATTCCAGCTCAAGCATGCTGCCAGCTTGATAGAGACAATAAAAAAATACAAAAGGCTTTCATGAATAGTCTCTGTAAAGGTGGTAAAGGTATAGGAATACTCGAAAAATTAAACTAACAACGGTAGAGATTTCAGTTTTCCTTTCAACTATGGCAGCTAAGTAGTTTTTTTATTAAAGCCGTCAAGGACCCGAAATCGCGATAAAATTAATGGGCAGCTACGATAAACATTGTACTTTGCCATTACGTGAAAAATGCAATTTCTTCTATTAAAATATAGATTCAAGAAAAATGTAATTTCTAAAGGGGTACATTTGTATGCCTTTTTTTATTCAAGAAAACCGGACTATTCGAAAATCGGAAAATGCAAACTTTTAAGAAACCGGTGTTTTATTCTGCCTTAAGAGACTGAACCGCCTGGTTTTTAAACCCGAACTGATCACCCTAGAAAGAACCATGCACAATAAAACAGGTAGTGTCGACAATCAGTTGATTTTATGATTGTTTCACAAGTTTTCTTTTACAAACTTAAAATGACATTTGAGTTTAAAATGTCTCTGAATAATTTTGACAACCTCGTTGTACTCTACAAAAACAAATTACCTGTTGTTTTTGTATTGTTGTAGATGATGCTACTCATACTACCTGTATTCTAGTGCCATGCTTAGAACCTTTTTTTTCAAAATTGAAACTTTTTTGAACACCATATATTGTCATTACTTTCCAAAACTCCCACAAAAATCCCTTGAAGACGAGAAAAATAGTATAATAAATCCGGGCGCAATTAGTAGGAACTACATTTTCCGGAAGTCGATTCCATATACGGACTGTACGGGCAAAAAACTTATCGGTTTGATTACGTACCCATGTGAACAATTGGTCACTTGTTTTAACTGTAGCGGTCCTTTGTGGGCCTCTATGATTCATACCTCCGAGCCCGAACTTCAGCAGATCTTGAAAACACATTTTCATTGCGAACAATAACAAGATTTGATATTAAGTCACGATATGCCCATATCTATAAGTTAGTGGTTGTGAGGACCGTTTGGACCGTGTTTTGATCACTAGAGTCCATAGGTCCAAATACCATCCCTTTTGGATGCGTTAAGTGCTTCTTTACTTCACAAACTTTTTAGAAATGTTTAACGAATATAAAAAAAGTTTACCTTTTTCGAAAGTACTTTAAGTCTTTTTAGAAACAATTTTTCCCTCCGGTCCGGTTTGGTCATCTTACCGCCATACGGCCAGATTTATTGGAAAAAGAAGTCAAAAATTTAACTGATCGAAATGAGCATGTAACTCGTAGCCGATGTGACCATGTAAAAAATAAATACCATGGAATTATCTACCACACGCAGACAAAAAGTATAGTTGGGGTGACCATATTCGAAGAGGATCAAACTATTGTTGGGTATATGGTTGTGGCACAACAATATTATGATCATTACAACAATAGTATGGTCCACACACAACCATACTATGATCCCCACAACAATATAATGTGCCTCACAACAATAGAATTATTCACACACCGCCATACTATGGTCCCCACAACCATATTATTGTTCACACTCAACCATACTATGATCCCTACAACCATATTATGATTCTCATAACCATAGTAGAGTTTTAAAAAGTAAATTATATAAAAATACATTAAACTTTTAATAATAGGAGTGACTTTTACAGTAGATAAAATTTACTTATTAAAATTATATTAGTTAAACTAATCCAAAGTAGTTTGTTTTAAAAAAAATAATTAACACATTAAAGTACTATTATTGCGTAAGATTCGCAAAAGTAGCATTGTCAAATTAAAAAAAAATGACGATCATGCTGGCATGATTGCCGTAATCATGTTATTGTTAACATAAAACCCAAAAAACAATACTTTTGTCGCACCAACCAACCATATTTATGTTGTTGCTACAACCATATTATTATTTTTCAATTTGGCAAAAATACTATTGTTACATTTCACTAATATTAGTTTTGCCGCAATCATACTATTGTCAAAATAAAATTCAACAAAACAATACTATGATTGCGACGATTCTGCTTTTATTGCAGAGAACATACTATTGTTGCCGTGACCATATAGTAACCATATCTTTTCTCTGCGTGCAGATCGTATTGAAAAAAATTTATTCCAACAATATTTCTGTTTTGATCATCATTTCTTAAGCTTTAAAAAACACCCAATATGTTAAAATATGTACCATTGTTATGGTGCTTATTTATCAAAGCTGGATAATGGTCGATTACAATGAGCGGTGTCAAATTTTATCAAGATAGAATGTTATATCTGGCTTCTAAAACGAAAGTTCATTTAATAGCGTCTATCTTTGGACTTATTAAGGTATTGTTTAATAAATTTGATATTATATAGATAATTAAAATCGTTTAATAAAGCGCTTTTTAAGGACAACGAAAGCAGGGACGGACTTTGTAAAACTGACTTGTTTAGTAATTTTTGAATATACCACACACTTTATATAAAACTAGCTTTTAATTCCTGTTATATAAAAAACGCAGTTCTTTAATTGACAACGATCTTCAAATCGAAACTAAACGTATTTCAAACAAAACTTGGGCCTTATACTCTTACCGACCGTTTGTGCATGGGAACTATGGGATTGAGCCTCGAAAGAAAGTCAACAATTCTCAATTGTTATGAAGCGCAAAACCACTCAAGTGCTCCACTTCACATTATTCAAATTGAAATTAATGCATAGCTTGAGTATCGTTGAATGTAAAATGGAATTTATTATACATATTACTTAGTACATTAATAAATAAATAAAAGTAAAAACAAACAAAAGCGAAACTCGCGGCGTAATTTGTTTATTTAAAATGTGTGTGTCGCGTTCTCTTTTTTTTTAATCTCGTCTGCGAATTTGTTTCTTTAACATTCTTGCTCGACATCATATAAAAGATACACTTTTAAACTTGTTTCGTCGTTATTATACAAATTCAAATTATTTAAATTTATTTAATTGATACAGCTCGTTTTCTTTTTAAACCACCAAAAATAAATAACAAGACGACAATCTGTTTGTGTCAGTCACATTTATTACGTTCATCTTCAGCGTGTTGTTCCTATGTGGGAGCCCTAAAAATTGGCTGTTCGTCTATTTATCTAATAAAATGAAAAGGAAATTAAAATGATTAAAAATTGCAAAATAACGACGATGGATATACTCGTACCCAGGCACATTTGTGTGCCCGTACAAGTATGTCTGTAGATATCGAGTACTTCCTAATTTAGGTTCATACAATTAAAATTCTTTAGCATTGTTCTTTTGTCTAGATATTTTGGCAATTGATAGTTATGTATTATAATAACCTACCCGTAGTTTTGAATACCCAAAACTTGCTATAGTACTTTTGTGAAAATATCAAAAGTGTCAACAAAACCTGATATTTTATTTTTTGTTCAATGCAAAAATGTTTCGGTTTTAGTGTATTTTGTAATTTAACATACTGTGTAGTTGTTGCAACCGAATTTGTAACCGCCTTAATTTTCGAAGTGCTAAAATAATTTGATTGTACATACAACTATGTATGTAAAGATATTTCCAATTAATGTTTGGATTAACCAACATGGAGCTAAGTGCGTAACTTAGCCTCTACAATGATTTCTTCCCGCTTTTGCTGAAAAGGTTCAAGAAAATGACTTTCTGAACTACCTTCAGCCATACGTTTGCCTTCTTTCTTTATTTTGATTGATGACTGACACTTTTTACTAAGTTGTTGGCACCCTCACAGTTATCGAACTTCAATTCTGAATAAATTAACAGGTCTGAATTAGATTTGATGAAGAAGCAGGGATTTTCTGCAACTAACACTTTATTCGTGTATTGCTCAAATGCTTAATCGTTTACATAGAACGGCGGCATTGCTGAAGGAATAAATACATTTTTAAGTGCCTTAACTTTTTCTTGGAGATAGTCTCACTACTCGCCTCTTTAATTGTACAGCAATTGTTCATGAACCAGTGGCCAGTTAACGTAGAATTAGAAGAAACGGACATCCAAATTCTTATGCTAAATGATGCAACGAAGTCTGTTACGAGGGCTGGCCTAATAATTAAAGAGCGAATATTTATCATCAAAAATGGTTTTATTGTTTTTCAAAGTATTCTCCAGCATGATTTATACACTTTTGCATGCGCTCACCCCAATTGTCGAAGCACTTTTTCCACTCCGATTGAGACACCTTCAAAACATGGTTTTTGTACGCTGGCGACGAAAATCGTTGACCACGATTTTTTTCTTAATGTGCGGGATTAAAAAGAAGTCATTGGGTACCAAGTCAGTGCTGTACGGCGGATGACACATCATTTCGACGTTTTGGCCGGTCAAGAAGGCGCTGGTTTGAGCCGATGTATGAGATCTCGCATTGTCATTGTGCACAATGATTTGTCTGCTCTTGTTCATTTTTCGAATTTCTCCGCAGACTTCAGGCAAACAAATTGTGGTATACCACTCAGAATTGACCTCCTACGTTGCTTAAGCGGAACAGTCGCCACATGACCAGTTTTGCCAAAGGAACAGGGACCATTTGCTTCGAAGTGCTTCTCCACGAACAACTTTCGTTGGATTTGGCTCGTCTTCGAAGACCCACACGGTCGATTGCTGTTTTGTTTCGGGCTCATACGCATAGATCCATGATTCGCCACCTGTGACCAACTTATAAACGACTTTTGAAGCACCGCGATCGGATTTTATCAAAATTTCTTTGCAACAATCGACACGAGCCTTTTTTGAGCGATTGTCAAATTGTGTGGGATCCAACGAGAACAAATCTTTTTACGGCCGTGCAATATTGAATGTATGCTGGTGAAAGAAATGCCTAAGGATGCCTCTCTCTCACGGTATGTCGCATGACGATCTTGCATTATCAGTTCACGCACGGCATCAATGATCTCTGGCACAAAGGCCGTTTTTGGACTACCTTCACGACCTTCTATGAGAGAGCGTCAAAGATTTAAGTCCATCGATGCACTCTTGTCGTGATAGTCCACGTCGAAAGTTGTCAAAAATGATCGCACAAAAATGTTCACGAGTTAATTCCATGTTTTTGCCAAATTGATTTTTTCAAGTCTGTAAACAACACAAATGATGGTCGTACGTCAAAACGTTCTAAGTACGTTTATGCTTAAAATTTCAAACTTTCCAATGGAAATGTCAGATGGCGCCAGGCAACACTTATTGTTGCCTAGGCCAGAAATATATATAGCCACCCACGTATAGCATAATACGAGTACGTAGTGTGGAGTACAAATATATTTGAAACTACAGTAGAGGGATGGGAAAGAAATATATTTGTCAATAAACGTTTCTTAAAATAAAAAATTAATTTATGTACTTATACTTACCATTTCTTTCAATCGCTATTATTCTCGGCTAAAATCAAGTTTAAGTACAAGTCTCGAGTCAAAAAATTATGTTGTGTAGTCCATTTTTTAAAATAGTTTACATAATTATAATTGTTAAATTGGTCGTTTTTCAATTATAAATGTTTTCGCTGGAAAGAAGCCGACGAAACGTCGAAAGACAAAGATGAAATACATAAGTTTTGGTAGTTTATACTATTTGTTTATATTTATTCGAAGGTATTGAACCAGAATAAAAACAGTTTAAGTCATAAGATTAGTTTTGTTTACATCAAGCAAAAACTGACCACAATAAGCCCAACAAAACAAATGAAAGATTACGCAGAAAAACATAAAAATCTTTGTTGTTTTCTCACTTCATATCTTATCAGAATTTCTATCGATTTTAAACTTTTATAAGGCGGGAAAAATAGAAAAAATCCCCACTCAATTGGTTGAATAAGTCCACTGTGCTAAATTAATAACAAAAATAAAAAAATTAACAAAAATTAATAGCACCTAAAAAATTAATAACCCTTACACAAGAAAAATTAGTTTACAAACATTGCATAAATTTTTTTTCCATTTTGGGGATTATAAAATTTATTTAAAAAAATCGTCCTTTTTATTGTAATTGTATCTAAACTAGATTTGTTTCATTATTTTTTAGGTTAAATAAAATGCCTGCAACAACTTACCCATACAGAGTGAACATTATGGTGGGCCGATTTGAAAGGACAAAAAAAATTCCACTACGACATATCAAAGAATCATTTTCGAGGGCTCAAATTTAAATTTTTCAACTTTTTCTCAACTTTAATTTTTGAGGTTTTTAGTAATTAATAGAAATAATATATTTTTTTAAATATTAATTTTCCAAAGTGATATACATAAACATTGTGACATACATATATGTTGTATTGTATGTGGCCATGTATTGTATGTGGCATTGTATATTTATATGTATTGTATGTGGTATTGTATATGTACCATGGTATGAAGCAATATAACTCGTGATCCATTTCGAGGTTCCCTACTTTTTTAAAGAAAAAAATATGATGATTCCACCGGCCCACAAACCACACCAAACCGTTGTTTTTTCTGGATGAAGTGGTAGCTCTTGAACCTCTTCTGGTTGCTCTTCGTCCCAAATGCGGCAATTTTGCTTGTTTACATACCCATTGAGCCAGAAATAGGACTCATTGTCCTAAAATTTGGCTCGAAAACGTTGGATCTTTTCAAGAGCCCATAGAGCGAAGCGATGCCGCTTGGAAACGTCGGGCGGCTTCAGTTCTTGCACAAGTTGTATTTTGTACGCTTTAAGATCTCAACGTAAAATGCGCCAAGTCGTTCCATACGTCAGTCCGAGTTGCTGCGAACGGCGCCGAATCGACTCTCCGCGGTCTTGGTGTACACTCTCAGCTACGGCCATTAAATTTTCTTCACTGCGTGCTGGACGTGGTCTATTCGGTCGAATATTATCGAATAATGAATGTTGGGTCTCAAGATGGGTGATGGTGTTGCGAATAGTACGCTCAGTAGGCCGATTATGTTGACGATAAGTTGAACGAAGTGAACGAAACACATTCCTCGCAGAAAGTGAATTTTCGTAATAAAGTTGAACGATTTGTAAACGTTGTTCAGGCGTTAGTCTTCCATGATGAAATGCCAAACAATACTAAACAAAAATAACATGACAGCATGACACGACTCACACGTGATCTGTCAAAAAAGACTATTGAAAAAAGTATCTTTACTTGGATCACCCATTATATTTATATGTACTGTATGTCATCTTACAATGGTTATATTTAAAAAATACATAATATTTTTTATTGTCTACTAATCTTAAAAATACGAGTTGAGAAAAAGCCAAAAAATTGAAATTTAGGTGCCTCGATAATGATTTTTTTGATATATCGTTGTCGAACTTTTTTCTTATGTCAAAAACTATCGAAAAATCGATGGCACAATATCGACTACTAAATCTAGCCCACCTAGTGAACATTAACGATTGGCATTTAAAGGGGCATTTATTTAGATTTAATAACCCTTTGCGCTTTTAGTATGTTAGTGCGATCAGGAGTTGTGATACGTGCTAAGAATCGCATTTATACTTTTCCAGCCCTTGCGCGAAAAAGACTTAAGGGCAATTTTTTCAAAACTCGCTTTTTAATTAAATTCGATAAAAAATTTAATATCCAAAATATTAAATTTGTAATAGCAAATTCAATTGTATCGGAGTCTTCCAGATTAATATACTAAAAACCCTTTCCTGTAGAATTTTCTTTTTGTCGCTAACGTCTTTTTTGCGGTTAGGGATCGATATGTATGAAAGTATGTACCCAATTATCATATCCGGGTTAACAAGAACCAACAAGACTTATTACGGGTGGTCCTTCTTTTGGTTTGTATTGAATCATATGTTAATATGACGGTGACAGCTCTTTCTAGCTCGAAATATTCACAGAAATCTACATAGTAGTGGTGTTTTTGGTTAAGCCTAGATAACTAAGACTGGAAAGCAAAATACCAATTTTGATCATTTTTTTAGGAAAAGTACTGTTGCATTCGTTTCTTAAAATGTATATTAAAAAAAGAAATAGTTGTACTTGTAGCTGTTTCAGTACTAAGCCTGAAAAGAGGCTAATACTCGGCAGTTATCCAGGTTAAGTATTAAAATGGCTAAGAACAATTACTTTTACTACTTTTCAAAATTTGTTTTTTAAGAGAATTTTACTCTTCCTTCTGACATGAACAAAGTTGAATCTTTCTGTTAACAAATGACTTAACGAGTGCGAGTTTCCTATCCAGTCTTAGTTGTCGACGCTTAACCAAAACCACCACTTGTATATCTCCGTGGAACGAGATGAAGCGCCTGCAATTGTTTATTACTAAATTCTCAAAGCAGAAGAGATTCGCTTATTTTCTTTACCGCAAAGCAAGTCACTTACATACTCGTATGTATGTGAATATCCCTATAAAAGAACATGAATTTTAATATTTTTTGACACACGGCGAAAGTTAAAAAAAAAAATGTTGAGGCTTCGGGAAATAATGCAAATGCCAAACAGTGTTTGTTCAATACAAATTTTAGACGAAATAAGGCACTCACTTTTCCTGCTGAACGCAAGTTTATGCAAAACTTTGTGTGTAAGACATGCTAGTGGACAACACTCACTGTCCTCGTCGACGTATTGAGCACACTGCCAACAACTTTACTTGTTAAATGCTCAACATTTCACGTTCCAGACGTCGACAGAGACGTCGCATTACTTGCTTACATGGTCCAATCGATCGCTTCAGAGTTTGGGTCGTAGAGCTGGAAGTGGACAACGATTTTGCTTGAAAAATCATATTTTTTGACGAAACGAATTTTCATCTTGGCGGATATGAAAGATTGAATACATGGAAAATATTGGATTTACCAGGATGTCGAGCCATTTCACAGAGATCACGCCACAATCGATCGTGATGGCAACTAGCCCACCACAGAGCTGCGATTTAACGCCATTAAACTTTTTCTGCGAGGTACCGATGTCATTGTAACAATCAATTTTCGATGCATGCCCTACCAAGATCTTTGGTAGTTGGGTGGACAAGATGCAAAACCAGCCGAGACAGTCTAATGAATAAAATTTAGTTTTATAAATTATAGGAATGTTTGCTCTGTCAAATAAAGTAGAGTTCAATCGACTCGACTTTGGACTTTGCATCGTGTAGAGATGTATATATTGTAAAAATTGTAACTTCAGAGTGGTCCGTCCAATTAAAAAGAATGAAAGAAATGTCCGTTTGTGACAACAACCACAAAACAAAAAATTGTACAGCTCATTTGTACTAAGACAAAAATTAACCAAATCTTTACACGGCTCAAAACCTAGGAAAGACGCATTAAAAAAAACGCTTCAGTGTACTCCGGCTTAAGGCCAAATAAAAAATTTTGATTTTAGTTTTTGCCACTAGTACGTAATGTCGTTCCCATTATACGTTAGAGTGTAGAAAATATGAAAATTTAACGAAGAACTCCGTTCAGGCCTTTAAATGTGAGAGAGAATAGGTTCTGCCGCCGATTAAAACAGCTCGGCTTCGAAGTCTAAAGCAGAAATATAGAGTTTATATGGTTGGCAGCTCCGTCTGCTTAAAAGTCAAAATACAAAAGACTGCTTCCATCTGACACTTGAAGTGTCATCGAAGGAAGGCTATGCTGAGAGAGCCACATTTCAAATTTGCGGCGATAGTTGTTGCTTTCATCAGTATTTCATCACTTTTTTTTTGATCTTTCGTATATATTGATATAATTACGAAATTATATTGCAGAAAAAGGTATTTTTAATTAAACCTTATAATTTCGTCGTCGAAGCCAATCAATAGCACATTTTTTTTTCTAGTCTTCCAACATGACTGAGGAATTAATTGTCAAATTCCAGTCACTTGGCATGAGTGAACAAAAAGCCAAAGAGACGATCAAGAATGCAAACGTGAGCAAAAATCTACAACTGGCATTGGAGCATTGCGGCGGAGATTCATTGACCGATGGTGTTGGCATGTTATTGTATCATATGGCCACAAAAATAAAACCTCAGTGTGCCGAACATTTGCCCTTATTGGCGCGTCATATTGTGGACAAAAAATTGGACTCCACAATGAGAGTGGATGCTGCCTTAGAATATGTGCTCAAACAGGTGCAGAAGAAAGGTCAAACCATTAACGTGGCCGAGCTTAACAAGGAATGTGGTGTTGGTGTTGTCATAACGCCGGAAGAAATCGAAAGTATAGTTCAGCGTCATGTATCCAAGTATAAGGATGCGTTGCAGGAACAACGATATCATTTCAATTCATTTAAAATAATGCAAGAGGTAAGGGAACAACTAAAGTGGGCTGATGCAAAAAGCGTTAAGTCAGCCATTGATGTTGAAATTTTCGATCTGCTTGGTCCTAAAACCGAGGAAGACATGAAACCTTTGACAAAGGGTGATAAGAAGAAGGATAAGCCAAAGATAGCAGACAGCAAGCAAGATATTAAACCTGCCGCTAAGAAAGAAGAAGAATCATCAACTGATGGTGCAAATACAATAGCTGAACTAATGAAAACCAAGGTTCACTTCCATGCTCCTGGTGAAAATTACAAAACGGATGGTTATGTTGTTACAGATAATACAGAACGTCTATTGAGAGAACACTTAAAAGCTACGGGGGCAAGAGTACAAACTCGCTTTCCACCTGAACCAAATGGAATCTTACATATCGGGCATGCAAAGGCTATTAATATCAATTTCGGTTATGCCGCAGCCCACAATGGATTTTGTAATTTGAGATATGACGATACCAATCCCGAAAAAGAGGAGGAAAAGTTCTTCGTTGGCATTAAAGATATGGTAGAATGGTTGGGCTATAAGCCTCACAAAATAACTCATTCCTCGGACAATTTCCAACAACTATACGAGTGGGCTGTTGTTCTCATACGCAAAGGCTTGGCATACGTATGCCATCAGACAGCGGATGAAATGAAGGGATTCAATCCAAAGCCAAGTCAGTGGAGAGATCGCCCAGTTGAGGAATCCCTACAACTCTTTGAGGACATGAAAAACGGTAAAATCGATGAAGGAGCAGCGACGCTGCGTCTTAAAGTTACACTGGAGGAAGGTAAAATGGATCCCGTAGCATATCGTATCAAGTTCGTAGAACATCACCGCACAGGCAGTAAGTGGTGCATATATCCCACGTATGACTACACGCACTGCCTCTGTGATTCTCTGGAAAACATCACGCATTCCTTGTGCACCAAAGAATTTCAGTCCCGAAGATCTTCCTACTACTGGCTATGTAATGCTTTGGACATTTATTGTCCCGTTCAATGGGAATATGGTCGATTGAATATGAACTATGCTTTAGTGTCCAAGCGCAAAATAGCCAAACTCATAACCGAGCGAATTGTCAACGACTGGGACGATCCCCGTTTGTTTACATTGACGGCCTTAAGAAGAAGAGGCTTCCCCGCAGAGGCAATAAACAACTTCTGTGCCCAAATGGGTGTTACTGGAGCCCAAATGTCGGTGGATCCCTCCATGTTGGAAGCAGCAGTAAGAGATGTACTGAATGTGTCAGCACCCAGAAGATTGGTAGTTTTGGAGCCTTTAAAAGTTACTATAGAGAACTTCCCCCATAATGCAGCTATTAACATTGATGTGCCCAATTTTCCGCATAATCCAGAGCTGGGTTCGCATAAGGTGATTCTTGATCGCGTGCTTTACATAGAACAAAGCGACTTTAAGTCGGAGCCCGAGAAAGGCTATAGGCGTTTGGCACCTGGACAATCCGTTGGCCTGCGACATGCTAATTTAGTGATTACCCTAAAAGACGTGAAAAAGGATGCTACCGGCCATATTACAGAACTTATTTGCGAATGTCAGCCTACCGAAAAAGCAGAAAAACCCAAAGCATTTATACAATGGGTGTCCAAACCGATCCAAATTGAGGTACGCCTATACGAATTGTTGTTCAAGCATAAAAACCCGGAAGATACAAATGAAGTGCCTGGTGGATTTTTATCCGACATCAATCCCAAATCCATGGACGTTTTACAATCCTATGCTGATCGTTCATTGACTGGCTGTAAAGTGTATGATAAGTTCCAGTTTGAACGTATAGGTTTCTTTTCGGTCGACCCTGATACTACTAAAGATAAAATTGTGTTCAACCGCACAGTGGGCCTTAAAGAAGACGCAGGTAAAAAATGATTTAAAGTAAGCAAAAGTTTACAAAACATCTCTACTTGTCTCGTTTATAAAAAGAATAAAAAACAAATATTAAAATATTTCTTAAAAAGAAAAAATTAAATTGCCACAAATAAATATTTTCTAACGCGCAAAATAAAAACTTTATATATACTATTTTTAAGCAATGTCTGCTTTTTGTGGAAAGAAAGCTTTCTTAGGATATAAAAGGTTATGGCAGGATAATGGATCGTAAAGTTCCGATTTGGTACATGTGCTATGGGTTTTGACGATATCGAAGAAATTAACCATAGTCATATTTGGACAACGACAACCCTAATCAGGGCCAACTTGCAACTAGTGTTAGCGACAAGCCGGATAATTTAACTATAAATTGTAAAAAATTATTTTATTCACATGAAGAGCTTAAAATCTACTATGGGAATACCAAACTAAGCGGAATGTTTCTCTTACGATATATCGCGCAAATTAGACTTACACGACTCAAATTACATAAAATGTCATAAAATGAATTTCGCAAAAACATTGAAAGTTTTCACACACTTTTTTCTGTTACTTTTTCCGCGAGGCAAATTTACCAATGGCGCTTCAAGTATTTTTTCATAAAGACGCAATCGTTTTTCTACAATTGCAATGATATGTTTATTTCTAACGCTCTTCTCCTCATGGGAATATCGATTCCGTCAGAATAAATGAAAAACACTAAAAACAAGAAAATATTCAATAGTAGGGCTTGAGACCCATGGACTGGTGTGATGAAGACATTGCTGAAAATATCTTTGAGGTATAAATGCGATGGTTTAGGTAAAAAACGCAAAAACAAATATGGGAATACTAAAAGTACCCAAATCATATACAATTTAGCATATGGTTGAAATTTACTAGTCATATTGGTTATCAGGTCTTCGTTGAAAGACATTTCCAATAATTAAAGTTGGTTTGACATTTCCAATAATTAAAGTTGGGTAAAATTGACATACTATAGATAAACAAGTCGAAATACTTTTAGTGTATAACATATTTGTTTTTATTAACATAATGAGAATACTCGACTTTTCGACGTTTACTATAGAAAAACAAAGGTCGTTTATGTCAAAAACATTTTTAATGAATGAAAAAATGCTCTTAAAAATTTCGCACAACGAAACCAAAATATTAAAAAAAGAATGGGCCAATAAAGAAGTTGAAACGCCCCGTTAGTATGGTCAAGACAGGTAATGGCCCCTTGATGTTAGAAAAGGCAAGATTTTTTTACCAAAGCCAGGTCAACTTCAACGGCGAAAAATAAGTGAACAAATATTATTTGCGGAGAAAAAAATAGTTTTTAGTTTTAGTTTATTTTATTGAGACTTTTTTCAAAAACAATGACAGACATATATTAGATCTATGAATAAGAAATTGCTTATGACCATAATGTATTGTCTAAATTACCAATAACGTGCAGCTAACGGCACCAAGCCTTTTCTGTGTATAGAAATATTTTAAATTTGTATGTAGCTCTGATAAGTGTGTTCGCCCTTGCTCCCGAGGCTAAAGTGGTCTTAGGAGTGAAATAATGAACTCTTATTTTCCAATTGAATAAATAAAACTGAATTGAAATTGTACATATTTTATTCGTTGTCTCCATTAGTTTCTATCATTGTTTTTCAAACCCTAGTTCCTTTTAACAAAACAAGTTTCACTTATCCGAAGTCCTTTCAATTGAAAGTCTGCACAAGAGAAAAAAAAAATCTTGATTCTTTTCAAATCCTTTTAACCGAAGTTGATTGTATAAAAGTTGTACACTTTAAAAATTAAGTTTGTCCATTGAACCACATATATTTTTCAATGCATAGAAAAGTACGAGCATATTAAATTTGTTAAGCGAATCAAGGTATTAAGTAGGTATGTAGCTAGCTATGTGATCAGTATGCGAAAAAAATATTTTGCATTACACTGATGTAGCATCAGTTGCTAATACATATTGGCAACCTTTAAAAAAATGAATACTAATTCTCTATAGTTCGCCATACTCGTATTATACATGGATTTTGATAGAATTGACGGCAAACCGGTGTAATCTTAAGTTAGTGTCGTAATTCTATTGTCTAGCTGGACAATGTCATTTCCTTCATCTTCAGGAAATTTACTAATCCTGTTGCCTCTTGAATTTTGTGTGCTACCGAAACTTAAGGCTTTTTAATTTCAGGGTTCTTAAGAACATCTTTATTTATTTATTTATTTACATTTTCCGTAATTAAGAAGCCGTTAGGACGATAAAGCTAATTACAGTAAACTACAGATAGAAGTTTAACAGTCTTTAGAAAGCATTAAATTAGGATAGACAGACAAAAGGAATAAGTTATTGCGGCAGTAAAAACCGCAGTAAAAAAGACAATTAAGTAATCTTTCTTGGAATCAAAAGTCGATTAATTTTTGGCCACTTTTAGCCAAAAGTCGATAATGGTTTTATACGACTCCAGCCCTACTATTCAAGTCGATTTTGAGCTTCCTTGATCGTTCTGAATGGGATGGCATATTTGGTGTTTATACAATCTGATGGTATAAATTCAAGTATTGATCGGAAGCCCTAAAAAGTAGCAAAGTTCTAAGCAGATCAAGCCAAAATGGGACCTCCAGTGAAGTAATTTTTTTTGGTATTTGCTCTACATATCTATATTAACTATGAACGAACAATGGCTTATCTGGTGAACATAGAAAAACCTTTAAAATGGACATGGCTGGAAGTTAATCACCATTCAATACTATTATACTTATATATGCATGTATTTTGAAGATCTGCCTAAAAAACAATTTTAGCAAATTTTAGATGAGACCCCAAAAATGGTTCAAACAATCAAATTAGGGATAAATGCGTATTCGAATTGAAGCCAAATTGACTTTGAATCCAAATATGGATTTATTTGAAAAGTTGGCTGAGATAAGGAATTATCACGGGCTCAAGGTACCAAAAGTAAATATGACACACTTGTGGTGTTTTATTTTACCAAGTAATTGCTCGCTAATTAGTGGTATAGAAGTTATTAGCAAATTGATATATAAGTACTTATATATATGTGTGTATATATTGATAATCACTCTTTTCTAATATGCTTCCATACTTCTTAAATATGTACTGTTACTCAACAAAGCAATGAACTTTTTAACTTCTTTTATATGTTAAATACTGTTGACATGGGCTTGTTGTTGTTGTAACAACAATATATTTATTTTGAAGTCTATGGGGGATCTGCTTCGATATCCTGGTGGAGGAAACGTGCCATTTGAACTAGATGCGGCCACAGAGACCTGGAGGTCTGCTGAGTGGGGTTGGCCGGACAATCAAAGAGGTGCAGCACATCATGCGGTCCCTGATGGCAGGAGAAATCTCCGGGGGATGATCCCCTAGCACTACATTCACACGGTAGCTGTATACTGCTACTGCGACTTCATCGGCGTGAATGTTGTTCAGACCTGCCTGATAGTTTCGATGAACTGAAGGTTCTCTCTTATACCGCTGGACCTCTCCCTCTAGATCATTAAGATCGTACCTGATCTGCCTGGGCGAAGGCATCCTGTCCAAGAGATGGTGGTTAGGATGACTGCTGCGAAAACACCCTAGCAGGTACTGCTTAGACAGCAGGAAATTGTGTCTGCGCACGGTAAGGACCTTCGTCTCCTCATGTAGATGATCCTCAGTAGACATAAGAAGACACCCTGTTGATGTTCTGAGGGCGACATTCTGTCAAGTCTGAATTTTCTTGTTTCTTGGCTTGTTCAAAATTGTTGCTGTATAGGTCAGAACTTTTATTAAACCAGAGACCTGTAAATCATGGCCGGAATTTACTATATAATACTGGCTTCGAACTACAGTTCATGGCATACAGAATAATCCTATTCTTTTAAAGCCGACGACATATACGATATGTTAAACGCGCCGCTAAAAAACATTGGTTTCGTCAAATGATATTCATCAGATTTTTATTAATCGGGAAGGATGGTTATAAGATCGGATTTTTAATGTGAAAATATGTAAACTCAATATAAATGTAAATCGGGCGCACAGCTTGGTAAAACCGCTTTTCTGTATAAACACCTGTTTGGAGTTTTCTTTAATAAAAAAAGTTGATGGCGTCATTTCTATTGACGTAGACGAATAGAATTTTCTTGCTTAAATCCTGGTACCGTTCTAACGTTACTAAAGGTATATGTATGTACATGCAACACATTTTCTAAAAGTCTAGTTCGATTGAATTAAACGAAATCACTAAATATTATTTTTTATCCAATGGACCGTATGGTCTGAACACATTCCTTTTTAAAGGATAAATGGTAACCTAAAAACAAAATTCCCACAAATTTAATTTATGGATTTGACTTAATTTGAAACCGAGACTTAGTTTCTAGGGGGCGGAAAAGATCAATTTAAATGTGGACATAAATCCAAATATGTTTATTATTTAAGACGATGCGATTTGTATTACTATCAATGTCATACTCGACTGAAAAAATGTTTGAATACATTTTGTTCACAAAAATAACTGCCCCACTAACAATTATACCATATTGGAACACAATTCATGGTGGGGAGCGTAACAGGTGCGGCCCTGCTGATCTAAACGAATGTCTACTTGTTTTTTTTTAAGTCGAGTTATTGCATTTTTGACCTTTTATTCATTTCAAATGGAATCCTTTTTGTACCCAAACAAATAGAATGCTTATGTACACACTTTTGTTTAAAACTGAGTTTGTTTTTACAGCGAAACGTGTAAGACCAATATCTCAATATGTATGCAGTTTTTCCAAAAAATCTTGGATCGTTCTAGTAACGGCATTTTGCATTATGGAACCCTTTCTTAACTTTGATTACACTCCTTGATAACGTACAAAAAGCTGAACTTCATATATTTACTTTTTGCCTTCTACCATAATAATGTGGTAGCCAAATTTCGTTTTAACAGGAGGATCAGTATAAATGGGATTATTTACAGTAGAAATAGGCAAAGCAAATGCAGCATCTTGAAAAGGTCCAACCATAGCACCACGTATTTGCCATCCCAAATCACCGCCTTGACGCGCTTTGTCTTCGCTGTATGCTGTCGCTACTTCTGGAACTTTTGGCCAGCCTTCAGTTTTTCCATAGCTTCCATTATTTTTCCTTGCTTTTCGCATAAAATGTGACGGACCTTAACTGCACTGCCGCCTTTCTTTTCCTTTCCTAAAGTCAAAAAGGTAAACAACAATTTAATCATGAGAATGTTTCTCCTTCGCAACCAACTCTTACGACATACCCTTTTCTTCCGCAGCACCAGAAGCGTTCTTCTTGCCACCAGCTCCACCCTTATTGTCCTTGCCTTTGGAATCTTTTTTGGGAGGCATTTCTAAGAGCTTTTATTTAGTTTCTATTTCTTCAAACATATTCACAAAGCAAGGTTAGGTTACTTTTGCCGGACTGTCAAATATCGAAAGGGCTGCCAATTTAAAAGAAATTTTGAGGCTGGCAGCACTTATACCCCGTAAAATAATAGTGGTGTTTTTGTGTTAAGATTCGATACGGAATGTAAAAACTCTTGTGAAATAAAGCAAAACCTGGCAGCAATCAGCTGTTTCCGAGTCTTACAAATAAACAAACTGCAAATTACACACAGTTTATTAACGTTTTTTAATAAATAAATAATATAAATAGGCTTGTAGAGTAGGTCGATTTAAAGGTTCTAGGGTTAAAATGAAACAAATTACTCTTGATTTTATGATTTAATTTTGTGGCACCGTCCTTTTTTTCCAGCGATCAAGCTTCTTTGCAGTTCTACTTAGATGTTTTTGTTGTAATGGACGATGTCATAATTGCAATTTTTATATGACTTAAATAGAATTTTATTTAATTAAAAAAATATTTATTGTATAAACACTACATCGGAACGGAAAAAAAGAATCAACATGAGCCAAAATGATATTGAAAATAAATATGAAACTATATTTTTTGTAACGGTTGGGACCATAAAAAAAGACTCTCAAAGGCACTTAACTGCACAGATTTACTCGCAGACAACACTTTGATCTTGGCCTTTGATCTTGGTAATTTTGGAAAGAAAAGAGTTAGTCGATGCAAAAAAGAAGAAATTTGAAATAAAATTTCCATTAGTTTTGTTTTGTAATCACTTGTCGCTTGGTAACTGAGTGTTTTTACATTGTTTTAGGTCTTCTTACCTGAATTTTAAAGTTTGACCTGTACTATACATTTCGGTAGTCTCTATATTCGGGAAAAAGTCACTTTGTGTGTTCTTTGTCATACATCTGATCATGTTTATGTAAACTTTGCGTAGCGTTCAACTGTTAACCATTAATAAATATTTGCAAATCAATTTCATTTTGTTGGGCTTTGACCTAGACCAAGTACAACTGCATTTTTACGATCATTTGAATTGCGAATTAATTGATATTTTTTATCTATGCCTCGATAAAGCCTTAGTGACATTCACATTTTCCCTATCTTTTCCAGCCATGAATGGTAAAGCGAAACAACAAATGTATGAAAGGAAGTAGCAAGAGCCTTGCTTTCCACTCGAAATAATCAAGCATTCACAAAAAAGCGTTTTTGTCAATGTCAATTTTCAGTACAAATAATGTAACACGTTGGAAATCAATAGTTGTGTTCGTTTCACACTTAATTTTCCAACAAGAAATCAAACATAGCACACCCTG